>CM042909.1:0-2527500 GCA_023653625.1 Triadica sebifera | reverse complement strand
TCTTTTTGCCTCGAGCAACCGTCATTGCTCCCTTTGAAATCTTCCAATTATCACCATGGAAGATCGTAGTGTAGCCTTCGCTAGCCAATTGCCCTACTGAGATTAAGTTCTTTCTCAGGTCGGGAATATGTCTGACATCCTTCAACTCCCAAACCGATCCGTTCAACTTAATCTTTACTACACCTTTGCCAATAATAGCACAAGGTTGATCATCACCAAGATATACCTTTCCAAGGTTTCCAGGGACATACCTTTCGAAGAATTCTTTCTGTGAAGTAGCATGGAACGATGCTCCAGAGTCTAACACCCAAGACTCCTCTTTGCTTTCCAAAGAGCATATCAATGCGTCATTGCCTCCAGAGGTGGAAGCAACATTTGCCTCTACCTTTGCTTCCTGGTTCTTCGATGCACTCTTGCACTGATTTTTGTAGTGTCCAGTCTTTCCACAATTCCAACATTCGACAGTTTTTGAACTATGGAAATTACTTGGATTCCTGGATTTGGACCTTCTGTCCTTTGATTTACTTCGGTAGTTTGACTTGCCTCCATTACCTCTGGTTGAATTTCTTCCTCTTGACTCTGTATGCAAAACTGAAGAAAATGATGATTCACCCGACTCTCTTCGTCGGATCTCTTCACTGAGAACCAAATCACGAACATCATCAAATTTCAACTTAGTGCTTCCCGACGAACTACTCACAGCAGTGACAGTAGCATTCCAGCTTTCTGGTAGAGAAGACAAAAGTATTAATGCTCGTACTTCTTCATCAAATTCAATTCCAACCGAACTCAATTGGGTTGTGACTGTATTGAGTTCATTGAGATGTTGAGCTACAGATGCACCTTCTGTCATTCGCAAGTTGAACAAGCGCCTCATGAGGTGCACTTTGTTTGAAGCTGAAGGCTTCTCATACATACTAGAGAGAGCCATCATAAGACCTGCCGTGGTCTTTTCCTTTGCTATGTTGAAAGCAACATTACGGGATAATGTCAATCGGATAACTCCGAGAGCTTGTCTGTCGAGAAGACTCCAGTCTTCTTCCTTCATAGCCTTTGGCTTCTTCCCTGAGAGAGGTTGATACAGATTTCTTTGATACAAGTAATCTTCTATTTGCATTTTCCAAAAGCCAAAGTCCGTTCCATCGAACTTCTCAATTTTTACCTTTCCTTCATCTGTGGCCATCGCTCCCACTCGAATCTGACTTCCTTTGGATCGTTTCTGACAATTCTTGTGAACCTCTGTGTATTAGAACACCTCCGTGGATAATTTGGTACAACTGACCAAAATTTCACTATTCACAAAAATTTACTATTCATATGAATAGTAATCGCCCGAAAAAAGGACAGAAAAAACGCAACCAATTCTCTGATACCAGTTGTTGGGAAATGACGCCAATTTCCCTATAGTCAGATTTATGAGAAAGCGAAGAAAATGCGAACTAATAAGACAGACAAGTTGATAACGGAGTTCGGCCAATTATGCCTACGTCTCCGGACTGCTGCAGATCTTTTATTGAAAGAAGAGAAATTTACCGAGTGTTTACAAACACTCACAACTCACAACTTCTCACTAATGCTACTCTCTCACTTTTTGATGGAATACATTACAAATGAATTTTAAGGCTATATATAGGCCTACACCTCCTCAATGGACGGTCAAGATTAATTCTCACCTACTTTGATGGATGGTTGAGATTATTTCTCACCTACCGTCTCACCTACCAAATGTATGGTCAAGATTAATCTTCACTTACCATCTTACCAACCAAATAGATGGTCAAGATTAATCCCCACCCACCAAATGGATGGTCAAGATTAATCTTCACCTACCATTTTACCTACCAAATATTTTGTCAACAAAAGATGCACCATCCATCTTTATTGTCATTTATTTTATGGTGCATGTGTAGTTTAACCAACAATATCTGGGGGGAAGAAAACATGTTTCTGCTTGTCTTTCTCCAAACCTTAGAATCTGTACTGTATTTCATCATCAATAAGACCAATACTTAATTAAGATTATAAATCTTTCTTAGTGAGAGCCGGTAAGGGATTGTGGTCCTCAACAGATCGAGGATAAGCTTTGATCACTACAATAATAAGATTGAATGATTGGTGCTAAGTTCATTGCTTTAATGGAGGATCATTTTTATAAGCATTGATCAACTATACTTTTGACCTTTTATGACTCAATTTCTAGAGATCAATTTATTTTTTTTGACTTATTGGGGTAAGTTAAACAATTCTGAGTATGCAATTTTCTTCTCTACTTGATTATATATATCCAGTCTAGTGGAGAAAATTATGTTAATTATTTTATTTACATATCTTTTAATTATCTTAATCTATATAGAACTAAGTCGAGACAACTATTTTGTATTTAGTATTCTCATAATTTCTACGGAAAGGAGGGTTAAGAAATATTTTTTTTCCTTTTCTATTATAACTAGTTTCTCTTATAGTTTCTATTTCTAATTATTCTTTTTGTAATATATATATATATATATATATATATATATATATATATTAAATTGTATAAAAAATAATAATAAGGGATGGCTTAGCAGGCTAGGCAATTGACTTTTTCATCCAATATATACCGTGATTAGTACTTAGTAAGGATAACCATTAACGTGATATAATAATGTTTAGCTAAGAATGTAATTAGTAATTAAGATAAAGATTAAAAAAACCAAGAAAGAGAAGCAGAAAGTCCCTTAGAAAAGTTACAACCCATATATATCGTCACAAAGGTTGACGAAGATTGTATAGGCTATAGGTGGACTTATATACGTACCAATAATGAAATTGATTTGATAGAATATATAATTCTTAGAATGAGACAGTGATTAATTTAATTGATAAACATTAAATTATTAATTAATTAATAATACGTATTAGATAGGTTAGGGTAATATATATTTAAGTCATTATCTTTAATTCACTTTATGTGGAATACGCAGTAAACAGACGCAGTTGCTGAGCTCAAAATGGGTCTCTACTCCTAATTAATTTCCACCAAGTCACCAACATTTGTCAACTCTCATTTTAATTAATTTTTAATCTCTTCTGCTTTTTGTGCAACAAACCCATCAATTTTGACCCTTCCTCTAATTCGTTCTCTTCGCAATGTTTGTCATCTGTTTCTTTAATTTTTCTTGTATTGCGCAACCTCAATCTAAAGACTATATTATTTGTTTTTTTTTTAAAAAAAATTGACATATATTTCATTATTTAAAAATTTTATGAATTTAAACAATTACATCTTTTAATTAAAAATATATTCTATTGACTCTTGTAATTATTCATTTTTAACTAATTAAGTCTCTCAACTAAAAATTTATTTAGTTGACAATTACAAATTAGTTCATAAACAAAGATTAACTAAAAAAATTGTTCAGTAGATCATTTAACTATCATTAATTAGTTGCTAAGTTAATTTAAAATTAATAGTTAAGGGAGTCAGATGAATAAATTTTTTATAATTAAGAAACTCAATCAAATAAATTTTTCAATTAACTAATTGACTCATATAACATAAAAAAAATATTTAAATTTTTTTAAAATCAATTTCACAAAAATTTTTGTTGGGAATTTAGTAAAAGACCTACTAACATTTTCTTATTTTAAAGATTTGATAATATAAAAATTTTAGCATTTACTACAATTATGAACTCTCTTCAAAGACTATTCAACATTTTTTTTAATGTTAATTAAGCCTAGTAAAATGTAACGTGTTTTATAATTATGCTTCAATAATGAGATATCTATCATGATAATAAGATTAGTTAAAAGAACCAATAAATTATGAGAAGGGAAGAAACTCAAAACTGAAATAAGTTTTTTTTTTTTGAGCTTTTTCGCAGTCCGTTGATTTTGTGAAGAAAACGCCTAAGTGGTAAAATAAGATGTGTGCATGTGGCTGGTGGTTTCCGTTTCTAATGCCCAAATAGAAATGTAAAAAATGGGCAAGAAATTAAGAGGAAATTTCAGCTGTTTTGACTTTCACAATGGCAGTCTAATGGATAGCCGTGTGTTAGGTAATGATATAAGGAATTATTTCCAAGAATAACATACGTGGGGAATGATGTTGTCATAGAATTTGACTCCCATTAATTTTCTTTTATTTGAATTTATTATTTAAATACTCCTTGTAAATAGGAAAAAAATGACAAAAATACTTACATAACGCTTATATTATACAAAACCATCGATGTAAGCAAGACTAATATTTTGTTTATCATAATTAATCCCTTAAAGTTTGGCTTATTATATAAATATATCTTTGAATTTATTTTTAGAAGTCATTTGGCACCCCATACTATTTACGTAACTCAGTAGACACCATGAACTTATTTCGAATGTGCCTATGGCATACTTGAAAACATATGGTAACGAGTATTCAATGAGTACGCACTTTTTGTTCAAGTTTCTAATGGATCAATTTAAATAAATTTAAGTGTGAACAAAAAACTATTACGAATAAAAAATACTCACAAGATCACGTATAAAACTAGATCTTGAAACTGAAGATATATTCTCATTCAATCAATAATGAAGCATCCAAAGCTAGTATATATGGAAAAACTAACTCAGCTTCTGCTAACAAACTAACGACAAAAATAACTGCTATGGGAAAAGAAAAGATCTAGCACTGTTATAGAAAATAAATTACAACCACTTTACTACAAAGACACGTGGCTGCACCGACTTGTTAAATGCTAGCAGCTTCGAGGATTTTAGTTGTACCTTCAATTGCAATAACTTCAGTTGCAATTATACCAGTTGTTGTAAATTTCATCACTCCAGTATGAGCACACGAACACAACTTTAACCTTCATGCTTGAGCCACCATCCATTATATTCATCATCCTCCCCTCAAGTTATAGCCTTATAGCGATCGGAAAGGCCCAACTTGGATAGATGTTTAAAGAAGTGAGGGGCAGAAAAATATTTGGTGAAATCATATGTGATTAGACTCTGACCATATATGTGTACTGCGGTCATTTATACTGCAGTACAGAGTCATATGATCGAAGTTTAAATATGAATAATAAATATAAATAAAAAAAATTATATTAATATAATAATATAAATATAAATTTTATCAAATGAAATAATAAAATTTTGTGTTATGCACGTAAATCGAGATGATAAATCGAGTCAAAATTTAGATTTTTTGTTCGGTAGTGAAATTATAATTTAAGCATACCGAAATATGGAAAATATTATTTTAAGGTCATAGGTGGAGTTATAAGTTGAGATTTTGAGGTTAGGGGCTTGAATTGTGGAAATATGATTTTCAGTGCAGGTTTACAGCTTGATTTTTCGGATCATGAGCTAGAGAGACGTGTTCATGATCACAATGAAGTCGATGTGATCGAAATTTAATTTTAAGATTTTTAAAACTGATAAATTGAAAATTAGACTGCGGATGAATTTTTACGGGTTAAATTAAGAAAAATTATTACATCGTAAAAACGTGATTTTCTCACCGGTGGTCGTTTCACAAAATCGAAGAGACTGTTTCGAAGAGAAAATTATTTTAAAATTTTTGAAATATTTAATTTGATGGAATTAAGTTGTTTGGAGGTTGAATTTTGGAGAATTAAATTTAATTATGAATTAAAATAAAGGAAAATTTGTGATTGGTAGGAAAAAAATTGTTAAGTCAAAATTTATTTTATTTTGATTGTGTCATGTGCCAATATTAGGGGAAACTAATTGTGCTATTAGCCAATGAGAGAATTGATTAAGGAATTAATTAAAATTAATTAAGTAAATGGGGGTATAAATAGAAAGTTAATTAGAATTCTCTACACAAATAACAAATCTCCATTTTCTTCCTTTTTCTCCACCATGGTTGAACCACTCAAAGCTCAAATCCCTTGATTCCTTCAATTTTTCTTCTTGAAATCATATTTATTCAACAATCAAAAGAATTAAGGTAGTATTGGTGTGAAGAAAAAGGATAAAAAGAGGGAAATTTTGGCAAAAAGAAAATCAAATCTTAGCTTCATACCCATTTGAAGAAGGTAATAATTTTGTTCCTTTCTCCATTTAATTTTGTTGGTTTGATTATTGTCATATTTATTCTTTTGAGTTGTGGTGTGATATTGTTTGAATTTGGTTAATGGAAAGTTAGGGTTTATGGCAAAACTATTGAACAATTAGATAAAAATAGGAAATGAAAAGAACAAGGCTTGAGGATGATGGATATAATGAAGAATTAATGGAAATTAATTTTTAGGAAATTTTGTGAAATTTTTAGAGAATTTTCATAATTATGGTTAAATTCTAAAAAAAATTATTTTGGAGGAATTTTGCCTTAAATTGAAGATAATGGAGTTAATTGGAGTGTTTAAAAGTGGAAAATAAAATTTGGAATGGAAGAAATATTTAATAGAATTTTTGGTGAATTTTTAGATTTTTAGCCTAATTATGGAAAATTTTATTTGGGAGTTATTGAATATTATTTTGGTAAAATTGATGATGAAAAATAAAAGAAAATGAGTTAAAGTTATTATAAGAATTTATTTAAAATTTTTAGAGTATTTATTAAATTAAGTCATCATAGTCATGGTGCATAAAAATTTTAAATTATGATATTTTAATTCATGTGCATCATAGCATTTTGTGATATAATTAGGATTATTCTTAATTATATTGAAAGGTATTACAAACAATACTTTTCTCCATGGGTTTATTAATAAAGAGGTGTACATGAAGCCACCTAAGGGATATGACAAAGTCAGACCAAGTCAGGTAAGTAAATTTAAGAGATCCTTATATGGCCTTAAGCAAGCTTTAAGGCAGTGTAATATAGAACTTACCAGCAAGTTGGAACACTTCAATTTCTAACAATCTTCTCAAGATCATTGTCTTTTCTTTTACAAAAGCAACATTGATTTCTTTGTACTTCTATTGTATGTTGATGATATGTTGCTTACTGGTAATTTAGAGAAGATTTTATTGGCAGTCAAGTCATTTCTATATGCAAAATTCACAATTAAATATTTACATTATGCATATTATTTTCTTGGTCTTCAAATCACTATATCCTAACAAGGTATATATGTGAATCAAATGAAATATGCTTTGGATTTAATTGGAGATGCAGGATTTATGGGAGCTAAATCTAATGCTACTACTTTTCCTAAAGGTCATATGTTGTAAACATATCTTGGTGAACTTCTAGAAGAACCACAATGCTATAGAAGATTGGTTAGGAGATTATTATACTTGTGATTCACCAAACTTGACATCACATTTGTAGTCCAGCAGCTTAGCTATCTTGTCCAAGCTCTTAGAACATCATGTTGGCAGTTAGCTTTGCATGTCTTAAGATACATTTATGGTTGTCCTTCTCTAGGCTTGTTCCTTCCTTCCACTAGCTTTTTTACTCTAGAGGCCTATTGTGATGCAGATTGGGCTATTTGCCCCATGACCAGGAGGTCTCTCGGTGGTTTTTGCATTTTCCTTGGTACAACCCTCATTTCCTGAAAGACCAAAAAGCAAGGCACATTGTCCAAATCTTCAATAGAGGCATATTACAGCAACATGAGTCCAACGGTTTATGAATTGCAACGGATTACTTATTTGTTGCAAGATTTTAGTATTCATGTTAAGAAGCCTATTTTATTGCATTGTGATAATAAGGTAGCTCTCCATATAGTTGCTAATCTAGTGTTTTATGAGAGAACAATACACCATACAGTTGCTAATCTAGTGTTTTACGAGAGAACAATACACTTGAAAATTAATTGTCATGTTGTTGGAGACCAAGTTAAGAAAGGGTCCATTTCTACACTACACATTCCATTAGTTGATCAACCTGTAGATGTTGTATCACTTCTTACCTTTCTGTACACTCGTCTGTATACTATACAGATAAGAGGTGCTACAAAAAATAAAAATTCTTTCAAATATTCTTTTAATTTTAAAACATATCTGATATAAGAAATTTAAATATATAAAATAAAATATTATGTAAACATCTCCTAATTACAACTATATATATATATATATATATATATATATATATATATATATATGTCATAATGAAATTTTAAAAACTTGTTTATATATTAAAATTCAATAAGAAAACCAACCTGCTCAGGGCAGCTACCGCTGCCACTGCTACTGCTATGCTCCATCATGCAGGTCCCCAAATCAGCGTCTATTATCTACAAGTCCAAACGTTATCTGCTACTTTTGTAACCTACGCGAGAGAAAATAAACTTCTGCGCTAAGTATATAACTCAGTGGTGTAAATCCTTATAATAATAGTCATTAAAATAAAACATACATTTAAAGTGAAACCAATTCAAAATTTAAATCTCTTTTTATAAATGCAATAATATAATATTTATATAATTCATAATTCAATATATTTCTGATTTCTTAATAATATATTTTTCATATACCCACATATTATAATATCATAGACTTTTTTCTAGGGAATCAAAGAGATATCATATCACATATCAGCTTAAAATCCACAAAAATGCACAAGACTGAAAAATTTATCAGGTGATCCACAGAAATGCATAGGATTACCATATTTCATTGGTTTACAGAAATGCACAAGACTGTATTTTCTACCCTATTGACATGCCAACAATAGCCTAGTTCACATCTACGCTAACATGTGGACAAATTTTCTCATATTCATAATCCAACTCATTTTTCCATAAAATAGATAAATAATATTTTTATGCCAAAATAAATCTCATAGATTCTGTCTATAAAAAGCTCAAAATAATTAAACAAATTTTTGAACCTGTACAGGACACTAAGCAACTTTGGAGCAGTCATAGTTCTCTTCATCATAACTCAAAATACACATGATATATGAATCTGAAATTTTTTATACAACTAGATAACACATGTATATAAAAATTTTATATTTATGTTTCATCAAAGTATATCTCTAAGATGGTCAAAATAAACAAAAACCGTAGGGTAGTCTGCTAAAAATCGAATCAAAACTAGTTTTACTCAAAGAATGATTTCTCCTAAAATACATCAAATCTAAAAAAAATGTTTTAGATACATATATATGAGATATAGATCTAAACTTTTCATGTTTTAAACTTTTCCAAATTCCCTCTCTAAGACTACGAAAATTAAGTCTTAATATTCTTCCATAAAAATATAATTCAAAGCTTCAATTTAATAGTTTATACCTTATAAACCCTCATTTATCTAATCTTTAATTCAAGATTAGTAATATATGAAGGAATAATTAAGTCAACCATATCTCTTATCTTTTTTTTTTGGCTGTCCATTTCCCTTTTTTCCCCTTTTTTCTTTTATTATTATTATTATTATTATTATTATTATTATTATTATTATTATTATTATTATTATTATTTAATCACTTATTTTAATTTAATTAAATTAATCATGTCAAATTTGTATTAATTCATCTAGTCTCTTTATTTACTTAAATATTAATTTTATATTATTTTCATCTAAATTATAAAACAAACATGTGCATCTCTATACAATTGTAAAATACTTGAAAATAAACTAAGTGTATATCATGAATTTATTTAAATAAAAATACATATTATGCATGTGTTCAAGTGATATATATGCAAAATGCATATGTCCAAATGATATGCTGTAGAAATGCATATGGAAAAAGTCGAGGATGTTACAACCAAAATCATACAAGTGTACACCACACTTAGAAGTATTTACTTACCATTATTTACCGTTTTGCTTCCCTCCATACTCATAACTAAAGTAAAATAGATATGGGTACTCTACGACTCTCATTAGAGCCTTCAGGACACCTGTCTAAACTTTACAGAATACATATCTGAGAAAAATGAGAGCACAGAATAGCTATCGAGGGAAGCCTACCTGGCTTAACCCTGAGCCTTCAAAATAACTCGTATATAACCCAATCGAGAAAGCTCTCATTGCTTACCCATGGGCCTTCAAAGTGTCTCAACATAATCCAACCAAGGAAGCTCTTATTGCTTACCCTTGGGCCTTCAATATAACCCAACTGAGGAAGATCTCATTGCGTACCCCTGGGCCTTTAATACATCTCAATCGTGACCAATATATGTCACACGATATTGATTTCTCCCTTTAATGGCATGTCATTTATCCTAGCTTTAGTCTTAGTCAGAGTATTAGGCTTATAATTTCAAAACATGTACCACATATATTTCATATTGTTCATCAACCATGATTTTTCATAAATCACAACCACAACATGTATTATCATACCATGTTATAACATACAATAAAGGTACTCTGCCTCAAAATGAATCAATCTTGATTCACAAATATACAAATTTCTCGAGCAGTTTCATATTCATGAACACTTTTTTTAATGTCATGAATCACCTTTTCACGGGTAGCTTACCCGTGAACCAAACTGTGATTCATCATGTGAATCAGCACACGTTCATAGTCGTGATCACCCCTTCACAAACATGAACCACACTGTGAATCCAACCGTAAAGTTGCCCGTGAACGAATCTGCTTCAACAAAAAAGTTCATTTTCACAACCTTCAAGCCCGTGAACCTCCATTCACAGCCATGAATATGGAAATTTTTCCAGAAAATAAAGCATCTCATTTCATACCTCTCTCACATGCAATATTCTCTACGGTTGATCAATGATCATAGACATCGTGCATCTAAAGCAAAGAACATAGAAACATGACAAACAAAGCTTATGATGTGGTTATGTACAAACCTTACACCTATGATGGAGATTAGCTAAAGTTTGAGCTCTTCAAACTTGTCATCTCCCTTGAGATGGACTCCCATCTCCTCTCCCAAATCCTAGCAAGATGAAAAATTTTAGCCTCTAAATCTCGAACCAAAACCCAAAAACATAAAACCTGAGCTTTTCCTTTAAAGCTCACAAGATCCCTCTATCACTTTTCTCTCTCACTTTCTCTATTGAAACAAGGTCTCTCCAAGCTTCAACAATGGAAAAAGATGGAATCTGAAGGAAGAAAAAGATGTAAATGATGTGTTAGGTTGGTTAACAGGGAGTGGGGATTGAATTTAAAGGGATAACAAGAAGGAAAATGAGGTTGCCTCACCTGCCCATACTGTCCAGGCTTTATGGTCGTGACTCCTCTTTCACAGGCATTAACCTCTCTTTCACGGTCGTAAAGAACCTCATTGCATCTGCTAACCAAAACCCGATATTTACGGTCGTGACATCCATTGTCACAGGCATGAAACAACTAATTTCAACAATATAAAAATTATTAAAGCTCCCTTTAAAACTCACAACTCTCATTAATCACAAATATAACTTATAGACCCTCATTATATGTGTTACATCTTGGTCATCTTCTCCACCCCTTGTTAACCTGAAACACCATTATTAAAGCTTGGAAAGCTTAAGAGATATGGAAGTTTAAGTGAGTTTTTCAAGTAGAGGTATAACTCAATTTTTAGCCTAGTTTTAATTCATTTTATGTTTATAGTTCTGATGGGGACATTTTTGTGATGATGGGATCTGCTAGAGAGCAAGGAACCACGTCGCAAAAGGGAAAGCAAGCTTAAAAAGCTTGGAAGGTTACTTAAGGCTCCATATTAATTCATTTTCCATATATATTGATATGTTTTGAATGTTATAAATGTGAATGAAATGATAAAGGCATATTATGAATGATAAATAACATGGAAAATGGGGTTTAAGTGTTAAAATGGTATATGTGGTATGTTATGATTTAACATAACCTAGAAACGGATTTAATGATCTAAATATTGTTTAAACATATTGTAGACATAGTATAAGTATGAAAGTATTGATATGAGTAATTGACACTAGTTAATCTATAGAGATTTTGCATGAAATACATGAATACTCTATTTTTGAGCTACTAAAAATGCATGATTCATGCTCTTGAACAAAAGTGTCACGTCCATGAATATCAAGACTAGATGAACTTGCATGAACCCAGAATTTCATGGTTTGGTGTCACGGTTGGAAAGCCATGATGACGTGGTGTCATGGCCGTGAATATGTAATTCACGCCCATGAATGCTCTGTTTCTTTCACGTGATGGTTCACGGATAAGGTAACCATGAAAGATACTTTCATGACCATGAATAAGTTGTTCACGCCTATGAAACATAATGAATGTATTATATGTACATTTTGGTTTATAATCTTAATTGATAGTTTGTTAAATACATATTATGGGATGTATGTATACATGAAAAATAACATATAGAATATATGATTTGGCATTTATGTGTTGGTATGAGAATGCATAAATGAGATATAATACTGATAATAGCATGTGATAAAATAAATTGAAAGATAAAGATTACGGTAAATGCCCAGTTCTCTAATTTATAACTTGATATAGGATAGATGGTATACCATTAAGGAATTTATGGTACCATATAATATTTTTATATAAGACTTTGGTAGCTAAAACTCAGGTTAAAATGCTTTTGGTCCTTGGTTTCATGCGATTTTTAAGACAATGTGGCTGAAGCTCAAGTTAGAACGCTCTTTTTCATGTTTTTACTCAGTCAATGATGTTGAAGCTCAAGTTAGAGTGTCATTGACTTGAGGGACTCGGACGAGCATTTTTACAATTAGTGGGTAGAGTGGCTGAAACTCGGATTTGAGCATATATGTTCCACAACCCGCATCCAGATAGTCTAACTTAGAGTTTTGAGTGAAGTTAAAATGGAAAAGTATGACTATTATAATATGTGATAATGAAATGCTAATATCAGGTAAATTATATGATATTAGGTATATGAAAATTATATTTGTATATACGTGGATTATTATATGATATCTATGGTACTTAAAGGTATATTGTTTTGGCATCAATGCATGTAACATATAGAATGTATGACTTTAAGGATGATTATGAGATATATGACAAGATATGGTATAACATTATATAAATTATAGAATTTTTATGTATACATATACCACTAAGTATTAGTTTTCTTAACGTATAGGTTTTCTACGTGTAGGTTTTAGAGTCTAGCTAGTGAAGCAAACCCATACAGAGATCAGCAGTGTAACCTAGGCTTGGGTTGGTTTTCATTCATGACACATTTTTGTATTATTTTTGTTATGTCATAGGGTTTGGGCTTTTTGTATATGTCATTTATATTAAAAATATGTAATGAGATTTTACTATATGTATTTTATAATACAAGACTGGCAAAGTGGTAAACATATTTTATTTTATTTTAATGATCAATTGGATCTGATTATTTTTTATTATGGTAGATTTTATGTTTTATTTGCATAATAATGTCTAAATATATTTTAAAATAAGAAAAAGTTTTTAATTGAAACAGTTTTCCGTAAAATATCATGTAGCATCCATCGGTACAGTTGGAAGTTTTTCCAGCTATATCAGTAGGTGTTACATCTCTAGTATGATCATTTTTCTTGCAATGACTGCAACACTTATCTTCCTTATACTCTTTTTCTTTTCTCTTATTTTGTCCTTTTATTCATCAAAGTATTTTGTTGCATATTTCCTTTTGCCAACATTGCATTCACTTCCAAATTCTCATTAAAGTTCATATGCACCATTCTTTGCTTCTCAACTTTCAAGATCATAGAATAATCCTTGAACACATTAAGTAAAGGTTCAAGAACTAAAATTTGGTTCTTTGTATTATCATAAGATTCATTGAGATCCGTCAAAAACTACATCAACTTATTCTGTGAACTTTTTTTATTATACCACATGTGCACTGCCTTGCTGCACCACATATACATGGCGGCATTAGTTGTAATGCATTCAACTCATCCCATAGCTTTTTTTAATTTTTTATAGTACATAGTCAAAAAATTATTACCTTGGGAAATGGAAGCCGATTCTCTCTATATTTGATGTATGTGCGATCCATTACTTTCACCGAATTGTTGTTCCAATTTCTCCCTCAATTCTCGCACACTTGAAGTATAAATGAATTTTTCAAATAACTCCTTGCACATAGAGTTCAGAAGCCAAGAAGTGAACATCAAATTAACCTATCTGTTTCCATTTTTCATATTTTGGATCTCCCTCCAATAGTTTTGGTACTTTTCTATCGATAAAACCTAGTTTGTTTTTGGCGCCAAGTGCTATTTAATCGATCTCCTCCATGTTAAGAAATTGATCTCAATAAGTGGTGCAAAAACTAGAACTATTCCAGGATTATCAGATCCTTGCAATTGCAAAGGATCATCAAGATTTTAAGCTCCGCCCAAATCAATAGCATTCCTCTGTGCATCCGCCATCAAAGAAATGAAAGCTTGAAGATACCAGAAAATGATCAATAACAAATCAACAGTAATAGATCGAGCGTTGCTTTGATACCATGAACAAAAACTATTACGAATAAAAAATACTCACAAGATCACGCATGAAACTAGATCATGAAACTGGAGATATTCTCATGCAATCAATAATGAAGCATACAGAACTAGTATATATGGAAAAACTGACTCAGCTACTGTTAACAAACTAAGGACAAAAATAACTGCTCTGAGAAAGAAAATGTTACAGAAAATAAATTACAGCCACTTTACTACAAAGACACGTGGCTTCACCAACTTGTTAACTGTTAGCAGCTTCGAGGACTTTAGTTGTAGCTTCCACTGCAATAACTTGAGCTGCAATTATGCCAGTTGTAAACTTCATCATTCCAGTATGAGCACAAAAACCAGCAACTTTAACCTTCATGCTCGAGCCACCATCCATTAAATGCATCAAAGTGTCTAATGAGTCAGGGTATCCGATGATCATTTTACATAAATTCATATCTCAAATGGGTCACTTGAAAAAAATTAATTAAACGAACAACTTTTAATCAAGGCAAGTTCACAAGTGAATCCATGTATTACACCCTTAAAGTTATTATATTATACAAGAAGTTCTCAAAAAGTTGACAGCTTCCTTAAAAAATTTTGCTATTTTGGATTCCGGAGAAGGTAAAGGTTTTTCAGATATATATATATATATATAGTCCTTTTGGGATATAACGACCTTGAGAAACTATTTTTCTGCAGTTCTCATTAAACATCAAAATAATGGGCCAAAGAAAACCAATATAGAATTCAAAATCCTATAATCTCTTAAAATTGACTTCAACATCATAACATAAATGATAAAATAAACTAGCTCCTTAAAAAGCCGTAGCAAAAGTAGAAAAATTGGTAAATGAGAGACTAGATGCAATTAAGAGAGAAAAAGGTTAAAGAAACTTGAGAGTTCAAAAAATTAATTATATATTGGAAAGGAGGTTTTAAAATTAAGAAAAAAAATGGTCCCTCTAATCTTTGATCCTAAAAAAAGACAGGCCAATATGAAAAACAATATTTAACCCAAGACCTTAGGAAATCTTCAGACCTAAAACCTCCATTTACATATAGTCTGACATGGTCGGAGATGAGAAAAGGAGACTGGGCATTTCGGAAAGAAAAATGGCATTTTTCCTTTGTAGGCTTCGCTCTATAGTAAGTAGAGAGAGATTTGTTTTACGTTTTTGTATTTTTTTTTTAAGAATAAAAAATGGAGAATGGAAATTAGGATGACTTGGATGCTAATTGTCCTTCACCAATTTGACCAAATCTGAGCAATCAGAACCTTCGTCCATTGTGGCAGAGCTTTTTATTAAATAGAGTCGAGATTAAATAAACTTATAATTAAAGATGGGAGCTCAATCGCTTAAAAAAAGAAAGAAAAAGAAAAAATTGAGTCTATTATTGACAATTTAAGAATAATTCAAGGGGTAAAATGCACTTAATGCAATAAAGAATGTTAATTATGGTATGCTCCTTAAAAAAAATCAGCTGAAGCTTGTAGACAGATGAGGATGCTACAAACGTTTTAATAAAAATAGCCTCAAATTTTACGGTGCAACAAACTAAGGAACCTCCAAATAAAAAGGAGCAAATGGAAATTGAGACAACAATATCACATTTTTCAACCCAATAATCTGGCCCTAGCTTCTCGAGTGTCTACTAAAAAGACTAGCAAAGTGGAGGTCTAAGGTGTTAGCTTAAGGTGACACAATGATCTGACAAAACAATCTTAATTTTGCGGGTATGTTTGCTTGAAAAGATGCAATGATCTATTACGTTATATATCTTATAGGTCATTTAAATTATAGCTCATTATATTTCTATTGTATGGACTATTTATCAAGTTTAAGTTAATAGTTTTATTTCAATTAACACTAAAGTTAGGCATCACTAATGTAGTCTCTTGTCCACCTATAAATTAAGCTACGAAATGTAAACACGAGATATAGAGTGAAATACAACACAAATTTCCAAAAATCTTCTCTTAATTTTCTTATGGCATCAGAGAATATCCTAGTTACCTTCTAAACTATGTTAAATCTTTCTCTTACTATGACTCTCACATCTTCCTCCTTTACTTTCTGTTGTTTCCTCCAACTATGTTTTTTTTGTTTACATATATGAGAATCGAATTTGAGTTTAGTTCAAGTCGGTGGATTAACTTACCGCTAAACTATGGTTGTGGGTCTATGCTTTTTTAGTCAATCTTTCCACTAAAAACTATCGTAGCCTGGAAAATCCAGTTCACTCCCATTCTGAATTATCAAAATCTTCAGTCTCATTAACAGTTCCATGCTAGCACCAACTAAAACTATTCCATCTCCAATTGATCACATCCTAAACTCCAATTTGAATAATGGCTTAAAAAAGATCAAATGCTCCTTTTCTGATCATTCTCCTCCCTTACTAAAGAAAATTGCTCATATGTCAATGGACTGTCTTCCTCTCAAGAAGTTTGGACTGCCCTAGAAAACTCCTTTGGTTCCATATCCCAAAATTGTCAACTCTAGCTCCACATTGAGCTTCAAGAACTAAAAAAAAACATGACCTTATCTTGTCACAACATCTACAAAAAGCAAAGACTCGTGTCACTTTATGAACTCCATGATCAATTAGTGGCTCATGAGATTCTTCTCAAAAGTGCCCCGACCGTACAACTAATATCGTTTAAAAGTATTAAATTCCACTAGTAATCTCCCTATGCCATGAACAAATTCTTTTAGACCTTGTGGTACTGCCCAAAACACAAACTCCTCTTCTCCAAATAATGCTTCCAATCGACGTGGTAGTGGGCCTTGCCAAATCTGTGGCTACCGCAATCACACAACATACAACTGCCACCGCCACTATGCTCCGAGAAATTCAAACTCACAAAATCAGCCATCAAATTCTGCACCTCCATCTGCTGGTTCATTCAATCTTATGGCAAACTACTCTTCTGTAGGACAGCCTATCACCTGGTATCGAGTAGCAAATTATCACATTACACTAGATGTTCAGGCACCAAAATGCAGCCAATGAGTACAATGGTTTGAATCTTCTCCATGTAGGTAATGGAGGGGTTGCAATCACTCATTCTAGTAATGTTTCTCTTCTGTCTAGTAACCTTCGTCTTAAAAACGTTATGTGCGTGCCTCAAATTGACAAAAATTTTATTTTTGTTCAACGACATACATTTCCTATTTCCCTGAATTTTGGCCAAATTTTTTTCTTAATCAAAGACCGACAAACCAAGAAGGTGTTGAGGACCAAGTGATTCGGGAGTGTACATCTTGACAGCCACGATTCCTAGCCGTCATGATTGGCATATGGGTTAAGGCATCCATAAATATTCAGAAATTAAATGTTATAGTTAAAAATAAAATTGTTTCTAGTTCCACCAGTTCTATCTCTTTGCTCTAGTATTTGTTAGGTAAATTATCTCGATTAACTTTAGCATCCGTTGAACATAAAAGTATCAAATTATTTGATATTATTCATTTTGATGTATGGGAACCTATTCTAATTCAATCAAGTCTTGGTCATCTATATTTTGTTCTTGTTGTGATGATCTTACACGCTTCACATAGGTGTATTTTAAAAAAAAAAAAAAAGTGATGCTTACTTTGTATTTTTAAATTATGAAAAAAATAATAATTGAAAGACAATTTCATTCTAAAATTAGGGCATTTCATTCTGTCTACGGGGGAGAATTACAGAAATTAAACAAGTACTTTCAAACAGTTGGCATCCAACATCGGATTGCTTGCCTTATACGCATGAGCACAATGGTACAGCAGAACGCAAAATTCGCCACTTTGCGGAAACAACTCTCACATTATTAGCTTGTGCATTAAAATTCTGTAATTTTCTGTGGAAAAAGTGCAATGCCAATGAATATTATGCCTAGTAATTTTATTCATAAAAAATCACCTTTTCAATTAGTTTTTCAAAAGAATCCTAGTTATGAAAAATGTAACTGTGCTTAGCATTGCTCGTCACTGAAACATACACAAGTTTTACATAAAATGCATAAAAAAGTTTTAATATTAGCCATTTAATTCAGAAGAGACAAAAGGTTTTAAGAAAATAGACAACTAATTTAGCACTTATCAATCACAGGCTTATCTAATCGAATACAGAAACATGTCTGCTATATTGAACAACAATGTACTGCCTTCACAAAAATATGTGTCCTCTAAAGCTAACCAATTGTTATAGTATTTAATGAAATAACAGCTGATTGTAGGGTGAGAACTTCAGTTAAATCAGTCCCCACCGAAAATATATAAAATCTTTAACCATTTATCGGACGAAAAGGTTTCGGTTAATTGATTAAATTAATCAAAAAAATTTTGTTGAATTGGTTAATTTTACGTATTAACATTAAATAATAATTTATTCCTAATTTTAACAACCGATTTTAAAATTTAACTTCACATTCAATCCACATCAAAGATTAAAAATCTAAAAATTAACACAGTTCAATATATATATATATATATATATATATATATAACTTAAGAAATAAAATAATGATTAAACATAAATAAAAATTTACAACACAAAAGACAAATTAAATCTAAGAAAATTTAACATAAATTGATTAATTCGGTGAAATTTCAGTGTACAGTAAATAAATTAATTAAACCATACTGAAAATTGAAACCCTCAACTTTCTCAATAATTTACCACAATGAAGTTTTATATATATAAAAAAAAAAATCATCCCATTAATCGACTTATATGCTATAGTTAATTCGATTTTAATGGAACGGATGCTCACCCTTAATTATAAATACACAAATCACCCCATATATAATTGCAAAATAGACGAGTGGAAGCATAGTTAGAGAAGCACATATACATATCAATTCACTTAATACATATATATTACTATATAAAATTAGAAATTCTGATCCATTTGTGGTAATTGCAATATATTTTAAAGGCTGAGTTGAATAAAGTACTGTAGTTATTTATTTTCTACTATATGTTCACATAGCATTTGTCTAGTACTCTAGTTACATTATCTACATCTGCTAGAGCATTAACTATATATCTCCATTAGAAAGTTAAAAGCCTAATCCGGATTAGAATAAAAAATTAGAAGCAATGTTATTCAATTGATTAACATGAATTGCAATTAAATTTATTTACAACTAATTAATTGAATTTAAAATTATCAAATTTGAGTTTTATTTTAATCAGTTTAATCTCATATATGTTATGTTTATACTTATTAATTTTCAGAGAGATGTTTATGCCGAGTGGAAAATAGTGGAGTAAATAATTATGTTATTTTTCAAAAAGGTATTATAATCAATTGCCTACATAATTAATATTTTCTTTAATTCTGGTGCTAAATCAAAAATAGACAATCACTTTTTAGACGGAGAGATTATAATTAAATTAATAATCATTTTGAATTCCGTATCAATTAACGGAACATTTATGACATATTTGGTATGCTAAAAGAATAAAATTTTATAAAAAATAAAATTATATTGCTAAATTGGTATTTTGAAATTATAATATTTCTCTTTAATATATTCATGTAATATAAACTAAAATTCTATTTTTATATTTGATTTAATTTTATTAAGGATATTTTCAAAAATATAAAATATTTTATTTAAAAAACATGGAAAAAATTTCAAATGACAATAAATTTGAATTATTAGAAATTTTTATTCAGAAATCAAAATTTCATTTTCAAATATTTTAGAATAGAAATCTAATTTATATTATAAAATTTCATATTCACTAAATATTATAAATTAAAATTAATTACACGTATACATTAAAATTTTTTGTTGCCCACTAAATTTGTATTAATATACCAACAGAATCGAAAAATCAAAAGCTTCAATTTTAAACAAACCAATCACTAAAAGAATCAGATTAAATACATCATGTCTAGTTCTAACTTCCCGTTCATGAAATATTTCTATTGAATAAATAAATTTTATATCTAATTTAAGGAAAAAAAATATCTAAATCATTATTATCAACACTTTAAATTTTTAATTAGCTAATATAGAACATCTTAACATATTCCCCTACACCCTCCTCATATTTAAAGCCGAACATATACAGAATTCCCCTACACCCTCCTCATATTTAAAGCCGAACATATATAGAATATCTTGAATATAAAATTTACAGTATTAGACATTTGCGAGTGATAAAATATCATAAAATAATCTGACTCTAATGAATAAATGAACTTTAAACCTAATTCATCTCAAAAGCTAACTTAAAGAAAAAAAAAATATCCAAATTATAAGGACTTTAATTTTTTAATTAGCTGATATAAAATATCTTAAAAGTTTCAACCTTACTTTTCACCTACAAAAGGATATTCATACCCTAATTAATGATTCAATCCAAAAACTCCCCAAACTTCTATAAATTGATTTATGCACAATGACATTAAGCTGAAGCATTATTGATCGTTCATAAAATAACACATAATATTACTCAGAATCTCAAAGAAATTAAGGGTTCAATAAAATTAAAAATATATACATCTTTCTTTTTCTTTTTTTACATATAAAACAGAATTAGGCAATAGCCCGCCAAGCATCAGAATCTTGCATGGTAATTCACATGAGCCCGAACCTGCACTACACTATCATGATCGACATATAAACGCGTCGAGAACAGATAATGCGGGTGCTTCCTCGTATAATAATCATATACATTTAAATTTCAAAAGCATGTGTGTCAACGTAAATAAACACGAAGTCTATCTATGGATGTTGAATGAATCAACGCGCAAAGTATAAACTCGTGATCAGTTGGGTTCCAAGTTTCATCAGAAGTTCCAATGCATTACATATCATTGTCCTTCCGAGATGGAACTTAGAAACACCTTAAATACCATCGATTGATCAACGCAATCCTTCCTGAAAGAAGTTGGTGGATCAAATAGTTATCGCAATTCCCCTTACTACTGCTATTGTGATCATGTTCAAAAGAAAGATACCTGCACAAGAAGGTCAAATCGCTCTATTACTAAGAAAGCTGAATCCAAATAATCTGGCTGTTGATGATCTAGTAAAGTGTACATCCAAACAATGGATTCAAAATTGTAGTGAAAAGAACAATATAAAGAAATATACTCACATTTTCATTGTGCATCCGTAGCTCTTCATGAATCATGCAGCTTCAAGGTCACAGGGTTGCACCCTTTAAAGAGCAATAGCATTCTAGCAACACTAAAAGCTTCATAGAAGATTTAATCAAAGGCATAATAATCCTATCAGCTTGAATATGTCTGAAAACCTGATAGGTTACATTGAATGGAGAAATCTTGGTTCCCTTTATTTTTCTTATTTTTTTAACCTTTTTCTGCCAGGAAGATAGTCAAAGCGAGATCAAATATTCCAGGAAAGAAATTATTTCACCTTAATTGCAGCAGCCATGTTCCTCAGTTTCTTAGAAATCTCTGAAAAAGATGGCCTCACTGCTGGATCAGAGGCCCAACAACTTTCCATCAATGACTTCCATTCTGGATCGCACCATGTTGGGATCTCTGGACGTAACGAGTCATTCACAATCCCTCCTGCAAATCAAAATGAAGAAACAAACAATACTAATGGAACCATAAAATAAACCACTGAAATTATAATAGTACAACTATGATTTATAGTATTCAAGAGTGGAGGCTTCAAAAGTAAGAGTCCATTGTTTGCTTCTATGGTGGAAAAAATTGGTGAATATGATAGGGGATTAAAACCTCCTAGTTATCATAAGGCTAGAGTCACATTTTTTAAAAAAGAAGTGGACAATGTGAATTTGATATTAGAAAAATATAAAAAATAGTGGAGAAAAATTAGATGTATTTTGATGTCTGATGGATGGTAAAATAAAAAGAATAGATCTCTCACTAATTTCTTAGTTAATAGTCCAAGTGGTATAGTTTTTCTTAAATCAGTGGACACCTCTGATGTAATAAAAGATGCACATGAACTGTTTGAGTTACTTGACTCACTAGTGGACGAAATTGGAGAGGAAAATGTTGTTCAGATGGTGACGGATAGTGCTTCAACTTATGTGGCAGCAGGTGATTTGTTAATGGCAAAGAGAAAAATATTTTGGTCTCCTTGAGTTGCTCATTGCACTGACAATATATTGGAGGATATAGGTGAATTGTCCATCTTCAAGGATACAATTAGTAAAGCTAAGGAAGTTTGTATTTATATTTATAGACATGCTTGAGTTCTTGCCTTGTTTAGGAAGTATTCCAAGAAAACAGAGTTAAAAAGAGCTGAGGTAATGAAATTTGCTACATCATTTCTCACCATGAAGGGTTTTGAGGAAAACATGCTTCCTCTTAGAGCTATGTTTACATCGGAAGAATTTGCTAAAAGTTAATATGCTTCTAAGGTATAAGCAAAAAAAGTGGAGGCAATATTATTATCTGATAAATTCTGGAAATCAATCAAATTTTGTTTGAAGCGTGTGAATTCACTTGTTAAAGTTTTAAGACTTACTGATGGCGATGCAAAACCGGCAATGGGATACATATATGAAGCTATGGATAGAGCAAATGAACAAATTGCAAAAAATTTTAATCATCAAAAGGCGAAGTATCAAAGCATTTGGGACATTATTGATTTAAGATGGGATTTACAACTTCACAGACCACTTCATGCTACCAAGAATTTCAAATATATTTTTTTCAAATTTATGTTGTAAACACCAAACATAAAAATAAAAAATAAAAAAATTAACTTTATTTTTATTGTGTTTGTATAGGTTTCAATATAATGATTCATTTGATGCAGATATGAAAGTAAAAGTTGGCTTATACAAGACAATAGAAAAAATGTTTCCGGATATAAAATCAAGGATTAAAATTGATCAACAATTAGATAAGTTCAAAAGAAAAGAAGGAATGTTTGGCATGAGCATGGCTATTTTGACTAGAGACAAGAAGCAATCGGGTATTATTTTAATTTGGTGTTTAGTTGTTAGATTATTAAGTTTTGAATGTTTGTGTCCAAAAAAAATCAACTCGACCCTCTTTTTTTTTTTTAATTTTAGCTTTATGGTGGGAAAGTTATGGAGAAGAATATAAAGAGCTTCAAAGTCTTGCAATAAAGGTTCTAAGTCTCACATGTAGTGCTACAGGATGTGAGAGAACTTGGAGCACATTTGAGTATGCCCATTCCAAAAAGAGGAATCATTTAGAACAACAAAGATTGAATGCTCTTGTGTTTGTGAAATACAATATTCAACTTGAATTAAGGCAAGCAAAGAGAGAGGCAAAAGGTGAGACATATGATCCCATTTGTTTGAGTGATATGGAGTCCGATGATGAATGAGTTACCAAAATCGAAGAGTCTTGTCTACCAGTAGACAATTCATGGATAGATGTAAATGAATGTTTTGAAGATGATGGAGGAGTTGGACCAAGCAATAAAAGAAAACAAGATATTACAAAAAAAAATGTATGAATTTTATTTTTTAAGAATAAATAGGACTATGAAACGTTAAATTAACTTCTCATATATTTATGTTATATAATTTGTATTATATAGGGCCAAGGAACTTAAAGTATGATAGAAAAAACAAGGGGCAACCTATTGAAGATGAGATGATTGAAGATTTAAACATATTTCACGATGGTGAATCAAATGAAGATGAAGGAAAACAACCGGATTTGGTTATGTTGGAAAACAAAAATAGTGATGAAGATAATGATTCCGTTGAATATGAAGATGATGACTTTATAGATTAGTTTTATTAGGAGTACAATTTAGATTTTAAATTTTTACTTCTTTTTGGGATATGGTTAATTGAGGATGGATGGATAGTATTATTATTAACATTGTTACATTTAAAATTATGAAATATATTATTTCTAATTAATATTATCAATGCAAACTGAATTTTATAATTCGATTCAATTCTCGATTCACAAAATTACAATTTTGATTTTCGATTTAACAACTATGCAAGAGAGCAGAAAATTATAACTTAATCATGCCCTTGGAACATCGATTACTTAATAAAACTCTATCAAACACATGTCCACATGACACATACACATTAACATATGGATCCAAATACAACCTACACCATAAACATTTCACACACCAAAAGATCGTAGGAAAAAGAATATAAGGACACCACAAAACTTCAAAAGGTTACAACAATGCAGAGGACAGAAGCATTGAACATCCTTGATGAATCTTATTTCAGCTCATGTCACATATTTTCAACTGCCTCTAGGCTTATAAAGTAATAATCATATGAGTCGCGAGGTTTATCCAAACTAAGCAGCTTCCATTACCACTAGGCCTAATTTTTCTACGTCTTAAACTTTATCAAAACTAAGCAGCTTAAGTTTCATGAGTCTTGAGGTTTATCCGAGCTAAGCAGCTTCCAATTACGATTAGGCTTACAAAGTATTAATGTTTCTAAACGTCTTAAGGTTTGTCCAAACTAAGCAGCTTAAGCTCTATGAGTCTTCAGCTTTATCCAAATTAAGCAGTTTAAGTCCTTGCCAAAGCACTTAGAAGCACCATTGAACAAGACGTTTAGAAAATACAAGCTAAGCACTTAGAAGTATAGGAAATAATCACACTCCATCAGCTTACCAAATTACATATTATTATGGCTTCAGAAAGCTAAAAGAGATCAGACGTGTGTGAATCTGGTGTAATGAAAGATTCCTTCTATAATAGGCCACACTTCCCTTCATGCTTTGGCATGCATAAGAAAACAAAATAAATAAATGTATATTGAACGAAAGCATCCAAGGAAAAAAAAAAGCCAAGCGACGCAACTACAATACTACATAAGCACTTCTATTCCCAATGTGAATGGCTTTTTTCTTGTAAACAGTTGATTGTTGACCATTATTGTAAAGGAAACCAAACTTTTCAAAATTACCTAAGAAAAAAAAATCTTACTTGAATTAAAATTTTGATTTCTATATATATATATAGTGCCGATGTTCCTTTCCCATAGGATATTAGACTAATAAATAAAATACAAGCTACAAAAATCCTGTTTCAAAGTCAATAATTGCATGAAAATAATTCTCAATTTTTTTTCCACATCATTATCTTGCATTTAAAGAGAACTCGACATCCATTTTAAAATTGTTGAACAACAAAAAGCCTTGATTCCATGTGTTTGTTTACATGGAATGTAAAAACAATTTGATATGTTCTCCCCTAAAAGCCCCCCCGCCCCTCCTCTTCTCTCTCTCTCTCTCTCTCTCTCTCTCTCTCTCTCCCCCTTATAGGCAATACAACAATGACACTGTTATATTCATCTCAATTTGAGTATTCATTTATATGATTCCACAAAATTGAACCTAATTTTTCAGGAGTAGAACGCCTGACCCAAATTTCTTACTCTCATGCATCATCTTCTATTTTTTTCAGCTATCTAACTTGAGTCTTGACTTCTCAACAAACTAATATATCATTGTTTTTTCCCCTCCTGAGAGCCTCTCTATCCTCTCAATAAATCCCTCTAAATATGAACCTTTTAAAATTCTCTAAAATATAGGATAACCACAAAGAGTTTATGTGTCTATACGCAGCATTTGTAAATAAGAAAGGGGGATACATAAAAGATCCGTTAATGCAGTCTACTAACTTAACAGTTCTTACCAATTATGGAGGCACAATGAAGACCAGCATAAGGTTCTTCCCCCGTGAGCAATTCCCACATAACAATGCCAAATGAGTATACATCAATCTACAACATATAAAACCTTATGGTATAAAATAACAGGTTACATTATGCCATATCAGATTTAAACTATAGATGAGAAATTTTACTTTTTCTGTCACCATGTGGCTTTTTCCACTGAGAAGCTCAGGTGCCATCCAGGGCAAAGTTCCACGAACTCCACCTGACACCAAGGTGTGTTGTTTCACCTTTGATAAGCCCAAATCACCAATCTATCAGGCAACGTATAATGGGTTAGTTGCCAAAGTCATGCCTGTCACAACTTATTATCCTCATTCCTTTACAGTAAGATTTTGGACAAAAACATCCAGTTGTTAAATTGAGCTAAACACCAATCACATACTCAGAAACTTTTACCAGGACATAAGAACAGTACTTAATAATTAATTCACAACAGGCTATGTAAGAACTTCAAAAGCATTTAGGACAAAACAATAATGGATGACAGAAAAGATGTGCCAAGTTTTGATGGGATTCCCACATTTATTCTCAGCTTCATACCTTGCAAATAGGCCGTTGTGGATCTCTCATATTTACTAGGAGGTTTTCACACTTCAAATCAAAGTGAACAATGTTCTTCCCATGCAAATACTCCATCCCAAATGCAGAATCCATAGCTATAATGAGTCTCTTACGACGATCAATTGTTCTGTCCAAAGACATAAAGTGTCAAGATGTCTTCATTCCAAGAACATTTTGTCCTCTCTTTTTTTTCTCTTTATAATAAGCTTTACCTTTACAACAATGCTCCATTTATACTTCATAAACAACAAGAACTAGCGACAAAGCACCGCCAAAAATATTATATGCAAAACCAGAAACATCATCATCAACTTGATTACCTGTCTTTCTTCTGCAAAAACTGTTTCAAAGATCCATTAATCATAAACTCTGTCACAGTTGCTAAAGATCCATCAGGGCCATCACGAACAATGCCATAAAAAGAAACAACATTTGGATGGTGCAATGAACTTAATATCAAAGCCTCCTTCCAGAAATCAGCAATCTGCAGAGACAAATACATGAATTAACAATTATTACATAATCGATTCCATAAAAATCAGATATTTCATAATAAATTATTTCAGTATCGAATTAACAATTCATTCTACCAGTGTTAGATTCCTAACAGTAGAGACAGTACAGTTACAGTAGGTGAATGATGTTAACTGTTTGAATAAACATCAACCATGACTGTTGCCACTGCCAACATGCAGCATCAGCTCAAGTGGCATACACCATAAAGCCATGCTGTAACTAATTCACATACAAGAACAAACAGGAAAACATTTAGAATGGAAATAAGCAAAAGTAAGGCCTTCAAGAATCAGGCGCAGCAGTGATAATCAGAGTGAGCCAATGATGTAGAAGCTACATACCAGAATCATACGCTAAATAGTTATTTTCTCCTCAAATTGAACACAAACTAAAAATACCATGCACGACCATTGAATGCAGTGACAAGCTTCATGTAACCACAGTCATGAGTCCATCTTAATGTTTCTTTCACCCCCAATGGAAGCTTTAGAGCCTATGCTAATACTGTCATTTAAGTACAGCAAACTAGCACTTAAAGCACTTGTGCTAGCAGATAACATGCAAGCAAAGCAAACAAAACAAGACAAAAGGAATGGCAAAAGAAAAGTAAGTGCACAGGCTCTGTAAAAATTGTCATCAATGATAGACATAGATGTGTAAAAGTCCTCAGGAATGTCTTATGCATTATGCAATGCTCCCGTTATAAACTTCATATTTATTTCCTCAATTTGCAAGATACATTTATGAAAATCATGATTGAAAAGTAGAAGTAGGCTCAAATTCATCCAACCACGGTTTATTAAATAAAAATATTCGAAACTACATGCCCTCATTATAAGCTCCATATATACTTCCTCAATTTGCAAGAGACATTAATGAAAACCATGCTTGAAAATAGAAAGTAGGCTCAAACTTCATCTAACTATGATTATTATTCAAATTTATTCCTTATCTACTATTATATAAACACAGTTAACTAGCACATTAGATTTATGATCTAGCATCTTCAAGGCTGTCACTGCTAGTTGCACAGTTTAGCAAAGAGGCTGAAAATGTCCAAAACTATCATAAGCATCACTGCATGTTGAATTAGAAGTACCATTATATCACATCAATACTTGAATAAAAAGAAAAGGCCAAGTGAAATGAAAAGAAAGAATTAGCAGAAGGCTATTGACGATACCAAACGCTCTCTTTCAGAAGGCCTCCCAGCAAAGCAGCTAGCTTTTATTCTCTTTATAGCTACATCAGAACCCTTCCATTTCCCATGATATACAGCTCCATATGTTCCTGAACCTAACTCACGGACCTCCTCTAGATCATCATTTTTTATTGTCTGAACACAAAACAAGCAGCCTGTTAAGATTTAAGCACAGATTTACAGTGGCATAATTTAATAAACAACAAATGATAGATAATTATCCATTAGGATACAAAACAAGAAAATCAATCATGCAAATGAGACAGATAACAAGGACCTGTAATCCTCTTTCAATAGCTTCTGCCTCTGCCTTTGTCGGCTCAATTTTGTTAGAGTTTATATTGTCATTATCAGAACCCAACTCTGATTCTTCATGAGCACTCTGCAAGAAAAGCTGAAACTTACAAATAGAAAGTGAAATAAAGCAAAATAAAATGCCTTTATGAGAAATCCAGTTCGCAGATACTTACCACCGCTTCAGATTTGTGTAGAGTTGCTTCTTTTGGTATTGAACTATGCTTTCCAGTATCAGTGGTTTCTTCAACTCTAGCTTTCACCTCCTCAGCCTCTTCCAATGCTGCTCTCTTCACAGTAGCAATAAGCTCAGGTATGAAACTTAACCTGTCAAGTGATAGCTTTGGACCTCCCATAACAATAGAAGGGTCTTTTTCAGCATCGACACTTTTTTCAGCATGGACGGGCTCCAAAATTGTAGCCTCGCTTTCAGTAGAAGTAATCATGTTTTGCTCCATATGAGGTATATTGGGCCCATCCAAGTTTTCAACCTTTCCTACATCATTTGCTTCTTCCGTGCTGGGTACAATTCTCTCTCCCATTGTTGCCGCTTCAATAATATCGCTAGCATTTAACTCTGAATTGCAACCAGAAGCACCTGAAATTATGGATGAGTTCGGCATTTCACCTGGGAGTGGTGGTCGGATGGCATCAGGAGTAAACAACTGCTTATTCTCTGAAACATTATGATTAGGATTCAATTTCATAGGATGACCATAAGCATATTTCAGGGCAGTTCCATCAAAACCCAATATTTTCTGAGAGAAATCTATCCTAGAGTGCTGATTATCCATGCCATAACTAATCCTTTGATTGCCCTCCAATGTGCCTCCGAGAAGTGCTGGAATCACTGTACCATTTACAGGTGAGGTTGCACTGGATGTTTCATAAGGAGGAGTACCATGGGGAGTAACATGCCCCGGGGTCTGAACATTTCTCCACAAATTCTGCGGATGTAAATGGCCATGTGACATCGGGTAAGGATTTTCTGTCCCATAGGCACATGGAAAATTGCCATACCGAGCTGAATGTTCTTCTATACTAGGAAAATGCAGGTGGTGTAAAGTAGCCATTGGTTGATCTTGAAATGTCTCATTACCCATTTCATGTCCAGTTCTATGATGAATATAATTTGAGAAAGTATGATGGCCATCCACCAAATTAAAATGCCCTAGAGGATAATTAATGCTCGAACCATCTACAACATAGTGATCATTTATTCGTCCTGATCCAGAGATATGTGTTCTTGCTTCATCAGCATGAGCATGTAGATTCAACTGATGCAGATTCTGTCCTCTTTCATGGCTGTGAGATCCACTGCAGATGGAGCAAAGATCGGAATTCTGATCTTTCTTGTATATTGCATGGTGAACCTTCGGATCTGCATTTAACATGAAATGTTCCCTATTAGAGTGGCACTCAGCACATGTATTAGGAACCTGGTGAACTGCATTTCCTATATTCGGATGCTCCAAATGCAGTTGATTTCTTCGGAGAGCTGACCTGCACTGCTCGCAACCAGAGTTCCCTTCAACAACACTAGAACCATGCAGTAAGTTACCAGGAAAACTAGCCACATCACTAGGCATCCAAACTACATTTTCTGCATATGGTGACTGGTGGTCATAAATAGGATGATGCTTTAGTTGTGACCGAGCATATTCTTCAGATACTCTATCCATACCTCTATCAGCGAATTCTCCAAACTGCATACGGTACTGGGTAGAAGGGGGTGAATTTGGAAACTCAGGAAATGATCTTGGATCATGGTGCCCATGGTGCCGAGGAGAATAGTATGCTGGACTCCACGCAGCTTCCATTTCATTGTGCCTCTGTGGAACTGCAATGTGATGCAAGTTGAACTGTAGAAGTGGCATATCACTACTTCTTTGGCTATGAAGGCTACTATCAAGATTCATAGGATTAAAAAATTGTTCCGCTACTTGGATATCTTCAAATGCATTTATAAAAGGAGAGTCAGCTTGATGCCCTCTGATATCAGGCCCGTCATTCAAATTATTCAGTGCATCCACATACCTCCTCTCAGACTCCCTCTCATCCTCATCCACATAATGGGACGCACCATCTTGCTCTGGATGAGAAAACAGAAAAATCCTAAGCCTACTGAACCCATCAGAAGAACCCAATTTATCACACTCCTCCATCATATTAGTCACATCATCATCATTCACAACTGAAACCAAAGCATCAAGATCCTCATCAGGCTGTTGGTACTTCAAAACCGCTGCCCCCTCATAAAGCTCCCTCATTTTACTCATCAGTTCCTCAAAACCAATATCCCTTGGCAAACTCACAATTCGAGTCTCTCCACCCACATACCGAAACTTCCCATCCTGAGGCCGAGGCATAATGCAGCCTAAGAAACTACACAATAATTTAACACGAGGAGCTTCATCGTGTGAACCAAGGTTGGAAACAGGGGTGGAATAAGTTACAGATGTAGGGGTATCCATCAAGTGAAAAGCTTGGTAAAGGTTTTGCTGAGCCTCGGTCAAGCAGTCGATGCCCTTATTACACATGGAGTATCACTAAAATAATTTTTAACAAAAGAATTTGGCAAACTGGAGCCTAATCCCAAATGCATAACAAGATACCTCACTTATTATATTCCTACAAAGCAAAATCAATCTACTTTTTTCATTTGGTAGCTCATCAGAAGACTCTAAAATCATCAAATCTCATCCAAAATAAAATAAAATAAAAACAACTAAAATTTATATTCAATCAATGGAAAATTGCAATTGGGAAGCAGCTCAAAAGCACCTCAGTTAAAAAAAAATCGGAAACGAATTAAATATAATTCCTCGGATATAAACAAGAAGAAGAAAATTACCTGATAAAAAAAAAATCTAAAAGTTTAGAAGTCTCTGGAAATCGGGAAATGAAAAAGAAAAAGGTGTCGGTTGAGAAAGAATTGAGGGTGATGAGAAAAGAAAAAGAAAAAGGAATAAGTAGAAAGACAAGGAGTTGTTGATAACCGCCACAGGCAAACAAATTAAATTGTTTGAGGAAGAAGAAGAAGAAGAGAGAATCGATGGGAGTTGGACAGGTAGTGACACACGTGGCACTACCTGCTTTCTTCAAATTTCTCCACTCTCTCTGCATCTTCTGTTTGTTTCCCTCTCTCTGCCAAGTATATGCCCTCTGCTTTCTGTTTTCTCCACGCTCCCCTTCCTCGAGCGTGGCTTCATTTGCTGCACTATGCATTACGGAAGCTTTTTCTTTTCTTTTTTTCGTGTCAAAAAAATTACAGTAATTTAAAAAAAATGATTTGAGGTATTTAAATTTAAAAGTTTGATACATCTAGAAATATCTTTTAATTAGAGAATGTTTAGTTTAATTGGTTGGGACAGCAATGGGTGGCTATAGGTTAGATCGGTCCGTGAACTGAATTGAACTGATCCAATCAAACTATGACCGACATCAGTCAACAACGGTTTTGAACTCGAATCGGCCTGGACCTGTGGGGAACTAGTTCCAAATTGATGGAACTGAAACTAGTGGTTTTACTGTTTTCGAACTATTTTAAAAAAAATAAAATATATATATATATAAACACAAGGTCAAAAAAAGGCCTAAATTAAGCGGTCTTTGTTACATAATTTTATAGTACATAATGAGTATTATCTCCTTTTTTATAAGAAATAAAATCATAACTAATTTGTAAATGTCATATTTATCTCACATTACTTAAATATAAAAAAAATTATTTTCATTTTTTTTAAAAAAAAGATACTACTCTTTTATAGGAATGACAATTTATATTAATAAATCATGTTCATGATACAATAAGAGTCAATTCAAATATAGTACGATAAGCTAATTGTATCTAAAATTAAAAAATGAACATAATCTACTTAATAAATAAATTAAGACAACACGACATATTTAACATAATTAATTTATAAATCAAATTAAATTAGTATAACACAATCTAGTTAATGTATATATAAGTTATAAACGTGTCGAGTTAAATATGTTAATTAATATGACACGATACGTTCAACACAATTAATTTATAAATTGAATTGAATTAGTATCATACGATCTAGTTATTATGTATATAAGTTATAAATATGTCCAGCTAAACGTTTTAACCCAATATAATACAAATAATTAATGAGTTAAATGTATTTTTTCATATTAGTAAGTCAATCCACAACACGATACGATATTTTTGTATGTTTATCGAATTGATACGATTGTAATATAAATACTATAAATCTCAATCCTAACCCATAAATTGTGTTGGGTTTGTGTCATGTTATCTTGTTGTGTTTATTATTGATACTCATACTCCTTTAGTGTCATTCATGTGATAGAGTACATTTTTTGGTTTGTGTTTATTAGTTAAATTTTATCTTATATATTTATAGATATTTATTTATTTGTATATATATTTATAATTTTAATTATATTATTTAATTTTTTAATTGTACTAAAATTTTAAAATAAAATAATTTATTTTTTTTAAAAATATTGAATTGGCCGAATTATCATATTCTTGAACTGGAACAGATCGGTTCAATTTTTTGAACTGTGAAACGACAGTTCCAAATCTATGGCCGCCCTAGGGGCACTTGTTATTTTTTTTTAACAATTGATTCATAAGTATTTGGTAAATTTTTCTAAACAACAATTGATGGTTATTTAGAGTTTCAAACAATTGCTAATTGAAAAAAATATTATTTTGGAATTTTTTATGACAAGCTAAAACTTTTTTAAATACAAAATATAAATTATCCTTACACTAAATTATTTTTATATATAAATAAGTAATTATATTATATTGAAAATTTTTCATTCATTAATTAATATTTTTTATGATTATTATTTTTTAATTTATTAAAATAAATAATTACATTAAATAAGTAATATATTATAATTTTTTATTTATTAAAAAATATATTTTTTGAATTAAATAAGTGATATCATTGTTAATAATTTTATATTTTTTCAGTAGTCATTCAATTATTTTTACCGAATATCAAGTATCGATTCGCTACAATATACTATTATTCACCAGCTATCCACTCAAAAAAATTAAGTGAATCTACACAAGTTTTTTTTTCTTTTTTTAAAATGAAAATTTATGAAATTTTTATAAAAAATATTTATTATCTTTTTTTGGATCTCTTTAGCCATTGCCTTAAAATTGTCAGCTATATTATGAATGTCAATTTAATATCTCTACCACTTCACTTAGAAAATGACAACAGGGTAGATTTGGGGTGGAGTTTTCCAACCCCAAAATCCCACCCTGATCCTTGTTGGAAATTTTTTTGATCTCTTTCTCCACACCATACAGGGACGGGAATTTTCGATTCCCAATCTTTATTAATTTTTTTTTATTTTATTTTAATATTAAAAATATTTTTTATTTTAATTAATTAGTTATATATATATATATAATTTTTTAAATAAAATATATTTTTTACTTTAAAAGAGTGTTATATTTTATTTTATCATTTTTAAAAAATATTAATTATGTTAAAATATAAATAATTATTATATATATATATATATATATATATATATATATATAATTAATAAATAATATTTAGGTCGGGGTCGAACAGGGATCAGGGTGAGGATGTATACCTCATTCCCGATATAAAAAATTTCAGAATTGAGATATGGGATAAAAATTGTAAAAAAACTGTCTCATTCGGAGCAAAATCGGAATGAAGAACTATGGAAGCAAGTTCAACTGTTATCTCTAACTTCACTATTATCAGCCTGCACCACCATCTTCCTCAAAAGCTTTTCCCATGCCACCTTAAGGCCCATCCAAATTGCTCGAAGCTCAGTAGGAAGAACACCTGAGGAATTCAGGGGGGCATCAAAACCACTCAGCTAAGACCCAATATTGTCTTTATAAACACATCCTATTGTGCTGATAAGAGCATTTCTATTGAAAGTCAATACTATATTGTTTCCCAATTTTTTTGTCTTTTAACTTATCAATCATTTTTTGGGAATAATTATAGAAAAATATTTCTGAAATTTAATAAATTACAATCAGAAATAAATTTTTAAAAAATTAACAGTTTACCCCTATTATTTAATAAAAATATTATTTGAAATAATAATTAGAAATATTGTAACTTGAATATATTGGTTGTTCTGCAATTACAGTAATTGATAACTAACAGAAGCCTTAAACTCCTATAAAAAGTCATTGACTTGTACATGAAACCCTAAAAAATATACAAAAATATTTCAAATATAAAAAAATTATTTGATATATCTCACTGCAATATTGGATAAACTATTAATTTTTAAAAGTTTATTTCTGATTATAAATTATTAAAATTTTAAAAAAAATTTTGTAATTTATTATTATTATCTTTTTGTAATTTAATATCCCCAGTCTTTTCATGAATGAAAAGGAAACTATTAATTTCTTTTTTCATTTCATAATAAATTATACAAAAAAATTATTTTCCTTTATCTCTCTTGTTATTTTACTTCAATTCTAAATATAATAAAAAAATAAAATTTATTTTTTATCTTTATTTTTCTTTCAATGAGAAAATTGCCAAATATAGCGAAAAATAAGGAAAAAATATATATTTATCCTTCTTCCTTATTTTCTTTTCCTAGGGTAAAATTGAGTAAAAGAAGGAAAATAGTATTTTGACTAAAAGGATTAATTTTTATATATTTTTTTGGTGACTACTTTTTATATTATTTTTATTGCTTATCTATTGGTTATTGATTTAACAGTCACCCACTAAAACTTAATTTATTCTCCACGAACTCTCTATCCACTTTTTGATTGCTTTCTCACTTACTCATCTTAATTCCCCCATTCCTTTACTTACCTTTATGCAATGCTTATTATTTTTTAGACAAGTGTTACCATTTTCACCGTTTGTTTTTTCAAGTGTTGTTCTCTTTGATTTTCTTAGGCTAATGTAATCTCGACCGTTATTTTCTCAAATGCTCTTCATCCCTGATATCCTGGGTTGCCAAGGATGAAGTTGTACTGCGCTTACTAAGACATTGTTGTTCAAACCGCGTCATTTCTCTCTGAATCAGACATTCATCATCAAGTGGATCAAAGTACTTTGTTTGGAACTACTTGATGGTTCTTGTGGAAGTGGTATAATAGTGCCCTATTTGATGAGGATTTTGATTTATCTTTCAACATTGTTGCATCTATTTTATCTCATGCAAAAACCTCCATTGCTACCCATTCTTTATTTTCTAGTACTCCCTTGAGCAGGAATAAATAAGTTGAGATTCAAATTCGGTGGAACCTATTGTTAGTTGGTTGGGTTAAGATTAATTATGATGGTACTTTACGAGTTAGCTGTGGTAGAGCAACGGCCAATGGTTTAATCCGAAATGACCAACGCATGTGACTCTGTGGTTACACAGACAACATTGAGATATTTAGTATTTTAGCAACATAGATGTGGATTGTGATTCATGGAATGAGATTGACCTGACATCATCATGGCTTGAAACAAGTTTTTGTTGAAGTCGATAGCAAATTATTGACAAATATGTTAAAATTTGCATTGCTTGAGGGTTTAGGCTTGTTACCTCCTTCCTATTGAAAAAGGGTACATATTTTCCACCATGAGCCACGATCATATGACCAATGGCAGCTTTGGTGGGCTAACGGAGGTCCACCCTTTTCAAGACTGTCATAAGCTTTGATGGGGCAGTGATCTTATCTCCTATCCTTCTTTTTCTTCTTATTATTATTCTTATCTTCTTATAAAGTATTTTTTTTTACCTTTATTTGTGGAAGTATATATAATAACCTTTCATTTTTACTTGCTATGAGTAACAGTTGAGTATCCCAGACGCCACTGAAGGTGCGTGTAATACACGGATGTTTGTTATTTAATTTGGAGTCTTATGGACGAAAATGAAAGAGTTTTGACTGGGCCAGTATGACTAAATAAAACGATGAGGAGTCAATAGCAAAAAATGTGAAAGATCAGGGATCTCGGGATGTATTTTGCCAAAAAATTAATGTGAAGTATCGAATATAAATTAAAATTCCAGGCGACACAATTCGTGTTTCCAGTCTTCTGCTCCCACTCTCACCACAGCTAGCTCAGCTCCGCTACTGCTCACCATGGGTCAAGGTCCATCTGGCATGAACCGCCCACCGGGCGACCGGAAGAACGATTCCGACAACAAAAAGGACAAGAAATATGAGCCCGCCGCTCCTCCCTCCCGCGTTGGCCGGAAGCAGCGCAAACAAAAGGGTCCGGAGGCGGCTGCCCGCCTCCCGACGGTGACTCCTCTAACAAAGTGTAAGCTCCGTCTCCTGAAACTTGAGCGCGTGAAGGACTATCTACTTATGGAAGAGGAATTTGTTGCCAATCAAGAAAGGCTGAAGCCGCAAGAGGAGAAGAACGAGGAAGATAGATCCAAGGTCGACGATCTGAGAGGCTCCCCAATGAGCGTCGGAAACTTGGAGGAGCTCATTGATGAAAATCACGCCATAGTTTCTTCCTCGGTTGGGCCTGAGTACTATGTGGGGATTCTCTCCTTTGTCGATAAGGACCAGCTCGAGCCTGGTTGCGCTATTCTTATGCACAATAAGGTTTGTAGATTGGTTTCTTTTTGGATTCTTGAGAATTTGGTGTTCGTTGTTTGTTTTTAGGGTTTTTTGTGGAGCTCCAATATGGTCGGTTCTAGGGCTTTGAGACGAATTTACGGAAAAACTGAGCTTGTTAGATTAAGTGTCAAAATCTAATTTTTTACGCGATAATTGTTGGGAAAAATCCATAACAAATGAAATCAGTGTAGATTTATCATTGTTTTTTTTTATGAAATATTCGCTTAACAAGATGAAAGGTTGGTTTGATTGACATAGGAATTGACATTTCATTTTATGGCTCTTACTATGTAGAAATTTTTGTATTGAACTCTGTACTGGTTACCTAAAATCTGATGATATTAGTCACACCAAATCTTTAGCATATAACTTCGAATTATTCAGAAATAAACTGTTTGTAGGTCTGTATTATGGTTTTCTGAGACCTGAGGCAATTTTATTAACATCAAGAACTGGTATTATCTCCTGTTTTCATTTATGATACAAGAGGTGTAAAGTTGAATTCTTTAAATATTATACCTTTTCTTTTCAGTTGAATTAAAACTTTATCATGAGTTAAGTTGTTCTACTATAAATGAAGTGTTGTAGTTCAGTAGTTGTGCACATCTTTTAACCTTTTCCAGATATGGCATTCGGATAACCATCTGTACAGTAGGTTGCTGTTCTGCATAACATGCTACATTTTCTTAATGGTACTCGTAACTTATCTGCCTAATGAGTTTATAATTTTATGTTTGGATAATGATAAGAATACGCATTATATGATAAGCATGTGTATTTAATGTATCTCCTGTGTATATATATATATATATATTATATATATATATATATATATATATATATATGAATTATGTTCTGAATGTTCTGATAGTGAAAGTTTATAATCTGTTTTCTTATTTATGTTTATGCAGGTCCTTTCTGTTGTTGGCCTTCTTCAGGATGAAGTTGATCCTATGGTTTCTGTAATGAAAGTTGAGAAAGCTCCATTAGAATCTTATGCTGACATTGGTGGTTTAGATGCTCAAATACAGGAAATTAAGGAAGCAGTGGAACTTCCTCTTACTCATCCTGAATTATATGAAGATATTGGTATTAAACCCCCTAAAGGAGTCATACTCTATGGGGAGCCTGGAACAGGGAAAACATTGCTTGCCAAGGTGCATCCCTATATATCTATCTTACACACACAAACACACACACACATATGCAATACATGCATTTTAAGTTGAATAAAAACATTCAATTTGGATTTGAGGTTGGAGTTCCGATATCTCATTTGCAGTCTGTGCGTTTATGATATATGTTTGCAACAAATATACATTGAATAAGTGCTTACTGCATATTGACCCACTTGATATATCATTTTCTATTCATTGGTGTCACTGTAATATTTTATTTGATTTTAGGCAGTCGCAAATTCTACGTCAGCAACTTTCTTGCGTGTGGTAGGGAGTGAATTGATTCAAAAATACTTGGGAGATGGGCCAAAATTGGTCAGGGAACTCTTCAGAGTTGCAGATGACCTTTCGCCATCTATTGTCTTCATTGATGAAATTGACGCTGTAGGCACTAAGAGGTTTGTATGTAGATTTGCATGATTGCAAGATTTTGCATTATCATGGTGAGAAATTAAGTTACACTTTTTTTGGGAACTGTATGTTTCAGATATGATGCACATTCGGGTGGTGAACGCGAAATCCAGAGAACTATGTTGGAATTGCTGAACCAATTAGATGGTTTTGATTCAAAAGGAGATGTGAAAGTGATTCTTGCAACAAACAGAATTGAAAGTCTTGATCCTGCCCTGTTGCGGCCTGGACGAATAGACAGAAAGATCGAATTTCCCCTTCCAGATATTAAAACCAGGAGGCACATTTTCCAGGTACCTAGTGATGTTAAAGTAATTGTATATTCATTACCTACTGTCACATTAGTGTTTACGTTGCCTATATATTATTTTGCTTATTCCTCTGTGAATGTAGATACACACGTCAAGGATGACATTGGCAGATGATGTTAACTTGGAAGAGTTTGTAATGACTAAAGATGAATTTTCTGGGGCTGATATTAAAGCTATATGTACAGAGGCTGGCTTGCTTGCTTTGAGAGAGCGGCGCATGAAGGTGATCTCTTGCATACTTTGAACAACATTTTAAATCAGGGAGCAAATTCTTTGAGCGTCTTGCTCATTAGTTTTTGCTTCCAATTTGAGTTTTGCGGTGCTGCATTTAATTGGAAGCATAATCAAGAATAGGGTTATGCGTTGAGATTAACTTTTATTTATGCATTGTACATTTTAAAAGACATTGTGCATTGAAATGGCTGTTATTCCGTGCAACCATGATCTTTCTAGCCTGTAATCTTCCATGTGTGAAGCATTTTACTCATAAGAGGCTTGTAGCTAGTTTAATTCCTCAACTTTTATGTGTTTCATGTTTCAGGTAACCCATGTAGACTTCAAGAAAGCAAAGGAGAAAGTGATGTACAAAAAGAAAGAAGGGGTGCCAGAAGGACTCTATATGTGAAGGCAATCCTTTAACTCCCTTAACTTTTGCCTGGTGTTTTACAGTTTGTTTTATTTTGGGATGCTTATGTCTCTGACTATTAAAAGTTGGATATGATCCTTCTGGGGACTTTTTTATTGTTCGAAAGTGGCCAACAATCAGTCAATAATTTTTTTTTGAGTATTTATGGTTTACGTTTTGCATGTGCTTTATGGGTGCACAAGGTAAAAGCAGTATAATTTCTTTGTTTGCTCAATCAGTGTTGAATTGGTTATGATGACTGAATCGGTAGGGAAGTTCATTATGGAAATAGGGTATTGATCTAAGGTTTATTGGGGAAAAATTGACTAGAGGTGAATGATTGTATGAGAAGATGGATTATGACACGGTGAGTTGAGACTTGGTATTACCAAGGGTTTGCCATGTCATGAGAAAAACGCTGTAGCTCAAGTACTCACCATATGAAACCTGTTTAATCTATGCTATGCTATGCTAATTAAGCTATTTCGGGGAGTTTTTATTTTTTTTTACTTCCATTTTGTCTTTGTATTGTGTTTGAAACCAATGGTGAATGGTATATTGAGTTTCTTTTCTAATCTATTTCTTTATTGTGGAACAAAATTAAGGTTGATCATTGGTCGAATAACCTCACCAAGCTTATGAAATACCTGTTGATTGTTTTTCTATTTCTTTTTTTTTTTTGGGTTATTTCCTTGAAAAAGTTATTGGTTATTGGTTTTTGTGTTGGTTACATAGAACATGTAATTTTGAGAAAAAAATGAAATAATCCCTTCGTGTAGGTTTTATTGAACATATTCTTAAGCGCATTAAAGGAATTTTCATTTTTATTTTTTATTTAATCAACAGGACATTAGCAGAGCCTGTGGTCGTGATATTTATCTAACTTAAATCTTTTTCTTATATAATAGGAATTTACTTGTCTTCATACTGATTTTTCCTTCATCTGATTTGGCATTAACGCTCTGGTCCATCTCCGTCATCTACATTTTAGTCTTTTGCATGGCCCTGCAGCATATTATAGTGCTGGAATTCATCTAAGAAAACAACATTAGATGCAAATTTATGAAGAACGTAGAATGGATATTCATCTTCAATCAATCACGAAAAGGATCAAACGTAACATGAGCTTTAAGCTAACTCTTAGTATTGCTAAGTTTCTTCAACTTTTTGCCATTGCCAAATTATCATCGGAGCAGCACGGGCGTAATTGAAGACTGGCATTGTCGTTAAGAGATTTCGTGTCCAGGCTTGTTGGCATTCAGCTAGATTGAATTATTTTTCAATGCAACATTTTCCTGTGTTTCTATGTCGTCATTTTCGCCCACTGTCGAAAACAAACTAGGCCGAGCATCTCCTTTTCTTCTCCTCTTTCTTTCTTTCTTTTTTTCCTCTCTTCTAATTTTATCTCACTGCCACATCTCACCGGAGCTACTACTCTCCCGTCCCAACAGGCATCTCCTCTCTCTCTCTTTCTTACTCGTTCTCTCTTTTCCTTTACCTATTATTGCTTGCTGTCTAAAAAATTAGGTAGTAAAAACCCAAAAGGAAAAAAAAAAAAAATCTCTCTATAAAAACAAGGAAAAAAAATAGATATTTAAAGTAACTGGTAACGGGGTTGATTATATGCAATGATCATAGATTGAAGAGGAGTGCTAGCTATCTTTTTATGTTTTATCTTTCTTATTTTTTAGATGCCATGCTTTTTTCCATGTTTTGCATGTGGGTCGTATAACAAGAAAAATGAATATTACATAAAGGATAGGGAAAAATAATATAGAAAGGGTAATTAACATTTTTCACCGAAGCAATAGTTGTTTTTCCCCTTTTTTCTTAAAAAAAAGTTGGCTAAACTTCACGAGCAAACAAACTACTGACTATAAGAAATTCTAAAAATATCATGTAAGAGTCACAAACAAATATCTTCAGGCAGCGAGTTAAGAACGGTAGTACCCATATTGAAATCACAAGCAAAGCTAGCGAAAAAATCGATAACAAAATTAGTTTCCCGATAGATATATGAACTCCATGAAATTCAAGCAAAAGCTGATGAATAGAAGAAATGAGCTAAAGACAGTTAATAAAACTATGTTAATTCCTCCTAATCTTTTTAACTACACATTTATTATTTCATTCCACAAAAACTTTTTACAAGATTAAGCCCTGCACAGAACTCAACTCTAATAATATCGCATTTACCAAGATTAAGAACATAACCTGTTAGCCAAGAACACATATCCGACCTAATTAAGCCTCAACCGTAAGCTCTTCCATTAGAATGCATGAAAGAAGCATCAATATTTAATTAATAAAACCCATAGATTTCAAATCAGTAATTTTAAACCTAGAAATCATATCTTAAAGTCATTCAGCTTAAGTTTGGCAGCTGTTGATATAACAGTTGTAATCGATAAATGTTGCTAATGATCCGTAACTAATGGCTAGTGAACACTATTAACTAATTTATACTATTTTTATAAAAATTTTGTTAGTTGTTATTATTATTTTTTGCCAGACCCTAAATATTTTCAATCAATCAACTAAAACCGCATACTGAGACTAATTTTGTTAGTGTCGAATAAAACTTTAAGAACGACAAAACATTCATTCATGAATTTTATGTCATATGACAATTGAAAATATAATTCACTTATAATATGCTATTATGTTGCAAATATATTTCAAATTTTCATGTCACACAAAGCCAAAAACATAAATAAGAAAATTATAACTACCTTATATTTATAACAAATAAAAATATGTTCCATTCTATATAAAAGTATTATTGTTCTTGCAAATGTTATTTTTAATATTTTATGAGGTTTAACAGATCTATAAGTCCTGGAAAAAAATTCAGTTTTGTAAATAATTGAATCATATGAATATTTATTATAAATATGAAAATTTGTAAATTCAATCTCAACAAATTTATATAGAATGGATTATTTATTATAAATCTAAATATTAAATACGAAGGTCTAATTCCATTACTATACATATACCTAATTGAATATGCATAATATCATCATGGAAAAATATCATCATCCCTTCATACCACTACTAAAAATAGTGCTACGAAAATCTAGATTATTAAATACAAACTGAATACAATACAAAAATTTTACATCAAAACCCTCATTGAGTGAAGATGTGGGACAATCCAACAAGCTGAATAGAATCTATCTACTACCTAAAAAAATAGTTGAGGGGGGGAGGGGGTCAGTTTGAGCTGAGTAAATTAACATCATATAATTTTTTTAACATACAATCACACAATAATATAGCAGTCCCAAATTTATACATGCAAAGGAGTTCACATCATACATCATCAATCATCACAACAAATGGGTGAGAAACTTAAATGGAACCCTAAACCTTAATTATACTATTCACTGGGCTTTCTTAATTCTAATGGACCGGCACCCCGAGTGCAAAGCATCAAATAGTGTCCTCTATCCAGTCGATCATTTATCCAAATGGTGTTGGTGCCCTACCACTATAGTTATCACCTCGACAACCATATGCTATAACAGTTGGTGCCCTAAAAGTAAGCTCCACCAGGATTATCACCTCAACACATTCATAATCATATAATCATTACTGGTGCACACATGGTCCTTATGTGACCCATCAGCTGACATATTCTGCTATAGTTCTCAACCCATAATCACACCAAATCACAATCTTACTAAATCACATCTCCAACAATAATTGAACATAAAAATATTTACATATAAAATATTATTATAACAACAATAATTACATTATATAGTATGCTAGAAAAGATATAACGAAGAGGATTGCATATTATAAAATCAAATGATATTAACTCACAGATATGTAAATTTCTTAATTGCTGCTTTTAAAACTTTGGTGCTGCTGGTGAGGCCTCTGAAGAATCTAAAAAAATATAATGAAATTAATATAATCTTAAGAATAAATCTTTAGACTCTCTTAGGAATCACTAAAGAAAACCTTTGTTTACTATTAACATATATCCTATCAAAAAATATTTAGTAGAACCTCTCTTAAACTGCGTATAACCTCCTATATAAAGGATCAAAATCCTATAAACCACTTTATTATCATCTTAATATAATCCAATACTATTCGGGTCTCCAATTATATAATGCACCCGATCAACATATAAAATAACTTAATAATCCTCCATTCATTAATCAAATAACTTAATTTATTAATAATCCAACTTAACTATTAATATCCTCAATTTACTAATATAAAATCCAATTATTCATCAATAATCTAAAATAAACTCAATAATTATGCAATTGATCATTTAACTCAGTTAATTAATTAATCATCTTAATTAAAAATAATATATATAAACTTTCCCAAATAAATTAATATCTTACTATTTAAAAATAACTAGAAGATGTGGTTGGTATCGGATGGCTTGGTTTAATTAACTGAAGATTTTGTCCAAAATCGTTCGACCAGTGGTCGTCGGACTCGATGACCGCAAAATTTCTGATGGTGGAGGATTAACGATCATATGGTACCAAAAGAAATTTTGAGGTGTGAGGAGTCCAAATATATAAGTTTTGTAGTTTGGAAGTGACCAGAAACATCTATTTCTACAAGATTTCACAGCGACTCTGCACGAGAGAAACCATCTCTGATCAACCCTTAAATTGCAGTGCTCAGAGCTCCAATTGTACAATTCAAGGTTTTTCAACATTCTAAGTCAATTTTTGGTGTCAGATTCGAGAAAAATTTCAGAAAATGTGAGAAATAGGAGGATGGTCCTGATGCTCGATTTGCTTCCTGCCAATCCCAAAAATCTGGTTAGTTTTTGGAAAATCATATGTTGTTGGAGTGATAATGACGTGGAGAATTACTAATGGTTCAAATTTGACGAAGATTAGAGATTGTTTGGATAATGAACGAAGATGGTGGTGGTGTAAGGAGAATAAGAGAAAGAGAGAGAAGAGAGGAAAGAGAATAATTTTTTTACCATTTTAATCCATATAACCTTATAGATATATATATTCATGATTAATTTTGTAATTTTTTATATTTTCTGACTTTTTTTCTCAAATTTAACACTGGAAATGGATTTAAGATGTCGAAAAATCTTGAACTACAAAATTTGAGCTTCGGGCACTGCCGTTTAAAAGTTGATCAGAGATAGTTTCTCTTGTTGGAGTCATTGCGAAATCTTTTAGATCTAGACATTTTTTGTCACTTACAAGTCACAAAACTTATATATTTTGATCATCACACTTCAGGCTTTCTTTTGGTACCATCCAATCATCAATCCACTGCTGTTAGAAATTTTTCGATCATAGAGTTCAGCAACCACTGATCAGACGATTGCAAGCAGAATCTTCAGCTCGTTAAACCGAGTCATCTGATACCAATCACGCCTTCTAATTATTTTTAGATAGTGAGATATTAATTTATTTGTAAATGTTTAGATATATTATTTTTAATTAATGTGATTAATTAAGTGAGTTAAATGATCAATTGTATAATTATTAGAGCTTATTGGTGAATAATTGGATTTTTTTTAGTGAATTGAGGATATTATTAGTTAAGTTGGATTATTAATAAATTAAGATATTTAATCAATGAATAGGAGATTATTAATTGTTGAGTTATTTTATATGTTAATCGGGTGCATTTTATAATTGGAGATCCGAATAGTATTGGATTATATTAAGATGATGATAAAGTGGTTTATAGAATTTTGATCATATGTATAAGAGGTTATACCCAGTTTAAAAGAGTACTACCAAATATTTTTCGATAGGATTTAAGTTAATAATAAATAAAGGTTTTCTCAGGTGATTCCTAATAGAGTCTAGACATAAAATTTATTCTTGACATTATATTAATTTTCATTTTATTTTTCTAGATTCTCTAAAGGTCCCATTAGCTGCAGTAGAGTTTTAAAAGTAACAATTAAGGAATCTACATATTTGTGAGTTAATATCATATGATTTTATAATATGCTACCATCTTTTCTATATCTTCACTATCATGCTATATAATGTTATTATTGTTCTTATAATATTATTTTATATGTAAAATTATTTATGTTTGTATTGTGATAATGTGATTATGGGTTGAAAACTATAGCAGAATGTTCTACTTGATGGGTCACATAAGGACTGTGTGTACATCAGTGATGATCATATGATTATGAATGTATTGAGGTGATAACTTTGGTGGAGTTTACTCTTAGGACACCGACTGTTGTGGTATATGGTTGTCAAGATGATAACTCTAGTAGAGCTTGCTCTTAAGGCACCAACACCATTTGGATAAATGATCGATCGAATAGAGGACTGTGGTTGATATTTTCCTCTCGGGGTGCCAGTCCATTGGAATTAAGAGAGCTCAGTGATTAGTATGATTGAGGTTTAGAGTTTATCTTAAGTTTTTCACCCATTTGCTTTGATGATTGATGATATGGATCCTTTTGCGTTTATAAATACGATACCACTACATTATTGTGTAATTGTATGTTATAAAGTTATATGATGTTAATTCACTCAGTGTAAGCTGACCCCCCTCTTAATTATCCTTTAAGGTAGTAGATACATCATATTCAGCATGTTGGATTGCCCCCCCCCCCATCTTCTTCACTCTATGAGGTTTTTGTTGTAAAATTCCTATATTGCATTCAGATTGTATTTAATAATTTTATACAATACTATTTTTAGTAGTGTTAGAATAATATATTTTAGGGTAAATTATATAGACAATACCTAAAATATATAACTTGTAACAACTCAGTATCCAAATTATTATTTGTAACTACAAAATCTCTGAATTATTATTTTAAAACAATAAAATACCTTTGTCATACGGCAACACATATTACTGTTAATTGGAGTATCGTGTTGTTAGATTGGTATTAATTGAAGTATCATATTGTTAGATTATTATTAATTGGAGTACTATATGGTTACAAAAATATGATTAGAATTTAGCGTGTCGTTAGGGGACATTAACAAGAAATTACGAAAGTATTTTATTGTTACAAAATAATAATTAATGTATTTTGTAGTTACTAATAATAATTCAGATACTGAGTTGTTATGTGTTATATATTTTAGGTAACGTTTGTGTAATTCACCCTATATTTTACGGGTACGGGGGGATGAAGATATTTTTCCATTATGATATTATGCATATTTAATAAGGTATATGTATGGTAATGGAGTTAAACATATGTATTTGATATTTAGATAGTGATAGTTATGGGATGATTTGATATTAAATTTTTATTATTAAATTATATTGTTGGGATATAAGTTATGCGAATGAGTTTAGGCTTGCTACAGGTTTCAGTGGCCTTAATCCTACCCATTCCCTAATGCCAGTAATGATCTCAAGATTCGGTAGTGACAAAGTTGGTATCAAAGCCTAGTTTAGTTTCCTATGGCCTAGGTTGTTAGCTTTTTGTACTACAAAAATTAGGATTGAGTCTATATTTGCATTCTTTGTTGATTCCAGTTTCAACAAATATCGTTAGAGAATATATTATCCTTATGATCTCTACATGTTTATTTTCAGTATGCCAAGGACTAGAGCGACTACCGCAGCTGAAGAGGCACAATTTGAGGTTTTTACTCATCATGCAACTACAACACATGTACAGAGCATAGAAAGACGAGGTAGACCTCGAGCTATAACCCAATAGGTACAAGATAAAGCTCATAATGTACCATATGCTAGGGGATTTTCTACATATGACTTTCTTACTGGTATGGTTCATATACATACTAGTATGGAGGGAGTTTAGAGAGTGGTAAAGCAACTCCTGGTGCATCAAAAGTCAGTTGCACAAGCTTCTCAATCTAGAGCAGATGGAACATAAACCAATGTTAGAGAAGATGTCCCAATGTCTGAGTATAATAAACTTAGACCTGTTGATTTTGATGGTATTAAAGCAGATCCTTAGACTTTTTAGGTGAGATTGAGAAGAAAACATATTTTTTTAAGTGTTCTGATAAAATATCTATTGAGATGACAAGATTTTCCATGACTGGTCACAGTGGTACAGGGACTATTATGTCCTTTTTCTAGATGATCCGACTTGGAAACAATTTAAGACACAATTTGAGGATTATTTTATTCCATTTAGTCTTCAAGAGGAGTACAAGGTGAGATTTGAGACCTTAGTGAGAAGTGATATGACTGTGGCTGAGTATACTAGACATTTTATACAGTTTAGTAGTTATGCTCCTCATGCAGTTGGTACAGAGGAATTGAAGACCAGTAAGTTTATTTCAGGTCTTGGTCCATAATATGTTTTTTTGGCTCAGTCTAGAAAGAGTAGATTCCTAGAAGTGTGTGATTTGGCTAGACAAATGGAGGTGGACTTGCTAAACATGGAATTATTACTGATGAGGGCAAGAAAAAGAAGAACAAGATAAAGGGATAGTCTAGTGTCCAACCTTCAGGATCTTTCTTTGGCAATAGAGGTTATTTTAATAACATAGATCAACAGTTTGGGTAGAAAGGATCTCATATTCATAGAAAGGGTAGACGTTTTAAGGGTAATAAGGGATTCAGGCCAGGTTAATGATATAGTGGTAGTGGATAAAGTTCATATTACAGTAGTACTAGTTCAGATCCTAATATGTGTGATTAGTGTGACAGGTCATATTAGGGACCTTGTCTTTTTACTAGTCGAACATGTTTTGGATGTGGTGAGATGGGTCATATAGCTAGATCATGTCCTCATTTCTTGGGACAACAGACATATTCCCATATATCATTTGCAAGTGTAGCCTAATCTGTGTATCCAATTGTTATTGGTTCTTCTCATACTGTCACTTAATTTATAGGCCAAGAGGGCTTTCATTTTGGCGGTAGAGCTCCAGAAGGTAGAAAAAGTGGTAGAGGATAGAGTCAAACTTCTAGCTATTTTCAAGCAGATTGCAGACAAGTTAGTGTGTTCACACTTACACTTAAGGATGCCAAAGCCTCAAATACAGTGGTGTTAGTTACTATTTCAATATGTCATTTTGAGGCTAGAGTTTTGTTAGATTAGGGTGCAACACAATTTTTTTCTTTTTTCTAGCCTTTCTTTAAGGTTAGATAGACAACCAACTAGATTAGAGGTTCCTTTATCTGTGATGACCCTTTTGAGTAAAGCTTTAAAAGTATATGTTTTCCCCTCTCATTTGATTTTCTGTAGAGGGTAAAGGTCTTCTAAATGATTTGATTTTGTTGGATGTGATGAATTTTGATGTAATTTTGGGCATGGATTGGTTGGCAATGCATTATGCCAATGTTGATTGTAGAGATAAAAAAGTGATTTTTAGAATTCCGGGTGAGGATGAGTTTTGTTTCCAAAGAGGTGTGAATGCATCACAACTAATCTTATTCTAGCTATTACAGCTTGACGTATGTTATGTCACATATGCCAAGGTTATTTGGCACTTATTAGAGACATCTCGATAAAGAAAGGTAGAGTTGAAGATGTACCAATTGTCTGTGAGTTTTCCAATTTTTTCTAGAGAATTTGCCAGGATTACCACCTAATAGAAAGATAGAGTTTTTCATTAATGTGGTACCTAATACAACCCTATTTTTATGTCGCCTTATAGGATGACACCAATATAATTGAAAAATCTTAAGGAACAGTTACAAGAATTGTTAGATAAAAGTTGTATTAGGCCTAATACTTCTCATTGGGGTGCTTCTATGTTATTTGTGGAAAAAAAATATGAATATTTACACCTTTGCATTAATTATCGTCAGTTGAATAAAGTGACTGTTTGTAATAAATACCCTTTTCCTCGCATAAATGATTTATTTGATCAGCTACAAGGTGCCACATGTATCTCTAAGATTGATTTACATTCTGGTTATCATCAATTAAGGATATGTCAAGAGGATATACCCAAGACAGTGTTTAGGACCTATTATAGCCATTATGAGTTCTTGGTGATGTCAATTGGACTCACTAATGTGTCTATAGCTTTTATGGATTTAATGAACAGATTGTTTAAGCCGTTCTTGGATCAATTTGTCATTGTGCTTATCGATGATATTTTGGTGTATTCCTATTGTGAGGAAGAACACGCATGACATTTAAGAATGGTGTTGCAGAATCGGAGAGAACATCAGTTATATGCTAAATTCTCTAAATGTGAGTTTTAGTTGGAGAGTGTTGTTTTCTTTAACATTTTTTGTCTAAGGATGGTATCCAAGTGGATCCTAAAAAGATAAAGGCAGTGACCAACTAGCAAAGACCGACTCTAGTGATTACGATCTGTAGTTTTATGGGTTTGGTAAGTTATTATCATTGTTTTGTGAAAGGTTTTTGGAGGATAGCATCACCTTTGACTAGATTGACCCAGAATAATGTTAAGTTCTAATGGATTGACGTTTGTGAAAGGAGTTTTCAAAAGCTAAAGGATTGTTTGACTTCAACTCCAATGTTGACCTTACCTTTTGGAACAGATGGTTTTACTGTGTATTGCGACACTTTTAGAATTGGTTTAGGGTGTGTTTTGATGCAACATGATATGATGGTAGCTTATGTTTCTAGTCAATTGAAGAAACATAAACAGAATTTCACACACATAATTTAAAAATGGCAGAATTGATATTTGTACTTAAGATTTGGAGATATTATTTATATGGTGAGACATGTGAGATCTATACAAATCACAAAAGTTTGAAGTACATCTTCCAATAGAAAAAGTTGAATTTAAGGCAAATGAGATCGTCAAAACTTCTTAAAAATTATGATTGCATTATTCTTTACCATCCAAGTAAAACTAATGTTATGGCAGATGCTTTGAGTAAGAAATCCTCTGCTAGTCTTGCCCACATTAGTGTGGAGAAAAGACCAATGACTAAAGAGTTACATAAGTTGTATGACCAAGGGTTACAGTTTGAGGTGTTGGATTCTAGAGTGCTTTTAGTTTATTTTATAGTTCGACCTGTTCTTGTTGGTAGAATTAAGGTAGCACAAGGTCAAGATCCATAGTTGAGAAAATTTATAAATGAAGTATAACTTGGTTAGACTAAGAATTTTATGGTTGACAGTGATGGGATTCTTAGAATGGGGACTAGATTATGTGCTCCTGATGTCGATAATCTTAGAAAGGAAATTATGGAGGAGACTCATTACACAATATATAGTGTTCATCCAGATTCCACCAAAATGTATCGTGATTTGAAAAAGTATTTATTGGTGGAATGGTATGAAGAGGGATGGGGCAAAGTTTGTGTCTAGATGTTTGACTTGTCAACAAGTGAAGTTTGAGTATCAAAAGCCAACAAGATTATTACAACCCTTTCTTATTCCAGAGTGGAAGTGGAAGAGAATTATCATGGATTTTGTATCAGGATTGCCTAAGACATATATAGGGTATGATTCTATTTGGATAATTGTGGATCGATTGATTACGTTGGCCTACTTTTTACCTATGAAGACGACATATTCTAAATCCAAGTATGCTAGATTGTACATTGAGAGAATTATATGTCTTCATGGAGTTACAATTTTTATAGTGACAAACAGAGGACCACAGTTTACTTCGAGATTTTGGAGGAAGTTACAGGAAGAGTTTAGTACTAGATTAGATTTTAGTATAACTTTTCATCCATATACTGATGGTTAGTCTGAAAATACTATTAAGATTTTAAAGGATATCTTGAGGATTTGTGTTTTGGATTTTGGAGGGCAATGAGATTGACACTTACCTTTGATTGAGTTTACTTATAATAATAGTTATCGTGGTAATATTGAGATGACACCTTATGAAATATTGTATGGTAGGAAGTGTAGATCCCTAATATGTTGGGAAGAAGTAGGTGGTGAAAGGAAATTGGTAGGCCTTGAATTGATTCAAATTACGTCAACGAAAATTTCTACCATATGTGAACACTTAAAATGAATTTCAGTAGATAGAAGAGCTATGCAGATCCCAAAATGAAACATGTGGAATTTGGAATTAGTGAATGTGTTCTTGAAGGTGTCACCAATGAGAGGAATAATGAGGTTTGGCAAGAAAGGAAATTTGGCGACTCGTTACATATGACCTTTTGAAATCCTAAAAAGGATTGGTAAGATAGCCTATCAACTAGCATTACCTTTAGACTTCTCTAATGTCCATCCTATTTCTCATATTTCCATGTTAGGGATGTATCTTCCATATCCTTCTCATGTGTTATAGCTTCAAAGTGTAGAGGTGAATGAAGACTTGTCATACGAAGAGCAACCAGTGGAAATCATAAATACTCATATTAGACAACTTCGATCTAAGAGTATACCTATGGTGAAGATTAGGTGGAAAAATCACTCATATGAGGAGTGTTCTTGGGAGACAGAGCAAGATATGCAAAATTCCTATCCATATATTTTTCAATCTTTAAATTGTTGTGCTTTCAAAAATTTGAGAATGAATTTTCTTATGAATTGGAAAATGTAACACCCCATATTTTTAATTTTGCTTAGTTGATTTTTTTTATTTTATTTAATGACTTAATAATTTTATTTGAGTAAAAATTTGATTAAAAATCCAAAATTTACGAAAAATTACAAAATTATCTTTGGTTATATATATATAGAGAGAGAGAGTGTGTGTGTGTGTGTGTGGTTACAGGGATCAAAATGGAAAAAAAATTATTTTCTCTTCCTCTCTTTTGTCTTTTTCTCCCTGCACAACCATCTCTGTTCATTATCCAAACAACCTCTGATCTTCATCAAATTCAAACCATAAGTAATTCTAAAGTCACACTAACAAACAATTATGCATGTTTTGTGCCATTTAAAGGGCCAACCAGACAAATGATTGTTTTATCCTAGTAACAATACTTTACAACAATAAGCTTATAACAATGTAAATTGGGCAGCATGTAAGGATACTCATTGATCGATTACTGGTTATTGCATCATTCTTGGTTCTACTTTGATCTCCTAGAAAACCAAAAAACATAATGTTGTTTCAATATCTTCAACAAAAGCAGAATACCGGTGTGAGATTCAATAGCTATCTTACTCCTTTAGGAATTTCGTGTTCCACTTTAATTCCGGTCACTCTTTGTTGTAAAAACCAAATAGCCGTACACATTTATGCAAATCAATGAACTAAACATTTATACATTGATTGCCATTTGGTTCATGAAAAGTTTAAGTCAGGATTCATTTTTCCTAAGCATGTGCCTTATCATTTGCAAACGACTGATATACTCACAAAGGCATTGACTGCTCTTGTCTTTGATCATTTGTGTTACAAGTTGGACTTGTTCACTTTCTCTCAAGCTCCAACTTGAGGGGGATGAAAGAACTTATTGGTGAGAACAAATTATTGCATTGCATACCAAGTTGAGCTGAGCATGAACAAAGCAAAGCCACGAGTAAACAAAGCTTATCGTGCAAAGCTTATATGATTGCCTTTTGTTAGATTAACTCAATTATATTTATTTGTAAAATGTTCCATTTTATGTTAAGTAGTTAGGAATGAATTTTTTAATTGGTTTGTTAGGAGTTAATTATTTTTTTTATCTTTTATCTTTCTTATTTTTAGCTTAGCCACCATATATACACTTTTCCTCTTTTAATTAATATGTGGCATACATTTATAATTTTTATCATTACTCGAATATAGAGTAACTAAATGAAGTCTTACAAACAGAAGAGTTTATGTTGCCAAAAAGAGTGAAAACAAGAGAATTGTGTTTAGGTTATTAGGTTAATTTTTAAATTAGTTTAATTAATTTTAGAAAAATTCAGCTTTATATCTCTTATGTCTTATGTGGACAACCTTTCAAAAAGAAAAGTTGACTTGAATTGAGTGTGAGGTGCATTTAGGGGTGTTCATTTGGTTAATCGAAATGAACTTGTAACATCCCTTACCCTTCCGTACACCGGACGGATAAGAGGTGCTACAGAAAATAAAACTCTCCAAAAATACTTCTTTAATTTTAAACATATTTAATATAAGAAATTTAAAATATATACTAAAATATTATACACACGCATTTTTATTTTATTTATATACATGCTGTAATGAAATTTAAAAATTTGTATATATACATATCAAAATATAATAAAAATACCAACCCGCTCTGGGTGGCTACCACTACTACTGCTGTGCTCCATAATGCGGTTCCCAATCAGCGTCTCTATCTACAAATCAGGACGCTTTCTGCTACTTTGGTAACCTACGCGAGAGAAAATAAACTCCCGCGCTGAGTATATAACTCAGTGGTGCAAAAACTCTTATAGTAATAATCATTAAAATAAAAACATGTATTTAAAATAAAATCAATTCAAAATTTCCATCTTTTTCTGTAAATATCATAATACAATATTTTTATAATTCAAATATCGTTGAATTCTTAATAATATATTTTTCATATACCCACATATTATAACGTCCTAGACTTGCTCATAGGGAATCAAAGGGGGTATCATATTACATCCCAACTTAGGATCCACATAAATGCACATGATCCAAATGTAATATGACTCAGCCCACAGAAATGCACAGGACTGACAATTATATCAGGTGATCCACAGAAATGCACAGGATCACAATATTTCATTGGTCCACAGAAATGCACAGGACCATAATTTCTACCCTATTGGCATGCCAACAATATCCTAGTTCACGTCTAGGCTAACATGTGGGAAAAATTCTCATATTCATAGTTCACTTCATTTTTCATAAAATTAATAAATATCCTTTCAATACTAAAATAATTATCATCATAAAGAATTTTTAACATTTAAATTTTCTGGAATACAAAAATATATTTCCAATACAATAATTGCAAAAATTTCAATTTTCACATAAAACATATTTACATGACTATTATTATAAAAGTAGTTGCACTAACCTCTTTACGCTTTGCCGGTATCCGCCGGCTCTTTCCGGCCTGCACTGATCCAGTACGACCCCCCTAGCCTGACCTCTGCCTCGGCATCTAACAGGTACTGATCCCTGTGTCGAAATCGGTCTTTCCCCTGTAGGCTCTGCACTCTGGTCTCTATAGGGGCAATCCCTCCTGAAGTGGCCTGTCGCCCCACAAATGAAACAGACTCTGGATGTCAGCCAACACTGACCAGCATGATATCTGCCACACTGCTGACACTGAGGACGAGGAACAAATCTTCCCCCTGCTGAACCCGGAGTACTGGCAACTGATGGTACTGCCCTAGCAGGCTGTCCTCGCCAGGCTGATGTGCTCGAACCTCTAGATCCCCTCTGGAATCTGCTACCAGAAAACCTGGTCTTCTTACTGGTGGATGAACTGGTACCCGACTGAAAATATGGTCTCTTGGGGTGGCTCGGAACTACTGTCTTCATCTCCTCCGCCACAGCCTCCTCAACTGCCTCTGCAGCAGTTCTCAAAGCAGTGAACTCCTTAATCTGTGCTCCAACAACCTAGCTCTAATAGGGGGTCGCAGTCCTTTCTCAAACCTCCTGCAACTATCAATCTCATCAGCTATAATACCCCCTACATATTTACTGAGTCGAGTGTACTCCTTTTCATATTCTTCTACAGTCATATCCCCTTGTCTGAGGTCCAGGAATTCTTGTCTCTTCCGATCAGTATAGGCCCGAGGAATGTACCTATCTCTGAACTGCTCCAAAAAGAACCTCTAGGAAGATGGATCAGGTGTCTGGGGGCGCTGTAATATTGTCTTCCACCAGTCATAAGCCCCCTCCTGCAGTAGAGACTCTGCATATCTATATTTGTCTCGCGATGTGCAATCCATCTGTCGGAACACTCTCTCTATCCTCTCCAACCAATATTCTGCAGCTGTTGCGTCATCCTCCCTGCGACCATAGAAATCTGGAGCTCCCAATTCCCGAAGTCTCTCAAATCCCATCTCAGCAGTGGCTAGTCTGGCAGAACGCCGTAATATCTCAGCCATATCCTCTAACAACTCCTCTCTAGCTGAACCCGAGACCGGTGCATGTCTCTCATGTCTATGTGATCTATCCGATCCACGGATGGATACACTGGCCTCAACTGTCCTACGCCGTGATGAAGGGTATGAAGCATCAGTGTCAAGCGGCCCATAATTATCTGGGGTTTCTTCTCTAACCCTCCGCATTTGAAATCTATAACCCTATAAAGCACAATAGTGACCCACATTAGGCAGCAGTAGCAGTTATATTTATACATTCAAATTATTTTTCAAAAATAAATGCATGAGCAAACAATCTTGATTCTACCCCTCGTTATCCTAGAATCGCCTAAACCACGCTCTGATACCAATAAAATTGTAGCACCTCTTATCCGTCCGGTATACGGATAGGTGTACGGAAGGGTAAGGGGTGTTACAGAACTGAACTGAATTTTATTAGTAACTGAAATTTTTAGAACTCTTAAAATGTTAACTAAACCAAAATGATCAAAATTTAAAACCAAACTTAACCGAATCAAAATTTATCGGTTCAATTACAATAAATATTTCGTTTATTGAATAATTTTTAAGATATTTTCAATTTTATAAAAATAAAAGTGCAGAATTTTAAACAAACATGTATATTTAGAAAGAAAAAAGTACAAAATTTAAAATAAACATGCAGATTTTTAAACACTATAAGTCAAATGAAGATGCAAATTTTTAAAGAAAATAAGTGCAGAATTTAGATAAACAAGCATATTCTAAAAGAATAAAAGTGTAGATCATTAAAGATGCAACATGTATAACTTTTTAAACAAAAGAGATAAAAGAAATGAAAAAATAAAAATTGAAATCCTTCCAACATATATATAGATATATCGGATATTTCGGTTAAACCACTAATATTTTTTGCATTAACCTAATCGATAACTACAGTTTTTTAAATATAATAATCCAATCGAAAACCAAAAAATTCATTACAAAAATAACAGAATTTTATCGGTTAAGTTCGGATATTCGGTTAAAACCAAATGTTGTTCAACTCTAGGTGCATTCTTGTTTGTTACATAAAAATAATAATTTAAGGATTTAATCAAATTTAACAAGTTTTTTTTTTTGCTCTACCTTCTCTTTATAAAGTTTCTTCAAATTTATTTTCTTTTAAGTGTTATTAGTAGCTTTGTTATTGTAAATTCTCTTCCTTCTGTCTATTTCTCTCCTTAACTTTTATGTATAATTATTTTTTACCCATTTATGAATTTTATTGTTAGATCTTCACTTTTGGTATTTTTCTCTTGTATTGAGAGTGTTTGTACTTAAATATTGGGCCTTTGTATTTCTTTTTGGCAAAATCTCTAAGTGAAAGTTGTTAATAGGAGTTTAAAAACAAGTGATCTCTTCCCTTTCTCTTATTGATATGATAAATTTTAGATCTATTAAGTCTAAGACTTAAGGAACTATAATAAATACTTTTCAATTGACAACGACAATTTGAATTTTTTTTGTCTGAGCCTTGATTATGATGAATGATATGCTGGTATTGAGTTATAATTTCTATCTTTGTAATTTGTTTGAAATGAAATTAAATGATTTCTTTTTGGTAAAAAGGAAAAAACTTCAAAAATGCATGTCTAACATTTTTTTTAATTGAATATAACATGTTTCAATTTTTTTTCCAATTGAACTATTCTATCAATTTTCCAACCATGGGTAATGAAATGCTAACATGACATCTTTAATGGGCCTCACACATCCAATGTGGCAAAAATACACTTACCACGTAGACAGTTACTTTTTTATCTCAAAATTTTCTCTCTTATCTCATTTGTTTTTTTCTTAATCTTGTGAGTCATTCTAACCAACGTATCATAAGCATTTTAACACATCATAAATCCAAATTTTCTTATCTATTCCCCAAGATAAAACTAGATTTTCTTAACAACCAAATAGACTATAAAAACTTTTTAAAAAGTTGTCTTTAAAAAGAAAACAAAAAGGAGACTAGAAATTAAGATTAAAGTTTCTTTCCTTCATGTATTTTCAATTAACTAATGCATGCTTGAAATTGAAATTTAACTAAACAATATTGAAATTGTTGTTGAAAGTAAATAAATAGATTTATAATTTTTTTTTAATTTAATCAACTGAATTTTTAATTTTTTATAAATTATTTTTAAAAAAATATAAAACTAAAAAAATATTTTTTTCTGTTTTTCTCAAATTCAATGCAAAAGAAACATTTTCGGCACTTTTTTTCCTCATTTTCTTGGCAATAGAAACCAAAAAGATCAAAAGCAAATAAAGTGTGATACCTGTAAGGAAGAGACCTTCAACGAAAGAGAGAGGAATCTCCACGAAATGGGGATGTTCAAGCTTGCCATTTCTACTGAGATAGTAAACAAAAAAACTTTCCTCTTAACACCAATTTTGGATTTGGGTTAAACTCAGACTTTGGTTCTCCAAAGAGTGGTGTCTTTGTTTTTAAACTTCCTAGGAAACTGAAGTTAACTTTGCCTTTTTCCTCTGTAACCACCACCGTTTTTCTCTCCGCAATAAAAATTCAAATTAGAAACAAACAAACAAAGAGTTACGAGAATATACAAAAAGGTTGAGAAATTGATTTACAATAAATAGAAAGCGAAAGGAGAAGAAAAATAGAGAGAGAGTGAGAATTAAAAGAGTTGAAAGGGAGGAGGAGAGGGAGAGTGATTCAATGTAGTTGTGATTCGAAAAATTCCACACACCTATGCTTATAATGTGTTTGTTAAAACGCCTCAGAGATGTTAAGGAAAAAAAAGAAAGGAAGATAGGGAAATACGAGGGAGAGAGAATTTTGAGATCAAAATGACTCAGCTGAGGTGGAAAGAATATTTTTGCCACATTGGATGTGTGGGCCCATATCTATTGATGGAAAACTTGACTGAATGGTTCAATGGAATTATACTGTGTCAAATTGAAAAAAATACTTTTGTTTATTTCAAACCGAGTGAAAGGTTAAATATTTTTGAAATTAAAAAAAAAAGATGTAATCAAATTGAATAAAAATTAAGAGAAAACGTAAAAATTGTTATACGTCTTTAGCCTTTTTTGCCTTTTTGGCCTTTTTGAACTGTTTTAGCCTTTTTGCATGCATCACGCTGACATTAATATAAGTCTTGGAAGTCGTCAACCTCCAAACTCCAACCATAAAAATGCCGCCCCACGCCTATTACTCTTCCATTTCAAATTTCTTACCTACTTCAACCGTTACATCTCTTTCTCATTCACTTCTCCTAAGCTCTAGGGTTTCTGCTTCTAACCATGCTTCCTCATCTCTCTTCCTTCCTCCGCCGACGCTACCTCCTCTCGCTCCGCCGCCTTCATCTTCATCCCCATCGCGAACTCTTCTCCACTTTCACTTCATCACCACTCCACGTTCCACTCTCTCATCCAACTTTCATGATTTGGGGCTCCAATACTTCCCTTGGTAAAACTCTCATCTCCACTGGCCTCGCCTCTTCCTTCCTCCTCTCTTCACCTCCACACTCCACCTCCACCACCCCCACAAGGCGTAAATATCTTTACCTCAAACCTGTTCAAACCGGTTTTCCTTCCGACTCTGATTCTCAGTTTGTCTTTTCAAAACTTTCTTCTCTTGCTTCTCGCCGCAATCCTCCTGTCTCTTTCCTCGCTTCTAATTCCGTTATCAAATCTTCTCTCCCTGCCGCCAATTCACTCTCTAGAGTTGGCGGAGATTTCGAGGCTAGTCGCTTCGAATTTGGAATGTACGATTTGAATTTTCGTGAGCGGAACACGATTTTAAAGGATGGCCCTGGAGTTTTGGAGTTAATTTGCAAGACGTTGTATGCTTGGAGGGATGCTGTTTCGCCGCATTTGGCCGCGGAGAGGGAGAATGGAGTTGTGGAGGATTCTGCGTTGGTTGAGATGTTGGCCCAGTGCTTGAGAAATGAGCTGGAAGTTGAGAGTAAAAATGAGAAAATGAGCGCTTTTTGTGTTATTGAGACTGCTGGAGGGGTTGCCAGTCCCGGTCCTTCAGGAACCTTACAGTGTGATTTGTACCGGTAACTGATCATCCTTTCTTTTGCGTAATTTTAATTTTTCGTGCTGTCTTTTTACTTTCCAAGCTAATTCCACCTCAGTAATCTTGGAGGGGAAGTTTTATTAGAAAGTTCAAGTCTTTTTCTTTTTTGGGAGATATCTAATAGAAGTTTTACCAAGGTATCTTGGAAGCAAAATTTCCCTTTTCAATAGGGATACTTAGCAATAGCCGAAGTTATGTCTTCGTGGACATTAGGGTATCAACAAATGGCTGCATGTATAGAGCATGAATTATAATGCCATTCATTTTTTTATATAAATTTCTTCCTTAAATGTGCTCGCAGGCCTTTCCGCTTCCCTGGTGTTCTTGTAGGAGATGGGCGGCTAGGTGGTATTTCTGGAACCATTTCTGCTTATGAAAGTTTAAGATGTCGAGGTTATGATATTGTTGCTGTTGTTGTTGAAGATCATGGCCTTGTCAATGAGATGCCATTACTGTCCTATTTGAGAAATAGGTAATTAAGATAATTTTCTTCTTTTGGCGGAGGTTTTTTTTTTGAAGCATTTACTTGAAGAATTAAGATCTTTCTCTCCCCCAGTGTCCTGTGCCTATGGCATTTGTTACTCATAGCAAATAAATATTATATCACTATCATCTTTATTAGCTAAGCGTTTTCCCCCCCTCTTGTACATTGGTCTAGGGTGCCTGTGCTTTTGCTGCCACCCATTCCACAAGATATGTCAAATGACCTGGTGGAATGGTTTGCTGATGCTGGTGAAGTATTTAATTTTTTGAAGGGGATAATATTGTCGGCTTTTTCCAAAAGAATACAGAGATTGAATGAAATGCCAAAGGCCGCAAGAGATGTTTTCTGGTGGCCGTTTACACAGCACAGTCTTGTACCAGAAGGAACTGTTACTGTTATTGATTCAAGGTGTGGGGAGAACTTTGCAGTCTACAAGGTTAGTGTCCAAACCAGCCCGGACCTGCTTGATCATGCTTTTTTTTTATTATTATTATTTTGGATGTTAGAAGCAAATCTCAATGTGCTTTAGTTTTTTTTTTTTTTTCCATAACAACCAAGAGAAATTATGTTAACTAGCTCATATTTGCAGATGTGCACCAAGCAACAAAGCCTTTTTTTTCATTTTTCATTTTTCTTTTCCTTATTATTTGCTTTAGGTTCATGTACAAATTATTTATGCTTTTCTTGACCAGTGTTCATTATGAATTTCTTATGCAAAGAAGCATTCTCTGACATTTGAAGCTAACTTTGTTTTGTTTCGATTACAGGCACAAAATAACTTTTTAGCTGAACAGTTTGATGGATGTGCTAGTTGGTGGACTCAAGGGCCTGATGCTACTTTGCAGGTCTTCTTAATCACATGTGGACGTTTTTCTATGTTCTTAAAATCGTATTTGATATCTTATTATCAATTGATGACTGAATTATGCTATTTCACAATCTTAATTACAGTCCTTTTTATTACTCTTTGTCTTCATCTCTATGACATTTGCTATCTTTTCATTCGATTGCTTTAGTTAAATTGGCTGATATAGGTGTCTACAAGACATTATGCTTGTGATGAACATAGAATTCTATACACTAATGGGGGATATTGCCCATATAGTGTCATCTTCTACGTACATTTGCTTAAACATGCTATTGTATTTGTTGGTAATTATACATCAATACTTTTGGAAGAAGAAAGTTTTAAATTTTAAGGAAATCCCATTGGAAAATGAGATAAATGTTGACAATATATGAATTTATATCTCCAAGGAGGGTATTGTAGATAGTTGAAGAATTTTATTTTGGCTTTGGTCTAGTCCCTAGCTTAACCACATCCTACCAACTCCCCACCCCCAATTTATTTATTTTTTCTCTGAAGCCTTGCTTTTGTACTTTATATGCATTATAATGATTGTTGGACAATATTATGTAATTCTTATTTTTAGGGATTAGTTTTGATTTAGTTTAATGTTTATTAATATGTTACTAGAATAACTTGATTTGTATTGGTTTGTTATCTAGGATACCTTTCACTTTGTTATATATTCTATACTAGTATACGATGTTCCTTTTAATAAATTTCAATTCACTATACACGAGGAGTTTGATTTATTAGAGCATTAGGCTTTTTTAGGGTTTTTTGTCCGCAGCTTTCATTGACCCTTTTGATCTCTTTTTTTATTTTACATGGTAGAGTTTGTGAACCTGTGTTTTTCTTTTGCACAAGAGAGTCCTGAATTCTTTTCTTTTTAAATTGTAATTCATGCTTTTGGTAGATTGCATGAGCCTTTCTTTTTGTGCTCGTTCTCAGCTATGTTGGAATTCAAAGAAACCTGCAGCAACTTCGAGATGTTTCTGATCAACAAAAAACAATTTTTTTTTTCAATTGTAGAATATTTAGGCAACTATTAGGTTGAATGGGAAAAATTGTGTGAAATGGTTTTATTGATTTGTACTTCCTTGAAAGGAAAAGGAAAAAGAAAAGGAAAATTGACTTGATTGGTACTGGTCCAAAACTGAGGGATCCTAAGTTTGACGTTTGAAATGAACAAGACTATGGTGATGTCTTGCTTATGGAACTCTATGTAATTTGAAATCAGCGATGTGTTTTGAGCAAAGCTAACATGGGAAGCTGGCAAACAGACCTATTCAAGTGCACAACTTTATTAGATTAAGACCAAAATCTCAGCCACCAAACAAGGAAATCGATTTCATGAAGATCTTGAGGAGGAGATCTATATGGAGATTCCACCTAGTTTTCCTTGAATGTGGGAGTGGTATGCAAGCTAAAAAAAGCTTTGTATGGATTGAAATAATTCCCAAGAACTTGGTTTGGGAGATTCACCAAAGTTATGGTAGATATGGGGTATAAGCAAAATAAAGAAAGCCACACTATGTTCATAAGGTACTCAGCTTTAGAAGAGTGACAATATTGCTGGTCTATGTGAATGACATTATTATAATTGGATATGACTTGGATTGAATAGAGAACTTGAAGAGACAGTGAAGGAGTTTGTGATTAAAGACTTAGGCAAACTAAAGTACTTTCTAGATATTTAACTAGCTCATTCTCACAAGGGGTTTTTATGTCACAACAAAAATGTGTTAGACTTATTGGCTGAAATAGGCAAGCTAGGATGTAAACTTGTAGAGACACCTATAGAGTCAAACCATAAACTTTGTGATGTTCCAAAAGAAAGGACAATGGATAAAGGTTGTTTTCATAAACATGTGGGAAAGCTAATTTATTTGTCTCATACTAGGCTAGCTATAGCATATCATATGTTGTTAGAGTTATACATGAGCCAACATTTGTCATTGTGTGGGATTTTTTGGCTATTTTATGGGTTATAGATTAAGTGAGTTACGGTATAGGAGTGTTTTTGTAAAATCCTACCGTACATGTTATATATATAACATGTGTATTGTAACCTTGTTTTTTAAGTACCATCAATGAGAAAACTTAGTTGCTCTGCTCCCGAGGACATAGACATATTGCCGAACCTCGTTAAATCTTGTGTTCTTACTCTTCTCTTATATTTTCTTGCTATTTTTGTTATTTCTCAACAAACTCTTCCTAGAGTAGTGCGGAGAATACTGCAATATTTAAAGGGTATATCAGGAAGAGAAATTCTGTTCAAGATAGGAGAAGTGACACTTGGGATTTGTGAACTACCATAGCTGAAGATAATCTTGGAACATTTGAAGGTTAGGTGGGAAGTCCAATGAAGCTTTCTTGTCACAACAAATCAGCCATTAATATTGCACACAATCCACTGCAACACGACTATACATAACACATTGAGGTAGATAGTTTATTAGAGAGAAGATGGATAGTTGCTTATTTTGTACTCCAACTTGTAATGTGCTTACCAAGGGGTTGTTTGGTGCTGTGTTTCAGAAGTTGACCAACAGGCTTGGAATGGATGATATCCATTCACTAACTTGGAGGGGAGTGCTGGAAAATATTATGTAATTCCTATTTTTTAGGGATTAGTTTTGATTTATTTTAATGTGTTGATTTGTTTCCTAGAATAGCTTTATTGATTTGTGATGGAGAATAGATTGATTAGTATTGATATTTTACCTATAATAGGTTTCCTTATGTATGTATCAGTGTGATATGTTCCTTTTAATCAATTCAATATACACAAATGTCAAGTTCAATTTCTGTTAATGATTACATCTGAAATTCTTTAATGATGTTAATTCTTTAGGTGGCTTCAGATAGAGCTTGCAAGAGATATGGGCTATGCCACTGGAAGATTTGGTCATGTAATGTTTCCTGAGAATGTTTATGAGCCAGCCTTAGATTGTGCAGAGCTTTTGCTTGAGGGTGTGGGTAAAGGTTAGTAATGTTTTTGGTTCAACCATTGCTTCCAATTGTTCTTCATATCGTTGGACTGTCCTTAATTAGGTCTGCTTAATTAGCAAAATTGACATATGGTTTGTCATTTGAAATGGTACTTTCTTGATGCTCTTCTTAATTAAACATGTATCGGTCTTGAATAAACTATGACCTGTAAATAGATTAACATTTTGGATTGCATTGCATTTTATTGTTATTATTATTTTTTTTGCATATTATATGTGAATAATTAATTAATTTTCCCTTCTTCACAGGCTGGGCTTCTAGGGTGTACTTTTCAGATAATGGATCAACGGCAATTGAAATTGCGCTCAAAATGGCATTTCGAAAATTTTCTTTTGATAATGGGATGCTTCTAAAATTTGCTGAGAAGAATACAACTGAAAGACGCATTGAGCTAAAGGTTTGCCAAATAATGCTTTAATTTCTTGCCATGTACATTATCTACTAAATAATGCTGGAATTTTGGTTTCATAAATGAATAGGGGTATGAGGTTAATGAATTCATGGGACAAGCAGGTCTTCATGTCTTTTCTTTCTGATTAATATTTAGAGGTAGGGATGGTTTAAATTTTAGGAATGATATCATTGACGGCATAGCACTTGGTATTGAGTACTTTGAATATACCATAGTTCTTGTTGGTCATTTAAATCTTCTTATTGTTAGAGGCTTGTGTGAATTGAACGACACTCGTGAGTGAACGGGGCATTGATGATCATAATTATATTTGCTATTGATTTGAGCAAATAATATTGGAATTTGATCATTCAAGATTTGTCATAAACTTTGTTTACAATTTAATCTTAAGTGCTATCATATTTTTGAGATGACTGATAATTTTTGTGTGATGACCATAACAATTCAAAACTATATGCTTATCTACATTGAGGCTACCTCTTTGAAAATTAACAATAGCGGCCATACTCTCTTCAAAATATGTGCCTTGTAAAAATGGCATCCAACTGAAATGTGAATTGGATTTTATTTGTGTGACTATCAACAAATTGATGGCAACTTGGCTTTGGTGTGATTTTAGGTACTGGCTCTTAAAGGATCTTATCATGGTGATACTTTGGGAGCAATGGAAGCACAAGCTCCATCACCTTATACCGGCTTTCTTCAGCAACCATGGTATGTATCATTTATTTCTTTACATCCTAGGAGCATTTTGTTCTGAGTTACTCAAACTTTTTAGCTATTTATAAGTTCTATGGCATGTTATTGCTTGTGAAATCATTGTCAAGCTATGTGTCTTATTTTAGAACCATGTTTTCATTTCCTAAAAATGGTGTTGTAAGAACAAACATGTAACTAGAATTGAGAACTTGAAATTTTCTTGGTAAAGATCCTTGAGTATATATTAAATCATTTGCAGCCAAATTAGTTGGTCTTCAACAACTAATTAGTTGAATGGTATTGCTTTTGTTGTCATAGGAAAACTAGTTGATGTCTGCTTAGGAGTAGCTTATTTAATGTTACTGGGAGTGACAGACAAAATGTAGGATGCAATCTGATTTTGTTGCAAGGAGTAACTGAAGTAGCAAATAGCTTGGAGTTCCGTAACCAAGTAATTTGGATGTGTAAAAGTTTGAAATCTTTTAGTAAATTTTTTGGTGTGTAGGATGTTTAGTTGCTTCACTGCTGACTTGGTTATGACAAAAATTACTTGAAAAAACCATAGAAAGTTTTGGCTATGAAAAGCATGTTTGTATATGCAAAAATTTGATTTGCATGTTGTTGCTGTTTCAAGAAGGTTTTACATCTCAAGCATGTATGTCATGGATTGCTTTGCTTTTTAATTCTCTTCAATGTCACAGGCACAAATGCAAATGCTTAAGTTGTTTATATTTCTTTAATTGTCAGAAAGTAATGGGGAGCTTTCAATGTTGATTTGGGACCTAATGATTTACCCTTGCAATTTCACAGGTATAGTGGAAGAGGGCTCTTTCTAGATCCTCCTACAGTGTTTAAGTGTAACAGTGAATGGAAACTTTCCTTACCTGAAGGAATGCATTCTGACAATGTGAATAAAGACATTGGTTTGTAGAAATGATGTCTCCTATTATTACTTGTATGCTGTCTACTACCTTTGTTGCCATTTATTGATGTTTCCTAACATGTTCTGGCTTTTGCAGTCTTTAGCTCTCGTGATGAAATTTTTGACAAGAACAGGGACAAATCAGATCTTTATGGAATTTATTTATCAAGTATATCACAGCAATTAAAACAATGTTCAGAATTTCAAGGAACTATCCATATTGGAGCATTGATTATGGAACCAGGTAAGAGAATTATTAGAACTTGTAGTTACATTTTCTGTCATTTTCTCAGTTTGTTTCCTTATGGGATTCATATTAGGGCTCACCTTCTATGAGCTTTTTCCACAAGTTCACCTGATTTGTTATGAAATATGTGGAAATGATCCTATGGGCAATGCAGTTATATGTGTTGTATCATTTCTTTGCCCATGTTTGCGACATGGGTTGCATATGAAATATATCTTTGAGGCACCTTTTTTCTTTAGGGTACAATTATAGTCAATACCTTTTTCCTCTCTGCGATGAATTGCCTCAGAAATCAATTGATGGTTTCTTGGTCATTAGGCAATTCTTATTCGTTCATTATGTAATCTGAAGAAAAAGAAAACAATTCTGGATTTAGTCTCATGTGTTTACTAGGAACTGCTTTACATTTGGACTAAGTCTGTATTATGCTTAAGTTACATGTCAGTCTGATGTGCATCTATCTCATGCAATTGCATTTCTGAAAATCATGCGAGCATTTTCTAAAATGCATTTGATTTTTTGAAAATTTAGAAGTTTCAATAACTTTTTTCTGGCCAAAGATTTTTCAAAGTTTTGTTTCCGTTAGCTCCCTGAAATTTTCAATTCTTTTGATTGGGTGTTTGCTAAGACCAGTCATACACCTAAGGAAAGATGTGTTGCTGAGACCAATTTTATCATATATTCCCCTTGCAACAAGTTGTGCTATAACCAATATTTTCAAACCTGTTCTGGAATTTGAACTAGGAAACCAAAGGACCGAGCATTACAGGTTCAATTGTGACTGATCAGGGGTTGAACCAAAATTAAAATAAATAAATAAATTATATTTATAAACTTGCAAATATTTATCAAAATTAAAATTTGTTGATTTATATATTCTTTAAAAGAATTTAAAATTATAAGCATGTAGTTTAAATTACTTAGTTAAATTTCAGTGTGATAAAATTTCTTCTAGCAAATAACTTAAAATAATAAGATTATATAGTAAAATCAATAGTAAAAATAAAATTGAAATTATTTTTAAAAAATTATATGTCTGTGATCTCTTTTTTACATAACAAATTTTATAAATGCAAATATGTAAAGGAAGGGAAAAAAATTTAAGTTAATTTTGCAGTTAGTGCAAATATCCACCTTAGTTTGAAATTTGAGTTCTAAAGTAACTCCTCTAACCTGAGTTCAATTCCCAACTGTAAAAGTTGCAAACCCTTTTCTAATAAGGAAATGTGACAATTGAAGGAGCCACCACCTTACTTAAAGTCAATACTGCTCACCCTCTTAATTTTGGTCTGGATTGACCAGTTCTCCAGCACCCTGCTGGTTCTGATTGTCAAAGGTGGGTTATCTGTCATTAAGGTGGAAAACTGAACCAGCACCCAGGCCGTTCTCCAGCTGTTTTATGGCTTAAACAGACCAGGTGCTGGTCCTCTTCCTGGTTAAACCAGTTGGACCTGACACTCCATTATGGGTTTGAAAACAATGGTTATAACTGATTTTTTTCCCTATATTTTAACCTAAGAATTGCTGGGCTGCACTGTAGCCTCAGTTATTGGCTTTATTGAAACTTGTGAATTGATTGTCTGAATTCCATGGCTGCTGTGTATTTGACGAGGTTGCTGTTCATAGATTTCTCGTTCTCAGTGAGCTTTCTTGATGCTCTGTGTAATGCCCTGGATTTGACTTCTTTTGCAGTTATTCAAGGTGCAGGAGGAATGCTAATGATTGATCCACTTTTCCAGCGTGCCCTTGTAAATGAGTGCCGAAGTTGGAATATTCCAATAATATTTGATGAAGTTTTTACAGGTTTCTGGCGTCTCGGGGCAGAGGTTGTTTACCGTTTAGGGTCATTCTAATTTGCTTTTCTCTTTTTCTTTTTCATTTTTTCTTCTGTTAAGTTAAAAATTCTGTGTTTTGAATTTCACTAAATTTGATGGAAGCTATACTATTCTTTTGACAGAGTGCAGCAGAGCTACTTGGTTGTGTACCAGATATAGCCTGCTATGCAAAGTTGATGACTGGGGGAGTCATACCCTTGGCTGCCACATTGGCCACTGACGGAGTTTTTGATTCATTTATTGGAGACTCAAAGGTAGTCAATTGCAGTTGGTTTTATTGCATTGCTTGCTACTATTTTTCTCTTCTTTTTGAGAATGGCCATTGGTACTCTTTGACTGCATTGCTTTGCATTATGAATAAAGAGGATTGCAGAGGGTGCTTCTCAGTGAATGTGGCAGGGGTCATATACCTCAGTATTCATGTTATGTAAATGAATGTTTGCTTGATATAATGGATGCAGTTTTCACCAAGTTGATTTGCAAATTAGAAAACTATATTCATGAAATTTTGATTATAGTTGTGCATGCCAAATTGGTCCACTTGTTTGGTATTAACTTAAAAGAGGGATTTTGAAGTTTTGGCACTCTTGAGTTTACATGCAAGTTTTATTTGTTTTTGGTGTAGCATTTTGTTCAAAAGCCTTTGGCAGTTTCATTTATTGTTTCTGAAGGACAAGTTTTAAACTTTAAACCTCTGACTTGATTTGTTTATGAAAAGTCATCCATGGTTGAGCAAAGCTACTCGTCTAATACCTGCAGAGAGATAAAGTACTGAAATCTATTTGATTGTGGTTGTAGCTCAAGGCTCTCTTGCATGGGCATTCATACTCCGCTCATGCTCTGGGGTGTACAGCAGCTGCTAAGTCTATTAAATGGTTCAAGGATCCCAGTACAAACCCAAATATTATTGCTGAACGAAAGTTGCTAAAAGAGGTATGTAAAGTTTATTTGTTTGCTTCTAGTTCATTGTTTATCACCTGCAGCACCTTTTCTGTGGTGGTGGTGAGTGTTCGAAGCTAAAATTTTGCATAATCTGGAATTTCTGAAGGCCAAATTACACAAATTTAATTAATAATACAGTTAAGCGCACATTTGCTGTAATGAAACACCCTGGGTCTTCCACAGGAAAACAGAAAGTTAGAACCAGTCCAATCCATTCATTATTTGATCTTATTAGCATTTGTTCATGTTCATTTTCACACTTTAGTTGAAAAACTTGGTAGATACTATGCCTGGTGAGACAGAGTTATCAGCCTGTTTAATCGCAATCATATAATATGATATGTATTGGCTGGCAACCAATTACTTCTGTAAATTGTAAGGAACAATAACTATTATTAAGTTTCGAACTTACCTAAATTTTTCTTTGCTAGAATCATCTCTGGCCACAGTTGTAAATTAATCATTGCTTTTAAACCTCAACCAGCCCAGCTGGTTGGGAACTGGAAGTAGGGCCAGCAATTCATGTCGTGTCTTATATAAATATATCGTGTATAAAGATGTCGTTTAGTCGTTTAACATGTTGATAAAATATATACACACACGTATATAACTACTTGTGACTAAACTTAATATTTCATAAGTATATGCTAATTTTTATAATGTATGAATAATTTATTGTAGTATAATGTGTATATAAATATATATTTACATGTGTATGTGCGCAAGATAAAATTTATTAGTATTATAAAATTTAAGTATCTAATTATCTGTGAGATTATTACTAATGCAAATTATATCACTAATATGCTAATCTTTATTAACATATATTAATAACATGTTGATAATACCATTGATTTTCTTAGCAAATACAAAAGTGTTATCTTGTACTTTTGCCCTAACCCAAGAAAGAAAAATGAAAAAGGAGAAGCGCCAATAAAAAATCATGGCTGAATGATATAGTACATTGCAAGTCAGCCTGTTTAATCGCAATCATATATATGATAGCTTAGGAGGCATGGTATTGGGGCTGAACTTTCTGCTAATAAAGTCATTTTTTGTAACAGCAGCTTCTCTGTTGAGCAGTTAATGTCAAGAAGCAGTTGCATCACCTTTTGAATATTAAATGGTCATTCAGTCCATACATATATGGCTAGGAATTTCAGATCAATCTTTTCTTTTCTTTTTTTCCTAATTTTTTTGTAACATAAGCTTTTTCCTGTATGAGTCTCTTATTACTTCGTGCTCAAAGGTAATTTTTCACATGAACAATTGTGATGGAACCTGCTGTGGTTAGATTCCCTTTCCTGTCCAGAAAAGAACCAGAAACAGTAGGTTATTTTGGTTATCGGTTCTTTTCATCCATGAAAAGTGATATGTTACTGCATTCAATGCTTGCAGTTATGGAATGCAGACCTGATACAACAGATCTCATCACATCCTTCTGTTGAAAGAGTGGTTGCACTGGGAACCCTGTTTGCTCTAGAACTACGGGCGGAAGGTGTTAATGCTGGGTATTGCCACTTTTACTTTTCTTCATCTTGCTTTCTGTTCATGTAGTGCTTTCATTTGTCTGAATATTTTATGCAGGCACCAACTTGATTGATAATAAAGAATCAGAAGCCCAAAGTTCCATTAGTAAATTTTCTTTTTCAAACATCTGAAAATTGTCACTATACAAGAACCCGGCTAGCTGGTCTGGGGAATAAGGTTACCCAATCAGGAACATAAAGATTTCAGGAAGCTATATAGCAGACTGGTGTGCAGTGGTCAGTTTGGTTTTGTTAAAAAACAAACGAACCAAACAACCTGTACCTGAAATATGGCTCAAGAAATGCACCCGAACTGAGGGGTAACTGAAATTTTTGGTTTGGTTTGAAAACCAATATTTTGAGACAAATAGGGGAAAAAAAGTCAAAACCAAACCGATCACTTGAACCTCATCCTTTTAAAAAATGGCAACTGAACTGGATTACTCAAAATTCAGTTAGGTTGTTTGGATAATAATTTAGGTTGAATCAGAATTTTGCTCAAGCCTAATAGTCAGCAGCTTGGTTTATGAAAGATTTTTATATTATAATTTGTCATTGGATGAACAGTCAGTATGGATGTTTGTGACAGCTTTGAAATCCTGTTGTTTCTAGCACTTGGGAATGACAATTGCCCAGGCATGTGCAAAAGTTAAACTAGAATTTGTGTTGCTTCCATAATAACTTAAATTATCAAACACCATGCCCTTTGTCAAGGAGCTACATAGTAGTCAGTTACTTCCTTAGTACTTTCATGATTTAAGGATATTTTGAATCGTATTTTGATCTAAGAGATTTAATGCTATACATTTGCAACCAGAAATTGATCCAAGTGATCGCTTCAATATCTTATTGTGTCAAATGATGAATCATTTTTTTTCCTCTAGTCAGCTCCAAGTTGGTTGATATATTTACCAAGAAATGGTATTGAGAATATTAACAATCAATATAGATGATTTGTTGATTGGTGAAACTTGTTGGCAATTTGAGATGTAGCAGAATGGCATATTCTGCAGGTTTAAAAGCTATTAATTTTCTGTAGGAGGTGTTTATGCTTCCCTGCAATGCCTTTTGTAACTAGATGTTACTAAAACCATCTATATACATACATTTATTTATTTTGGCTCCTCTCCCTCCCAGCATTTACTCCCATTTTTATTGTGTCTAGTTTAACTTAAATACCTGATCGACCATCTGATATTCTGCAGGTATGCATCATTGTATGCGCGCTCTCTTCTTCAGAATCTCCGTGAAGATGGGGTTTTTATGAGACCTTTGGGTAATGTAATCTATCTATTATGTGGACCCTGCACATCTCCTGAAGTCTGCCGGCAACTACTACTCAAACTTCAAACAAGACTTGAGGAGTTCACCCAAGTTGGAGAGCAGCAATCATCTTGTTAATTATAAAAGGAAATTCCTGCTTTACATTTTCCAATGAAAAAGGAAAATTATCTCCAGAAACTCTTCACCATAATATTTTTTTGGTAATGATCTGCAGTCTTGGCTTTTCTTTAGTAGTTTAGGGAGGTCTGTACTAAAAGTGTTTTAAAAATTTGATATCTGAAGCAAGTTTGTTTAGAATCCTTATATAGAATCTGTTAACCATAGCCTTTTTTAAGGCTTCTTTTCTTTCATTTCACATGTTCTGCTAGTGTTTGGAAAATGTCTTGATATGTTAAGAGGACAATAAATTATCCAGGAAGATAATCAATTAAACATAATCACTGAATTTTTCTTTTATTTTTAATTTGGTCACAACATTAATTTTTGTAAATTTTTTTCCTGAAAATAGCGTGGAATTAATTATGAAATTTCAGTATAGTAATCCTTGAAGCAAATGAAATGTATCGGAAGAGTGTTAGTAGAGAGTTGACTTTGTTAGTACGATTATTAACAATGCCTATTTTGTGCCTATATTGCTTATCACTCAGGTATGTATATCCGATAAAAGTCTGATTTTTTACTTTTTAAAATTTACAATATATAGATATAAAAAGGAGCCAAAATTAAGATATGAGTAAGGAGATATGTCTATACACATATAAAAATATAAATATTTCAATTTTTATATAAAATAATTTATGTTAAAAAATTTATCAAATTATAATATTTAAATTGTTAAATAAAATAAAATTGTAATACTATATTTCATTTTAGGATAAAATATTTTATTCTACAAATTTAGAAGTTCAAAATCCAAATTATAAAGACAAAAATAAAATGATATCACATTACTTAAAAAATTGGATTTGAATGAATTGAATTATAATTTCTATGAATCTTATAGAAAGAATTGATATTTAAATGTCATTTATATTGTTACAAATAATAAAAATAAAATTATGTATTTGGATTGTTTTTTCAACATTTGTTATAAATTCATAGTGTAAACTAAATTTACAATTATATGTAATTTATGAATAATTTTATTTAAATAACTCGAGTTAATATTAATTTAATATCTTTTATATTTATTAAATAAATAATTTGAATTGTATTTCAAATATTTTTATCTAATAATAATATTTTTATTAATATGATATACGATTACACAATATAAAATAATACATTTAAATCGATATAAATAATAATAATATAATATAGGTATGCGAATTGTTATGGATAATATTAATGCATCTTCTTGAATGAAAAAGCTTTACCCGCAGACGTACCTATATGAACAATAAACCCCTGACTGGGACATATTATAACTTTTTTAAATACAGGGGCTTCGCCTTTTGTATTTGTCACAACTTGGGTAACTTTTGTCTCATATATTCGTTGTTAGGCAGATCGCTCTTAATACTATTTTATAATATTCAGCTTTTAATTTTGGATTTAATATGATAACATGGTAGGATTATGAAAGTCTACCAGTTTGCCAAATCACATGTTACATCAGCATTATATTAAAATAATGAGACTAATTCACACATTATATTATATTAGTATTACATTAAATTTAATGAGACTAGTTGAATCTAAAATTAAGCAATTAGATATTGATTGGACAAAAAAATGAAAATAGAGCAATGTATATATATATATATATAAAGAGTACAGTAAATAAAGTGATTAATTGTGATAAAATATAAAAAAAAAAGGTAGATATAAAAGGAAATTTGGATAAATAGTCATTTATTCTTGATTTGGGCAAGATTGAAATTTTAGAATTGAAATTTTAGAATTGAAATTTTGAAAAAGATAGATGAATAATCACCAAAACAAAGGGAAAGCTTTTGAGGTATTATGAGCTAAAAAGTTGGGGATGAGAATAAAAGCATACCTCAACGTTTATATAATTTTCTAAAATGATTTTTCTTATATACATTTATTTACTTAGAAAATAAACCAGAGACATTTATTTAATTTATAATATGAAAAATCTTTTCAATTTCTTTTTTTTTTCTTCATGCACAATTCTTGCTTCTCTTTGTTGCTTGAGACTATAAAAAGCATCAATCTGTTTCCCACAAATTTTTAATGTCAAATTTCTTTTCTTTTTTTTTATTTTTTATTTTTTGCCCCCACTTTGGACAAGTTTTTGCAGTCTGAAGAAACGAAAAAACAAATACTACAAATTACGAATTTCCTGTTGTAACGAAAAAGCAAAAAATCAAGTGACGTCAACAAGCCCAGACAAAAATGACATCAGTAACAAGAACTTCGAAAGCTCAGCTGATGTGGCAAAGCAACTCAATTATCCTATCAAAAGAAGTATATGGACGGCAATGATCCAACTAATATAGTATGAAAATTAGAGCTATAAAATTTGACAACATGATGCGAAATACATTTTCCAATACTCATTATTTTGGAAAGATAAAAAAAAAATTATTTTTAAAAAATTATTTTTATTTATTAATCAATTAAAAAAATGAATATCGAAAAATATTAAAAAATTGAAAGTATACTTAGTATAAATAACATGATTAATAAATAAATTAGATTTGAGCTGAATTTTTTAATACAAAAACGACACTATTACAATTAATTTAATATTTAAAATATTTTTTTAGTAATTTCTGGATAATAATTTTAAAATAAAATATATATTATATATGTTCTTATAATTGTTTATCTATTTTTTTTTGCAATACTTAAATAATATATATTTTAATTTAAAGGTATAAAAGTGATAAATATTTTAAAATAATACTATTTTATATAATTTAATATATAATATTGTGATAAATATATTAAATGAATTAAACGCATATCAATAAAAATCAACACAAATATTAATTCATCCCTGATTAAAATCACAATCACTGTCTAGACTAAACCAATGGCAACAAGAGGGTAAAACACAAGCACCTTTTTGCCCTTGCTATCTTTTTATTAGTGTCCAGTATGAATGACAACATGACAGATTTAAGATAGAATTTTTCATCCTCAATCTTAAATCCTGCTCCGTTCTCCAAATCCGTAGAAAAAAAATACAGTTTTTTATCCCCACATCACATAGGGACATGGATTCTCCATTTCTATCCTAGATTTTTATTAATTTTATTTTAATATTTAAAATATTTTTAATTTAATTTATTAGTTAATTATATAAATATGTAAATAAAAAATAATTTTTTTTATTTTATAATGAGTATTATATTTTTATTTTATTATTTTCTAAAAATATTAAAAATATAAATAATTATTATATAAATAAATAAATACTATGCATAAATAATTTTTGAAACGGATACAAATATTATAAAAAACTGCTCCTTTCAGAATTAACCACCGTGGTAAAAGTTCAATTGCCATCTCTAGTGCCTAATTAGTTTAGCATTAGTGGTCAATCCATAACAACTAATATTTATGATCGGTTGTCAACTTTTTGCTCTTTTTTCTTTAAAAAAATGAATTAAAAAATGACTTACTAAATGTCCATTTGAACTATACTACTAAAAAAGTTAACCACTACTGCTCAAACAAACAATTTTCTTTTAGATTAAATATGATGAAAATGAGAGTTTAAATAATTAATGTATAAAAATTTTAAAGAATTAAATTAAAAATTGCAGAATAAATGTATGGGGGTGTTTGGAAAGAAAGTAGAAAAGAGTGTAGGGTTTGAGAGGTAACAGGAGATAATGTAGAAGTGTTAAATTCTCTTATTTTTATAAAAAATTTAACACCCTAAATTGGAGTGTTAATGGAGATTTAAAATATTTTAAGAATAAATTGTAAAATTCTTTCCATTTAATAAATTATAATTAAAAATAATTTTTTAAAAAACTAACAATTTATCTCATATTTTTTTGATAAAAATATTGTTTGACATAATAATTAAAAGTTTAAAATTGGAATATATTTTTTATCATGCAGTTATTGTACATAACAAATAAAAAATTCTAAATTTTTATAAAATATTATTAGATTATATGAAATTCTAAAAAAATTTATACAAAAATATTTTAAATATAGAAAAATTAGATGATATATTATATTGCAATATTTTAAATTTATATAATATTAAATAAAAAGATATTATTTCAGAGAATAAAATTTCTAATTTGTTAAAATTTTATAGAATTTTCATAATTTAAATTAAATTTAATATTTTTTAATTTATTTACTACTAAATTATCCTCTGCTCAAATAGAATGAGACGCCAGAGTAGACCAGAGTATTAAAAAAAAATGACTATGCTACGAATTATATAAAATGTCTATTACTTTCTCACCTGCTTCGGTATTCTCTCTCTAAACAACACACTCTCTCTCTCTCTCTCTCTAAGGTGTTCCCTCGCTTTATTGCTTTCTTTTTCACTTCAGCAATCCGTTTACTGGGTGGAAGAATTTTTTTTCTTTTTTTTTAGCTCTTAATTGAATTCAAAGTTTTCTTTTACTATTTTGTTAATTATTTTATTGATTTTTTTGGTATTGGGTTCGGAGTAGAACTACTGGTTTGATGTGAATGTTATATTGTGGAAATTTGAGCTGAAATTATTTGTTAGTGTGGATCTGTACTGAAGGAGTGAGGCGTTTTACCGTTTGGGTTTTCTTGATGGAGTGAAATTCTGTGTATTTCGGTTTGCGTGCAGATCTGAGGAACTAGGGTTTCTATAATTGGGTGAAAATGCAGACCAGGTATATGGAGAGGACTAATAGTATGGCTCGAGGAAAAAGGGCTTTAGAAGGTGGAGAAGAGCAGCAGCCTGACCAAAAACGTCCTGCTTTAGCTAGGTAAATTTTTGGGTTTTGTTTCTATAAATTGTATATTATATTATGGATTGTTATTTGATTAGTTTGTTGATATTACTAATTTGTTTTTCATGCTGTAAGAAATATGGTTTCAAGCTGATGTAGGTGTCAGTGGAGAATTGGGTAATTAACTTGTGTCGTCTTGGACTGTTTTGACTCTCATTTTGCTAATAGTTTGGTTTGTCTTTACTTTATGGGAACAGCTTTGTATGGTGGGAGGATGGTTCTATTCATATCATCCTTGAAGATATCAGTTGCTGTTTTCTGTATTTGCAATGATCATACTTGTTCAATATTCTTTCATATATTAGTAGACGTAACTTTTTTTTTGGCATTTTTTGGCTTGTTTTTGGATGATTTCCTTTCTGCTTATGTTCCCAAAATCTTAATTGTTCTCCTAGAGTGTCAATGTTTGAGTTGTTGCTACCTCTTTGGATGCTCAACCAACATTTGATTAAATATCAGTATGCTGATATTGGATGCCAGACTAGACTATAATCCATCAGTAATTTCAAATGCTGCCTTTTTCTTTCCTTTGTTTTATTCTTTTACTGTTAAGATGTATGAAAGAAATTCTTTCATGAGCCCCTAGGGCTGATGGAAGAAAGGTTACTTTCACATTAGAACTGTTAATTTTGTTCAGTAGTTAGGAAGTTGAATAGAGCATAATGATTGGCTCTCTCCTCCTGTAAAATTAAAAGTGTCATGCTTTCCTTATTGCTGTTATTTCAGAATTTAGATTATCTTAGCTATTGAAATTTATCTGTTTGACTATCAATTTATAAACTATGAAACGAGACTGTATATTACTCTTTGTATTTGCTAGGTTTTTGTTTATTTTCACATCTCTGGCTATGGTATTTTTTGTATGTTTCCCACATTGGACCACAATTTGTCCTAATGGCTTTCTGTCCTTGAGGCATGTTTTCTATTTTCTACATTTGATTGCTGTAAATTGATTCTATGTAAGTTAGTCATATTAGAATATTCTTTTTAGTTCTATTTTAATTCAAACTTATTTGCAAAATGCAGTGTGATTGTAGAAGCTCTTAAAGTGGACAGTCTGCAGAAGCTCTGCTCATCTCTGGAACCTATTCTTCGACGAGTTGTAAGAATTTTACTAGCTTCTCCAATTTGATTCAGCATGAACTGATTACAAATGTTCTGTACTGGGATGTATTTCCAGGAAGTTAGATAAAAAATTACGTGTACATATCTGCGTTAAAATCTGGTTTCAAATTGAGCTTATTTGGGATAATTTTTTAGCACCTTACATTCCCAAGGAATCACAAACTTGGATCACTGGAATTACATTTGAGATTAAATGCATTATACTCATCCATTGTCTAAGGCATCACATCAATGTCACTGGCATTTTAAGGGTGAGAATTTTCCATTAAATTTTTCAAAAGAAGAGTTTATCACCTTGAGATTAGGATCTGGCTTCAAATTGAGGGAAGTTGGGATAGATTCTTAGCATCTGATTTAGTTCCTAGAAATCACAAGTGGGTCACTTGAATTACAGTTGAGATCAAATGCATTACACACAACCATGGTCTTAGGGGTCTCATAATTTTTACCTGAGTTTGAATGACTGTAAATTTCTTTAAAATTTTTTATAAACAGAGTTTTAATCATATGTTTTTCCAGAGCAAGTAGTGTTCCTAGTTGGGGTGTGCTTAACTTGAGAGTGAACTTCTCTTAAGGATCAGCTTCATTAAGTTGAGAGTGAAGGGCAATGAAGGACCATCTATTCTACACATGAAGGACTGTGAACTGCACACTTTGTAACCAAAATTACAAAATTACTCTAACAAGAACAACTTACCCCTAAAAAATATGAAAGCAAATCTGTATCCTACTTAATTAACATTGATTAATCAATGCTCTTAAAGACATGCTTCTTTGGTTTCGTGTGATTTAAGAACTGGTTGTAATTTAACATGGATTCTTTTTGTTGTGACTAAAAACATATTGGTTAAAGCAGTTACCATTTGGCAATCTCTATGTGTGTCTATTAACATAATTTGTCTCATTTTGATTACTTTGTTGCAATTTTTGTCAAACAGGTAAGTGAAGAAGTGGAACGTGCTTTAGCAAAGTTGGGCCCTCCTAGGCTCAATGGAAGGTATAAAGCTTTTTTGTTAAAGTTTAAACATATACGAGTTGCTTATTTCTGATTGTTAGCAGCATATACTTGATGGTTGTACTGATACATATTTATTTGCTTCTTTTTTGACCAAACTTATACTGGTTGTGAAATCAAATGTAGGTATTCTGATTTAGGATCTGTAAAATATCTGTGGAAAATAAATTCATGGAACTTGGCCATTGGCCTAATGGTTCCATTATTTGAGCCAAAGTTATTGGAGGCATTGAAATTCTGAGATTGTATCCCCAGGGCAGTTCCCTTCTTTTGGATTGTTGCTCTAGGCCAGTGATTCCCATATGGATAAGTATTGTTGTTGATGTCGGATGTGGAGGGAGGAAATAGGTACTTCTGTTTTATAGCCCATGTCTGATGAACCAAAATAATGGGAAAAGTTCACTAAAGGGTGTCAGACAATGCAACCGGGAAAAAATGTATATATTTACAGGGAAGTAAATGTAGCAATCTTTAAGAATTTGCATAAGATGTCACACTTTGATTAACATTTAGTTTTCTTGTTGAATAAGTGCTTTGCTGAAATGTTGAGTGATTCAAATTTATATAAATAATCTGGGGACAGATTTTTGAATATTAGAAAAATTGAGTGAATATGTGACCACTTTGGCTTGCTTGTCAATTTGGTTGGTAAATCATCATAGGTTTTGGTCTAATATATTTGTGAAAGCAATAAAGAAGTTTTCGTGGATGAGATTTCTTTTTGGTTATGGAATTATGATTGTGCTGTTAGAATATTAATTGGCTGCAAAGGGCTCATCTGGCAATATCTACTTTTGCATTTACTGAGATTTGCTGAATAAAGAGCGTCTTTTTGGAGTTTTTCTTTTACCTTGTTCTTGCTTATTTTTGGGATAATTGGATGATGGAGCTCATTTGTATTTTTCCGGTTTTAAAGTATTAATTAGTGAATGTATGATATATCCATTTTGATATTTTGAATATCTCAATAACATCTCATATGTTCCGATCATGATATTTTTTGAATGAAAATTGCTGCCTACATTGGTTGTACATACACTACTGTTCACTTGGAGTGGATCCCATTTTGATGCGCAAGTAGTGTATGTACACTGAGAACAAGCAAGTTTTTCCTTTCCTTTTTTAATGCAGTGATCCCATTAATTAGTGTAATTTTTTTTACACGTGTTTGTTGATAGTTGGTATATTGTTTTAAAATTTTTGTTTCAGCTCTTCCCCAAAAAGAATTGAAGGTCCAGATGGAAGAAATTTACAATTAAACTTTAGGTCCAGGTTGTCCCTTCCTCTTTTCACAGGAGGAAAAGTAGAGGGAGAGCAAGGGGCTGCAATCCACACTGTTCTGATTGATGCTAACAGTGGTGTCGTCATAACTTCTGGTCCTGAGGCATCAGTAAAACTTGATGTTGTTGTGCTTGAGGGTGATTTCAACAATGAAGATGATGAGGACTGGACGCAGGAGGAATTTGAAAGCCATGTTGTAAAAGAGCGTGAAGGAAAGAGGCCATTGTTGACGGGGGATCTGCAAGTGACACTCAAGGAAGGGGTAGGAACACTGGGGGATCTCACTTTCACTGATAACTCTAGCTGGATCAGGAGCAGGAAATTCAGGCTTGGCTTGAAAGTTGCCGCTGGATATTGTGAAGGTATACGCATCCGTGAGGCAAAGACTGAAGCTTTTACTGTTAAAGATCACAGAGGAGAATGTAAGTTCATGTTCTCCATCATTTTCATTTTTCTTTTGATGTTCAAGGATTTTAAATTCAATTTCTTTACTATTGGCAGTATACAAGAAACACTACCCTCCTGCATTGACTGATGAAGTATGGAGATTGGAGAAAATTGGAAAGGATGGTTCCTTTCATAAAAAACTAAATAGTAAGGGAATATTCACGGTTGAGGATTTCTTACGTCTTCTTGTCAGGGATCCTCAAAATTTAAAAAATGTAGGTCTAAGATTTGGTTCTTGAATTAAGAAATTGCTGCCATGTTCTTGCGTTCTGAAATTTCTCCTGTTTGATATAGATTCTGGGATCTGGCATGTCAAACAGAATGTGGGATGCTCTTGTAGAGCATGCAAAGACTTGTGTCCTTAGTGGGAAGCTTTATATCTATTATCCTGAAGATTCAAGAAATGTTGGTGTTGTTTTTAACAACATATATGAGCTAAATGGCCTTATTTCTGGAGAACAGTATTATTCAGCTGATTCTCTTTCTGATGAGCAAAAGGTTGGTCTTTTCAGCTGTTATTTGAATGGCAGGATGCCTTCACTTGTGTGTGCAGGGTGTTCTGTCTATGGCATGCTATGTTTTCTGATTTTGCTTTTAGGTGCTCATTAGCTATTTTGGTAATATAGCAATTGCAAGTTGTTGGCAATTGGTAACCTCCATAACTAATTCTTATCCAACACAAATAGGCAGCTGAGACCTGTCAATGTTTTTGCAAATGAAACAAACTTCAACCTTTTTTTTTTCAGATTCTTAGTTCTCTCTCCTTGTTCTTCTTCTTATTCTTCTTGATTTTCTCACTTTTGTTTTCTTTTGCTTTCCCTATTTGCAGACATTGTTGTTAGGCCTAGATACTTATGGAACTGGATAAAAGTCAATGAATGGTTGCCTCTTATTAAATTTATTATTATTTCTTCTCATCTTTTCACTTTCCTTTGAATTTGAATTTTAAATGTTAAACTTTTTTTACTTTTATTATCTACATCTGTGTGTAAATATCTACATGATAGTTGTGTCGTTTCTGTTATTATGGATAAGAATCGAAGTTAGTTTATAACAGACGTGATGTTCTTGTTGTTAATGTTTAAAATGACTCTTATTTAATATTTTTGAAATATTTCTATCCAAATATGTAACTCAAATGGTATCCAAATATCCAAGTATCACTATAGAAGTTATTATCATATATTACTTTTGATGCGTCAATGTGCTAGACAAACATATATGACCTTTTATTTGTATAACTCTATTTTTAAAATTTTAGATGGTTTGTGAATCTTATGATTTTACCAGCTGAGTTTTTACCCATGTCTAGGTGAGAAAAGTAAGTTTAAAAGCCATGCCAATTAGCGTTATTTTAATATTTTGAGAGTTTTACTGATTTCTTCATTGAACCTTGTGAATCCCATGTTGGATAAATATGCAAATTGTTGGTTGACTTAGGCTTTACTTTCTAATCATGTAGATCTAATTTTTGTGCATGGTCTTAGAAGTAGTATATCAGTTGTTATGATATCATCTTGCATGTCCATTCAAAGTTCCAAACTAAACCTTCTCTTTTTAAATGTGCATATTTAATTTGATTTTTAGCTGAAACTTGATTAGTCATTTAGCTTTTCTTTCTTGGGGAATACTCAAATATCTTCGCATTTTTATGAAGTTCAATTACAACTTGCCACTTTCTTTTTGAATGGTGTGACTGAGTTCTTAGTCCCCAAAGTTTCTCTATGTGCATCATACTCATTTAAGATAATAATCCTCAAGGTTATATTTTTTTCCTGTGTATACTGCATCTTCAAAAGTGTAGGATATTGTTATCTTCTTATTGTCTCCACACTTTAAAATTTTGGCAAGGAAAATTGTTTAGCAATAAGCATATTTTGTGCATATAACTAATTAATAAAGGAATTAGTTCGATCATGTTACAAACTTCTTTTTGTTCTCTCTGTTCTCAGCCATAATACTATCCTGAGCCTCTATATATAATGTTCCACTTTTGGTTTTGATGTGTGTCAGGGTGTCTTGCTTGTGGTTTCATATATTGCTTGTTTGTTTTCTGTATGTGAAAGTGACTACTTCATATAGTCAGAGAAGGTGGTTAGATCCAATTCTGCAAGTTATTTGCTTCTACTGATGTGTCCATCTCAAGTCACTATTGTATATTAAGCTTACCACATTTCCTGGATTCTGCATTTATGTTATTTGTTTCCCTGTGATTTAGTTTTCCTGCATTGTAGAGGTAATGTCTAGGTTAACATACTTCGGAGGTGTTTAAGTCATGATATGAAATTGAGTTTCTATTTTAATTTTATTACTGTCTGATTCCAGTTCCATTGAGTATCTATTATTGATGGTTATATGGTGCCATTTTGAATTGAGTGGAACTTGCAACTATTAGCATTATGTGAGCTTGGACTTTGGCTTTATTAAAAAAACTATATTTTGTAGGTTTATGTGGATACATTGTTGAAGAAAGCATATGAGAATTGGAATCAGGTAGTGGAATATGATGGCAAATCTCTTTTGGACTTCAAGCAAAATAAGAAGTCAAATGCTTTCAGAAATGAACTTCAGATTGGCCAAATAGGTTACTCCAATGCTGTAGAGCATCCAACGCAATTACTGCGACTACCAGTTTCTGTTACTGCTGAGCAGGCTTCTATGAACTCAGGCCTCCAAGTTGGAGGTAAGTCCTCATTGTTTCAATATTCATTAGGAAATTCTTGAACCGGGCATCTGATTTCCAACATTTTCGCTCTTCTTTGGCCTTTTCTTGTATGGAATCAGGGTATAATGATATTATGGGAACAGGATTCTCATCTCAGTCCCAGCTTGTGAATCCAAATGCACGCACCCAGTTTGACAGCACCTCATTTACATCACATGGACCTTTGATCAGCAATTCTCACCAAACAAGCATGAGAAATGATAACAGTGTTGGCCTAGCCCTTGGTCCTCCGCAGTCATCAACCTCAGGGTTTCAAGCTCTTGGCTCTTCCATGCAGGTGTCCAATGTGAATCCTTTTGAGGACTGGACTAGCAACCGGGACAGGGGAGTTGATGAATACTTTACAGAGGAAGAGATTCGCATCCGGAGTCATGAGATGCTTGAGAATGAGGATATGCAACACTTGCTTCGACTCTTTAGCATTGGAGGCCATGCCTCAGCAAATATGCCAGATGATGGTTTTTCATTCCCATCTTATATGGCATCTCCATTGCCAAACTATGATGGGGATCGCACACGTCCTGGTAAAGCTGTTGTAGGTTGGCTGAAGATTAAAGCAGCAATGAGGTGGGGATTCTTTATCCGAAAGAAAGCAGCTGAAAGGCGAGCACAACTTGTTGAGTTGGATGATGAAGAGTAGTTAGCTTTTTGTTGTCAAGCCTATTTACCACGTCAAGATATAGTGGAAGATGCCATATTCTTCGAATCTGGCAACATTGAGGTTTTGAGACTGCGAAAGATTATTTTACAAGTTTCAAAAACGTCGGTGGTGTGGGTATCAGGTATCAGAGAATTCTTGTACAGTTACCTGTACAGTGAGTTGTTTCTTTAATTACTTTTCTTACTTAGCAAGAAGATTCTCTCTGATGACTTGTAGCATTTGGTGTATCATAAATCTGTTGAAGGTCTATCAGGGGGGTGATTGGTCTTATCAGTTAATTGACCTCTTTCATTCTTGTTGACCGATAAGGGGAATCTGTATCTAGTTGCAGCTTTGCCGGGATGCTTTATTTATTGTGACAGTTAATGTGTGCTATAAAGTTCTTGCTAGTTACATCTACTGAACAGAATAAATTTCTAGTGTGCGGGGTTCTTTATTAAACATGTATCTTATCCCAAGTTAATTTCAATATTACAGTTGGTTATCACTACTAAATTACTGTAAATGGGAAAATTTTTACTTATTGATGGTTAAGGGTGAGCAAAACTAGTCTGACTCGATATGTTGAGTATGATCTATTCAGATCAGTTCAGTATGATATATTCGGCTGGAGGTAGGTCTTTTTAGGGGATTAAGTTCGGTTGTTCAGTTTGGATTGGATCTGATCTGATAAATTTTTCTGTTTGATTCAAAATCTAACCCTCCTCCTTCCCCCTCATGCCTTTTTCTCCATCTTCAATGATGGGTTATAATTTGATAATCATTTAGGGTTGGTATCCTCAGATAATTTAGTTAGTAATTCTATTTTGTTCTCTTACTTTTGTTTTTATCTTTTAGTTAGTTTTGTTCAAATTAGCTTCTTTTATTAATTTTGCAATTTCTGGGGATACAAGTACAACATTTGACAATAAAGAAAGAAATTTGAGCTTTGGGATGTATACAAGAAATCAGAGAAGAGCACAGCAAATCAATACTGCCCAAAGAAGCAAAGATTTGGCTATGAATGACTGGAGTCAATACTTCTTTATATACTTTTTACTGTATACTTTCAATTCAGAAAAGACTGTCTTTTTTATTTTATTTTATTTTATAATGCATCAGCGTTTTATAAAAATCACTACGAATTTTTATTATAAAAACCACTTGTGTTTATAAATAGATTTTTTATTTTTTTACATAGAAAGTGTGCAATGGAAAGTATATAAAAAATGTTTGTTAGCATTACTGTGAATGTCATGAGCAAAGCAAAAAGTTTATGTTTGGGGGGCCCAACCTAAAAGAAAAAATCGGTTCGACCGAAAAAGAACAACAATACTGTAGATGTACATCTCCTTATATTTAAGCTGCTCACTTGCTTTCCTTCCATCAACTGCTTACATATTCTCAACGCTTATTGCAACCAAATAAAAACAATTTTTAGAATGGTTGTGTAGACTATAAGATAGTATTAAAATTTTTATTGATTTTAGCTTTATTTGTTCCTATTTTACTTAGAATATAGTAAATATCCATAATATCGTTATTTAACAATGAAATCACAATATATATATATATATATATATATATATATATATATATATATATATATATATATATATATATATATATATATATATATATACACACACAATCTATTAATTAATGAAATTAAATAATTTTCGTAAAATTTTGGGGTAAAAGTTAAAATTATCAAGATCATACGTACCGTTATGTTATATAATCTCATTAATTATAATTTCCCAAGAACAAGTATGATATAATTAAGAAAATTTATCAATAAAAACCAGAAGTAGAGTTGACAACTAATAATAACCAAAAGAAGTATCCAAAACAATGAAAACAGCCAAACCTATTAATTATAAAAGTAAAATGCACCAAAATACAATGATTGACTAAACGTTAAGAAGCAATAGGAGGAAACAAATCAAGAACAACGTGCAAAAGTAGAGGAACAAAAAAGAACCCAAACAAGAGAAGATAAAGAGATGATAATAATAACGCAATAACAAGAAGATGACCCTAAAACCACATGAATTAAAGCCAGCTATACATAGATATAAAGTCATGGAGAAAATTTTGTGTATTTTATATTTAGGCCTTGATTGGTTCAGCGGTTTGATGTAGCTAATAGTAGTTGATAGTTACTTGAAAAAAAAAAGTGTTTGCTAAAAATAAGTTAACTATTATTGTCTATATGTTAAAAGACCATTAAAAGTATTATTTATTTTTAATATAACTTATGCTTGATATGTTAGGTCACATATATAATAATTAAAAATATATTTTTATGTTTACATATTTTTTGTTATATAAAAATGAACATTAGTACTATATTTTAATCATTGTTTATAATATTTTTTTTTATGTCTATTTAGTTATTTCTTATAATTATAAATAATTTATTAATTGTAAAAATTAATTTTGAAAAATATGTGTTTTATAATGAAATTTTTTTATAAGTAATTTAGTATAAATAAAAAATAAAATAAAATCAACTAGTAGTTGATGAAAAAAAACTCTAAAACCCATTTGGTTCAACAGTTGAATGTAATTAGTAGTTGATAATTAATAGTTGATGGCTATTAATAATTGTTGATAGCTAAAAATAATTAAGTTGTTACTGTTATAATATAAAATTATAAATAGAGATATCATTTATTAAATTTAATATATATTTTTTATAATAAATAAATAAATATTATAATATAGATGTAATAATAATAATAATAATAATAATAATAATAATAATAATAATAATAATAATCGAAGAATAAAAAAATTTCAAAAAAAGTATATGATATAAAAATATTAATTCAGCTATGATGAAAAAAATTCAAAAGTTATCAATTGTTTAGAACTATAAGTTGCTATTTTTATATTGGAATATCTTACTAAACTCTTTGTGATCATAGTTGAATATGAAACAACTATCAATTGTCTTAAATCAGTGAACCAAATGCTCTTTTTTATCCTATTTTTATGCATTAAATGAAAATTTTCAATAGGTAAATTTTATATCTTTAATGTAATTAATTTTGATTCTTTGTGTTTTATATATTTTTCGGATGTAAATCTATATTAATTCATTTAATAAAACACTAAAAATTAAAATATTATTGAAAAAGAATAAAAAAATGAGATTTGTTTTGGGGGAATATTATACCTTTATAAATTGATCACAAATAGATAAATATTATTGATAAAGACGAACGGGAGAAGATAAGCTCACGTGGTGTCTGCATCATAGATTCCTAACTCAACCACTCTTCATATACTACCCTTCGACAAATTTCAAACCGTACCCCATCATCTTCAAATCTTCTCCATCTATTTCTCTATTGACATTATGAAATCACATTTTTTTGTAACTTTTATTTTTAAAAAATATTTTATAAGCACACACAAAAAAAAGTAATTTAAACAAAAAACAAAAACCATACTAAAATTCAAAACAGTTAAGAAATATATCAATTAAAAGGTAATGATTGAATCCAATCGGACGTGGATGAGTTGACATAAAATTCTTCTAATTTAATAAGAGGTGTTGAGTTCAAATATTAGATATACAATTATTTTAAATACTTTTAAAATAGTGTTTCGCCGTTATTTGAAGTCTTACTCGACATGCTTTGAATTAATCGGACTAACTCTTTCTATCAAACAAAAAAAAGAAGCTAATGATTAAAATAAAATAAAAAAAATTAAATTTAGTAAATATGATATATTTGATAAGAAATATATATTTTCAAAATTGAAAAAGGAAAAGAAAAAAAAAAGCCCCAAAAAGGGGAAATAATCACAGCTAGCTAGCAAAGGACGTGGCTTTGATCAGCACAGTACAAAGTTATTGGATACGAAAAGAAAGTGGGTGAGGAGAGCAGAGATTGGGGCTTTGTGGGAATTCCCATTTTCCACTTCTAGCTAGAGAAATGGAAATCGAAATGGAAAACCCTAATTAACCCCCCTCCCTTCAATGGAGCTCCCTATTACAATCCAAATATCATCCTCCATTTTTGAGGTATTTTTCATGCTTTACTCTATTTTTGTGGTCTTCATCAATAATTTTTTCGTGATTCCATTAGGGTTCACGAGAAAAATTTAGATCTTTTTAGATTTGCACTCTAATCCAATGAATGTGTTTTGAGAGTTCATAAGCAAAGTTCAGATCTTTCTGGATTTGCACTCTAATGAATTAATGCTCATCATCAGTAATTCTGTCTTTATTCGATTAGAATATACAGGCAAGTTTGTGCCTTTAAGATTTAGAATACAAAGTGTTCAATAATTGTACGAGAAATTCTACCAACATTTTTTTATTATATTTCCAATGAAAAAAACATATGTATTTTCATTTATAAAATATTATTGATTTTTATAATAAAAGTTAATATTTTTTAAAAAAAGAGACATTTTTTTTTTGCATTGGAAGCATATAGTGGAAAGTGTATGAGTAAGTATTTGTAGCATTACTCTAACTGTATTATTATTCATATTAAAATTGATGAAGTTTTTGCATAAATTATAATTTAATTAATTAAGAATAATCCTCCTTCTTTTTAATGCAATTAAGAATAATCTCTTTACTTATCTATTCAATATGGAAAGTATTAAAATTACTTTCTTTTTTAAATTTTTGCTATTTTATTTGATAGTTATAAAGTATGTATAATGAATCAAGAAGAATACTAATCCATATGGAGTTAGATGATTGTTCATGCCCACCGAATGATTTATGCAGTTTAATTTGTTCGTTCCAATCAATGGTTTATTGTTTGGAAGGTCCATCTGATCTCATATCACTTCTACTTTTAGAGATTTAATTTTAATTAATATTTCCTTCTTTCCCCAATTTTCTTTTTTATTTTCTGTGGTGTTTATAAATACTTAGAACTCAAACATTATTTCATTTGTTTAATGCTCCCTCTCATGTTAAAGAAAGATATTTGAAATTTAAGAACTGAGTTATAGGTTTCAATTCAATTTTTACATAATGAATATTTAGATTTAAGAATTTAAATAAATATTATGGTCTCAGAGTTATTTTGAAGTTGAAGTTTTTGTTTATGGAAGATTGCAGAATTCATTCATAAAAGAGAATTAAAGAATAATTATCTTTTCATTTTCCCAAAATGATAATTCATATATATATATATTTCAATTGTTTCAAAAAAGATAATTAATTTTTTTTTGAAACATCTTTCATTAATACCCCTAAATTTATATTAGGTAAAATAATGTTATTTCAAATCATATTAATTAATTTTTTTATTCCTAAAAATAGGAGTGAGCCTATCTCAAAATAGAAGAAATATATTACAATTCACAAATACCTAAATCTAATATTTTCTTTTTCAATTTAGTCACACCTAATGAAAAGAAATATAAATATGAATTTATATTTTAGAGATATAAGACTTGTTATTCAACCAATAAAAAAGAAAAAGAAAAGGGAATACAACCAAGAAAAGGGAATCTGCCATTGCTATAGCTAGCAATTTGCAAACAAGTGGAAGGCTATTACTGAAACTACATATACAAAAGCCCTATAAGTAGATATTATTGGATGTGAACTGAAGACTAGAGATTGGGGTTTTGGGGCATTTTTTTTTTCCATTTTCCTAACAATTCCATTAGAAGGGAAAATAGAAATGGAAACCCAAAACCCTCTTCTCTCACAGGAGCTCCCATATATATTATAAAATAGAGAGTAAAATACTTTGTACCTAAATCAGATAAAGTGAAATTACCTTAAAAATTGTTTGACAATATTGTAATTGCAAAAGAGAGATTGTGTTACTTAGCTCGCATAAATCTTCATTTCAAACTGCATCTTTAATATACGAATATCTCTCCTCTTTTTTCCTCTCTCTCTCCTCTTTTTTCTCTAAAAGCTCATCTTTCTCCTTTTAGTTTTGAGGTTGCCGTTGGGACTCTAAATCCTGAATTTTTTTTTTATTTTCTATTTTTAATAAATCTATATCTTTACAAATCTATGGAGCTTTATTTTTCTATTTTCTTTTCTTTTGAGGTTGTTATTCTCTTAATGAGGTATTTTGTTATTTTTTTGAGATTTATTTTATGAAATAGTATCTATTGATTCAGATTATTATTAATCTACAATAAGCAAAAACAATTTCTGAATGGATTCAACTAATATTTATGTAAGTTTCATTATGAAAAGAGGTTAAGACATTAAAACTCTTTAGGAGCCGTGCGGAAAAAGTTATATATAGTTCTTTTAGATTTTTAATTTATTTTCTATTATTAAATCTCAATATTTTATTAGCAATTTTGATTTATATTGTAGATATCATATAATTATATTGATTTACTGATAATACATTTTCTTTTAAAAAAAAAAGATTGTGTTGGAACAACAAACAGAGAAAAGAGTGACAAGATCAATTTTTACGTTGACATCAGTTAAATTTTTTTCAATGTTAATTTTTATAAAAGAAAGTAAAGAAATATAATGTAATTTTATTTTCTAAGGGGGACATACTGATAATTTTATTATTTTACAAAGTTAAGGGAGGCAATTGCCTCCCTTGTGCATTGATTGGCTTCCCCACTAGCCGAAAGACTATAAAAACTAAGAAATAATACAGAAAATAGTTGCCACAGGCAGCCCCAACAACCCATCACTTGCGGAGGAACTTCTAGAGAAGTGAGCAGAAAATGCTAGAGAGACTAGAAAAAAAAAGGATACTTGGATTGATTTTGTATGTTAATTATTTGTTGAAATAGAGGCAACAAAGATTAATTAGAGAAATGTAATTGAGTACTGGTTTTCTTTGTTTGTTTGTTTTTCTTTTTACAGATATCCTACTCAGTAAAGTTATAAGATATAAGTAATTCGATTTTTATCAAACCAAAATAGCTAAAAGTCAAATTTAATGAAATTACTTATTGAAGACACCAAATCAAACCATAAAAGGAAAATGATCGGAACAAATCAAACCGAAATATTTGATTTGATTTTGCCATTTTCAATAATAATTAGAATCTATGCATTTTTAATTGTAATCAAAATCTGTTCACTTCCAATAATAATGATCAAACAATATTAAAATTAAAATATAAAATCAACTTAAGTTCAATAAAGTTCAATAAGCACAAAGATTCTCAAAACACACAAAAAATTTATCTTGTGTATTGTGTTTGGTTTGACCCTTATCATGTTATTGGTATATTAAGACACGATGCGAACACGACCTACTAACACAAATTGTCACCCCTACATAAAATAACAACACTTTAAAGTTTGAATAATTCAAGTTTTTAAAAACTACAACAATTCTTAGATTTAATTAATTAAACATTCAACGAACTACATAATCTTTTAAAATACGTGTAGCTCTCCATACTTGGTAAGTTTTGCCACATTTCACTTGATTGTTATACTGTGAACCCTGATTTATATTACATTATGAACTTTTTTCCTTCACATGTGTAAAACAAAATAAAGCACACTTTTTTGGAATTGAATTTTAGTGAATTAATGAATATGCAACAGATTCATTAGTTATAATTTATAGGTTCATTATTTTGAACTTAGAGATGCATCATTTTAAACTTATAAGTTCATTAATTATAACTTATAGGTTCATTATTTTGAACTTAGAGATTCTTCATTTGAACTTATAAGTTCATTGTTTGGGAGCTACAGTCATCATTTAAAATTTACAGATTCATCGTTTATAAGCTAAAAGTTAGAAACTACATGTTCATTCTTTTTAGAACTAAATGATGAACCTATAATTTTTTAGTAATGAACCTGTAAGATAAATGATGAACCTGCAAGTAGTAAACGATGAATATTTAAATTATAGATGATAAACCTGCAAGTTATAAATGATGAATCTGTAAATTTAAAACGATAAACTTGCAAATTTTAAATGATAAACTTCTTTTAATTCTAATAAATTTATCATTTTTAATATCCAATAGCTCAATTTTTTCTTTCTATGACTCATTTTAAGTTTAAGTATCTTCATTTTTATCTACAAATATATGAAAAACTAATGATTTTTTATCCAACACAATAAAAATAATAATTAAAACATTCACATGTACTAAAAATAAAATCAAATACATAAATTAAAAAGTTTTCTATCTCTCAAATAGTTTTAGAGTAGAACGACAATTTTATTTTTTTTCTTTTATTTATTTAAAGAAAAAGAAGATGATGATGGAGAAGAAAAATATAATGACTAAATAATAAAAACATGTTACATTTAAACTGTTACACTTGTATGAATCATTTAACTAAAAAATCAATACAATATTATTTTGAAATTGGAATCACGATACACGGTGAATATTTGGATTGTAAATGAATCGAACTGAGTCGAATATTGGTGAGATCGAGGTTGATTTATTTAAGTTTATCATAGACTCAAGCTTTTATACTTGAACTCAAGCTTGACTTGTTTGAAAATTATCAAATTCACAAACAACTCAAGCTCGACTCATAAAAAGTGTGTTTATTAAAATGACTCTTATTTAATATTTTTGAAATATTTCTATCCATATATGTAACTCAAATGGTATCCAAATATCCAAGTATCACTATAGAAGTTATTATCATATATTACTTTTGATGCGTCAATGTGCTAGACAAACATATATGACCTTTTATTTGTATAACTCTATTTTTAAAATTTTAGATGGTTTGTGAATCTTATGATTTTACCAGCTGAGTTTTTACCCATGTCTAGGTGAGAAAAGTAAGTTTAAAAGCCATGCCAATTAGCGTTATTTTAATATTTTGAGAGTTTTACTGATTTCTTCATTGAACCTTGTGAATCCCATGTTGGATAAATATGCAAATTGTTGGTTGACTTAGGCTTTACTTTCTAATCATGTAGATCTAATTTTTGTGCATGGTCTTAGAAGTAGTATATCAGTTGTTATGATGTCATCTTGCATGTCCATCCAAAGTTCCAAACTAAACCTTCTCTTTTTAAATGTGCATATTTAATTTGATTTTTAGCTGAAACTTGATTAGTCATTTAGCTTTTCTTTCTTGGGGAATACTCAAATATCTTCGCATTTTTATGAAGTTCAATTACAACTTGCCACTTTCTTTTTGAATGGTGTGACTGAGTTCTTAGTCCCCAAAGTTTCTCTATGTGCATCATACTCATTTAAGATAATAATCCTCAAGGTTATATTTTTTTCCTGTGTATACTGCATCTTCAAAAGTGTAGGATATTGTTATCTTCTTATTGTCTCCACACTTTAAAATTTTGGCAAGGAAAATTGTTTAGCAATAAGCATATTTTGTGCATATAACTAATTAATAAAGGAATTAGTTCGATCATGTTACAAACTTCTTTTTGTTCTCTCTGTTCTCAGCCATAATACTATCCTGAGCCTCTATATATAATGTTCCACTTTTGGTTTTGATGTGTGTCAGGGTGTCTTGCTTGTGGTTTCATATATTGCTTGTTTGTTTTCTGTATGTGAAAGTGACTACTTCATATAGTCAGAGAAGGTGGTTAGATCCAATTCTGCAAGTTATTTGCTTCTACTGATGTGTCCATCTCAAGTCACTATTGTATATTAAGCTTACCACATTTCCTGGATTCTGCATTTATGTTATTTGTTTCCCTGTGATTTAGTTTTCCTGCATTGTAGAGGTAATGTCTAGGTTAACATACTTCAGAGGTGTTTAAGTCATGATATGAAATTGAGTTTCTATTTTAATTTTATTACTGTCTGATTCCAGTTCCATTGAGTATCTATTATTGATGGTTATATGGTGCCATTTTGAATTGAGTGGAACTTGCAACTATTAGCATTATGTGAGCTTGGACTTTGGCTTTATTTAAAAAACTATATTTTGTAGGTTTATGTGGATACATTGTTGAAGAAAGCATATGAGAATTGGAATCAGGTAGTGGAATATGATGGCAAATCTCTTTTGGACTTCAAGCAAAATAAGAAGTCAAATGCTTTCAGAAATGAACTTGAGATTGGCCAAATAGGTTACTCCAATGCTGTAGAGCATCCAACGCAATTACTGCGATTACCAGTTTCTGTTACTGCTGAGCAGGCTTCTATGAACTCAGGCCTCCAAGTTGGAGGTAAGTCCTCATTGGTTCAATATTCATTAGGAAATTCTTGAACCGGGCATCTGATTTCCAACATTTTCGCTCTTCTTTGGCCTTTTCTTGTATGGAATCAGGGTATAATGATATTATGGGAACAGGATTCTCATCTCAGTCCCAGCTTGTGAATCCAAATGCACGCACCCAGTTTGACAGCACCTCATTTACATCACATGGACCTTTGATCAGCAATTCTCACCAAACAAGCATGAGAAATGATAATAGTGTTGGCCTAGCCCTTGGTCCTCCGCAGTCATCAACCTCAGGGTTTCAAGCTCTTGGCTCTTCCATGCAGGTGTCCAATGTGAATCCTTTTGAGGACTGGACTAGCAACCGGGACAGGGGAGTTGATGAATACTTTACAGAGGAAGAGATTCGCATCCGGAGTCATGAGATGCTTGAGAATGAGGATATGCAACACTTGCTTCGACTCTTTAGCATTGGAGGCCATGCCTCAGCAAATATGCCAGATGATGGTTTTTCATTCCCATCTTATATGGCATCTCCATTGCCAAACTATGATGGGGATCGCACACGTCCTGGTAAAGCTGTTGTAGGTTGGCTGAAGATTAAAGCAGCAATGAGGTGGGGATTCTTTATCCGAAAGAAAGCAGCTGAAAGGCGAGCACAACTTGTTGAGTTGGATGATGAAGAGTAGTTAGCTTTTTGTTGTCAAGCCTATTGACCACGTCAAGATATAGTGGAAGATGCCATATTCTTCGAATCTGGCAACATTGAGGTTTTGAGACTGCGAAAGATTATTTTACAAGTTTCAAAAACGTCGGTGGTGTGGGTATCAGGTATCAGAGAATTCTTGTACAGTTACCTGTACAGTGAGTTGTTTCTTTAATTACTTTTCTTACTTAGCAAGAAGATTCTCTCTGATGACTTATAGCATTTAGTGTATCATAAATCTGTTGAAGGTCTATCAGGGGGGTGATTGGTCTTATCAGTTAATTGACCTCTTTCATTCTTGTTGACCGATAAGGGGAATCTGTATCTAGTTGCAGCTTTGCTGGGATGCTTTATTTATTGTGACAGTTAATGTGTGCTATAAAGTTCTTGCTAGTTACATCTACTGAACAGAATAAATTTCTAGTGTGCGAGGTTCTTTATTAAACATGCATCTTATCCCAAGTTAATTTCAATATTACAGTTGATTATCACTACTAAATTACTGTAAATGGGAAAATTTTTACTTATTGATGGTTAAGGGTGAGCAAAACTAGTCTGACTCGATATGTTGAGTATGATCTATTCAGATCAGTTCAGTATGATATATTCGGCTGGAGTTAGGTCTTTTTTAGGGGATTAAGTTCAGTTGTTCAGTTTGGATTGGATCTGATCCGATAAATTTTTCTGTTTGATTCAAAATCTAACCCTCCTTCCCCCTCGTGCCTTTTTCTCCATCTTCAATGATGGGTTATAATTTAATAATCATTTAGGGTTGGTATCCTCAGATATTTTAGTTAGTAATTCTATTTTTTTCTCTTACTTTTGTTTTTATCTTTTAGTTAGTTTTGTTCAAATGAGCTTCTTCTATTAATTTTGCAATTTCGGGGGATACAAGTACAACATTTTACTATAAAGAAAGAAATTAGAGCTTTGGGATGTATACAAGAAATCAGAGAAGAGCACAGCAAATCAATACTGCCCAAAGAAGCAAAGATTTGGCTATGAATGACTGGAGTCAATACTTCTTTATATACTTTTTACTGTATATTTTCAATTCAGAAAAGACTCTTTTTTTATTTTATAATGCATAAGCGTTTTATAAAAATCACTAGGGATTTTTATTATAAAAACCACTTGTGTTTATGAATAGATTTTTTATTTTTTTACATAGAAAGTGTGCAATGGAAAGTATATAAAAAATGTTTGTTAGCATTACTGTGAATGTCATGAGCAAAGCAAAAAGTTTATGTTTGGGGGGCCCAACCTAAAAGAAAAAATCGGTTCAACCGAAAAAGAACAACAATACTGTAGATGTACATCTCCTTATATTTAAGCTGCTCACTTGCTTTCCTTCCATCAACTGCTTACATATTCTCAACGCTTATTGCAACCAAATAAAAACAATTTTTAGAATGGTTGTGTAGACTATAAGATAGTATTAAAATTTTTATTGATTTTAGCTTTATTTGTTCCTATTTTACTTAGAATATAGTAAATATCCATAATATCGTTATTTAACAATGAAATCACAATATATATATATATATATACACACACACACACACACAATCTATTAATTAATGAAATTAAATAATTTTCGTAAAATTTTGGGGTAAAAGTTAAAATTATCAAGATCATACGTACCGTTATGTGATATAATCTCATTAATTATAATTTCCCAAGCACAAGTATGATCTAATTAAGAAAATTTATCAACAAAAACCATAAGTAGAGTTGACAGCTAATAATAACCAAAAGAAGTATCCAAAACAATGAAAACAGCCAAACCTATTAATTATAAAAGTAAAATGCACCAAAATACAATGATTGACTAGACGTTAAGAAGCAATAGGAGGAAACAAATCAAGAACAACGAGCAAAAGTAGAGTAATAAAAAAGAACCCAAACAAGAAGATAAAGAGATGATAATACTAACGCAATAACAAGATGACCCTAAAACCACATGAATTAAAGCCGGCTATACATAGACATAAAGTCATGGAGAAAATTTTGTGTGTATTTTATATTTAGGGCTTGATTGGTTCAGCGGTTTGATGTAGCTAATAGTAGTTGATAGTTACTTGGAAAAAAAAAGTGTTTGCTAAAAATAAGTTAACTATTATTGTCTATATGTTAAAAGACCATTAAAAGTATTATTTATTTTTAATATAACTTATGCTTGATATGTTAGGTCACATATATAATAATTAAAAATATATTTTTATGTTTACATATTTTTTGTTATATAAAAATGAACATTAGTACTATATTTTAATCATTGTTTATAATATTTTTTTTTATGTCTATTTAGTTATTTCTTATAATTATAAATAATTTATTAATTGTAAAAATTAATTTTGAAAAATATGTGTTTTATAATGAAAATTTTTTTATAAGTAATTTAGTATAAATAAAAAATAAAATAAAATCAACTAGTAGTTGATGAAAAAAAAACTCTAAAACCCATTTGGTTCAACAGTTGAATGTAATTAGTAGTTGATAATTAATAGTTGATGGCTATTAATAATTGTTGATAGCTAAAAATAATTAAGTTGTTACTGTTATAATATAAAATTATCAATAGAGATATCATTTATTAAATTTAATATATATTTTTTATAATAAATAAATAAATATTATAATATAGATGTAATAATAATAATAATAATAATAATAATAATCGAAGAATAAAAAAATTTCAAAAAAAGTATATGATATAAAAATATTAATTCAGCTATGATGAAAAAAATTCAAAAGTTATCAATTGTTTAGAACTATAAGTTGCTATTTTTATATTGGAATATCTTACTAAACTCTTTGTGATCATAGTTGAATATGAAACAACTATCAATTGTCTTAAATCAGTGAACCAAATGCTCTTTTTTATCCTATTTTTATGCATTAAATGAAAATTTTCAATAGGTAAATTTTATATCTTTAATGTAATTAATTTTGATTCTTTGTGTTTTATATATTTTTCGGATGTAAATCTATATTAATTCATTTAATAAAACACTAAAAATTAAAATATTATTGAAAAAGAATAAAAAAAATGAGATTTGTTTTGGGGGAATATTATACCTTTATAAATTGATCACAAATAGATAAATATTATTGATAAAGACGAACGGGAGAAGATAAGCTCACGTGGTGTCTGCATCATAGATTCCTAACTCAACCACTCTTCATATACTACCCTTCGACAAATTTCAAACCGTACCCCATCATCTTCAAATCTTCTCCATCTATTTCTCTATTGACATTATGAAATCACATTTTTTTGTAACTTTTATTTTTAAAAAATATTTTATAAGCACACACAAAAAAAAGTAATTTAAACAAAAAACAAAAACCATACTAAAATTCAAAACAGTTAAGAAATATATCAATTAAAAGGTAATGATTGAATCCAATCGGACGTGGATGAGTTGACATAAAATTCTTCTAATTTAATAAGAGTTGTTGAGTTCAAATATTAGATATACAATTATTTTAAATACTTTTAAAATAGTGTTTCGCCGTTATTTGAAGTCTTACTCGACATGCTTTGAATTAATCGGACTAACTCTTTCTATCAAACAAAAAAAAGAAGCTAATGATTAAAATAAAATAAAAAAAAATTAAATTTAGTAAATATGATATATTTGATAAGAAATATATATTTTCAAAATTGAAAAAGGAAAAGAAAAAAAAAAGGGGAAATAATCACAGCTAGCTAGCAAAGGACGTGGCTTTGATCAGCACAGTACAAAGTTATTGGATACGAAAAGAAAGTGGGTGAGGAGAGCAGAGATTGGGGCTTTGTGGGAATTCCCATTTTCCACTTCTAGCTAGAGAAATGGAAATCGAAATGGAAAACCCTAATTAACCCCCCTCCCTTCAATGGAGCTCCCTATTACAATCCAAATATCATCCTCCATTTTTGAGGTATTTTTCATGCTTTACTCTATTTTTGTGGTCTTCATCAATAATTTTTTCGTGATTCCATTAGGGTTCACGAGAAAAATTTAGATCTTTTTAGATTTGCACTCTAATCCAATGAATGTGTTTTGAGAGTTCATAAGCAAAGTTCAGATCTTTCTGGATTTGCACTCTAATGAATTAATGCTCATCATCAGTAATTCTGTCTTTATTCGATTAGAATATACAGGCAAGTTTGTGCCTTTAAGATTTAGAATACAAAGTGTTCAATAATTGTACGAGAAATTCTACCAACATTTTTTTATTATATTTCCAATGAAAAAAACATATGTATTTTCATTTATAAAATATTATTGATTTTTATAATAAAAGTTAATATTTTTTAAAAAAAGAGACATTTTTTTTTTTGCATTGGAAGCATATAGTGGAAAGTGTATGAGTAAGTATTTGTAGGATTACTCTAACTGTATTATTATTCATATTAAAATTGATGAAGTTTTTGCATAAATTATAATTTAATTAATTAAGAATAATCCTCCTTCTTTTTAATGCAATTAAGAATAATCTCTTTACTTATCTATTCAATATGGAAAGTATTAAAATTACTTTATTTTTTAAATTTTTGCTATTTTATTTGATAGTTATAAAGTATGTATAATGAATCAAGAAGAATACTAATCCATATGGAGTTAGATGATTGTTCATGCCCATCGAATGATTTATGTAGTTTAATTTGTTCATTCCAATCAATGGTTTATTGTTTGGAAGGTCCATCTGATCTCATACCACTTCTACTTTTAGAGATTTAATTTTAATTAATATTTCCTTCTTTCCCCAATTTTCTTTTTTATTTTCTGTGGTGTTTATAAATACTTAGAACTCAAACATTATGCTCTCTCTCATGTTAGAGAAAGATATTTGAAATTTAAGAACTGAGTTATAGGTTTCAATTCAATTTTTACATAATGAATATTTAGATTTAAGAATTTAAATAAATATTATGGTCTCAGAGTTATTTTGAAGTTGAAGTTTTTGTTTATGGAAGATTGCAGAATTCATTCATAAAAGAGAATTAAAGAATAATTATCTTTTCATATTCCCAACATTATATATATATATATATATATATATATATATATATATTTCAATTGTTTCAAAAAAGATAATTAAATTTTTTTTTAAACATCTTTCATTAATACCCCTAAATTTATATTAGGTAAAAAAATGTTATTTCAAATCATATTAATTAATTTTTTATTCCTAAAAATAGGAGTGAGCCTATCTCAAAATAGAAGAAATATATTACAATTCACAAATACCTAAATCTAATATTTTCTTTTTCAATTTAGTCACACCTAATGAAAAGAAATATGAATATGAATTTATATTTTAGAGATATAAGACTTGTTATTCAACCAATAAAAAAGAAAAAGAAAAGGGAATACAACCAAGAAAAGGGAATCTGCCATTGCTATAGCTAGCAATTTGCAAACAAGTGGAAGGCTATTACTGAAACTACATATACAAAAGCCCTATAAGTAGATATTATTGGATGTGAACTGAAGACTAGAGATTGGGGTTTTGGGGCATTTTTTTTTTCCATTTTCCTAACAATTCCATTAGAAGGGAAAATAGAAATGGAAACCCAAAACCCTCTTCTCTCACAGGAGCTCCCATATATATTATAAAATAGAGAGTAAAATACTTTGTACCTAAATCAGATAAAGTGAAATTACCTTAAAAATTGTTTGACAATATTGTAATTGCAAAAGAGAGATTGTGTTACTTAGCCCGCTTAAATCTTCATTTCAAACTGCATCTTTAATATACGAATATCTCTCCTCTTTTTTCCTCTCTCTCTCCTCTTTTTTCTCTAAAAGCTCATCTTTCTCCTTATAGTTTTGAGGTTGCCGTTGGGACTCTAAATCCTGAATTTTTATTTTATTTTCTAGTTTTAATAAATCTATATCTTTACAAATCTATGGAGCTTTATTTTTCTATTTTCTTTTCTTTTGAGGTTGTTATTCTCTTAATGAGGTATTTTGTTATTTTTTTGAGATTTATTTTATGAAATAGTATCTATTGATTCAGATTATTATTAATCTACAATAAGCAAAAACAATTTCTGAATGGATTCAACTAATATTTATGTAAGCTTCATTATGAAAAGAGGTTAAGACATTAAAACTCTTTAGGAGCCGTGCGGAAAAAGTTATATATAGTTCTTTTAGATTTTTAATTTATTTTCTATTATTAAATCTCAATATTTTATTAGCAATTTTGATTTATATTGTAGATATCATATAATTATATTGATTTATTGATAATACATTTTCTTTTAAAAAAAAAAGATTGTGTTGGAACAACAAACAGAGAAAAGAGTGACAAGATCAATTTTTACGTTGACATCAGTTAAATTTTTTTCAATGTTAATTTTTATAAAAGAAAGTAAAGAAATATAATGTAATTTTATTTTCTAAGGGGGACATACTGATAATTTTATTATTTTACAAAGTTAAGGGAGGCAATTGCCTCCCTTGTGCATTGATTGGCTTCCCCACTAGCCGAAAGACTATAAAAACTAAGAAATAATACAGAAAATAGTTGCCACAGGCAGCCCCAACAACCCATCACTTGCGGAGGAACTTCTAGAGAAGTGAGCAGAAAATGCTAGAGAGACTAGAAAAAAAAAAAAAGGATACTTGGATTGATTTTGTATGTTAATTATTTGTTGAAATAGAGGCAACAAAGATTAATTAGAGAAATGTAATTGAGTACTGGTTTTCTTTGTTTGTTTGTTTTTCTTTTTACAGATATCCTACTCAGTAAAGTTATAAGATATAAGTAATTCGATTTTTATCAAACCAAAATAGCTAAAAGTCAAATTTAATGAAATTACTTATTGAAGACACCAAATCAAACCATAAAAGGAAAATGATCGGAACAAATCAAACCGAAATATTTGATTTGATTTTGCCATTTTCAATAATAATTAGAATCTATGCATTTTTAATTGTAATCAAAATCTGTTCACTTCCAATAATAATGATCAAACAATATTAAAATTAAAATATAAAATCAACTTAAGTTCAATAAAGTTCAATAAGCACAAAGATTCTCAAAACACACAAAAAATTTATCTTGTGTATTGTGTTTGGTTTGACCCTTATCATGTTATTGGTATATTAAGACACGATGCGAACACGACCTACTAACACAAATTGTCACCCCTACATAAAATAACAACACTTTAAAGTTTGAATAATTCAAGTTTTTAAAAACTACAACAATTCTTAGATTTAATTAATTAAACATTCAACGAACTACATAATATTTTAAAATACGTGTAGCTCTCCATACTTGGTAAGTTTTGCCACATTTCACTTGATTGTTATACTGTGAGCCCTGATTTATATTACATTATGAACTTTTTTCCTTCACATGTGTAAAACAAAATAAAGCACACTTTTTTGGAATTGAATTTTAGTGGATTAATGAATATGCAACAGATTCATTAGTTATAATTTATAGTTTCATTATTTTGAACTTAGAGATGCATCATTTTAAACTTATAAGTTCATTAATTATAAATTATAGGTTCATTATTTTGAACTTAGAGATTCTTCATTTGAACTTATAAGTTCATTGTTTGGGAGCTACAGTCATCATTTAAAATTTACAGATTCATCATTTATAAGCTAAAAGTTAGAAACTACATGTTCATTCTTTTTAGAACTAAATGATGAACCTATAATTTTTTAGTAATGAACCTGTAAGATAAATGATGAACCTGCAAGTAGTAAACGATGAATATTTAAATTATAGATGATAAACCTGCAAGTTATAAATGATGAATCTGTAAATTTAAAACGATAAACTTGCAAATTCTAAATAATAAACTTCTTTTAATTCTAATAAATTTATCATTTTTAATATCCAATAGCTCAATTTTTTCTTTCTATGACTCATTTTAAGTTTAAGTATCTTCATTTTTATCTACAAATATATCAAAAACTAATGATTTTTTATCCAACACAATAAAAAATAATAACTAAAACATTCACATATACTAAAAATAAAATCAAATACATAAATTAAAAAGTTTTCTATCTCTCAAATAGTTTTAGAGTAGAACGACAATTTTATTTTTTTTCTTTTATTTATTTAAAGAAAAAGAAGATGATGATGGAGAAGAAAAATATAATGACTAAATAATAAAAACATGTTACATTTAAACTGTTACACTTGTATGAATCATTTAACTAAAAAATCAATACAATATTATTTTGAAATTGGAATCACGATACACGGTGAATATTTGGATTGTAAATGAACCGAACTGAGCCGAATATTGGTGAGATCGAGGTTGATTTATTTAAGTTTATCATAGACTCAAGCTTTTATACTTGAACTCAAGCTTGACTTGTTTGAAAATTATCAAATTCACAAACAACTCAAGCTCGACTCATAAAAAGTCTGTTTATTATGCTTAACGAGACTAACTCGAATTCGGTTTGTTAACTAATAATTATAAAATCTCGAGTTTGACTCATTAACTAATAATGATAAAAATTCGAGTTCGATTCATTAACTAATAATGATAAAAATTTGAGTTCGACCTCAATAATAAAATATAATATAAACAAGCCTTAAATGAATGCATTTGCGAGTTTTTAAACGAATATATTCCCGAGCTAGTAAAAAAACACATTCGTGAACTTTTAAATGAATATATTCACGAATATATTCGTAAGCTAACGAATCAAACAGCTAAACTTGAGTTTGGTTCATTAATAGTAATAAATAATTTTGAATGAATTTTTTTCTAAACTGAGATTTAAATAGTTCATAAACGATTTGATTCATTTATAACCATAACGAATATGATCCATTTTTCTACGTACTCTTTTTTTTTAAATATATATTAGACTTCTATATTTGGATTTTTGGTTTAATAAGCCTAGATTTACCCAAACACAAATATTATGGCATGACTTGTTATTTTAAAGATATGGCTTGCTCTTGCCATGTGTAAGCACATTAGAAAATTATGATTGGATGAATTCAATTTTTTTTTTTTTTATCTAAGAGGCTAATTGAATAAAAAAATGCAAATATAAGAGTTAACACGTATCAAAAAAAAAACATTACATGAGCCAAAATGACAAAATGTTACATGATCAACAAAAAAAAATAAAAATAAATGGATCATTATTTTTATATAGAAAATGGGTCATTATTTTTCAGTTTTAAATTTTTGTTCGGTCATTTATAGGGCTGTAAATAAATCAAATCGTTTGTGAGTTATTCGGATTTCGGTTTGAAAAAAAAAACTAATTTAAAATCGTTTATTACTGTTAACGAGTCGAGTTCGAACTCAAATCCAAGTTCGAAAACTTTATCGAGCTTTAACTTAGACTTAATATTGTTTAGTTCGTCAGCTCACGAGCATGTTCATTTACGAGTTCACGAACATGTTTATTTAAAAAGCTCGCAAACGTATTCGTTTACGAGCTCGTAAACTAATTCACAAATATATTCATTTAAAAACTCACAAACGTATTCGTTTAAAAACTTGCGAACGTATTCGTTTAAAAGCTCGCAAACGTATTCGTTTAAAAGCTCGCAAACGTATTCGTTTAAAAACTTGCAAATGTATTCGTTTAAACGCTCGTGAACATATTCATTTAAATATTCGTGAACATGTTTGTTTAAAAGCTATCGAACATGCTTATTTAGGACTCGTTTATATTATATTTTATTATCGAAGTCGAGCTTTTGTTATTATTAATTAATGAGCTAAACTCGAGTTTTTGTAATTATTAGTTAACGAACCGAACTTAACTTTTTATTATTATTAATTAACGAGCTGAACTCGAGATTTTGTCATTATTAATTAACGAGTCAAACTCAAAATTTTGTCATTATTAGTTAACGAGTCGAATTTGAACTAATCTCGTTAAGCATAATAAAAGAGTTTTTTTCGAGCCGATTGCAAACTTGATAATTTTTAAACAAACCGAGTTCGAGTTCAAGTATAAAATCTCGAATCGAGCTCAAGCCGAGATTAAGCCTATAATAAATTTAAATGAACTGAATTTGAACTCACCAATATTCGATTCAATTCGTTTACAATTTTAGTAATTCAAAAATTTAAAATGGGATTAAAATAATAAATATAAATTTTACAAGGAAAATTTAACCTTTTTTTTTTCATTTTTATCAATGTAGAAAGAAACACAACTGTTTCTTAGGGCATCACTTTTTGGCCATAATTGATTCCAATTTTGATAGATTTACTCTTTTTCTTCTCATTAATCCCAAATAAATAGTTTATTTTCTTTTTTTGAAAATTTAGCTATATATTAAATATGAATTATATTTTTATTTAATGTACCTTATTATCAACAAATATGAATTATATTTTTATTTAATGTACCTTATTATCAACAAATATGAATTATTTTTTCTGTTTCATTTCAAATGTGAGTTTTGATATTTTTTTTGTTTCGCTTCAAATGTCCATCTAAACAATTAAGGTAGTATTTAATAAATAATTTTTTATTTTACCCAAATTAATTACAATTTTTTTCGTTTTATAAGTTTAAGAACAAAAGTAAAAGATTATTTAGGTAAATTATAATGAGAATCTAGTAAAATTATGGTAATTTATTTTCTTAATTAGTGTGAAGTTTTCCAAAATAGAACATTTGAAATGAAATGAAATATTATCTTAATTATTGAATAATGCCCCTATTAATGTTGATTATACTAGGTAAATTGTCTATTTTTTATACCATATTAACTATTTTTTAAATTTATGTAAAAATAAAAACAAATCTATTAAATTGGGACAGAGAGAGACTACACATTTTATTTATTTAACCCTTTTTCCCAACTAAATCCAAAAATTTTCTAAAATGAAATTTTTAAATTTCAATGAATAATTATTTTAAATAATAATTAAAATACATAATTCACTATATTTATATCCATTATTTATCAATTGACTAACATATGAATTAAAATGCATAATAAAAATATACAACCCTAAAATGAAACAATTTTGTATCAAATACAACTTTGAAAATTTAAACTCCACATAGTATGATGAGCTATAACAACAATGTTATTAGGTGTCATATCTTATAATACTATATATATATATATAAATATAATATTGTTACAATATTATATATAGGTATAACATTAATTGTTGAGTACAATATTCGGTATTCAAGTTAAATTCATTGCCAAAAATTTGGTGATTGCGAAGTTTCAATATTAATTGGAGCCCTATGAATATATATATATATATATATATATATATTCTGTTTTACTATTTATTGTAATTTGCAACTGATATAATCTTTTGGATCAAAATTAACTTCTCTGCAAAATGCTAAACCCAAGTCTTCAGTCATCGATCAGAATGTATTTTCCTGTAAGTTGACATAAAATTCAATATAAAAAATTTGAGATTTTATATCATAATATTTTTCTTAAGAAAAATAGTAGAACTAAAGATTAAGGATCGAGATCGGATCTATTCAACTTAAAGCTGAAAAATCATTAATCAATATCATAGAAGTACTGGTTTTACTTATTAAAGTTGTAAGATCTCGAGTAGAATTTTAATTGTCTACATAAAACAAATAATTTTTTTTAATAAAAAGAAGAAAAAAAAAATCATATTATTCAGTGTTGAAGAAAGATGCCAGAAGCTTAAACAAGGCAATAGCATTCTCAGAATTAGGATCAAATATATGAAAGACATGATCTTCCCCTTGAGTTTCAAAGATCTGTGATTGCCCTTTCCACCCGCTCTTCACCAAATTTTGATAATAAAGCCTTCCTCTATCTCTCAATATATCTTTCTCTGAAACAATCACCACCACTTTCTCACAACCCAATCCTTCAAGCTTTGCTTCTCCATCAACAAATGGATTAATCATAGGATCATCACATCCTTTATCAGACGGGCAAACGAACAACCACCATTTATCCACCATCAATTTTCTTGCACGATCAATTCTTTCGACTCCTATAGGATCTTTCCCCCAGAAATAAGGATGAATCATGGCAATTCCTCGGATTCTCAGACCAAGCTGACGATCATGTTCTTTATTAATCCTTAAACCAAAGTGATGTGCCATGTTAGCTCCACAGCTATCTCCTGCTAAAAAAACCTGTTCGAAATCTGCATAATCTCGAACCCAGTTTTCGTTATTTGCATTCGAAGCTACCCATTCGAGTGCAGCCCATGAATCTTGATATGCAGCAGGAAGTGGGTTCTCAGGGGCTATTCTATAGTCAACTGATATTAGTAAGATTTTAGCCATGGCAACTAACTTGTTCAGGCTATGGTGGTAGTTGGGATCAGCAATTGAGGATAAGAAGAAGCCTCCACCGTGGTAGTAGATTACAAGAGGTAATTGCTTATGGGATTCAGTTGAATTGGGAAGATAGAGTCTGGCTGGGACAGAGACACCAGTTTGTGATACGATGATGGTGTCTTTTGATATAACATCAGTTTCATGATCTAATCCGGGTGGAGCTATGTCAGTTCCTGCAAGTCTCTCGATTCTTCCATCTTTGTAGACTTTAACGTAGGGGAAAATGTAATCACTCAGTTCTTCTTTGCTTTCCATTTCAAAGTAGACACAGATTGCTTCAATATTTTCAATCAACAAGAAACACAAAAGACTATGATACCATTTAATATTTCTACCCGAAGAGATATCATGCGGGGACTGATTTATAAAATTAGAGCAGTATGACTTTGTGGGCATGGTAACGGGTTCGGATTTTTCATATACTCGATATTCGATCTAATAGGATTGAAATTGGATATCAAAACATAAATTAAGAAAATATAATTAATATGATTAAAAACATACATTTTGTCTAATATAACGTTATATTAATCGAAGGTATTATCGAAAAAATTAAAATAATTACTTTTATAATATGTTTTCAATTCAACCCAAAATGATATTTGTTAATTAAAAGAAATTACTTTTATTATTATCAACAAATTTAATTTTTTTAAAGAATTTTTCTTCTATATTTACTCCTTCTATTCTCAATATATTGACTTATAGCCTGTGATAGACATGAATTTCCGTATGGGACACGAGTTTGACATTCTGCTCCCCTTTCCCATCTAATGTACAAAAACAAAACAAAAAAAATATTTTTCTATCAAATTATTTTTTTTAAAAAAATTGGATTTTTCTTTGAACTTTAAAAAACATAACGATTGCACTAAAAACAAGATTAAATTGTCAAAAGTGAAATTATTCATTTTTGGGAAGAGGATTAAAATGTAAAACTGAAACTTTTCAAAGAAAAACTAATAAAATTAAGTTGGGTTTTTATTTGACCATTTGGATTAAATAATAGTTATTTCAACCCTAACAGCTGGTTGAAGATTTTTAATAAGTTGAAACATTAGTAACTTCAATAGCTGACGATTAAAAAAAAAAACATTATATTTTCAATTTTTGTTGTCCTGTTATTTAGTAATTTTATTTATTTATTTTATTTACATCATAATATGTCCTTTTAAAACTTGTAAATTATAGCATATATTCGTCTCTAAATTATTTTTTATATTAATGAATTGTTATTAATATGAAAAATACATTTAATAATTATTTAATATATAAACCACAATTACTATCATATTTGTACTAAATATATACTTAGAAAATATTGGTTTAATTAGCTGTTTGAGGTAATTGGTAGTGGATATCTATAGCTATTGGCCAAACAAATATAAGTGTTTATAATAAATCAGTTGTATATCTGTGAAATAACCATTTAAAATATATTAAAGAGCAAATATAATAATTAAAAATAATTTTTTAAATATAATAATTTTGCATACTTATATATTATATATACCATTCATTATATGAGAGTGCTTGTTATTATTCACAACATTCATATTCTTATTTTTATAGTTATAAGTTATTTATTGATTAAAAAATTAATTTAAAAGTACTTTGTAACTAATAAATTTAAAGAACAACATAATTTAAACAAAAAAAAAATTAAATCAGAATTAGAGGGAGCTTTAAAAGTAAACTTTTAAAAATCAGATATTAACGAAATACTTTTAAATTCAATATGCTGTTGATATGAAACAGCCAACAGCTAATCTAATCTTCTAAACTAAATAATTACTTAATATGTTTTAATCATTAATTATAAATTAATAATCCTATAAATTAGAATATAATTAATCTAAAGATTTTGAAAGCAACATTTTCCAAACAAATAAATTGGCACCACAAAAAGCATGACACATCATAATTCAAAAAGCTAGGCAGCTACGTTAGCATTTCAAAAAAGGCAACTCGTAAAACACTTCAATTATTTCTATTGGCAAAGAGAGCAATCTTGTCAAGTGAAAATATCGACATAAAATATATATTTAGTCATTTTTATTAATAATTAAATAGTTAGATAATTTTAATAAGTAATATAACCATAATTATTTAGAAATTCAAGAGGTGCTAATTGGAGATCAAACATCATTTCATTAAGAGGCACTTTAGTGGACTAAGCAAAATTTTCTTAACCAGTTACTCAATCAATCTACTGGTTAAGAAAATTTTAATTATGATAGATTTAATTCATGAATAAATAGATTATTAAGAGAATTAAACAGGTATATATAATTTTAGGATCTGTTTGTTTCATGTAAAAAGGGGCTGAGGAATGGGGGAAGAGAATGACCTATTTCCTTTCAACAAAATAAGAGTTGCAATGAGAATCCTATTGGGCAGGAATGGAAATCAGGGATTCCCCAGCACATGCTACTCAATCAACCCGCAGGAATTTTAGAAAAAAAAAAAAAAAAAAAAGAAGATGAAGAAGATTACTATTATATTATGTATGACAGGCTGAGCAACTGACACATTGACAGTGAGGGCAGGGGCAAAAATGTCACGCCACTGTATTTGCTACAGTCCTACCGTGTACTGTCTTTTATTAGATAGATAGATTATTTGAATTGTTCGGTTAAATTTTAATTTTAAATTTTGAAAACTGTTTTTTATAAAGAATAGATAAATAAATATTTTTTTATATTTATAAAAAATTAAAAAATTTCCAAATTTACTTTTTTAAATTCCAAAAACCTGAAATCAAATGGCCACTAAACCGAAGCATTTAGTTTGATGATGACATGTATTGAATTTGATTGATGCTATCGATGTGTCAGTTGCTCAGCCTGTCTTCAAAAGTATGTCACGCCTCTGTATTTGCTACAGTTCTCCAGCAAAATTCAATTTCTTTTAATTATTATTTTTATAATTTTATTTATATAGGTTGATGTGATTGTAGATACACAGATCAAATGGGCACTAAACCCAATCATAAAACGCCGCCGTCCAAAATGCAAGATCAGAGTTATGAGGTTACAACCAGAGTTAGAAGCCCAATAAAAAACAAAATGCAGCTGTGTTTCAATATCGGATAAATTCAAAAATAATTAGTGAGCCTAAAAATATATTTGACACAAAATTTATATAGATTCGAATATTAATAAATTCTACAACTCTTTTCAATTTTAATTAGATATTTTACTAATAATTTAGAAATATAATTTTTCAAGTTTATTTCTAATTATGATATTTTACCAATTTATAGACATCTATATTTGAATAGTTCACACAAAAATTTTTATAAGAATTTCACTTACAATTCAATTCATACAAATTCATTTTTGAATAATTAATTACAATAATAAAAATACTTACTAACCAAAAAAAGTTCAATTAACTAAGTTAAAATGGTTTTTATAGCAGAAATTATAAAAATTATATTTGAATAATTACACCAATGACTTTACAAATATTGTATATTTAATTTTTTATTTTCTAATTCTAAAAAGTTTATAAATAAATCGTATTTATATTTATTTTAAAAAATAATGTCATTTTATATATATTTAATATAAAACTAGTTATTGAACTATTTTTTCGTTTACGCATATCAGTATTAAATATATAGATTTACGAGCGTAACTGTTTCAAGCAAAGCTGTAATTAAAGTGATAAAATTGATTGTGAATGCTTTTATTAAAGAAAATATAATAGTGTTCTATCTTTACGATTTGGGTATTACTTTACAGTTATCAACATTTGAATTTGGAAAAATTGACATTAAAAATTTTCACGGACATAACTTTACAAATATTTTCAAGATTAACTTTATCAATTTTTAAAATTTCAATTTGAGTCCACTTATTTTAAGATTTTAAAAATATATAATATGTTTAAAATATTTAAAACACAAAGTTTAATTTTTTTTATTATTCTATTATTTATGATAATCAAAATAAAAAAAATACTCCTAAAAATTCAATAATATGTGGCACATTTCTCGAGTCTGCGTCTCTACATGTCTGACTGGTTGGTGGCATTGAATTAATTATCTCCTCATTTAATTACTAAAAAGCTCTTCATTTTTCTATTTTCGTTGCCACAATAGTGACAATACAAATTATCTATGGGTTGTTAATTTTTTTTGAAATTAACTTTTACTTTTTAAAAAAAAAAACTGTTTATGCCCTTGGCAATTGTGATATTGATTGATGCTTCTTGTTAATGTGTGTTTTTTTTCTGTCTTCTCTTTTTTTTTTTTTTGCTGTAATCTATTATTTCAGATCTGATTTTTTTTTTGAAATTAACTTTTATTTTTTCATAAAAAAAGCAATTGTTGTTTATGTCCTTGGAAATTTTGAGATTGGGTAATGCTTCTTGACAATGAGTTTTCCCCCTTTTTGGTTGTTTTATTATATAGATATTTTTTTTAAATTATTTTTCATGCATATTATTTGGTTTTTTAAGGTATTGATTTGGGTCCGTTATCTTGCACCTTCATTCGGTCAACTCAAATCTTACTTATTTGCATTTCCTTGGTTGGACCGGATTGAGAATTCATAGGCTGTATCTTTATTGTGGGATTAAGATTAACAAATCTCATTTTTGCTGGATCTCAACATATTGGTATGGACCTTTCTATATATATATATAGATTTTTTTAACAGATTTCTGCTCTTTATTTAGAACATGGTCATTGCATATAGTAACTTTACTGTAGTTTATAAACCGGTTAGTTTGTCTAATTGCTGAAATTGAGATCTGCATGATATTTATTTGTATCGTGGCTGTGACACCTCCTATGTGGTAATCCAACCGTGTAGAATGCATGCATATATGTAGTAAGATTATTGACAAACATATTTATATATTTTTATTCTTTTTTGAATTATTTTTAAATGTTTTGCCAATTTCTAGACTGTAAAAGTTGCAGATAATTATTACTTTTTAGTTTTTAAATTACAATGGGATTACTATTTTTCCTCCTAATTCCCACTCCTATAAATAGTAATCTCTCCATTCCGTTTTATACAACCTATGCTTTTATATTGTTCTCTCTTCGATGTTTTGTGGAGTTACTTGATAGTTTTAAAATTTTTAAAATCTATCTATTTCATTACATTATTTTTCGCTTAATACTGTTCTTATCTCCTTCATACATCTACTGTTCCCTCTACTGGTTTGTCGCACTTATATTCCAAAACGTGAGTTGTGTAATCTGTTTGTATCAAGTTTAATCGGTGATATTTACTTGAAAATTTTCCGAACAGCTGGCCTTTGTCCATCGAAGAAGCTTGTGTATTTTGTATGATATTTTATAGTAAACAAATGTCCAATACGACTTCTGATTTTGACAATATTATTGGTGCCTATCTACTATAGATGCTGTAAGTCATTATTCTGTTTCCATGGAGTTGCTCTTTTGTTCAAAATTTTGTAAACTTTCTCCCTATAAGGTCTAAATTAGAAGATCTACAGATTCTAAGCAAATAAATTTGAGTAAATTGCTTTCATATCTTTCATAATATTCAAATACAGATATGCCATTATTTATGATACAAGAATGGGATTGAAATTATATAATGGGCTCCCATGAATTTTTTTTTCTGTGGAGTCTAAATCAAAACACCCACAAATCCTAACCAAATAAAATTGAGTAAACTGCTTTCATGTCTTTCAAAATGTTCAAATGCATATATACTATTATTTGAGATATAAGAATGAGATTGAAATTATATAATGGGTTCCCATTTAATTTTTTTTTATCTTTTTCTTGGAAAAAATGATTTGCTTACATGCCATATAATATTTTTAATAACTTTTTTTGTTACTAGAAGCATTATTGATGAGAAGAAGAGGGAGTTTCTGAACTTAAGGCAAAAAAATATGATAATCACAGAGTACGAGAGAGAGTTTACTAGGTTGAGCAAGTATACAGCTGATATTATCGGTGATAAGGCAAACAAATGCCGCCAATTTGAAGATGATCTGAAGGAAGAGATTCCCAATGACTTCAGTTCAGTATGAAGATTATTCGAAGTTAGTTTCTTTCCTATTAATGTGAAAAGGAGAATGAAGCTGAAGATATCAGAGGAGTCATTCAGAAGAGATTTCAAGAGACCTTTTTTCAGTGCTGCACAATGTTTGATTTGAGTCCATTGAATTATTTTCTTAGGATTGAGGCAATTCGAACTGACAAAGGCTTAATCTTATCATAAAAGCGCTACATTCGGAATTTGTTTCATTAATTTCAACTTGCATATTCCAAGTCGTGCCTTACTTTAATGTCGACGCAAATGGTTGTCCGAAACCATGAGACAACCATTTAACAAGCCAATTCTATACTGTCAGCTTTTTAGAGCCTTCAACATATCACTCTCATTTGGCTAGACATCACATTTGTGGGGAACAAGAAGTCTCAACTCATACACAACCCAACAAATGCCTTTTGGAAGGCTGCTAACCGTCTCATGAGATATCTTAATGGTACCACTGACCTTGGTTCGTTTTTGGCCTGTCAGAGTGATTTGGCATTACAAATTTTTTTCTAATAGTTATTGTGGAGGTTGTCTAAATGATATATGCTTCATAGGAAGTTATGTCGTTTATTTGGGATGTAATTTAATTTCTTTGTAGTCTAAAAAACAACTTATTGTTGCTAAATCTTCCATCGAAAATGAATATAAGGCAATTGCAAGTGCTACAGCTGAAGGTATTTGGATTCAATTTCTCATGTATGATCTAGATTTTTCACTACCTACACTTGTATATTTGTGCAATTTATTTAAGTGTCAACCTTATGTTTTTGTGCTAGAACTAAGCATATTGAATTAGATTATCATTTTATTCATGAGGATGTGAGTTCTACCAAGTTACAAATTTGGTTTTTTCCTTTTAATGATCAATTAACTGATGTTATGACAAAGCCTCTTCTTCAATGCATTTTTTAGTCTCATAAAGGCAAGTTTCGATTGGTGTCACCCCCATCTTCAACTTATTGGGAGGGGGATATTAAAGAATTTTTCCCTTTCCTATTGTAGTTATTTTCCCTTAGAGTTTGTTTCTTCTATTTTTGATTATTCTTTCTGTCTTTACAATTAGGACTTCTTAGGTTAATATTTGTTTCATTCATATTATAATGTATACTAAAATCCTTCGCAAGGTTACTGTTCTAGTAACAGTAACGTTTTTTTTGGTAACTCTTATACTTTTCACTTTTTACAATTTAGTCCCTTTTTTTTCCCCTTTGACTCTATGCTTTTCACTCTTTGCAATTTAGTGCATAATTTTTTTTTGTCTAATCTTATTTTCAACCTCATTATCTCACCTTAATTCACTCAAAAACTTTTAATTTAATTCAATTTAATCTCAATTAAATTATCTTTTATAATAATTATTTTTTGTACCAATTTAGATATTGTCTAATTTAGCATACTCAATGTTAGAGTTGTGAATCAGTGCCAAAATTAGCAGATGTGATATTTCTTTTCTCTTTAGAAATTTCATTCTCGAAATTTTATTTGGCTACTTAATATTGCAAAAAAATAATTTAAATCTACATTATATATGATTTTGCCACATAACTTTGTATATCATAAAGAATTTACCTTATATTTGGTTGCAGGAAAATAAACTTATATTTCATAATTTGATTAACATCAATCATAAAAACAAGCGAACATTATATATATATATATATATATATATATATATATATATATATATATATATATATATATATATATATATATATATATATATATATATATATATATATATATATATATATATATTCTAGCTATATATAATATATACTCTTTTGATTATTTGTATATCACCATCTATAAAAAAAACAAAAACAAAATATCAAACAATAAAGTATGTATATAATTTTTGGTTTAATAGTAATTATAGTACACTTAAATCCATTATTTCCTTTTAAATTATATAAGAATGAACTATTAAATAGAACATATATGATATATATTTGTATATAGAATATATATTTATATCTATAATGTTATATTTTATATATTTATGGGTCTATTTATTTTTCTTAATATAAAATAATAAAAATTTTAAAACCTGCAACATAGCTAGTGTTATTCTTTTTTTTTTTTTGCATCTAATAGATTATAATATTATAACTTTGATTTGTATATTATAAGCCCTATAACTCATTTAAGTAAAAAATTATAGCTTTTTGAAATTATTTTGCCTGTAAAATCTGTTCACAGTGTAGTGCGGTTTTCCTGCTTGTCTAAACTAAAGGTGCCAAATTAAAATTGAAGTAAACATCACAATTTGTGGTTTCAAATCTACCTACATATACATTTCCAAGTTTTGATATAATTAAACATCATAGTGGTGAAATGATATAAGTCAATTTTTGTGCAATTAATGTAAAAATCGATTATATTCTACATATATAACAAACTAAAAATGTAAAGATGTAAGGCTGAATGAGACAGTCTTCATATTATAACAATATATCTCTCAAGTGCTGGTAAAGGAACATTCAGGAGGGGGCCTGTGAGGGAAACGCTTGGTGTCTATACAATAGTTGTATATAATGTGATTCTTCTGCACCCACTTTACCTGTCAAAGCTTGCCTCATTGAGATCTTGTTTCATCCATTTATCATTAACATAGAAGGAAGATACATGATGTTGATGCTGATGATTATCACTATTACTCCACACACCCATTTATGCGTTGAAGTTCCTCAACGATGCAGTGAAAGGAGCTTTTGTCCAATCTACATATTTTTTACTAGCCCGCCTCCAGTTGCCCACCCATCCCCATTCCACAGGCTAGAGTACAATCTCATGGCTTGATTCTTTGGGAATGCAATTCCTTTTGAGTTCAAGTTCTTTAATTCTCGTATGGGTGACCCATCAGCATAATATAAGAGCTATATAAATTAAAATTAGATGAAATTTCACTATTTACCTTTTTTAAAATTTTTATTTCAAAAATATCTACAATATTTTTTTTATTATTTTTACAATAATGTCTTTTCAGTTTTACTATTTTTATTCAATTTTAAATTTACCATTTTATATTATCTCTTCAATTACTCCTGCTGCATTTCAATTTATCTTATCTTTTCTTCCTATATTTATTCTCTCAATCCACTGCACAATATATGTTTTTTTTATTTGATCAACAAATTTTCATCATTTTCTTTTCTAATCATTTTTTTTTATCATTTTTCTAATTTTTAATCAAATAAAATCATTTTTTATATCGTGGCCTGATTTTTGGTATAACTTTCTACTGAATTTTTTTTGTTTTCTAACTTTCCATTTCTTTTGATTTTCTTTATATTTCTATTTTTTTTATCATTTCGTTTTTAAATTGATTTCTTGTTTTTTTGGCTTTCTTGTATATATATATTCCTGAAATTTTTTTGAATTTTACTTGAGATTTATTACTTTTTGTCATTTTTTATATGTAACATGTATTTTTATTTTTCAAATAAAATTTAAATATTATTCATTCAATATTTGTTTAAATTTTTCTTGACCTTTATTACCTTTTTTCTTTTTTAGAGATGTGATGTAAATGTTGGGTAAATATTGTGTAAATATATTATTTATCAAAAAAATAACAGGTAAACATTGGGTAAATATTGGTTGAATATTGGATAAACGTTGGATAAATATTGTATAAAAATATTATTTATATAAAAAAAGTAAATTATATATAAAAATAAACATAAATGTTGGGTAACAAATCTATTATTTCATTCAGATGAATCAGATAAGAAAAAAAACGAATATATCGCGCAAGATTTCAGTTTTTGGTAGATTTGAAATTTTAAAAAATAGATTTAGGTATTTTTAACAGAACTTTAAGTGTAGGTAAAATTGAAATAAAAATAGCGTTTCGTTTTTTTTTTTTGAAAATTTCCCATCAAAACTTATATCGGCCCAAGGCCCAAGGTGAGGGGGCACATCAGCCCTAGAGTATTTTCGGTCCAATTAGTTCCATCTTAAAATTGAAAAACAGCAAGGCATCCTAATAGCGATAAATACGAAATTTGAAAACCGAAAACTGCAGGACATCTTGATAGCAAGAAATTTAAAAACCCCAGACATTCCTCGTAGCCGGGGGATCTCGCCAATATTTTTCAAGTTTGAACCCTTCCCATCTCATAAAAGGAATAGGATACTCTCAAGTTTACTCCAACATGACTTCTCATATTGGAGTGAATCCTAATTTCAGATTCGAAACCTCTCCATCTCAAATATATATACTTCTTTTCCCATCTAATATAATATATTTACTAAAATCTGGGGTCATTGTATACCCCAATATTAAAATTTCACTCTAATTTCATTTCAATATATCTCATGAAGCCTCCTAATTTGGGGAATTTAAACCAAAATTTTTAGTATGATAATCAGTTTGATCAAGATATTATGATTGGATTTACAATTCAGAGACTGATGTGCCTCTTGCCGTCTACCATAGTGGCAAATGTGCATCTTTAGCCTATATAATATATTGAATTAATAAATATAGGTTAATTAGCAAATTAAGCTTATACTCACACGAAAGTCAGGGGATTCCAGAGAATGGAATAGTTATGGAAATCCAGAGTTGGATCAAACCAGAGACGAAACTGTTGCTGTCTATCAGCTTTGCCTTGTGTGATTACATTAGTATGTAGAGTGCAAGGATCACCACTTAAATTGCCTCAGAATTCAAAGTCTATTTCATCCCATGCTGGCCCTTTTGAGAACAACTACACTGTAGCCAAAACACAAGAAAATAATATTCATATAACAAATTAGTCAACAAATAACAACAAAGTAATTAATTAACACAAATTAATGAGACATACATAGTAAGAAGTGACAGTTCCAGCAGAGTTTCCAGAGACAAAGTTTAAGCTGCATATCAATTTTAGCAAATAGATACCAAATATAGCATTTAATAAAACAGCTTGGATAATTTTTCAAATATTTTTAATTGCTACGAATATAATAACAATAATAAAATAATATTCTATTAAATGTTTTTTAGTATTTCATCTAAAATATAAACTGATAAACAAAATAATATTTAATTTATTTATAATATAATCAATTCAAATAAAAATTTAATATACATAGTAGTATAGTATTGATATCTCACACTATCAAAAGTCAGATAATTGGTAAGTACACTAGTCATAACAAATTGCATGTATTCTTCACCACATATACTAATGTAAATGCTTCTAATGCAAATATAATGACACCATATATGATGACAATAAATGTAATCCTAGTGTTGTGGTATATGTATGGAGTTTAGATAATACATATATTGCTCAAAAAGTAGCTAGACACATATAAAAGTCAATTGAGCACTTGTACCGGTTTGAAAACAAAACTTACAACAACAGATCATTGAACAATATCAGTAAAATTCAATAATAATAAAAAAAATCAATTATAAATTCCAATAAGAAATAATTCAGATAAAATCTCAAAGAATGCATAAAGTTATATAAATTTTGGTCATCTAAAATCATCAAAATAAATTCGAAATTATTCCAAATAATCAAAATGTTAAATTCTCATATCAAACGGTAATAATATCATAAATACAAAGAATTTGTTCCTAGAAACCTAAAACTCTAATGGAGAGGAAATTTATCAATAATCAATTCAGTAATAAATACAAATTAATTAAGTAAATAATAACTTTTAGATAAAACTTTAGTTATGCAAACCATTTCATAAAATTTCATTTGCTGAAAAAAAATATAATAATAACAATTGATTAAATTTTTTATAAAATATTATTTTTATGCCAGTTGTTTTAAAATATAATTTTAAAAATATGTCATGTTCTATAATTATCACTCATATGGAATTCCAATAAAAATTAAAGCCAAAATTGATACTACAACTACTCAATCTATAGGTGGAATATCTGGATTTTCTAATCAATGGAGGAAAAATTATTCTAAGAATGTATAATGATCTGCTACTAAAAAAATTATTGTCCAAATGTAATATTATGAATCATTAAAATATAAAATATGTATATATAGTATAACTATATATATAAGTTAAATAGATAAATATTTTTAGAAATGTAATATTATATATAAAATGAAATTTAAATCAACAATAATTTATTAGGGGAGCAAAAAAAAATTGAAAATAAAATTTTTCTAGCAAGTAATTAAAGCACAGTAAAAAGAAAAATTACACTGTATAAATGGACACAGAAGATAAAACAATTTTAAGTGTGCACCATAAAAAAAATATTAACCAATAACAATTACAGTGAACGGAAGAAGGAAAAAAAATTGGGGATGACAATTTTCTCCCTCTCTGCAATGCTCCACGCTGATCCAGCTCCTAACGGGGCGATTTTTTTAAGTTTTATTTTTTTCCATCCCGATTCCGTTCCGATCCTGAATTTTTTTTTCGGAAACGGAGAATGGATGATATATATCTCCTGTCCCAATTTTCGCCCCTACTGCGCCCCGAAAATATATTTATATAATTATATTTATATTATTTATATATATAATAATTATTTATATTTTAATATAATGAATATTTTAAAAGTAATAATAAAATAAAAATATAACACTTATTTTAAGTAAAAAATATTATTTTATTTAAAAAATTATATAATTAACTAATTAATTAAAATAAAAAAATAATTTAAACATTAAAAAAATAAAAAAAATTAATAAAATTCGGGAATCAGGGCGGAATCGGAAATTTCCGTCCCCTTGTAGTGCAAGGATGGAGATTCAAAAAAATTTTCTATTAGAGTTCGGGGTGGGATCGGGATACTAGAACGGTAATCGGAATCGGGGACAGAAATAGAAAATTCTGCTCCGAACTCACCCCATTCTCATTCCTAAAAAAAACTAAAATGATAATGGGATTGGGAGGTGACTAAGATTAAAAAATAAAATAAAATAAAACACTATTAATCAGTTAAAAAAAAAATATCACAGACAGTGGACGAATGAAAGAGACGAAAGAAAGCAAAACAACAAAAGAAGAAAAAGAAAGATGATGGGACCCAAGAATGAACAATTTGTTCAACCGAAGAAGGAAAAAAGAAAAGAAAATAAAATAAAATTGCAAATTAACCGAGGAAAAGATTATAACGGTGGAACTCTCCAGAGAAAAATCGAAACTGTAACTAGGTTCAACAGATTTTTCTTGAACCAAAGAAAAGAAAGAAAAAAAGAAAAAAAAATTATAAATCATAATAGCTAGAATATAATCAAATCAGTCCCAAACCATAATAGATTGCACCATACTTAAAAAAAAAAACAAAAAGAAAAATAGTAGGATCTCTATAAATAATTCAAATCACTGAAATTTGATTGATTAATTGAGAAAATAATTGGAGTACTAACGTGATCACTTGAAGGTTGAAATGTCCAAAACCTCAATCAAGGTAGAAGTTTGGGAATGACAGAAGAATAATGTTTTTTTTCCTGCTGAAACGAGAGAAGATGGAAAACAAAATTACTGTATTTAATTAGGGTTTTGTTTTAAAATAAATTATTTGGTTTCATAACTAGTGGAATTTTTAGTTTGTTTGGTAACTAGAATAATAGAAATTAAATAATAATAATAAAATTCAGTTTATCATATAGAGTGACGAATGTATTAAATAGGTCAATTGGTTATAATAAATGAATTGAGTATAAATTGAAAAAATTAATACAAATATTAACTGAGACGACACAATATGACACATATGAATTGATAACTCTACCAATTATAATGATCATTAAAACAAATAGCGGCATAGCAGTAAAATGGAATTTGAAGTAGCCATAGTTGTCTGTGGTCTAAGTTGGCAATAGAATTGTTTTTAAATAAGTAAATTGAAAATTATGAAGGGAATGTGAAAGAGAGACAGGTACTATAGCAACTTGTTGGGATAAGAGTGAGAGATGGCAATGAATAGTTGTGGTTAAAAAAGGAATGATGCATGTCACACAAGCGACATAGACTAATCTTGTTTCATTAACACCTTGTCATGTGAACAATGTAAAGATTCTATCTGGATCATGGTTTAGATAACATAATTGGTGGCATGTAAAATCCAACTAAAACCCAATTAAATTGATTATATAGTTCGGCTGGTTCTATTTTTAGAGGGATTATAGTGTAATTGTGGTTTACTCAATAAAATTTTATATTATTTTGTCAAACTGAATTGAATAAAATCAAGTCTAATTGTTATAATTTGGGTTCAATTTGATTATTATTTTCTTGCAAATTTTGATATGGAAGCTTCAAGCTTCCCAATTAGAGGGCGTTTTATAGTGTATGACAACAGGAGAAGGCTTAGAAGAAGAGATTGCTTTAAACATTGCATGTGAGGAGTTGGAGTAGCCTTTATGCTTTTGATGAGGACCGAAAATGGGATTTTGAGATTCCTTGGCCAAGCAAAAATACCTGGAACCTAATACTCTGTTTCCAAGATGGGGTTTTGAGATTATATATATATAATTTTCAATGGTTATGATTCCATAGAAAATCATCATAAATTTTAATATTAAATTACAATAAATGTCATTTGTAGAAATTTAAATTCATTAGATTTTTAATCTAATGTTTAAAAGAATAGCATCATAATGAGTAAATAATATAATAATAATAATTAAAAATAATAATATATGGTATCCTTTATCAAAGTTTCAGACTCCAGATTGACAAAAGATAAGTATAAGTTTGATTTGACTCCTTTCATACTTTAATTGATGTGCCCCAAATTTTGGATATTTTTTTTATAGTTCTAAATTATAATCTAATTGATTTAAAACATCATTTAGCATAAAAATATAAAATAAAAACTCAACTTAAATATAAAAATATATATCCAACAATAATACTAAACAAACTTTTTCTATTTTCATTAATAAAAAAACTTCTACATGACTACCTCTATAACCATCTACTTATATACACAACTAAAATTAAAAAGTGGGCAAAAAATAAAGAGAAAAATAACAAAAAATAATAGGATCTAATTAACTATTCCCATCTAAATAAATATAAAATTGTCACTAAAAAAATGTGCACACGCTTTAAATTCGCGCTTGCACTTCTGTCGCAGTCATACCCTTCTTCTCTTAGTGCTACTCGTGGTCGCGCCTAGAATTTGCACCTGCACTTCTTCATGTCAACTGGCGCTCGTGCCTTCAAATATCATGCTCGCGCCTATAACTCAACACATTCAGCTGAATATTCTTCATCACCTCAAATTGCAACCAGGTAACAATTTGCAAAACCAACTTATTATTATGTTTGAATGAGTTCTTTATATTTGAAAAAGATAACTTTGTTGAAGGCTCGAAGCGGTAACTAGCAATAATTTTCTAATATCTTCTAAAGCGAGAAAATATACTCCATTGGTTGTACAAAATACAAACTTATTATTATTTCATCAAATATTAAAAAAATAGTTTTTTGTAACAAAAAATCAAATAATATAAGCCAAACTATAAATTTTATTTTATATTAAAAATATATTAAAAATTAAGAAAAATTCTTATTTTATTAAAAATGAAATACATAAAAACTCTTTTAAAAAATTGATGAGGCGACGATTTGATGATAATGATTCATTAATTGGATTACTTTGTTAACCATTAAAAAAATATGATTCTATAGTTAGCTTTTTCGTTCGAGAGTCATTCAAATATAAAATGCCTACTCCATCACCATCATAGTGGGATGAACCATAAATAAAGTCATTAAGACCAGAACTGCCTTCATCACCACCTTTACCTATATACAAAAAAGATTTAGAGTGGATAAAGAAGCATGAGTCTCAACAACAAAAATGGGTTCCAAAATCCTGTTCCAATTGGAGCATGGTTTGCATATCAAAACCTACTCCTATTCCAACATTATGTATGTTCCAACCACAAAAACACGACTTTCCTCCTCTTTAAGAAACTATTAATCCAAATAAGCTAGTAAAAAGACTCATTGGATCAAATTTCTTGGTCGTGATTCTAATGGTAGACCAAAAGATATTACAGTTGGGGAACCTATCCTTAACGAGCAAACAAATAAAGACTTTGCTCAAAATATAGTTTCTTGAATCAATTGACAAGAAGGTAGATCAAGTCTCATTGAAGGTAAATCAGCTGGAAACTAGTATCAACACCAAACTTAGTTGGCAACAAGAGTTTATGCTCCGCCTTCAAAAACATATCATATCCCTATATCAGGAAATCATGTATATGATTCATAATTAGATTTTTGGACATCTTTTTCAACAAAAGCAAGAAAAGATTGCAAGATTAAAGAAATAACTTTCTTAGATTGAAAAAGACTTGCATGTCAAAATATAATTTAACCTTTTTGCTTTTACCAGTATACAACCTTTACCATAACCTATTGTACCAAATATCCTTCTTCAACCTAAGATAGACCAAATTTCACTCTAGCATGAAAATTTTTAGAATATGTTACGAGCTAAAACTACTTCTTCCAAACCACTAAAAAAGAAACTTGCCATTTTTATCACATCCATGTCAACTTCCTCTGTATCAATAACTTCTTCTCTAGAAGCACAATTTGTTCCCAAAAGATCAGAAAAATAACCAGCCTTAGATCCTTTTTAGGATTCTCAAAACCCATATCGATATATGATTCAGAAACCATTAAATTATATCATTTCCTTTTTGCTATCCTATGCAAAAAAATCCTCCACAAATCCACCAATTTGATATGCAAAAAGAATCATATGTTAATTCAAATTTTCTCTCTTTTGAAAATTCAGATACTGATGTATCTATGGGCTTTTCAATTCCATCAATTAGAATGGTAAGCCCCTATGCTCCTCTAACAACATAATCTAGTTAGTATGAGTCTGCACAAGATTTGACTCCAATAATTTCAGGGCGTTCTGATAAGGAAATGAATTCAACTTCCCATCAAAAAGCATTAAATGGTCCATAGTTTACCATAGATGATATTTTACCAAACCAAATGAGAGCAAGATTGTTAGAAATCTATGCTTGGATGGAGAACAAAGTTCAATCATGATCCTCTGTTAATGAAGTAATTTAATAGCTTACTTGTAGCTCCCTCTCATCTAATCAGGATAAACCCGATTAAATGAGTGAATGCCATGGGATTTATATTTAGAAAACTTGTGGAAATTTAAAACTTTTTATTTTCTTTTGAAAACCCATTCGTCACATAAGCTTTCTTTTTCATATAATACCTGTTAATCATATAATATTAAACATCCATAAGAAAACTTGATCCAAAGATCCATCGTCATAAATAAACCATCATGTTTGGGTTCAATTGACCCAATATTTACAAAAATACATGTCTTTAACAAAATTTTATAGTTCTTTAAAATACAGATATATATATAAGTAAACAACTCAATCCCTATATCATGTACAAAATACAAAAGTATGATATGATAATATCATTGACCCTTATCGGGTTTGATTTATTGTCTCTGATGTTGGGTTGCCTTTTCTGAATCAACTTCAACCTTATCTACTAGGATCCAATAGGCGTGAGGAAAACACCCACACGCTAATTAGCTACTGAAAGCTTAGTGTTACATATAAGCATAAAAATTCATCATGCATTCACACAAAGCATATCAACATATTTTATATTCATAGCATCATACTAAACATCATGGAATGACAGTGAAATCATAATATCATGCAAATACTTTACCTTATGAAAATGGTGGCTCCTTAATCACTTGAACAATATGAAAGAGAACATATAATCTTCATAATATCATATATCATTTTAACTGTATATCTTAATATACTTATGCCTTTGAATCCCTTTTCTATTCCATTATGTTCTTTAATCATTTTAATATAATTGTCTAACAACTCTCAATACAAACTATTCGTATAATGGTTATGAACAGGGGCGCTCTCAGAGTCTAAGTCACTCTGCCATTGTCTATAATCATATGTGCTAGTCGAGGCTTCTCAAGTCAATGATAGTCCCAGAGCTTAAGCCACATTGATTGAGTAAATATATATATTTGCATACAATATAGGATCAAAGATGCTCCCAGAGCTTAAGCCACCTTGTCCTTTAAAGAATAATTGTATCATATCATTACGATACCATGAACCCTCTTAATGGCATGTCACGTATCCTATTTTTAGTCCTAGTATCGAGCTTGGGCTTTACTTGTTTAAAGTCCTCTTATTATACTTATGTATTAAACATTTATTTTTAAAGCATAAACCTTTGAATTTGTGAAAATGAACCATGTATCATGTATGCAAGAACTGTCATATAATCATGTTTTTAACATTCATATCATACCACTCTAGAAGCATGTGCATATCCATTACATTGTAGTAATGAAAGAAACAACATATAATATTTTACATTATTCACGGGCGTGAATTATGTATTTACGATTGTGAAGATCTATTCACTAACACCTCAACTTGTGAACCAAATCGTGAATTCTTATGTCCAAAACTTGCACATTTCTTCACGGGCATAAAAAAATAGTCACGATGTGACTTTGCAAGTTCATGGTCATGAGTCATGTTTTGACTCAAGTCATGACCCATTTTGCCTGATATGGATAGTTCTGGATCGATGATTCATGACCGTGAACCCTCTATTATAGGCGTGATTCTAGGTTTTCCACCAAAACAACATACAACAAGGTAATTAAGGCAATCCATATGCAATGGCTTCTATGGTTGCCCTATGACAACATTTTTCTATCCATATTCTCATCAAACATGTCTTACTATGAATTGAAGCTTCAATTAACCCACAAGAACATATTCTAACATGATTGATACAGGAGTCCATAGAACCATTACTAATCTCAAACTCTTTCTAGACCACTTCTAAAAGCCCATAAGAAAAATTTCAAAGCAACAAATAGAAATTTATTTTCAACAGATTGGATCATCGTAAAATCAGTTAAGATCCAATTTTTTCCAAATTGTTCAGTATGTACCAAAGTCTTTGGTTCATATCTTCCTAAAAAGGATACACTTCCTTTTTTAAAAATAGTTCACTTAAATAATTAGTCAAAACTCTAGAAGAAGAAATTGAGAAATCAAAATCTTCTAATGAAGAGTTAACTAAATCTTTAAATGAAAGCATTTTAACAAAAGATAAATTATTAGATGAAAAATACTAAACTTGTTGAGAAAAATGCTTTATTAGAGAAAGAAATTTCTAATCTTAAAGGATCTATTTCTAGATTTAATAAAGGAAAGAAAATTTTAGATGGTATGATTATTGTTAATTCAACTTCTTTAAAATCTAAAACTGGTTTTGGTTTTGGAAATTCACATGCTATTACTTCCAAAAGTCAAAGTGTTGCTATCACTAAAACTTTTAATCAATCTAGATATAAAACCAAAGAAACTAAAAGGTTCAATGGTAAAAAAGAGAATAGCTCGAAAGTTAAAAGCTATACGAGACTAAAACCCAAAAAACTCAATCATTCCCATTCATATGAATTTAAAAGAAATTGACATGTACCTCATGCTATATGTCATTACCGTGGTAATATAGGATATATTGATATAAAATGTTTTATAAGGAAAGCTCACTTATATCTTTCTGATTCTAACCTCTAAGGGCCTAAATATATTTGTGTACCTAAAACCAAGTAATTTACCTTTTTGCAAGTATGCTTGCCACTATGAATGAAAATAAGTGGTGTCTTTATAGTGGATGTTCAAGTTATATGTCCCGAAATGCCTACCTATTCACTCACCTAGAGATAAAAAAATATTGGTAAGGTAACTTTTGGTGATAATGTCAAATATAATATCATTGGCATTGGTCAAATCGGTAAAAAAGCTCAACTCTAATTGAAAATATTCTTTTGATTGTGGTTTAAAACATAATTTATTTAGTACTAGTCAATTGTGTGATAAAAGATACAAAGTAACTTTTGAACCTATAAAATGCTTTGCAACCCAAATTTTGGATAACAAAGTTATCTTCTATGGTGAAAAGTTAATAAAGTGTATATTATCGATTTTAACTCTTTAACTAACTAAAGTGTTGAGTGTTTTGTTGCCATTAAAGATGATACATAAGTTTGACATAGAAGACTTGGACATGCTCGTATGGAACTCATAGAAGATCTAAGTAAAGGTAATCTAATCGTTGGCCTTCCCAAAGTCAAATTCCAAAAAGACAAAGTTTGTGGAGCATACCAAATGGGTAAGCAAGTAAAAAGTTCTTTCAAACCCAAAAATAAGGTAAGCATCACTAGACCTCTTCAATTATTACACAGATTTATTTGGACCATGTAGAGTTGCTAGTTTAGCTAGAATGCACTATGCATACATCATTATTGATGATTACTCTAGATTCACTTATCTATCCTTTCTAGTTCACTCCAAATTCACTTAAATCTCTTGCATAACGTATTCAAAATGAAAAAGTTTTAAAGATCCATTTCATAAGGAGTGATCATGGAAAAGAATTTGAAAATGAATCTTTTAAACTATTTTGCATTGAAAATGAAATTTCACATAATTTTTCTTCTCATAGGACACCTTAACAAAATGGAGTTGTGGAAATAAAAAAATAGAACATTGGTAGAGATGGCTAGAACAATGCTTAATGAGTATAATTTGCCAAAATACTTTTGGGCCGAAGCTATTAATACTGAATGTTATAATTCAAATAGAGTTTTTATTAGATATATTTTAACTAAAACTCCTTATGAGCCATGGAGTAATAAAAAGCCTAAGATCTCATATCTAAGAGTGTTTGGATGCACATATTTTATATTAAACACTAAGGATAATCTTGAAAATTTTGATGCTAGAATTGATAAAGGTATATTTCTTTGCGATATTAATTCTAGTAAATCTTATAGAGTTTTTAATAAGTAAAAAAGTCAGTGCATGTTGTCTTTGATAAATTTAACCTCCATGAGCCAAAAAAGGTTGTTGTTGATAATGATGCAGATATTATTGAATAATTAAATCAACAACAAGACAATATAAATAATGAACAAAACAACTCACTTTCACAAAATGAACATCAAAAGAATGTTTGCAGTATAACCTTCAAATGAAGAAATAGAAGAACCACTAATGGCTCCCCAAACTTTAAATGTTCATGAGAATCTTCCAATGGACCTCAAGAAATATGACAAGGTCTTTTGAAAATGACATTATATTTGGTGAACCATCAAAAAAGGTAACTACTAAATACTCTCTTAAATTTCTTAATAGTCTTGCCTTTATATCTTAAATTGAACCTAAAAATGTTGATGATGATTTATGTGATAAAAGATGGGTACTTGTCATGTAAGAAGAACTCAATCAATTTAAGAGAAATATCCCTAGACCTAAGGATTATCCTATAATAGGCACCAAATGAGTTTTTAAAAATAAACTTAATGAATCTGGTACTATTACTAGGAATAAGGCTAGATTAGTGACTAAAGTCCATAACCAAGAATAAGGTATTGACTATGATGAAACCTTTGTTCCTGTTATAAGGTTGGAAGCTATTAGAATGTTGTTTGCATATGCATTTTACATTGATTTTAAATTATATATAATAGATGTTAAAAGTGTCTTTTTAAAGGGTTTTATTGAAGAAGAAATTTATGTTGAATAACTTCCTAGTTTTGAATATCACGGTCCTTCATACCATGTTTTAAAACTTTGCCAAAACTTTATATGGTTTAAAACAAGCCCTTAGTGCTTGTTATGAAAAACTAAGTAATGTTCTTCTAAAAAATGGTTTTTCAAAAAATAAGGTTGATACAACACTTTTCATTAAAAAAAAAACATGAAAATGACATTCTCATTGTACAAATCTATATGGATGACATTATATTTGGTGCTACTAATGTAAGCTTGTGTGAATAATTTTCTAAGTGTATACAAAACGCATTTGAAATGAGAATGATGGGAGAACTTAAGTTCTTTTTAGGATTTCAAATCAAACAAAGTACACCATAGATCGTCTAAAAAGGTTTGGGATGGATGGAGCAAAAACAAGCAAAACTCCTATGAGCACCACCATCAAACTTGACAAAGATAAAAAAATGGTAAATCAATTGATGAAAAGAAATATCAAGGTATGATCAGTAGCCTTCTTTATCTTACCGCAAGTAGATCTGATATTATGTTTGTTGTATGCTTATGTGCACATTTTCAATTTTTTCCTAAAGAATTACATTTACATGTTGTTAAAAGAATTTTAAAATATCTCTTTGACACTCAACATTAGGGCTTATAGTATCCTAAGAATATAACATTTAGTTTAATAGCTATATTTGAATGCAGATTATACCGGGAGTATTTTTGAAAGAAAAAGTACTTTAGATACATGTCATTTTTTAGAAAACTCTCTTGTTTCATAGTTTAGCAAGAAACAACATTATGTGGTATTATCCACTGTTGAAGTTGAATATGTTGTAGTTGGTTGTTGTTGTGCTCAAGTGTTATGGATTAAACAACTTAAGGATTTTGGTTTGAAACTTGATCACATTCCTATTAAACATGATAATACTAGTACAATTAATCTTTCCAAGAATTTAATCCTATATTCTAAGAGTAAACATATAGATATAAGATATAATTTCTTATGTGATCATATGCATAAAGGTGATGTTGGACTGAAATTTATTGACACTGCAAACTAATTGACTAATATTTTTACAAAACTCCTGTGTAAAGAATGTCTCAATTTTATTAAGAGAGAAATTGACATGTTAGATGATAATTTAATATGATTTTCTATATGAAATTATTTATGAATTGTGAACCTTGAGTTTTATGATTTGATTTTGATAAAATTATTGTATGATATATATTTAAATGTTTGTGAAAAAGGTTTTTAAATTTTTTTAGGAAGAAATATTTTTGCCAAAATCTTATTTAAAATTAAAGTTTTAAAAATATGCATCCTTTTATTATTTTTATCTTTTTTTATTTCAGACTTCTAAACTTTTGAATATTTTATTTGAAATTTACAAACTTGGGTTGTATTTTTAATCTTTTAAAACTTTATACATGTTTCATAATTGTTCTTCTCTTCTATATTGATTTCTTTTTTATAGTGACAAAGGGAGAGAAAATGTGCATATATTATATATTGTTTTGAGAAAGAGCTTAATTACTTTGAAAAATTCTTGAGAAATCATTTTGTGAGAGTTTATGTTTTATTTCTTTATTATAATCTATTTTGTATTGTTTTCAATTCTCATTTTGGTTGTGTCAAGATCAAACGATCTTTAATTTGTAATTGTTTGAGGGTTTTTTTTACAAATAATTGCTTGATAGTAAGATTGAGTGAATTGAGTTATGGAATTAAATACTTGTAAAATTTTTTGTGTTGAGCCATTAAAAATACTTGTAAGGGTTTGAGTGTGAGCCTAGAAAAATACTTGTATATATTTATTCTACATTTGAAAGTAAATTGTTAGTGGTTTAAACTCTCGATAGTGGTTGAGGAGATGACGTAGGATTTGAGGGCTGAACCTTTATAAATTATGGTGTTATTTTTCTTTTCTGCTTTCCATCTTGCTTTACTTTTTAATTTTCCATTTCTTACGGAAAAACACTAATTCATCCCCCTCTTCATGCTTGAGGCCTTTCACATCTAATTGACCACTATTTTACAGTTTTGATAGACTGTTCATCTTTTCCAAAGATTTTACACTTCAAGCAGAAGAAAGTGTCACATGCACAATTATTAAGATAGAATGATTAGTTCTCAAAATACAACTTTATAGTTGAGCATATAAAAGGAGATGATAATTTAATCCCTGATTTTCTATCCAGACCACCTCTATCAAAACAATTGAGTTTAATAACTGAAACTCAGACAATTCCTTTAATCCTAATGTCCAACTCAAGTTTTCCTCCACATGCTCCTCCAACAATAAGAGTAACGAACAAAGAACAAAAATGAAATTTGATTATGGATTCCCAACTTATTGCAATCTAGAAGTATGAGAATACTTTCATCAAACCTAAAGCTTTCCATCTAGATTATTCATTTATATAAGTTTTCAAACTTTCAATCAGTGGACATTTTCCTGAAGAAACCTTGCATTTACTTTGATATTTATGTGTCATGTATCACATGGATATTTTATTTTGTCCATTTCGTTTGTATAATTTTATTGCAACGAGGACATTACCAAAAAATGTGAAAAGATTCTTAGGATGGTTTAGGCCTATGGCTGTGTGACAACATTCATTCTTCAATCTCTTACAATAAAATAGGGACGTAAGATGTCAGACAAATCAATTCATTCTATTATCATCCTCCATTAGCAAAAGCATTTCTTTTCCTATGATGTTTACAAAATATTTTCTTACTTACTATGGGGAAATTGTGATTCTCATCTTTTAAAAGTTAGAGGGCTATAAAGGGTATTGACAATAAGAAATTATTACATTCCTAGAGAAATATGGCTAAGATATGAGAATGATGCCCCCTGGTAAGCTACACCTTCCTCTTATATGCAAAGACTTAAGAAGGAATATGAAATTCATGATGAATAGTGTTGGGAAAACGAACACCACCAATTCATGATAACTCAACAAGACCATCTCAGCAGATTGATTATGAACCAGATGAGTACAAAGAAATGAATCTCTCTCCTAGATATGAACCAATTTTGTGATAAAAGGCTGAAATAGTACACACTATATTATTACTATGTACTATTTACTCTTTTCTTTCTATGTTTGTAATAATTAATATATTTTTTATAGTAAAGATAATGGAAATATTTGATTTGATAATTTTAGTTTATTTGTATATTAAAGAATATTCTATATAAGGAGACGCTTAGTTTGTAAAAGCCAGAACGTCTTAAAGAATAAAATTTCAGTGTACTTTTCTATTATGTTTTTTTTTGAATATTTCTCCTTTTTAAAACCTAAGTTAGTTTTATATATATCTACTATTACTACCAAAAAAAATACTATTTAGTGAAATAATTCCATCACTAAATAATAAAATTTCGTCACTAAATGTCTATAGCAACGGATTAGTGAGGAAACAATCTGTCACTACCAATCTCCTAGCTAATTTTTTAGCGAGAAAAAACAAATCCATCATTAATTTAATTATGTCCGTCAGTAAAAATTATCTTCTAAAGGACTACAAATTATGATCAATTAGCGATGGATTTGAGCTGTATTTAAGTTAGCAATGGATCTAGCCGTCGCTATTTTAAAGTTTTTCACAATCATTATGGATATTTCCATCGCTAATTTAGCTACGGCTCAATTCTGTCACTAATTTCTTCAAAGCATATAAATATAGCAACGTGTTCATCCTGTCACTATTCTTGTAATTATTGAAAAAAATACAACTATTTGAAAATCTCTTTTATATATATATATATATATATATATATATATATATATATATATATATATCACTATAATAACCTAATTCAAATTTCTAAAAAAAAGTCAAATAATATTACATGATAGAAGAAGAGCAAAACCATGATTTATTGCAGATATTTTAAATGTTATAGAATTAGAAGGTCAAAGAATCATTAATTCAATCATTCCTCTTCCACATAATATGCCTTCATATGAATGGTCTTTTAAATAAACTATATATTCTGTAACACATAAGTGATTTTAAGGATCACAAACAAAGCATTTTCAGTTTATGATCAATAATCTCCTCTAAGGGGTCTTTGCTCTGCACTTCGATCCCTTCACTTCTTGTCAGCTGGATATTTTGTCACATGATAGGTAATGTTTATCAGCCATCCCTACATGTACAATTTAAGGAGAAAAAATAATAATGCAGACACAAAAAAATAATTAGAAACTTTATTTGACAGGTAATCAAACTTACAAAGGGATCCAAGATCAAATTCTACAAGGAAATTTAGTCCCAGCTGTTCCTACTTCTTCTAAAAGCCTTCTTGTCTGAAAGAACCTTCTTACTTTTAAGTCGTTTATGCTCCCCTATACCAGCCCTTCAAAATAAGAAAATAAAAAATAGTCACATATATTCCTTCAAAGTTGACTCAACCTACATTACATAAGAAAACCAGATATCACGTAAAAATTATATAGTTCCAAAAGGTAGATGGTTGCAACATATGAATAGCCAGAAGCTCTTACAACTTGGCAATTTTCTTCTTTTGCTCATCTGAAGGGGTAGGTGGGACATAGGAAGCAACATCAATGATATTATGAGGAAGTGCCCTATCTAAGATGTCATCCACAGGAAGGAGAACCGGAAAAGGCTTATTGAGAAGGCTCATCTTCCACCTAGGAACTGATTCAATAGCTGCGCTTACGGATAGTTAACCAAGAGCCTCTACGATCAGATCTGCAGCGGAAATGCCATGAACATTAAAAGTTAACAGCGGCTAGGCAAACATAGGTTATTCTCGATGCAGTGGGAACAGTAAGAGCAGAAAGGGTTATTACAACACTGGGTATTCAATAGCCAGGCCAGGGATGAACAGCAGTGGTATGACTAGCGTCTCCAATCAACTCATCGCTCAATTCGAGGATCGGAAAAGGATCGCTTGGCATCCCATTCATGCCCCATACCCATGGGTTACTTCATTCACTTCAGAGACGGAGAAAAAAACCTTGCTGCTTACGAGCAAAGTCTACTATTCCTATCCAGCCTTAGTCAAAACCTTACCCGATGGCCGTTAGCAGGAGTTGACAGGGGATCGTACCTATTTAGCTCATCAAATACAAAATATGAACAATGAAACATATTGAACATAATTTAACATCCAATTAACATCATGTCACTTGGCAAGGTATAATGTAACAGCCCAATCACTAGCTGATTGACATATGCTTTCACATTTAACAGACAACATGTAGGGCTAGTGCATAAATGTATTTACCATTTAAAGCACATAATAAAAAACACACAGTTGTTTGGAACTAAAAGTAAGTAAATTATCAGTTTGGGTACTTGCAACTTTGCTAAAGCATCTTCAATGTCACCCCTGAGGAAAAACAATAGAATTAAAGTTTTTCTCTTTCATTAATATATATTATTCATCATATAATTATTATTGGGATTTATGAATTTATTTAGATTCTGGACCCATTTTATGCATTTCTTTTGGTCACCGAAATAGATAGCATATGCATCAACATATTTGAAGATGACTATTTTAATTCATCTTTATTTTCAAATAAAAGAATGATAACAAGAACTGGAAAGAGTGCATATATAGTGAGAAAGGGTAAACAACAAAAAAATTAAGGAATTTGTTAGTAATTTAATTAGATAGCAATTAGATTTTGAGCTTACAAAGTAAGATAATTCTGGCAACTCATTGTCCAAACCGTTCCATCAAGAGTACATTTTTCTTGATTTTGTTTCAACTTACCCTGCACATAGTAAAAATTAAATAAACCATATCTCCAATATAGGGTGAAGAACATTAAACCTATATAAGATTAGTTTTTTTTTATCTAAAATATCATTAGTATGAATGAATTATCAAAACTAAATGCTCTGTAAAATTATTTTATCAATTTAATTGTCAATTAAAGTTAATTTAATAAGAGAGGAGAAGATTATCTAAACCATTGAGATTTTTTTTTTGAAAAAAAATTATTTAACCATAGGACGTAGAATATTAGCAGAAAATGAATCCATTATGTTAAAACACTTCACATACCACAAATAACAGCTGATGGGGCAATAGATGATCCTGCAAACAAGTTATAAGTGCTTAATTAAAACATCAAAATTCCATTAAATTTAAGTTTTAAAACTTCAAATTGGACCATCAGTAAGCATATACCATAAAAAGGAGAAGAAAATTCTTTCTCAATTACTCCACTTTCAGGACCTTCTGATTTAGCTCTGCAAGAAGAATAGAAGTTGAAGATATACTTTGGGATTAGAAAGTGAAGGGAATTAGAAGAAGAAGAGGAGGAGGAGATTTGGCAAGAAGAAGCTGTAGTGAAATTTAAGGAAATAAAAAATTCTCTCCTCCACATACTTCATACAATTATGGAAACTTCATGCATAATTTTGTATAATCAGCGCATAAGGAAATCAAAAAGCAATATACCATAGTATCATAAATTCCCACTATATGCTATGAAAAAATCCCTTAAATTACAATGTTTGCCTGAAAAGCATAAGACAAAATAAGTGAATTGAATAGACAATGTAAGAATCCAATTATTGTCAAAAAAACAAAAGCACAAACACATTGTTATCTTATCTAGAAATAAAGCCATCAGACTTCCAAAGCAAAGGAATATAAAAATCCAATAATAAATTTTTTTACACTTCGAATGAGAGAAGAAAGAAACCAAAAAAAAAAAAAATTGATAAATTTTGGTCCCAAATACTGGAAATTTCTCAACTTCAATATTCAAATGTTTCCACTCAAACAAAGCTTCAAAACCCCAATAAACATACCTTATAACCCCAACAAAATTTTCCAAAAATAATAAAAAAAACAAAAACAAAAACAAAAACTTGCCCAAATTCTAGTGTAAGCATCAACACACCTCAACAATACGTACATAATAGCGTCAGCGATGCCCTCACCATGCTCTTTGAGCTCACCAGTAATAATCGTCAAATCAGTAATAATAGGCTTCAAATTGAAAGTCAATTCATATAACAAAAGCTCGTAAAGTTGCACCATCTCCTTACTGCTCAAACTTGGATCCCCAACGTCATCATCCTCAGTAAAAGCACTCACCTCCTCTTCTCGTTGCTTCAACAGAGCCCTTAACCTGTTGAGCAACGACGGTGGGGCCTTCTACGAAAGCTCATTGCTGGGCAGGGGCTTGACGGAGGTACTCGTGAACCTAGGGTTTTGAATAACTTTCTCCCATTCCATTCATACTCAGGCCCAAACTAAACAATAATAACGATGAGTGTAAATTAGGGTTTTGAGAATTTGTGATACGAATTGTGGTGCCAAATTGAAATACCTCACAAATCCCAAATAAATCAAAAGTAACGGTGAATGTGTGGGCATTTGGGGATGAGGGAGAAGAGAGGGAAGAGACATGTTGTGGGCGTCGGGTTAAGGGTTAGGGTTTCAATTTCTTTTATGGCAGAAAAAGAAACAGTGGCATTTTAATTTGACGGCTAGCGACAGATTGCAAATCCTTCACTATTTATTTTATTAATATATTTAGTATATTTATATATTTAAGTTTAATTTTAAATATTGAATTATTAATTATGATTATATTAATAAATATTTATTTTATCTATATTATATATAATATAGTTATTTATCAAAATATTTAATATTTATATATTATATATTAATTAAATAATATATATAATTAATAAAAATTAGCAATGAAATATAAATTTGTCGCTATTTTAGTGAATGAATCAAAAAATGAATCAAAAATTTAGAAAATGAGACATCAATAAGAGCAAAAAACAAAGAAAGAATAAAGAAGAGATGACCTAGTTGCTGCAAAGGGCAATGTAGGAGTGGTGAACAAGGCAGTCATGCTCGACAACATCGTTTGAAGAGAGATTAGGATGTGTTAATGGCACAATGGGCAAAAACAAATTGCATCTTGGAGTGAAAGCCCTTGGTGACACCATTGATAAGATTCTCAACATAGAGGGCGACATTGGTCTTTCTTAAGCCAATCAGTCAAGCTTCAATCTTGTGTTTTCTCACCAGAAATTTCATGCCATGAGGGTTTCATCAGGGAAAATAAATAAGGTTTGCCTTCTTTTATTTCAGAAACACAAAATGATGTTTCTATAATACCAAAATATCATCATTTTAGTAATGGAATTTTAATATGTTGCTATTTTAGTGATAAAATTTTAATATGTTGCTATTTTAGTGACAGAATTGTAATTCGTCACCAATTTATTAACAGAAAACAAATATGTTGATAAATTAGTGACATAATTTAAAATTGTCGCTATTTTACATTTAACAAAATTAAAATTTAGTGACGAAATAACCATCTGTCTTTTATTTTAATGATGGAATAAAAATTTGTCACTAGTTTACTGATCGAAAAAAATATTGTTATTTTAGTGACCAAATTACAATCCCTAACTATATAGTTGACGAAAAATAATTTGTTTCTATTTTAGTGTTGGAATTTAAATTTGTCTTTAATTTAGTGATGGATAGTTGTCTGTCACTAAATTTTCTGTTGTTAAACAGTCTCAAATGCAAGCATGAAAATTGTCACCAGCGACATATTTCTTTCCATTGCTAAAATTTCATCACTAATCTTTCACAATTCTGTCACCATATATAGCACCATTTTTTTAGCACCAAAATTAGCAACTGATAGTAGCAACGGAAATTATCCGTCTCTATTTATTTAAATTTTCATTTATTTAATTATCTAGTATTTTTGTCAATGATCTATCACTATTTAGTGACAGTATAATCTGTCACTAAAACTCCTAGCTATTCAACATTATTCTTATTGTGTATGGTTTCTTTTCTTAAATAACTATTGTCAATATTTATAAAGCCTGAGGATGAATGTTATTGATACAACAAAGCAGATATCTAAGAAATATGTTTGTTGAATGCTTAGAAAAGACCATGGGTTGGCTACCATACTTGTTATTTGTACTAAGGTATCAATGATGGTCATTTGGGATCATTAGAAAAAATAGATTTTATTAATTTTATAAATTTATCATTAAAATTTGTCTCAATATATCTTATAAATGTTAAAAAATAGATAAATTTAATAATTGAAGATAAAGTTTGAAAAATAAATATTAAATACTTTTTTAATTTTCAAAATGATAATGTAAAGCAAAAAAAAATATGAAAACGAAAATAAACTTTCAATTAAAATATGGGATTATTTGAAATTTCGAAAGGTCAAACAAAGAAAAGGTGGCCTGTAAAGAGTGGTTAGATGTTTCTGGATTAGTATTGAAAACAAGTCCTACTCCTATCCAATGAGTGCCTGTAGGTCAGGCACCATATTATCATTGAATATGTTAATCATAACACACGGTTTCTCATTTTCTTTTATTATATATGTATAGTTTTTTTTTTTTTTTGCTCTTTCTATTTCAATAAGTTTATCTATTTTACGAGAATAATGTAAGGTTTTAATTTTGTTTTCAACTTTACTTTTTATTTTAATAAATACTTCATAATTTTCGAATTCTATAAATTTTAATAGATATTATAAATAATTATTTAATTTTTAATTTTTAATTTTTATGCAATATTAAAAAATAAACAAATTGATTGAGATAAGGAGAAATGAAAAGGATTGATCCTGGGTTAGGTGGGCATAAATAAGCCTAGTATTTAGCAGCTAGTAAAGAAAGCAGCAGTCGGCCCGCCAATAAATTTTGTTAAAAAAAAGAAAAAGAAATAATCCCTCTTGGAAGCTCTATGAACTTGCTATTGATTGTGACATAGAAATAATTAAAAAAAAAAAATCCTATTTTCAATGTGCTATAGATTTTGGAAGCCAGCTGTCTCCTTCTCATATCCATACAACAACCCAATTTCATTAGTGGAAGGAACATTCCTAGTTGACACCTCCTTTGGGTAGAGCTCTCTCTATATATACAAGTAGGGAGCAATCCTCATTGGTGTCATCCAAGAATCGGAAAATAAGCACAATCTGAAAGTTTCAAAAACAACTAATAGTGGCTTATTCAATGGCTGCCTTTCCTTGTCAACAAATTTTGGTGATAATGGCAATATCTATATTCTTAGTAGTGGGTTCTTTTGCTGGCAATTTTTACCAAGATGTTGATATTTCATGGGGAGATGGGCGTGGTAAAATACTCAATAATGGCAATCTCATTAATCTTTCTCTTGATAAGTTCTCTGGCTCGGGCTTTCAATCCAAAAATGAGTTTCTCTTTGGCAAGTTTGATATGCAACTCAAACTTGTCCCTGGCAACTCCGCAGGCACTGTTACCACCTTCTATGTAAGTAGATAATTTTTTTTTTTTCACTTTTTCTTTCAATTTTTATACTTCTTGATCATGCTTGAACAATAAACAAAATTGTATGATTTAATTGCAGTTCCACTCTCAAGGGTCATCATGGGATGAAATAGATCTTGAGTTCTTGGGGAATCTTAGTGGTGATCCATATCTTGTCCACACAAATATATACACTCAAGGAAAAGGAAACAGGGAGCAGCAATTCTACCTCTGGTTTGACCCAACAGCTGATTTTCATACCTATTCAATCCTCTGGAATCCTGGCAATATTGTGTAAGTTTGTGTGCTACTATATTTTATAAATAAAATATCACTACCAATTACACATGTATTAAAATTGTTATCATTATTCTAATTTAATGGTACTGAAAAAATTGTCAATCACTAATGTATGGCAACATATTGACATTTGCTGGACGCACTCTTATTGTCGTAAGTGCAACAATAAGAATTTGAAACTTTTTGTTGTCATATAATTAAATATGACAACATGTTTACACTTATTGCTAGTAATATGTTGCTATGTATACTCTCGTTGCCCTAGATTATTTCTACAGTTAGAATTTAAAATTATTACTAATTTGTTGTCATAACAAGTTAATACCTATATATTGTTAATAATTTGTTGCATAAACCATATTATGGTAGCATATGTATTTAGTGGTGACATAATAATTTGTCTTCGCAGATTTTATGTTGATGGTAGGCCACTTAGGGAATTCAAGAACTTGGAATCAATTGGAGTTCCCTACCCAAAAAGCCAATCAATGAGAATGTATGCAAGCATATGGAATGCAGATGATTGGGCCACAAGAGGAGGACTAGTTAAGACAGATTGGAGTCAAGCACCATTTACTGCTTCCTTCAGAAACTTGAATGCCAAAGCTTGTATTTGGTCTAATGGAGCTTCTTCTTGCAGTAAATCAAGCAATAATACCCAATGGATTTCATCACAACTTGATTCTACAAGCCAAAAGCAGCTCAAATGGGTGCAAACCAATTATATGGTCTATAATTACTGTAAGGATACCAAAAGGTTTCCTCAAGGACTTCCTCTTGAATGTACTGTCACCAATAAGAATTAGAATATTTCACCACTCATATGTATCATTATAATACTCATAGCCTTAGTATTCTTTTCTTGGTCTGTATTTTACATATATATATTTTTTTCTCTTACAAGACTAAGAATAATGCCTACCTAGGCAAGATTTTTTCTTGCAGAAAATGATGTATTTAAATAAATTTGTATTGATCAAGGAAAATGATTTTGTTTGTATCATGAGGATTGGACTGTTCTTATCCAATAGTGGAATTTGTTGTTTAGCTAAATAATATATCTATTTCCTACTATGTTAACGTATTATCGTCATCTTACGTATAATAACAAATTATTGAATAAATTGCACTTAAAGCTCCTGAATTTTGCTCTTAAATTTGACTTTGTAACTAAAAAATATCTGAATTTAATTAGCATAAATGTGAGTTAATATCTCATTAACATGTTACATGAGAATATTATTACTTGAATTTAATATAACATTTTTTTAATTCTTACTTTCTATTTTCTCTCATCAATTTAGTCAATTAACTAACATTAAAAGTAAATAAAATTTTATTTTCCCTTAATATATACAAATATTTTTACATTCTATATGAAATTATAGAGTTGAAAAATATTTAAAAATTAGATTTTTTTTATTTAAATAACCCAGAAATAGATATGATTAATAAAATTAATTTACAAAAATATTATTTTCTTTTATTTTCTTTATTTGATTTTTCTTAATACTATTTTTTTTAATAAACTATATAGAAGTTTATAATTTGGTTTTTTTAATAGGTGGAAAATGAAAATAGAAAGAATATAGTATTTTAAAAAAATACTGATATCACAGTACATGATAAAAAACAACTATTATACCATATTCAAATAATAAACTTACTTATAACCTGTTATATAATGAGATTTTAAAATTAAATTCATGTCAAACTTAGGTTTTTTTTTTGTAATAAATTGAGATTAAAATGCCAAAATATTATAAATATCAAAATTTAAGAGTCATAAATGCAATTTTTTTATCCGCAAATTACTAAAATCTCTATTAAGTCATTCAGATTCGAATACTCCTCCCCCTCCTCTCCCTCATTTAACATGAATTTAATAAAAAAAAAAACTATTTTTTTAAATTTGTAGGAAAATATAATTAACCTTATCAATTTGGGACAAAGAGTATCAATGTTAAAAATTAAGTTAAAATTTGTAATTTTTTTTTTCTAGTAAGAAAAAACTAGTACAATTTAAAAAAGGAAAAGTGTAGATATTTTTTCGTTCCACCAAATAAATAAAATGACAGCTGTTTTTATGTATATGTGCCCGAATAGGTTAAGAGAAACAATAGGTAAAGAAACAGAGTGCTGAACAGTACTGGAAGAGATTGATTTAAAATGAAATACATTCTTATGAAAGATTACATCTCGAGAGACTAAAGTGAATTGGTCCTCAAATCAAACAGCTTATAGACCTTTTGACCTGTGTTTTGTCCAATGCAAACACAGTATGGGCACGTGGTGCAAATTTATCCCTGTCGGGTCTAGTCTCAGTGGCAAAACAGAGGCAACAAAAGATTTTATAAGAGTTCTACCAAAAAAAAAAAGATTTTTGTAAGAGTATAACCGGGTTCTTTGTTGTATAGTGATTGGTAAGGTTTTTCAATTCAAAAGAACGGTAGGCAATCTGTCTGTTTATCAGTTATGTGGGTTGAAGTATAGTTTCTGCCAAAAAATGTTTTTATAAAGATCTGGCCACTTGTAATGAATATCCATGTTTTCTCTCAACCACTTCATTTTACTGCAGAGTGTATATGCAAGTTTTATGTGTACTATTCCAATGTCAAAGAAAAGTTTTAGACATTCAAGGCTTAAGAATTCTGTTCAGTTGTCTGTTCTAACACATTTCATACTAGTTTGGAATTGATTTGTGGCCATTTTGAGAAATTGGGTTAAGGTGACTTAGACTTAGGCTTAGCAAGTTTTTGATATCAACTATAGTGAGTATGTAAGGTGCACCGGTCGAGGAATGAGAGGCATGGAGACCCCAAAGATTCACATGCAAAAGTTCCAAAATAGATTTGGTCCTAATTTGACTGATAGAAAAAACTAATTTGGATAGCTTCTATAAAGGATAGATATCGTAAACAGAAAAATCATCTTTATTAAAAGGAGGTACAGAACTCAAATGTTTAAGCACAGCAGAAGACGAATGGCTAGGTCTCCGATGCCAAAGCCTTGTTGAGCACCGAAATATTATTTATATAACAATTACTTATACAACTAGAAAACAAAAAACTAGAAATGGATTTACAGTGATTTTCTACTTGTCTAATTCTACTTGTCTAATGACATCAGAGAAGAAAAAACTTATCAAGAATGTAAAGATTGTCAACTACCAAGTTTTCCATCTCTTGAAAAATGGAGTTTCTCTCTAGATTTAGGGTTTCTTACCCTTAGATCTAGCCTCTCATCAGCTCTTTGCTGGCTTTCTTGTTCAAATTTTCTCCTTTTCTGTATCGTGTCTATTTTTCTCAGTTCTAATTTTTTCTCCTGTCTCCCATCAAATTTCTCCCTATGGCCTTTCCCATTTCTTCTAGCTGGGTTCCCTCTTTTTGCAAATCTTTGTTCTCTACGGGATATTTTCGCTCAGATCTTCTTTTCTCATATGACGCGACTTTTTTGGTTTCAATTAGGGCTTGAGATCAGTTGTCGATTAGTCATTCGAATGGTGAATGATTTGGAAACTCTATGGAATAAATTCCCCCTTACAAAGAAAGAGGTCGAAGTGATTGATCTGGGGCCAGTGGAAGGGGATGATACGGGAAATAAGATTGAGCTATGTCTGGTCGGCAGGATCCTATCCAGGAAACCATTCACAACTCAAGGAATCAAAAGTGCATTAAATGTTGCATGGAAAATCAACAAAGACTTTAGGTTAGAGGCTATCCATTCTCATGCTTTTATCTGCCAATTCCAATCGAGGGTGGACAAGGAGAAAATTTTGAAATCAGGGCCTTGGCACTTTAACAAATACTTGATTGTATTAAAGGAAGTCGATTTAAATCAACAGTCGTCTAATATCTCCCGTAATGGTTGTGAGTTTTGGGTGAGAATACACAACCTGCCCTTAAACAGAAGATCGAAGAACACTGTTTTAAAAATAGAGGCCAAAATAGGGCGAGTTGTTGAGAAAGACGAGAATGATTCATTCTCCTTTGGCAAATATATTAGAGTTCGAATTGATGTGGATGTGACTAAGCCTCTTACTCGAGGAACAATTATTTTGAATGCCAAAAGAGAGAAGATCTGGATATACTTTAGGTACGAAAGGTTGGAAAACTTTTGCTTCTGGTATGGCATGATGGATCACTATGAAGACGAGTGTGAAGAAAAACCAGAAAATATAGAAGTAAAGGAGTGACCCTATAGTAGACTCTTAAAAGCCACTCCCAACAAGAATGTAGTTAGAAGCAGGGGAACTAAAAGCTCTTCTGAAAAGGACATGGATAGAGAGACTATGGCAAAGAAGGGCGGGGAAGGTAGCAATAATGTCGTTCAAAAAAAGCTGGATTTAGTGCCTGAGAGGGATAAGATTGGTAGTAGGTGAAGTAGCGATAATTTGTCCTGCTCTGAGGGAGGTATAAAGCCCACTGTAAAATCATTAAAAGTGGTTCCGGCTAGAGTTGGTTACAAAGTAGCTGCTCATGATAAAATTAGTGGTTATGGGGTTGTGGCTGCCACAGAAGTACCTAAAGTCTCGAACGATCCTTTGAAAGAGTTAGTGGGGTCTGCCTTAGGTTTTTGTTTGGGATCAGTAAACGGTGGTGAGGTTAATCTTTAAATCCAGTGCCTATGGAATTTGTCACTTGCGGAAAACGTAAAGAAATAATGGAAAATAATTTGATGATGGATGTCAACGGTTGTGAAAACACAGGAAAAAGATTTTGTTTAGATTCTTCAAGTCCTTTACTTATATCGGCGGAGGCTGTGGAACAGCCCCACCGGGAGCAATGAGGCTCCTTAGTTGGAACTTCCAGGGAGTGTGCAATCCCTGGACAGAGTGCTTAAATTTTATGCTTGTGACTATTGCCCAAATATGGTTTTTCTTATGGAAACAAGAGTTAGGAGTTAGATTATTTTCGTTGTAATTTTGTAAATTTCAATTTATTTGTAGTCGATGCTTTAAATCGGAATGGAGGCCTATTATTGCTTTGGAGAAAGAACTTAAATGTGTTTATTTCCTCATATTCTAGGAATCACATTGACTTTGCTGTTTATCTTGATACAAATCTATCGGGGTGGAGAGGAACAGGTATTTACGGCTTCCTATAAAGCCATAATAAGCACAAGACCTAGAATTTGTTACAGAACCTCTTAAAGTTTATACGCTCTTCCTTAGTGTTGCTTCAGTGACTTTAACGAAATCATTTTCCAAGAGAAGTTAGAGGGCGCTCCTAGAAAGCCATCGGATATGGAGGCATTTCGACAGGTAGTAGACATTTGTTGCTTTCGTGATTTGGGTTTTCAAGGACCTTGTTATACTTGGGATAATAGAAGGAAAGGAATGGAAAAGGTTAGAGAAAGGCTTCATTGCTGGTTGGTTGTTTTTGTTGATTCTATAGTTAAACATCTGAGTTGAATTTGTTCAGATCATTGCCTGCTTTTATTGAGTACTTTTGACATTGTTAAAAATAGTAGAAATGCAGATTGCCTGTGGAGATTTGAGGCTATGTGGCTTCGGGATGCTTTCTATGAAGAGTTGGTTAGAAAATCATGGCAGTCCAGCTCGGGTAGTCCCCTTAACCCGGTTAAGGAAAAAATTGAGGCATGCACTAGTGCTCTTAAAGCTTGGAGTAAGGAAAATTTTGGAAATCTTAAAAAATATATTAAGATTAAATCAAACTTGCTACTTAAAGTTCAAAAAAGAGCATGCAACGAAGCTAAGTTCATACAAGAGAGGTGTTTGCAGCTAGAAATGAATGAACTTTATATAGAGAGGAGATTTTTTAAAGGCAACAATCCAAGGTAGTGTCTGGCATTTGTTATAGAACCTCTTAAGTCTAAACTCTCTTCCTTTGTGTTGCTTTGGTGACTTCAACGAAATGCTTTTTCCAAGAGGAAAAGTTAGGAAGTACTTCTAGGAATTCATCAGATATGGAAGCATTTCGACAGGTAATAGACATTTGTTGCTTTTGTGATTTGGGTTTTCAAGGAGATTGTTATAATTGGGGTAATGGAAGGAGGGGAATGGCAAAGGTTAGAGAACGGTTTGATCGCTTCTTTGCTAATGAGTACTGCTTGGCTATTTTTCCTAGTTATGTAGTTAAACATCTGTGTTGAATTTGTTCAGATCATTGCTCACTTTTATTGAGTACTTTTGACATTGTTAAAAAAGGTAGAAAGGAATATCGCCCATGGAGATTTGAGGCTATATGGCTTCGGGATTCTTCCTGTGAAGAGTTGGTTAGAAAATCATGGCAGTCCAACTCAAGTAGTCCTTTTAACCCAGTTAAGAAAAAAATTGAGGCATGCACAGTGCTCTTAAAGCTTGGAGAAAGGAAAATTTTGGAAATCTTAAAAAATATATTAAGATTAAATCAAACTTGCTACTTAAAGTTCAAAAAAGAGCATGCAACAAAGCTAAGCTCTTATAAGTGAAGTGTTTGCAGCGAGAAATGAATGAACTTTTATATCCAGAGGAGATTTTTTGGAGGCAACAATCTAGGGCAGTGTGGTTAAGGGAAGGGGATAGAAATACAAAGTTCTTCCGTTGCAAAGCTTCTGATAGAAAAAGAAGAAATTCTATAAATTGTATTCGGGACAACCATGGCAATTGGGTTACGGGTGATGAGGAGATTAATAGTTTGGTTCATGATTATTTTCAGGAATTATTCATTAGTAATCAGTCGCCTAATTTGGATTTTGTCATTGATGTTGTTGATTCTGAGCTAGATGATGCCTTTGCTAAAACCTTAAAAGCTTCGTTTACTACAGAAGAGGTTTCTACAGCTTTGAAGCAAATGCACCCATGCAAAGCCCCTGGCCCTGATGGTATGCCCATTCTCTTCTTTAACTCATTTTGGCATATTATTGGTTCTGATGTGATTTATGTGGTCCTTAATTTCCTAAATTCTGGTTGTTTGCCCGATAATGTGAATCATACCTTCATTACTCTTATTACCAAAATCAAAAATCCTGAAAGTATGAAAGACATTCGCCCTATTTCTTTGTGTGATGTTACATACGAAGTCATGTCTAAAGTCCTTGCTAACAGACTTAAATTGGATTTTCCTAGCATTATACATGAAACTCAATCAACCTTCATTCCAAACCGTTTAATAACGGATAATGCTATTATTGCATTTGAACTTTTTCACTCCATAAAATATAGGATGAGAGGCAAGCAAGGTTCCATTACTTTCGAGCTTGACATGAGTAAAGCTTATGATAGGGTTGAGTGACCTTTTCTTCAAGATATTATGTCTAAAATGAAATTTCATGTCCATTTCACAAATTTGATAATGCAATGCAAACTTTTGTTTCTTATAGTTTTCTCATCAATGGCTCTGTTAAAGATTTTTTAAGGCCAAACAAAGGTTTTCGTTAAGGAAACCCTATATCTCTCATACTTGTTAATGTTGCATGCAGAAGGCTTCTCCCCTCTTATCAGACAAGCAGATAGGCAAGGATTGATTCATGGGGTAGGGTTGAAAAGAAAGTCCAAAAATTTTACATTTGTTCTTTACAGACGATAGCATTCTATTTGCGGAGCTAATGTTCGTGAAGGTATGGTCTTAAAGGAGATTATTCAGAAGTATGTTGAAGCTTTAGGGCAGCTTATAAACTTTGCTAAATCTGAGATTTCATTCAGTAAAAATGTGAAGGTAAGGAACCGAGAGCTCATAAAGTCCATTTTTGGCGTTAATGAGTTTGACAGCCACTCTCGATATCTTGGTTTGCCAGGTATGATAGAAAAATCGAAGAAAAGTAATTTTAGTTTCCTTAAGGAACGCATATGGAAGAAAGCTAAAAGTTGGAAGGAGAAAATCCTTTCGATAGCAGAAAAGGAAACATTAATAAAATTCATAGCTCAATGTATCCCTACTTACATAATGAGTTGTTTTGCTCTTCCTAAATCTTTGTATGAGCAGATCCAAAGCTTGATTAGCAGATTCTGATGGAGAAGTGATATGAATGATAGTAAAATCCTTGGGGTGAGATGGGATAAATTGTGTTTGCCTAAAAATGAGGGTAGTTTGGGCTTCCGTAATATTAGATGCTTCAATTTGGCTCTTCTTACTAAAAACATTTGGAGGTTGATTCATATGTCTAATTCTTTATGTGCAAAAATTATTAAGGCCAAATATTTTCCTAGATTGGATATCTTTAATTCAGTTGTGGGGTATAAACCAAGCTACTTCTTAGGAGCATCTATGATGTTACGTTTATCATTAAGGAAGGTCTATGTTAGTGAATTGGGAATGGTTTTACGACTAGTATTTGGCATGATAATTGGTTAGTAGAGTGTCCAACCAAAAATCCTATTGTGCCTAAACTGTTACCTTTGGATGCTAAGGTAAACTATTTGATTGATAAGGAGAACACATCTTGAAACTATACTTTTGTGATAGATGTTTTTTTTAACCTTTTGAAGCAGATTGTATCTTAAAAATTCCTTTGAGTACTAGAAATCTACCAGATTCAATTTTTTGGCATGCAGAAAAGAAAAGATGTACACGGTCAATTCTAGGTATCATTTGGCTTTTCACTTATTGTTGAAGTCGGGAGACAGCCCTAATTCATCAAGATCAAACCAATTCAGGTAGAATATCATTTGGAATAGTGTTGTGCCTCCTAAAATTCGTCACTTCTATTAGAGGCTTGTGTCATATTAACTTTCAACCTATGAAAATCTAAAAAAGAGGAGATTAATTGCTATGTTTTTCCCCCTTGTGGTTCAAATAAGGAATCATCCATGCATATTTTTAAAGACTATCTTTGGGTCTAATGTGTTTGGTTTTGTAGTTCCCTAGGTTTTCATAGTAAATATCTCCATTATTAGTTTTTATTCCACTGGTTCTCAAAATTTTCCAAAAACTAGATCGAGACCGCTTTGCTCTTTTCTACTGTCTTTTATGGGAGATATGGAATGATTGCAACAAACTTGTTCATGGCAATAAGTGCAAAGATCTAGCTCTTTTAGCCCATTATGTTAAAGATTTTGTGTTCCCACTGAAAGTGGAACAAGCTAAAATTGGCAGAAATGAGGTAAGAGAGAAGTGAGGAAGAATAATCTAAGAGAGAGAAAATGATGTATTCATTTTACAGCAGAAAAGCATGAGCTACACCAGAGGCTACACCCCCAAATATATCTGTTACATAGAAGCTACTAGTATATGTCAGCTCACAAAAATAGCAAATAACAGAAAACAGAAGATAGGCAAATAAACAAAAGAATGATAGGAAAAATGACAGTTTCATAAAAGCTGTAAACATAACATTTGAATTTTACTCATAACAATTCCCTCTCCTTAAGGAACCTTGTCCACAAGGTTGATGTGAGGAAACCTCTGCTGGATATCAAAAAGGTATTCCCAAGTAGCTTCTTCAGATGACATATCGGACCATTGAATTAAAACCTTAGTTGCAACTTGATTTCCCCTTTTAACCAATCTCCTATCTAAGATCGCTATAGGTGTAGGAGGTGAATAAGGTGGTATAGGCAATTGAGTAGCAGTGGTAATGTATGGAGAAACAGATTTTCTCAATTGGGAAACATGAAATACTGTGTATTTCTGCCTCTGATGGCAGTTTCAGCCTGTATGCTGCCAATCCCACCTTGTCTTCTATGCAATATGGTCCATAGTACAATGGTGTCAGCTTAGCATTTCTTCTATGAGCCACACTAAGCTGCCTATAGGGCTGCAATTTCAAGTACACCCAATCCCCAATGTTGAAGACTCGATCAGACCTATGCCGGTCAGCTTGTTGCTTCATTCGTTGTTGTGCCCTTGGCAGATGATACTTCATAATCTGTAAAGCCATTTCTCTGTCCTGCAAAAACTGGTCCACTGCAGCAACCTTAGAATCTCCTGGAAAGTAAGGTATGTGGATAGGAGGAGGCATTCCATATACTACTTTAAATGGAGTAGCTTGGATTGCTGAATGAAAGTTAGTATTATACCACCACTCAGCCAACGGAAGCCACTTGCACCAGTTGTGAGGGTTCTCTCCAGTCATACATCTGAGGTAAGTTTTCAAGCACCTGTTGACTACTTCTGTTTGGCCATCTGTCTGCGGGTGATAGGCAGTAGATCTCAACAACTCCACCCCTTGTAATTTAAATAGGTATTCCCAAAATATGCTAATGAATACAGTGTCTCTATCACTTACTATAGAGGAAGGAGTACCATGCAGTTTGAAGACATTAACAAGGAACAACTGAGCCACTGTTGTAGTGGAATATGAGTGGTTTAAGCTAATAAAATGTGCATATTTGCTAAGCCTGTCCATTACCACCAAGATAACATCTTTCCCCTTAGATTTGGGTAACCCCTCAATGAAATCCATGCTAACATCAGTCCAGATTCCCTCAGGTGTGGGTAAAGGTTGCAGTAACCCTGGGGTATTGATATTTTCTGGCTTGCATGTCTAGCAAATTCTACAACCCCGGATATAGTTTCTTACATCCCTCTTTAGCCCCTTCCAATAAAACAGTAATTTAAGTCTTTTAACAGTAGCCTGTATACCTGAATGTCCCCCTACATATGAGTCATGTAGAATTTGTATTAGTTTCTGCTTAAGATCAAAGTCATTCCCCACCACCAGTCTCCCTTTTCTCTTTAACAACCCATCAACCAATGAATAAGGAGTTTGAGTTAGGCTTCCCGATTGTAGGGCTTCAATCAAGGATTGGAGGTAAGCATCACCTTACCAACTAGCCTCAATTTCAGGTGGCAGATTGCTTACTGGAGAGGAAAGGGTTAGTGTAGTACCTCCTCACCCGAACAACATGTGCCCAGATGAGGGAGCGCTAATGTCCTTTCTCTTACTTCATTTTTTTTATATGGATATAAATAAAAATCAGAGTACAATTTATTTATATAAAATAGTAATTTTTAACATCAGAGTAATTCTTAACAAACTTTAAAAGTAAGTTTTACAAACTCAAACACTTCTTTAATATAAAAGTCAAATACAAAAGTTTCAAAACTTGTAACCCACTTTCTCAAGATTTGACTACTTTACTTGAATGGGATCACCGCTTGTTTTATCTAGCGTCTTCAGCTACCTTTCTATATCTGCGTGGAAATTAAACTCCACGTTAAGCTCTAAGCTTAGTGGTGCATATAAAGAAGACAATATACTATATCATGCAACAAGCATTAACAATTATCATTTCGTGCATTAAAATGTTTGCATGCATGACTATCAACATATTCCTATTTCATAAAAGTATAAATGTCATGCTCATGTAGACATTGTTATTTTCATTATCTTTAATAGCAAATTATTCTGTAAATCTCTTTATCATTACATTTCAATCTCATATCATCATCATTTTCTTATTCTTTCTTTTTCTTATTTTTTCGACATATCTTCATTATCTTGCCCACATCACTCTAAATTTTTGGACTGACTGGATACGGGTTATGGATCAGGAGCGCTCATACAAGCTTATGCCACCCTGTCCACTATCTGGCTCATAAGAACTTCTCAAATCAATGACGCTCACATAAGCTTATGCCACATTGATTGAGTATAATTTCATCATCGATGAATAACCGGATCAAGGCCGCTCACATAAGCTTATGACACATTGTCCTCATTTATATGTGCTCATCGGAGCTTTCTCAAGTCAGTAGCGCTCACCCAAGCTTTAGCCACACTGACTGAACATCCCAGACCAATGGCGCTCACACAAGCTTTAGCCACATTGGTTGAGGTATAGTACGGTACCGTTCGCCCCCTTAATGACATGTCATCTATCCTGATTCTAGTCCGCAAGTAGAGTAATGGGCTTCTTTATATTTTCACATCAATCATTATTCTCAAATTTCAACACGTCCATTTTTCTCATATTTATCAACATCTCAATTTTCTTGTTTTACAAGCATATAATCATACTCATACATCTTTTCATTCATTTACTAGATTAATCAATATTCTCATGTTTATCATCTGCATCAGATTTCATATATTATTCATGACAATTCATTTTTCTACATCAATTCTTTTTTCTATATCACAACATATCACATTCTCACATCGATATATATATATATATATATATTCATATCCATATCATTCTTATTTTTGCTGGATAGACAATAACTTTCATTTACTTACCTGAATTCCTCATTTAATAATTACATTCATAATTTCAAATACAGAGCATTCGCGGTCGTGATTACTACGTTCACGCCCGTAATCCCAAGCCGTGAACGCTACTGGAATGAATCGCCCAAAAGCATTCACGGTCGTGATTACTCATTCACGCCCGTGAATAAGTTCACTATCGTGATTCCAACCTGTGAACGCTTCTGGAATAAATAGTACCATTTCCACCTAGAAATTCACAACCGTGACACAATTAGTCACAACCGTGAACCCTCAAGTTCACGCCCGTGACTTTCAGTAGGAAATCTGCATATTCACCTTTCATTCATTCTAACATCCTCCAAAACATACCAAATTCTATTTCATACATTTTTAAGGCTCTTTACTCAACTTATTACTTTTCAATACATGTACATGCCTTGATCATACAAGATTTTCTAACATGCATCATTAATTCAAAGTCACACAATGATCTCATTCATACATGTCTAATCCTATGGTTTCATGCCATAATCATCATCATTCTTGAAATTGCATTTATCTACAATCATGTTCAGCATACATTATTTCAAACAAACATAGGCTATTGCCTTAAATTATGCACAAACCTTAATCTTTCTCCTTCACTCTTTTAGGTAGCTTTCTCTTTTCCTTTGCTCCTTAGAGCTTGTTCATTGTCATTTGGAACTCCTACAACATCATAAATTATTATCATCATCATCTGATTTCCTCAAGACCCTAAAATCTCTTTTTCTCTCTCAAAACCCTAGTTTCTCTCTCTTTCCATATAAGTCTTAGATGAGTTCAAAATTCGAACTTCATTTAGAAAAGATGAAGAAGAAAAAGAAATACTTCTTACCTTACACTTTTCTTCACTTGATCACCATTTTGGAGATTTTCTCTCTTTACCAAACTTGATTTTTCTTCCTCTTCCTTGTTCTTTCCAGCTTCCTTATGAGTTATGGAACATGAAAATCACCTTGTCTTGCTCTTTCCCTTCTCTTCCCTTCCTTTCTCTCTCTAGAATCAAGGTGAGCTATGGAGGAGAAGTTGTGGCTGCGTGACTGGTAAAGAAAAGAGAGAAGAAGCAGAAAATGAAGAGAATAAGAAGAAAAGAAAGCCTTAAATAGGGTACCCAAAAAAAATCTTCATGTGGGACCCATCATTTGACCATTTTCTCCCAATTTTACACTTAATCAATATTAATCATCTTCCTTTAACATCATGGCTAGCCAACACTATCAAAATGTGCTCAAAATTAATATGTTAATTATCAATTAATCTCATTAATCCTCCAATTTTTGGTAAATTGCAATTTGACCCTAAAACTTATCAAATTTTGCAAATAAGTCTTTTACCGTAAATCAACTTTTTTAAACTCTGTAATCACTTATTTAGGCATTTATTATTTAATTTATCCATTTCTTAATCAATTTTTGTAAAAATCCGAATTTAGACTCCGATCGGTCAAACGTGTCAATGTCGCAACACGTGCAACTCGGAACCTAAATTAGCGGATATTACAGTTAGGACAGCTAATTTTGAAGCTGGTAAACGACTGAGAGCATCAGCTGCTACGTTCTCTTTGCCTTTCTTGTAAGAAATCTCAAAGTCATAGCCAAATAACTTTGCTATTGATTTTTGTTGGTGAGCCGTAGTAATTCTTTGTTCTAGCAAGAATTTCAAGCTTTGGTGGTTAGTCTTAATCAAGAAGTGTTTGTAAGCTATTTAGTGATCCCACCTCTTAACTGCATAAACTACAGCCAACAACTCTTTCTCATATATTGAGAGAGATAAATGCCTTGGAATTAGTGCCTTACTGATGTAAGCTATTGGATGAGACTCTTACATCAGCACTGCCCCAATGCCATAATCACAAGCATCAGTTTCAATGACAAAATGCTTATTTGGTGAAGGCAAAGCTAACACAGGTGTTGTGACAAGAGCTTCTTTAAGGGCAGTAAAAGCAGTTTCTGCTGTTGTAGTCCAGGCAAAGTTGTCCCTTTTCAATAGCTCAGTCAAGGGCTTGCTGATAATACCATACCCTTTAATGAACCTTCTATAGTAGCCTGATAGACCTAAAAACCCTCTCAACTGCTTCAAATTCTTAGGGCTGGGCCAACTCACTACAACTTCTATTTTCTTAGGATCAGTGACAACTCCTTGCTTACTTATAATGTGCCCTAAATACTCCACTGAAGGTTTCCCAAACAAACACTTATTTCTTTTAGCAAAGAGCTTGTGTTCTTATAACCTTTGAAATACAAGCTTTAAATGGTCTATATGAGTTTGCATAGTACTATTGTAAACCAGTATGCCATCGAAGAATACTAGGAAAAATCTCCTCAAGAATGGCCTAAAAATCTCATTCATAAGGCTTTGGAATGTTGAGGGTGTATTAGTAAGCCCAAAGGGCATTACTACAAATTCGTAGTTTCCATCATGGGATCTAAATGTTGTCTTTGGAATATCTTCCCAGTGCATTCTAATTTGATGATAACCAGACCGAAGATCCACCTTAGCGAACACAGCAACATCATACAACTCATCTAACAACTCCTCAATGATAGGAATGGGGTACTTATCTTTGATAGTCTGTTTGTTAAGCTCCCTGTAATCAATACACATCCTCCAACTGTTGTCTTTTTTCTTAACTAGTACTATTGGAGAAGAAAAATGACTTACACTAGGTTGAATGACTCCACTTTTGAGCAACTCCTTGATCATATTTTCAATGATAGTTTTCTAGATAGGAGAGTGTTTGTAAGGTCTGGTATTAACAGGTTTGGAGCCTTCTACCAAAGTTATTCTATGGTCCTGCCTCCTATATGGTGGCAATGTTTTTGGCTCTTCAAATAAAAACTCAAATTCTGACAATAATTGAGTAAGTGCAGGATCGTTTACCTCACCAGCAGAACCTGATTTGTTTGCCTCAGCAGTGGGAGAATTAATACTACCAAGGTCCGGTTCCCTTTCTTGCAGCTGGATGACATAAGCAACAAAAGGGCATTGCTGTAGCAACTTGGCCATGGCCCCATCTGACACTACCTTGATAGTGGTAGAATTAACCCCTTGTAGTTGGTGGGGTTGACCATTTAGAGAAAATGACATCTTGAGTTCCTTAAAATTCCACATAATATTTCCTAGAGTGACCAGCCAGTGTATGCCTAAGACCATCTCACAACCACCTAGAGGCATTACCAAAAAATCTGCAACAAAATTCTGACCCTGCATTTCCCATTTGAACTACTCGCATACATGAACACAAATCACCTTTTGCCCATTAGCAATTGTAATTTCAGCAGGAGTAATGGATTGCAGCTTGCACCTCAGTCCTTTAGCTACTGCCAAATCAAAGAAGTTATGTGTGCTTCCTGAATCAATCAACAAATGTATGGACTTCCTCTTGTGATTGCCCACTATCCTCATGGTTTGGTAAGCCTTTTCTCTGATGCCCCCCATGGCATGAAGAGAAAGTGTTGGAGCAGGCTCAACATTGTCATCATAGCTCCATGAAAATACTTCTTCAGGTACTTCTGGCTCTTCTTCTAGGTTTTCTTGTATTACCACCATATGCAACTGCTTTCTTGTACACTTGTGGCCAGGGGTAAACCTTTCATCACACCAGAAGCATAAGTTCTTAGCCCTTTTTTCATTAAGTTATTCATCTGTCAACCTTCTAGTTCTTAGAGAGGTAGGTTTATTAAATGGTAACAATGAAACTGAGTTTGTTTTGGTGGTTGGTAGGGTTTGTTTAATGGGACTGATAGGGGTGGGTAGCAAGGGCGGTTTAGAGTGTAATGGGGAGGTTTTGTTGGCTGAGTGGCTGCTTTGGTTCGGGTAAGCAACTTTCTGGGGAGGTCTGTTCTGGTAAGTTTGGGAAGATTTGATAGCTGTCAGATATGATTCTTGCATCCTAGCTAAAGCATAAGCTTGCTGTAAGGATTTTGGTGCGAACATTCTTACAGGGATGCACAATTCATCTTCAGTTAAAGTTACCTTATGAGAAAGAATATCAAATTCCTCTAGGTATTCTTGCAGAGAGCCAGTATGCATTAACCCCTTCAAATCCGCCATTGGATCTTCATAAACCTTCTCACCAAATCGTCCATTGAGAGCTTCTACATACTCTCCCCAGGGTGGGTCATCCACTCTATTCTTGTTTTTAACAAACGATTGGTGCCATTGTAGGGCCCTACCTTCCATATGGATTGCAGCCAATTTGACATAGGCATCTGCAGGTGTGGAGTCGATTTGGAAGAATCGTTCGCATTTGAACAACCACCCTTCCATGTCTTCCCCATTGAATCGAGGAAATTCTATTTTAGTGAATTGGGTAGCCAAGTGGTAGGAATCACCATTAAAAGCATGGTTCGGTTGTTTGGCAAGGTTGATAAGGGAAGGGATAGAAGGATTGGTTGGCGTATCACGTACTGGGTTATCATTAAAAGATGGATTGGAAGATGAAGTTTGGTATTGAGGGTTTGGGTTCTGTGGTGCAACATTGATGGAAGCAATTAAGGTTTTCAGCTCACTTACCACCCCTGTGAATAGTTGTTCTTGCCTTTGGTTGTTTTCATGCAACATTTCCTTCACCATACTACGAACGGATTCTTCAAATTTCTTCATGTCTTGGGATTGAGTGTTCTCAGAGATGGACATGGCTGTGAGCTCGATTTGGATTAACGGGAGCAAATAGGAGTGTGAAATTGTGGCCAAGAATCGACGGGCTCTGATACCAAATGTTCCTACTGAAAGTGGAACAAGCTAAAATTGGCAGAAATGAGGTAAGAGAGAAGTGAGGAAAAAGAATCTAAAAGAGAGAAAATGATGTATTCATTTTACAGCAGAAAAACATGAGCTACACCAGAGGCTACACCCCCAAATATATCTGTTACATGGAAGCTACTAGTATATGCCAGCTCACAAAAATAGCAAATAACAGAAAAGCAACAAAAAACAGAAGATAGGCAAAAAAACAAAAGAATGATAGGAAAAACGACATAGTTTCATAAAAGTTGTAAACATAACATTTGAATTTTACTCATAACATTTTGGTGGTGAGTTCTTATATACCAGTCATGATTTGAAGACTCTTAGGGAGTCCAGTGAGGTAGTGTGGAAAGCTCCATTAATTGGTAGAGTCAAGATGAATGTAGATGCAATATTTATAACAGAGTCGAGCATAGCTGGGTTGGGATTTGTAGTTCGTGACGCTTTTGGTGGGGTTCTATTATCTGGAGGTAAGAGAATGCAAAATGTGCAGAATGTGGCCTTTGCTGAAGCATATGTTATCATGTTTGGGCTTTCAGTAGTTTATGCATGTGGTTTCACCAAAGTGGAAGTAGAATCAAATGCATTGGTGGCAATAGACTTTATTCTCTCTCCAAGTTTTTGACGGAGGTCATAAAAAAATTGTTCTTGATGACATTCTAGCTCTAAAATCTAAGTTTTATTTTTTGTCCTTTGCCTTTGTGAGTCACTCTTGTAATAAAGTAGTCCATGCAGTTTCATTTGTTATTTTGATGGAGGATGTTCCTCCACTTGTTGCTCATTTAGTTCAAGCAGATATTTCCTTATTTTCTTTTTAGTGAAATTTTCTTCTTCCTTCAAAGAAAAAAAAAGATTGTCAGCTACCACTATAAGATTTTAATGATTTAGCGATGCTAAAAAATATTGCTAAATTGGCTTAGTGATGTTGTTGTGTAGTCTAAAAGTCTCATTGCTAAACCGACTTAGTGACGCCAAAAAACAAGCATCATTAAGTAATGACATCGTTAGATAGAGAAGCATTGATGACATCGCTAATTAGAAAAACAATGTCTCTAAGTCGGTGACTAGAAATCATGAAACGATGAAGTTAGTGATTCAGTTAACAATGACTATATATCATAAACGACTATATATCATCGCTAAAGTGGCGATATTTAATTTTTTAATTATAAATTAAATTAAATATTTTTTATTCACTATATTTTTATTTTTTTATAATTTCAAAACTTACAAGATCAAAAGTCTAATTATTGCAAGACTGCATGCTGATAATAAAAACATAATATTGAGAGAGTGTCATTTAGACCCAAAAGCACATTCATAAAGAATTATAGAGTATAATAATGCAGAATCAAATAAATCGTGTTATCCAATTATATTTCGATTGAAGAAGGGTATTGGGAGAATGAATTTAGAGTCAGTATTTATAATACCCTCTTATATAATTAAGATTTTATCCAATTATATAAAAGAATATTACAACATACATGATTAAAATACGATAAATTTAAAATCCCTATGCACCATAATCATGATAACTAATTTAAAATATTGGAAGAAATAAAATAATTTCAAATAATCATATATTTAATAACAATAATGTTTGGACTTTCACTGTCCCTAAGATTTGCGAAAAGATTAGTTATAAAATTATATGCCATTTAAAACCAAAAGGAAGTATAAATGTAACTAAACCTTATTCCTAAGATGTAGAACAAAAAAAATACGATGTATCACCAACCCTGTAAAGCTTATCTTTTGACTTTGTACTTGGATTTTCTTCTTTATCGCATTAACCCTTAGGCTCTGAACTTGTGTATAAAAAATTGTTCACACGCTAAGTGATCTAATCCTTAGTGATATATATCAACATACAAAATATACAAAAATTTATAATATGCATGACATACTTACCAATATACCATTTTATAATATGACGTCATGCCCTAAAGTAATCATACAAGAAACTACATGCTTAAACATGACATAATAAGTTATAACTATAGTACAAACAAGAGAACACCACACTTAATACCATAAAATAATTTTTCCATCTTACTTTTAACTATACTAAACTCGATACAGATAATAAAATCTAAGGCTCTCACTATGAGTCCATCAAAACATCTGTCTGAATTAAAAGAAGTATGCATACGTTTCCAATCTAAGAGAAATCACCTGAGCTTTAAGCCCTTGTCCATAAGAGATAATTCATAAATATTGTTTGTTCATTAATATTATGTCATCTATCCAAACTCTATTCCTAGTTAGAGTATTGGGCACATCCATATTTATACTATTCTCTATAATCATACCATGCATTAACTTTTTCCATACATTATGTTTATTTTCATATTTAGAAAATATATCAACCATGATTCATGCATAAAAAATTCACAAAACCGTATTTAATTTGCTTCACGCTTGTGAACTACCTTTCATGGCTATGAATGCACTCTTCATGGTTAGTTTACTCATGAACCAAATCGTGATCTAGTTTGTGAACCATTCTGCACTAAAAGTAGAACTGTATATAAATCAAATCGAGTCAAACAGTAAGAAACTAGAGCTCAGATTATTAGATTTTTAATTAAACTTAAGCTCGATTCGAGTTTTAATATATAAGCTCGAGCTCAGTTAGTATTAAAATCAGTAGATTTATGAGTGGCTCAGGCTCAATTCAATAAATATTTGTTTAATATTCTTAATGTGCTCGAACTCGTTAATCAAATTTCATTTCAAACAAATTTAGAAATGAAAATTTAAAAAGCAAATAAATGCAAATTTAGATAGCAAATAAATACAATAAAGTAAGATAAATGAAAATCTTGTTGAAACATTCAAAAAATAAATAAGTACACAAATAACAGCATAAGAGCATATTACAATAGCTCAAATTACAAGTCCCAAACACAACTCCTACGAGAAATGAAACTACAACTAAAAATCAGTAATACATAAACCATGATATTTTATAATGATAGCTGCCCTGTAAAACAACAAAGTGGAATTTAATTTTTTTTTGATAATGTTCTCACTTGAAAGTTGAAAGTCACATAAAATACAAATACATGTACAATATCATCAGACATTTTTGTCTAATTAGCCAACACTGGACATTGTCATGAATAGGGCCCACGGACGGGTTATTGGTTGAGTTAAAACACCAATTCAAAACTTTAGCATATATATATATATATATATATATATATATATATATATATATATATATATATATATATATATATACACACACATACATATATGCTAAAGTTTTGAATTAGTGTTTTAACTCAACCAATAACCCGTCCCCAGTAGTTTTGGAATTTGGCTAAAACCAAAATATCGCAGGATTCTTTTTTGAATTGGTGTTTTAACTCAACAAACAATCCATGTTGTATACTCCTTGCATAAGAATATATAAATGGATTCTTTTTTCTCATTTATATTTAATGTATCTTATATTTCTAATTAATATAGAGCTATATCAATAAAACTAAAATTTTTACAATTCCAATTGCAGTTAATTATTTTTTTATATATACAAAAATAAAAATAAATCTATTTTAATTGATGGAGACTAGTTAAAAGTTAAATACTGCTGAAATCCATTCAACGACACAACATTAGCATGAGCTCTTAAATCCAAGTAAAATTTGATTGAATTAGATGGTACTGAAATTGACTTTTGGTTTTTGATTTTTGGTATCTTTGTATCACATAATAATCATTGAGCCATAATAAATCCAAGTAAAATCTGAAAAAACATTTTTTTGTGTGCATATATAGTGTTAGATTAGAATAAATCGACAGACCAAATTAATGTATCAGTATAGGAATGGGCCAAAGCTAAAACTCGAAGAATATTTAAATAACCTTTGTTCCTCCTCAGTTACCAGTTATATAAATCCATGTTGGAGCATTATTTAATTCAGAAAAATCATCATAAACGAAAAAGAAAAAAAAAAGGTAAGAGTTAAAACCAATCGTAAACAGGCAGTTGGCTAAAACCCATATCAGAACCCCAGGCCCAATTTCGGAAAACTCAAACCCAACTTAGCATTCTATAAAAAAAGAAAACATTCATGGAAATAAAGTAAAGGAGAGAAATTTGATTACCTTTATTTTGTAAAAAAAACTCGAAGTCGGCTTTATAGAAATGCAGGGAAAAAAGGGAATAAAATCTATGAAATCAGTAATGCTTCAGCAAATCATAGAGAGTGTTTTTTTTTTGGAGAGATCGTGCAAGCAACTGCTTTTCAGTTTCTAGTGTTTAGTGCGCTATCATATGTAATGTCCGTTAGTTAGGATCTATAGTTATATTGATCCTTTAGAGAGAGAGAGGATAGATGGCTTAGGGTTTAAGAGTTGTTAAAATGATTAAAGAAAGCTTTCAAGCCTATGAAGGTCATGAAAGGTTCAAAACAGTAGAGTTTGGAATGTGGGGAGAACATTTGTGTGTTTTAAGAGTGAAGAGGACATTCACGCCCGTGAATGATGTTTCATGTCTATAAATAGACAATCACACCTATAAACACAAATCAATTAGCCATGTGAGCAGCTATAATTTTCTCTCTCCTCTGTTTCTTATCTCTTCCATATACTTCTCTCCACCATCCTAAAATCCTTCTTGACATGCCAAAGACCTCCGTTCCATCTTTTTAGCCCTTGTTTAACCTAAAACTTTATTATTTGAAGCTTGAAAAACTTGGAAAGGTTTTGAGAAGTGTTGTTGAAATGCGATGATTGAACACAATTTTTTAGCTTGGTTTTAGATTGTTTTCGGTAATAAGGATCTTATGAGAATGTTTTTGTGTTCTTAGGATCTGCTAGGGACTTTCAAAGCGCATCTCAAGGGGAAAGACAAGCTTGAAAATTTTGAAGATTAGCTAAGGCTCCATTTTGATTAGAGGTATGTACATATTGATATTTAAATTAATTTTCTTTGTATTTTGGCATGTGAAATGTGTTGTAAATGTATGATAAAAATGCTAAGATATGAAATCAATGAAAATGATATAGTTGTTGTGAGTTTATATGTTAATATGCCATGGGTGTTAACTATGAAAGTTAATGAGTTTTAAGGTGGTATTTTGGTATGATTTGTGGATTTAAAGTGTTAAATATTGTCATAACATGTTTACGGTAGTCAATATATACTAAAATGTTAATAGAAGTGATTGACATTGATCAATTTTAGAGCCATTAAATGTATTGTGTGATTATTCTATTTTAAGCACGTTTTTGTTTTTGAAAAATCAAGGTTTCACGCCCGTGAAACATGTGTAAAACGGACAATAACTCTTCATGTCTTACTTCATAGTTAGAAACGCCGTAAATAATTAGTCACGATCATGAATATCAATTCCCAGTTTTTAACGTTCGAACCCAAATTTTTTGAGCTTTGTTTCACAATCGGGAAGTCATAAAACATGATTTTTACACTTGTAAATGGATGATGTAAATTTGTATGCAGTAGCTTTTATATTTTGATTCACGGGTAAGACACCCATGAAAGACACATTCATGGCCGTAAATTGGATATTCACGCCCGTAAAGCACAATGATTTCATTATATGCATATTTTGATTTTGATTTTGATGCTATGTGATGGGGTTAAATAATCACATATTATAAGTTGTGTGTAAGCATGAATACAATGTGTATGAGATAATGTGGCTTAGTTAAATGCTTAATAGCATATTTATGATAATGACAAATAAAAAAATAAAGAATATGATTATGTTCATATACCCAGTTATCTAATAACGACTTGACGTTGTATAGATAGTATGTCATTAAGTTGACTTAGTTTAATTCTACTCAAATGTACCTTTTTTGAAAATTGCATCTAAGTCTTGAGAAGCAAAACTAATATTTAGGAAACTGAAGTAAAATTATAGTCACCAAAACAACTTTTAGTTCTTTATTTGATGTTTCTTAACTTTTTTTTTTTTTTTTGCAAGCAAACATATTACTATATGGGTCATACTAATCAAACTCAATAGGAAAAGCTAACTCAAGGAAAATGATTGCCTTATTCTGGGCCAATGTGAGCAAATAAGAAACTGAAAGACGTGCTATAGTATTCATTTTGATGAATATGTACCAATTTCTAAAACAAAGTAAAAATTTCTGGTGGAAGAGGTAAGGCAACGATAAGATCTATGAAGAAATCTGATCTCAAATAACGCCTAGCAATTTTGTGTGGATCCATTACAAGTTCACCCCTTTCGAAATCTCTGGAACTAGGTGAAACATAAGTTGTCCTGAACTTGACCACAACATGTAAGACAGAATATGTCCGCAAAAATTCGAAAACATGTCACAGTAATCCCCAAATTCATATCAGTATCCATACAGAAAGTAACATGGTTTTGTATCACTGATGGAAGATAAAAGAACAATGGATCAACCAAAAGTGCTACAGGAAAGAGAAAAGGAAAATTTTGCTCAATTGCAGCAAAACATCACTTCTTGGATCAAGCATTTGTTTCCTCCATGGCTCATGATTCTCTAGAAATACCTTAAACCTTCCAAAATTAGGAATCTTGGGGTTGATTTTTGTATCACTTACCCCACGTTCAGCTTTCAATAATGGACCAGACATTTTATATACATGCATTTCATGGAGCTTGTTTTCATTAAACCTTATAAAATTTGAAAACCAAATAATCAAAGTCACCTAAAAAATGCAGATATTAATCAAAGAAAAAGTGAAAAAAAAATCCTTATGCTACTTACCTCACTAGCTTTTCTTTCTTGAACTCCACGACATCAAATATTAATCACTTATGTGGATTGTGTTATAGAGAATGTAAGAATCATAGAATTCCCTTTTTTCTAAATTGAAATAACATTTTTAAGAAATAAAGCTTGCAATAGGAAAACTTAAATTTTAAATCTCAAAATAAGATTAAAATCCAAATTTGAGTATTTTAAATCTCAGAGAGAGGAAATATTTGGCGAAAGACAGAAGGTGGGATATATGGGTTTTGACTTCCATTAAAAGAAGAGCAAATAACTAATTTTAAAAGAAAAAGACAGACAACTTTGGATTTGTTCCTTACTAAGAACAACAATTTATAACAAATGCAAGGACTCTGCAATATTGTTACACAAAAGAACACTATTTTTATTAGAAAGTTTGGCTTAACAAAAGAAATAAGACAGAAACAATTGGACAGACATGACAAATGCACCAAGAATTTTTAGATTAGAGTAATATTTATTGGGAATTCATGACAACATATTAAAATAACAGGTTTTACAGGTCGTCACACATTATTAAGCATGTATTGAATTAGTTTAGAGATTAGAGAAAGGAAAAAACTGCAAGATCGAAGAGGAATTCAGAAAAATGCAACCTCTGTTCATATATTTAAGATCTCCTTATTGTTGTCAACTACATAACATGCAATTCAACAAAAAGGTTTATATTGTTACCATTGCGAAGTGGCAATTGACAGGAGTGAGATGAATAAGGTTATGAACTCCTAAAATTTCTATATATAGTTTATCCTAAAGCATATCAAATTCACAGTTTTATTTGAAACTCGAAAGAAAGGAAAAAAAAAAAAGTGAAACTTTTCTGTCACATTCTCTTAAGAGTGTTAAACGTAAACATTTTCAGATTCATGAATTGAATGCCAATTGTAAGCAGATTAAAGAATTTCAATAGAGAAGTAAAACGAGGAAGAACTATCTATGCCTCGTGTATTCTACATAAAAATGGTCATTAAGCAAATTCTTTAAAAAGAATGCCATTAATCAACAATAAAGCCTTCATGAATGGAAAGTAATCAAAGGCTATACAAGAACCTATACTAGATGTGGATAAGTAAATTTAAAACCTACTGAAAAAGGAAGAATTCCAAAACAAGAAAAAATTGGCCAAGGAGTAATTTTGCACTCTAAGCACGAATTCAGGTCAGGCATTGACAATTCAGCACCAATACACCAAACAGATACGAATTCCACTTCCTCATCAATCAAATTAGAAACGGAAAGTGAATAAAAGAAAAATTATGAAGTGAATTTATCTGTTGTTCCCCATCAATGTAAATCAAGGATCCATCTCTATAGCCAAGGAAAGACCTCCCATTCTTGGGATTGAACCTAATAGGGGCATCACAGCCAGTGCTGAGATTGAAAGCATATACTGATTTAAACCCATACTTGTCGAGGATATTTCGAACCTTAAGCTGGTCCTGGTCCCACCTTCCCAAGCTTGAATACCTCAATCGGACCCTTGCCACAACGGTATAGATGGATCTTCACTTCCGGCAATTTTGTCCTCACCGTGGGTAGAAATGTGCGGCACAGTGAAGGAGCAGCGGCAGACGGCGAACCACAGTCACAGCAGTGGCGGTTTTCTGGGTTTGGATATCCCCAAATTATATTGAAAACCTTATCAATGCCAAAAACGCATCGCTAAGTTAGAGCAATTTAAATAAAACAACGCATTTAACTTAAAGCTTAGCAACGCGACCTTGGCGTCCTATGTACACGTTGCTATCTTAAACGCTAATATAGTTATGCATTTTGACTTTTCATGCGTCGTTTAGAGATGCCAATCCCGCATCGCTATACTTCGTATAAATATGGCATTCTGTTAACTCCAAATTTAGTGACACCTGATTACTGCGTCGCTAATAAATGACGCCCTTTGCGTCGCTAATCAGTGACGCCCTTTGCATCACTTTGTCGTCACTAAAACTACTGTCAACTTTTAGCGCTAATTTTAGCGATGCTATTTGAGCGTCACTAAGTAATTATGTCACCACGCATCATAATGGTGTCGCTAATGGCATTGCTACTTCTTTATCCTAATTTATTGTCGCTTATGTGTCTCTTGGTGTCTCCACATACGACATCTCTAAGCGGCGTCGACAATTCTTGCTATTTCTTATAGTGTATACTCTCCCAACAGTAAGCATTTTTTCAGTATTCAGATCCTGGAATAGACAATGTGTAAAAAGAAATACAATTTTAATGAGTGATGTATTTACAAGTTTACTAACAAAAATCAAGTTGTATATGAAACTAGGAATATATAAGGCTTTAGAGAAGGAAAAGGTCTCATGTAATTTGATGTTTCCTATATATTTAACATTTTTGGTTGTTTCATCTAGTAAATGGACTAAAAAGAGCTTATTTATGAATGAAATATTGGTAAAAGCAGTTAAGATTGTAAATGAACTGACCCGAGCCGAATATTAATGAGCTCGATCTTAGTTTGTTTAAAATTGGCAAAGGACTTGAGCTCGATTTGAGCTCTTACATTTGAGCTTGATCTTAGTTCGTGTCAAAATTTTTAAGCTTACGAGCAAATCAAACTCGTTTCTCAAATAATTCTTTTATTATACTTAATAAGGTTAAATTGAGTTTGATTCATTAACTAATAATGATAAAACTTCAAGTTTGGTTCGCTAATTAATAATGATAAAATTTCAATTTAGAGATCGATAAAAAAAATATAATATAAACAATCATTTAACGAATACATTTACGAGTTTTTAAATAAATATATTTGAAAGTTTTTAAATGAATACGTTTGCGATTTCTTAAACAAATATGTCCACAAGCTAACGAATCAAACACTATTAAATTCGAATTTAGCTCGTTAACAGTAATAAACAATATCGAATAAATATTTTTCGAATTAAAATCTGAATAGTTTGTAAACGGTTTGATTTATTTACAATCTAAAAACATTTGTATCCCCACACATATGTGATTAGAAGCACTAGTGTCAACTCTCCAAATACCATAATCAATTTGGGACAAAGGGCATTAATGTTAAAAGTTAAGTTTAAATTTATAATGTTTTTTAAAAAAACCAGTACAATTTAGAAAACGTAAAGTGTAGATATTTTTTTTGTTCCACAAAATAAATAAAATGACAGTTATTTTTATGTATATATGTGCCCGAATGAAGGAAAAAATAAAAGAAGAAAGGAATGTTAATATTAATGAGTAAATTGAGCGATTCCAACAGGACAATAAAGTAAAATTTCAAATAATACAAAAAAATATAAAAATAAAAATAGCAGTGAAACAGGATGATATATTTTGAAATCAAATTTTAAATATATAACACTTTTAAAGTTTGAAAAAGTTCAAATATATAACACTTGGAAGAAAAAGTTTACTCTAATATAAATTCAAATTAATATAGATTATAGAATTACCAAATGTTAAAACAAAAAAAAAAAAGGGTCAGTGGGTGCTGTTTGCAAAGGATTGTTTTGAGGAAATTCTCAAGACATCAAATAGGAAAGCAGCTCCTAAGCTGCCAACACTTACTTAAGGTGTCGGCATAAGCTTGTTTTTTGTGTTATTTATTTTTAATATTATATTTATTCGTTACAAAAGTTATCAAAGTGGATAAGCATCACGTCTTTAAAGCGGCAACCGTTGGACGTATATGGGAAAGATCACTATTTCAAAATTTTAAACTCATATTATTTTCGTTTCCTAAGGGGAAAAAAAAAAAGAAAAGAAAAACTCCTATTCTTTTGCTCTGAATAATCTCTAAAATTTTTATTTTACATATTTAATTATTTTCGTTACGAAGTCAACAACAGATATAAATTTTTTATTTATGGAAAAATTCGATTAAAATTTGAATTCCAGAGCTTAAAATTTTATTTTTAAATTAATATTATTACAATAAAGCTTATTGAATATATATGTGTAAATTTTAATGCAAAAGTAAACAAACATCACAAGGTTTGGACCATTTGTTTGAGTTCAATGTTTTCTGCCAATATTTCCAGCTGTTCACAGCTTCAAACCAAAGTCCCTACACTCCAAGCAAACCTCCAAATTCACTTGTTCTCTTTTTCTTTTTCTATTCTAATTAATCCCATGCTATCACGAATTGGTTACCTTTTCTACCTCTTAAACGGACAACATATAATTATAATTATCTTATCAGTATCGTTATTGTAACTATCACATTAACAATATACCAATTGGGAATATTTAATTAGCATATCTATTTTATATAATAGTCATAATAAAGATAAAAAGTCACGAATTCAATATTCAACTTCTATGAAGTGTATAAAAAAACCTATCACATTATCTATCCAGTATAATTTTAGGAAGTCTTGTCGCTTCTCAATCTATTGCTGCTTTATATTCACTTGGTTCAAACAACACATATTTCTCACTTGTGTGTTCAACAACAATAATGGCTTCTTCCTGTTCTTGTTCTTCTTATTATTACAGGTGGCCAAGCAGCTTAATGTTAGTTTTGTTAATGATGATGTCAGTTATTGAGTGTTGTGTGGGTAACTTTTATAGCCAATTTGATGTGACTTGGGGAAATGGTAGAGGAAAAATACTCAACAATGGTCAGCTTCTAACTCTTTCACTTGATAAGGCTTCGGGCTCAGGATTTCAATCCAAGAATGAATTCCTTTTTGGGAAGATTGATATGCAACTCAAGCTTGTCCCTGGCGACTCTGCTGGCACTGTTACATCCTACTATGTACACATATTTACCTGCTGTATTTGCCATGTTTCTCTATTTAGTCATTTATATTCTTTTTTTTTTCAATTACTTTTCTTATATTTTGGTATATTTAGTTTTTTAAAGAAATTAATTTTTATTTCATTCTCGCTCTATAAAATGATGTGGCACAAAATTTTTATTCTCCCACTGCCTCGAAATTTTGATTGCCTACATCATCTTGTCTTATGAAGGCAGAATGAAACGAAAATTAGCTTATTAAAAGGTTGATTGCACCACCACCATGGTAAGATATCTCGAATTCAAGTCAAATACAGAACGAGGGATGTGTTAGACTGTTTTATTTTTTCTCTTTTCAAAAAATATTTATAATTTAATTTTCTACTTATATAATTTTTGCATAATTAAATTGCAGATGAAATCGCCAGGTTATACATGGGATGAGATAGACTTTGAATTCTTGGGAAACGTAAGTGGGGATCCTTACACTATTCATACAAATGTGTATAGCAATGGCAAAGGTGACAAAGAGCAACAGTTTCGCCTGTGGTTTGATCCAACTAAAGATTTCCATACCTATTCCATTCTCTGGAATCCTTATCGAATTATGTAAGTACTATTTTATTTCTTTTTCTTTTTGTTTGACATAACATGTAAATTATTTTCTTGTATAGGGAAAATACAGATGCTATCTATATTAATTTTACACACTTCAATATTCTTAATTATGGTATAATTTAGATTCTCAATTGCTGGAATACCCATAAGGGAATTCAAGAACATGGAATCAATTGGTGTACCATTCCCAAAAAGGCAGCCCATGAGGATATACTCAAGCATATGGAATGCAGATGAATGGGCAACAAGAGGTGGCCTTGTTAAAACAGACTGGTCCAAAGCTCCTTTCACATCCTCTTACAGGAATTTCAAAGCTGATGCTTGTGTTAGGTCTGCTTCAGGCAAACCCATTTGCTCTTCCAACAAAATTTTTCTAACACAACATTTAGATGCCCTTAGCCAAAAAAGACTCAGATGGGTTCACAAAAAATTCATGATTTACAATTACTGCACTGATACTAAGAGATTCCCTCATGGCTTCCCTCCTGAATGCTATCGCTGATCATTTAATTTGCACCACAAATTAATTGTGGGTAGCCTTTAATTTAATCACTGCATACATATAAGCAATGTATTTTCATTTTAAGTTTGTTGTTTTTAGATTGTATAGAGTACAAGGGTTTATATTATGCATTATGTATCTTAGTCATATATGCTTTTATATGTATATAACTAATTAACATTTCCACCTGTAATAAATTTTACTTTTTCAGAAATTTATATATGTATATATTCTTCCTTTGTTTATTTGTCTATTTGCAAATGAAGTCAATTGACGTATTGGTGAATGATTGAAATCCTAATAAGTTGGGTTGAACATTATGGGAGGCTGGAGTTATTTTTTAAAAGCTATTGAAGTATTTAACTCATTATTTTTAATAAATGAATCTCAATATTTTTACAAGTGAACTCCAATAAAATTTATCATATATATATGGATTTTACTACATGAAATTTCTAAATTTTCCATTGTTAAAATGATAAATCATATTTATTTAACTTTTATCATTGATTGTTAATGAATGGTGACACTTTGAAAAAATAAATAATCTCTCTTTGATTGTAGCATTTAATTTTTATTATTCATTAATAACAAATAATAGAGATTAAATTAAACATTAACCATTCAATTTGAAAATAAATTTCAATTCGTTGAATAAATTGGTTGTTTTGTATGAAATTTGGCTAGAACATATAGTTAAGTAGGGTTGTAAGCGAAATTTGGATTTTATCAAACCGAAAATGGAGGAAAAAAATTTAAAACTAAACTGTTGACTTTTTTTACTAATTTCAAACTGAATTGTACTATTTGATAAATCTGGATCTTATAGTGATATACAAACTAAAAATTATATTAAATTATACATAACTGTTTTGAAACTGAACTGTACTAAAATAATCGATATTTAAATATTTATATTTAAAAATGTAATAATTTATAATAATATGATATTTTTATACTTTTATTATACAAATATAATATAACTTAAAATATAATTATACACTTTAATCCATAAAATTAAAATTATAAATTTATTAATTAGTTAATAAAATTAATATCACATTTATAATAACAATGAATTTAAATAATTAAACTTTTTAATATGTTAAAAATAATTTTATATATTGAAAATTTTATGAAATGATGGTGTAGAGAATTGAACTTGTTGAACTTTATATAAATTTAAACTAAACTAATCATCAAGAAAAATTAACTATCTTTTTTTTATCAAGTGAATAAAAAATAATTATAAGATTTTTCTATTTTTCCTTTTATAATAACTTTTTTTACCACTAATCATATTTTTTTAGTATTTATAATTTTTCTAATTATATTATGCAATAAATCTAAATTTATAATAACTGTATTATAAATATATATTAAATATATCTATATGATTTTCTATCAAAATAATTAAAATATATTAAATTCAAATGATTTTATACCAACTACTTAATTATTTTGATTTTTTCAATCTACATTTACTTATTTTTTATTTATTCTTTTAATTATCTTAAATTTGATTGATAGTTATATAAGGTTTGTGGTATATTTTGTTTATAATTCTTTATATATATATATATATATATATATATATATATCAATGATAAGTCATATTTTAATTGGTACGCTGAGATATAATTAGAAACTCATAATATATGACTTTATAATTAATAAAAAAATTATAATATTTTAGTGCCTTTTCAATTTAAAATCATTATAAGGAAAAATCATTAACAAAAAAATATTGAATTTTCTATACTAAATTCTTTTTATTTCATAATTACTTTTAAAAAAATTAACTTAAATACACTAACGTTCAATCAAATATCTAAATTTTAATTGTAAGTCTACAATAAAATATGAAATTATTATTTTTATATATGTCTAATTCAACTGCATACAATTTATCTTTTAATTTATTACTAACTACTGAAATTTATTTTTTAATCTTATTAATTATTGTTATTGTATAAATTTGATTAATTTAGCTACAACCAAATTATCGTATGATTTCTTAGCAAATACTGATATTTTTTTCATAATTATATTATTATAGAATTAGTAAAAAAAATTAGTTCACATAAATGGTTGTAGTTAATTAATAAAATAATATAATCAAAATTAATATATATTACAAACTTATGTATGGTTTCCTCTTCTATTATAAAATAATTTTTGGGATGGACTAAAAAAATAAAAAAGAATAAAATATCAAAACATAACCTATACTAAATTTTAATGTTATTTTTTATTTTAAAATTAAAATTTTAATATATAATAATAACATTTTTATTTTTACTTTTGTTCAATAAATATTTGAATAATTTTTTTTCTATATCGACATATAATTAGATAATTTAAAATTGTGTTAAATTAAAATAAATGTCAATGTATTATTTAACGTATATTATTATTATTATTATTATTATTATTATTATTATTATTATTATATGAGTCAATGTAGCTATGTGTAAATTTTAAAATAATTATATTATACACAAAATAAATTGAGTCTATCTAATCAGCTTGTGTAATTTTGTTTTTTAAAAAAAATACACTAATGTTAAATTAAATATCTAAGTATTAATTATAAATTTACCATAAAATTTAGAATTATTTGTTCTATATGTGTCTAATTCAACTACATATAATTTATCTTTTAATTTATTACTAAATACTGAAATTTATTTTTTAATTGCTTTAATTATTGTTATGCTATAAATTTAATTAATTTAACTATAACTAATTTATTATATGATTTCTTACCAAATACTAATATTTTTTTTCTTAATTATATTATTAGAGAACTAATAAAAAAATTAGATCATATCAATTATTATATTGAATTAATCAAATAACATAATCAAAGGTAATATGTATGACAAACTTATGTTTAGTTTCTTTTTATATTATAAAATAGTTTTAGGATGGACTAAAAAAATAAAAAAGTATAAAATATCAAAACATAATATATAATAAATTTTAAAATTATTTTTATTTTAAAATTAAAATTTTAATATATAAGAATAAAATTAAAATTTTATTTTTTTTGAACAAATATATGAATAAAAACTAGATATTTTATATTAAAATTTTATACAAATCTACATAACTATGTGAAAATTTTTAAATAATTACATTGTATGTAAAATAAATTTAACTTTTTGAAAATCTACACATGATTAAAAAATTTAAAATTATATTTAATTAAATTAATTGTTAATGTATTATATAACATATATATTACAATATATATGATTATATGAGTCAATACAGTTATGTGTAATTTTTTTTAAAAAAAAAAAGAAAATGCACTAATATTAAATTAAATATCGAATTGTTAATTATAAATCTACCATAAAATTTGAAATTATTTGCTATAATTTATTTTTTAATTAATTACTAACTACTGAAATTTATTTTTTAACAGCATCAATTATTGTTATTTTATAATTTAATAATTTAACTACAACTAATTTATCATATGATTTCTTAGTAAATACTGATATTTTTTTAATTATATTATTAAAAAATTAATAAAAAATTAGTTTACATAAATGATTGTAGTAAATTAAACAAATAATATAATCAAAGTTAATATATATTACAATATGTTGGTTTCTTCTTGTATTATAAAATAATTTTTATGATGGACTAAAAAGATAATAAAGAATAAAATATCAAAACATAATCTATAATAAATTTTAATCTTATCTTTAATTTTAAAATTACAATTTTAATATATAATAATAAATTTAAAATTTGTATTTTTTTTGAACAAATATTTGAATAAAAGCTAGATATTTTATATTAAAATTTTATATGAGTTTATATAGTTATGTGAAATTTTTTAAATAATTATATTGTAAGTAAAATAAATTTAATTTTTTCTTAAATCGACACATGATTAGTGAATTTAAAATTGTGTTTAATTAAATTAATTTTCAATGTATTAAATAACATATATATTATAATATATATGACTATATGAATCTATGTAGTTAGTTATATGTATTTTTTTATAAAAAAAAATACACTAATGTTAAATTAAATATCTAAATATTAATTATAAATTTACCATAAAATTATAAGTTATTTATTATATATGTGTTTAATTTAACTACATACAATTTATTTTTTAATTTATTACTAACTACTAAAATTTATTTATATTAATTTGATTAATTTAATTTATTTGCAAACACTGATATTTTTTCGTTAATTAGATTATTAGAGAATTAATAAAAAAAAACTAGTTCACATAAATGATTGTTGTAAATTAATCAAATAACATGATCAAAGTTAATATATATTAAACTTATGTTTTATTTTCTCTTATATTATAGTTTCTGGGATTGACTAAGAAAATAAAAAAGAATAAAATATTAAAAATAATCTATACTAAATTTTAATTTTATTTTTAAATTTAAAATTAAAATTTTAATATATAATAATAAAATTAAAATCAAAACTTTTGTTCAATCCGAATAAAAGCTTGATATTTTACATTAAAATTTTATATGAGTCTATATAGTTATGTATAAATTTTTAAATAATTATACTGTACATAAAATAAATCTAACTTTTTTTTTCTACATTGACACATGATTAAAGAATTTAAAATTATATATAATTAAATTAATTTTTAATGTATTATATAACATATATTATATATCTAAATTTTAATTATAAATTTACCATAAAATATGAAGTTATTTGCTCTATATGTATCTAATTCAACTACAAACAATTTATCTTTTAATTTATTACTAACTACTAAAATTTATTTTTAAATCTCATTAATTATTATTATTCTATTAATTTGATTAATTTAACTACAACCAATTTATTGTATGATTTCTTAGCAAATACTTTTTAATTATATTATTAGATAATTAATAAAAAAAAATTATTTCATATAAATGATTGTAGTGAATTAATCAAATAACATAATCAAAGTTAATATATATTACAAACTTATATTTGGTTTTCTCTTATATTATAAAATAGTTTTTGGAATAGACTAAAAAAAAGAATAAAATATCAAAACATAATCTATAATAATTTTTTTTTATTTTTAATTTTAAAATTAAAATTTTAATATAGAATAATAATTTTTTTTTATTTTTGTTCAACAAATATTTGAATAAAATCTTGATATTTTATATGATAATTATATTGTACATAAAATCAATTTAACTTTTTTTCTAGATCGACACATAATTAGAGATTTTAAAATTATATTTAATTAAAATAATTATCAATGTATTTTATATAATATATATTATTATTAGAATAAATGTAGGTATGAAATCAATATTTTCTAATTTAACCTGTATATAACTATTAAAATTTTCTAATCTAACTTTTTTAAATTGTTTATCAATATAAATTTTAGAAATATTTTTAATTTATTTAGCTTTTCCACTTATTTATCCTATTTAGTTTAGAATTTCTAATTTTATTATCCAGTGCATTAAATTTTTTTTGAGAATAGGGATTAAGATTTAAGGAGAATACGAAAATTTTATTCATTTTTATATTAGACTACATTTTTTGTCTTAAATTTCAAGAAATTGGTTACTAAGAATTGGAACTAAATTTTTATTTAAAAGATTTTTTTTTCAAATTTTGGATTCATAAAGTAATTTCACCAAAAATTGCGAGCTATAATGAAATACTAAATTTAAAATCTTTTATCTTTTATGTTTAATCTTTTTTATGGAAACACTTATGTATGACGTTATTTCAATTTATTTGTTTTTAATATCGCAATGAATTTCTATAAATTTATTCATCAAAATGATATGATTTATTGGGAAGTGTGATTTACTTTTATTTTTGAAAAAAATTATCATAGAATTATTCTTATGGAATTACTATATTTATATCAATTATATTATTTAAATACTGAATTATTTGTACAATACTGTACTGTATTGTTTAGTACCAAAAAAATCAAATAAATGTACCAATTTATTTCTAAATTTTTGGACAATAAAATACAGGAATTTATTTTGAAAAATATAATATAATACTTATATTTAAAAATTTCTGATATTTCATTACGCTTCTAGAGATTTTGCAATTCCCGGATTGAATCGGATCTGTATACCCCTATAGTCAAGTAAGCCTATCGCTAGAGTCCAAGCAAAACTGACGATTAATCTAACCTGGGCCTGACCACGCTGTCAATTTTGGACAATAATCAAATTTCAAAATGAGGTATCAAATTTCCAGTGGATCTAACCAGAGAGTGCTATAGCGAAAATTGTTGTTTTTAAAATTTAATTTCTAAAATTTAAATTAAAAATATTTTAGAAATAATGTGTTCTGAGAGCCAATTATATTTTAGAATTACATCTGCTTATACAATGAAAATAATAGATATATTTTTTTAATCTTTGGTGAAGGTTAGTAAGTTTATGAATTCTTCAATATTTACATAATTGATTTGTTTTCTTGCATAATATATAACAGATTTTCACATAAATTAAATATTAAAATAAATATACCCCTTTCTTTTAGACAAAATGAAGAATTAATAGAATTGGGTAAGTGAAGAAAATAAAAGCTAAAATTCAATTTTAAATATTTTTAGACCAAATCGACTCATGTCAACTTAGAGGGAGAAGGGAGCCAATATTTTCATTGACTGCTAGAGTAGTAATGTTGAAATTAAATTAAAAGAAGAAAATGAAATAAAAAGAGTATGGTTGTTGGTTTGATCTTGAGCTTCTACATCCATCACTTGCCAATTTTCATGAGATTAATTTTGAGAAATTGATCTAGAAAAAAAAAAAAGAATGAAAGATGTAAAAACTTAGTTCAAGAATTAGAATAGAAAATTTGAAATATATAAAAAAAAAAAATTAAATTCAGTACTTGGAGTAAAGAATTTGAAGTATAGAAAAATAAATTCTAGATTTGGGTAGAAGTCTTTGAGAACAATTAATATTAAAATTACAAATGAGAATTTAATTAAGCATTTTTAAGGAGGAAGATCATGGTAATAAATGGTAAATTTAAGGTATATATAATATCAATATATATGCATTTTTTCGATTTGAAATTAACCGAAATAACTGGTTCGGTTCAAATTTCCATTTGCTATATGAAAACCAGAATAGAACCTTAGAATGAAGATTTCGTTCCGGGTTGCAAACTATAAAGCTTTGACTAAGGTTTGATTCTAAATTTCATCGGTTTAATTTAGATTTAATTTTATTTTCAAACTCAACCGTGGCAAAAGCTTATAATATATATTTTTTGAAGAATATTTAGTTAATAAAATTAAAACTATACATTTTTAATAATATGATTCTACATTAATAATTAGAGGTAATGAGGTATATTAATTGATAACTATACAGAAACAATAATTTATATTAGTTTTTTCTTAACAAGGCACATTAATTAACAAAAAATTAACGATGTAATTAAAAATTAACAAATTTACTATAAAAAAAGAATAATAAAATTGTATGGAGAAGTAATCAATTTTAAGATTATTTTAACATACTGTAGCTATTTTTTGGGTCAACCCAGGAATCAAGTGCCTTTAAAATAGCAGGAATTTGGACTATTTCTTATGGATGCGCTGCTATTAAAAATCTAATGATTCTAATTAGTTTTATAATTATTATGAGTATTTAATATTATTTAATACAAAAAATTATAATCTTTACTAATCAAACTGTAACCAAGATTATAACCAATAAAATATCTCTTATATATATATATATGAATGAAAATTAACTAAAAGGAAAGTACACTCTTCAATTTTTGAAACTCTCCAATACTTATTTCATTATTGGTTGGTGAGAAAAAAGAAAAAACTAAAAATAAGGAGAGAGAAAAAAATTATTTAAATTTTTTTTTCCTCACCCACCAATAATGAAATGAATGTTAGATAGTATCCAAAATTAGAGTGTTAACTAATAATTAGATCAAAATCTCAATTAAAAAAAAAAATCAAGATCCCATAATTTTTTCCTTTCACACTTGGATTTCGTGTGCTTTTCAATAATTATGTAATGAGATGAAGATCCCATAAAGGTTCATGTTCACACCAGTTTCATCAATAAAATTAATTTTGAATTATCATCGCCAGCATGAAACGTGCCATTATGAGTCTAATGCATACGTTGCATTTCTTTTTTTCATTTTTACAATCAAAATAAAATGAGGAAAAAAAAAAAGAGCCTCATGTTTGATTTTTTTATTTTTTCATTTTTCAAAAATATTGGGTTATCATTGATGTTTGAATTAATTCAGAGATATTAATATTCGCTAGTAAAAATATAATGGAGACTAAGTTTTTACTTGGTAATGTGTGAATTCCTTATTTATAGGATTTATATTGTGAATGTATATATATATATATATATATAATGATATTGGGTGCTAAAATCCTTACATTCTCAAATGTCCAACTTTTTCTTAATGACAACCTTTAGGTATGCAAGCAGTTACCAAGGAGCTCCAAACAAAACTTAGTTGTCTTAGACCCTTTTGCCTTCGGGAAAAAAAAAAACATTTTTCCTAAAAAAAAATTATTTTTAATTTTTTTCGTATTTTAATAATTATTTTTTAAAAACAAACAGATAAATAGATGTAAGTTTGAAAAAAAAAATTTATAAAAAATTAAAAAATTAATTAATTAATTTAAAAAATTTTAAAATTATTTTTCTCACATACCAAGTACAATCCCAAATACCCTTAATTGATCTGAAATCATAATATATATTTGCTACTTGCTAGTTAGTTGTGAAAGACAAATGAGAGGGAGAACAATATGATGAAGAAAAAATAATTGATAAGCCGTCAATTAAAAGATTATTTAATGTATTTATTGTCGAATCAACTATGTCAAATAAGGAAATTAACGTTAAGAAAAACGATAATTTTGAAAACTTTTTTTTTTAATAATATTAACAATGAAATTGAGAAAAAAAAAAAACAACTGCCAGTGGTAAAATTAAAAATATTAAATTTTTGGTCAGAGGTAATTTTGCCCCTCTATCATTTTTAAACTTTCTTTAGTTCTATAGCATCTCCAAAATAAAATAAACTAAAGAACAAGTGGTCCATGTAAATGGACCTTCTATAAATAATAAACTAAGTATTAATTTGATGAGCTTTTACTTTAAGTAATCTAACAAATATAAAATTGAATTGAATATTTTCTTAATTCTAACTTTTAATAGTCTAAAGCTGAATTAGATATTTAGTTAAATAAAAATAAAAGTTAACTGACTGCCGACTTTTAAATGCTAAAAGTTAGCTTTCTATAAAGAGTTGGAATTTTTCACATTTTATATCAAAAGTAAGAAATTAGTTTTTAGATATTTAATATATTAAATAATAATTTTTATTAATTAAAAAATTATATTTTATATATAATTATTATTTTTTGTGTTGTATATGATTTGCATCAACAAGTAAAAAATATATTATATACATAACATTAATAGCATAATATAATTATTAATAGTTATTTTATAAATTGTAATTAATTTTTAATTAAATAATTATTAAACACTTTAAAATAACTATTAACAGTTAACTCTCACTGTTATCTGTTGATAAATAATTGTTACTGTTGATGAATTAGTTGAATCAAACAAACCCTAAATAATGAAATATCTATTTTGAAAATTTCTCAATATTGAGGTCCACTGATGCTGTCTATTAAATTGGACACACTACATGACAAACACAAAACGATTTCACTTCACAAAATTAAATTGATTAACTATCGAATATAAATCACTTATAAATTCTACTTATATAACCCACGTGTAGTTTTCATCATTACCAAGAAAACCACAATTTATTTAGACATCAATTTATGTATTTGACTAAATTAGACATCAATTTGTGTATTTAACTAACTTATAGTATATCAATTTCCTTATAGATTTCTCAATAAGTTTATACATCGATTTATTTATTTAACTAAATTTTGAATCTATTTAAATATATTAAAAAAGTAGTGTAATGTTGTAAAAATATCTAGTTCATTTAATAAGACCCACTATTTAAATTCCAAAACAATTAATTAGTGTTTGAATACATTTTTTTTATGTATAAGTTTATAATAAGAAAACAAGGAATACATTATGCTTTTATGAACTCATACTAATTAAATTCTAAAAATTTAAAGTTTACTTCAAATATATAAATTTTAGAAAGAAATAACTTAAACTAGAATTTTCCTTTTTAAGGTGAACCTAGAATTTAGCTAGGTTGGTTGGTAATATATATATATATTAAATAATTTAATAATTATAGTATTATTATTATAACATGTCATTTGATAAAAAAAAACAAGGGTATAAAGGGAAAGAAAAATTATAATTTACTAACTTTTAATTTGAACGCTAGTTCCACTAGTTTTTTTAGATCAAAATCTAACTTTTTTCCCAATAAGTTATTTTACCAAATACATATTATTGGTTAAACTGGATTATAATTTAGTTTGGTGTTGCTAAACAATGCCTTAATAATAATTGGATTATAATTTAGTTTGCTATTACCAAATAGTGACTTAATCACTAAATTATTATTCGATAATTATATCTATATTATTATTATAATCATATATAGTGTTGTCTTATATTTGACAAAAAATAAATTATAGTTTACCCTTTGAAATTTTAATAAATTACAAGTATAATTAAATTTTTAAAAAACTAACAGTTTACCTTTTTTTTTGAAAAAAAATTGTTTGAAATAACAATTAGAAATACTAAAATTTAAATATACTAGTTATTCTGCAGTTACAGTAGTTAGTAATGAATATAAACCCTAAACTCTTATAAAAAGTCATTAAACTACATATAAAATCTTAAAAAATTCATATAAAAATATCTCAAATATAGAAAAATTATTCAGTATATTGCATTGTAATGTTAGAAATTTATACAATGAGCATTTTATCAAATAATAGAAATAAATTATTAATTTTTTAAAAGTTTATTTTATTGAATTTTTTTTGAATTTATTAATAATATTATTATTATACTACCTAGGGAAAGATCCCATGGCATGAATCACCCCTCTTCTTACAGTGAATGACTGGTGGAGGTTTTCTTTTATATTACAAAAAGGGTTATTTTGTTTATTCTTACCGCTATAAAAGCATGTAGAACACAAGCCCTTTCCACCAGGCAAAAATTCAGTATCTACTATTTCATAAGCAAGCAATATATCATCATCAATGGCTTCCTTCCAATTTGAAAGCGAAATCCCAGCAGAGCTTCTCATAGCTCGCATCAGAGAAATTCATGAAAGCGTATCAAAGCTTGAATCTTTAAGGCCTTCAAAGCAAGTTAATGCCCTCTTGTCACAGCTTGTCAAACTATGCCTTCTTCCTTCTTCCATAAACATCACTTGTTTATCCCCAGAAGCGCAGCAAATGCGCCAAAGCCTCATCATTCTCTGCGGCCGAGCTGAAGCTCTATTAGAGCTTGAATTCGCAAATTTCTTGATCAAAATTCCTCAACCCCTAAACAACCTTAATCTTTTCCCTTATTATGGAAACTATGTGAATTTAGCCAACATTGAGTGCACAATCCTTGCTGAAAATGGTGTTTCCCAGCCTAAGAAGGTAGCCTTTGTGGGTTCTGGTCCAATGCCTTTAACGTCTCTTGTAATGGCTACCCATCATTTTAAATCTACCCATTTCGATAATTTCGATCTCGATGAGGCCGCTAATGATGTTGCTCGAAAAATTGTTAGTTCTGATGATGATCTTGCAAGGAGAATGAAGTTTGTGACTTGTGATGTAATGGGAGTGAAAGAGAAGATGAGAGAATATGATTGCATATTCTTGGCAGCTTTGGTTGGGATGAGCAGAGAAGAGAAAGTGAAGATTATTCAACATATTAGAAAGTATATGAAAGAGGGTGGGATTTTGCTAGTGAGAAGTGCAAATGGAGCTAGAGCTTTCCTTTACCCTGTTGTTGATGAAGATGACTTGGTTGGTTTTGAGCTTCTCTCCATCTTTCATCCTACTGATGATGTTATCAATTCAGTTGTTCTTCTGCGTAAACCTACTTTTTGAAGTATGGAGCCTATCATCCTACGTCAACTTGCATACAGGACAGAATGTGATTTAGTTATTAAATTTATGGATGGATCGGATCTAAATAAAAGATATCTAATTTAAAAATATGGTTTGCTTTGTTTTTTTTAATTATATGAAGATAGATAATTTGAACCTTTTTTTTGGAGTACTAATTACATATTTGTATTTTCATACAAATGTAAAAGTGTCATTTTGATTATGTATTCAAGAGTCATTTTGATTATGTATTTATAAATGTTTCCTTATTATTTTTCTAATAAGGATGTTGAATTTGAGATCATTTGTGGCTTCATGTAATTGTTTGTGCAATAGTAATGGTATGTTCAGGGTTTTTTTTTTTTTTTTAATTATTGGACATCTTGAATAATAACAATAATAACAACAACAATAACAATAATAATAACAACAACAACCAAATCAAAGAAGTAAAGGAAAATTCATACTAGAGAGTACTTGAATATTCAAAATGATCAACACAAACAAAATCTAGCAAATTATAGGCGGAAAAAAAATTAAAACTAATGAAACAGTTAGTGGCTAGCCCATATATATATGACAGTCAAATGATTCTATTTACTAGTGCTACCTTTCTCACTTGGCATTGTACTAAACAATTGATCAAAGTCAGTTGCAGACAAATCCGGATAGTCATAAGGTAAGGGCACAGAATGATAAAACGAAAATCTTGATGAAGATGGTGCTGAAAATGTTAAAGAATCCATCAATGGAGGAAAAATCATTTGTTGAACATATGCAGAAGTTTGATCGATTGAAAGATCCAAAGATTCAGGAACTGTGGGAAGCCCATTTGAATTATGATAAGAACAGCCAACAATTGATGAATCTCCATAAATGAAGTTTCCTGTTAATCCTGTCATAATAGGAAAATTACCCATGTTGTCTGTCGTTTGAGCAACTTGATCAATTGGCTCATTACTCAAACGAGGTGTGGCTTTGACATTTCTGTCAAGTTTCTTATATATTCTACATAAGACCCAATCATCAAGCTGTCATATAGAATATCCACCACAAAGATTAGAAATATTTTATTATAAGCTAAATAGGTCAATATTAAAAGTCTGTTTGGTTCACCAGTGCAAATGCTCAACCAAACAGGCAATAAATTGAATAAGAGTACCTTCATATCATGTGCAGTAATTCTTGTTCGTTTAGGGGCATCGACTGCTCTATATTCATGCATAATCCATTCGGTTTTATCTCCTCTAGGAGGTTTTCCTCTATAAAACACTAATGCTTTCTTCAATCCAACTTTATCTCCATTGAAGTTAATTGTTTTATCAGCACCAGTAGCCTTCCAATATCCACCTCCAGCTGCTCGATTTGGTCTATCCCCATTCGGGTATTTTCGATCCCTTGGTGTGAAAAAAAACCACTCGTTCTCTCCATTTGGCTTATACTTCGCTGCAAATTAATAAGCAAATACTCAAATTAGGATTAGCTACAAATAATTATAGAACTAACACATATGTCAAATAAACTAATTAACAAACATACCAGCAAGAGTGTCAGGATTATATTTGTATAATTCAACTTCTTTTATTCTATTAGCTGGGAGATCTTCATAAAAAATTTTCCTTCTCAGATAATAAACAACAAGCTCTTCATCATAAGGCTTAAACCTATACCCAGGAGGGAATGAGCTAAAATATTCATCATCCTTATTGTCTTCCTCATCATTAGCCAAAAACTCCTTATCATCCTCGTCATCGTCATCATTATCATTAACACAATCATTAGCATTAATGATGTCATCATTAATCCCAGGAGTGGCTTCGTTGCTATTGCCGCCGCCCCCGCCACCATTATTCGGAGTAGCAAAACCAGTGTAGCCAAGATCGGAAAACTCAGCATCGATAGAGGATTCAGAATATGAATGATCATCAGCAGTAGAATTATTAATCTTCCTTTTCTTGCTAGGGTTTGTTACAGCAAACTTCCGCTTTACTTGGTCGTCCATGCTACGACTCTCTTGATCAGATGGAGAAAGCATATAGAGAGAGACAGAGTTGAAAGTTTTAGAATACATGGAGTCTATTAAATAAAATAATATATATCAGAAAACAATAATAATAATAATAATAACAGAACGAAAATCAAGAGAGAATAAAATAAAATATTTTTAATTTTATGATAATTTCTTCTGTAGACAATATTTCGGCAGATCTTTTATGATTATCTTAATTCTTTCTTTCAAATTTTAAAAGGATAAATCTCTATAATCATAAGAAGGTTTTCAAATTTCTGTACCTTTGAAATTCTGATGTGCTTATGCTACCTAATTTATTTGCGACTTTCAATTTTACACCTAAGGAATTTTTCTCTTTCTAATTTTATTCTTCAAATTATCTAAAATTAAATAAGTTTTTTAATTGTTGACTTAGAAAAAATATTTGTTATGTTATATATTTATTTACAAATAAAATATGCTTAGACCTACTATTACTTATAGCATATATATGTTGCAATGTTTTAGCAGAAATAATAAACTTTAGCTTAATACTAGCAATGTGCTTGAATTGTTCTGCAAAATTAAAAACAAAGAAAAAAAAAAGAATCAGAATGATATATTTTTAACTTTTTTATTAAAACAAGATTGGATTGAACGGTTGACATTGAAATTAGGTTATATTCAATGGCAGAGCTTCATGGGCATGTAGAGACCATGGCCACCTAAAAATGAAAAAAAAAATCTTTTTTTGTAGGTACCTATAAAATAAAATAAAAAATTATATGGGTAAGTTCCTATAATATAATGCATGGCCTCTCTCAAAAAAAAAAAAAAATTCACTATATATACATATCATATGTGGCCCTCCAAATATTTTAATCAAAATTCGCTACCGGTTGTATCCAAAATGAAAATTGGACTATGGTATTTAATTGTCTATTGAATTTTTTATTTATAATTAAATAGTTAGATCTTTACATTATACTTTCAAATACATAAATTTATTTTCTGAATTATGTAGTTCATTATTTTTATTAGAAATTTAATAATATTGTGAAAATTTTTATTTTCCTTTAATTTGAAATTAAAAAATAGAGAGTTTTTAGTATTATATAAATATCCAAATCGATGTATAAGATTGAACCAAATTGGATTGTCCTAAAATATTGGACCAAACAATTAATCTAATTTTTGAGATTTATGGGGTGTTTGAGATTATTGTTGGATATCAAAAAGTATATTTATAATTTTTTTTTATTTAATTGACTGATTTTTTAATTTTTTTATAAACTACTATTCTCAAACCTGTTTGGAAAAAAAAACATCTATTTATCTGATTATTTTTAAAAGCAGTTTTTAATATTCAAAAAAATTAAAAATAATTTTTTTTTCTCCAAAAATATTTTTTCTAAACGCAATGTCAAACAAAACTTTATACCTTTCAATCTAATTTCGTAGACTCATCTTATGAAATTCCAAAATTCAATATAGAGATTTTCAAATTCCCATATTGAACTAGATTGTGCACATCTAATCTCACTTAATAGTTTTGGCAGGACGATAAAGACTGAGAAATCGAGTTTAAAATCCAATTTCATGATTAGTAATAAAAATAAATAAATAAATTAGTTGTCTAATAAATTAATAACAGTAATCTAATAAGATTTACGTATAAAAATTATCAAATAATAAATTGTAGATATCCACGTGATTTATAACTAAATACCAATACATGAAAATAAAATACCAGAAAATGCCGTAGTTTTTTATGATCAGAGTACGCCATAAATGGAAGGATGGGGGAAATTTTGAATTTTTGTGGTGCGGTCTTGAACCTGATATAACCTCTACGGATAACAAACCCTGTTGTCATCGGTTGATTCGGATTCAAATCTTTTTGAGTTTGAATTACTTTGAATTTCGACAAATGATCAGTTTGAATCAATTTGAGGAAAATATTTTTTTTAAAAATGTCTTTTAGATTCCACCTGAAGATTTTATTTGAATAAAAACCCAAACTTTGGCTCTATTTGGTAAAATTAGTTGATAATTTAGTTTCAACCTAATAATATAATAGCTGAAAATTTGGTAATTTAATTGATTCAATTAAAACTATTTGGTAAAATTAGTTGAAAAATATAAAATAACGTAAAACGATATGTTTATATTCTTCAAAAATATTATATAAAATCTATTTAAATACATAATACAAACAAATTATATAATATATATGTATATTGAATAATATAAAAATTCTATTAAATATCTCATCTCAATATAATAAATGTCTATTTTTATCATATATTATTATTATTATTGTACATATAAAATAATATTATAATTATATTATATATAATTTAATAATTATATTATTATTCTAAAATGATAAAAAAAACAAAGTTAAAAAAGAAAAAAAATTATAATTTACTAGTTTATTAAAAAAATTAGTTCTACTAGCATTTTATTTTGGAGATTATAATCTAAATTTTTTTTTCCAAATAAGTTATTTTACCAAATACAAATTATTATTCAAACTAAATTATTTTTATAATCAAATTATATTATAATCTGAATTATAATTTAATTTGGTATTACAAACAGTAACTTTATATATGTTCACTTAAATTTGCTAAACTTGTCCTTTTTATTTGAATTATTGGAATCGGCCATGTAAATGGTTGTTATAGAAACCTTTATTAGGAGCTGGGAAATTTTATGAAAATAAATAAATAAATAAATAAATATATTACTATTATGATTCGTAGTAGTAGTAGTAGTTAGCATCTCATTTCATATATTAATGTATATATTCAAAAAAATTTGTGCAATTAATATGTGTAACAGTAGTTGTAAAAAGTTAATTTAATGTGGATATTCAAAAACAAATTTGATACTTTTTTTTCGCACGAAAAGTCCAATTAAAAATTTAAATTTGAAATTTCACAATTATAAGTACCATTACTTATTCCCAACAAATTTGATAATTTAATATACTTATTTATACTTAAATTAGACCCATTGAAAGTTCACTTTTAACTGAAAAAAGACAATTGACTAGGGATAAAGTTCACTTTTAACTGAAAAAAGACAATTGACTGGAGATAGTGCAGTGGACTCTAGTATTTCCACAGCCCTTACTGCCCAATATGCATCACGTCAACCTAATACCCAGCAAGGCAGAGGCCGCAGTCGCACTAAAAGGGGAAAAGGCAGTGCGATCAGCTCTTCTCTAGTTTCTGGCTTTCGCTCCTAGAAATCGGTTCATCCAAATTTTGATTCAAATTATAAATTTATAATTATTCAGCTCCGGGCACTACACCAAATCAGAGGGATCCTACTTCTGTTGTTTTAATTGCAATCATATTGGCCATCTTGCGAATGTTTGTCCTTCACCACTCCTCAGTTGCACTCAACGTCCATAATCCAACAATACTTGCACCGTACTAAGAAACCAGAGTTGGCTTATGCACTTTCCATCACCTTACTTTAGATCCGGAAAATCTAACATTACAATCAAAATACCAAGGACCTAAGGAAACTGTTGTTGGTAATGGTTCTTATCTTCCTTTTTACATGCTAGTTCTTCTTCTTTTTTGTTGGTTCTCATAAATATTTGTTCAATGATATTTTAGATGTTCCTTGTCCTACTAACAATTTGCTTTTCATTAGTACTTTTAGAAAATCTAATTAAGTTTCTGTGAAACTTTTTCCCAATTATTATCTCATAAAGGATTTAGAGACTAAGAAAATATTGTTCAAGGGTCCGAGTGAAGGAGGTCTATGTGGTTTTCCCTTGTCTGCATTAGCGTGGCTACTTCTTAATTCTATGCACCATGAGTCTTTGTCTACTTAGCATCAATGTTTAGCTCATGCTTCACTACTTATTGTCCATAAGTCTAGTGTTTGTCATGGTTGCTTTGTGAGCAAAAGTCATATATTCTGTTTCCTTTGTCTCTTTTCAAGTTACTAAAGCTTCAGAATTAATTTGTACCAATTTATGGGGTCCAGCGATACAAATGTTTCAATAGATTTAATATTTTGCAATATAAATCTTATGTGCTTCTAACATTTATTCAATTTTAATCCACAGAAAAAAGTGCCACGTCTAGACCTTGTTCTCCCGCGACTTCCCCATTCTCTAAAGGGCCCTTACCATCTGAAATTAATGCAGGGACAAATAAGGAGATTCATCAAATATAATTGTTGCCGGAAAACACCTCATGGTCACTAAAGCACAATTTGGGAAATTAAAACCGCAAAAGCCAACTTCAATGGCTGTTACGGTTCACTTATCTCTAGATCCTACTAGTTACACTCAAGCTTCAAAATCCAATCATTGGCGGAAAGCTATGGATTGTTGAATTTCAAGCTTTAATCTCTAATGACACATGAGACTTAGTGCCACATTCTCCTTCTCAGAATTTGATTGGGTGTAAGCGGGTAAACTAAAGCCGATGGTATATAGGATGGCTATAACGAACGGCTTGTGGCCAAGGGCTTTCATTAGAGCCTAAGGGCATGGATCACACTGAAATATTTACTCCAGTTACCATTTAGCTTCTTGTGTCATTGGCTGTCCAATTCGGTTGGATTATGAAACAAGTGATGTTTATAATGCATTTCTTCATGGTAGCCTAGAAGAGATTGTTTTTGTGGAGCAACCAAAGGGGCATGTTGAAAAACAATTTCCTCATCATGTTTATGATTTGAAGAAGTCCATATATTGCTTAAAATAGGCTCCACGAATGTGGCATAAATGTCTCACTAACAAGTTGTGTACTCTTGGATTTCGTTGTTCTCTGTTGGAAATATAATACCCCATATCGGAAAATTAAAGAGGAAGTAGGCAATTTATACTCCATATCGGAAATTAAAGAAGAAATAATTTTTTTGTTTAAAGGGTTACCAACCAGATTACCTCAAGGCTTTCATCAATATTAACATAGTATCAAACAGCTCAATGGTCCAAAGAAAAAATTGATCTTTAGCATATTCAAAGAGTATAAGCTAAGCAACTAGCCGTTCACATTCTAGGCAAAGAAAAAATACCACGTCCGAAAACTAAAGGGAAAGTGGACAATTTATAAGCTCGAAGGACTACCAACCAAATTATCTTAAGACATTTTGGTTCAAGGCAGCCCATAAACTCCAAGCCCAATTGGTGAAAGCTCTCCCTTATTTGTAATTGGATTAGGGCCCCTATCAATTTCAACATTCTCAAACGGATAATTCCCTTCATTTTTACAATCGGCAAGGTTTATATTTTTTGCCTGATTTATGTGGATGATCTTATTGTTTTGGTAAGATAACTCATTACCTTCTCAATTGATTATTTAGTTACAACAACATTTTACTGTTAAAGATTTGGGTCAATTACATTATTTTGCAGGGCATTAATTAAAGTGTATAAAAATGGAATTTGGCTTTGTTAGTCAAAATACATAGCCAAGTTGCTGAAACGGGTGAACATGAGGAATCGCAAGTCAAACTCCACTCCTTGTCCTACGGATGAACTGTTCTTAAGTGATAGTCCACCATTCAACGACTCTACTTTGATTCGTAACATGGCAAATGGACTTCAATAACTTACCTTCAGACGTTTGGATATTGTGTTACGCAGTAAATAAGCTTTCACAATTTATGCATGAATCAACCGAGTAGCATCGGCAGGCGTGTAAGCAGCTATTACATTATGGTCCGTTCGCTTATGGTCTCTTTCTTCAAAAGACTAGTAATCTGTCTTTATGTTGTTATTCAGATGTAGATTGAGGAGGTAGTGTTGATGATAGAAAATTTCCTACTAGTTTTGTTATTTATGTTGGCCACAATCATTTTTTGTTGAGCTTTAGGAAGCAGAGGCAGAATATCAGGTAGGGCTAAAACAATGTCTGAACTTATTTGGTTGCAGTCGTTATTCAAAATAAATGGTTTGTCCATTTCTACTGCACCTTTTTTGTATTATGATAACATAATTGTCACATATTTAACTGCAAATTTTGTCTTTCATAGCCGTACGAAGCAAATGAAGATAGATTTTCATTTTGTTTGAATTGTTAGACAGCAAATTGTCACTACCGACTGCTGACAAGCTTATCACTATAACCGAATCAAATGGTCACTTGATTAGTAGCAAAGGAAAATTTAAATTTTAAACATTTAGTTATAAGAAAGACATTTTTTTTTAAGTAATAAGCTGACAACGTTAACTAAAAATATTTAGAGCTGGTAACTAAAACTAACCCAGTTTTATGCGAAAATATTGGTAAATTTAAATGAAAATGGACCTATTCTGGGGGATTTTTCAAAATGGAGTTCCTTTCAAAAATTATTCTCAAAAAGGTATTAAGGTGTTGATAGAAAGTTATTTACAAATACGGGATTGAACGACCAAAAATCGAAAGGTTTCTCTCTTTTTATTATCAGATTGTGATGTAGGGGAACTGAAAAATTTTGCAGGCCAAGAACCGCAACAAGATGTTTCGGCTCTTGGTTCAATTTTTTTTTTTTAAATTCAAAGAAATTAATGGCCTCTGAGAGACGCTGAAAAAAAAATTCAAACTCGTTGATGGAGTGCTATTTTTTAATGAATCGATGCACATTATGATCTTTATTTTTATGTGTGTTTCAAGTAGTAGACACAGTGTTTAATCTTATAATCTTAATTTTTATGTGTGTTTCATCTGTTCATGTTTTTTTAATCAGTGTTTCTTCATATTTCTCAATTTAAATTTTTTCCGAGTGTTTCTCATTGGTCATTAATTCATTTGAATTACAAAAAAAAAAAAGATCCAAAAACCAAAACTTTGTTACCCTTTAATTTTTGTTTTTCAGTTTCTCTATAACTTTATCTGTTATATATATATATATATATATATATATATATATATATATATATATATATATATAAGTTGTTGTGCAGAGTTTTTTTAATTAAAAAAATAGAAATTAAGAACGGAAAAAATTGTTTCAGTCAACTCCATATTTATAAATAACTCTCTATCTAACACTGAAAATAATTTTTGATGAAGCCCCCTTATTTTGTGATGTCAATTTGACTACCCACCTCTTTAAACAAAAAATTATGGTTAGCTTTTCACTATTGTATTAAATTGAGGCAGTTGCTTGTATTTATCGAATTAGATATTTCACATCCACCAACTTGTTGCCAGTTATTTATCAATTTCATTCACACGTTCCTCTTTATATATATATATATCACAAAATTCTATTATTTAATTTTTTTTATTTCCAATCTTGAATCTAATTAATGGTTTTTAAGTGACAAATTTTGTGTTTATCTAAAATGGTGGAGACCCACTTTGGGTTGTTCTTTAAGGAGCAAGTCCTTTGTTTGTGATGTGAGTCACTATGCAAATGAATCGATGCACATTATGATTCTTAGGATTAGTGCTTGAATTATTAATTTGATTGTTGAATAAAAGATATACAGTTTCTTTTCAATACTTTTTTCAAATATATATTTTTTAATTTTTAATTGGTTAGCATATGAAAATTTTAATTTACAAAATTTGTTATTTTATTTAATAATGTGGACTGATTATAAAGAAAGTGTAAAAAAAATATTGAAAATAAAGTTTTGATGGCATTCCTTTAAGTATGAAAGGGGTAAATATTCAGTCATTAACAAGTTGCTAGGTTAATAAAGGATCAGAATTATAATTGTATGTATTAATAGAATTAGGATTATGATATTATTTAAATTTAATAGAAGGTTAACTATGACTAATTTGATTAATTTATTGACTTGATATATAATTAAAACTATAATTATGTATGTTACTGAATAGAAACAATATAATTAAAATTAATCAAAAGACTGATTAATTGATGAAAAAGAGATTATTTGGTGAGAACTGAAAATTTGATAGGGTAAATATTAAGAATAACCATAGGTCTTTTTTGTCCATTCAAATTTTCTTAAATATACTATTGACACATGATGACACGTATTTAAAATGAATCAAATAATAATAATAATAATAATAATAATAATAATAATAATAATATGCATTTTTTCACGAGATGACGTTATTTTCATTAAATCGACTATGACTACCTTTAAGAAATTAGAAGAAGATTTCTAAGAGACCGAGATTTAAGAAAGCAAGATTTTTTCAGCAATATCACGTTGGTGACTTAACTTTTCCAACCTTTCACGTATATTTTGTGCATAAGACAAATTATATAAGAATCTATTGGTTCATATATTTACTCATGTACAGAAAGTCAGAAATGAGCAAACAAAAAAAATTATAAAATTTAAATGAATTATTTAGTACCCTCTTACACATAATAATTTCTAATTCGATACAAATCCACTAAAAAAAATCCATCAAGATTAAATAAAATTTGAACCTAAAATGATTATTTGAAAATGATTCTAAAAGTTGAATCAATCCGAAAACAATCAGAATAATTTGATCCAAAATTCAAAATTAAAGACTCGAATCTGCCTTAAAATTGAAATGATTTGACCCGATTACCAAGTCTAGGTGGTTTGATTTATATATTATCCAACTAGTCAACTTTCAAGAAATTTTTTGAGCAATAAATAAATACTTAAAGCATACGTGGTGGACATTTCTTTGCCAACTCTCTAGTCTCTTTATATCATTATTAAAGAAACCCACTTAGAGGAAGCTTCTTCCTCTCCCTCAGAAATAGAGAGAAGTCGAGAATAGAAAAATGGAGATTAGGATAGCAAAAATTGAGGCATATCTTAGGGTTTTTGCAATCATACTTCTGGTATTAGCTGCATGTTTAGTAGGCTTTGATTCCCAAACTAAGTCTATTATCATAGAAAAGACAGTCACATACAAAGACTTAAGGTCTCTCTTGTAAGTTAACTCTAACTCTTCAATTTCTTCTTCTTCTTTTTCTTTCAATTAAATTTTAAAATAGTTTGGTATATATTCATATATAAACATATTTCTGTATATATGTATTTATAAATTATATATAGGGCTTTGATCTACATGGATGCTGTGGCTGCTACTTATAATATGCTTCAACTGAGCAAAGGCTATCTCTTTGGGGGAAGGGTTAAGGGTTCTAACACCTATATAGCTTGGATTTGTTACTTGTTGGATCAGGTACTTGCCTACACTTAATTGCATTTTTTTTTCATCACTTAATTTCCTTTTTCACTCGCAATTATTTATTTATTTATTTTTAAAGCTGCAATTAGATTTAGAGGTATGGTCACTTGGGGTGAATATGGAACTGTTAATTCTGATCCATTAAGGTTTTATATTAACCAGTCTACAATTAATGTCCATTAACCAGTTCAGTAAAATCGGTTAACTAGTTCAATGCACCTTTTTTTGGTTTGAATATCAATTTTTAGCCAACTAATCATTAAACTAATTAAGCTTGCCAAAAATTTAAACAAAATAATTCAAGCATTAATTTCAATAACATTTCATCTTAATATTCATAAATAAATGTAACATCAATAGATAAATTATAACCACCTATCTCTTTCAAGAAGCAAAAATTAATAACAATATGTAGTTAAAAAAATCAAGAAATTGTTTAACACAATAATACAATCATATAAATTTAAATTTAAATTTAATACAAATTAAAAGACTATATACCTTTAAAAATAAACATTATTATTATTATTATTATTATTATTATTATTATTATTATTATTATTATTATTATTATTATTATTATTATTATATATGTTACATTTATGGATTACTATAAACATAAAGGTATGGAAGTAAAATTTTTTCAGAGATTTTGAATTTAAATTTTAAATATGCAGCTATCTTAAAATTAAAATTTATGAGTAATTATTTTACTGTTTTTTAAGTTCTATAAAAAATAAACGTTCAAAAATGTTAGTAAAAGATTCGGATGAAAGTTTTATTTAGTAGGTTAAAAATTAAAAATATCGCTCTTTTTTTTTCATTTATATACCCATCAATTAGTTCGTAGTGGGGCAGTTAATTAATTAATTAATTAATTAGGGGTCCCTACCCTCGGACTTGATGGGCTCTACTCTCTAGAATTTTTTTTTTTGGTAGATCTACTCTCTAGAATTTTAATATAAATGTCCAGATGTTCTGTATGGAGTATGGAACATATGGACCAATTAAATTTTATAACTGAAAAATCTTTTATTGACTTATTTAATTATCAATTTTAAACTAATTTAATTTAGTTTTTTAATTGAATAAGATTGCAACATATTGAATGGATTTGCACAAAACAATCAAAATTTAAATAAGTGAATCTCCTCGGAGAAAAATCATAATTTAACGAATTTATGCAAATAAGTTAATTAATTCCTTAATTGAAAATTTATTATATTCATGACTTTTTAATTAATTTAATTCCTATTTATAAAATATTTAGTATCTAATTAATAAAAATTAAAGGAGTCAATTAAATAAATTATCAATTAATTTTTAGTTTTGAAACACTAAACATCTAATTAATAATAGTCAATCAAATAAATTTTTAGTTAAGGAACTGAGTTAGTTCACAACTAATTGTCTAAGAAATTTAATTGAATAAATTTTTATATAAAAAATTTAATTACATAAATTCATAAAATGCAAAAATAAAAATTTAATTTTTTAATGGGTAAATTGTATTATGTGGATGTTCAGATTGCAGTGTACATGACGTTTGCGACGACAGTAGCGGCGACTGAGAATTCAGTGTTGGTGGTGACGGGAACGGAGATATTTCAGTGGATGAAATGGTGCAATAGGTTCACCAGATTCTGCTTCCAAATTGGCGGTGCTTTGTTTTGTGGGTTCACTGCATCTGTCCTTATGGCTTTCATATCCTTCCTTTCAGCCTTCAATTTGTTTAGGCTTTATTCACCTAAACATTTTCTCCTCTTAAAGACCGTTTCATAAACAATTTTTCTTGTTGTACCGAATTTATGAAAGAATTTGTGGACTAATACAATGACAATTTGTCGAAAAAGTCTAGCTACCTTCTTATATTATTTTTTTAAAAACTTTTTTCATCATTTATATAACGTATATCTTCATTTTTTCTTATCGTGAACCCGCATAAACATTAATAGTTAAAGTATACATCATTTAATGAATAAAAAATATAAAAGATAAGGTATTTAATTTTTAGTTAGATGTGTAACACCTCCTTGTACAATTAAAAAAAAATTCAACTATATAGGGATATGTTACTTGAGTACATGTTTTTACCAAAGTGAAATGAACTTTTAGAAATATTTTTAATGCATCATGATTTTAATGACCATATTTTAAAATCCATAGAGACATAATCAATGGGCATTACAAGATGCAATATAATTAACAAATTGTGATAAAATTGATTCATGAATTCATACAAACCACTATCATAATTATGTATCTTAATATTTCAATCTCCTAATTAATGATGGATTTTCCTGCCTAAATGTGATAAATAAATAAACTCATAATCCAATCCAGTTATAATTCATTATGTATGCAAAACAAGCCAATTAAAATCTCTCTTGTTAGTCCTTCATTTTTATTCTACCTATTAGTATTAAACCATGAAATTCATAGACCTTTGATCATAATTATGTATTTTTTTCAATATCCTAATTAAAGAAGCATTTTCTTATCTAAACTCGATATATAAATAAATTTCTAAACCAATCAAATCATAATTCACCATATATGCAAAGTAGCTCGTTAAAATATATCTTGTTAATTAGACTTTCATTCTTAATCTACCTATTGAAGGGAAAATATGAAATAATAAGCTGAGGCGTGAAAATATTCACCACCCTTAAGGATTTTTATTTCCCCAGAATACAACAGCTTTTTCTAGATAATTTGCTAGGTAACAAAAATAATAAGAGAAGAAACCCAGAAAAAGCAATTTTTTTTAGCAAGCTATCTTGGCAAAACTTGACTACACATATCTGTTTTTTTTCCTTTGAAAGATAATAATAAAGATAATTTACAGATAATGGGGCTGAAAATAGGTAATAACAGTTTCAGTTTTTAAAAATATTATTAACGTTAAAGATGGAGAAATTTCTGCCACCTACATTGATACGTTGCAAAAACTATTTCAGTTTTTAAAATATTATTAACAAGGAATATAACTTTAAATGCAGCACTTAGTGGATAAAAAATAGGATACTATGATATATATTAGTTCCATCAACGTTAACAAATTCTGCATGGGGTATTTCATACAAATTCAAACTCTTTTTTAATAATAATAATAATACTTTATAATCTTTTGAAATATAAAATAATATTTATTTATACACAACAATCCCCACATATTTCTAAAGATTTAAAGAAAATAATTTTCGCATAGGTCAAACCATAAGTGTTAGTACTTCGTATCTGGTGTCTTTTGGACTATCAACCGGACCTAGAAAAATAAGATATGTCATATAAAATTATTGGTAAAATGTTTAGTTTCTATGAACCAAATATTTTTTATTATATGTTATAATCTTATCAATCACATTACACCCCTATAATTTTATTGTTTTATGCAGTTGTGCATTAATAGGCTTTGTGTGTGTCTAGTAATTCACAAGAGCTCTAGAAATTTGTCCTAATTTCATAGGAACGGTCTCACTCCACACTCAAATAGGTAATTTTATCTAGTATATTTTGCAATTAATATATAACCCATAAGAGATATGAAATTCATTAAGAGTCTTTTGCTCATCCTCTCGTATAATGCAGTCTAGCACCACTTACATCATAGGAAATAATAAATTAATTGTGCTAGCAGGACTAACAATTGACCTGTTATTACCTATATAAATCTTATTCATGGGATCTCTAATCACAAAAGTTGGGTTATTACCAGTGTCAATCTCTTATGTTGGTTTAAGTCTCATTTCCCTCGATATTTCAAAAATTAACTTTATTCTCAAAAGTTTAGTCAGAGGATCAGCCAAATTCACTTCTGACTTTACATAATCAATGAAAATTATTTTATCTTTTAACAGTTATTTCACTTCTGACTTTACATAATCAATGAAAATTATTTTATCTTTTAACAATTGTTTCACCACATCATGTTTTAGACAAATATGTTTGTTCTTACCATTGAATATTTTATTCTTTATAATAGCAATCACAATGCATAGACATAGAATGTATTGGTTTTCAATCCAATGGAATACATGCTAAGAAGTTTCTCAACCATTCAACCTTATTGCCAGCTAATTTCAGAGCTATAAACTTTGATTCCATGGTAAATCTGGCAATAATTGTTTATTTAGCTGACCTCCATGTAAATTCACCTCCACATAGGTTGAACACATAACCGCTAATTGATTTTATCTCATCTAAATCTGAGATCCCGTTGGCATCATTATATCCTTCTAATACAATGGAAAATCTATTGTATAGAATACCATAATTCATGGTACCTTTCAAATATTTCATCAGTTTGACTAAAACAACCCAATGATTACGGTTGTGATTGTGTGTATACCTACTTAATCTACACACAACATAAGTTATGTCAAGTTAAGAGAAGTTCATTAAATGCAAAAAACTCCCAATAATCTTTACATATTCAGACTGTGTGACAAGGTCACATCGACTTTTCTTTAATTGTGTGTTAGCATCATAAGGGGTACTCACTGGTGTAACATCAAAATATCCAAACTTCGTAAGAAGTTTCTCAATATAATATTTTTGGGATAGCATTATACTATCATCCATCCTTATGATTTTAACATCTAATATCACACTTGCTTCTTCCATGTCTTTCATATCAAATTTAGAAGCAAGAAACTTCTTAGTTTTAAGTACTACCTCAAGACTAGTACCAAAAATAAGCATGTCATCTACATATAAGCAAATAATTATACACTCACCATCAACAAGTTTTGTATACACACATTTGTCCACTTCAGTAGAAGAAATCTACTAGAAATCAAAACTTGATCAAATTTCTCATGCCTCTACTTAGGTGCTTGTTTTAAGCCATATAAAATTTAAGCAATTTGCAAACTTTGTTTTCTTGACCAGAAACAATACAATCTTCAAGTTGTACCATATAAATCTCTTATTCTAGATCACCATTTAAAAAATAATTTTAACATCCATTTAATGAATGAAAAGTTTATGAATTGAAGCTAAAGCAATCAAGGCTTGAATAGAAGAAATTTTAGTCATAGGAAAAAAAGTATCAAAATAATCAATATTCTCTTTCTGAGTAAAACCTTTTACAACTAATCTAATTTTATATTTTTTTAATAGATCCATCTAGATTATTTTTTTTTAAAAAAATACATTTACAACCTATGGGTTTAACACTAGAAGATAAATCAACCAATATCCAGGTTTTATTTTGATTTATATAATCAATTTCAGTTTTAATAGCTTGTTGCCAAAATAGAGAGTCAAAAGAAGAAATAGCATCAGAAAAAGTTGAAGAATCATTTTCAACGAGATAAATATAAAAATCATTTTCCAAAATATATTTCTTTTCTTTGTCTTTTACTTTTCCTTAATTCTTCAAAAAAGTTTTTAAGACCATTTTTAGTAGGTGCATGAGAAATATCATATTTTAAAGAAAAATGTGTATTTTTTATTTCAATAATAATATTAATATCAAGCATATCACTTTTCAAAATAAAAAATCTATATACAGTACTATATTCAGCATAACCAATGAACATACAATTAGATGTTTTAAAACCAATTTTTCTTTTCTTAAGGTTAGGTAATATTATTTTAGCAAGACATCTCCACACTTTCAAAATTTTAAGGTTAGGCAGATAGCCATTCCATAACTCATATTGTGTTTTACTAGTTTTCTCATATGGTATCCTATTTTGTAAATGACATGTAGATAAAATAGTTTCACCCCAAAGATTATCAGGAGCAAAAGAACTAACAAGTATAACATTCATCATTTATTTTAAAGTCATTTTTTTTTCTTTCAACTATATCGTTAGACTCATAAGAATAAGATAGAGTAATCTCATGTATTATAATCATTAAATAAAATATATTCACCACCTCTATCTGATTTAACTCTTTTAATCTTTTTATTTAATTGATTTTCTAATTCAACTTTATATAAAAGAAACATGTCAAAAGCTTCATCATTATTTCTAAGCAATTATATTTTAATGAATCTAAAATAATCATCTATAAAAATGTCATAATATTTTTTACCATCTCTTGTCAAAGTTTGTTTTAAATCTCCTAAATCAGTATGAATCAAACTCAATAATTCAGACTTTGTATAGAAAAATATATTTTTTAATTAATTTAGCTTCACAATAAATTTCACATTTATTTAAACATGTATTATTTATCCTAGAAATTAAACTAAGAGATTGTATTTTATGTATATAGCTTACACTTACATGTTCTAATCTAGCATGTCATATAATAAAGTCAATCAAATAAGCAGAATAAGATGCATTTTTATTAATAACATTGGAAATAAGAAGTACAAAAAGTCTCAGGTTACAATAACCTATGCCCACAAAAATATTATTCTTTGTCATTACAATCTTATCAAATTCAAATGACACCTTAATTCCAACCTTTCAATAGAAACACATAAATTAAATTTGCTCTTCTATTAGGTATATGAAGTACATCATTAAGTGCCAAGATTTTGCCAGATGTAAGCTTGAGAAGAACATTTTCTTTACCAAAAATATTTGCAGTTCTAGAATCTCTAAAATAAACATATTCTTCTCCATTCCCCATAAAATTGTAGGTGAAAAAATCATCTTTATTTGCACAAATATGTCTTGTAGCCCCATAATCTACCACTCATTCTTTCACATTAACTACAAGATTAGCCTATGAAATAACTGCAATAATAATATCATCTCCTTCAACTAAGTTGGCTTTTAGTTTAGGAGTCTAACTTTTTTTTTCCTACATTGAGGTGTATGATGACGTGCCTTTCCACAAACATAGTAATATCTTTTTTTTCTTAAAAGTAGTGGAGCTAGTAGCTTTAGGCATAAAATCAAAATTATGATACTTGTTATCATACCTTTAATTGTGAGTCTTCCTTTGCATCAAATTTGCTTTTGAAGTCATCTCATTTGCCTTAGTTGCTTTGAGTTCCTTTCTATTTGTATCTTTAATAATGATATGGGTGGTTAAATCTGCAAGTGACAACTGCTTGTGTTTATACTTCAATTGTTATTTGTAGTCCTTCCACGATTCACACAATTTTTCAATTAATATGCCGACTACAAATTCTTCTTCTAATGTAATGTTTTCAGCTTTCAAGACCTCAAATAACTTATGGTATTCATTAATTTGTATTTTAATGTCTTTACCATTTACCATATGCCATCTATAATAATTGTCAATCGCGAACTTTTGTTTTCCAACATCTTCGGTAGTGTACTTTATGTTCATGGATTCCCATATTTCCTTAGCTTCCTTGTAAGAACAATAAATATCGAAAAGATCATTAGATAAGGTACTAAGGATAGTATATCTACAAACCTCGTTGGCATGAGTCCAAGTCCTCATTTGTTTTGAATCCGAAGCATCAGTAGGTTTAGAATATGTCAAGGCAATAGCAACTCCATACACGTCTAGGATAGAGAAAATTCATTCTTGCCACCTTTTATAGTTTTGCCATCCAAAGACTTCAATCTTTGAAACATTTGGAAAAGGCTTTGCATGTGATAAAGCAGAAGGAATTGGAATGCCAACACCCAGGCCAGTAGTGGAGGCACTGTTGAAGTAGTATTAATTGTTGCAGAAAGATCAGAGGTTGAAGTAAGAGAAGTACTCGTAGCCATGACAACTAGAGAGCTCATGTTGATAAAAGATTAAAAATCATGAAGATTGTAGTGAAAATATGAAATAATAAGCTCAGGCGTGAAATTATTCACTGCCCTTAAGAATTTTTATTTCCCCATGACACAACAGCTTCTTCTAGCTAATTTGCTAGGTGACAGGAACAACAAAAATAGTAAGAGAAGAAACCCAGCAAAAGCAAATTTTTTTTAGCAAGCTATCTTGGCAAAACTTAGACTACACATATATGATTTTTTTTTCTTTGAAAGACAAAATATAATATGTTGCAGATAATGGGGCTGAAAATAAGTAATAAAAGTTTCAGTTTTTTAAAATATTATTAACGTTAATGATGGAGAAATTTCTGCCACCCACTTTGATACGTTGCAAAAACTGTTTCAGTTTTTAAAATATTATTAACAAGGAATATAACTTTAAATGCAACTATTAGCGGCCAAGAAATAGGATACTATGATATATTGTAGTTCCATCAATGTTAATAAATTCTGCATGGGGTATTTTATATAAATTCAAACTCTTTTTTAATAATAATAATACTTGATAAATCTTTTGAAATATAAAATAATATTTATTTATACACAACACCTATTACTATTAAACCATGAAATTCACCTAGAGAGAATTTTATTAATAGGGCTGCCCCATATCGCTTCTTGGCTTCTCCATCCATACATTAAGCAATTTGTGTGGAATTGTTAGGATAACGAAGTTGATATTGTTGGACATGACGGGTAAAATCATACAAATAAATATGAAATAAAATAATTAGCAAAATAATATCAGCAATTTAACCTGATTCACTTTTTAATTTACGTTACTTCCACGGACAACACTCTGAATATTTTTTTTCACTAATAAAAATTAATAAATACAAAGAAAAGAGAGTCTTACCTAGACACATGTTATAGGTAATACAACAAATTTGATATAAATCCAAAAATAGTGGTAAACAAGTGTTTTCCAAAAACACCCTAAAAATTTTTTCCTCACTATTTTTGTTACTCCTCAATTTTTGGAAAAAATTCTAAAAATCTAACTCTGTAATTATAATTCTCTCAAATGAATTGACATTGTTGTTGTGAAGTTTTATGAATGAAAATTTGTCTATTTATAGACATATATGACTGTGTAAAATGTAGAAATCAATTTCAAAAAGAACTTATTTTAAAGTAGTAGCAAAATTAAACTTGAATTTTTTTAAGACAATAGCAAAATCAAACTTGAATTCCTTTTTAATAATAATAGTGGTGGATTCCACATATTGGAGAGACCCGCTATTGATTTTTTCTACCGACACTTCAACAGATATCTCACTGGCATGAAAGCTCTTGCTGGTAAAGCTACCCGATAAGTGTTAGGAAATGTCTTCTTGAAAAACAAGCACATTTTTGGCTCATTTTGAAAGATATAGAAAATATATGGATTTGAACTTTTAGTTGCATTTAGACGAATGAGCTCATGCCGGAATATGAAATTATTTTAAACAAAGGAGAATTAGAGAATTTTCAATAGACTTTTTATTTAAATTATACTTTTTATTTTAAATAGTCATTTTTTAAAAAAAAATTAATAGACTTTCTATCTTTAAAATTTATATTAGAGAATGAGTTTGACTCTCTTCTCTATTTTAATTGTAATTAATATATTTTCATTTTTTATGCATGATCTATCTTTTTATTAGTATTTTTTTAAAAAAATTATTAAAATAAAAATTATTTATTTTTTTTGATAAATATTAATTATATGAAATATGAACAATAAAAAATATAAATAGTTTATTGAAGTTGTAAAAAAAATTTTGCTCCGTATATTTAAAAATATTTTTTATTCCACTTGTAGATGCGCTTATTAGAAACAAAAGGTTCGGGCAGAGGGGGGTCAATTCGGTGATCGTAAGACTTGCCATTCCTAGTATAAAATATAAAAGAAATACACGCTTACAGATGGTAGTTGGTGTCATGATTTGGGTACTCTATAGTGGCATGCCACGAGTTTTAGAACAATCTCATTTGGTCGAATTGGTTGGTCAGTTCCCTCCTACTGACAGTAATCAGTTGAATGGGGTTTGACTGGTGACCTCACTGTGGATGTGGTTAGGCTGTTTTTGAAATGAAGCCTCTTATGGCCCCTAGGCATGATGGTCTCTATTCTGCAATTTTTCAATCTAATTGGGATGTCGTTCATGTTTCTTTGTGCTGTTTTTGTGAGAGATTGCTTTGTGGGGAGAGATTTTCTTGATGATCTCTGTAAAGCAGTTAATTCCCAACAAGAAAAATCTCTTTTGCCAGTTGCTTTTGAAGTGGTTATGAAAGTTGTCACTAACCATATTAAGCCACTGTTGGCTAATTTGGTTGGTCCCATTCAAATTAGTTTCATTCTTGGACGCCAAATTACAAATAATATTTTAATTGTGCAAAAAACATTGTTCCATAAGGTGGGAAAAAGGGTTGGCTCATGAGAAAGCATATGATTGTTTAAAGTGGGATTTTTGGTTATGGTTTTCCTGATTAAATGAATGAGGAAATTAAATGTTAATATTGTAAGTGGCTCAATCATGGGCTTTTTCTATGGATTTGATCATACAATAAATAAAAAATTTTCTGAGATGAAAATGTTGAGATATTTAATGGTTTGGGCTCATAAATTAATAAATGAGATCTATAAAAAGCAATCCTTATGGCCCGGATCCAGAAAAATAACAAAATCTTTTATATCATCTCTTTTTTTTTAAGGCAAATTATTTCCAAACTTTAAAATTTGGCTGAATACACTAATTTGTTTATTTTTTTAGAAATATATTATGAAGCTTTTGAAATTTTGTTGAATACACCATATAGTCTTTCCATTTATTTTTTCCATTACATACAGGAAGAAATGTCAAATTTATCATTTTTTTTCTTAAAAAATACCAAAAAATACAAAAAAAAAATTCATGTCATCAACTTGATATTAAAATATCAAATTTGCCTTCTTTTTAATGTATTTTTTAAGTTAACAAAGACATTTTTGATATTTTTAATTTAATTTTGACTTAATTTAACAAAATTCTAATTAATTGGCATATTATTTCATTCAAAAATAATGGAAGATATTTTTAATTAACAAAATCAAATATGAAAGATTTTATAATATATTTCTAAGAATAAATGGACAAACTAGTATATTCAACAAAATTTGGAATAATTTACCCTTTTCTTTTCTTATTTTTGCTCAAATTTTTCTAGAACCCATATTGCGTTGTCTTTATGTAATATTAGAAACTCTGGGCTCGGCGAAGGGTATTATTTGTAATATAAAGTGTTAAAAATTTAATTTAGTTTTTATTTTTTCAATAAAAGGTTATTTATAATCAAAGAAATAATAACGAAGAAATTGAGTATGAGTTTATATAAATTTTTAACATTTTTATGATATATTTCACTGTACTCGTCTTAAAAAAAATAGCATCACTTCTATTTTATACAAATTAAGAAAAATTAGTTATTATAATCATATAACAAATTTTTTCTGTTATTTTTGTATTATACCCTTGATTTATATAATATAACTAGTTATTATTGCAAAAATTAAAACTATGATTAACATAAAATCTAAATTATCCATCAATAAATTTGACAAATAGAAAATATTAAATATTACATTAATTAAAATAATTTTCATTGTAAAAATATAAAAAAATTATTAATTAAAAGGCAATATTAAACCTCTTCAAGAGGCGTAAACTATTACATAAATGATGGAAACATACTTGAGTTTTGCATTAAATTAGTGTATGTTATATGCGTATCGAAATTATTTAAGTTTCAGCCTACAAATTAATAATGGTATTGAAAAATACATTCGAGACTCTGAAGTTTTTTCATTAGTCGCATGGACACTTAAATTATTGAGTTAACCACCTAATTAGTTATATATATATATATTTCGAGATAGTAAGTTGTACTTATGTTGTTTCTAAATAAAAATGAAAATTCTTATTTTTTAAAAAATAAATTATATTATATAACGGTATATTAGAAAATATAATAAATTAATTATAGAAACAAAAGTTAATGGTGTGTCCGATATCATTTTATGTTTTTTTTATTTTTTACTTTTTAAAAACCAAAACTATTTTTCTTATTTTTTGTCATTTATTTCTAAAAGTATTTTTTTTATTTTTTTTATTTCATATTTAGGACGTCTCTCTAGACTGCTCACTTTCAGTAGACACGTCAACCCAATTGTAGGGATTATCACCGTAACCACTCCTTTGAAATCCCATCAGCCCACTATGTCCTATTGTTAACTTCTTCACATACTGAGAATATAACCCAACCCCCCATCTGCACCATTGCCTCCAAGTCTTGATAAGTTACTAGAACCAAACTCTCGAGCACGACATCTATAACAATATAATATAATAAACGTGGAATAAAAATAATCAATAAAAATAATAACAACAATTTAATACAGATTTATTATTTTAATTTAATCTAATCCGTATAATAAATTTCAAATATTTTTTTTCTACTAATAAAAATTAATTAATATAAAAAGAGAGTATTACATAGTTGTTTCATGTATATTTTCTCTTCTAAATTACCATGTAAAAATGTAATTTTGACATTCATTTGCTCAACATTCAGGTTAAAACTTGTTGTAAACCTCAGTATTGTATAGATGAATATTATTTTCACAACTGATGAGAAAATATCATCAAAGTTAATCTCTTTTCTTTGGCTGAACCCTTTGATAACCAATTTGACTTGAATATTGGATGAAAATTGTTTGAACACTCATTTATTTTTCAAATAAATCCTGCCTTTGGTAGATTCACTAGTTCAAAAAAAAATTTCTCATGCAAGAATTTTTTTCTCTTGCATGACTTCAACCTATTTCTATTTATACTCATCAGTCATAGTTTTTTCAAAACTCTCTGGTTCTCCCCCTTCAATGAGTAGTACATACTCATTTTTCTGAATACCTTGTAGAAAGTTGTCTTGCTCTATTGTTCCTTTTTACAAAAACTGAGGAGGACATGGGTATTGGTTGATGATGAACATCACCATCATCATCTAGGTCATTAATGGAAACATTATCTTTTTTAGGTAGATCAATATGATTTTCATTCTCAATCTGTCTCAACACCGATGTTAGAGAAATCAATTCCAAATTTTTTCAATCGCCATTGAAATCAAGAGCATCCTTCTTCTTTCTGACAATGTCTTCAATTGTCTCATTCTGAACGAAAATAGTATCATGACTTCTAACGAGTTTTTTTCTACTAGATCATAAAATTTATAGTCAAACTGATATTTGTCTTAGCCAATAAAAATGCATTGTCATATTTTGACATCTAGCTTAGATCTCTCATTTTTTAAAATATGCACAAAAGTCTTATGACCAAACACTCATAGATAATTTATAAGAAACATCATTTCCTGACTATGTCTTCTCTGGAATATATAGCTTTAGAGGTGTAACATCGTACCTCATGCATTTCAGTAAAATATATTACCCTGTCAAATAATCACATATGACATACTAACAAGAAATAAGGTCCTGTTAATAGTGATAATAAATTTTTTTCTGTCATATCGTTTAATATCATTCAATGACTTTTCAGGTCAATAATAAGGTTTTCACCACAATATAATATATCATATCTATTAAAACTTAAACTTTACATCCAAAAGATTATGAGTTGCTTCCATTTATACATTTCAAAACTAATCTAGAGTGACTATACATGTTCAAACATATAAGTCCAAAATACAAATCACATGTTTTCATGCTCGTGTGAAATGTAAGAAGAGAAAGTGGTGAGACTCGGCCGGTGATCTGTGTTCCATGTCTTCTATATGCCACTCAAGATAAGCTATCACTTCTCTTTACCTGAAAAATGATGCAATTTGATGAGTTGCGGCTTAGTGAGAGTAATTATCAAATAAGCTCTAAAGTATCAAACAACTCATAGTAACAAATCACAAATCCAACGCATACCACATATTCCATTTCATTCATCATAATAATATAGTTACCAGTAAAATTGAAGCATATAATCATTACTCTTTACGTATGCACATGTTTTGCTTATTTCATTTTGTTGTAACCAATTAAACAAATATTATCTCGGATTTTCATGTGAACATTTGCATTTATTAGCTAGCTTAATCGTTTGTTCCATTTGCACATTTGTTAGGTCATAAGTATCTTCTTTTGCCTTGCAATGTAGATTAACTAATCACAACGTCTTTTTAAATCGTTATGCATATGCATTTATAACTAAGAATTCATCAACTATTATATCCTTATTACATATACCATACATATACCGCATATATACCTCATATGTCACACATATACCTCACATATACAACACAAATATTATGCATACATCATGTATGTTACATATATATCTCAAATATATCATACATATGCCCATATGTCACAAATTATCTATCATTCCATTATCAATGTCAAATTAGAGCAATCATATGAATCACATAATCACAAGTCAATTCACATTTCACATAGCAAGCAATGTCCATATGCACTAAAGAAATCATTTGATAACTATACTCATCTTTGTCCTTTGATTCTGACCATTAACTTATTGTATATCCCCTCCTTGTGAGTTTCCAATATGTTGTAAACCTAATATGGAAATATAATCGATTAATTTATGACTAAATAAACTTAATATGGCTTAAACAAATGCATAGTTAGGGTTTTTCCTATAGGGCAATGTAACCTTATGCGACTGATTAGCTAATAAGGTTTTCTAGAGTTGTCCAATTTATGTGATTTTTGTTCCTAATTAAAAATATATAATTATATAACATACTCAAATTTCAGAGAAATTGGAACATTGTACAATTTTTGGTGGAATTTCCTATTGTATTATATTTTCTGGCATGTTTCTGGCATTTGGCAGTTTTAGGGTACTAATTTTGGTTCTTCATATCTTACAATATGTAAGTCATATTATAATGAAACTTGGTAGAAATTTAGAAAAGTTCAAATGAAATATTTTTTTCTGTGTTTACAACTTTTATCATTTATGTCTCTAAGGTCCTCAAATTATAAGAAAATTTTCACCAATCCATAACGAAGTTGGCTTCCGGACCAATATGATTTGTGAAGACTTTATCTCATTATATACATAACATATTAAGGTGATATTTATACCAAAATTTAGAGAAGACATAAAACTATAATTTTTATATTTTGATAATTTACATAATTCATCTCTAAAGAGCTCAAAATAGCCAAATAATTTGTTAGATCTACCCAGGGTACTAAGCAGATAGTTCAAACTATAAAACAATCATGGTTTTATTCTCTATAACTCAACATCCACAAGATATATGAACTTGAAATTTGGTATACATATGAATAACACATATATCTATAACTTTCATGTTTTTAGCTTCCTACAATACTAGCTCTATTATATTTAAAACTAAAGAATATAGTAGCTAACTCAGCTAGGATTTACACTCGAATCAGTTTTAATAAGATACTAATATATTTTCATAAACACCAAAATTTAAAAAATATTTATATATACATAAACCTAAGACATAAAAAAATAACTTTCATGTTTTAAATATTTCCAGAATCAGTTTCTATTGTTATCAAAATCGAGGTGCAAAATACTGCTTCAACTTAACCCTAACAACTCAAAAAACACTAAAACAATGGAGATAATATTACTTACCAATAACGAACTTGAAAGAGATCAATTTGCTGTAAAACCTAAGTGAAATAAGGAATAAAAAAAGTCTAAAATGGTAGAAGAAGGAGAAGAAACGAAATTGGAGTGAGAGAGGCAGATTAGTGAGGAGAAAGATAATGTCCACCTACCACCTCCTCACTTTTCTCCTTTTCCCATTTTGTTCCTTCCTTTCTTTTCTTTTTCTTTTTCCTTGGTTTCTTTTCATTTTCATTTTATTAATTTAATCTAATAATTTTATTAACATAAATTTCAATTTCATATCACCCTTAATTAATTTATAAAATGGACATGTGCAATTCAGCACAATTGTAAAATACTCAAACATGTAACTAGCACGAGTCGTGAACTTGCTCCTATCAAAATACATATAAAATGCACATATTCAAGTGAAATAAATGCATATGTCCAAATGAAATGCATGTAAAATTGCATATGTTGAAAGTCGATGATGTTGCAAGAGGAATACAGGGTAAAATATTCAACATGTGTACAGTCGTGAGTAAAACTTTTTTCTAAAATATTTTAAGCAACTTTTCATGTGAAAGCAAATATCTGACTCTCTCTATCAAAGTTTTGTTCACCATCTCAACTAGACCATTCAACTGTAGTATTTTTGGAAGCAATGTCCGATGTCGAATATCGTATTCTTTGTAGTGGACATCAAACAGTCTAGTGTGTTCTCCATCATTATCTATCTAGATGCACTTCAAATTTTTTCCAGTCTCTCTTTCAACTGAGGCATGGAACTATCAAAGTTTTGTTCACCATCTCAACTAGACCATTCAACTGTAGTATTTTTGGAAGCAATGTCTGATGCCAAATATCGTATTCTTTGTAGTAGACATCAAACAGTCTAGTGTATTCTCTATCATTATCTATCTAGATGCACTTCAAATTTTTTCCAGTCTCTCTTTCAACTGAGGCATGAAACTTTTTATAGACATTCAACATCTGATCTTTTATCTTTAAAGTATAAATTCACGTCTTTCTTGAATAATCATCAATAAAAGTCACAAAGAATTGAGCATTACCAAGTGACTTGGCATTGACCCACATAAATCTGAATGGATCAAATCCAACACATTTTTCATTCTGGAAAGAGAGAAACTTTTGAAAATAACTTTATTTTGCTTTTCAGCTAAATAATCAACATTTTATCCAAATGCATTTCATTTATCAGGGTAGCATTTTCTTTCTGATCAAGGTAGTCATTCTCTTGTCACTCATATGGGTCAAGTCTCTTGTGTTATAATTCAACAACATTGTCTTTCTTTGCAGCATTTACAGTGTCGTTGGAGAGTTATACAAGGTAGCATGTCTTGTACCTCTAACCACTATCAAGGAACATTTGGTGAACTTTGGTGAGCTTCCACTGATTTATTGAAAAATGTACTATAGAAATTTGTATCATCCAGTCTACCAACAAAGATTAAGTTCAAAAAAAATATCTGAAATATGTTTGACATCTCTCAAGACTAATATGATAATATTTCTAATCTCTAGACAATCATCTCCTCTGCCAATAACTTTTAACATATTATAATTTTTCATCTTCACAGGGCCAAAATCTCATATTGTGTAGGATGATAATAATTCTTTTCGAGATGTGGTATTAATGGTAGTGTCATTATCAATTACCCAGCTAGTCTTGTGGGATGTAAAATTGATGGTATCATCACAAATGATATTGAATTCGTTCATGATATTTATCACTTCATCATCATTATTGTCATTTCGCTTCACTTCCTTACCTTTTTGTTCCTTTTTGAACTTTCAGTAATATTTCTTCATATGATATTTCTTTTTACAGTGATAACATTCAGTATTGACATATTTATTTAACTTGCCTCTATTCCTTTCTTTAGGCTTCTATTGCCTAAACTGGCTCATTCCCTTAAATCAGTAACCATAACATTTGACTATGATGAAGAAGATGAGTTTTGTAATCTCATTCTCATTTTTTTATTCAGAATATTGCATTTAACATATTTCATGTTAATGACACCATTAGGTGGAATGTTGATGATTGAAAATTTTAAAGTCTCCTATGACTCTAGCAGATAACCCAATAATAGCAAAACAAATACTTCATCGTCCATATTTATGCCGTTGTAAATAACTACTTTATAATCGTTTGCATCTCATTCAGATGATCTACTACAAAACTCCCTTTTTGTATTTCAGTTGCGTCAATTTTATCAAATAAAATAATTTATTATTGTCTATTTTTTACGTGTACAACTGTTCAAGTTTATTCCATTGCATCTGGGCATGAGTCTCATTGCAGATGTGGTTGTACACATTATATTCGACGAATTGTCGAATGAAGCCGCACACCTACTCATACTCAAACTCTCAATCCTTATATTTCTTGTCGTCGGGTTTAGATGTAGTAAATATAAGCAAATGCATTTTCATCATAAAAGGAGATCATTCATTTTGTGTTATCCATATATTGTAATTTGTATCATTAAAGCTCATTATTTTAGTTATCCCTACCTCTATTGTGAGACTCATTCAGCTGATAGTAACTCCAATAAAATCTTTTATGATGTGGAATATCAGTCAATACTGCAGTCATAGGGCATACTAAAATTTTTATGAAACTGACAAACTAGCTCTGATACAACTTGTTGGACATAGTGAGTATAACAACATAATAAATGCAGAATAAAAATAATCAATAATTTAATGTGGTTAACTCTTTTAATTTGGGCTAGTCCATGGGACAAACTTCAAATATTTTCTTCCACTAATAAAATTTAATTGATACAAAAAGAGTGTATTCTCTAGACACAAATTATAAGTAATACAATAATTTGAAATAAAATAAAAAATATTGGCACTCAAGTATTTTCCAAAAATATTTTTTACTATTTTTGTCACTCATCATTTTAGAAAAAATATCAAAAAATTCAACTCTCTCACAAACTCATCAAAAGAAAATTTTCCTTAGCCTTTGGTATGATGCCTTTCACTCTTATGTAGCTCCTATCCTTTGTTGTGTGTCAAATGCATGAAATCGTGTCAATTTATAGGCATGAATGGTTGCTCAAAAGTGGCAGAGAAATAGTCACGTTTGTAGCCTTCCATAACAACACATTTTCTCTTTCTTTATTTTTTCATTTTTTTTATAAATAATTGGTAATGGGTGATGAGTCCCTTTTGAGGGACTTATACCAACACAAACATCTCATAGCCTCTATCCCCTAAAGCTGAAAAATCTCTCTTGTAGCAATGAACTCAATCTCATCTTCGTCATGTTCAATCCTAAAGATGATGTAAAGATATGAGACACACAAAAGACTTCATCCCCACATCCTTGGAATCGGGCACCTCGAAGGCTACAACTACAACCTTTTTAGAGGCAGAAGTAGACACACTCAGTTTTTTTAGCGATTGAACCATAATTTTTTTTATTTCTTAATATAGTTCTTCTTCATTTCATCCTTATGTCAACAATTACTGCTTGTGTGAACAATGATAAATGAAGTAATTTTAAAGGAAGAAAACACAAATAAAATAGGAAAAAAAAAATTAAACAAAGAGAAAATCATCTTTTCAGGATTCTTGAGTTTTGATTTTTAAGGAAAAATGTGATTCGTTTATAGGATTTAAAAATGAAAACCACAGCTCCATGTCAAAGACAATTCTACTTTTTTTCTCAAGAAAAAAAAAATGAAAACATCAAAACAAAAATGACACCAAACAACCCCTAAATGTGTAATTTTGTACAAAGATATGATGAGAAAAATATTTGAGCTAATAATCGAAATCAACTCAACAAAACTCGAATCAACAAAAAAATTTAATAAATAATATATTCAGTTTGATTCAACTCAATTAAGTTCGAATATATTTAAATTTAATAAATAATAAAAAAACGGCGACTCATTAACTTTACGAGTCGGGTATTATGATACTCGAACTCAACTCAACAAACAACTCAAATTGCTCGAGCTCAAGTCAATTAATTTTCTATTTTTATTTATAAAAGTAAGAATATTCTCTAATTTGAAAAATATAGAGTTTTCTCCGACAATTTTAAAATATTTTTCAGTTTTTTATTTAGAAAATAGAAAACAAAATTTGAAAAAGGAAAACAAAAACATTCTCAAACTAAACAGTCTCTAAGATTAAAGAACACTGTGGGAAACCATATGAAACCAAATACTATTGATTTCGCTTTAAAAAGAATAAAATGAGTGAGAAAAGGGAAATTTTGAAATTTTTGGAATTGGATGGTTCAGAAATAGGCTTAGTACTCATTATAGAACTCGGACATAAAAAAGTTCAAATTCAAATTAATTTCTTAGAGAAATTTGAATAGGATAAAAAAAATTAACAGGGTTTACAAATTTATTTTTGTATTTTTGTATAATATTCTTGCTTTGATTGAGGAATTTTACCGAATGTAGTTATCTAATTAGGCTTATAACTAGATTAGTCTATCTTCTTATATATACGTATAGCTTTATAATTTTTATTTATAATTAATGTAATTTATCTTCAACTTTGTTTTTATAATTATAATTTGAGTATATATATATATATATATATATATATATATATATATATATGAGGTTTTAATAATTAGTACATTATTTACATATCCATATATATTATTTTTTAATTGTTAAATAAAAAATCTAATACAATGCTAATTAATTTTACAATATTTATGAGAATTTAATATTATAACATTTAACGTTTAATATTATTTAATGAGAGCCTTAGCCATTATATATATATATATATATATATATATATATATAATGAATTAGTAATATATTTGCATGGGATATTAATGCATCATAAACATTCCAATCCTAAAATATTGGTTTCCATGTACACATAATTTAACTTCAAAGAATAAAAAAAAAATACAAATCTGGTAATTAATCAAACCCTCCCATCAATTGGTTAGATAAGAATTATCAAAATCCCACAAATTTTGAACTCAAAAAAAAAATGTAAGTAATTTTTGAAATTTTTTTAGATATATTCAATCTATTATATCATTTATAAATTAATCTAATTACATAATAATATATATTTTATTTTATTCACATTTGAATATAACATTTGATTAGTCTACAAAAACACTATAATTACAAATTCGCAATAGAAAACCTTTTTATTTAAAAATAAATAAATAAATAAAAAGGTAGTTCCTTAAAAGAATGAATCATGGAGATATCAACTTGAAGCTCTTATTTGCTTGGAGATATTTAAGCTCCAAAGAAATTTGCCTCTCAATATGAAGTTGCCGGTGAAATTTTTCTATAAATATTTCAGCTCTCTTATCGATATCGATATCATCTTCCGACGGATAGTTAATAGTTCTTCTTAGCCCCATTGAAGAACCTGATGTGGAATCTTCTAATTCTTTATCATAATCAGTACAAGAAGCTCTTAAACCTGGCCTGTCATTGAAGCTAAGCTGGCGGTGCTTGGTGGCGGAAGAAGCTCCAACCATCGTAGCCACCAGTCGCCAGCGATGAATATCGAGATGCACTAAGAACTTCACCTTCTTCACCGCCCTCTTAAGGCGGCTAAGCAGAGACCACGAATCTATGCCCACAATAGCTAATTAAAAATAATTAAGCTTTTAAATTAAGAATTATAATGGGAAACAAATTGATGGAAGTGTATATGAACTGAGAAATTGAAATGAGAGAAGTAGGGTTTACTTAATTAAGGAATTATATATATAAAGAGTTGAAGAAATAGGAATTAGGAATTTTGTGCGTATGGAAAAGGATTACCGTGTCATGATGGAGGCTTTGCTTGTTAAGAATTTGACCATGGTCAAATGTTTGAATGATTCTTGTACCGGTGATTCTGGTTTGAGGATGTTTTCCACAAGTAAAATACCGATGGCTACTTCCCTCAGTTCCTTAAAGTACGCACATTCTGAATTAGGAACTTTGACTCGGTTGCAAATTTTTATTATAGACAAACGATTTTTTTGTTTACATATGCAGAAAGGAAAGGGAAATCGGACTTGAGCTTCGATAAATGAATCTACTGTCAGGCAGGCATAATAGATGAATTTACCGCCAGGCTATGCCCGTATATTATAGACCAACGGTTTTAATTAGTTCATTGAACACCCACATCAACATGCATTGCCAATGATAAATAAAAGCACATGGAAATTTTTGCCAATGCAGTCAGTCTCCGTAGACTAACAATCTTCTATCTTAGTATTGGTGCACGAATCTAAGAAAACAAAGTATATGAATTCAGATTAATCAAATTAATTCATAATTAAAATTTAAAAATTTACTATCAATAGTCGAATATTTTAGGAGATCTATAAGAGCTAAGCTAATTCTCTCTACATTTCTACTTGCCCACTAACTGTTTGATAAAATTCCTGTATGACCATTTTGAACTTTCTCTGCCTCTTTTGATCTTACAGTCAATTGAGAAGATTTCATATTATGACCAGATTGCAAAGTTAACAGAATAAAGAAAGAGTATATAAGAGCAAAATGAAGTAAAAAGAGTTCCAACTGGAAAACAAATCGTAGAATTTAGATGAACATACCTGGTTAATCCCATCTGTGTTGGGGACACTCCCTGGTGCAAGAATAGTCACCCTTTGGATATATATATATAACTTAAAATTTGGATTACCAGTGATCACCAAAACCTGGAGATTAAACCAGAAATGAGAGCATTGAATCTTCCACCAAGGGCATCTCTTCCTTGCCCATAAGAGGGTAATGGCCCAATCAATGGATAATCCGACTCACTCTGTGCATAACCGTATAAATTATATACCATCAGTTTCAAACAAGAAATTTATAGTGTAAATTAATTATTCATGTGTGCAAATATCATATAATGCCAAATATCTGATAATCAGGTTGAATAGTCTCAGGTTTGGCTCAATCTCAGTTCATCATTTTTTGAGTTTCGAGTTTCGAGTCGTCCTTAAGCTAACCTAACTTTTAAAGTCTTTTTTCAAATAATTATTTTGAATTTGAATTAATTCATTCGAGTTCTATCAGATTTCATGTCAGAATTCTTCATGTGGATTCAACTGTTCAAGTAGGGATAGAAATTGCAAGGTTCGTTTCTCTTTAATTATGGACATACAAAAGGAGAATTAAGAAAATGCTAATTAGCAAGAATAATAGCATCCTTTTCAAGAAAAAAGAGTAAAATAGCTAGTGAGATTGAAGCTGCCAGTTAACCATTTACCTGCAGGGACAATAGGCTCAGCTCCACCATCAACTGCAAATTTGCTAAGGTTGGCAACAACAGCTTTAAATGCTTTTGTATTCAATGTGTCAATTAAAAATAAAATTTTCTCTGTATTTCGAATTAATAGTTTCTCCAATTAGGTCTAATTAATGAGAAACATAAAATTTGAACTTTCTGAATTTATATAATTATCAGATAAAACTTTGTCAAAATTCCAAAATTTGTGTAGAATTTCAAGCTTAAAGAGGGGATGTCATTGATGCTTTTGCTTTCCTAATTCTTCAACTTTTTCATTACAATGTAAGTTGCCTGTTTTAACCTGTAATTAGTTTGTTCCACGTTTTTAGTAAGATAACATATAACATGTCATAATTGCAGGCTTCTGGGCTTGGTTTTATATTTTCGGCTATCATTCTGCTGCAATGCTGCTATATTTTCTTTCTATTGCAGCATACTGCAATTACTTTTATCTTTAATTTCAATTTATCTGGATCATGTTTACTGGATTAGAAACATACAAGTGCTGAGTTGTTTTAATTTATCTGATTTTTTCGTCTATCATTTAATTTCAGATGTTTTATCCTTTTTTTTGGTTTCAATTATCAAACAATCTGAATTTGCGCCGGATAAGCCCATTAAAGGGGTAAAACGCTCCCTCCTAAGTTTTAAAGGTATTTTATACTCAAAATTCAAACTTAAGACATCTAGTTATGAGAGAAAAGACCCTCTTGGAGGTGGATGCTTATCCTTTTGGTATAACTTTCTGAGTAGACTAACTGATAAAATTGCTTCTAAATGCAGTGTGTTGTGCCAATTGAAAAGGCATTTGGCTAAGGTATTTTATACCTGAATTCTCTATTATTTTAGTCTTTGGTTTTATCTTTTCGGCTATAGCTCTTAACGTACGTATGATGAAAAAATTCATGGCTTTACATGATTTGTTTCCATTTACTTCAGTAGCTGGCTCTTTGAGCTGATGTTCGTTAGAATTAGGTTCTCATACATATTTGTGATTGATAATTTTGTATTACAAAACCAACGAAATGCTTGAGGTTTTTTTAGCATTGAATATTGTTAGAAATTATGTTTAGGACTGTCATTATGATGTCCACATGTGTTTATTTGTTTCTGTTTTAATTAAGTTAATCAATTCCTAATTTACAGAAGTTAGTTTCTTATTTGTTGTGATCATGGAGAAATCATGATTTCACAATCTTAGTGATTCATTTTTTGTTTTCTTTAAATGTATGTATTTGTCATTAGTTTGAATTGGATCTTTTTTTTCTCTCCATATTTTACTACTGGAGAACTTCTTTTCTCTTAAACACTAGCAGTGGTATCAGAGCTCTCTTCTTTAAGGGACCTGAATTATTTAACTCCATGGAATCAGAAACCATTCTAATGGCAATTGATCCTCAAGTATTTGATGGCACCAATTACTAGATGTGGGCAGTGCACATGGAGACTCATTTAGAGGTCTTGGATCTTTGGGAGGCAGTGGAAGAAGACTATGAGGTACCTGCACTTCCAGCCAACCCTACCATGGCACAGATGAAGACTTTCAAAAGGCAAAAGCTTGCCTATTTGTAGTTGTTTCTCCAACAATATTCACTAGAATTATGTCTCTCAAGTTTGCAAAAGAAATATGGGATTATCTCAAAGGTGAATATGATGGAAATGAGAGAATCAAAAGCATGAAGATTTTAAATCGATAAGAGAATTCAAACTTCAAAGAATGAAGGAATCAAATTCAATCAAGGATTACTCTGAAAAGCTTCTAGCCATAGCAAATCAAATAAGACTCTTAAGATATGATTTTACTAACTCAAGAATACTGGAGAAGATCTTGGTCACAGTTCTTGAGAGATATGAAGCAACTGTAACTGCTTTAGAAAACACTAAAGATCTATCAAGGATTTCATTGGCAGAAATATTAAGTGCCTTACAGGCACAAGAGCAAAGGAGAATGATGAGGGAAGACACACCAATTGAAGGAGCTCTAGCTGCTAAACATCAAAGTGAAAACGGAAATAAATTGAAGCACAAAAAGAAGGAAGGTAAAAGCAGAGGGACTGGTTCTGGCACATATACAAAATGGAAGAAGGAAGCACAAAAAGGTCATTCCCTCCATGTCAGCATTGTGGGAGAAAGGGGCATCCTTCTTTTAAATGCTGGAGAAGACCAGATGCTAAGTGCTTAAAATGCAATCAAGTTGGGCATGTAGCAATAATTTGCAAAAGCAAACATCAGCAACATGAAGATGAAGCAAAGGTTGTTGATCAAGAGGAGAAAGACCACTTGTTTATAGCCTCATATTTCTTAAGTTTTGAAACAAGCGAAAGCTGGCTAATAGATAGTGGCTGCATAAATCATATGACTTGCCACAAAGATCTATTCAGAGATTTGTCAAAGGAAAAATCATCCAAAGTCAGAGTTGGCAATGGAAAGTACATAGCTATCAAAAGGAAAGGTATTGTTGCTATCTTAACAAATTATGGTACAAAGTTTATTTCTAATGTATCGTATGTCCCTGAAATAGACCAAAATTTATTAAGTGTTGGTCAATTGATTGAAAATGGCTATAAGCTAGTGTTTGAAGTTAGAAGCTATCAGATTTTAGACTCTAGAGGCAAAACTTTATTTAAAGTCAAAATGAATGGAAAGAGCTTTGCTCTAAATCCAATGGAGGAGGAGCAAGTTGCTTTCACTATAAAAGAAAATGTCTTTGAGTAATGGCACAACAGGCTAGGCCATTGTCACTATCAAGGTTTGTCCAAACTAAAGTCAAGAGAGATGACTTATGGATTACCAGACCTAGCAGACTCAATCCTACATTGCAAATCTTGTCAGTCAGGAAAACAAGTTAGGAAGCCTTTTCCCAAAGTATTCTCCAGAGCAACAAGCAAACTTCAATTAGTTCACACATATATTGTTGGTCCTTAGAGAACTCCCTCATTAAATGACAGTTTGTATTATGTGATCTTTATTAATGATTTAACCCGTATGTGTTGAATTTTTTTCTTAAAATATAATTCTGAGGTAGCTCAAGTTTTCTGGAAGTTTAAGACCAGAGTTGAGATTGAGAGTAGCTGTAAACTTCAAACTTTTAGATCAAACAATGGGGGAGAGTATATGTCATATGCATTCAATCATCTCTGTGAATAAGCTAACATTTATCAACTCACTGCTCCAACACTCCACAACAAAATGGAATGAGTGAGAGGAGAAATAGATACATTCTGGAAATGAACAGATGTATGCTTTATGATAAGAATCTATCTAAAAAGCTCTGGGCTGAGGCAGCAAACACATCAGTTTACTTACAAAATAGACTTTCTTCAAAGGCTTAAGGAGATCAAACTTCATTTGAGGCTTGGTATTGTTCTAAACCTACTCTAACTCATCTTAAAGTGTTTGGTTGTTTATGTTTTGTTCATATTCCTCAATTGAAAAAGAGATAAGCTAGATGAGAGAGCATTGTTAGGAATTTTCATTAGCTACAGCTCAATATCAAAAGCTTATAAAATCTTTCCATATAAAATCTTTCATCCACAAACTGGAAAGATTATTATAAGTAGATATGTCCATTTTCTAGAGAGTGAAGAATGGATTTGGGAAAATGAAGTGGGACTAAGACAACAAAAGAAAATTTATAAGTTGTCAGAGTTCAATCCAACAAATTTAAACCTTGATGATGGTGAGGTTGAATCTCTGGATGAAAGGTCTGTTAGGGGAACAAGATCATTGGCAGATGTGTATCAAAAGTGCAATGTGGATGTGTGTGAACCTACTAGATGTGAAGAAGCTATACAAAGCCTGATATGGAGAGCAGTAATAAAGGAGGAGCTACTCATGATAGAAAAAACCAGACATGGCAGCTTGTTGATAAACCTCAAGGCAAGAAAGTGATTGGGGTAAATGGGTATTTAGAACTAAATTAAATGTTGATGGAACAATAAACAAGCATAAGGTCAGACTAGTTGCAAAAGGGTATGCATAGATACCTGGAGTTGACTACTCTGACACATTTGCACTAGTGGGCTAGGCTAGATATCATCAGGCTTCTTGTTGTTGTTGCTGCACAGATGGACTGAAAGGTCTTTCAGCTTGATGTAAAATCTACTTTCCTAAATGGGTACATGCAAGAAAAAATTTATCTTGATCAGCCAGAGGGGTATGTGAAAAAGGGAGAAGAAGATAGAGTTTATCTTCTAAAGAAGACCATTTATGGTTTGAAACAGGCTCCTAGAGCCAGGTACACAAGATTGATGAATATTTAAAGGGTTTAAACTTCTCTAAAAGCCTATTAGAATCAATTTTATATGTTAAGAAAGTTGGAGTTGATATTCTGATTGTATCCGTGTATGTTGATGATTTGCTGGTTACTGGGGGTGAAATGAGTCTAGTGCAACAGTTCAAACAAGAAATAATGGAATGTTTTGAAATGATAGATATAAGACTGATATCTTATTTTTTGGGAATGAAAGTTAGACAAAGTGAGAGTGAAGTTTTCATTTGTCAAAAAAAAATGCTAGAGAAATTCTCAAAAAGTTCAGACTTGAAAACTGCAAGGGAATGCATACTCCTATGAATGTGAAAGAGAAGCTAAACAAGGTTGATGGGACTGAAGAAGCTAATCCAACTCATTTTAGGAGCTTAGTTGGTTGTCTCATGTATCTAACAGCAACTAGACTTGATATTCTGAATTTTGTAAGTATCTTGTCCAGGCTTATGCATTATCCAAGTGAAAGTCACCTTAAAGCAGAAAAATGAGATATGTCAAAGAGACTTGCAATTTTGGCATCAAGTTCAAGAAGAGTAAGGAGTTCAATATGACTGGATTTTCAGACAATGATTGGGGAGACTCAGTTAATGACATGAAGAGTACCTCTAGTTATTGCTTTACTTTTGGTTCAGCAATTTTTTCATGGAGTTCAAAGAAATAGGAGGTGGTAGCTCAATCCACAACAGAGCTAGAATTCATTGCCGCCACATCTGTTGCAAATCAAGCACTTTGGCTAGCACTTTGGCTAAGGAAGATTATGGTTGATCTTAATCTGGAACAGTAAGGGAGTACAACCATATAATCAATCAGCTATAACTATCTCTAAAAACCTTGTGTTTTATGGCAAGACAAAATATTTTAACATCAACCTATTCTTTCTTAGAGATGTGCAAAGAGAATGTGATATTATGTTGGTCCATTGCAACTTAGAAAAACAACTTGCAGACATTCTAACCAAGCCACTTCTAGCAAGCAAATTTGAAGATCTTAGGAATAATCTAGGAGTTTGCAGCTCCTAAACAAGGAGGAGTGTTAGAAATTATGTTTAGAACTACCATTATATTGTCCACATGTATTTATTTGTTTCTGTTTTAATTAAGTTAATCAGTTCCTAGTTTATAGGAGTTAGTTTCTTATTTGTTGTGATCATGGCAGAATCATGATTCCATAATCTTAGTGATTCATTTTCTGTTTTCTTTAAATATATGTATCTGTCATTGGTTTGAACTGGATCTCTCTTTTTTCTCTCCATATTTTGCTACTGGAGAACTTCTTCTTTTCTCTTAAACACTATTGATTACTTCATTTTCTAATTTTCATGGTAATCACCCCACTGTGTAAGTGAACCATCTCAATGCTTGAACTGAAGTCTTTCAAAGTCTGGTAGATGGTCACAATCATAGACACACAGCAAAGAAAATAAAGACTAAGTGGACCATGGCGTTGTTTTGAAAGAAATGACTGAAACTCCTTCTGTTAGTTTTCTTTTTCTCTGCCTTTTAGTATAATTAGGTTGCTGACGTATTTTCAGAGGGCAATGCCACAATGGTATTTTTTTTCTCTGTCAAATTAAATTTCTTAAATAAAATTCGATTTATTTTCAGCATGCATCTAGAATAATCAAAAATGATTTTATTTAATTTTTACATGGTCATAGATTGGGGTTTTAATTACAAAACTGAGATTTACTCTTGTTCCTTTTATTTTTCATGATTTGCCCGTTATATATGCACAAAGTGTGATGAGAAAGAGAGAGAGCATGCTGTATTTGGTTAATGTTAATCTTTAGTCTCAGAGTTTGGCATGTCTTGTCATGGATCTAAGCAGCCCTTTTCTTTACAGGCTTGTTAAAGTTGCTCATCCATAAGGAGCACACATCATTCTCATTCAGGTACGAACCACCCATAGAATAAATGTATGTTTTAGACTGATAATGTTGAATGCAGCTTTATAGCTATCATGGTTTCAATATCTTTGATTTCTAAACTTTGAAAGGTTAACTTTCATGTTGTCTTAATTAATTTCATAGAACTTCATTAACCTTTGCAAATCCTATATTTCATGCATTGTCATACCCATACTTGTAACAAATGATTATCTTAGAGTCAATAGATAAGCAAATTGAAGGGCTTTGGTTTGTTCAGCCTTCATCATTAAAGGCTCACATTGGTTATTACATGATTTCTGGAAGCATGATATTGCATATTATAAGAGTTTATCCACATGATAGCTGTTAATTTTAAGCTTCTCCTTTTTCCCTTGAATTGAATATGATGTAGCTTGAGGCCTTGAAGGGTTGTTAGAATTCCTTTTCTGATGATCTCCGCCATGAATCTTAGCATGGAAAAGTGAACATTTCTCTTCATATTTATGATCATGTTGAAGGAGTCTATAGTCAGTTTCTGCTAAACTACATAGTCATTAGCAATGGGGTTTTATCATTAAGCTACTTTATCTTCAGGATGGTCGTTTTTTTTTTCAGATACACTTGCAACTCTAAGTTTTAGAATGTTAAAAGGAACAATTAATCTTATGTTCAACGGTATTTTCCTTCATCAGTTGCATAAGCAATGCCTCCATATCAATAATATTAAGTTATTATAAGCTACTGTTTAGTTGATTTTTAGTTAAAAAATTAAATTGTCAAATGCATAAATATTAAAGAACCAAATTCAGAATTATCTGAATTTAGCATTTAAAGTGTACTTTTATATATAATTATCTGAATTATCAGTCAAGCTTTATTTGAATAATAAACTCTTTTTTAGAGCTAGTAAGAGGTCTGCATTTCGAGTCCTTTTCATCAATGATTTTTCCCTCTCTTTATATCTAATGTTAGAAAATAATCCGTATTATCAGTTTATAAAATGAAAAGTATCATTTATAATAAAACAATCTTTTCATTAACAGAGGAAAAAAAAATGCAAATGGAACAAACTATTCCTTTTAATGTTAAGCAATTTGACACGAAAGATGTTAAACTTCCCCAATTAAGAGTAAATTTGATGCTGAGCAAAGAAAAATTACTAAATTGTCCCCATTAGTTCTTCCTTTTTTTGTTGTTATTTTTTCTTTTTCTTTTTCATTTAGAATTTTCCTATAATTTATTAGCCTTTGTACCTACATTATTTGCATGTATGGTTAAGTGCTTTTTTATAATTTATTACACTTTTTTATATTTATTTTAAATTATCATAGTATGATTTCTTATTTATTAAGAGAAATGTTAAAAATATTATCCATTTTTTTGACACTAACCTCCTGATTTTCTTACCAACTAATTAAAAAGTAAATGTTAGAAAGTATTGAAAAATAGAAAGTGTTATTAATATTAAACGGTGAAGTAAGGTAAACTCATTATAGAATACATCTCCAGTGTTGTATAAGTAAGAAAAATGAGCTAATCTAACCTAACCTAGGATACCCATTTTACAAATTTTTGGGAATCTAATTAATGTTTCTTTGTAGGGTGAATAAAGCATCTTCTTTGTTGTCTTAAGCAATCAAAAACAGGTACTTTAATGGCTCTTTGCCCATGTTTTATTCTGCATATACATATCGATATTCAGTTGGTGTTTGAAATGAATTCAGTTTTACATTATTTTTGTTGATAATAAAAGAAAAAAAACACTTTTTAAAAATGTTATTTTTTTCTCAAAGTAAAACCCTTTTCATAAATTAGAGGATCATTAATCACCTGATCCCTTTTCTTTTCTTCTCTTTTCTTTTCTTTTAAGTTGACATGAACTTCCTCAGCAATAATAACCATTATTATGCTTCCACTAATTAGTACGTGGCATCATAAAAGCCTAATGACAATAGAGCACTGAGATACTCACATGGATTGTTAACTAAAACCTTTGATGGTCATGATTTTTGGTGGAATATTATGTATCTAGAATTCTTGCAAGAAATATTTTAGAAAAAAATTTTATTTTTTATTGTAATATGTTAAAATATTTAATTTTGCAAGAGAATGAAGAAGAAAAATAAAGAAAAGATTGGTGACCCACACGCGAATGGGATGCAGTTGTATTTCTATTGTGCTCGTGACCAAGTCTGCAGTGTTGAGAGGATAGTGGCTGGGCTACCCGTGTCTCTTTTGTTTGTTTCGCTGAACTAACAGCGTTCTTTTAAAATATTCTTTTTTTGGCTGCCATTTTCTTTAATTAATTCTTACACACCCCTCATGAATTCTTCAAAATTTTCATATTTTGCATTACATTGGAAAAACGCATTTTAAAAAAAATTATATTTTTTTTTAATTTTGAAAACTATTTTGGAAGAGATACAGTAAAATAGATATTTTTTTTTCAAAAACACATCAAAAAAAAGAAAACAGTTTTATAAAAAATTATTTAATTAAATAAAAAATTATATATTTATTTAATAACCAACAACCATCCAAAATTCAAGAATGAATTTTTACCACCCTTAATGTCTTATCCAATATGAGTAAGATTAGTTTTAACGTGTAATTATAATTGACTGACTGAAAATATATATAATATGACAAAAAAATATATCATATTAATTTAATCTACGTTACTATATATAAATTAATGGAGTAAATTAGATCCTATAAATATTTATATTGAAAATAAATATTTGTTTCCTTTATAAATTTTCATGAGATTTAATTTTAACATTTGTTTTTTGGTATAAGAGTCCAACTGAAAATTTGATTTAATATTTCAGAATTTTAGTTATCATATCAGTACTAATTGTTGTATATTATACATATTGTACTATAACCTGTTATGTTTAGACAAACATGAGATATTAATTCAACAAGAAAAGAGAATCTTATATAACTATAAGAGTGTGTTTAATGCAAAATAAGAATTTAACCTAAAAATTAAGATTATAAACAAAATTAGAAGAATGGAATTAAATATTTTAAGTTCAAAAATTGTAACAGTTGAAAATGGCCAAAATGGGAAAGATTGGGAAAAGTTTTTTGAACAGAGGAGCTAGCCAACGTCTCTCTGGGAATGCCAGCCTGTTAGATTTGTGCCTTGAAGAAGCATCAACAATGCCCAGAACAAGCCAAGTCAATCTTTTAAAGTTACCATAAAGTCCCTAATTTGCATTTTGTTTTGTTTTCACCTTTTTGTCATACAAGAGTAAAAAGACCACAGGAAACAGACAGAAGCAAAAGCTATTGTCGGTACAGAAGGTCATTTTCGACAATTTGCATGTCAGAGAGGAGGCATCAAAAGGAAAGAGCTTTCTTGCTAAGTACTAGTCTTTTCTTGGGATTTTTGATTAATTAATGCCTTCTTTCTTTTTTGTACTGTTGATCTCTTGAGTCAACAAGAAAAACCCAAATCAAACCCATCGAGAAATTTATTAAAAGATTTTTTTTTGTCACGAAAAAGAAAAGTTTTATTCTCAGAAGATAAATGCAAGAATCCATAGCTGAACCTGGTGACGAACGACGACGGCGTTCATACCATCGAATTCCTCTCGACGAAATGAGCACAATGGCACCCTCCTCCAGCCAACACGCGCAGTAAATAGCGAGAGTAAAAATACCCATTTGCATACTTTAAATCATTATTTGGCCAAACTTTAGCTCCTCTTCACATGCAATCACCATCATTTGACTGCTAGTGGCGACAGCTTCAACGCGGTATCCTTCACTTCTCCCTCCCGGCGAATTTCCGGCAAAACTCCGACAACCGTTCGGCGACGTGTTGTAAAGCTCAAAAATTCGGAGCACGTTTGGCCCGGGTAAACTCTCAATCTCACTTTAAGTTCACCTTGAATCATTTTTGGATATATGTGTATTGTGCCAAGTGTGGAATTTGTATACCCGAACTTCATAAAGACTACTGCAAGTATAATTGAGACATAAAATTTTGAATAATTATGGAATGGATGTGAATTAAATTTCAAGGTGCGTAAATTAAGTAGAAAGAAGAAATTTAATTAGTTTGTCCTCTAATTGAAAGTTATATGCAAGAATTGAAGTGATTGAGGGACTGTAAGTTATTAGCATTAAATTAAATATTTGTATCAATAATTGGTGAAATAGGAGGAGAAAGAAGGCTGGTACTTAAAATGTTTAAGTAGAAAAAGTGAGAATTCAAGGAGATTAAAGTAAATTGGGAATTGAAGTTTGAATTTGATATGTTGAGTGCTTGTATAGGAGATAAGACTCTTTAACTGATCGGTTAATTGTAGAACAAGTAGGAGGGTGCGAGTTTAGACCGAAATGGTCAGACAAATATTCATTTCAAGGACGTTGAGCTATCTAGGGTGAGTATATAAACCCCCATTCCATAATGTGTTGGAATATTTTAAATTCTTTCTTTCCATTTTAAGGAGTAAGTAATATGTTTAAATTGCATATATGTAATTTAATTGAGATTTATGCAAGATTTTGAATATTATATGTTAATGTGAAATACACATGAAATTTAATATGTGAAAAGTGCAAAAATATGGTTTTTAAAGCAAGGTCAACAATGAGAAAATATATGTTTTACTTTTTCTAAATTTGCAAAACACTGAGATATATGGAATTGGAATTAACATGTGATAGCACACATGCCTTATTTGAATATATGGAAAATGATGAGGTGATGTTGAGGGTCCAATTGTGTTGCGGATGTGTTATGATGGATTATAGAAGTGTAAACATGTTTTTCTTGAATGGGGAAAATATGGAAATATCCAAATTATAGGGGAGATGCTGTTTTAATAGTTAGAATGAGCATGTATTAGATCGGCTAAATTGGATGTTAGAACCAAGTGTGAATATATGTTAGTTATACTTGAAAAAGAAAAATCCTGTTTTTATTTACTTGCATGTTCATGACACCTTTGATCGATGTTAACCTTCTAGGATTAATTGCTAAAAAGTGATTAGTTAGCCAGAAATGGTTAAGGCGTTACACAAAGGATGAAGTAGTAAAGCTTATGCTCTTCTTCAGTAATGGCAACCTCTAAATGCAGTATTATCTTCATCACCATTGTTGTATTTATCTTCTTCTCAGAGGTTTTCAAATCAACACAAGGTATGTTAACACAAATCTCGACTTTTGAAGTCTCTGCATCAAGAAACAAACGGGAACCCTTTTCTCATTCCGACATTTCTTCTTTACAAATTTGCAGCTAAATCATCACCATTGGTGCAAATCAAGCAGCAGAAGGACCAGGACAGCGAGCCATATGTGGGCTTGAACATTGGCACAGATGTGTCCAATATCTTGTCAGCTACATCCCTTGTTTCGTTTCTGCAAGTTCAAAAGATTGCCCATATTAGGCTATACGATGCGGACCCTGATATCCTGAAAGCCTTGGCTAAAACCAAGATCCGGGTCATCATTAGTGTCCCCAATAACCAGCTTCTTGCCATTGGGTCCTCTAATACCACAGCAGCCTCCTGGATTGGTCGCAATGTTGTTGCTTACTATCCAGAGACTCTAATCACTGCAATTGCTGTAGGTGATGAGGTGTTGACTACTGTTCCCTCTTCAGCTCCTTTGCTTATGCCTGCTATAGAGTCACTTTATAGTGCTTTGGTTGCTGCAAATTTGCATACCCAGATCAAGATTTCAACTCCACATGCAGCTTCCATAATTCTTGATCCATTTCCACCATCACAGTCTTTCTTTAACCAGAGCTGGAGCTCAGTAATGCTTTCTTTGCTTCAATTTTTGTCAAAAACAGGGTCCCCATTGATGATGAATCTTTATCCTTACTATGTTTTTATGCAGAACAAAGGGGTGGTGCCTCTTGATAATTCTTTGTTTAAGCCCTTGACACCATCTAAAGAAATGGTTGATCCTAACACTTTGTTGCATTACACTAATGTGCTTGATGCTATGATTGATGCTGCATATTTTTCTATGAAGAATTTGAATGTTACTGATGTTGTGGTTCTTGTCACCGAGACTGGCTGGCCTTCAAAGGGCGATTCGAAAGAGCCTTATGCTACCATTGATAATGCTGATATGTATAATTCTAATCTAATTAAGCATGTTCTTGATCGTAGTGGGACTCCTCTTCACCCAGAAGTCACTTCCAGTGTCTATATATACGAATTGTTTAATGAGGATTTGAGGTCACCACCAGTATCAGAAGCAAATTGGGGACTATTTAATGGGAATGCGACTCCAGTTTATTTACTCCATGTTTATGGAAGTGGGACATTTTTGGCTAATGATACAACAAATCAGACTTATTGTATCGTCATGGATGGTGTTGATTCAAGAACATTGCAGGCAGCATTGGATTGGGCATGTGGACCAGGAAAGGCTAACTGCAGTGAGATTCAGCCAGGGGAGGATTGTTACCAGCCCAACAATGTGAAGAACCATGCCTCTTATGCATTTGATAGTTATTACCAGAAGGAAGGGAAGGCCCCTGGATCTTGTGATTTCAAGGGTGTGGCCATGATCACCACCACTGATCCTAGTAAGTTGTCCATTCCTTTTTGTTTTCTTATTGAAAGGCATACTTCTATATCTTACATAGGATTAATGAGATTTAAGGGGAAGTATCATGAAATTTTTGCACTTGCAATTAGAAGAAAATTAATAAGTTAAAAAAAGATATAATTGTACATTTTTGGTTGTTGCTTTGATCCTTTTTGGTTGAATTCAGAAGCAACTCGTGAGTAGGAGAGAAAATGTTAGATTGTAGTTTTCTTTTCTCCAAGTATCTATTAAGTGCCTTAGGCTCTTACATGGTTAGAAAGATGCTCTGAGAGTAATAAGTGTTAAAAATTAGGAAAAGGTAAAATTGCCTAATCCTAAACCACTAAAGGGAACAGTGAAGCCTCAAATCATAGGATCCTCAAGATAAATAATAATGAGGACAAAGATGACTTCAAGAGGAGTGGTGTGTGATTCCTACCTGACAGAGGCACATGGCTTAATCAGTGATTGGAGTGCAGAAAAGGGCATGGAATAAACATTTTATTGGTTACATGTAAGAAAATTATGATTCATTTTAGACAACCGTTCAAGTGGAGCCCCACTGAGGGTGGACAAATGCCACTAGTTTCATGGTCATGCATAAGATCTCCTTAGAAAATGACCTATTTTTATTCCATAAATTCTTGTAGGGCAACTTCCATTAGTGCTTTGCGTGTGCCAAAAGATGCATCAAGCAAAACGGATCCTGTTCTTTTAACTCCTAATAAGTTCACGGTTTACTCTTTAAAATCTGATGTACTTCTTTTCTTCTTTTTAAAATTTGCAGGTCATGGTAGCTGTGTATTTCCTGGAAGGTAAGAATTGTTTGACCAATGCATCACAGTTGCTTCCTTTTGTCTCTTTTTTTATTCTTCACATTCCTTTTTATCTAAATAGTTGGAAAGTACAAAAGCATTACTTGATAAGAGCAACTCGCAATTTGATTTGTCACTCAAGGCTTTTTTATTTATAATTGCAGTAAGAAAATAAGCAATAAAACGAGGACGATCACGAACACAACCATATCAACTAGTGCAGCAGATAGATTAAGATTAATCAGCTTCAAAAGCAACCGAATAATTGCAATTGATAAGGGTTTATTTGCTCTTTTGGCTGTAATTTTCTCAACATTGTCATATATTCCTTTTGTAAACTAGTGTTAAGGTGGTAAAATAGAACAATTTTTTTGAAGCATGTTAATGTTGTTTTATTATTATTATTAAGAGTTGCATTCACTTCATTGTTATTATCAAGAAGAGTTCAATTCATTGGGGATTGGGTAGTTGCAACTTTTGGTTTACCTTTTCTTTTTATTTAATACAATTAGTCAAGAATTATAATAAAAATATGAGAAAAACTAATTCAATTACAATAATTATTGTATTTACATCAATCCATGTGAATAAAATAACAAAATGCGTGTCACTGTATAATTGGATTAGTTTATAACAAAATGCGTGTTACTGTATAATTGGATTAGTTTATGAATAATATGGTAGATTGAGTCTATCTAAAAATTTCTCTTAAATTATATATGTTTTGTGCTTAAAATCAGTTAAAAAAAAACTCCCGATTTTTAATTTTTATTATTATGATAGAAAATATTGATTTCACCCTCAATGGGCTTTTTTTCCATTTTATATATATAAATACAATATAAATGTATATAAAAATAATAAAATAAAAAATAAATGTACAGATTTTCTTCTTCCATTATAAAATTATATATATCTCTGTCTGCATATTGTCCGTGTTAATGTGTCGATAAAAATGTTTTCAAACTAAATCTTTTTAATTTACTAAAATTCTTATTTCTTTGATTTCTGTTATTTCTTTTCAAAAATACTCTTCTGCATTTTTCCTCGTCATTCTTTTTTTTTTTTGAATCTTCCACTTTAATTTTGAGTGTCCGTTTTATTCTTTCTTTTCAAGCTTTTGGTTCTCTTCATATACTCCTTTTTGATCTGTCACTTTCATTGAAGCTGTAGGGTAAAGATATAATACCGAATAAAAAAATAGGCTACTTATCATTTGAAAGTCTTGAAGCTTGATTTTAATACTAATCCCATATTTCTAAGAAATCATAAATTTTAATTATCTAAACTCTATTAAAAAAAATTTATAAAAAAAAAAAATCCAATAGTATGAAATCATTCCCATGCATCTTACAATTATATAAATCCAATTATAAATTTTTATGTATATAAATAGATATTTGTTATTGAATCGAGTAGAAACTTGAATCTTAATTATTTGTGAGGTCAATGGAATTGCTTAGTTTTCAAGTAGGGTGAGATATACTTAAAGCTGTAACGTTTTGAAGTTCAATCAATTCAATTCTTGCAAAAATACCTAAAAAATTCGAAAAAGTTGACTAAATGACTTTATTTGCAAAAATCATCCTCACAATTCTCCATTTGTATATATCCAAATTGAAATACAAGCCCTAATCTATGGAAAAGTATAGAGCAATTTATTGAAAAGACTAAAAACCCTTCAAAATATGGCATAAATAGTCCCATCCCACTAAGGATATATTAGTAATATTTTTGAATAGAAGTCAAAATGATAATCTAAACAGCACGAAATTGCCAACTTGTGCATGGTATTTAACAGAATTATTAATATAACAATAGATTCAAAAGCCTCTTAATTCTCATGCACATGCTATCCTTACTTCATACCACTCTTCAATCACCAAAAGGGTTCAACATCATAACAACAATGAAGGCTATGAGATCTGACCGGCGAAGATTCATAGTCTCCTCTTTTGCGTTCATCTCATTTCTTTGCGCCATAGCTTCTATTAATGAAGTTCGTTTTGATAGCTTATTGAAGTTGGGTCGGTGTGCATTTGCCAAAATTCCGTCTCGAATTTCCGATACTGATGTTGCAAAAAATTCTTCAACTACCGATGTTCGAGTACTTATCGGCATTCTAACCTTACCGGATCAATACCAACGGAGACATTTTCTGCGTCTTGTGTATGGAACGCAATCTATAATTGGTGCACAAGTCGACGTGAAGTTTGTATTCTGCAATCTGACGAAAGAAGACCAGAAACTACTTGTTGCCCTTGAAATAATGCGTTACGATGATATTGTCATTCTTGATTGCGAAGAGAATATGAACAAAGGTAAGACTTACACTTACTTTTCCAGCTTGCCTGAATTACTTAATCACACAAATGGTAAGCTTTTCCCACCTTACCATTATGTAATGAAAGCTGATGATGATATTTATATAAGATTAGATAAATTAGTAGAGTCGTTAAAGCCATTGCCAAGAGAAGATCTGTACTATGGCTATGTTATTCCATGCACTAGCATGGACCCTTTTGTACATTATATGGCTGGCATGGGATATTTGGTTTCATGGGATATTGTTGAATGGATTAAAGATTCTGAAATTCCAAAAAAACATTTACAAGGCCCTGAAGATAGAGTTTTTGGTGATTGGATTAGAGAAGGGCACAAAGCCAAGAATAGATTTAATGGTAAATGGTTTATGTATGATTTTCCAGAGCCACCTACAAAATGCACACATGAGTTTTGGCCAGACACAGTTGCAGTTCATAAACTCAAGAATCAAGACAAGTGGATCCAAACATTGAAGTATTTCAATGTTACTGATAATCTTAAACCTTCTAAATTGTATCATATATATTAGCTACATGTATATCTGTTCTTTCCATTGTTAATTTAGATTTTAATTTTTATAACTATAAATAGAATAATTTATTGCTTCTTGTTTCTTTTATACTTCTTGTTACATTGAGGACTTGAAATTAAATATGTGATGTAACATCGGGGGCACAATTTGATAACCCCATGAATATGACACATTGGTATTACTATTGTTCATTTTTCTTGTTACACTTACTTCCAACATCTTGTAGTTGAATCAATTTTTGGTTATTTTGATTCATTATGAACTTCATATGGTAGGCCAAGTAAGAAAGGGCACACATGTTATCAGCCTAGACAAAAGGCACATAAGCATCAACCCAATAAGTTAACCAAATATAGAAACTCAATTCACTGGGTAAATCTATAAGACTAAAGCCCATAAGCACAGACAAGATTTCAAAAAGAGATAAAAGAAGAAATAGAAGATGCCATTTGTTTCTGTAAATTAAAAATGGAAATTGTAAGAGTGCTGGTATAACTAGCAGGAGTGTGCAATCAGTTCAAACCGAGTCGAACCAAATTTTGGGGTTCAAAAACAAACCAAATTTAATTTACGTACTGGTGGAGCATCATAATGTCCATCGGGTAGTTATCAATACTCGATGAGTTCTTAGTTTTAAAAGGATAATGTAGCATCAATAAAAAATGATATTAAATCAATTATTTCCAGAACACACAAAACCTAAGTAAATATTATTCTTTTTCTACTAGACTCGTCACATGATGTTATGATAAAATTAAATTTAGTAACTGCATTGCCAAAATGAAATCACTACCATTTAACTGTCAGAATTAAATTTGAATAGTCAATGTCAAACAATTCTTTACTTACTCTGTCTAGCCAAAAGCTAAGAAATCAGCTTTCATTCCTCAGGCCCAATTAGTGAAAAATCTACTATAAATGACCGTAATAAAGGAAAGAATACCAGGTTATTAGTGCAGGATTAAGAACAGTTTAAGTTCTTGATAACAAATAAAATAACAGACAAAAAAAGTGACCAGAAAATGAGCACTTTGAGAATTCAATGCCAAAATTTTAGTTGTGATATTATGAAAAAATATGCCGGGTTCAATTTCCCGTCTCTGCCTGTGAACCTTTCACCAATCCCATAAGCTACCTCCTTTAGATGGCCAATATAATTTAGGTAAGACACTACCCTTTGCATTTTGGAAAAAATATATATTTGTGTAGAATTCAAGTTAACCAAATGAAATAATCTAATTTCAAATATCAAGGCTTAAGAGCAACAGCAAGACCTAACTTGGGCGTTGATGCATGGGTGGCCTTCAAGTCGTGTTCTCCCGATAGAGTTATCAGTGATTTCGGCCTCCATTCATACTGGCAAAGCATCCCAACTTTCCCATTGTTAGACAATCGTGTTTTTACCACTGTTAACGGATTCACTGCATGAGAGCTTCCGATGGTAAAGCTATTCTCATAGGTGGAAAACCGATGATTCATCTCAGCGGCAACTGAATGACATGGATTTACTGCATGGATATAAGATGCCTTGAGAGCCTGGCCCCTGTCCGCCCTGTATAGCACTTATGAAGTTAAAATGATTGGCAACAACCTTCAAAAGTTAATAAACAAACTATTGCATTTGAAGCATAATTAATAGGTAAAAACAATACAAATGCCTCGTCAAAATAAAAGCTATCTTAATTCAAGAAGAACGAGCATCACATCTTTTTGGAGATTTATCTTGTGCACTTAACAGTATTTTTAAGCAATTAATGCTTAAACATTACAAAATTTTAGATCGAGAGCAATTTTGAAGATCCTGTCACTGAGTTCATGAGTTGAACTTTTTGAAATAGAAAATTTCAGTCATCTACACAAAAAGTGCCAACAAATATTGCCAATCACCATAACAGTTTTAACCACATTTGCAGACAAGAAAATCTATTTACAAACAGAGAGCTGACCCAAACGGGAGCCATGGACATGCAGAGATTTGATGGTTAAACCATGCAGCATTTGATCATTGGCCCATAACTTATCTTGAAGCCATGAGAAGTGCAATACAGAATGAAGAAAAGCCATGCCAACAACCAGCATAAATTGGGAGAGAAGTGTTGAAACTTCATCAGATAACTTTGTGAAAGGTAAAAACAATAAAAACATTGCTAATACAGTAGAATAATAAAGGATGTTGAAAAAAATATTTATAAGCATTAAAAAGTTCAGTAATCTCAACGCTCTGGTTGAAGAAAAGGATATTAGTTACACACTGGTGAAGGATAAGAGGTATCAAAATGTAAAGAACTAGATAATTTGACGAGGTAACAGAACGGGTTAGCAAGCTAGATAATTTGATAAACAAAAAATATTAAGAAAATGCACGAGGACAAAAAGAGCAATAACCTTACTCCCATATTGGTTGGTAACTTAAATTTTAAAATATGGGTTGCATAAATCATTTGGTCTAAAAATCCAGTTTTTGTGTCTTCACAATCTAGTCAAAAGACATATTTTCATAATTTAAGTACATCTGGTAGCAAAGACAGGCAATTCATTAATTCCCATCCCATTTTCATCTAATTATCCCACATGTGGAATAGGCTACTGGAGCCAACGTCATGTCCCACAACTAAAGGTTTCAATCCTTATCAATGTATCTCATGCGGGTTTATTATCAAGTTTATAAATATTACTATTACACCCATCCACTTGATTGAGTTAACAGCAATGGCACATAAAGGTTTTAAATTGCCATTATTTCAGCTCATGCACTTCAATTCTTAAATTTTTGTTCAAAGTACTCAATTATGAGAGCACTTTGAACTGACAAGTAAAACTATAGAGCTTCAGGGAACAACACGCACAGGTGAAGCTGTTCCACAACAACCATTGACAAAGAATTTAGTTGAAAACCACCAACTCTGACTAAGAAACAATCTTCCCAAAAAGAAATAATAGAGAAGTACCAAGAGATAAGAGTATATGATGTTTATCTATCTAGAAAAACCATAAAACAACATCAACACAGGTTCTATGCTGGTTTGTCGAACCTGAATGAGAATTTAGAAGACAAATAAGCATCTTGAAAATATGTACGTATACGAAAGTAGTCTCAAAATGCTGAGGGTGACATTAAAAAATTTTCCATGACACCAAGATCAAGTTGAACAATGTAGAGGTTCCAAAAGACACTGTTCCACAAAAGGTTTGTGAGAGTGATGTTTATCATAGGAATGTGCAGCAGCATGTTCTATATAATCATAAAATTTCAGTGAAGCCAGGGAGAGAATTTATGTGACTGCAATAAAACCTGATATGATCCATGGCACAGAGAGCTAAGCCATAGAGAATTGTGTACACAACATTGGGCTGACGAAGGTGATACCAAGATGAATATATAGAAATAAATGAAAAGAATGAGCTCGGGCATTCCTATGAAGACTTGAGTGACACCAACTCACAATAAGTTGATAATAAGACAAGTAAGCAACTTGGGCATGTAAAAGATAGATTAGTAGATGCAATGGTACAGAAGGTTCAATATATCCAAATAACAGGATTAAAGATTGCTCAGTGAAGAACCACCAAATAGCATTCAACTTTTGTTACCTTAAATCAAGTAAAATAGAAGAAATAACACCCACCCCAACCAAATTGCAAGCACAATTCCATTAAGTTGAAATTAGGAGTAAGAGATGAAAATAAAGTAACCCTGACCAGAAATGAAAAGGTGGAAATCACGTAGCTGAGATTAGTAAAGGGCAGAGAACCTGAAGAGTTTCAGTTACATATGGAAATCAAAGAATGCCAAAAAGGAAAGCAAAAAACATTAAAGGGAGAAAAGAGAGAGAGAGAAAGAGAACTCCAGATATTGGAATTAGAATTAGCACAAATGGCAAAAATTCAGTTCAGGTTAAAGCTAATAAATTTAACAATGTGAAATTCAATTGAACCCAACACAAATTAACATAAACCGAGATTGAAAATTTTGTTTACACAAACAGTTCCTGTGATATCATAGTATATAAAGTTTTAACACAACAATCATGTTATGCACAGTTCAACATGCCATAATGATAGTGATAATTAACAAGTTTAAGATCCAAAAAGGTAATGATATGTGTAGCTTACTATATACTAGCATTAACCTTTTCAAATAATTTTTACCCGTTATTTTTATATAACCTACATAAGGATATTTAAGGCTATTTATTTAAGAAGTTCAAATAAAAGGGCTCAAGATTGAATGGGACATGTGGTATTAAATAACACTCAAATCAACAAAAAAACACTTGTTTATTAAACAATTGATGATTTATATGGTGTTACGCATTCAAGAAATGGATAATATCTTTTCGAATTTTTCATATGATAATTAATTGTATCACATTCATGTCAGCCCTGACCTTATCATAATATAACTAAGTTGGCATGACACACGCAATGTAAAAACCTAAATTGCCAACTTAGTATCCTACTAATTTAAACGATCAATTACACATCAGCCTCAGTTGAAAATATCCATCTATTTCCTACATGACACCAGATTTTCTAGGAATGAAGCAAAAAGGTTAGCTATGACCATGGATGTGCAAATATGAATTCCAAATAATAAAATTTAAAGTCTATGATATCTAATGTTGCTATTAAATATGCTGCCTATTGCTAAAAATTATAGCATGGACATCAGATGTACTCCGGCCTTTATAAAGTGTGGCCCTTCAACCCCACATCATCCACATATATTTGAGAGACCACTGCCACATGCATGCACCACATTAAATTTGACAGAAACCATGTAGGACAACCATTCCTAGCAAATGCTGTTCCAGATTAGGTAAAATAAACATTCTACAGTAAAGTTACAAATTTGCAAATAAGATTTTGAGACACAAACAAGCAGACATATTTAAATATGAAAACAGAGAAAAACACAAATTTTAAAGCAAAACCAACAGGTTCCCATGCACTTACAACAGAAGTGCAACAGAGAAATCTGAATTGTTCAGTCCAATCCCAGCATTGTACTTGCTGAATGATGCAGAAGCCGTATCAAATCCAATTTCGCCACCTAAACTGAGTTCAGTGCTTCCAATAGCTGCCGAAAACTCCAAACGGGGAGTTGGATTCAGACCAATGCTGGAATCAATGGCAGCATGATGATTAAGGTACTTCACATCCAGCTGAGATGCAAAGCATTAAAATACAGAGCCCTTAGTATGTCTCACATACCAATTCCTCAAATTATTCACATTAGCAAGCACTTATACAATCAAATGAAACCATATGGACTTCTTATAAGCAGTAATTTATTCCATTGTCATTAAGCTGCTCCAAACCACTGGTGCTCAGTGCTCTCAGAGTAGTTCATTATTGCAGGTGAACATTGTCACCTTCAAAAAGAAAGCAAGATTCGTATAACCACATGACATAAATTTAAGTCAGAAATTTTTATAACTTCCATAGATTTCATCTATGAGATTTATTTGTTGGACATGACATTCTCATCATTACTGGTCACTTTCCTATGTGGTTTAGAAATCTATCTAAATACTTCAGTTTTCATTCTTCTGTTATTGCTCATCCCCTCTTCCTTCAACCTGAATTTACAATGTCCAAGACAAAGAAATCTTTGAACAAGGTACTTATAGCTGACCCGAAATAAATTGGACACTGAAATGCAGTGCACCTGACATTCAGGTGGGCAGCACCAATAAGATTATCTTGTGATCCCATTTAAGTGTGAGAAGAGGCACAACAGGTGCACTGAAATATTCCTAATAGGAAAAATTACTCAAGAACAGACCAAAAGACATGTTAGGTTAATATAGAAGATATGCTTGTTTATTTTCATAGAATCTCTTCAAGAGTACACATTAACCATTCCAATGACCAAAATGTTGAATCAAGTGCGTTCTCTGGTAGACACATTCTAAGTCAGTTAATTTGAATGTTTCTAAACATATTATAACAGAAAGTCTGAACTGTCCACATATTACAATTTTATAGCCATATCTTTTTCATGCTCCCAAAATCAAAGACCATATACAATCCCCATTCATAATTCAGCAAGTCACCATAATATTCCAGAAATTTAAAGTTCTTAACTGCTCACAAGATCTTAAGTTACTCAGCTTTTAGCATAACAGTCAAGTTCATGCAGCATAGTGCATCAATAGGAAGTTCTTATACCCACTCCCCTGAGCCAAATAAATAAAACTGAATAATTTTTCAAGTTCAAGAACCTTATCAGAGCTCTACAGATTAGGGAACCACAACAGACAACAATCCATGGGCTTCAAACAAAATTAATGATAATAAAACATTATGAAAAGATAGCATCCTCAGAGTTTAATCAATCATGGCTACCATCATTTATCATAATTTCAAGCACACCAACCTTGCCAGACTTGTGATCAGGAATTTCAAAGGTGAAGGCTACTTTGGTCCTAGGAAAAAGATCATCCACAGTCACTTTTGTGGACAACTGCAAAGTCAAAAAGTTAGATATAAGACATCACAAAACATCAAAAGAGCCAAAATTGCAAACATGGACCTTTAATGTGCATCTAAAAAACAAATAGTGGATATTCAATTTGATGCAGCTAAGAGCAAGAAAAAGTCTTAAATTTGATCTAGTAGCAAGAACTACTTACATTAGAATATGTATCAACTTTCACATCCACAACAGTATTTCCACTCTTATACACGGTATATATGTCACCAACAAATATTTGATCCTTCGTCAAACCTGTAGCTGTTAAACCCTGGCAACACAAAAATTTAAGTTGGCATTAGACATCACAATCTGGTTGTTGAAACTTATATGCTGTCAGAAGAAACAAGTACAGAATCCAAAAATAATTATGACTGGATATTTTTGCTTACAGACAAAGATTCATTAACCAACTTAAGATGCCTGAAACCTATTAAGAAAATTCTGAGCTTCTATGATGGGAGTTCATAGCAACTACATGAAAATTGAGAGACTCCAACCATTTCCAAGAAATGTTGTACCCAACCAAATATTCTGATAACAAATGTATGTTACTAGTTCTCTATGTGAAACTCAGTATGGTGACAACGGCACAGCATTTAAACAGAACACATTCGGACAAGGAATTTGTTGAGATTCCACTACGATGCCTATTATACTTTACCATTCAAATATAATGAACCAAACAACCACTAACCACTGTTCCTTTATCCTGATTTCCCCTTTCACCCAAAAGTAAAATAAAAACATGATTTCCTCCTTTCGAGATTTCAAGTCATTACTTTTGGAAGAAGCTCAAGCTGAACTGCAAATAAACCAGCCGTAAACATCTTACAATTTCACTTGGCATTCATGATTCCACACATGCCCTCTCAATTCAGGCTTTGTTTCAGAAAATTTCATAACTTTTACAAGAGAATTACTCATATTTTCCAGCTTGTTTTGGTTGTATCAAGAGCTCTCTCTATCTCCCAGAACCATCAAACCAAGCACGCATACTTTGAACAATTGTAAGCTTGAGAAAGGCAAAGGATTCATTTTGGTCTTGATCCAAACATTGGTTTGTTTAAAAGATGAAGTTTCAAAAAAATTCAGCTACTTCTGCAGCAATATGTCACACAGATAAACCAAGATATGGATGTCACATCCATATCTACCAGACATACCAAGATATGGATCACATAAAAAAGATCACAAGTATATCATGTATGTCAAACCATACGTGTGCACAAAAAAGTTGACTGGTAGATTAGAAGTGTAAAATCAATAATATTCCATCACCAAGTACAAAGGTATGGAAACTTCCCCTTAAAGCTATTAAATTCTTCCCCTCTACTGACTCCAAAAATGGACAGAAGGAGAAAAGGTGAATTTTCTTCCTCACCATGAACAGACACCCATTGATCCAATAACTCCTCAAGTAATTCAACAAGAACCAAGGAGACGTCCATGAGCACATGAGCCCAGTCCCACAACTAATTAACCCATTTGGCAGTTCAAAATGGTCAACCAACTAAATGCCATTTTGTAAATAATACAACTTTAACCAAGATTTTCTCTACTTCTAATATTTCAATGAAATGCATTCTAAATTCTAAAATGCAACATCCTTTTTTCCCCATATATGGTACCTAAGAGCAATTCATAACAATTCTGAAGAGATATCAGGATTCTACTAGGATATCCTTCCCTATTTGCCTTTTTTTCCCCATAACCACGCAAACCCTTCCTTTTAAATACATATTATTCTAACAAAGAAACATCCATCCTGTCCTAGCCCTGTTTCAGTTACTTGTCCATGTACTGCAACCTATGTAGAACGGATATGGATATAGATACGGAGACCGACATGAACACCAACACTAGAAAACGATATTTATAAAAAATATAAGACATCGAGACACAGGAGATACGTATAAATATTAAAAATATAGGGGTAATTTTATAAATAATTAAATTCAATAGATATAATTACAAGTTATTATTTTTATATAAAATTAAACAAAAATGACATACAATCAAATTTATTGAGCAATGATTGATGTTACATAAAGGTTTTAGGTTTTCTAAAAGGAAAAATGTGTTTTTAAGTTAAAGAAATACGTTTCTAATTTTTTGAAAATTACAAAACACACTCAGAATCTTTTGCATCGGTATTCGATGAGTGTTGGTGTTGGAAACATGTCGGAAAGGCGACACGCTATGCAGTTGGAGTATCCATACTTCATAGATTACAACTGATCATCAACCTAGCTCTTCAAATTCTTCCTCTTCTAGACACTTGCCAATGGTTTACAAGTTCACATCTGCACATTATTATTTAGTTTCTTTCTCTCTAAGATAAAACTTATGGGGTGTTTGGGATTGCTGTTAGGTGTCCAAAAAGCAGGCTTATAATTTTTTTGATTTAATTGACTGATTTTTTTAATTTTTTATAAATTGTTTTTCTCAAACCTGCTTCTGGAAAAAACATCTATTTACCTGCTTATTCCAAAAGCAGTTTTCAAAACTCAAAAAATTTAAAAATAAATTTTTTTTCTCTCAAAGCGCTTTTGGCAAACGCAATACCAAACGGGCCCTTATACTTTTTTGTACAGGAGAAAAGGATTATGGCTCCACTTTTCAGCTTACGGTCTCTACTAGTGCAAACCCATCCGCCCAAAATGATATTACTATTACACATCAAACTAACAACTAATATATAATATTATTACTGTTACACATCAAAAAATGATGCTTGATAACTGAGAAATTTAGAGAAAGAAGAGTGAAGTCTGAAATCTTCAACTTGATTATTCTTTCAAGCTAATGGGTATATATACTGAATGTAGGATACAACACATATCTCTAGCCTAGAATCATGCATATAAAATCTCAACAATAACAATAGACAAAAGCATGGAGAAGAGAAACATAGACAACAAAGGAAAAATAAAAAATAAAAGAGAAAAGAAAATGTTTGTGAGCCATAGGCAGCAAAGGATCAAAGGATCCAACAGACTAGAAAAATGAGAAAATGAGAAAACAGGGACTTCGATTATTTGAGAAGCATGAATCTATGGAAATAAAGAGAAAACATAGAAAGGGGATGTTGTCATTTGAGAAGAGGCATGAGTGAAAGAGAGAGTGTACCCAGTTAGGGCTTAGAGAGACCAAGAGAGATTGTCATCTATTAAAATTTGAATAAAAAATATTAAAAAGTAAATAAATAAGTATTCAAAGAAAATATCAACTAGGTGTGCCCAACATGCCTTCTTGCATAGGCAATTGTCTCCCTAAGTGAGCCTTCTTTTTGCAATTGAAGCTCTGAGGTTCAACCTCTTGAGCTTTGAGCCTGAGGCAAGCATTTGATAAAAGATGAATCACATTTTTAACCATTTTTTTCCAAAATGGGCACTCGGCAGTTGAACTAAAGTGTCTTGAACTACGCCAATAAAGAAATGAGTTAAATGCAAACGCCATTCATTTTGTTCACTTGCATGTTCAAAGGATTAGAGGAAAAGGGGAATGGAAAGAAGAGAGATAATAAAGAACCAAGCATTAGTCTGCAATTCAACTTAAAATTACAATTTGATCATCCCTCATTTATGCCTAAGCATATGTATAGGTCGATATGTTGATCAGCTACTCAAGGACATGCATTTGATATAATCATTCCATCCAATAACACACACATGCGCACACAAACATATTACTCCCTCCATCCTACAAAGATATACTTTTATTTTCTCTCAAATTAAGAAAATTTAGTTAATATAATTGGAAGTATACATTATCCCCCTTAATTAACTATGGAGCATACTGAAAACTAAGAAATGAAAATCCATATTTGTTGATAACATGGCATATTAAATAGGGGCATCATAGAGAATTAACAAATTAATTATAATTTTAAAAAGGAAAGTGAGACAATCTTTGTGGGAAGAAGCGAGTATAATGGAACATTTGAAGTTATTGAATGATACGATAGTTGCATAAGAGCATGAAATGGAAGAATATATTAACCATTTAGGAGTTAAATTGTCTAAACAAAACGAGAAAACATCCCTAGCAGCTAGAGATGATTATTACAATATAATGATGACATCTATAAGAAATAATCTCTAGAAAAGGGAAAACCAAAAAGAGATAGTACCATTCCAGTAGAGCTCATCATCGACAGGGTAAACTTGTGGTCAAAGTTGTAATCTTTGGTGAGGAGGTCTGTGTAAGATGAGCAATAGAGTGAGAATCCAAATTTTCAGTAAAAGCAAATCGTTGAACATTCAAATTTTACCTTTATGTCATAAAAAATATAAGAAATTACAGATGAGAATTTGTACTCCTAATGAAAAAAAGCATGCAGCAAGTCCTTCAGTGTTTGGAATGGAATAGTGACATTTTGGATTAGGACGAAGGAAATGACTCCTTTAACTTCATTACATCCTACAATTATAGATAAGAATGGCCTGACACCATAATAAAACATACTGCACAACCCTATATCAAAACGATTAACATCACTCCACTTCCACCATCACATTACACAGCATCAAATATTTAAATATACTGAAACAAACAGTACTACCTCCAAAGAGATTAGCTTATAGAGTTCATACAAAGATTGTGTTTACACCAAAGACCCAAGAGTAGTCAAGTGTATTTGCTAAGGTGGATTGCGTCATGATGTTCTTGGGTATAAACTTTGAGAAACTCCCTGATTAGTTTAGCAACTTAATTCTAGCTTTATCTTTAGATTTGGAATCCAAATCCCACAAGTATCATAACTTCGAATACTTCTAGATTTAGAAATACTTTAGGTCTATAACATATCACTCTTAATAACTATTTGTTTTTCACAAGACAGAATCAATCAATTAAATTACCAGGTATTATTATTTCTTTTCTTTGGATTGTGTGATGCTTATGGGACTTTCAATATGATGCATAAGAAATTCCCAGTGTCAAGTTGAAAATTCACTTTTACTCAACCAACACAAAACTATTGATCCAAGATATCCCAGCCTGCAAGCTTTTTCAGATGATCAATATATCATGATAAATATGGTGCACATACTGCAAATTTCATCAAGATGCTCCAATGCACAATGCCAGCAGTAGAATTGCCATATTTCTAATAAAACTGCAATAAATGAAGACACCAAATGAAGTACTAACAACTTGAGAGAGAGACACAACAATAGATACAAATGGTCATATAACATTATAACCATGGCCAGGTAGACAATAAAAAGTAGACAAACAAATAATGGAAGGATGGATATTTGCTATCCTGCACTCACAGATGTAGTAACTATAAATTGCAGAACTATTTTCCAATGCAATGCCATTTCCATAAAAAATTTTAATACCTTTGGCTCTTTTGCCAATATCTGAAAATGAAGCTGGATTGCTACCCATCTCTAACCAAAAACAGAATGATGATCAACTGCAATCTGTAAAACCATGAAAATATGCACAAGTTATACAGCTAAACAAGAAGCCTCCAAAAACTTAGGGGGAGAAAGCAAGCATGTCATAACAGGGAAGAAAAACTCAAAGCCATTTTTCAAAGAATACAACCTATAAGCATTACATGCCATATGTGCAATTCAGTATGATACATGTAAGCCTTGCAAGACATTACAAGGAAAAAGACAAAAAAAAGATATTTCCCACACACAGTAGTCATCTACCGAACAAGTTGCAATACTATTTATCTGTGTCCCAGACAGTTTCTAATGCAAATATATAATTTGGAGTCTTACAGAAAGCTACACCCCTCCACATCAGCAATCAAAAGAACAAACAAATTTCCGCATAAAACACATTAAAAAGGTTTTCATGCACTCAATGCCTCTGTAATTCCATTTTTAAATGTTCTACTGTAAATCCGTACCCTTCTTTCCATTTACAAACATTTCTTGGCATGCAAATACACATATGATACATAGAAACATATTCATAGCAGTTGAAAAATATTAAAATGAACAATTATCATATCATCAATATAAGCAACAATTCAAATGAACTATAAACAAATCATACTGATAATGAGAAAAGAGAAATCTAAATTAGAGAAAGGATTAGTTATCAGATTTGCACTGTTTTTTCGTTCTTGTTGCAAATTTTTGGATGGAAAAGGCTTTTATCTAACATTTATCATCCTATTCTAACAGTCGCAGCCTCCTTTTTTTTTTCCAACTAATTTTCTTCATGAGCACAGATGGTATGTCCGGAAATAATCCATATTGGGAAAAGAATTGCCCTTTACCACATTATAAAGTAGATTAAAGAGACGAAAAACAAAAAGAAAAAAGAATCTTCAGTTCTTACTAATGCATAAAAATCCTAAAACTGTTCCAGGGCAAAATTATCCTTCAAAAAAAAAAAAGGCAACCCTTTGCTGAGAAACTAGCCTATTTCTAGCTCTTTTGCCGTATCAACTAATCTTAGCTTGCTTCTTCCAGCAAAGAATCGTTGAATGACAGTTAAACCATCACATTTGGCTTTTAAAAAAGAAAAAACATATATATAATTACTCAAATACTACCGAAATCTAATCAAAGATAAGCAGCGCCAATAATAAGAATAACATAATATCCGATCAAAAAACCATTCAGGAACTGACAGTATCAAGAATGCGCTATAAAAATGGCCCCAAAAAAAGGTCATATAAGAACTTGAAAACCCTTGACACAGAGAAACAGTGCATTTGCTTACTAAGAGGAGAACAGATGAAGAGATATGGGAGATGCCTATGGTCGCCGTCAAAGTAGTCTCTGTGTCGACCGCCTGCGTCTAGAGGTTTTATATGTAAATGTGTGTAATTTGGGGTTTATGGTGCAGGCGGAGGAAAATGAAAAGACGCAAAGGTCAATAAAATGACCACAAAGCCATTACCAAACCCCCAGTAAGGAAAAGCCAATCAAGGTCACATGTTTATTAATGGATAAATTGCAGTTTAGTCCTCAAATTTTATTTAATAATTAATAGCCCCTTAAAGTTGATTTTAAACACCATTTTGACCCCTTAACTGAGATAGTGGCTATGAATATATACTATATACAGACTTTGAGCAATTTCGATGTGTATGTGCACGCGTTGACTTAGTCAACTGGAAATAAGACTTAATATATTCACTAAAAGTATATACACTATTACACTAAAAGAAAAAAAATAATATTAATTTTAGATAACTTACAAATTTAAAAATAAAATTATCCAATTTAAAGTATTATTTTACATTTTTTCAACGACTTAAAATCATCAATGATAAAGTCTGAATTAAAAATTTCAATAATTTTTTTTAATACTGATCACTACATTATCTGTAAAATACTGTTTTTTGTTTTTCTATTGAAAATATAGTCGGTAAACTTTATATAATTTTGAAAGTTTATAAAACCTAATTTATTGGAAACTCTAATCATATATACTTGTAACTTAATATAAATAAAAGTCAAATAAATTATTTCAATATTGAGGGCCAGATGTTAAAAAGATGTGAAATGTATATATTATAATTTTTAATTATATTACATGTAAGAAAATTTTTAAAATTTGAGAGAGTATGACCCTTCCATACTCTGATGAAACTAAGCCACTGACTATATTATTCACAATTGGCTTTTTATTTTTAAAACATATATCTATTATCATATAAATAATGCAAAATTGGAACAAAAAGAAAGTTACTCTCTTTTCTATGTGACGTTAAAGTGAAATTTTTAAAATTTAGAAAAAAAAATATTTTCTATTTATCTTGAATTTTATAGAGTCAGCAATTATGTCAAAATGATACATAATAATAAAGAAATTCTAATTCCAATTTCTGACAACGTTTGATAGGATAGGATGCCTTGAAATATCTTTTATTCACTATTATTTAGCCTACCATATGGAAGATATATCCACACCTCTTGGTGTTTTTAACGCTTTCAATTTTTTGATACTTTGTCTTATTATTAATATAATAATTAAGATATATGCTAATTTTTTTAAATTAAAAATGAAAAATAATAATTTCTCAAAAATAAAACCAAATTTTAGAAAACAAAAAGAAACTATTTTCTGTTTTCTATAAATAAATAAATAAATAAAAAGCCCCTTAGTTTCTAGTCCAGAAAACAAAAAGAAAGCAACACAACGCGGTTTAAGTCACAAGAGTTAGCAGGAGAATCAATAAATAAATTAAAATTAATTAATTGGAGTTAATAGGCTACATATTTGGTAAAACTAGTTAATAATATAGTTACAATTAATAATTTAGCTAATTCAATTAAAAATATTTAATAAAATTAACTGAAAATATAGTTAAAAAATACAAAATAACATAAAAATATATATTTATATTAATAAAAAATATTATATCAAATATATTTAAATACATAATACAAAAAAATTATATAATATATATACATATTAAATAATATAAAAATCATATTAAATGTTTCATACCAACATAATAAATAGGTCTATTTTTATCATCTAATATTATTATTGTTATTATTATTATTATATAAATTTTAATAAATTAATTATTATATTATTATTATATATTTTAATAATTATATTATTATTATTATAAAATAATAAAAAAAAATAAGCTTATAAAAAAATTAATTCTATTAGCCTTTTATTTTAGAGATTATAATATAATTTTTTTTCAAATAAATTATTTTAATAAATATAAATTATTGATCAAATTATATTATTTTTATGATCAAATTAAATTATTATCTAAATTATAATCTAATTTGTTTGTTGTTACCAAACAATTTTAATGAACTTTAATTAACTAATGAAAAGATTGTTGGGCTTAAGTATAGAATTTGAATTAATGGGCCGAAAGAAAAAGAAATAAGGAAATAATAAATGTATTAATTTAGGGAATAAAAAAATAAATAAATTGGAGGCAAAATCAGGAATTGCAGTGTGGGGGACCTGCGGTTAGACCAGTTGGGCAAAGGTGGCGTTACTGATGCAATGAAAACTCTAAACAGGGAACAAGTGTCCAATTCGGCCAAAAGCCACAGGAAAACAAATAAAAATAAGAATAAAAAAGAGAGAGAAGAAAAATAAGTGGAAAGAAGTAAAAATTAAAATTAAGGGTAAAAAGGGTCAAAGAAATAGAATAGGAATAAAAGTTTGAAATATCAAGAGATGCATTTTTTTTATTTATTTCACTACTATTCATATACTATATTCTAATAATAAGAATCAATTATTATGAATGGCATATGAACATTAGTTTTCTAGATTACTATACTTATTTTGTTAATTAATTACTTGTTTATGAATAATTAAATGTTTGATTTGTTCTATAATGTTCTGATTATTTTAGAGTTTATAATATTTATCAAAGCATTCTTAAAAAATATTGGAAATGATACCAAAAGAGTGTAACATCTCCTTACCCTATTAGACTACTAGTTGGACAAGACAACGTTACGAAATCACTTTTTTCTATTAAGTTAAATAAATAACTCTAGTTTTTTTCCATAATTAATAATGTAGCTCAAAACAGTTACTAGTTTCTATAAAAACCATACATTTTATTTACACAAAAGTTATCATTTACAAAATTTTACGTCAAAACTATTTACATTATTTGTTTTGATACTTACATACAAAAATGCAAAATGTAAAATAAAAAGTACAAAAAGTATTCACCTATAAGTTGGGTTCTTAGCTGCTTCACTAACAGAGGATTCCACTAGCTTCTACTATTCTATCTACAATTTACCTTCAAAATCAACGATTTTTATACTTACGAAAGAAAAACAAAACAACTCTCTTACTAAACAAATTTGCTTGGTGATACATTTATAAAAGCAATAAATGATAAACCATAGAACAAACAAACATTTACAAATTATGCTATTTGGAAAAAACTGATATACACACATGTTCATGTAATAAAAGCAAACCATTTAATCAATTTTATATATATATATATATATTCATTACCATCACACCACTATTTTCATGCATGACATTTTTTTTTTGTCATATATACCTTTTTCACTTTAATCCACATTTTCATATTTTACTCATTATATTTATTTTATATGCCCAAAATGCCCATATCTAACTTAGAAATACATATAAGAGTATAACAGTCCTTTCAGCCTATGTAATAAGTCATACGGCTTATAGAAGTGGGTGTTTATAAAACAAGACGTCGAACGTCTTAAAATAAATAAGCAGCATTTGCCTACATGTGATAATTTTCTATGGACTGTAATAGCCAATAAGCTTAATAGTTTTACCAATCCTAATTGGCATATCAAACTATCTACCTTACTATAGTTTAGGTTAGACATGTTAAGTGGACTCACTTTTCTCATTTTTCCATCATTTTATATTCATACAATGTTATTTTATCGTATTTCATATATTTATATACTCATTCATGAAGTCAAAATTCAAATTAGATTTTTAGGAAAATCACGATCACATTTTGCCTTTCACGGGGCATCTTAAGATCGTCACTCCTTTCTAAAATTGACAGCACCATAAGTATGATCACTAAAAAAGAGTCACGGTCATTGAATTCATGTTATGGGGTAAATCATAGTCACGCATCTCCTCTATTTCTTACTCGAGCTCATTTGCGATCGTGAAAAGAGAAGTGCGGTCGAGAGTTACAGACAATATGCAAAGAGATCTCTTTTTACATTACTATACATTCTCATTTTCAATATGCATTCAAATACACATGTTTTCATAATTTTAGCATAACAAAACACACAAATGGGAACTCACGGCCCAACCAAACTTAACATTCCACATAACTCACAACAATACTACAAATGCATATTATCAAATAAATCCAACATCATTCCAATACTTAATTCATGTAACTCATAAGATATTTATCACATATGTTTCACAAACATGTTCACTTATATCATTTTTATTAACAAACCAGTTTTGCTTACACAAAAATCAATTTCAATAAACTAATGAGTCATGTTAATCATTTCTTATAACACATAAAATTTTTACTCATCCTAATTTATTTTGTAACACCCTCTCACCCTAACAAACATGTTCACTAATTTATAAGGGAGTGTTACGCTGTCTTCTTCAAATTGTTATTCAATAAATATCCAAAAATAATATTTTTTTATTTTAAATAATATAAAAGAAATTATATTTTATTTACAAACATATAATTTATAAAATTTAGAGTAAATTTATAAAACCATAAAAACAATTTATAACCAAAAAATAGAAAAGAACATAACCCACAATATTCAAGTTTGGTTACTTTACTTAATAGGATCACTATTAGCCTTGTTAATTGGCCTCAACTCATTTTTCTCTAGATTTGAATGAAGTACATAAAGATAAGATAATAAACTATTTTATGCGATATGCAATCACATACTAATATACATATATGTCAAATTATATATATATATCACCTATGCGTACATCACTTGATCATTTTATACTGAAATCTTATCATTTCCAATCCATATACTTATTCTATGCAAATACTTTATCATTTCCTATCCTTATGTAAAAACAAGCAATTTACACATATAAACATATATTATACTATTTTTTTATCTTATTTATGCTTATAACACTATAAACCACTAATTAGAATAACGGAGTTGACCATCTAGGTATTATAAGAGTGTCACCTGGGTATTATGGTATGCGCATGCAGGTGACAAGTGTCATCACATGCATTAATATATAAGTGTCATTACTGATATTAAGATATGTGTCATTACTGATATTAATATATATATCATTACTAACATTAATAAACCCCTTGATTGGTTGTTAAACTATTCACAACTCTAGTTCTAAGTTGTTTAGGGATTAATTCATTTCATTACTCATATCTTCTTTATCAATCTCGTGCTTGTTTTATTTCATTCATCAAATGTTTTTTTTTCTTTTTGTCAATTTCATCTCTTATTTTCCTTCATTACACTTCCTTTCATATAATTTGGTGCATGAAAATTTCTTATTCATACTTGTTTACACATACAAATATTTGTAGTTCATCAAATGCAATGCCACATTTAGTTTCATCTAATATTTCTTACAAATTCTTAAATATACAAATTATTGAAAGCAGGACATTCATAATTGTGACTCTTTATTCATGCTCGTGAATAATGTCTGACACACTACCTCATAAGTGTGGTCAAAATATTCACGCTCCGTGAATAAGCTCACACCCGATATCCAAATCGTGTTTCAAATTGTGAACACTTTTAGAATGAATAATATTATTTCCATGCAAAATTCATACACGTGACCTCATTTAGTCACGCCCATGAATTTAACCCTTCACATTTGTGACCAAACTGTCACACCTATGACTGAGTGCTGAAGATTTACATTTTCATTTTTCTCATGCATTTCAAGCTTCATCAAGCCATGAAAATGTCATAAGATACATTCATAAGGTTCTTAACATATAATACAATTTATTTAACATCATTTATTTTACATGTTCAAATTCATAATATGTATATCAATCAAATCATCATCTCACTTACTGTCACATTAATCCCATTCTCTTAAGGTTTATCACAATAGTTCATAATCAAATGTATTTCAAATATTAACTATCATATCAAATGCTTGTATCATGTAAATTATGAAAAAATATAGATTATTGTCTTAAATTATGTCCAAATATTTTCTCTTGCTCTTTTTCCACTTTCTAGGTTTCCTTTTATTTGCCTATACTATCTTGAGTTTGATCCTTCTCTATTTGAACTTTTATAACATACAAAATAATCATAAAAAAATATTTCTTTTATCTTAACTCTTTAACCCTTTCTTTTCTCTCGTAAAATCCTATACTTTCTCTCTTCCACCACAAATTCTAAATGAACTATAAACTATGCTATGCTTTAAAAAAGATGAAAGATGAGGGAAGAAACATTTTACCTTCACTTTTTTCTCTTCTTAAGCAATACTTTAGAGATTTCTCTCTCATTTTCTCTTGTTTATTCTCCTTCTTTTTGCTATTTCTAGCTTTCTTAAACATTGTTGTGCATGAAAATGCTTTTAACTTGTCGTTCTTTCTTTTTCTAGAATTAAGGTTGACTATGGATATTTTGAGAAAAATGATTGAGACTGATTTTGGTGTAAAAAATGAAATTAAAAATAAATAAGAAAAAAGAAGAAAAGAAAGAAGAAAGAATAAACCAATTTTACAACCTTGGGTCCCACCATTTGACCTTATAATATCATATTAAGCTTAATTAACATACTATGGTCGAACAACATATATGTCAGTGTCCAAATTTTTTCTTATAATTGACAAACATCTCATTTGATCTTCCAATTTCAGTAAATTGCAAAATAACTCAAAAATTTTCTAAATTTTGCAATTTAATCTCTTACCGTAATTTAATTTTTTTCACTTTTAATGTGTTTTATTTAGCATATCTTACAATTATTAATCATTAGTTTAATTAATTTCAGTTAACATTCCAATTTAAACTCAAATTAGTCTAACGCGTCAATTTAGCGATACGTACTATTCGATGTCTAAATTAACGGAAATAACATATTTTAGTCAAAATTTACATATAAATCACATTTCAAATATTTCAAAACAATAAATTTATGGCTTATTGCCAAAAAACATGCACATACCTCTTAAACTTTGTTCTTTCATTTTTCTCTTCTTTTTCTTAGGCTTTATTTTTTTTGCCTTTGTCTTCTCCTCATTCTTGAGTTGGTTTTCCCTCTATAATTGCACCTATCATGTAAAAAATTAGATCAAAAACTTTTCCATCACTCATCTTTCTTCAACTCTCTCTTTTATCTACTCAAAATCCTAATTTTCTCTCTCTTTCTATCACACGAGTTTGTCTTTTATCGACTTCTACCTTAAACTCTTTTATTTTAGGGTTATTGACTACCTTAATAACCTTTTTTTCTTTTGCATAAACCTTTCTAACCCTTATTACCTCTTAAGTTGACATTCTTTTATTTTAAACTCTAAGAGAAGCCTAACTCTTCATTTTTTTTTCAAGAAAGAAGTAAGGGAAAAATGAGAATCAACTTACCTCTCTCAAACTCCTTTCACAGCCAACCTCTTGAGAGCCTATTCTCTCTTATTTTTGACCCTTTCTCCATTTCCTTCTTCCTTTCTATGATTCTTTAGATTTCTTTATGCATAAAATACCTTATTCTTGCATTTTTTTTCTCACTTTCTCTTTCTAGAATTTAGTAAATATGAAGGTTGACTATGGAGGTTGGATGAAGAAATGTGAGTTGAAGTTTATTGGGCAAAAAAAAAAGATGAAGAAAAGAAGAAAAATGGTGAAGAAAAGAAAATAATTCTAAAGGTTAAGTTATGGGTCACACCATATCGACTAATCTAGATTTTTATCCTTTCTTTTAGGTAAATTCTAGATAATCATGGGAGATATTTTCCATCATTTATGATAAAAATTTGTATATTTTTGTGCTAATTTTACAAATATTCGTTTTAGTCCCTTAAATTTTTAATCTATTACATTTAGAGATGATAACTGGATCCACTCTCGTAGTGCCCCACTCCGAATGAGACGATTTTTTTTATAATTAATATTTTTAAAAAATAATAAAATAAAAATATAACACTTATTTTAAAATAAAATATTTTTTTAAAAAAAATCGGGGATCGGGTCGGAGATTTTCATCCCCGTGTGGTACGAGGAACCGTATTTTTTTTGGTAAGGAATGGGGCGGAATTGGAGAACATGATGGGATTTGAGGGTTGGGAATGGGGAACTTTGTTTCGTTGTCATTCCTATTTGCATTCAAGTCTCTCACTATACTTTACTCCTTTTTCACACATTTGACATCATATTCATCACTTACATTAATTATTTTACCATTATTCCATAAATTTATGTTAAATTCTGAATTTAGATTCCGATATGTCAATCCGTCAATTTTGTAACACACGTGACTCTGATTATTCATGCAATATGTTTATAGCATGTTTATTAAATGATTTTGTTTTATGATAATAATAATAATAATAATAATAATAATAATAATAATAATAATAATAATAATAATAATAATAATAATAATAATAATAATAATAATAATAATAATAATAATATTACAACGTCAAAACTGTGTTTTTTTTAAATCAACATTAAAATTGTTAATACTTTAATGAAAGATAATTAAATTGTATAATGATGATATAATTATAAATAATGTAGCTTAGTATTGCATGATTAAATGTAACTTTAGTTTAGGGCTTATTCCCATTTTATAATTATATGAATATTTAATTAATTTAATGATTTTGATATATTCGAGCTTATTTCAGTACACAAGATTGAGGCCTAAATATATATTATTCGAATACTTTATTTTCGTTAAAAGGAAATATAATTTAATTAGCTATAGAATTTATTTATGTAATCAACAATTTGAATTAATTCATTTATACTATTTTATAAATTATTTATTAAATTAATTAGTAAATGATCGAATGATATCTTATTCATGATATCATGTATATAATTATTAATTTTTTTAAAAAGTTACTGTTATCTTTTCTTTTCTTTAGTACTTATGTGAGATTCAACATTTAGAGATCATAGTAAATAAAACTTTTTCAATTTTATTTTACAAATAAAAATTATGACTAAAAAAATAATATCATTATAATAAATATATTTTAAAAGTTATGTAGCACAATAGTACAAACTTTAACAATAGTGACCCGGAAAAAAAAAATCAAAATCCAATGATTTTAACAATACAAATTGAAATTCGAATATGAAATTCAAATTGATGGATAGAACAATAATAAAATACATCAAATTTGAAACATTAACCTTATTAAGAATGAGCAACAAGTTTAAAAACCATGCACTGAGATTAATTAGTGTTAAAATTTCAGGCCTGACTTTTCTGTGCGATACTAGTGATTGTTAACGACATACTGCCAAGCTGGGTAAACTTGGTATCTAAATCAGTTAATGGAGATTTAAGCTCTGCTATATTGAACCCATGCTCGCATGACCTCTGGTTTCTTATGGCGGCACTAATTCGTATAGTAGCAGTGTCATATCTTTTAGCATCCAATGCTTTAATGGCTTCTGCAAGATGAGGAATAGCAGTTTTGTAGATCTCCGAGCAAGTCGATAGGAGTGGCTTACTGGCCGGGTCTGCAGTTGTCAAAGACTTGTCAGTACGTTTTTGTGCTTCATTTGCATGAGCTGATAATGCTTGCACTGCAGCTTTGGCTAGACCATTCAAGTCTTTGGCTTGGGATGATCCTAAAGTGGATTTACATAGGTCCTTGAATATGCATTGATCACATGTTGTGGTTATTAAATCCTGTGCTTGGATAGAAGGAAGTGAAACAACAAGGACAAACAAGATGATTATACGAGAAGACATGATTAATAATTCCCTAAGAGTTATAGAAAATGGCCTCCGTTTTACAATTTTTGTTAATGTTGGAAGATACAATGAGGCATTAAAATGGGGGTATTTAACTATTTTGATAGATTACTAATTAAAGAAATGATTTATGTGATATTAACAAAGCATTTACGACATATAAGCTTAACCACACAATTAAACCTATTTCCATAACTATTTTTTTTTCTATATTTTGTCTTTCTATAATTTTGTTTCTTAATTTATTGAATGCAAAATTTGCCCAATCCCATAGTCATCAAAGGGATATAATTATGCTTATTAATAAAAGGAATAGAATATTATATATTTTGCTCCTATATTTTGTGAATTTTTTTAATTTAGCCTCCAACTTTTTTATGCATTCAACTATCAAACTCATATCTTCACTTCCATATAGTTTATATTTTATACATTCGAACTTTATAAGTAATTTAGTGAGTCTAAATAATAAAATTTGAGGTGAATCCACTACAAGAAAAATATTGAAATAGTGAATGACTAGAGCCCATTGCTATAAGCATCGGATCAGCGATGAAAAAACAGGTGAATTTAATAAAATAATTTAAAAAAAATAGTGGCGACTTTGAATTAGATTAACGACGACTTTTTTTTAAGACAAATAATATATGTCGCTAAAATTGGTTGCTAACTATGGCGTCAAAAATTGGCTCTTAGTATGAAGATGGATTTGTAAAAAATTAGTGATGAATATTTAGTTTACAAAATGTAGTCAAGTTGTTAATTTTGACAGTAAATATTAATTCCCATATTTGTGATGGCTTAACTATAGTTGGTGAGAATGTCTTTGCAATAGATATTAATGGTAGCTAAGCAAAAAAAGAAAAAAAAAATCGTAACTACTTTAAAATTTTCTCGATATTTTGAAAGGTTTATCGACTAATTGTCACCATTGCTAAGCTTTTATTGGTTTTTATTTTGCGATGGATTAAAATCCATAGCTAATCTTGATTATTTTATTAGAATGTTATCGATAAATATAATTTCATCGTTAAGAGACTTAATCAAACAGTATCATTTTGAATGTAAATGTGTGTTTATAATTTAGCAACGGAACGGAATCCATTGTCATTTTGAAGGAAAATTAAAAAATTAATTATAATTTTATGATAATAAAATTGAAATATATTAACAAAATAAAATCATAAATAAAGTGTTGAATTAAAAAAATGTCAAATTAAAAATTTAAGTTAAAAATGAAAATATATTTTTTAAAATATAAACACATAGCAACTAATTTAAGTGGGAAAATAATTTACGAAATTGAAAATAATTAATTTGTATATAAATCCAACAGAGAGATATACGTAAAATTTTAAAGAAATGATATATGAGTAATTAGTATGAACAAAATAATAGAAGTTAAATTGAAAAACTGAGTCAAACATGAATAGTTAGAATTCCTCCTTGTAATTAATAATGAGATTAAATATATTAATTTTTTATTTTTTATTAAAAAATATATATATATATATATTTGCATTAAAAAAAAATCAAACAAATTGGCCATTTAGCCCATCGGTTCAATATTGTTTTTGGATTGATCCATACCGGAGTAAAAAAATTTATTGCAATAATGGGGAAGCAACATGTGAATATAATTCAATATATTATAATGAATTGGTTCAATTTTCAATATTAATGATTTATTCAAATAAAAAGTTAGAAATAAATACGATTTTTTAAAAAAAATCAAATAAATTGAAGTGGATAATTGTGTACTCAATTTAATTCGATTTAATTCAATGCTATTGCTAATTGCTAGGACTCGCAGACTCAACCGATCCAACTCAGTCCTCATTCACGTATTGGCTGTGATCCTGCTTGTTGTCTACTCATGAAATATCGACACATTACTGCAACAATCAAATCAACCAAACCCAAATCATCTCTCCTCCGAGACACTCTTCTTCTTTCTTCTGAGACTCAGTCTATTCCTTGAAGATCCAAAAATTTTCTATCACTTTCTCGAGAAAACAAAGACATTTTTACGGAAAAAGAAGGTATGTCGAACAGCGACACTGTGCCTCTCCACCCATCCTCCCAGTCCGACATCGATGAGATTGAGAACCTAATCAACGCCAGCGTTCAATCGGGACCTGCAACGGTCTTACCTGCCCGTCCGCCAAGTCCGCCGCGAATTCCGGTCTCATCCTCTCCATTTATTCAGTCTAATCTCCCTCCACCGAAGCCCCCTAGCCAGAAGCCACCGTCTGTCCCTTCTGTCCCCTCGGCTCCGCCGCCGCCACCACCATCCGGTAATTCTCATACGATTATTGGGGCCTCTGGTTTCGGATCGGCTCCGAATACGTTGACAGAGCCTGTTTGGGATACGGTGAAGAGAGATCTGTCGAGGATTGTAAGTAATTTGAAGCTTGTAGTGTTTCCTAATCCGTATAGAGAAGATCCCGGGAAGGCTCTTAGGGATTGGGATCTATGGGGCCCATTTTTCTTCATTGTGTTCTTGGGCCTTACTCTCTCATGGTCTGCTTCGGTGAAGAAGGTACTTGCCTTTGATTTCTTTTTTTTTTTTATTATTATTACTATTATTATCAGTCTTATTATTATGTACTATTTTTTTTTATACTAATGTGATTAGGAAAGACTGGTTTGTTATACAAATTTCTTACTGGGTTTCATCTGTGGGGAAGTTGCAGATGAAAATGATATTGTTCCTTATGGTCTTTCTAATTTCTGAAATTGATAATTATACACTATTCTGTAGAAATATTTCACTTACTTTTTGATGTCACTGTTATTTTCACTCGTCTGGTTCCCCAGTGTTTTCCATGATGATTTAGCTTATCAAAATGCTTTAATTGCTCTTGCAAAACCACCACTAATTTTATAGTCATCCTAGAATTTGACAGGGCTTGAATTTAATTAGTAGTTCTTCCAGTAGGATTGAAGTTTGACGGCTGAAATCTTTTTGCCTGTTAAGCTTATAATTTTGACACTTTATTATGATTGCCCCCAAACAAGTTTATTTAAGCAATATGTTCCGGTTGTACACTTTGTTCATTTTATCAGTTACTCGTTTACCTTATAATCTCCTTAGAATGCGTTGTTTTGTCTCTAAGTCGTTACTTTTGACTTTTGACATCAAAACACCTCATTCAATGTTAAAGTATCACAGCATCTGATGTCAGAACATCGTTTACCTGTAGGTGTCCCTGCTAATGTTGAGTTTTCAGATTATTTTAGTCCTTACGTTTTCTAAGATTTTACCTAGCTTCTCACCTTGAATTTGGATTTTTGTTGGATGTGATTGGTTTTCCTAGTAATGCTAAAAACACCTTTTATTTTTTAACAATTTCCAATACTTGCAACTTAATTTTTTTAACAATTTCCAATACTCAGCAACTTAATTGGTTGGCAAGCAGAGAGAAAAAAGAAAGAAAATCCAATATTCGCATCCTAATTAGTTGGTAAGCAGAGTGAAAAAGGAAAGAAAATTTTAAAATGATTTTTCTTTTTTTTTTCTTTCATTTTTCTCTCTCTTCACCAAACAATAGTTGGTTTTCCTAAATCTAGGTCTGAAATTTGAAAATACATTTCATCCACGTTTCTCAGTTCTGGCCTGACATTAACTCTGGAACAATTTATTATGTATGCATATGATTAGGTTTTATCTATGTAGAATTTATTCCTAAAGGATATAGATTCCTTTTTTTATTTTCCTTGTATCTCCAGGAACTGGCTCAGCCCTTAACGTATACATTAGGTTATCTTCAATGTCCTCCATCTACAGTTATCTCCAAGCATACCAATTGAGCTGATTTCAGTTGTCTTCTTTTGATTTGACTTGCTATATTGTCTTTTTTTCTTGCTCTGTTGCTATTGTGAAAGCCAAGTGCATCCTAACTGTTCTCTGTATTGTTTTCCAGTCTGAGGTTTTTGCTGTTGCATTTGCACTGCTTGCAGCTGGTGCTATAATATTGACATTGAATGTTCTGCTACTGGTAATGGCCTTTCTCTCTCTCACACATACACACACACACACACATACATATGCACATGCACTTATGCTTACAGCCCCAGGAACTGGCTATGCTCTTAACCTATACATTAGGTAGTATTTTCCCTTCGAATGCAATATTGATGTCTTTAGATGTTAGGTGAATTTTGCTGTATAAAATGGATAGTTTCAACCTATTGAGTTAATGTTATGTCCAAAATATGGGAATTTGAAAGCCTTAAATCATGGTAATCATATTTGTTGTCTTCAGGGTGGACACATAATTTTCTTCCAAAGTCTAAGCCTTCTGGGATACTGTCTCTTCCCTTTAGATGTTGGAGCCCTAATCTGTATGTTGAAGGACAGTGTGATAATAAAAGTGATTGTGGTGTGTGTGACTTTGGCTTGGAGCTCATGGGCTGCCTATCCATTCATGAGCTCTGCTGTCAACCCAAGAAGAAAGGCTCTCGCTCTTTATCCTGTTTTTCTCATGTACGTATCTGTTGGTTTCCTCATCATCGCCATTGATTAGTGCAACAGAAGTTCTATCATGGAAATTTCAGTCAGCAATTCAAACTCAGCAATGGAAGTACATAGGAATCTTATGTGTTTTTTTTTTTTTAATTCCCGTCACTATTTTTTGACCCTATTTCGATCTCAACATATTATGCAAACTCAAAACTGCAAATGTTATACGAGTATAAAATTTTAAATGTGTTCCTGTATTTTCAAAAAGTGAATTTAAAATGTTAAAGATTCTCAAGTGAAGCCTGTGGAGCTGAAGGTGGTGCCTGAGCATTGAGTGTGGCATTTTTGCGTTGGTAAAAATAGGTTGAAACTTGTTGATGACCCCTATGCTAGCCATTAGATAAAGAAAGAAGTGTGTCGGTGAATTGGGTTTATATGTTTAACAATGAAAAATCTCATCTTTATTTGATGTTTGGACTCTTCCTTTTTTTTTTTTTTAATTTTGTTTATAGATTCTTAGGTTTTTCTTTGATTGATTTGAGAGAGTTGTCTAAATTGATTAAAGAGACCCCTTTTCTTTTTTGGAGTTGGTTTTCTGCAGTTGTGAACCTGGATTTTGCTTCAGAATTTCTCTCTGTATTGGGGTGTGAATTTTGGTACTCGGTTTTTCCAAACTGGATTGTTACTTTGGATTATTAAGGCCCATTTTGGCATTGTGTTTAGAAAAATCGATTTTGGAAAAAAAAATTATTTTAAAATTTTTTGAATTTTGAAAAATCCTTTTGTAAAGAAGCAGTTAAATATATAATTTTTAGGTTTAAAAAAAACAGTTTATAAAAAATTAAAAAAATTAGTTAATTAAATTAAAAAAAATTTTAAATCTACTTTTTATATATCTAACAGCAATCTTAGGATAGTTAGTGAAATGTTTATAGTGCAAATTGTGCAAAATGCAACTATTAAATTGCTGTTGATCGTAAAAAAAAATGTTTAAAATTATTTTGATTTATTTGACTAATTTTTTTATTTTTTATATAAACTGTTTTTTCAAATTTATTTTTGACAAAAATATTTATATGCCTATTTTTTTATAAAAATAATTTTAAAATTCAAAAAAATTAAAAATAACTTTTTTTTTCTTAAAGTGTTTTTCGCAATGTAGTTCCAAATAGGGGCGTATGTAGAGGAGCAAGCTTAGGCAAGCTGGTTTTGTCCATTTTTTGAGTAAAGTTAATTGACCTAGTTATAATCATATGAGAAAAAAATATTAGTTATTAACTCTTTGGAAGATGATGAATGGAGTTGTTTTTATTCAATTGGCCAAAGGGACAAACTAATGCTTATGATCAATCCTTACGCTATCGGTGGAAATGTAGCTTGATTTTTAAATTTTGATTCAAATATAATTGAATTTTTAATTTTAGCTTATTTAAGTTCTTAATTTACAGATTTGACCTAGTAAAGTCTCCAATAATAGATTATTATTTGCTGTGAATTAGCCAAATTGATTAAACTTTTCATTAAATTCATACACAAAATAAAACTAATAAAATAGATATATTTTTTTTGCTATTATCTCATTCACAAAGGTTTTGTTAGACTCGATCACAGTTTGAAACTGTCGATTCAGTGATCTCAGAAAGAATGAATTGGACTGGAATCGGAGAGGGATCGATTCGGAATCAAACGGTTTCTGTTTATGAACCGGCGGTCCGGCCGGTTCTATTTTTTTAAAATTATAATAAATAACACAATAAATAAATATAATTAAAATTATTAAATTTTAATATTTATAAATTAAAATTAATTGTTGGTGAATTTGAAGAAAAAAATATAATTTAACTTATTAATTTGTTTATAAATGAAGAAAAAAATATTAAATTATAAATAATTGAAAAAATTGGGGAATAAATTAGTTAGTAAAAATAAGAATTTTGAGTAAAAAAAATATTAACTTATAAAATATTAATTTATGTAAATTATAAATTTGTATATTAGTTATAAAAAATGAAAATTTTGAGGAAAAAAACTAATTGAATATTAAATTGTAATTTTGTGTAATAAATTAGATTGTTATAACAAAAAAGAAAATTTTGATTTAAAGAAATTATAAGTTAGAATTTAGAAATGATTATTTTTATTTGATAAATTAATAAAGTATAAAAATTATATCTAGACTAAAAACCTAATAAATTTAATCTTTTTATTTAAAAAAATAATTTAATTATAAAAGTTTAAATTTATATTGAAAAATTATAATATTAATAATTAAGTTTGAACTTAATTTTTTTTACCAATAATTAAGTTGTCTATAATATTCTCTATAGTTACTCATGAGAGTGTGAATAAGGTAATGTAAATCTTTTATAGCTTAATCAGAAGTATGAAGTTTAAATTATAGATATATAACTACTTTAAAATGCGTAAAAAAAATATTTTTTCGTTTTTAAAATCCTACTCAGCACGAGCATCATTAGTCTAAGCATGTAGTTATATGGTTCTAATTGACTAGTTGAAAATACATATAGTCTGAACAAAAAAAACATTATCTATATTTAATATGGTCAAATAAAGTTCTTAATTCACGACGGAAAAGATAAATTTATTTATTTGAGTAAGAGTAAGGTAGAACACTCATGGTATCAAAATATGGCCATTTCAATGACGAGAGTCTGAGGCAAATGATACTCCGTCATTGGAGATGAAATTGAACAAAGTTTGTAGCTTAGAGGGTGTAATGGGCTAAAATTGTAACTTCAGTTCAATAATACTAAGTCGAAGTTTAGTAGTTGAAGATAAGCTCATATTTGTTGATTTTTCAGGATAATAATGGATTGGTCAATTGAGAGATTAATCAATTTATTAAAATTGGTCTTGCACAATTACTAAACATTAATTAGTCTATCAAAATCGATTAATCAGTCTGATAGACTGGGTTTTTCTGGTGTGGTTATCGATTTTTAACCAATTAACCATTAAACTAAACTTGTCAAAAATTCAAGCAAAAAAATTTAAACATTTATTTCGGTAACATTTAATCTTAATATTAATAAATAATTGATAACATAAAAATAAATTTAATAAATTATTATTATTATTATTATTATTATTATTATTATTATTATTATTATTATTATTATTATTATTATTATTATTATTATGTCTGCTGGTATTGGATGGCATTGCTGTGAACTGATTTGAAGGGATACTTCGCCGCACCCTCACTAAATACAGTCCACTAATCTGGAGGCAAAACCCATATACTATTAGAGCAGAAGCTCTTGGTTGCACAGTGATTTTAGTTTTAAGATTTTTTATTTTTTTAATCTTAGAAACTTGGTCATTGAGATTTTTTATTTTTGTTTTTATTAATTTAGGGAAGTGATTTCATGATAAAACTTTTTATAGTATGTCGGCTCAGATTAAACTTTTATTTTAATCCTAATTAGCATGCTAATTAGGCATTTTGTCCCTCAATTTGATGGCATATGAATAGAAACATTGTGAATTGGAAGTAAAATAAAATGTTAGAGTTTGACATAACATTAACATTTTGTTAGCATTTTTCTAAGGCATTCTGCCAGTAAGAATTTAGTAATTTAAAAAACTTAATAAATTTAGTTATTTAGCTCAAATTAGGCAAGATATAAAATAAAGGAAATTTTATTATTTTTTTTAAATGACTAAAATTTTTATATTTATAAGTTATCATTTAAAAATGAATATGTAAAAAAATCAATATAATAATTTTAGTAATTTAAAAAATTAACAAATGTATGAAAAAATACATAATAACAATAATAATGCAATAAGCAAATGGCAGGCATCTAAAGAGTTCAAGGAGAAAATTTAATAATTTTTTTTTGAATTATTAAAATTCTTATTGATGGATTTTTTTGTGAAAAATTTATTGCAAAATTTTTTAAATTATTGATTGCTAGATTTTAGATGGAAAATGGAAGAAAATGTGTAATTGAAAAATTCAGAAATTAGATATACAATTAATGCATAAAAAATGATAGGTATTCAATTAAAAGGAAGGTGAAACATTTAAGGTTTTTCATTTTTTTTAAAAAAAAGTCTTAGAAACTCTAGAGTTTCCAAGTCATCACTTACTATGCATCTCATAACTTAGAAATGGTTTCGCATCTTTCCTTTGTCATTTTCTTCACTAGCGGAGCCATGGCCTAACTTAGGATTATACTAAACTTTTTTCACAATAAAATGTATGATTCCTATATATATATATATATATATATATATATATATATATATATATATATATATATATATATATATATATATATATATATATATATATATATATATATATATATATATATATATAATATTTTTTTTGAAAGAAAGCATTTATATTTTGGCTAAGCATTTATAGCATATATTTATTTATTCTTTAAGTATATATATTTTTCAATTAACCAATTCAAATTCATCTAAATCTATTTTTAAGTAAAAATTCAAATTTAAGTAATATGGTGCCCCCTTATTGTTAATGTGGCAGGAAAGTGTTGCCAGACAAATTTAAAGGCATGTGAAAGGGTCCAAAAGGATTTTTTTTTTAATTAAAATTTTGACTTTCAAAATTAATGTATTTTTCAATTTTTTTAATCTAAATTAATTAATTAATTTAAAATAAATTAATGGCTGAAACATCCTCTTTAGGGTTAGGGCTAGATTGTGAAGATGAAGAAGAACAGAGGTCAAGTAACCATCCACACCACCTCTCCTCGCAGGTGAGCACCGGCGCGACAATGCCTCCTCTCCCCACACCCGACCTCAATGATAACTAGTAGGTTTTGGATTCTAGTTTTGGGGATCTTTAAAGGGTTTTTGATTTGTGGAATTCATGCCATTTTGAGAAATTCAGATGGGTTATTTGTTGATGAACAAGATGCCACATCAAAGATTGTGTATTTTCATTTTCATTTGAGGTATTAGATTAATAATTTGGACATTTATTTATTTATTTATTTTAATATGAATAAGAGGCTTGAATTTAGCATAAAGTATGCTTTGATGGTGGGTGGGCTTTACAAGGTCAAATACCTTTTCTCTTTTCTCTTTTATTTTCTTTTCCTTTCTATTCTCTTCTCTCTCACAAACTTAATCTTCTGAATTTTTTTTAGTAGTAAAAAAATATTAAAGATAATAATCTAATTGTACACTTGTCTAACAATTATTTTCTGAAATAAAAAACACATTAGCATGTGTTTTTAAGTAACAATAAAAATGAAAAATTTGAATCTGAGATCATTTTTCACTAGACTATGCAGGTGGGTGAGTGCACAAAAATTAAAATTTTTAACTTGGATAAAAAATGCAGTATAGAAAGTAAAGTGCTTAAAAAATGAGTAAAGATAAGAAATATAAAGAAAAATTTGACATGTTAAGCTAAGATTGAAATGACTCCTTTTTAGATAAGAACTTAGAAGAAGCATGTAAATCTTCGGAGTCTAATTTATAAATTAATCATCCTTCATGTACCAGTAAAAAAAAAAAAAAATTAACCACTTTCCCATCTCATATTTTGACATGTGGGCCATAAAAAGGTCAAGTGGGCCCCAGAAACCTTCCTGCTTTCAGTGCTTTGTCATAACATATCATGTTTGTTAAGCTGGTGAATCATTTTCTTGGATTTAATTCCTGGCAACTCACATGCACAAATCTCCATCAGCAAAAAAAAAAAAAGCATTTTTTTTTTTACTTTTTTTATTTCGGACTTTTTAATAGAAAAAAATCTTAAAATAAAAATTTTACACTCTTAAAGAGATAGAGTGTTAGAGAGTGTGACTTACCTTTTGTTATTATTACTATTATTACAAGTTACTTAACTCAGCAGGTTATTCCTGTGCCACAGGTCTGTTCTCTGCTTCTGCAGCAGTAAATCCTGTTTTAACCACATTCACTGTCTGTTTCCTAGATCTTGAAAGATAATTTCTTCTCATTTCACCATCCCTCAGTTTATTTTTTTGTTTTTATTTTTATTTGGTCAGCAAAACTTTTCCTTTATTTCAGAAAAATAAAATGAAAAAAAGAAATGTTATTCAAATTCATCATCATAATGGGGTACAAGAAAAATTGCCCCAACAAAACCTCCTGTAAATCACTTCTCCCCCACTGGCCCCATCTCTGATTTTCTCCAACTCAAAACTCCAAAAACCCTTTTTGTTTTTTCCCCTTTTCCTTTGCTGTTTTCTTGTACTTGTATCTTTTCTACGCCATCTCTTCCCCAACCCTTTTTCCCCTTCTCTTTTCTCTTATTTTTTTCTTAATTATTCATCTTTTATAATTAAATATTTCATTCCACTTTTGAATTGAATTGAACCGAACCGATTTATATTGAATAAGTTTTGCATTCGAGTCGATTTTCAGATAATCATTTTCAATTCAAATAGTTCTGATAGTTCTCATATTGATTTAATTTTAATTTTTTTTTCTCAAATTCAGATGAATTTTGAATATGTGAATTTATTAGACCATAAAACATTGTTGTACTATTCATAATATATTTATACAAATATATTCTCCCCACATTTTCAAGTTTCACAAGGGACCCTCAAAGTTCCAACAACCCCTTGGTTTCTCTATAAATTAAAGCAATACCCATTTGCAAAATAACAAGAAAATCACTCTTTCCCTCTTCCCACTAAAAATTTCATTGCCAACCCATTACCAGCTGGTACCATTTCTCACTTCTCAGTTCTCACTACTTCACCGCCACTCCTCCGCCGTGAGCACCGCCGTCTTTCTTTTAAATAACCAAATGAAGGAATATTGGACCTCTTTCGCCTCACTTTTAGGTGTATTAGCCTTCTGCCAAAGTCTTCTCCAAGCTTTATTCCCACCAGAGCTTCGTTTTGCCTCTCTCAAGCTCTTCAACCGCATCTTCAACGCTTTCTCCTCTTACTGCTACTTTGATATCACCGAAATCGACGGCGTCAACACCAACGAACTTTACAACGCCGTGCAGCTGTATCTCAGCTCCTCCATCTCCATCTCCGGCAGCCGCCTGAGCCTCACTCGAGCTCTCAACTCCAGCGCCATTACATTTGGGTTAACAAATAATGACTCCATTTTCGATACTTTCAATGGCATCACTGTCCACTGGGAGCACGTCGTCTCTCAGAGGCAAGCTCAGACATTCTCGTGGAGGCCATTGCCGGAGGAGAAGAGAGGCTTCACTCTTCGAATCAAGAAAAAGGACAAATCTTTGATATTGAATTCTTATCTTGATTACATTATGGAGAGAGCTAATGAAATTCGAAGGAGAAACCAAGATAGATTGTTGTATACAAATTCCAGAGGTGGGTCTCTTGATTCAAGAGGTCATCCGTGGGAATCTGTTCCTTTTAAGCATCCGAGTACTTTCGATACTCTGGCTATGGACCCAGTGAAGAAGCAAGAAATCATGGAGGATTTGAAAGATTTTGCTAATGGACAAGCCTTTTATCAGAAAACTGGAAGGGCTTGGAAGAGAGGGTACTTGCTTTATGGACCACCTGGTACAGGGAAATCAAGCATGATTGCAGCCATGGCTAATTATCTTGGTTATGATATTTATGATCTTGAATTGACTGAGGTTCATACAAATTCAGAGCTTAGAAAGCTTCTGATGAAGACAGCATCAAAATCTATCATTGTTATTGAGGATATTGATTGCTCTATCAATTTAAGCAACAGAAAGAAGATCAATAGCAATAACAATGGTGGGTCTTCTGGATTGGGGAGAAATTATTATGACCCATCAGAAATAAGATCTGGGTCTAGCTGTAATAGTGGTGAAGAAGGAGGGAATTCAATTACTTTATCTGGGTTATTGAATTTCACTGATGGGCTATGGTCTTGCTGTGGAAGTGAAAGGATTTTTGTTTTCACTACAAATCACATTGAGAAACTTGATCCTGCATTATTGAGGAGTGGAAGAATGGATATGCATATTTTCATGAGTTATTGTTCATTTGCAGCACTCAAAATTTTGCTGAAAAATTATTTGGGGTATGAAGAAGGAGATTTGGAAGATGGGATTTTGAAGGAATTAGTAGAAACCATTGATGAAGCAGAGATGACTCCTGCTGATATTAGTGAAGTTTTGATCAGGCAAAGGAGAAACAAGAACAGGGCAGTGATTGAATTGCTTGGAGAATTGAAGAAAAGGGCAGAGAAGAATTTGAAAAATGGGAATTTAAGGGAGAAGAATTTGAATCATTTAGAAGAAGAAGAAGAAGAAGAGCAAGAGAAACGAGCATTAGAGAGTCCAAAAGAAGGTTATGACTGTGAAGAGGAAAATTGCAAGAAAGGTGAGGATGAAGAGAAGATCAAGTAATACAGCACCAAGATTTAGGCTTTTTTTCAATTATTGTGATTACTATTATTATTATTATTATTATTATTAAAATCTTTTTATGATGCCGGAGAAAGATAGAGATGGAAAAAAGCCGATTGATTCTTGAAACTATTAAAATTTTTGTTGGTGGTGGGATGATTGGTGGTTGCCATGGTGGAGGATAGAAGCTTGGAGGGAAATGAAAAACTGTAATGGATAATATTATTAGGTCTTCCAATTTTTGTTAATTTTCAATATCAACATATTATATTAAATTATATTTATTAATTAAATATAAATAGTTGATCTGATATTATTTTAAAAAATGCAAGTAGGCATTATATGATCCACAGATAAGCTTATTTACAAGTGGAACTTTTCTCATATCCTACTTTAGGGTCTAAAATCTAAATGGCATGCATTTTTCTTGCACAAATCTCATAAACATGCTACCAATACCATTGCAATATCCTATTTAGGTCCTCATGCTGCCTAATAGCATTGGCTTCTTGCATGCTTGGGGCAGAGGGATTGCACATGGGGAAGGAATAATAATAATAATATTATGATGATTTAAAATTAGTGATTAATAATGAGATACGTAGGTGAAATAGGATGGGAAAGGGAAAAAAATAAAATATGATAATTAAAACGGGTTTTACCTAAGATGGTGAGACGAAATGATATAAATTTTGTCCCTGTAGAATAATATGGTTGGAGTGGTTGAGAGCTCTGAGCTTTTAGTAGGTGGTCTCAGATTTGAGATATCGCTCCACCCGTAAGAAAATTCCTCTCCTATAATGCAAGGCTCCGGTTAAGGGTTTGTTTGGTAAAAGTAATTTTGAAAAAAAAATTTATTTTTAAATTTTTTGAGTTTTAAAAATATTTTTTAGAAGGAAGTAAATAAATAAATAATTTTTAAAGAAATAGATTAGAGAAAAACAGTTTATAAAAAATTAAAAAAATCAGTCAATTAAATAAAAAAAATTATAAACCTATTTTTTAGACAACTAACAGAAATTCTAAACATTCCAAAAAAAATATATAATTTTTTAAAATTTTGAAAAAATATATTTTTAAATTTGTATAATCTAACCATTTTATTTTTTTCTAAGAGAAAATAATTTACAATTAAGTTAATAATTGAGAAGTCAAATCAAATTGAAAATATTTATTTTAAAGAAGCTTTAACGTTAAAAAATTTTTTAAAAAAAACATTCTAAGAAAAGCAAGCTTCTTCTTTTCTTAAAATTTCTTGAACTTGTCATTTTCTAATTATTATTAGTTTTTTTTTTTGTTTGAATTGTCATTTTCTAATTATTTGCAAGAAGGAACTATTTGAAGTGATGTGCTTAATGGATAAGAGTAAAAGGGTAATTTGGGAAGAAAATTATGTGAAAAACTGAAAATGCCAAGATTGATTTCATGTTGGGAAAAAGAAGTATAGAGTTAACAAAAGTGACTACAAAGTCTTCTCATGCAATGAGGAAAACTTAGACCAAACTTTTTTATTTTTCAATTGATACTGAGTTGGAAAGGCAATAGGCTGTGAAGCCCTTCGCCTTAGATCTTGGTCCACATAGTGACATATTTCCTTTTCCATTGAAAAAAAAAAACATGCTTTTTTGTGGAGGAAATTAAAAAGCTGCATTTATAATTTAAGGGTCTTTTTTAATTTGTATAATTTAACTTTTTATTTTTATTTTTATTTTTTTTTATGTTTGGTCGAATATGAAAATATTAGAATGACTCGTAATATAAACATGTTACTCATCCCATGGTAAGATTTATGAGCCTCCAATTTTGTCACATCAAATTGTATGGCCTAGTAGGTAGGAGTGAGAATTGAACTAAGTCAAATATATTAACTACGTTTATTCCTTTCATTTTCATCATATATTTTAAGTACGCTTTTACCATTCTCATAAGTCCTAATTGGGTTTTTTTTTTTTGTTTTTACTTGTTCTAGTTTTGTTTGAAATTTCTTAATTTTATGTATATTTAAATATTAATAAAATACTTATTACTTTTTGTGCTTTAACTAGTATTATTATAAAATATCTATTTACTTCAGTAGTAACGATCAGCTATCAACGATGATAGTCAGCAACCAACTATAAAAATTAAAAATTCATAATTGTATGATCATTCAATAGTTGAAAAGTAATTATTATAATTTATAAAATAACTATTGATAATTGTATTATGTTGTTAATGTGATACATATACTAACTTCTTATTTGTTCATAAAATCAATAAAAATTATTATAAATTGATATAAAAAATATATATTAGGTATTAAAAATCTAAAAACTAGCTTTTAAAATAAAAAGCTGAAAATTAGAGCTTTTCGTAAAAAATCAATTTTTAGTATAAATTTAAAAAATTGATAGTTAAAATTTATAACAACTAGCTTTTACTTTTATTTAATCAAATATCTATTAATTCAATTTTGAATTTTTTAGACTGCTAAAAATCTGAGTGAAAAAATAAATCTAATGGAAACTAAATATTTTGATTTGATATAATTTTAGTTTTTTTTTAATAAAATTGATTCTATTTCATTTTCAAAGGACCGATTAGTAGCCCTACTAGGAGGACAGATAGCAATTACAATGAGCAAGATGAAAACGGCCGTTGTATTTCCCACCATGCGGGGCATTAAGGGGACAAGAAAGTGATGAGTGAATTTTCCTTTGTATTAGCGATTGTGTTTGCTGCCACATTTAAATACACACTTATCCATTTAGGTAATTCTTCAATATGCATGTCCGAATGTAAGCATCAACTTCTAAATTTATTAGAATAACAAATATATTTTTAATGTGAATAATTAGTTAATTTTTGATATTTAGCAAAATTTACATTTATATAAATAAATTAAAAACAATGAAGTTGGAAGTTTGATTTTTACCTATAACTAGCTATGACAATTGGAATCAAAATTTGAATATATACGTCAATGAGAAGTTAGTTTGATAAGTTTAATTTTAATGAATTTTTTATAAGTAAACGCGTCAAAACTCATCTTTTTTTGAAAAATAGAAGAAAAGCCCCTTCATTCAAACAAAAAAAAGTGAAAAAGTATTCACTATCAAAATAAAAAAAAAAAGTTGAAATCTACACATTAATTCTTTTTTTCTTTTTATTTTAGCCATTTTTAGTGAACCGTATGCATCAAAAAGTGCATGTATGGTTTCTAGAGGATAGAATTTTATCCTAATCAACCGACTCTTCTTCGGAGAAAGACGATAAAACAATTTCCAATCATGGTCCTTGCGGATCAGATCATCCATATAATATACAAAAAGAAACTCCAAATATTTAATGACATCTAAAAACTTATTGAGCTATGAATAAATTTGACTTAAGCTAGATCAGATTATAAGGTATAGAATTTTTTCCGCGTAAATTTTTTATTTTATTTATAAAACTCGAATTTGAAAATTTATTTAAGAGAATCAAATGTCCAACCACTTGAATGAATCTGTAATGATGTTAACTACTATAAAATTTAATTAATCATATAATTATATAATTGGTAATAAAAGAAATGTTCATTTATTATATGAACAAAAAATGCCGATTTATTATTTTAGCAAAAGGCCTAGAGATGCTGTAGTTTGTGTCCATGAGAATGCAGGTGGCATATAAATCATTAATGGCAGTTTGCTCTTACCAAGGGGGGATGCATTTGCAAATGTGGACCAATGATAGAGAATCCCAAATTTGGATTTTATTTGTATCGGCCAGAATGTGTTTATTGAACATGGTAATTAAGTCATTAATGGCAAACATTGATTCGACCATACGATAAAAATAAAATAAGCAAAAATAGAGTTGGCAAGCTTGAGCATGAAACGAAAGGCAAATTAATTTGAGTGTTAGAAAAGAGAAATTCTTAAATAGAGATGACAATCCAATCATGCACAACATATTATAATGGCTAAATCGAACTTCAGTCTAGCTCAATGTTTTCTTTTTTAATCTAAGTGTTTTTTTAGGCACATTTTAGAGAATTAAGTTAGACTTATTTTTTTAAGTGTTAGTTTATAAATAAGGAGTTGTATAAAGTTTCTTCCTTTTAGAATACAAATAATTTCCTCCTCTAAACTTTCGTTCTAAATTTTTTTCCTCTCATTCTCTATTTACAAATCAGCTCCAACGTGGTGTCAAAGTGTTCAAGGCTTTCTCAATAAGTTTTTTTATATTCTTTCAAGATATTTTATTCTCTTTTTTTTTCTAAGAAATTTTTTTTTCTCTTTGATTTTTGAGTTTTTTTTGTCAACTTTTCCTATGAACTAGTTTTAGAATCTTATTTTTTTGTTCATCTCGTCAGAGGTCTTAATGTTCATGAATCATCATTTATAAACAAACATCATCTTTGAATTTTGATGTAGATAGATGATATCATACATTAATTAGAATTTTTATAGTTACCTCTTTTCAACAAATTGGATTAAGGCTCATTAATTATTATTAAATCTTCTTAATTAATTAAATCACATGGACCACATATATTGAATTTATATTTTAATGTCAATTAAAACCACATAGATAAATTCAATATTTAACATTCATTAAGTAAATCTTATTCTTTATCTATGTTTATCTTAAAGAATAAGTCTTACATTCTCCCACGTGACACATGTGAAATTAATCAATACCCTAGTTTAATACTAAAAATTAGAAAAAAGTACAAAAAAGTAGCATGTGGTTTGTCTATTTTTTAATTTAGGGTATATAGTATTGTTTTGTAATAAAAAGGAGCTTGTGGTTTATTTAGTTAGTAAAAATCGATATTTTTCTATTACAGCATAACATCCATTCGACATGATGCTGACGTATATCGGTTAATCATTTTTTTCCCCTTTCAAACTATTTTTTCCATTTTCATAACCCTAAATCAGAAATTTCTCAATTTGCAATCCTAAATCATGAATTAAGAAATGATTTTCTCTCTAACTCTTTCTTGTCTAAAATGGTTTGAAAATGAAGCAAGTTGAAACTAGTATTTAATAAGTTAACAACTAGGGATTTTTTTTTTTCTGAAGCAAGGTTGTGTAGCTTGAAGTTTGAATATTAAGGTAAGCTAACTTGATTTTTTTAGTTCCATGATTTATTTACTTAAAAGTCAAGTTGTTTGTTAGTGTCATAATTAGGGTTGGGTTTTAGGACTTCTATGTTATTTGTGGGTTATGGGTTAGGGTTTAAGGATAAGCTAGTTATTGGATTATGACTCATATAGTAATATCGGATTTTGGGTGGGTTTTTGAATCGAGTGGGTTGGGAAGTGGGTGGGTATGGGATTAGGTGGGTTTTAAATTAAATGGATGCTCAAATTGGTTCATGTGAACTGGGTGTTTGAAAATTTCGATTGGTTTGAATTATAGTGAATGGATGAGTTCATCATGGTGGGACATGTAATACAAATGATAAAGAGAATTGGGTATATGAAGGAGGTAGAAGCAAGTATTTTTCTGATTTTGATATCGATTATATTTCATATCATGAGCTTTTTAGGTATGCTAAAGATTTAGGATATGTTCAAAGAGTTAAAATGTAGCTTAAAATATCTAACATGACTAGTGCAATTAGGATTGAAGAAATTGAAAATGATTAAAATGTCAACAATATGCTTGACTACAATAATGGGAAACTTTATGTCATTTTGTACCTTGTTGTGCATCAAGCATCTTACAAGTAGATTATGGGTTAGTCCTGAGGAGTTTAGAGCAAATGGGGCTGAAAAAGCAGTAGATAGTGGTGATGTTTAGGGTAGTAAGTCAAGTAAAGAGCCCAGCATTGTGGAACAAGATTCATGCGTATAGGCAAATAGTGAGCCAAATGGTAATGGTGTTGAGCCAAGTGGTAATGGTGTTAAGCCAAATAGTCATGCATGTTCAACTAATGGAAAGAGAGTTAGTGGCAATACTAAAGGAGTTAGTAATGCTGGTGGCATTCGATTTAGGCCTAATAGATATTTTGATAGTTACAATGCAGGAGGGCAGAATGATGAGGAGTAGTTAGGGAGTGATTCATTAGATTCAAATTACATGTTGGGTGTAGATAGAGATGTTTTGTCAAGTGAATATAGTAACAAAGTACCAAGTGAGCTATACAATGATTATGAGGGTAATGATGATGATATATATGATAAAGGATATGATGACGCTGAAGAAACAACATTGAATTTGAAGCAAAAAGAGATCATATTGATCCAATTTACACACAAGACCTAACTGGAGATGATTTAAAAGAATTTAATGAGAATGTTGTTAATGATAATGAGTTGAATTCATTAAGGAGTTTTGATAATGAGGAGTATGTCTTTCCTGAATACATGACCCAAATCTTATTAGGGAACTAAAATTTAGCAACAATAAGGTGTTTAGGAAAGCATTGAAAGAATGGGCGATTCGTAAAGGATATTAATATATACTTATTAACAACAATAGTAAAAAGGTAATTGCAGTATGTAAGAAAAATGTGGGTTTCATTAGGGATGGTAATTTTTCCCTGCCAGGCGGTGCCCCGCCCTGAAAGGGGTGGTTTTTTCAAATAAAATTTTTTTCCGCCTCGATCTCGAATTTTTTATGCCGAAAACGGAACGTGAATGATATATATATCCCCTGCCTCGATCCCCGTCTCGAAAATATATTTATATATTTTTATTATTTATATATAATAATTATTTATATTTTAATATAATTAATATTTTAAAAATAATAATAAAATAAAAATATAACGCTTATTTTAAGTAAAAAATATTTTTTATTTAAAAAATTATATAATTAACTAATTAATTAAAATAAAAAATAATTTTAACATTAAAATAAAATAAAAAAATTTTAATAAAATTCGGGGATCGGGGATCCCCATCCCTGTGTGATGCGGGGACGGAGATCAAAAAAATTTTCCCGTCAGGATTCATGACAAGGTCAGGGTACAGGAGTGGGGATCAGGGATGGAAAACTCCACCCCGAACCCGCCTCGTTGTCATTCCTAGGTTTCATATACATGTTTCAAAGTTTAAAGGCACTTCACCTTTTCAAACTAAGAGCTTCAGACTAGAACATACTTGTCCAAGGGAGCGAGACAACACTCTTGTAAGTGCAACTTATTTAGTTTAGAAATATCTAGAAGACTTTCAAAAAAATCTTTTTTGTGGGATGTGAATGCAATGAAAAAGAAATTTGGAAGAGAGCCCGATGCTAACATTTCTATTGCTAAAGGTTATAAGGCAAAGAGGATGGCTAAAAAAATAATAGAATGAGGTGTCAAGGGTCACTATAGGAGATTATATAATTATATAGAATATATAAGATGCAGGATGCCTAAAAGTCTTGTGAAGTTGTCAACTGAGATAAGCATAATAGAGCCTGAACCTAATGAAGATGAGATTGTGACTGCATTATTTAAGGAAATAATGGTGTTTTCCTATATATACATCAGGTTTGCACTTCAAAAGTAATATTTTTTAATGGTATTAGACCAATAATTGGTCTTGATGGATATCATTTAAATACATATGTTAGGGGACAATTACTCTATGTAGTTGGTAGGAATGGAAATAAAAATTTGTTTCCAATTGTTATAGGATGTATTGATATTAAAGACAATAAATTATAAATGTGGTTTCTTAAACTGTTACTTGAAGATTATGGAAGCATTGATGAAACATATTTGGGTATTCATGTCTGATCAACAAAATGCGGTTTTCCAATATCGTAAAACATGTTTCAAATATGCTATGTTTGTCATTTTGAGTATTGAATTGCATTATTATATGTTTTCTTTACAGAGTTTGGTTGAAGCATTTACTATTGTGAATCTCAATGTAGAGCATAGACATTATGTCAAACACATATTTAAAAACTTCAAAAAGCATAATAAAGAACTTGAGTACAAAAAAGCAGTTGTGGTTTGCTGCTATTGTTGGTACAGAAAAGCTATGAAAGCATCATATGGAAAAGATGAAGAAGTTGAATCAAGATGCATTTAATTGGGTTATGAGGTATGATCCAAAAGCCTAGGTTAGATGCAATTTCAGCGCACATGTGAAGTCAAATGCTCTTCAGAAATCCTTTAACTCCTACAATAGGAATGCTAGAGATATGCATATTCTCACGATGTTTGAATGGATTAGAAAAAGGTTTCTGAAGATGTTTCATGTGAAGTATATCGTCATGGAAAGGTACAGAGGTAAAAAATTTCCAAATATATAAGATAAATTGGAGAAGATCACAGTGGACAACATAAATTGTTTTGGCACCCCAGTTGGAGATATGAGATATAAGGTAGACTACTATGACTAAACTTCTATAATTAATCTGAATTTGAAAACTTGTTCTTACAAAATGTGGGATCTAAATGAAATCCCTTGCAAACATGTTGTCACAACAATATATATTAATAAAGAAAAACCAGAAAATTATGTGGATAACTATTTCAGGAAAAAGACTTTCTTATATGTCTATAGCCATGTGTTCTTCCCAATACTAGCAAACATGAGTGGGAAAGTATCAACTTGCTAGATATTAAACCAAATGTTATTAAAAAATCTACAGGTAGACCTAAGAAAAAGAGAATTAGAAATGCTAATGAACCAAAGAATCCCTATAGGGTTTTAAAAGTTGGATGTAATATTGCATGTGGGAATTATGGTTAAGTGGGACATAATATGTGAAGTTGGAAAGCTAGTGTTATAGGTAAAACCCCATGGCAGAGAATAGTTAGGCTGGGTTTGGTTAAAAATCAAGCTAATTCATCAAGTAAAGGAAAAAAAGACAACATAAGATGTCATCATCAACTTCAGATTTTAGAATGGCAAAAATCTTGCCCACGTATTCTTTATGTTATATTTTTATATTTAATGGTTTGGTTATGATTCATTTTCATATGTTTCGCTTATTTGTAGAATCAAAGTATTGTTAGTAAAAGAAGAAGAAATAATATGTAAAGTGCATCTCAGCCACCACCTTCAATACCTGAAACTACCACACCCATATCACAACTAATTCTAATTCACAATCTATTACTAACTCAATTGGTCAAGTATGTACATCTTCATTTTAAGCCATATCATGTTTTAAATGCCATTTTTTAAGCTATATTGAGAACTTAGGTAAATTTTTGTTACAAGAAAATCCTAAAGTTCCAGTAGCACCACTTAAAACTCCTGGTAATTTGAAGACTCCATCTACAAGTGCTAGATCTAGACTTTCAAATGATACTACCATCGGTACCACAATATTCAATAACTCCAAAAGAGTTGAACACCAACATAAATGGCAAAAATTAATGTTACAGGAAATCAATCACTTTTTTCAAAAATAAGGTTTCTCTAAAGAAAAAAGTGCACTAGAAGATCTAGATTAGGGGTGTAATCGAGTCGAGTCGACACAGTGTCAGGCTCGAGCTCGACTCGATTAAAATACTCGAAGCTCGAGCTCGATCGAGCTTTTTTTTAATGTTCGAAACTCGACTCGATAAAAATTCGAACTACTCGAACTTGACTCTATAAAACTCGAATAAATAAAAAATTAATAAATAATATACTCGATTAAGCTCGAATATAAGGGTATAAATGTAATTTAATTGAGCTCGATTAAGCTCGCGAGTCTTACGAGCTGAGTATTATGATACTCGAACTCGATTCGACTAACTACTCGACCTACTTGAGCTCGACTCGATTAACTCCGAGTCGAATTCGAGTATTTTTCGAGTCGATCTCGAGTATCTCACGAGTAGCTTGACTCTTTTACACCCCTAATCTAGATACAAAATATGATGTTTTTTGCTTGCTTGTGTTGTTGCTAGACATTATGGATTTTAGACTTTTGTGTTTGGCCAATATTGCTTCTTTTTGTGATTGTTAACTGAGTAATATATTAAGGTTATGTTAGTATTGGCTCATACTGGTAAGTAGTCAAGTTGTCATTAGAACTATATGTGGTCACTAGAATTATGGAGATGACTCTTATTAGTCTAATGTCTTTTGTTATCTTAATGTAAATGACAAATGTACTTTTTTAGTTGTCTATTTATCATACATATGTTATAAATATGATGATTTTTTGTTCAATTCATTCATAAAAAAAGGGCATTAACACACCATTTTTCAAAAAAAAAATATAGAGCTACAATTTAGGACTAATAAACCAATTTCATTCACTAGATCATTTTAACAAATACTTCATAGTCTCATTACATTACGATAGATACAAGTCATCTTTACTGCTACTACTATCTCTTTGACCAAATACAATAAGAACAAATATGCACAATAACAAATACAAACCAAACCCAAAATATCTCTTATAGTTATTATATATTAATTCCTTCCTACAAGATGCCACTGACACTTCAAGCAACTTCTTCCTCGATAATTTATTTTCTTCAAGCAAACAACAAACCTGAATGTCATGTGAATTAATTATCTTGTACAAATTGTATATTTCATGTTCATTTTCCACTTCTTTTGTTCTATATTCATATAACTTATTTCACATTTTTCAATTTTACCAACATAATATGGAATGAGCTCGCAACATCCCCAACAATTTTCGAAATCAACCCATTCAAAGAAACTATATTTTTTAGGTTTTGTTACACATCCTCTAAATCTTCAACCATAAGTTGCAGACTTCCTTGATGTCCTTATTGGTAATGACAATCCACAAAAATAGTGCACTGAATCCTTCTGAGATGAAAAAGAAGAATAAGAAGATTGGGACTGTATTTTGCATTTCTTACTTTAAATTTGTGATTTAGAACTGTAAATTGGAAAATTTCTTATTTAAAGTTATAAAAATGGGAAAAAATGGATTAACTGATATACATCAGTGACACGTCAGATGAGTGTAATGTCGTAATAGAAAAATACCTATTTTTATTAATGGAATAAACCATAAGCCCCTTTTATCACAAAAATACCATGCATCCTAAATTGAGAAAGAGGCAAACCACAAGCTGTTTTTTTTGTGCTTTTCCCTAAAAATTATTTCACAAACACCAAATTCTTTACTTATATAGTTACATCATACAATACCATCAAGCAAAAAAACTTATAGGAGTCATGGTGGTTCCATGCCATTCAAAAGACAATCCTTTCCATGCATCTCACTATTAGCTTTATACTTAATATGATTAATAATGAGACATATTATAATGCTCCATTAGTAATGGCTTTATTAATGGCATAATACATACATGCATGAATTGAACATGATTCATTAATATGTCAAAATAGTAAACCAAAATATCAAACATAATGCATATAATTACATCATAATGTAAATTATGGTTTTTTAAAATGCCCATCCTTTTGATTAGGGGTGGGGATGAACCGATTAACCAGTTCATGACCACTTCCTCAGGTCCATGTCCATTACATATAAATTTATAAAATTAAAATCTTCATCAGTCCATTAAAATTAACTGCTAATATGTTAACCATTGGTTTGGTCGGTTAACCACTAATTGTCAGATAACCATAAGTCATTATCCATTCAAATTACAGCTGATAAAATCAATTCTTAAATCATAAAGTGTTTAAATTTTCCTCCCATACATATTAATTATAAATTACAAAGTACCATTTAACATAGAAATATAAAATTAAAGCACAACTTAAATATAGAAATATATATCCAACAAATCAAAATACATTGGCTAAAAATAAAAATAATTAACAAATTCACAAGTCACTATTCTAATTCTCAAATTCAATTCAATATTATACGATAAAACATCTAATACAATATATTTAAAGCATTGTAATATATATAAGTCCAAATTTCAAAAAAAAACCTATAAATATTAACTAAAACTCTAGTCTGTTGGTTTTGATAAACTTATTTTTTGGTTTGGATTTTTGGTTTTATTTTTTTGCCCACCCCTACTTTTGACATGGTCATTAAATGGCTTGGGTGGCAACCCTTTAGTTAACAGAGCTGCAATCATAACATTGGTGATCATGTGCTCTATTGACATGTTTCATTTCTAAATTTCATCTTTAATGACGAAGTATTTCAATTACATGTGCTTAGCACCTTTGTAATACTTGTCATTCTTAGAAAAGAAGACTGCTACCGACATTATCGCAACAAATTTTTGGTGGCTTGGCAATACTATCAACAATTTCAAGTCCTGAAATAAATTTTTATAGCCATAATGCATGAATAGTGACCTCAAAAAATGTCAGAAACTCATCTTCCACTGGCTGCTTTGCACTCTTCCACAAAACTACTCCTCCAGTGAGAGGAAACAAAATGTCAAAAATGTGGATTTTATAGTCCTTATGCATCCAACAAAATCTGAATCAAAATATCCAACCACCCCAAGATGATCTAATCTACTATTAGTGAGCATATGCCTCCTTTTTCCTTGCAAGTACCATAGCACACTTTCTTTACAACCCTTCAATAATTATATCCAGGATTACTTTGATAACTAAGAAACAAGTCACAATGTTACAATTAATAAACTAGATTTTTTGTTATATCAAACCTTATTTCGTGGTATTTACCTCTTTTTTATTCTTAAGCAAGTCTCTGAAAGGGTTTAATTGATCTATGATTTAGTCTTCATTTGAGTATTAGTACTGAAAGGTTGAGTACCTATGAATATTGTAATAGCTTCTTCATTTATTTTTGCAAGACCTCCAAGTTCCAAACTAGTACCCAATTCATTTATTGTGCGACATTCAATATACCGTTTGTACTGGTCATGATTTTGTCTTTCATAAGAAATAAAAAATATTGAGATTTACTGTCACTTAAATAAATAAATAACTTAAAATATGGTACATGTCATCTCTTGTCGGTCTCCTCTGTTAACCAATTAACTGATTTCTTCACAAAAACCCTACTTGTTTTCTCTTCTCTTCTATCTATGCTTGGTGTCTAGAACAAAAGGTTATAGGAAATTATTAAGGAGATCAAATAATTAAAGGTGGAGTTGCAAAGTTGACACACTCAGGTTACTTAATTAAATAATTTTAGAGTGCCGAAATAACAATGAAACAAATTGGCAACCTCATAGAAAATAAAAACAAAGAATATACATATTTGAGATATAACTCATAAATTCCACTCTCATACATCACTATCCATGCATGCTAAGCAACAAATAATTCGATCTTTCATATATATAGTGTCTTCTCATTGGATTTAAATACAACACCCTTTATTCCTATGGTTCCCCATTTAAGCTTTTATTATGTCCCACTCAAGAGAGAAAATTGACTAATTAAAAAACAAAAATTGCCCAATGGTGCCCCTAATTGCCGTACCACTTTCATAAATCAACAAGAGAATAATTTCAAAGGTTCCGACTTCAATGCAATCTTTTCTTTTAAGTGATAGGATCTTAGACTATATACATGTACATATTACTTTTGCAATTGATTCAAGTCTAAGATTTCTCTATGTTCAACTATATGATAATAATATGATAAAATTTGTCGCCATTCTTTGTACTTAATTTCAAATTAGAATCCAATTTTTTGACTACATTTTCCACCCTTCATAAAATCCATCAAATCTTTGTCCATGGATTCAAGAAGTTCTGAATATGTGTTATTTTTAAAATTCATAAATTTATTTTTATACTATTATTGAGAAAAAAAAAAGTATATACAATTTAGGGGATGTTTAAGATTGCTATTAGATATCCAAAAAGCAGTTTTAGAATTTTTTTTGTTTAATTGACTGATTTTTTTAATTTTTTATAAACTTTTTTTCTCAAACCTGCTTATGAGAAAAATATATATTTACTTGATTATTTCCAAAAAAAGTTTTCAAAACTCAAAAAATTTAAAATTAAAATTTTTTTCTCTAAAAACACTTTTGACAAATACAATTTTAAACAAGTAAGAAAATTTTTTCACAGTATAATAATTGAAAACTAAAATGTTGTCTTGGGTAGTGAGTCTGAGGGGTTTGCGGTAGTATCAAGGTAGGTTAACAAGGTTGTGGATTGTTTGATATGGTATAGTCTATCTATATATACGATGAGATTATCTAGATGGAGGATGAAAACTCTGATTGGTTCCATTACCTTCTAGCTTGTGAGAATATATTTTTTTTGACTGTTCTTTCTTGTCGGGGGCACTCTTTTTCCTTAAGAGGGTTTTTTCCTCTGAGTTCTACCGCTATATGCAATGTAATAGCCACTTTTGTTTGAATGAAATCTTTTACAGTTAAAAAAACAAAACTAAAATGTTGTCAATTTGATAATCTTAAAATATCAGCAAATATAGTGTTAAATATTTTTTTTTGGTGATAAAAACTAAGAAAACTTGCAATTTAAATTTAATAATTAGAAAAACATAAACAATTTCAAAAAACAATAAATTTCAATTTTTTTATATGTAATGAATAAGTCTGATAATCTGATTGAATCGAGCAGGTTTGGATTTAGTCATATTGGCCCCTCGTTTTAAGTTAGTCTTAGATCGAGTTATTCGATAAGTTATCAAATTAATTCAATTTTTAAAAGTTAAATTCAAAGAATTTTCTAGTTTGAGTTAACCCATTTAAGTTTTATCAAATTTTAAACTGAGTTTTTTTTATAAAAAAAAAATTAGAAATCGGAAAAAAATGTGAGATAAAATAATATTTTTTCACAGCCCATATGGGCGGCTTTTTCTGTCTCAGGATAGCCGTTGAAGGAGTCAGCTAATAGAAATGAGAATCAGATGCCTAATGAAACGTGAGAAATTGGGAAATAAAACTTTTGATTGTGTTAAAGTGTAAAGGAAGAAGAATATTAACACAAAGAAGGTATAAATTAACTTAAATTTCTGTAAAAAAAGAAAGAGAAATTTCCTTTTAATTTAATTTAATTTTTGGTATTTAATTATATATTATCAAGCTGTCAAAGATTGGATCCCAAAGCCAATTATGTTAAACCAATGAACCAAGCCCTTTATTAGCATATTCTTAATGTTTTCTTTCAACTTACTTTCTGTTTTTGCTCTCTTCAAAATTCTTTAATTTTGAGTATATTCTAACTACAAACTCTTCATATTTTGTATTGACTTAAAGTATTGAAATAGATACGTAAGATTCTCATTTCTATTCACAAACTTTTTAATTTTTCATGGACATAATAAATTTTATTCGTGAAAATTTCGCTTTCCCTTTTTTTTTTCTTCTTCTTCTTTAAGATTCCAGCAATTCTATAAAAAAAATGTACGAGCAAGATTTGAAAAGTTAAGGAAAATTGATTCCAAATTAATAAACAAATAGGTGCAAATTGCACTTTATGGTATTGCCCCAAAAATATATAGCACCCCAAGGTGAAAGTTGGCTCAGTTGAGCCCTCCATAGTTGATTATGTGTAAAAATTGACCCATAGTCATCAGTCTCGTTCGCCTTTAACATCTTCCTGCTGACTAAATTTTATTAACCAATGATTATTTGACAAGTGGCAGCCTCATTTTCCGCCATTGCCATTCTTCTTCCCTTTTCCCTCTTTCTCCATTTATTATAATATAGCCATCTATTTAGAATCTGCATTTTTGTTGTCAACATATTTCCTGTCCAAATAACAACCCAATAAAAGAAAAAATGTAGAGAAATGTTCATTTCAGAGGATCTGATTCTGCCCAAGCCTTTGGTTTCCCTCTGAATTTCTCTATAGGCCCCAAATTAAGAAAAAAAAAATTTCTTATTAGAACATTATTTTTTGTTTCTCATTTCTACAAATTACTACTTGATAAAATTTGACAGTTTGTTACTGTATGTTTGTACTTATAACTTCGAATATTAAAAATATTCAATTAAGCCTTTAAATTAAAATAAGAATATGTATGTAGCTATATGCTTAAATTTGATGCTTTTTATTAGAATTTCTACACTTATAAACTGATCAAATAACTTTATTCTTATGTTTACCAATGAACCATACCTTTCAGCATATTCTCAACTCAATGTTTTCTCTCAACTTACCTGTTGTTTTTGCTCTCATCAAAGTTCTATAGATGTCCCAAATATTTAATTAAGATTAAATTAAGTGTTCAAAATAGACAAAAATTTAATGTCCGTTCCCATAAAAAGAATTAGAGAAGTAAAATGCTATAAGTAATAACCTTTTGTGATAGCCCAATTTGGAGTGTATTCTATAATGTTTTCAAATCCGGTCCATTCAACAAATTAGAAAATATTGAGGGTTAAAAATCAGAATTCGAACCGGATTCAATCAAAATATAACATTTAATATGTATATGTAGTGAAAAATACTTATATTAAATAAATTTCATGCACATGTTCAAAGACTTTCTCAAATATAATAATGCAAATATTTTATTTATTATTTTAATAATTAATAGAATCTATATATCATTTTTAAAAATCAAAATAGACAATAATTTTTAGGATATTACGTTACAATGTTAATTTTCCATTTTAAATGATATCTTTTGATAGAAATAATTTTTATAATAATTTATATGAAAATTTTGTGTTAATATATATTAATAATGAAAACACAAAGAATTAAATCAACTTTATCAATTATATATAACTCTTGAATAATTTTGTAAATAATTAAATTAATATTATATATATATATATATATATTTACTAATCATAAAATTACTTAGGAAGAAATACCATTACTTATATATATAATTCATTTCTTAATTAAAATAATTTTTTAAAGAAATGAAAATAATTTATATAAATTTTTTTAATAATATATATTAATAATGAAAATATGAATAATTGATAAAATTTTGCAAATTACACATATATTTTAAATAATATATCTCTTCAATAAAATAAATAATAATTTGTAACTTTTTCACATATAAAATTTTGTGAAAGCTGAAACAAATACCTCTATTTGTGTAGTATTTAACTGTCCAGATGATGGATTTTTCCGATTAGTTGAACGCATCTCTGGGTGAGCAATAAAAATCCGTTCGTCTTTACCGGCTAGGCTGGGTTGGATTTAATAACTACGGTGAATACTTCAAAATTTTGAACCCAGTCGATCACTAGCTTTTCTATCTTTTGGGGCATGTTGAATTTTGTCCCAGAATTTAATCACTTTTCTTTTTTCTTTTGATTCCAATAATTCTTCAAATCTAGAAGCAAGTTTTGTAAAATTAAAGAAAGTTAAACGATTCCAAATTAATAAAGAAAATGAAATGTTAGTGGTGAGTAGATTAAATTTTACACGGTATTCACATTCTTTTTTGAAAAGAAAAAAATTGTCAAAATTACAATAGTTACTTCACTAATTTATATATATGTGTGTGTAAAAAAGAAAGTTTGTTACCATTTTTTATCTTCTTTATTTTTTAGGTGATATATAATAATATTTCATATTTTAAATTCACTTGAAGAAAAATAGAAGATAAAAAAGAAGATATATAGATAACAGTACTCATTGATATTGAAATTATCCCAAAAATTATTAAATATAAAATATAAATCTCAATCAAAATTCATAAATAAAAAAATAAAAATTATTGGATGTTATTGGGAATTATATATTTTCCTTCCCAAAAAAGATTAACAAAGAGATTTTGTTTAAATATTCAATTGAAGCTTTAAATTATAATAAAAACATATATGCAACTAAAGGCTCAAATTTGATGCTTTTTACGCCTTACTACAATTCTCCGTTTATAAACTGATCAATTAACTTTATTGTGATTTGCAATGTAACTTTGGATTGTTCAATCAAAAACAGAAATAAAAGAAGAGGAGAGAATTCAAAGAGACTTTCAGAGATGGAAGAAAGAAAGAGAGTTATCATCCATCTTCTTGATTTTCAACAAATACACCACATAACTAATTATCCCTATTTATACAAAGGATAACTAAATTCCTATAAATTACGTCATTGCTGCCAATGTCACCCCCTTTTTTTAAGATACACAAATAGCCTTGACAACCTATTGGTGTTTGGTAACAAAGAAATTGAGAGATTTGGCTTAAGGAGGAAAGGAAAAGAAAGATGATCAGAGGAGGAAGAGGGGATTGAGAAATATACTATTCATTATCACTACAAGAAATTTGAAAAATACCAACAGATTTTCCTATCAAAAAACATCAAAATTCCACTACTAAAAGCATTTAAAGACTGATTCAAATAAAGGAGTTGTTTCTAATCCACTCATTGGTAATGTTTATGATGCTTTATTATTATTATTATTATTATTATTATTATTATTATTATTATTATTATTATTATTATTATTATTATTAAAGTAAAATAGCTTCATTAAACCGAAAATAGTACATTCTTGATCAAGAAAAAATCCTATAAAATGAGGGATATCATGCCAGAAAAAAAAAAAAAAAAAAAGAAGCTCCATTAACTTGGGGCCTAATAAAAGACACTATTGGCATCTAATAATTCTATGATAATTTTGAAACAAAATATAACCTCATAAATCCATTAATTTTTTACATATTCATTAAATTACCTTTTAAAAAGACATTAATTTTCAGGAAATAAATTATGAAAGAATAGACTGTTTCATACATGCTCTAATATTAGTAGTGCATAGTGCTTAATACCTAATCCATAATTTTCTAAATTTATGGAAGATTAAACAGCTAATGTATAGAAAATAATTCAAAATTTTTATAAAAAATGTAACCAACAAAAGTTTTGATTCCTAACAATAATAATAATTAACAAGCTTTAACATTTGGTGATCTAAACTGTGAAGTTTCAAGTCTATGATTTAAATTGTGAGATTTCAACTCCAAAACTCAATCCAACTTTATTGTAACAACCCAAATTTTTAGTGCAATGTAATATTATAATCATAAATACTTGAGGCTCATTTAGTTCAAAGATGGGTATGTTAAAGTGACTTGAATGTCATGTACATGACGTTATCATTTTTTGTATAAGTTGTCATGTGCATATCACAACAACACATGCATGACACACCTAGTTGTATGTAATACGTCTTTATTATAGGGTTTATATATATATATATATATATATATATATATATATATTGTATCTCTATTTTAAAAGTAATGTACTTGCACTTGACAATCACAATAATAAGATTGAATCTTTTTGCCTAAAGATGTAAGTCACATTGACCGAACCTCATAAAATTGTTGCATCTTTATTATTCTAATTATTTATTTTTCTTTCCATACTATTGTCAAATTCATAACAAGTGATATAAGAATCAAGTTGTTGAAATTCTAGGCATTGTTGTTGAAGATAACGCTTCATAAATTCGAGATTGAGGAATTCAATGGTTTGAATGATTTCACACTGTGGAAGGTAAAGTGAAGGCTCTTCTGGTTTAGTAGGGATGTGCAATAGCGTTGGAAGGGGAAGAAAAATTACCAATGACTATAGATGCAATAGAAAAAGTTGCGATCATGGCTAAAGCACAGAGTACAATTTAACTTAGTCTAAGTGATGAGGATTTGAGGGAGGTGATTGATGAAATGAGTGCAGTTTCTTTATGGAAAAAACTTAAAGGTAAATACCAAAAGAAATCCTTAACGAAACATTTATATCAAAACAATGTTCGTATACTTTGAGAATGACAAAAACTACACCTGTTAAAGACTACGTCAATAATTTTAATCAAATCATCCTTGATTTACAAGGTGTTAGGGTTAAAATTGATGAGGAAGACCAAGACAAAATTCGCTTATGTTCCTTCCCAAATTCATATGAATTTTTTTTAACACTATGTTGTATGGAATATATACTTTCTCTGTTGGTGATATTAAAAATGCATTACAGTCCAAAGTGTTGAAAAGAATGGTCTCAAGGTCCATTAAAAGTAGTTCAGATTTGGGTCTGATTGTCAATAGAGGTAGGAGTAAAAAAAAGAATGGTGGAAATGAAAATAAGTCACGTTCGAAATCAAAATCTAAGAGACCTTGATGTTATCACTGTAAAATACTTAGGCATTTTAAACAAGATTGCCCACAATGTAAGAATGGTAAAGAAAAAAAGGAATCAGATAATAAAGTAGAGCTAGTATCGTGTAGGAGAGCTCGAATGAAAGTGAACTTGAGGGTAGTGATATTTTAACTGTCAGTACTTCCAGATTTTCAGATACATGGGTGATGGATAGTGACACTTCTTATCACATGTCTTTCAACAAAAATTGGTTTTATTCTTTCAAAGAATGGCATAACACTGTGATGTTGGGTGATGATAGTCTTCGAAAAAATATAATTTCTTTAGGTACTTTTGATAATTAAAGGTACAAATTTACTAGTGGTGATAGGTAAATTAAAGTCTTGAAGGGTGTTATTGTAGTGATGAAGGGTAAATGCCAATATGGTATTTACACTTTGATAGAAAACACAGTGACAGGAACAATGATTATTTCATCTTTTTCAAAATAAGGTAGTGATTGTACTAAGTTGTGGTATCACATATTGGGTCATATGAGTGAGCAGGGGCTTACAATGTTGAGAAAAAGGGAATTGCTAAATGGTGCATTCTATTGATGAAGGGTGAGCGCCAACATGGTATTTACACTTTGATGGAAAGCGCAGTGATGGGAACAATGGTTATTTCATCTTTTTCAAAACAAGGTTGTGATTGTATAGAGTTATGACATTTCAGATTGGGTTATATGAGTGAGTAAGTGCTTACAATGTTAAGCAAAAGAGGATTCTTATGGTGCTGAGACTGAAAAGCTAATGTTTTGGGCAAGCAATGTAGGGTCAAGTTTAGTTCAGGTAAGCACACTTCTACAGATATCCTTGAGTATATTCATTCATATTTGTGGATGCAATTGCTTTGTTACATTCATTGATGACCACTTTAGAAAAATTTGAGTATATTTTTTGAAGTCAAAAGATAAAGTGTTTTAGCAATTCAATGAGTGGAAGACCGTTGTTGAAAAATGTATTAGAAAACAGGTAAAGATACTGTGAATAGATAATGAGTTAGAATTCTGTAATGTATCATTTGATGAGTTTTGCAAGAAATAGGGTATAATGAAATACCACATTGTATGACATACACCACAACAAAATGGAGTTACAAAGTGCATGAACCAAACACTTCTGCAGGGTGCACGATGCATGCAAATAAATTTTGGTCTCCCTAAGGAATTTTTGGATGAGGCTATTAATACTGCTAGTTATCTAATGAATAGATTTGCATCAACAATAATTGATTTTAAGACTCCTCAAGAGGTGTGGTACGATACTCCCTCTGATTATTTTGGCCTACATATGTTTAGTTGTCCTGTTTATGCTCATGTTAATAATGGTAAACTAAAGCCTAGAGTAATAAAATGCATATTTCTAGAGTATGTTATTAGGGTTAAAAGGTATAGATTGTGATATACTGAAAATAATATAGTCCCAAAATTTATTATTAGTAGAGATATTACTTATGAGAATTTACTATGTTTAGCCAGAAAATGGAGTTTGATAAATTTACAGGTAAATTTGTTCACGATGCTAACTAAAAGGTAGAGTTGGAAATTGAAAATTTAAACAACATGTTATATATATGAAATTCAGCTCGTGGATATACAAGATGATGAGTCACAACTTATAGTATCAAAAAGACTAAGAAAGGAAATCAAAAAGTCTACTAGGTATGTAGACTACTTGAGCATTGAAAGTTCTAATTCAGTTGTCTATGCATTGCCAGTGGTTAAAACTATAGATTCTTATGAACTTTGATCATATAAGGAAACAATTAAAAGTAAAGAAACAACAAAATGACTCTTTGCCATGACTAAAGAGATGTAGTATTTTTCTAAGAACAAAACTTGGGAGCCTGTACTGGTGTGAAGCCAGCGGGATGCATATGTATCTTTAAGAAAGAATGTATTTTTAGGGTTGAACCTATTATATTCAAGGCGCGTCTTGTGGTACAAGGTCTCTCACAAAAAAAGGTATTGATTATCATGAAATATTTTCTCCAGTTGTGAAACATAATACCATTCGAGTTCTATTAACCATGGTAAGTGCATTTGATTTTAAGTTGGAACAACTTGATGTAAAACTATCTTCTTGCACGGAAATTTATAAGAGCAAATTTACATGTCACAACCAAAAGATTTTCTTGATTCTAAAAAAAAGAAGATCATGTATGTTTGCAGAAAAAATCTCTATATGGATTGAAATAATCACCAAGGCAGTGGTATAAGAGGTTGGATGAATTTATAATTTTCCATGACTTTGTTCATAATCAATATAATAATTGTGTTTACTCGAGAAAACTACTAGATGGTTCCTTTATATATATGTTATTATGTGTTGATGATATGTTGATTGCAGCTAGTAGTAAAGTTGAAATTAACAATCTGAAGACTTTTTTTTGAGTAGTGAGTTTGAAATGAAGGATTTGGGTACAACTAAGAAAATTTTAGGGATAAAAATTTGGAAAGATAGAAATACAGGCCTACTGTATCTATTACAACATAAATACATTGAAAAAGTGTGTATAGTCTTTTCAAATGGAAAAGTCAAAGCCTGTTAGCATTTATTTAGCAATACATTTTAAATTTGATGCTAGTGTTTCACCAAGTACAAAAGAAGAAAAAAACTTTATGAGTCTAGTTCCTTACTCATTTGCAATTGGGAGTCTAACATACACCATGGTGTGCATTAGGCCAGATCTAGCACATATTAACAGTGTGATGAATAGATTTATGAGTAATTCTGAAAAAACTCACTAGTAAGTAGTTAAATGGATTTTGCGATACTTGAGAGGCACAAGTGGCTTATGTCTGATTTATGGTTCTAGTGGTTCTACTAGTGGTATTATTGGTTATACAAAATTTGATGGTAGAGATATCATGAGAAAAAGGTCATTGACATGTTATATATTTACCTTATTTGGTTGTGCTATCAATTGGAATACAACATTACAATCTACAGTTGCTTTGTCTACAATTGAAAGTGAATGTATGTCATTAATAGAAGGGGAAAAAGAAGATATTTGATTGCATGATCTTGTTGATAGTTTAGGTTTGAATGTGCAGAAGTCTATTATTTATTATGATAGTCAAAATGCATTGAGCTTGGCTAAGAATTCAGTCTATCATGAAAGATCCAAGCATATTAATGTCAAATTGAACTTCGTCAGAGATATTATTGAGAATGATATTTTCTTCATAGAGAAGATAGCCACAAGAAATATATTGATAAAGTCGTTACCTACATAAAAGTTCAAGGATGGTTTGGACTTGGTGAATGTTAGCATAGCATGAGGCCATTTGATGCATGAATTGTTGAGAGAAAGTCTTAATACTGATGGACGTGAGGAAATTCAAGTCAAGGTGGAGAATTGTAAAAGTGACTTAGAAATCGCGTTTGTGACAACTTATCGCATGCATGAAGGCTATGTAGTGTCATGCACATTACAAGTTATCATGTGCATGTCATAACAACACAGACATGACACACCTAGTTGCATGCGACACATCTCTATCATAGGGTGTATATATATATTATATTTGCAATTGACAGTCACAATAATAAGATTGAATCTTTCTGCCCGATGACGTAGATCACATTGACTAAACCTCGTAAAATCTTTGTCTTTGTTTATTTACTTGTTTATTTTTCTTTCTATACTATTGTCAAATTCATAACAGGGTATGAGAATGGAGATGAATGAGAATGATAATGGTTAGTTTTAACATGTTGTTTGGTTTATTTTGTTCTATTATAGAATGAGAATTGTATTGCATTTGAATATGTTTAATTGAACATAATAATGGAAACTAGAATCAATTTCATGTTTTACATTTATTTTTATTATATATAATTGGAAAAAATATAATTTATTAAAAAATAATTACAAATTTGAAATTACCATTGTTAATCAATTTTACTAATAAAATAATAATTCAGAAATATATTAATAATTAATAATTAAAATAATAATTAAAAACATAAAAGTACACTGTTTTTTATCTTTTATTTGAAAATTCTTAACTAATATAGATTTTTATTGCAATTTAATATTAAATTATATATTTGATTCTATATTTAAAATAAAAACAAAAATAAATGCAAAAAAATATTTATAAGGATAAAATAAGGTAATTTGTTTGTAAATAAAAATTTAATTTCATATATATTTAAAAATTAATTGATAAATAATTTAATTATCCAATTATAGTTTAGGATTTGGGAATAATTAATTGACCTTTTCATCCAATTAATTATTATTATTATTATATGTCCAATATAGTTTTACAAATCATTACAAAATATAAATTCAGATTAAATGAAATATTAGATTATGGAGATCCAAAAAATGGATTAAATATTTGTAAAATGAAATGCTTTAGCTTTTTTCATTGTTTCTATTTGTCACGTGTCCAATTACATTAATCACTGCTCCCCATACCTAGAAATTCTTCATATATATATATTTCCTACTGGCCCTGGAAACACTGTTACGTGTGAGTTTTTTTTTTTAATTTTAACTTTAAATTTAATATATATATATATATATATATATATATATATATATATATATATTTATATTTATATAACTCATGATTTACGGAAAAAAGAATATAAAATTTTACCATTTTTTAAACTATTTGGCTTGATTTTTATGAAATATTCATTTTTTAGGAGAGAAAAGAATTGATGATTTTTATTGATGAAGATATCTTATTTCTATTACATTTTATTTTTATTCATTCTAATTTCGATTTCCACTTTTTTTTTCATGAACCAAACACCCCTTAATTCTTATTAAATCTACGAGGAGATGAATTAGTCATGACTAGGGGAAAACTGCAGGAACCAAAGCTGGAGGTCTGAAAATTAACTAACTAGCAATTTTTTTTATTTAAACTCCGTTTGTTTTCAAAAATATTTTTTATATTTTTTAATATTTATTTTACCTCTGAAAAATAAATCAATAAAAAATATCTCAAAATAAAAAAATAATAATTTTCTACGAAAAGTCATTTTCAATACTTATTAAACATAAAAAAATAAAGTAATATTTTTTTATTTTTCTAATATTCCAGTAAAATATAGAAAAATATTATATTTTTTTAAAACAAATATTTTCTAAAAATAATTTATTTTTCGAAAAAAAAAACAGATCTTTAAAATTAGAAAAGTTGCCATTTTTGTATTAGCTCAGCTAAATGCAGGCCTAAGATCATCTGATTTTTATGTACTTATCTCCCATGTGAGGCCCAAACACCACCCAAAAAAAATCACAGGAAAGAAAACAAAAATCATCATGGCATATAAAGAAAAGATATGTGGTTGAAAAGAGTGAAACTCATTGAAAGACACGTGTTTCCATAAGGTCTTAATTTAATGTTTTTTTTCTTGGTCCTCTTCAAGTAACAATATGTATTTGTTCATGAATTTTATGTATTTGTATAATTAAGTCCATCAACTTTTATTATAAGAAAATCTATCAACTAAAATTTTATTTAATTAGCCTGTTTAATTATCTGCTTATAAACTAATTTAATCCCTAAACTGAAATAAAGTAATGTTAAGATAATAATTTTTTAAGTGATTGTCCAATATTAGTTAATATTTATTATCATATGATTGGTTAATGAAAAAAATTCAAAAAAAATATTTTTATATTTTTCTCTCTCCTTACCAATTAAATAAAGAGTGTTTGATTCATCTGTCATTTTTTTGGCCCAACATCTTATATAAAAAAAATTGTTTAGTAAATCTTTTTAACAGTAGCTAATATTTTTTTAAATTTTCAAACAATTGCTGATGGAAAAATTTCTATATTTGAGTTTTTTAAATATAAAAATTAAATTACTTTTATACTAAATTATCCTTATATATAAAAAAATAATAATTTTGAATTCAAATTTTATTTAATTACTCTTGTATCATATATTTTTTTGAAATTTTATTATTATTATTATTATTATTATTATTATTATATCAAATCCCTAATATATTATACTTTTATTTTTTTTATCATAAAACAACGTATATCTTGAATTAAATAAATATGATTGGGTCGTGACACTATTATGAAACTTAAAGGTATTTAGTTCTTTAATCATAATAGCTAATTTTTTTGATTCAAATGGTATCAGAACCTAAAGAGCGATCCTCAAGTCTCGAGTTTGATTTACGCAATCATCAAATAGGTTTTATGTCTTGCACTAGTAAAAGATAAGCTATGTGGGCCAAGTAATGTGCTCATACAAATGGAGCATGGTGGATTGGGTTGTGCACTGTAGCAAATTTTAATAGTATTTGGTTCTTTAACTATGACACTTAGATTTTTGTGATTTAAAAAATTCAATTATTTTTATTAAACAACAAACGAGGCCTAAATGTTGGTCAATTACTTTTTTGAGGTGACTATGATTAGTATTCCTGAACTTAAAATTTTATGTGTTTCAAAAATGCAATAAAATGAAAATTTGTTCAATATGAAAAAAATTAACTGTGCAAATTTATAAAATTTAAGTATTAAATTAAAAATTAATCAGAAAAAAGTATTCAAATATATATATATTCCCTAATTAAAATTAAAACCTTTTAAAATACATGGACAATGGATCAATTGGCACTTCTCATGGATGAGTCAACCATCCATGGAGCCTACTAAGGATTGTTGTATAATAGATTCAGATCAATGTTACATTATGAATATCATTCCTTCACAAAAAGATGCGTTTTTTCGAAAATGAATTTTGATAAACTTATGAACATAAAACAAGTTCATCAGTTATAATTTACAAATTCATCATTTTTGAATTTATAAATTCATCAATTATAATTTGCAGGTTTATTATTTTGAATTTATAGATTCATCATTTTAAACTTACATATTCATTATTTTAAAGTTCATTATTCAGAAGTTACAAGTTAATTATTTATAAACTACACGTTCATTGTTTCAAACTTACAGGTTCATCATTTAAAAGCTACAAATTTATCGTTTAGAACTTACAAGTTCATTATTTACAAATTTATCGTTTACAAATTTATCATTTAGAACTTACAGGTTCATTCTTTTAAAACTAGAGGTTCATTGTTTAGATTTTGTAGGTTTAGCATTTACAGGTTCATCGTTTACTTATTACAGATTTATCATTTTGACCTTGCAGGTTTATCATTTTGAAATTATATGTTCATCATTTTTAAACTTACATGTATCATTTACAAGTTTATCCTTTTTCAAATTACAGATTCAACGTTTAGATTTTGTAAGTTCAACATTTATGCCTTCTAATGACCACTATCGATGCCACAATATAGATAATAGATATGTTAGCCAACACGATCTCTCTTGGGCACTCAACAACCTGACCTTTAGTTATCTACTTTGGTGCATCAATAGCCTCATCCGGAAGATAGAGAAGAACTTGACTATGGATATATATGAAAAAAAGTCATAATAGGTATAAATGGTAATTATCTAAAGATTGAGGAAAGAGAGAGTTTTTAGAAAGATATATTTTAAACACACCAGGGATTTTTTTTTCCAAATTCGTTTTGCCTAATACAAATGAGTGAGTTTCTTTATATAGAAAACTCAAAGAGAAAAACAAACTTACATTATTAAAGTAAAGATTATGAGAATCTTTACTTTTACAAAGCAATAAAAGACAAAGCATACCTGATTATATAAAAGATAATATGGACCACTTAGTCTTTATGTGTTGGTTCATGACTAGGTGATAGGTTCATTTTTCTGTAATTATCTGAATCATAATCTATTATTGTTGAGGGTCCTTTTTCATGTATTGGTGGTGGCATTTGTTCTATAGAGATAATTACTAGATGTATCTCCTATTCTCTCCTTAATCCTTCCATGTATGATGATGGAATAGCCTCCCATGGTGCATTATCTTGGTACTTTGGCCAGATTTCTCATGAAATGTATTGATTTCTTACTGCCATTGATATTTGAAGTTCTTTTACCTCTAAAGGATGAGAATCACAGTTTTTCTGAAGAGAGTAAGGGTAAGTTTTATAAACTCTCAAAAATAGAGAAATGTTCATGCCAGTGTAAGATGATAATGGAATGTATCTTATTGGCATGTACACTTACATCCTAGTTTTTCTTAGAGAAGAAATAGGGATTGTTGCCAGACTGCTATAGGTTTGAGCTAACCTAGAAATTTTTTAGAGTTTTCTAACAGTGTCTTTGCTGCAATAGAATTATACCAACAAACTGGACAGAATTCAAAATCTATGTGATACATGACACACATGTACCATAACATTTGAAAGGATTCATCAGGGAATTGTCCAACAAGAGGAAGCTTAAAGACATCCATAAAATGATAGTCTGGATGAAAGACTTTTGGTTTTAGAAAGGTTTCTCCATACTTTATTATGGTTGTTAACTAAGCATCAACAATGAGAACATTTCTTTGATCTTTGTTCATAATTCTAATAGACAAGGGTGGATATGGAAAAAAAAACTTGAACTTGCCATGAGGATTAGTAGAATTGTCTATGTTTCAGTGATTAAGTTGAATTGCTTGGAGAAAAGTCTGGATAGAAAATCAGGAATGAGGTTCATATCTCCTTTTATATGCTCCAAATTGAAATTGTACTTAGAAAACCAATAATTTTATCTCAATAATTGTGAATGTGGAATTTGTTTTCCTTTGAAGTTAAGAATCTTTAGGAAAGATGAGCAATCCATCAAAACTATAAAGTTATAGCCAATTAAATAAAATAGTTTTTAATACCATACTTCACCGCTAATATCTCATTGAATGTGGAATGATAGTGGCATTCTGAATCTTTGAAGCGACCACTGACATATGCACATATTTGTCATTGTCCATCTTTTTCTTTCAAGAGAATAGCTCCCCAGTACTCATCACTAGCATATGTCTGAAGTATTTTTTTTCCTTTTGTCTGGATGTGCAAAGGTGGAAGATTTTCACATATTTTATTTATCTTCTTTACATTTGTTGATTGAGTATGTGACCATGGTGGGGCATCTTTTTTCAATAAGTGTCGAAGTAGTTGAACAACTTTTGTGAAGTGGAGAATAAAGTTTTTAACGTAATTTGTAATTCATAGAAATTGTTGTATTTGTTTTTGTGTCAATTTAATGTCAGAGAACTTTAATAATTCAAGATCGATGTGTGGACAAGGTTGATATGTACCGTCTTTAAATTTTATCCCCATAAATTCTATCTCATCTTTTGCGAGGTGCATCTTCTTTTCAGAAATCATCATTCCATATTGTGTTGTCAATTCTGTAACTTGCTTTAATAATTGTATGTGATTGTTGATAACTTTTGAGAAAAATATAATATAATATATGTAGATCAGTGTTGAGGATAAGATCAGAGCATAGATTTTCGTCATTGTTTTTTGAAAGAGTGATGGTGCAACTTTTAGACCGAAAGACATTACCGTCCACTGGTAATCATGATTAGGAATGGAAAAAGTTATTTTGTGCCTATCATCAGGATGTATCCCCAATTGCCAAAATTATAATTTAATATTAAACTTAGAAAAGATCTTTGCAGCATTTAGGAATGAATATAATGATGAGATCTTAGGTAGAGGAAACTTTTCATCCTTCAAGAAATGATTTAAAGGCTTAATGTTAATAACCAATATCTTTTTTTCTCTAACTTGCTCAGAACATTTATTCATATAAAATGTTTGACATGTCCAATTTGATTTAATTGGCTCAATGAGACCTTATTGGAGAAGCTGGGAACATTCTTGAACTGTCATTGACTGATCATTTAGATTCATTTCAGGATGAGTTGCCTTAGTAGGATTGATATCCTCATTTTGTTTGAATGGCAGGGAGATGTAGAACTCTTGTTTAGTCCAAAGTGGACTTTGACATTTTTGAAAAAAGTCTACATGGCTATCAAACAACTCAATTTTATAATTTGGGTATGAATATCACAAAATGAGTCTGATATGGAATCCATGAATAAATTTAGGGTTGATGTATAAGGAATAAACTATTTCTTTGCCTTAAGACCTTGAGCAGTAATGAATATATTTGATAATTGACTTAGAATGTCAAAACCAATGAAAATGTCTTTTTTGGGTAGATATGAACCTAAAACTTTAGTCCATATAGAACAATTGGGAAAAAATTGGATTTTAATGGGTTTGGATGTAATCCAATCTGTTGAAAATAGTTTTATATCTGCTGCTTTGAAAAATTCTTTGTGGGCTTTCCATAAATAGTTTGCAAAGAGTTTTGGGTTGACAATGGTTCTATGGGCTCTCGTATCAATGAAAGCTATAGCTTTAATGTGTCTTTCATATTTATTAGTAAACAATTGAATTAAGAAGTATGAAGCTACCTGTTTCTGAGTTGTTGCAATAGTTTGAACTGGACTTGAACTAATTTCCGCAATAGAAAAGCATTCTTCATCAGAATCTGAGGAAAAACTCAGAGCTTCAATTCCCATAAGGGAATCTTCATTTGGTTCTTCGTTTACTGAAAACAGTGATTCAATATCAACATTATCAAGATTGATATCAAACTGTTGTTTCAAATGTTGGATTAACTGTATAACTTGCTTTGGTCTGTTTGGACATTGTTTTGCAAAGTGTCCCCTCTTTCCACAAAGATAGCACCGATCAGACCTTTTGAATTTTCGATTTTTATTTTTGAAATATTTGAACTTATTGTATTTTTTTTATGGAAAAGACCATTATTGTATTTGTGTTTTTTTGTCATGCTTGTCTTTCTTGTAATGTTTGTAATTACAATTATGCTTGTATGAACATTTGATCATCAGATCTGGTCGAGAACATATTGGCTCCATGCTTTTTTTATTTGTCATTTTCAAAGTTTCCTTGATTTGCTTCCTACTGGAACATAGCTCATTAAGAACAATCATCATTTTCTGATAAATTTGCACCAATGAATAATCTTTTGGAGTGATTCCATGCTTTCTGAAATATCTGAGAGTAGTTTCACTTAATTCTTCTGTGACATAATTAATGAACTGTTATTTTAGATTAATAACACCAAAAACAAATTGGTAATGTCTTTCAACTATTTGTATGTAGTGTTTTTCAAGATCTTTTCTTTTAGAGAACAGTATTTTAATTAGAAAAATTCACTTCTAGCTGTTTATAAAGAATTTTAAGGAGTTCTAATGAACTCAATTTCAACATATGCCAATGCTGCAACAATAGTAGGAAGTTGATAAAAAGTCAACTTTTCATACTCACTTACTCTTATCCATCATTCTCGCAAACTACTAGTGAATCTGGTAGTGAACTCCTATAAAACTTCTTGTAACGAAGCTCCAACTTGGATTCTGGTTTCTATCCATGCATACATTTCAAAGAGTTTGGTTCTCATTTGGCTAGGAGAAATGTTGTCTATAGAGAACTATGAACCATTTGAAGTCTTTGGACAATAAGACTGAGATTCATCTATAAACTCTTCTTCTTGTGGCTCTTCTACAATTGGTGCAGGCTGTGGAGGTGTAGCCTGTGTTTGTCCTGAATAGGTAGAAGCTTCTATTGGACCAACCATCTTTATTAATGAAAAAGATTCCTCAGTGCTTATAGACTAATTTTCTGACATTGTTTCAGAGGTGTCGGATTGTGAGTAAGCTTGATGATTTTTGCTGAGGTTGATTTTGCACAATACAGATTTGAAAAAAGAGAAGTGATATCGTTTTGTTGTGTTTGAATCATATATTGATAAAGATCTTGTGAATCCTAAAAAAGTCTAAATCTAGTTGTTTATCTAGTATTTTTGGAATAGGTGCAGTTTCAGATGATGAGGTAGTTGATGGAGAAACAATTATCGTGGGTGAAGTTTTGGTTTGTTTCTTTTTAGGTGACCTTTTTGTGAAAAGGTTTTTGCTCTCATCATATTTTGGAAATTTTCATGTTAAAGAAAAACTGGATCAACATGTGGTGGAGCTAAAGTATTTTGGATAACAAGTTCCGGTAAAGGATGAGTACTAACAAATGCAAAAGGGTTAAAAAGAGTTTTAACTTGTAGATCTTTTTCAACCTAGGCCAATTAAACTTTTAATCGTGAGATCTCTTCTTCTTCTTCTTCTTTTTTATAAAAATTGAGGTCCACTGACATGACTCTGGATCATATGCATGATCTCTTGGTAAAGTGTCATTATTTGTTTCTGGAGTCCAAGCATAAACTCCTGTTGCCAACTTAATTGTCTGTTGATATCAAATCCAAGTTGATTTACCTGCTTAGAAACTTTATCTGTCTTTTATCAATTTTCTCAATAACTTTGTTTTGGGCTAAAACATTGTTTGTCTGTTAATTTAGAACATATTCACTAATTGTGATTTCTCTAGGTCTTCTTTGAGCATTTGGAGCTGGGGATTTTACCTATGGTATCAATTTTTGATATGTATATTTGGATCAACTGTTTCCTGCAGAGATGGAAACTCATGTTCCTGAGGATGGAACATGCATATTGTTGGAATTATGTGAACTTCAGATTTTTCTAATTGGATATGAGTAATAGCTTGACTCTAACAAGATTTTGGAATCCACTGCTTGTGTGGTTCATGCTTTTGAAGTCATTTCAATCCTTTTATGTAGATTCGAAGTGGAGCTAATGAAGGTGGCTCCTATCTTTGAGGTTTTATTTTTGGCTCATCCCATTGAGGGACAGATGGAGTAGGCATATTGGTATCATAGCCATGGTTATCTCTTGGAAGAATGTATGATATGGTATATACGGTAATTATTGATAGATTGAAGGAGTTTTCACTTATAAGCCATGAAGACACATGCACATTCTGATTCTGTTTCAGCATCTATTATACTTCCATAATCTTCTTTTTCATCATCCTCTTCACTTTTTAAAACCTCTACCAGTAATTATTTAGATTATCTATATGAAATTCAACACATTTTTTATGAACAAAAAATCCTAATTACTGAGATTCATTTTCTCAGCCTTTATAATGCATATAATAAATCCAAATCCAAACACTTATCAAACGAGATCCAAAATTTATAAAGGAAAATGTTCAGTCTTCTTCCTTTGATCACTTTACTATCAAAGCTACAGAAGAAGAACAATTTGTCTCACTAGAAATTCCCCCTGAATTTCTCACTCTATGGAGACGTGATAGATATTCTCATCTCCATTTTGGAGCCATCTAATTAACATTTTCTTATCATGGGAGGAAAGGCCTTCTAGTTGCAGTTTGAATTGTCCTGCTAGACACAAGATATTTACAGATCAATATGTTGTTATTGGTACTGTAGAAACATTATTAAATGCAGACACAATGCTATTTACTTTGTTTACCAATTTTTATATGGCACTTGATGATTTTCATGTACTTTCAGCCTTAAAAGTATAGGTTTAAATTACTGGTGCTTCTTAAGTCATGACTGCAATAGCAACAACTCTCCATTACCAATTGGTTTATAGGGTACAAAAAATCATGTCATAGATCTATTCTTCCTGTATCCAATGATGTTTTATTCTCATTGTGGCAGATGCACAAAATGTTCCCATATGTGTGTATATTTCCAGATAGATTCCAAGAGATGAACTCATTAAATTGTTACCTGAATCTTGGGTGACAAATTATGAGAATATTCAAAACAATGCTCAGTCTGTTCAATCACATGAATCAAAGTTTGTCAAAAAGTCTGATGGAACTATAGAAATAAAAAAAATTTCATATCCATAAAAACAAGTATAAGCACATCCATGTTTACAACACAATTCATGATCCAACCATGTGAAGCGGAAGAAAATCTAGTCATCACAAGTTTCACTGCAAATGAAAAACCAATATATTCTATGTACTAAGGATCACATAAATTACTAGACATAGACTGTGAAGATTGCAGACAAAAAATTTATTATGATTCTTATGAGCAAGAATCATCAACACGAAGAAAGAGGAAAAAGAAAGTATCATCAGAAAAAATTATGAAAAAGAAATTTGATGATAATGATCCATCGATTGGACTATATGGTCAACCTTTTGGAAAATATGATTATATAGTCAAATTTTCTGAGCCACCATTATTCAGATTGTTTACAACTTGTAAATTTATCATTTTAAACTTATATGTTCATTATTTTAAAACTAAAAATTCATCATTTTTAAATTTACATGTATCACTTGCAAGTTCATCATTTTTAAAACTATAGGTTTATCGTTTAGATTTTACAAGTTCAACATTTACAAGTTTATCATTTGAAATTTGTAAGTTAATCTTTTTGAAACTGTAGGTTCACCGTTTTTAAATTTATATGTATCACTTACAGGTTTATTATTTATAACTTATAAATTCATTACTTACATGTTCATTATTTTTACTAAATCTATCATTTTCAACCTCCAACAATTCAATTTTTTCTCTCTATATGATTGATTTTTAGTTCAAATATTTTCACTTTCAATCATTTTATTTCACAAAAAAATCAAAATTAAATATATTTATCTCAAACAATAGTAACAATCATTACAATATTTAAAAATAATAAAAATAAGATCAAATATATAAATTAAAAAAATTTTCTATCTCTAAAAATAAACTTAAAATATATAGAATATTTTTTTTATTTTTGTGAATAAAAAAAAGAACAAGAAAAAAAAAGAATATAAAAATAAGAAAAAAAAAGAATAAAAATAATATGTACCAATTAATCAAGCCAAAAATATAATATAATTTGCTGCCCACTAAGAATCATGCTCAAACTTCCAATTGCGGCCCGCCTCAGTTATTTTTGCTCGTCAAGCTTCATCTCTCACCGTCTGCTTGCAGGTTGATTCAATTTCTTATCTTCAGTTCATCGATGGAAGATTCTAAGGTAAACCCATTACCCAGTTAGTCTAATGCACTGTATTCTTCATTCCCCTCCTTTTTTTTTCTTTTTCATTTGCTGGACTATTTTAGAGAGGTTTCTAGTGAACCGTACATGGCAAGGTTAAAAGCTATAGCTTTAGGGTTTACTTCTGGATTATATATAATATTTTTTACTTCTGACATTTGATATTACGTTTCTGAATTGCCTCCTTTTGTTCCTGTACAAGGAAACTTAAAAAATCTTTGTATTGATGTTGAGTTGTTTGCTTGTTGCAGCTCTATTTATCAAATAAGTTTATAGAGACAGAGGATGGCCGTACAATAGTCCTTGAACTCTCTGAAAGTGACCCTTTTTTTGATAAAAAGAAGGTGAGAAATAAAATGAATGCTAATGTTGTTCTTGTTCCTTTATTTGTGTAAATCAAAATTTACTGGAGCTTAAATTTTCGGTTCTGATATGTCCGTAGTAGTTGATTTTTATTTTTTCCTAATTAGGAAAGAATATTTACAGAAATGAGAATGTACTGATTGACAATTTAAATGATTGCATTTAGGATGAGCTTAAGATATACAAATATTAGTAAGTGAAGAACGAAAGGAAAAGAAAGAAAAATAAAAATAAAATGTATAATAAGAAGGTACATTATTGTAAGTGCATATGATCTTAATCTTGATTGAACTAAAGGTTGATCTCAATTTATGTTCTGCGCAGATATCTGTTTTTTTTTTAAATTTGAACTTAGAGAAGGTGGAAGTGGAGCAATTCTCATTTTCTCTATTATATAATGCATTTCTTACTTTATAATGTCCATTCACATTGTAGTCTATATTGATTCAGCATAGAAATTTTATGCCCTCCTAAGTTAAGATTTCTTTGATTGTGCTGTTAATTTGCTATCCTTGTTCTCATTAGATTTCCTATGTTTTGGCAGCATTTGCTTCATAATAAAGGCTTTGACATCAAGGAACAAATACAGCTTCAAAGCACTTTGTGTCCTGATTCAATTGATGCCTCCTTGGAAAAAATGCTTCAGATAGCAAGAATCATACACTTAGATGAGGTAAACTGTAACATTTATATCTCAATTTTACGTTCTTCAGTTTGGGGATATGATTAAATGCAAGTAAGAGAATTGAGTTTACCGGATAAAGTTATATAACTTGATTGCACCAATCTGTGGCATGGCAGTTATAGTTTACCTTTAATCCCCTTGAATCTGGTAGTTCTGATGTCTTGCTTGTTTTTTTATGTGTATCATTACTTGATCTTACTCATTAATAATTAAGTAAATGGAGGCTTACTGAGTTGCAGGTAGAACTTTATTTTAATGATGTTGATGGGTGTTCATCAGTGGGGTACTGTGACCCTAGGAATGAGTTGGAAGCTCTCAATTCAATCCTAGCGATTATAAAAAGCTTGCTTTCTACTAAAACATTCACAGAAACGAATGTTTTGCAAGCCTTACAAGATGCAGTTACTGACAGGATTTGGAAATTGATGAAGGAGAACAGACTTGAAACTCGAATAGATAAAAGCAACAGGTGTGATAAAGAAAAGGGTTTAGCAGAATGGGGTGAAAGCAATGGCATAAAATCCAGGTTGGAAATTGTCTGTAAGTCTTCATATTAGGGTAAACACTCTATTTGTGCTACTAAACAAGATATAGATTTCCTTCTTTTTCCCCCTCTATCCCCATGGTATGTAAAATCATGTATTCGTAAAGTCTGAAATTGCTGCTTGGAAGGGCAAAAAGGGATAAGTTATGTTTCAGAGAGGAAAAGAAATCCATCTAATATTGTTTCCTGTTATTTCTTCATGTAGATGTTGAAGGATCAGGTAGAGGAGCCATTGCAATGAATGATCTAAAATTTGGGGATATTGCCTTGGAGATCCCTATGTCTATTATAATTTCTGAGAAGCTTGTACATCAATCAGACATGGTATGTTTCATCATTACTTCCCTACTTTTTTTAAGTTTTACTTGCATTTTCAATTTCTTTTGGTAAGTATTCGGAAATAAACAAAGATGAAGTACAGTAACTTTTATATCACCTAACAAATTGCATGCATCTCGTGTGTTCAATACATTGTGAGCGACTAACTTGTACCAAATTGTTAGGTGAGGTTGTTGCCTAGGTATACCCGATGTTGCACATTTTGGAGGGTCTCAATCCAGGCCCAATCATGTGGTGAGCCCTTAGGTTCTCAAGCATGTACCTTTGGGTGTCTTGGAGGGTGAAATATTTTTTGTAAAAATTCACTCTTTATCAATTAGTTTAACTGAACTATTGGATAATTTTGTATTTCACATTCGTGTGAGCTCTTTCAGTAGGATTTTGTAAAGCTTATAACCCATAAAAGGTAAATATCAGAATATGATCTAGAGCTTTAATCCCATATGATAGTCGTTTATCTCCCTTATGGTCTGCTAAGTAAATACAGTTATATGCACATCTAGGGCTATTTTCTAGAATTTAGACGATGAAGGGACTAATTGACAGGAGAACGAAAAAAGGAGAAAAAGAAGATGATAAGGACTTTAACTCTGTTGAAGGTAAAGAATAAAAAGATGAACTCTTGCTCAAAAATGATGAGGGTTACTGCTACTTCTTCAGGAATGGCTTTGAGAGAGAATTATGGCTTTTCTTTTTTGCTCTGGGATTGTGGTGGTTGTATATTTTCATGTTGCTATTATGTGCACATGTTTTTTTGTTAACCAATAACTGATGTATAATGAGGATAGCTTTGCATCATTGTCTTGTGTGTTTATTGCTTTGCACTCCAATCTGCTCTTGCACTGAACTAATTCCATTGTGAACTCTTTGCAGAATTGCTGTTTTATTATAAATTTTTATATTTTTCATTATATAAATTTTTCATAAACATTTTAATATATGTGAGCCTCACATCCCTCAATTGTGCCTAAGCTCCATGTACTTGGTGGCATGTTAAGGGTTTTTCATGTCTCATTGTCAACATAATGTTCAATTGAACTTGAAAACCATAGACATATCTTATTTTTCATATGCAAATATGTGTTTTATTTAGTTATTCTACATATGTGCTGGTATTCTTTCATTCTGGATTTTGTAAAAGCAGATCCAGTTCATATTTGCCTCCCTTTGTTAATGAAAACAAAGTGTCACCTGTCAACACAGCAAACTTATATTTTAGTTTGCTTGCAGTATCATTTATTGGAAAATGTAGATGGGATTTCCTCTGAGACTATGTTGCTGTTATGGAGCATGAAAGAGAGGCATAATTGCAATTCAAAATTCAAGATTTACTTTGATACTCTACCAAAAGAATTTAATACAGGTGTGTACTTCTTTCTGATACATTCAATCAATGATATTGCGTGTAGCAACTATTCTAAAAGAGATTTTTCCCTTTTTGTATTAAATGTGAAAAGAATATGTTAATTCTTAATGTATAATTATTTAAGGGGTAGTTGATCAAGTTGTGAACAAAATGGAAGTTCCTGGACAAAGTTGAAACAAATTGATCTTTAGTGGTTTAAAATTGTGCCTAAAGGTTGGTGATCAATGGGGCAATCCCCCTTAATCTTATTGAGAATTTTGGGAGTGAATCTAGCTATAGTTAAATTTTCTGATACTGTGTATGTGATTGAGGCTTATCATTTTTTTCTGTGTGAATCAGTGCATGTCTGAAAAAATTAATGTTAATATTGAGGGTTTATCGTATGTTTGATGGTTAGGTATTTTGAGCTTGCGAAGAACAAAGATCAACAATGTTGAACTCAAGTAGCAATGACTTACTAAACAATATTTCTAAAGAATATGAAACTCAGAATCTTTCTTCTGTTGACCTCTTATTTAAGGACCACAGTTAGGAATGGCAATGGGACATGTTCGGGGTGGAGTTTCCCATTCCCGTCCCTGAAATATATAACTTGTCCCCGACTTCGCCGGGGAAAAATTATGAATCCCTGTTCTCGTGTGGTCCCTGACCTGATTCTTGATTTTTATTAAAATTTTTATTTTATTTTAATATTAAAAATATTTTTATTTTAAATAATTTGTTAATTATATAATTGTTTAAATAAAAAAATACCTTAATTGAGTGTTATATTTTATTTTATTATTTTCAAAAAATATTAATTATGTTAATATATATATATATATATCGGGACAGGAGATATATATGCTGTCCCTGCCACAAAAAATTTCAGGGTTGGGGCGGGACACCGCGAGGACGGGTTTGATTGTCATCCATAGTTGAGGCATGCCTTTTGGCCATTGTCTTATATCTGTTACCGTTTTTTGTCCAGTTTGATTATTTCTGATTTCTTCCCTTTTTGTAAATCTGTATAGGGTTGAGCTTTGGAGTTGAAGCAATCATGGCTTTGGATGGAACGTTGCTGTTTGAGGAGATAACACAAGCAAAAGAGGTCTCTTCCATGTTATGTTGTTTCTTTCAATATTTGGACTGGCTGTTATATTTTGCTTGTTATGATGGACGGTGGAATTCTGGGAAAAACATTGATTTTATCAGATATTCAGATGACTTCCGCATCTTTTGCTTGTGCTGCATAGAATGTTACAACCCATGCTATATCCATATATATGAAAGTTGAGATTGTTTTGGTGTTGGAAAAATTTCTTTCCACCAAAATATTAAATGAACAAGGTATGGCTGGAGTATAACATTATCCATGCTTTTAGTTGTCCTTGATATTAAGTGGAGTCCACATTCTATCCAAGGTGTTTAATCGTAAACTAAAGGTGAAAAAATATTTTTTATTTTTGCTTTCATGTTGGTAGAGACAGAAAAGGTTGTGTTCTTCTAAATCAATTGTTTTTCTCAAAGATCTGAAATTGTGGGAACTGAAAATGTTGACATGTTTTACAGCACTTGCGCGTTCAGTATGATGAGTTGGTTCCTTCATTTTGTGAGAATTATCCTGATGTATTTCCGCCAGAGCTATATACGTGGGAGCAGTTCTTGTGGGCTTGCGAACTCTGGTACTCCAATAGCATGAAAGTAATGTTTCCTGATGGAAAGCTAAGGACTTGCTTGATTCCTATTGCAGGCTTTCTTAATCATTCGGTGGGCCATTCTTCCTCTGTCTTGCCACTTGTCTGTTTAGCCTGTCATATTATAGGTTGTGCGGTTAAACTTCTGGCTCACAGTGGTAATGATATTTTCTGCTGAACATTTTGAAATAGTTGAACTAGAATGACAGCCATTGGCATGCCTGAAAATGCTCCCATATATCCTGGACTACACAACTCATTGCTGTTCTCCACTGGTTGATTTTATTTCATCTGAGAAAGACATTGCCACTTGGTATTATTTGTCTGATCAGATGAACTTTCACAAACTGTTCACCCTTTTTCTCTGGTCCAAAACTATGGTTCAGATACTGAAGCTCATTTCATTGTGATATTTTGTTTGTATTAGTTCTTTGTTGTGGTGCTGGGACTCAACTCTATCATAACTCACATATACATTGCTGTTTGTTTTAATTATCCAAAACATGCTCTCATTAATCTTGTCAGCTTTTGATTATTTATGTTCTTTTTTCATGTTCTAATTGGTTTATCCACAGCTCCACCCACATATCATTCACTATGGTAAAGTGGATTCTACTACAAATACATTGAAATTCCCACTTTCAAGGCCTTGCTGTATAGGAGAACAGTGTTGTCTTAGCTATGGGAATTTCTCTAGTTCACATCTAATTACATTTTATGGGTTCTTACCACAAGGAAACAATCCATATGACGTAATTCCACTGGGTAATTTCCTTGATCTATCTCCTGGGGAATGTGGTTGTAAGAGGGATATCTAATTAGCACCAAACTTTTGTTCCTTCTGTTTCATCCTTGAAGGAATTTAAAAGACATTCATTACTTGCATGTGTCTACATGCTTACAATGTGTGTATATATGCACTCTGAATATTCTATGAAATCCTTGTTTTGATTTAGATATTGATGCTGGCGATGCTGAATCTCTAGAGGATAGCCATGTGCTCGGCCAGACTGCTCACATGGTCCGGGGAACTTGGCTTTCGAAAAACCATAGTATATTTTATTATGGCTTGCCACATCCATTACTAGAATTTCTAAGGAGAGCTCGGGGTGCTACACCACACCCTAAAACCATTGTAATTTTCTTTCTGATGCTCCATGTTCTGTAATCTGTATTGTTTCTGCATACATATTTTCACAATTGGTTTAAATTCAAGTAAATTGCATCTTATAACTGAGTTATGTCATTATGTTTATAGCACTTTCCTGACTTAAGTCTGCATGTTTTGTCAGTTTCTTGTCAATCAATTTTTACATCTCATGTACATGACCCTTTAATTGCTATTGCTTTAATGATTTTCAGACACAACCAAACTTGGAAATTGAAATGGAAATTCTGGAAGACCTGCGCTCTACCTTCGCTAACATGATGGAAAATCTTGGTGACTCAGACCTTGTTGACGGGTAAGAATTATCTTGCAAGTATCTATTTCAGAAGCAAATAATTTCCGTTATGAAGAGAGATTTTATGCATATCATTGCAGAGAATGTAGTTGGGATGTTAAGCTGGCATTAGAATATAAGGATCTGCAACGAAGACTTCTCTCCTCGATTTTAACTTCATGTGATGCTGGTCTCAAGTTGGTGCAAAATGAATTGTCTAAGTGCATTAGAGACTGATAAAAAATTTTGTATTATGATGTATGACAATGACCTGTCATCGTCACACAAAGTCTGGAAGTTCTGTTTGACATAAATGGGGATGAAGCATATGGAATCTGACTTGGTGTTTTTAATGCTAATGTTTGGTGTTGCTTTATATTCTTTTTGTTTTTAATTAGCAGTTGATTGTAGACACTAATCTATGTGTTGGTTGAAAAAGGAGAGGTTTTATGCTCTTAGCAAAGGCATGGACATTATTGCTTTTAGATGTGTGGTCAATAAGTTCCAACCCCATTTCTATATAGTAAAGATTTCCATATTGGAGATAAGATGCAGATGCCATTATATGACTTTGATAAATAATGGGCTTTTTATTATCTTAAAGCATCATTTATCATTATCTCTATTTGAGTTTTATCAATTTTGGGATTGGAAGTCTACCCATAAATAATAGAAGGGAATACATAAAGTAACCATTAACCACCAAATTCCACCTTCTCACCTGTCGTTAGAAAAAGGCCACAATTCGGTGTATGATTTGCTGCCACTAAACAGGGCGTGGCAGTTAAAAGTGGTGGTGAGTGAGGTTGTGACTAAGACTGTTTTAGGTTGTTCCTGTTCTTATTCACCTTCCATCATTGTATTTTTTTTTTTTAAGATTTTATACACATTTATGGGAAATTGTATTTTCTAGTGCCTGAACTTTGCGAAATTGCAATATGAAGCCTCTTTCAACAGAATTTTTATTTCTATTAATCCATACACTTCTAACTTTTTTTTTTATTCGGATGATGTTAATACTCATTACATAATTTTTTTAAAAGATATTTTTAAGGGCTCAATAAAAAAAAATTGAAAAATTAAAAGAGTTCCATAGAATAAATTATAGAATTTAGGAGTTGAAACTTTTATTTGAACAAAAAATATTGAATTTATTTTTCTATTAAATAACCTTTTAAGAAAATTAAAATTAAAATTAAAATTTAGAGGACCTGATAAGAAAAAATCAATTTGAATATCTATCGAGGCCTTTTGACATTACATTTGGAAAATCACTTTTAGAAAAAAAAATATTTTTTTAAGTTTTAAAAACCATTTTTAAATAGAAACAAATAAATAAATATTTTTCTTAAATACAAATTTAAAAAAAAAAACAGTTTATAAAAATTTTAAAAATTTAATCAATTAAATCAAAAAAATTAATTTTTTTTACACCCAACAATAACATAAAATATCTATTAAATATTTTTATACATTAATGTGTGATTTTAATGTAGGCCTGGCCATGACCCTGTCGGGCAGTGGAATCGACTAGGTCCAATTTAGATCGGATTAGGCAGATTTCAAACCCAGCCCTGACTAGGACTCGATAGGAGAAGAGTCTGATTTGGATCATTTCTCCAAGAACTAGGAATTGTCGGTTTTCGGTTCTTGTTTGGATAAAATTCAAATTTTTGTTATTAATTTTAAAAAAAATTAGTAGCGGTTATGAGACCGTTACCTTACCTCCCTCCTGCTACATTTTACATTTTTTTAATAAGTATATATATTAAATAAGAAGACAAAAATATTCTTTATAATAAAAAAATAATAATTATATTTTAGACATATTATTGACATTTCAATTTCACTTTTTTATCTATAAATACTAAATTCATTTCATTTTTTTTTACTTCCTACTCAATTTTTCTACATATATTTCTAAATTCTCTCTAATTACACTCTCAATTATTTTTTCTCTTTAATTTCTTTCTAATTATACTCTCTATATAATTTCAATTTTTTCTTAAATTATTTAATTTTCTTCAATTCTCAATTTTTTCTTAATTCTACATTTCTTTTTCATTATCTTTCTCTACAATTTTTTAAATATTCTCTAATTTTTTCATAAATTTTAATTATAAATAATGACAAGCTATAGTGGAAGGAGCAATTTTTTTGTGAATATGTTAATTTGAAAATTTTTATTGAAAATTTGAATGATGAGTTTAAAATTCTAACTGAAGAAAACTAAAAAAATAGAAGTGATGAACAACTGGGTTTGAATCCAACAAAAATATCATATGAAACAAAAATTTGAATATCATATATTTTTCAAATTAAAAAAATGACATATCATATAATATTATGTGCAATTATTGTGCACAAATATACAATTTTAAAGTTAGATGTGGTTATGATACATTTCAAATATACTTGCAAAACAAATATGTTGCTCAAATTGGAATAAATAAAAAATAATCAAATTTCCAAGTATGCAACATATTTTTCTATTTCTTATTTATTTCAAAATTCAGATAAAAAAATAAAAAAAATGACAAAAATGATAAGTATGAAATATTTATTTTTTAGTTTTAGTGAAAAAATATATTTTTTAATCATTGTCAAAATACATTAAATTCATATGTTAAACGTGTATCTAGAAATATTGTTAAATGTGATTTATATAATTTATATAAAAAAGTAAAAAAAATTTGTTCAAAAAATTTGCTTCTTTGAATGAACATGTATGTATTTAGAGTGATTATTGACAATTATATTATTACACGAGTTTTATATATCATTTCATTAATGGTGAATGACAATTATAAAAAAAAATATTTATATTTAGAGTTTTTAATAATTGACATACATTTAATAATATTTTTAAAAAATATAGATTAGTTCATAATTTTTTTTCAATTTTTTTTATAATAAGACAACAAATTAAGTATTTATGTCAACTTAATATTGAAGATAAATTTTTTCATTTTAAATATGTATGCATATGTTAAATTTATGTGTTCAATATAGTTTAAAATTTCTTAGTACTATAATTGCTACAATAAAAGTAACAATTTCATTTTTATAGTCGTATCCATAAATAATACAATTATGGATTCGATTTTGTTATGAAAATGACAAAAAATCTAAAAAATTTCTAAAAAAATATTCATAAATGTTGAAAATTCAACTTATGATTTACTCAATAAGTCATATGGATATAGATAATTATTGTGTATATTTATTTCCGATAATGTGTCACAAACTAATTTATATCTATAATATTTAAATATTTGTAAACAATTTTTAGATATTTTAAAATTTTTTAATGATGCAACATATATTTTAAATTGTGTTTATTATTCAATATATCATTTATTAATTTGTGAATATATTAATATTGTTGATGCATTCCAAAATTACATTAATAATTCAATTTTGCATAATTCTATTTGTATGATGAAAATAAATGGTTAAATTATCTTAAATTTATTCATTTGATTAATATTGTAAGATGTGTTTTTTATTCTAAATATAAAATAGACAGTTTATATGATTATTTGAATATTTTATTATTTATTGTTAGATTTGGATGATGATATTAATATTGATTTTATTATTAATAATATAAAAAATTAACTTGTGATTTATTTATTAAATTTAGTTTGGTTTATAATATTCATATTACTACCAGTCAAGGTTCAGATGATTCGATAAAAATTAAATGAGTTGATCGTTTGATGATACAAAAACATAAAAAAATAAAGATCATCTTTAATTCACCCAAATTTGATATTTATTTAACAATTACACTTGAATTTGATGATAGTAAAACATGTAAAGATTTTTCAATCCTTTGACTGGTGTCATCGACATAAATATATTTATCTGGTACTATTCTAAATTGCAAAACAATTTTTTAAGTTAAGTTTCAACTATTACGGTTGAACAAATTTTTAGTGTTGAATATAATATTTTGGATGAGATGCGAACTAATTTAACTTATAAATTGCTAGAAACTTAAATATGTATTGATAATTTGACCAAAGTGATACTAAGACAACAAAAAATAGATAAAGATAAAAATGAAAACCAGTATAACTTTACTATCGAATGAACAACTAACATATCATGTACCAGTAGAGTCAATAATTAAAATTAAAAGATAAGAAAAATATGTTGATTTTGATTCTTTTAACCCCCCAAAAAATATGCAGACAACTTAGGAAATGGTAAAAAAATAATGTTTAAATTCAATTATTAATATTATAATTTTTAAATATAAATTCAAACTTTTTATAATTAAATTATTTTTTTAAAATAAAAAAATTAAATTATCTAAGTTTTTAGCCTAATTATAATTTTTATAATTTATTAATTTATCAAATAAAAATAATCCATTTTAAATTCTAACTTATAATTTTTCAAAATTAAATTCCTCTTTTTTTTTATAACAAACTAACTTATTAAATAAAATCACAAATTAATATTTAATAAGTTAATTTTTTTTCTTAAATTTTTCATTTTTTTTATAACTTATTAGTTGCAAAAATTTATAACTTGCACAAATTAATATTTCATAAGTTAATATTCATTTCTCAAAATTCTCAACATTTGCAACTAACTTATTTCTCAATTTTTTCACTTATTTATAACTTAATATTTTTTCTTTATTTATAAATAAATTAATAAATTAAATTAAATTTTTTGCTTCAAACTTACTCAATAATTAACTTTAATTTATAAATTTTAATAATTTTAATTATATTTATTTATTGTCCTAATTATATAATTGTATAATTTTATTAAAAAAATATTGAAATAAGCTAAACCGCTGGTTCATAAATTGGAACCGACCGGTTTGGAACTATTGTCTCTCCAGCTCCGTCTGATTCCATATTTATGGGGCCGTGAAATAGACCGATTCCGAACTGTGTCCTGAACTGTTCTCATGCACTTAATTTTCTAGAATTGCTTTCAAAAGTACCTAAAAGATACAAAATTAAAAGATACAAAAATCAATTTAAATGCCAAAATGTGAAAGAAAAAAATATGGTATTCAATTGATTATTCGAAAAAAATATAATGACAATATATGCTAAGTTCAAGAGCTAATTAATGTATTAAGCCAATTTTTCTATAACGAAGTTTTTCTTAATTTATTAGGTGTTTTCAACAAAATAATTTTTTTCTTAATAGGGATATTATCTTATTTCACTAAATAATCTGCTCTTTAAAACAAAATTTGTTTCATAATAAAGTAATTTTTTCAGCCAATTAAAAAGTGACTTGGTTTACATTATCAATCATAAAAATTGAAAAGGTTTAAAATTCGGGTTTATTTATTTATTTTTTTCAATATCTATCAATGGTTAAAACCTCACTTACCAAAAATATTAGATATACAAAAAGTAAGTAGATTTATAGTTTTTTTTATTTAATTCACTGTTTTTTTAATTTTTTATCAATTATCTTTTTAAATCTATTTAAAAAAAATATTTATTTAACTAGTTAGTATCCAAAAAATCGTTTTTAAAATTAAAAAAAAGTTAAAAATATATTTTTTTTTCTAAAAACATTTTTTCCAAACCGATAGTACCTCTGTTACCTAGTCCACCGCAGGAGCCTCTAGAAGAGAGTAGACGGACTGTGTCACGCACCTCAAGAGGTTCTTCTACAATCCTCCACCAAAATCAAGAAGCATGTGGAATGTTCTAGAATTCTTCTAGAACATTGTAGAATTGTGTACATAAATCTAGATATTTCTTTATGTATGTAGAATTGAGTAGAATAATCTAGAAGATTAATGTACACCGTAGGATCAAATCGATCTTGGCCGTCCATTGGGGAGGTGGAGGCCTATAAATAGCTTAGTTGAGCTCATTTGTAACCATCCAAGAGTTTTGTGCAATACAAGCATTCTAAGCTTTCCTTAGCATTCTCCAAGTTCTTCTCCTTTCTTAAAGTTCTTTTGCATCTTTGCTTACTTGCTAGTTTCATCTAGCATTCGTAGGAGAGGCTGACTAGCATCCATTTGAGAAAAGTTTGCTAGTGCCGCACGGTCGTTGGCATCAAAAGACCAAGCCCGTGACAGTTGGTATCAGAGCCAGGTTCAAGCAAAGATGGCAGGATCAAGCGAAATCACAAAGGTGGCAACCGATGAAAGCAACCAATCCAAAAGGGGGAGATCAAGGTCGAGAGATGTTTTGGTCGACATGAATGCAAGGCTCGCGAAAGTGGAGCTTGCTATCGTTGAAGGGCAAGAGAAGTTTGAGGAGGCGGACCAACGCATCATGGAGCTTGAAACGGGGAGAGATGAGCTCCAAGGCGAAATGCAAGGTGCCGTGAACATCGCCCTAACGACATGTCAAGACCAAGTTAGGGCCTTGGAAGAAACCCTCCGAGCCGAGATTGTGAATCTCAAAGAGGAGCTTGGAAGGGTAATAGCCGAACTTGTTGAGACAAGGGAGGATTTAACCCTTTGCAAAAAGGCCGTTGCTCAAAGCGGGAGTGTTGCCAACCCTATGGTCGTCACCGCTCCTTCGAAGGTCGATGTTCCTAGACCGAAGGCGTATAATGGTTCAAGGAACGCAAAGGAGATTGATAACTTTTTCTGGAGCTTGGAGCAGTACTTCAAGGCACTTAGCCTTGATGAGGGAAAGAAAGTCGATCATGCCTCGCTATACCTTGTGGACACCGCAATGGTATGGTGGAGGAGGCGATGCGGCGATATAGAGAAAGGGACTTGCACAATCGATACGTGGGATGAGTTCAAGAAAGAACTCAAACGGCAATTCTATCCCGAGAATGCCGAACACGAAGCCAGAGCCAAGCTTAGACGTCTTACACAAAAGGGGAGCATACGAGAATATGTAAAGGAATTTTCCGAAGTGCTCTTGGAAATTCCTGATTATCCCGATAAGGAAGCCCTCTTTTCTTTTATGGATGGCCTACAACATTGGGCCAAGCTCGAGATTGAAAGGCGTGGTGCGCAAGATCTCGCCACCGCGATTTCCATTGCCGAATCTTTGATAGAGTTCAAAAAGAGTGAGAAGCCAAAGTCTTTCAAAGACAAGGGTGGCAAAGGAAAGAGTGGGGGAGACTACCACCAACCCAAGGAGAGCTTCCATAAACATGATAAAGGAAAGAGCACCAAGGATGACAAGGGTGGTAGCAAGTTCACAATCAAATGCTTCTTTTGTGATGGTCCACATAGGGCAAGGGAATGCCCGAAGAAGGCCAAGCTATCCGCCCTAGTTGAAGAAAGGGAGGAACATCATCAACGTGAGGAGACGAGGGTGGGATCCCTACAACTCCTTAATGCCATCAAAGCTAAAGTCGAAGTGCCTAAATCCGAAAAGAAAGGCCGACTATTTGTGGAAGCCAAAGTAGGCATGCATACCGTAAAAGCATTGGTGGACACGGGAGCAAGCCACAACTTCCTGGAAGTTAAGGAAGCCGATCGATTGGGCATCAAGTACTCCAAGGAGAGAGGATGGCTTAAGGCAGTTAATTCGGAAGCCAAGTCTACCTTCGGAGTTGCACGTAGCGTGGAGGTAAGTTTGGGAGAATGGCATGGTTTTGTAGACTTTTCCGTTGTTCCTATGGATGATTATGCCATTGTGTTGGGCATGGAGTTCATGGACCAAGTCAAGGCCGTGCCCATTCCTTGTGCCAACACAATGTGCATATTGGAAGAAGGCAATGCTTGCATGGTGCCTTTAGCGAGGGAAGCAAGTCTACAAGCCAAGCAAATTTCGGCCATGCAACTATCCAAAGGAGTAAAGAAGGCACAACCCACCTTCCTAGCCACATTGAAGGAGGAGGGTGACATGCCAAAAGATGATGTACCTAAGGAAGTCTCCCATGTCCTTGAAGAGTTCAAGGATGTCATGCCCCCCGAGTTGCCAAAGAAGCTCCCACCTAAGAGAGAGGTGGATCACAAGATCGAGTTGGTTCCTGGTGCAAGCCCACCAGCTGCAGTTCCCTATCGAATGGCGCCTCCCGAGCTTGAAGAATTGAGGAGGCAATTGAAAGAATTGTTGGATGCTGGATATATCCAACCTTCAAAGGCCCCATATGGCGCACCCGTGCTATTCCAAAAGAAGCACGACGGGTCACTTCGTTTATGCATCGACTATAGGGCACTTAACAAGATAACCATAAAGAACAAGTATCCCATTCCATTGATCGCGGACTTGTTCGATCAACTTGGTGAGGCGAGATGGTTTTCAAAGCTTGATTTGAGATCCGGCTATTATCAAGTGCGGATTGCCAAAGGTGATGAGCCAAAGACAACATGTGTTACAAGGTATGGCTCCTTTGAATTTCTAGTCATGCCCTTTGGACTCACAAACGCCCCCGCCACATTTTGCACACTTATGAACCGAGTCTTCCAACCCTTCTTGGACAAGTTTGTGGTGGTATACTTGGATGACATAGTCATTTATAGCAAGACATTAAAGCAACACGTGGATCATTTGCGACAAGTCTTCCAAGTACTAAAGGAGAATGAATTGTATGTCAAGAAGGAGAAATGTGCCTTTGCGCAACATGAAGTTATGTTCTTGGGGCACATTGTGGGCGGAGGCAAATTGCGTATGGACAAGTCCAAGGTGCAAGCTATCATCGATTGGGAGCCACCCAAGAAGGTAACCGAACTACGCTCATTCCTTGGCCTTGTCAACTATTATCGAAGATTCATTATTGGCTATTCTTCCATCGCCGCACCCCTCACCGACTTGTTAAAAAAGAACAAAGCATGGAATTGGGATGAGAAGTGCCGAAGAGCATTTGAAATGCTTAAGGCAAAAGTGACCGAGGAACCCGTCTTGGCCCTTCCCGACCACACCAAGCCATATGAAATTCATACGGATGCTTCCGACTTTGCACTTGGTGGGGTTTTGATGCAAGAAAGCCACCCAATTGCCTACGAAAGCCGAAAGCTAAACGATGCCGAGAGGCGCTACACAGTCCAAGAGAAAGAGATGACTGCGGTAGTGCATTGCTTACGGACTTGGAGGCATTATTTGTTGGGGTCTAAGTTCGTAGTAAAAACCGACAATGTTGCCACAAGCTATTTCCTCAAGCAGAAGAAGTTGACACCAAAGCAAGTAAGGTGGCAAGCTTTCTTAGCAGAATTCGACTTTGTGATGGAGTACAAGCCGGGCAAGGCAAACTTGGTGGCCGATGCACTTAGTAGAAAGGCCGTCGTAGCTGCCATCACAAGTCCAACATTTCCATTGGTGGACCGAATTAAGGAGGGACTTGAGCAAGACCCACAAGCCAAGAGTTTGGTGAATTTGGCAAGTCAAGGGAAGACACGCCAATTTTGGCTACGAGATGGGGTGCTCACCACCAAAGGAGATCGTGTATATGTGCCAAAGTGGCAAGGCTTGAGGAAGCAAATCATTAAGGAGTGTCATGATTCACAATGGGCGGGTCACCCTGGAGTAAGGCGCACGTTGGCACTTGCGGAGCGTGCCTATTATTGGCCCCAAATGAGGGACGACATCGAGCTATATGTGAAAACTTGTCTTGTATGCCAACAAGACAAGGTGGATCAACATCAACCGGCGGGTCTATTGGAGCCATTGCCCATTTCGGAGAGACCTTGGGAAAGCATCTCCATGGATTTCATCACATGTTTGCCAAAGTCCGATGGTTGTAGCAACATTATGGTGGTGGTTGATCGATTTAGCAAGTATGGGGTGTTCATCCCCGTGCCTACAAAGTTCACCGCCGAAGATGCTGCACGTTTGTTTTTCAAGCATGTGGTGAAGTATTGGGGCATACCAAAAACAATTGTGAGTGATCGAGACACCCGCTTCACCGGTAGATTTTGGATGGAGCTATTCAAACTAATGGGGTCCGAACTTAACTTCTCCACAAGTTTTCATCCCCAAACCGATGGACAAACGGAGAGGGTGAATGCCTTGTTGGAGTTGTATTTGAGGCACTATGTGAGCGCCAATCAAAGAGATTGGGCAAAGTTGCTTGACATAGCCCAATTTTCGTACAACTTACAAAAGAGCGAGTCGACAGGGGCTAGTCCATTTGAGATAGCAACGGGGCAACAGCCAATGACTCCTCATACATTGGCCATTGGCTATAAGGGTCCTAGTCCATCCGCATTCAAGTTTGCCAAAGGATGGCATGAGAAGGCCGACATGGCACGTGCCTATCTAACAAAAGCCTCGAAGAGAATGAAGAAGTGGGCCGATGCGAAGAGAAGGCACTTAGAGTTCGAGGAAGGAGACTTAGTGATGGTGAAGCTCCTTCCACATCAAAATCGAAGATTTGCCAAGGTCCATAAAGGCCTAGTGAGGCGCTATGAGGGCCCATTTCCAATCGAGAGGCGTATTGGCAAGCTAGCCTATCGCTTGACCTTGCCCTCACATTTGGAAATGCATCCGGTGTTCCATGTAAGCTTGTTAAGGCCATTTCATTCCGACAAGGAGGAACCAAACCGAAGCGAGTCAAAGAGAGCGCCTACGGCCATCACAACATCTCCCGAACGTGAAGTTGAGGAGATATTAGCCCATCGAGCTATTCCAAGAAGAGGCTCCCATCCAAGCTACATTGAGTACTTTGTCAAATGGAAGGGATTACCCGATAGCGAGGCAAGTTGGGAGCATGAACTTTCACTTTGGGCTTACAAGGATGTGATCGAAGCATACAAGGGGGACGCGACGAGGACGTCGCCAAATTGAGTGGGGGAGAATGTCACGCACCTCAAGAGGTTCTTCTACAATCCTCCACCAAAATCAAGAAGCATGTGGAATGTTCTAGAATTCTTCTAGAACATTGTAGAATTGTGTACATAAATCTAGATATTTCTTTATGTATGTAGAATTGAGTAGAATAATCTAGAAGATTAATGTACACCGTAGGATCAAATCGATCTTGGCCGTCCATTGGGGAGGTGGAGGCCTATAAATAGCTTAGTTGAGCTCATTTGTAACCATCCAAGAGTTTTGTGCAATACAAGCATTCTAAGCTTTCCTTAGCATTCTCCAAGTTCTTCTCCTTTCTTAAAGTTCTTTTGCATCTTTGCTTACTTGCTAGTTTCATCTAGCATTCGTAGGAGAGGCTGACTAGCATCCATTTGAGAAAAGTTTGCTAGTGCCGCACGGTCGTTGGCATCAAAAGACCAAGCCCGTGACAACTGGCACTGGCCTATGACAAATTATGCACTGGCGCTCAGCCCACCACCGCCTCCTCTATTTTTGTCCTTTTTCTGACTATCGGAATCCTCTGTAGTCAATAACTTAATCCACACAATTATCACCAATAAAAAGTTTCCACGTCACTCAATTATTAAAATACGTCGAACTATAATTGGGTGTTTTCATGCAACTAAATTGTAACTGGCACTTTTATTTTTTTTTCTATATATAGTTGTGTGAAAAATGAGGAGGAAAAAAAATGGTATAAATTATTTAAAAAATTATATACATAAAAAAAGATTAATAAATCAGAAGAATCGCTTCTGCGTCTCTATCCTCTCTTCTTCTTCTTCTTCTTCTTCTTCTTCTGTCAGCTTTCTCTCTCTTCCTTCTTTGCTTCTCTTTATCACTGAAAGTGAAGAGGGGACAAAGAAGAAACGAAGAGAAGAGAAAGCAAAGCCTTCAAGCAGCAGAAACAGTCACATATTTCTTCTGATTTATTTAATCTATTTTTTCTGGATGTGATTCTGATTTTCGAAATCTGTTGCTCATTTAGCTTTTATTTTGAGGTGAGAAGGAAAGAAAGGGGAAAAAAAGAAAGAAGGAAGATGATGGTCGCAAATAGTTTCGATCTGTGGCAAAAAGATTCTTTCTTTACTGCAGCCGAAGAGGTTCAGGAATCTGCTGATGTGTACGTTTTTTTTTCTTTGTTATTTTTTCTTCGAATCATGATGGAGTTTATAGTTTTATTATTAGTGTATCATTGAGGATTCGTAATTTGTTTGTTGAAAATTTATTTATATATTTTTTGAAAATGACGAATTTGCTGTTTTAATTCCTCTTTATATGCGGTGTTCATTTGTGGATATGGTATCTGAATTTTAATTTTTTTACCCTGTTTTCAAGGATTTGTAGATGTAACCGCGCACTCTTAATAAATTATTTTAGATGCATGCGCCATTATTTTCTTTTGAGTTTGGGTTGTTATGATTTATTTTATTTTATGTTTAGAAATAAGTACAGCAGCTAGATGCTGGTTTCTAACATTAGAAGAGGGTTTTGTTGTATTCTTTTGTAATATGAAGTTGCTTTCTTGTATTGCTGAAAGACATACATGTGGAGTTTTGTTTCAGTTTTTCATATTAATATGCTTGTTTTTTAGAAAGACAACTGCTAAATCATTAGAATCTTTTAGGATACTTTTAGTTAATTCAAATTCTGAAGTCATTCAATGTTTTATTTTTTGTCCAGAATGCAATCAGCATATAGGATGTGGATAAGAGAGAGGAAAGACGGGTCGAAACTAGAGAATCTAGATGAACTGTCTAGAGATCTCCAAACTGCATTAGGTACAGCAAAATGGCAGGTATGTCTTCATTCGTTTAATTTTTCTGGTTAGCCTATTGGTTGTCACTAATTTCTTCTGCCTTTATGCAATATTGAAGTTGAACTGTGATTGTGAAACAGTTGGAGGAGTTTGAGAGAGCTGTCAGGATGAGCCATGGACATCGTTGTGAAGATATTACAGCATCTAGACATAAACAATTTGTGGCAGCCATTGAAAGTCAAATAGCATATGTTGAAGCAGCATTAAAGGAAGCTTTTATTGAGGAGGGGAAGCAACCTCTTCAATGGGTGAATCTGAATAAAGAAGAATGTGATGATTTAGCCTTATTTCTCTCTGGAACTCCCCAAACTCCACAAACAGTGAAATATGAATTTATGGAGAACCATTCTACAAGAAAAGATGTTAGCCATATTCTTAATGCTACCTGTAGCAGAGGTACTCTCAATGAAAAAGATGATAATGATATAACTAACAATAGAAATGATGAATTTATCATAGATGTAGAAGAGAGTGAAATTTCTGGAATGAGGGATGATATAATCAGTCAAGCTGACAGATCATCTGGGACAAGAAGAACATGGAGTTCACCAAATTTTGGTGCTTTAAAAATTGTAACTGCTAATGAAGATGAACATAGGAATAGACTGCCAAGAATTGAGGCCACACCTAAGATAAAAGGTTCTAAGCCTTTCTTCTGGAAGCAAAGGTGTGGAGAACATTCTCGAGTGAAGAATTCATCAAATCTATTCAATCAGGTTTGAAGATTGGCGTTTAAGATTCCTGAATATGATTTGTCACTGCATTATGAGTGAGAAATAAATTTTATCATTCGTTTGTCAACTGAAATGGGTGATTTTCTGGAAAATATTCAAGATCTATAATTTTGATATTGTACAAAATCATATTTTGGTCAATTCACTGAATTATCTATAAAATTTCTATGTTTTGCGGTTCTTTGGTCAGGTAGGTGGGTTCCAAAGACAATTGGTAGCACCATGGCGCCTGCATTTCAGTTGTTCCATCCAACTTACACTAGCTTTAATGCTAAGTATTTTTCTGATAGGTAAGTCCCTGAATTGTTTGAACTGTGTTCTAGAAATGCATATCAATCACTGCTGTATCTTTGCTCCTTCCCTTCCTAGTTTACATTAGTAATGACAAAAGGCTGCTGGTTGGATTTGGACTTGATTCTGACTCCACCAGTCTACACATGGAAATTATCTGATATTATGGATAGAATTGATTAATTATGAAGTTCAGTAAGTGGTTAAAAGAATAAATTATTTTGAATTACACGTGATAATCCCATTGTATATTAAAGTAAGCAGGAATTTGGAGCTTAGTTCTGTATATATTCTTCAGAAGATGCACAATCATTGACTTTTGGTAATCACCTTTCACAAATTTACAAGTAGTGTCAAATTTAAAACAAAATGAAAAATATGAAATCTGGTTGTGTAATAGTTTTAATCTACGTTTCTTACCTCATGTTACCAAACTTTCATCTTGAACTGCAGTGGATGTTTTACTGTAAAAACTTTCATGTGTGTTCGTTTGTCTTCTACAATTCTTGAGCTGACCCGAAGTATAATAAGCATTTTAAGTGCTGGTTAGGTCCTCATGTTGAGTCTTTTCATGTTTCCTAGATACACATGCACATTAGATTTGGTGTGAAAGGAATATGTTTATCCAGATAAGCATTTTAAATTACCAGATAAGTTTAAAATGTTTGCATTAAAGACAAGTTTTGGGATAGGCTATGTCATCATCATTGCCATATAAAATTTTTCGAAAAGGAAAAAAAGAATCTGGATCAGTAAGGACAAGGAAAATCCTCAGTGGTTTGAATTTTTAGATCACATGCCTTGTGATATGTTAGAACTTGGGTAACTCCTTTTTCTGTTATGAGCTATTGCTTTGATCATTTTCAGTTTCTGAATTTAGTGGAAATAGGCTTGAGAAGGATACTGTAAATTCAAGACTCTATATATTGATGTTGTTCTGTTCTCCAAGTTTTGATTCTTAGTCAACATCATGTCATTAAGGGTTCTCACTTCAATTTTTCCCCCCTTTTCCAGTGCCTTTTCTACTGTACTCAGCTTGACCAGGAGCATGATTTTACTGCTCATGTTGAGGTTGAAAGGTAATCTTTTTGCCCAAGAATCAAATTTTAATATTCAAATTTAACTAGTTTTGGGCCTGTAAACAAAATTTTTATTAACAAAACTTACAAGTGAGGTAATAGATTGTTTATTTCTTGACAAATGTAAGAGTTGAACGTAAAGGCTCCATTGTTTTGACAATTTGTCACATAGCCAATAAATGGTGGTATGGAGTATTGGACCTGAGATTTCGTTCTTATGATGGCTTTAGTTGTGGTTTTATCACCTCTCCATAAATTGCATATGCAACCTAAAATTTAGATGGAAATGATTTGTAAGGAAAGAAAATATGTCCATATGCTTATATTCCACCACATCCCTACAGCAATTCTCCAACTAGACATATGTCAAGATCAAAGTGATTTTAATCTTATCTAAGTCTGCGTGAGGTTTAAAAACCGCCAACAAAATGTGTCCATTTAACTTTTATGGCAATTCATGAATGATTGAATTGTGAAATGATTATACGTAAATTTTCAATGGAGCAAGTCTTACCTCCAATAGAATTGAGCAGAGCAGATTGTATTTAACGTAGCGTCATTTTATTTGCAGGTACTGAGGCAATATCTGAAGAGTGAAAAGTAATGTATGCATGGAGGATGCTAAAAGTTGCTAACATCTTCCTAATTGTATATTCCTGTTTGAGATTTCAACCTGGCTGAGGTCTATGAAACACAGAGCGAAACCAGCAATAGGAATGGGGTACTGTTGAGATTCCCTAGACATAGCAATTGTAAATGTATTCATTTCATCTCAAATGGATTGATAATGTACAACACGTCAATTTGAATTAAACTTGAATTTGGTAAGAGAAGTTTGTCTCGAACAATCCCTGTGTTGAAAATGTCAATGAAAGCAGCAGATATTCATCAGTGCCTCCTGAACTATCATGTTAAAAAATCATGATCTCATGTAAAGAATCAATTGGCAAAAGAAATCTAGCCTAGAACTACCATGCATTAAACTTTATGTAAAAGGGGTTATCATAGAGAACGGTGTAGGTTCATCATGTTTATTCACATACAAATAAACAAATTATCATCCCAGATGATTAAGTTCATGACTTCAGCAATATTCGAGGAGGGACTGTCACTCAGTTTTTATTAAGTTTTAGCTTTTGTTTTATTGTTTGCACATTCTTTAATTTAGAATATGATTGGACGTGAAAGATGATTTATTTGGACTTTATTTTGTGAAGTTCTGAAGAACTTATAATGTGACACAGGCTTGGCTATGACCATAGAAGAGGCTGTGAATTTAGGCACCCTGTGACCAAGAAACAAAAGTTCTAGCAGATAACACGGCCTGGACCACGTTCCATGTTGAAGCTTTGCGATTTGTAGGGCAGTAAAAGACACACCTTAGACTAGGCCCATGGATCAACCCATATGGCTCACTTAAGCCTAATCATTTTTTTCAAGCTTTTAGGCAAACTTTTTGAGTCTTATCATTTTAGGCTTATGTTTCTTATCTAGGATTCATATATGCCAAGGATGTTTGTTAATTATATAAACTCTTTGCAATTATAAGTTGTGTGAGTTTCAAGATTTGAAGCTTATGAGAAGATGGGGGATTTTAGTGTATATTCTTCTTCTCTTTAATTTTCTCTTCTTCAAAAATGGTTTCTTGTTTATATTTTTTCTATGTCGTACTAATATAATTATCAGTTTTTCTATTATTTATGAGAATGCACTTGATTTATTTACATATTTAATTGTTGATGATCGAATTTCCTTATAAAATTGATCATCAAAGAGAGTCAAATGAGAATTAGAGTTTAGAGGTCGGATTGAAAAAACTGAAGTTTACTAACATATTTAAAAATTGACAGAAACATCTTTATTACAGCGAGGCGCCCATGGCCTAATGGATAAGGCGCCTGACTTCTAATCAGGCGATTGTGGGTTCGAGTCCCACTGGGCGTGATTTTACTTTTAATCATCCTTTTCCTAATTCGATTAATTTAGTTATTCCTTGTTGGGTACTGTTAAATTTATTCTACAATAAAAAATTATTATTCCCTTGGGGCAATTATAAAAAAACTTAATAACTTTTGAACCATTTCTCAATTTAGCTTCCAATAATTTTTTTCATACCAATTGATTCCTAAAAATTTAATTGGGCATCTCCATTAGTTTTTTCCTTTATATTAATTGTTTCATTCTTTTCTTTTCTTTTTCTATTTTTATATTTCATATTCATCATTAAGTAAAAACAAATTCTCATTTCTTCTTTTTTCTTTTACATTTATCCTTTTTCCCTTTTTCTTTTTCTATTTTGCAATAATCTTTTTCCTTTTTTATTGATACAAGAGAATTGCTGGATTTTATCTCTACTCTCTTATTTTTCTAACTTAAAAGACTAAAGTATGTTATTAAACTATAACAATAAGAAAACGTTATAATAATATATAATATATATTATTGAAACCCTAGAAAATTATTTAAGCACACATTGAATTGAAATTAGATAGATTTGTCACATCCGTGAGTTAAACCCTGACTATATACGTGTATTGCAATGATTTATACTGCAGTATAGAGGTGTACGATCGGAATCTAAATACAGATAAATACATAAAAATTTAATTATATTAATATGGTAAAATGAATAAATTTTTTATCAAATGAAACAATGCAATTTCGTAAATCGAGACGACAGCCCGTACCAAAATTTGAATTTTTTGTCGGTAGTGAAATTATAATTTAACCATACCAAAATATGAAAAATATTATTTTAAGGTCATTGGTGGAGTTATAAGATGAAATTTTAAGGTTAAGAGTTTGAATTATGGAAATATGATCTTTAGTACAGGTTTACAGTCTGATATTTCAGATCGGGAGCTAGAGAAATGCGATCACGATCACAATAGAGTCGATGTGAATGAAATTTAATTTTAAGATTTTTAAAACTGATAAATTAGAAATCGGATGACGGATAAATTTTTAAGAGTCAAATTAAGAAAAATGATTAACCTGTAAAAACTCAATTTTTGCACCGGTGGCCATTTTTCAAAATCGAAGAGACCGTTTCGAAGAGAAAATTATTTTATAATTTTTGGAATATTTACTTTGATGAAATTGAGTTGTTTAGAGGTTAAATTTTGGAGAATTAAAATTAATTATAAAGAAAAATGAAGAAAATTTTTGATTGGTTGAAAATTTTTTAAGTCAAAATTAATAGAAATGCGATTGGGTCATGTGTCAATATTATGAGATAATTAATTATGCTATTGGGCAATGAGGAGATGGATTAAGAAATTAATTGTGATTAATTAAGTTAATTGGGGTATATATATAAGAATAATTAGAAATTCAATAAAAACATCACAAAACCCATATTCTTCCTTCTGTCCTCCATGACCGAGAATCTCCAAGTCCCAATTCCTTAAGTTCTTCAATTTTTCTTCTTCCAATCATATTAATCACCAATTAAAAGGATAAAAATAAGATTGGTGTGAAGAAAAAGAAATAAAGGGTGGAATTTTGACAAAAAAAGAAATTAAAGAATTTGTTGATAACCATTTGAAGAATGTGAGATTTTGTTCCTTTCTCCATGTGATTTTTTTGGTTTAATTATTTCCATAATTATTTATTTAATTGTGGTGTGATTTTGTGATATTTGGTTGATGGAAAAATTAGGATTTATGGCAAAAATCTTGAAACATTAGAGACAAATAAGAAATGAAGAGAATAAGGCTTGAGGATGATAGAATGAGTGAAGAATTGATGAAAATAAATTTTAGAAATTTTTGTGAAATTTTTAGAGAATTTCCATAATTATGGTTAAATTTTGGAAAAATTATTTTGGAGGAATTTTGCCTTAAATTGAAGATAATAGAGTTAATTGGAGTGTATGGAAGTGGAAAATAAATTTTGGGATGGAAGAAAAATTTAATAGGATTTTTGGGCAATTTTTAGATTTTTAGCCAAATTATGGAAAAATTTATTGGGAGTTGTGGAATATTATTTTGGTGAAATTGATGATGGAAAATGAAAGAAAATAAGTTAGAGTGATGATAGGAATTCATTTGGAATTTTTAGAGTATTTATTGAATTAATAAAAATTCTTGAATTGAAAATGGACACTAGAAGAATAAAAAAAATAAATGAAGAAAAATAGTTTTGGAGGCAGAAAAATAAAGAAAATAAATTATTATAAAAGAAAATTAATATTTGAATTTTTTATCTCACCGGAAAGCGTGATGACGACCAAAACCGGAATTTATGCATAAAACATGCATAATAAGAAAATTTTAAATTATAGAATCTTGATATTCGTGAGAGTGAAAAATTTAAATTTTGCTAGATTTTATGTCGTAAGGGGTTTAATAGCTAATAAAATTTTTTTTTTAATCTCTCGACCCGACGTTGGACCAGACGCCAACCCGAGATAAAGGAAAAGCGCCGGCTGACACCGGCAGAGCATAAAGAGGTTAGTGCAACTATTTTTATAATATTAGTCATATAAATATATTTTATGTGAAAATTGGAATTTTTGCAATTATTGTGTTGAAAATATATTTTTATATTATAGAAAAATTTAAATGTTAAAAATTCTATTGGACGATAAATATTTTGGTATGAAAAGGTGAATGATGATATGAGAATTTTTTCCACATGTTAGCCTAGATGTGAACTAGGGTATTATTGATATGCCAATATGGTATAAATTATAGTCATGTGTATTTATGTGAACCAATAAAATATTGTGATCCTGTGCATTTCTGTGGATCACCTGATATATTTTTCAGTCCCGTGCATTTCTGTGGAGTGAGTCATATTGCATTTGGATTCTGTGCATTTCTGTGAATTCTAAATTTAGATATATTATAATACCCATTTGATTCCCTAGAAGTAAGTTTAGAATATCATAATATGTGATTATATGAAAAAACAATTCTTTTATTTATAAAAAGGAGATTCGAAATTTGAATTGATTATATCTTAAGAGCATGTTTTATTTTAATGACTATTATTATAAGAATTTTTGCAATATTGAGTTATATACTCAGCGCGAGAGTTTGTTTTCTCTCGCGTAAATTACCAGATTAGCAGAGAGCGTCTAGACTGGTGGATAGAAACGCTGATTTAAGACCCGTATTATAGAGCACAACAGTAGCAGTGGTAGCCACCCAGAACAGGTTGGTCTTTTATAATATTTTGACATGTATATACAAGTTTTTAAATTTTATTACAGCATGTATATAAATAAAATAGAAAGGTGTGTATGTATAATATTTTAGTATATATTTTAAATTTTTTTATATTAAATATTTTTAAAATTAAAGAAGTATTTTTGAAGAGTTTTATTTTTTATAGCACCTTCTATCCGTCCAGTATACAAATGAGTGTACGGAAGGGTAAGGAGTGTTACAAGATTAAACAAAGTAATAATAAAAGTATTATTTTAGCACCATTGGACATACAACTATCACTTCTTTATATTGAGTCATTTCTCCCAATGTGGACAAAATTAATGTTTAGGAATCCAATAAAACACAATTAAAGTTCAGAGGCTGAATAGAAAAATATAATACTAATAATTTAAGGGGCAATTGTTTTTGGGCTAATATTAGGCATTTAATTAATTATTAAACCATATAAGATACTATTGGTTTCATATTCAAAACTTCTATGGTGTTTCTGTCATATCACAATTATCAGAGAATTAATACACCATATTTTTTGAATTAAAATCCACAACAACAGATAAGCATCAGAATTTGTTGTTAGAAGACATTAATTGTGAAGCTTTTTCAATCACAAGCAACTCTTTCTCAACAGATTCAAAATGCAGCACCATTGTGTTCATTCAGTATTTTTCAATTTCATATATACTGCACATGCTGAATCAAAAAGCATGGTTCCACTACACATTAGTATTTACAAGAAAAGGCAAATTGATTATGAATTGCCATTTATTTATAAATGTGCCATATATTCTTTAGATATCAGATACTGACATTTGACCAACAACAACTCACTTTTCATCAAAATAAATATATAAAAGAAAAAAGAAAAAAGAAAAAAACATTAAGGTGCTCCATAAAGGACATAATTTCCATATGTTTTCAGAATTTGAACATTTTCTATCACAAGGAAATCAAGTCTGGAAGTATGACGGATTTACAACAAAAGAAAATCACCAGCATAATTTGCATAGTTGAGTAAAAAAACTTCCATGAATATTGATAGCAAAAATGTTATATTGTACTGTATATGCTTTTGCATACATCATATACTGAAATTTTAAGTTTAGTAAGGGAAAAGATCAATATTAGGTTGCCTTCATTTTGTGAAATAATAATAATAATAACTAACTACAACAACAAACTTAGTTTTAACTAGGATCTATGAAAAATAATTAGGTAATTGAAGCCCTCAAACATGAGGTAAAGCTTAAATAACAAAATTAATAGAAACCACAGGAACTTGCAACACCATGAAACAATTTTGCTTTTCCATCTGCTAGAAAATATATGATCTGTCTGCTATACATACACACACACTAATCAAGTTTTTTCCTATTTATTGCAGAACAACCACAATGCATTTTCCCGTATTATAAAGCAAGAAGAAAGTTTTCCCATATATGAAGATTAGAAGCATAAGTCCTATCTATGGAAATGTTTGAAATAAAACACTCAAACATAAGAACTGGGAATGATATGGAACATCTTGAAAGCCATTCGGAGCACAAACTGAGTGAAGTAAATAAAAGGAAAATATATCGTTTCCAAGAACAGAGCATATTGTCACGCACCGCGAAGGTTCATACGAGATTTTCCGCACATTGACATTTTTCCACACATGTATAATATTCTAGAAGGTCATTGTATACCATTAGATTAAATGGATCTTAGTGGTCCATTTTGGTAGGTAGGAATTAATCATAGCCATTCATTTGACAGGTGGGAATCAATCCTAGCCATCCATTTTGGTAGATGGAAGTTGATCTTGACCATCCATTTGGTAGGGGGAATCAATCCTAGCCATCTATTTTGGTAGGTGGGAATCAATCCTAGCCATCTATTTTGGTAGGTGGGAGTTAATCCTAACCATCCATCTGGTACGTGAGAATTGATCTCGGTCATCCATTGAGGAGGTGGAGGCCTATATGTACCTTATGTAATTCATTTGTATTCATCCAAGTATTTCAAGTAATACAAAAACATTCTTCACAAACTCTATTGTGTTCTTGTTTTGTTATTGAATCCTCTAAATCTCTAACTTCTTTTCTGTTATCTTTGGAGTGTTCTGTTGGGTTGGAAGGCATGCTTAGTGTAATGGACCGTGCTAAGTGCCGCACGATTGCTAGTTAAAGTCTAAGGTCATGACAGTTGGTATCAAAGACTTGGTTTAAAGCTTTACTACCTTTGGAATAATAAAGGCTACTGCTCTAGCTACACCTAGCATGGAAGTTCCACCAATAGAGCGTGATCGTGAGGAAGTTCGGAAACCTCCATCTGAAGAGTCTCGAGCCAAGTTGAAAGATACGATTTCTAGCTTGGAAGCACGTGTTGGGAGTGCTCAAGACAACTTGGGTGAGCTGTTCGACTGAGTGGACAACTTGGAGGAACGTTGCAGCGCCTTGGAGGCCGAGGATGCAGAGATCTATGCAGCAGTCAAGATGTCCCTCAACAAGCTAGATAGTGGGTTAAGGCAAGAGATTGATGGGCTGAAGGCCGAACTTGCCAAGGTACGTGATCTCTTCCAAAGAGAAATTTCCAATGTGTTGCTTGGAGTTGAGGATATGGGTGGTGATCTAGCACTATGTAAGCGGGCTATGGCCTTGGGAACTAATACAACCACCATCATTGAGGCCAAGAAAGTGGAAGTTCCCAAGCCAAAGACCTTCAATGGTGCTAGGAATGTTAGGGAAGTTGAGAACTTCCTATGGGGGCTGGAACAATACTTTGAGGCTACTGGCATAATGGACTATGCCAGAAAATCCGAACTGCTGCCATGTACCTGTCCGACACTGTTATGTTGTGGTGGAGACGAAGGCATGGAAATGTGTAACGTGAGGTGTGCACAATTGACACCTTTGAGGACTTCAAAAGCCAATTTTTCCTCGTAAATGCTGAGGAAGAGGAGAGGGGCCAACTTCGACGACTAAAGCAGACGGGTAGCATAAGAGAATATGTGAAGGAGTTCACAACCTTGCTGTTACAAGTCCCTGACACATCAGACAAAGATGCATTATTCTTGTTCATGGACGGTCTCCAATCATGGGCTAACCTTGAGCTCAAACGATGTGGTATCCAAGACTTGTCTTCGGCCATTGCCGTTGCTGAAAGTCTTATTGATTACTCCTCAAACAAAGAAGGCCCGAGGGCAGCTGATAGAAAGTTTGGTGGAGGCTATGCTAAAAGTCAAAGCCACAAAAATCACAAAGAAAGCTCCTCATTCAAGCCGCGAGATAAGGGGAAGAAAGGGAAGAACGTGGTGCCTCAAAGCCCCGTGTGACGTGCTTCATATGTGATGGACCGCATTGGGCACGAAAATGTCCAAAAAGGAAGACATTGAATGCTTTAGTTGCTTCCACTCATGATCAAGACATAATTGAGGTAGATGAAGGTGCAAATATGAGATCTTTGCAGTTGCTTAGTGCATTGCAAAGTGCCCCGATGACCCCAAAGGGACTTATGTTTGTGGATGCAACCACCAATGGGAAAGTCACCAAAGCCCTGGTCGACATAGGTGCATCTCATAACTTTGTTTCGCTAAAGGAAGCCAAGAGACTCATTCTCAAGGTTACCAATGGAGGTGGCTCCCTCAAAGCAGTTAACTCTGCGGCACAACCTCTCCAAAGAGTTGCCTATGGAGTTAAAGTCAGTCTTGGTGCATGGACTAGCCAAGTGGATTTATCTGTGGCACCCATGGATGATTTCTTGGTGGTATTCGGCATGGAGTTCTTAGACCAGGTTAGAGCTTTCCTTGTCCCATGTTCAAACTCTATGTGCATTATGGATGGACCAAAGGCTTGTCTAGTACCAACAGAAATTACCACCAAGCCTACTACCCAAGTTCTCTCAGTACTTCAATTCAAGAAGGGATTGAAGAGGGAGGAAGAGAGTTACTTAGCCATTTTTAAGGAGTATGATGATGAAGAAGCATCACCACAACTAAGCTTGCCGATGGAGGTGCAAGTTGCCTTGGATGAGTTCTAAGGTGTGATGCCTAAGATGTTGCCAAAATGGTTACCTCCAAGGAGAGAGGTGGACCATGAAATTGAGTTGGAGCTTGGCACAAGACCACCAGTAATGAGTCCTTACCGAATGGCAAACTCAGAGTTGACAGAACTACGAAAACAACTCGATGAGCTGTTGGATGTTGGTTTCATTAGACCATTCAAAGCCTCATTTGGTGCCCCGGTACTTTTTTAGAAAAAGAATGATGACTCACTAAGAATGTGCATTGACTATCGCGCTCTAAACAAGATCACGGTTAAGAATAAGTATCCTATCCCACCCATTGCTAATTTGTTTGATCAATTGGGGAACGCAAGATACTTCTCAAAGTTGGACTTGCGATCGGGATACTACCAGGTGTGCATAGCAAAAGGGAATGAACCGAAAACCACATGTGTAACAAGGTACAGTGCTTATGAGTTCTTTGTTATGCCCTTTGGTCTCACTAATGCACCTGCTACCTTTTGCACTCTCATGAATAAGCTTTTACATCCCTACCTCGATCGCTTTGTGGTAGTATACCTTGATGATATTGTGATATATAGCCGGACTATGGAAGAACATCTTGAGCATTTGAGGAAGATGTTCGAGATCCTCAGGGAAAATGAGCTATATGTTAAGAAGGAGAAATATTCCTTTGGCCAAGATGAGGTGATGTTCTTGGGTCATAGGATAAATGATGGGAAGCTTATGATGGATGGAGACAAGGTGAAAGCCATCCAAAAATGGGAACCTCCTACTAAAGTCTCCGAGTTAAGGTCTTTCCTTAGACTTGTGAACTACTATCGGAGATTCATCAAGTCATATTCAGCAAGAGCAGCCCCACTAACTGACCTACTCAAGAAGAACAAGACTTGGGAGTGGACAAACAAGTGTCAAGCCTCGTTTGATGACTTGAAAAATGCCATTAGCGAAGAACCAGTGCTTTGCTTACCAGACCCCTGCAAGATATACGAGCTACATACAGATGCCTTAGATTTTGCCATTGGTGGAGTGTTGATGCAAGAAGGGCGCCTGATAGCATATGAGAGCTACAATCTTAATGACACCGAATGCCGCTACACGGTACAGGAAAAGGAGATGACTGCTATCATCCATTGTCTAAGGGTGTGGTGACACTACTTGTTGGGTTCTCACTTTGTGATCATGACGAACAATGTACCAACCAGTTACTTCCAAACTCAAAAGAAGTTGAGTCTTAAACAAGCTCGATGGTAAGACTTTTTGGCAGAATTTGACTACAAGCTTGAATACAAGCCCGGTAAGGCCAATGTGGTGGCTGATGCTCTAAGTCGAAAGGCTGAGTTAGCAGCTTTGAGTAGACCAAGCAGTCCATTGCTGGAAAAGATCAAAGAAGGGTTAAAACATGATGCCCTGACTCAAAATCTCGTTGTCCTCATCATGGAAGGAAAGACAAGGCAATTTTGGCAGAGTGACAGACTACTCTACGCCAAACAAAACTGCATTTATGTACCTAAATGGGGGAACTTGAGAAAAGAGTTGATCAAGGAATGTCGTGATTCACTATAGGCACGACACCTAGGCATGAGACGCACCCTTGCCTTGATCAAGTATATTTACTATTGGCCTCAGCTATGGGATGATGTTGAAGCCTACGTAAGAACTTGTCTTATTTTCCAACAAGACAAAATGGAGAAGCGTGCACCTAATGGCTTGCTAGAACCACTGCCTATTCCGAAGAGACCATAAGAGAGTGTCTCAATGGACTTCATCACTTGCTTGCCAAAATCATAAGGCTTTGGCAGTATAATAGTAGTCATTGATCGTTTCAGCAAGTATGTCACCTTCATAGTTGCCTCGACGGATTGCACTACGGATAAGACTGCACGGTTGTTCCTTAAGCATGTTCTGAAGCATTGGGGAATTCCATCTAACATCGTGAGTAATCGAGACCCACGATTTACTGCGAAGTTCTGGACAGAGTTGTTCAAGTTGCTGGGATCAGACTTGAACTTCTCCACAAGCTTTCATCCGCAAAGTGATGGACAAACGGAACGTGTCAATGCACTACTGGAGCTATATCTTAGGCACTTTGTTAGTGTCGCCCAACATGATTGGGCTAAGTTGCTGGATGTAGCCCAATTCTCTTACAACTTGCAGCAAAGTGAATCCACTGGCATGAGTCCCTTCGAGATCATTACGGGACAACAACCTATGACCCCCCATGCTTTGGCCACAAGCTATGAAGGAAAGAGTCTTGCTGCTTTCAAATTTGCAAAGGCATGGCATAAGCAAGCTGAGTTAGCCCGAGCCTATTTGAACAAGACATTTAAAAAGATGAAGAAGTGGGCTGACAAGAAAATGAGGATGATCGAATTTCGAGAAGGAGATTTGGTGCTTGTCAAGTTATTACCACAACAGTTCAAGTCCTTGCGAAAGGTTCACAAGGAGTTGGTGCGGAAATACGAAGGGTCATTTCCTGTCCTTAAGCATGATGGTAAGGTGTCTTACAAGTTACAACTCCCTCCTAAGCTTAAGATCTATCTAGTCTTTCATGTAAGCATGTTGAAGACTTATCATGGAGACAAGGAAGATGCAAGTTGAGGAGAGTCGAAGAGGGCATCCACTGCGGTAGTAACCCCATTTGATAGAGAAGTGGATTCCATTTTGGCAGACCGCCTAATTCGGCGTAGAAGTGTACCAAGTTATCGGGAATACTTGGTCAAATGGAAGAATGCCCCAGACATAGAGCCAAGCTGGGAACCTGAAGACCTTTTGTGACAGTTCAAAAATCACATAGAAAGGTTCAAGCTTGAAGGCGCGACGAGAGTATCGCAAACTTGAGTGGGGGAGAATGTCACGCACGACGAAGGTTCATACGAGATTTTCTGCACATTTACATTTTTCCACACATGTATAATATTCTAGAAGGCCATTGTACACCATTAGATTAAATGGATATTGGCCGACCATTTTGGTAGGTAGGAATTAATCCTATCCCTCCATTTGGTAAGTGGAAATCAATCATAGCCATCCATTTTGGTAGATGGGAGTTGATCTTGACCATCTATTTGGTAGGTGGGAATCAATCCAAGCCATTCATTTTGGTAGGTGGAAGTTAATCCTAACCATTAATCTGATAGATAGAAATTGATATCGGTCATCAATTGAGGAGGTGGAGACTTATATATACCTTATGTAATTCATTTGTATTCATCCAAAGCATTCTTCACAAACTCTCTTGTGTTCTTGTTTTGCTCTTGAATTCTCTAAATCTCTAAGTTCTTTTCTGTTATCTTTGGAGTGTTTTGTTGGGTTGGAAGACAAACTTAGTGTAACGGACCGTGCTAAGTGTCGCACGATTGCTAGTTAAAGTTTAGGGTCGTGACAATATGTTTTACAAACCTAAACTGCAAAAGAAAAGCTACGGAAAATTACCCATGCTAATAGAAGTAGTTTTCCTCCGTGAGAATAACTCCTTAAATCTAAATTTGTGTAGTTGAATATGAGTTTATAAGTCTGTTAATAGACTTCACTCTTTGCTACATAGAAGCTGCAAAAATCTAGTAACTTTTTTTATTTTGGAAAAAAAAATGCAGCTTTCATGTTGAAAATGCTTGTTTTCTTCAAAATAAATCATTGCAAAACAAGTAAAAGAAATTCATTACAGGGATTGGCCAAAATGTGAAGCTCATGATTCCACCATTCTGCATTAATTTATACACAGATAAGAAAAGAAGCTATAAAGTTCATATTCTTTTTATCTTCCAAATTAAAGACTATATAAATAAGCAGATAAAAAAAATCAAAAGGAAATAAAAAGGAGTAAAAACAAATTGCAAACTTCAAAATCTTGTACAAAAGCTGGACATTATATGTCAATCCCGAAAACCCCTTCTTCCCTGATATCAAATTCACAGGATGAATGCGGCAAGTGGGGCGCAAAGACAACATGAAGTCGCCTCCTCGTCTTCCAACTAACAAAACTAGCTTCACTATCATTCACAAAGCTACTTTCGTCCCTGGACAAGAAAAGCCTCGAATTAACACAATTAGCCCAGGCCAATCCCAATGCCGCACAAACCCTCCTCCCAGATGAATAGAGGCTACCCAAATTCCCAACTCTCATTCCATTTACTCCCTCGCCTGATCCCACAACATCCATCACCTGATTAGTCACCACCACCGCCAAATTAAATCTTCTTGCCAAGGCCTTTAACTTTCCAGATATCTTGAAAAACAGCGATGACCTCCTCTTTAGATCGGTCGGAGTATTCTCAAACTCAGACCTAAAAAGCGCTGCAACTGAATCAATCACAATGAGCCGAATAGGTAATTGAGTTTTGGAATTTACAAGAAAAGATTCTATCTTAGGAATTATATCAAGCAGTTGGTCGGCAGACTGTACACTTTCCACATATATGTTATCACAAGGATTATAGTTGCGCTCACGATTATTATTGAGGAAATACTGAGAGTATAGAGATTGAAAAGAAAGAGATAGTTGGAGGAGGCGGCGAAATGGGAAAGGGAATTCAGTGTGGAGGTAGAGAGAGGAGGCAGAGAGGCCACCGAGGGGGAGTGGGAGCTGGGCGTAGAGGGAGAGTTGGAGGCAGAGTTGGGTCTTGCCGGAGCCGCTTTCTGCGACGATTTCGGTGATTGAATTGCAAGGGATGCCACCGTTGAGAAAGCGGTCAAGGATGGGACAACCCAGGCTGCATTTTTGCGCCGGTGAAGAAGGGCAAATGAGACTTTCAGGAGTCATTGCTGGAAATTTTTCTTTGGTGGTGAGTGGAAAATTTTAAGAAAGGGGTTTAAATTATTATGGGCGGGAATTAAAAAGTTTCTTCCATTTTTGAAAAAAGTCGAATGCTTTAATTATAATTTTATGAAAAATCAAAATATAAATCAGTCTATTAATTGGTTACTAATCGCCACTTTCTATCGCTTAATCGCAAGACTTACTTCATTTATTCAAATGATAACGTCCTAATATTATAAAATATTTATATTTCTCTTATATATATATATATATATATATATATATATATATATTGCTTATTTTACAATTCAAATATTGTAGATTAATCTGCCTTGCGATTCATGCCCAACTATTATAATTAGTTACAAAAATAGATTAAAAATTACACCTTTAAAATTTTATGATTTATATATATTAATTTACATTAATATTAATTATAATATGCCTTATATAGTCAAAACTTTGTTAAGTACATATTAGAAAAACCTTTAAGCAAAAAAGAAAAAAAAAACATCAATCACTCTATCTTCACCCAAGCACCATTACTAGGTATACCAGCATGCACCAGAAACAAGAAGTAGTACCCAGGTGGTGCAATCTCAGCCTTTGATGGTCCAAGAGCATACAAAGTATGCGTATTGGACGATTCAGATGTAACTGAAACCATTCGCAGCACTACCAGTCTCTGATTCATGGCAAATGAGTGCGTGGTAAAAGATGGCGAAACTATTCTTACAGACAAAACATTTTTAGACAAATACTCTTCAACATGGAACTTCACACAGAAGAATTCATCATTCCCATATCCTAATGTATTGTCCAATGACAAAATCATTGGCCTTATCACTCTGTACTCTGCCGACAAGTATGGTGGTGAGAATGCCTCTAAGCTAAGATCAGTAGGGAATAACGCGGTGAAGTTATAGTTGGCGTGGGGGTTACTTCCGCCCACCAAAACTCGCCCATCCGGCAGTAAAATGGCCGATGAATGGTACATTCTTGGCGTTGGAGAGGCCGACATGATCGAAAATCGCCACGAAGGAAATCCATATGGGCGGTATATGATGGGACTAGTGATAGGATCACGACCATCATCATACCCTGCAGTGCCTGATTGAGCACCGTTGATTATGATCACATCACCGGTGGGAAGAAGCAGCATATCGCTCATGACTCTCCTTGTTGGCATTGTTTCCAATACCCAACTGGGATTTTGTTGAGAAACCATTAACCTTCCACATGTTGAAGTTGCCGGCAGAAAGGTTCCACCTTCAGCTCTACGATATGAGCCTCTTGGTGCACCTCCACATATCAGAACTTCAGCTTCAAGCCTGTCGCTGTTTTCGTTTATCGGAAGTAAAACTGAGGATCCTGAGCTTGGATAGTTGCGAGGAACATTGTTTGGAATGCTGGGATATTCTCTAACAATACGGTGCCGTTTGTAGTCTAGTAGAATTGATCTTGTGTTCGCGAAAATAAACAAGTTCCCATCTGGTAGGAGGTGTAGAAATGGATATAAATTGTTCTCTTCCCGATAATCATTAGTCTCTCTCAAGAGATTTAGTGGAAAAGTGCCAGAAACCGAAGGAAAAAACTCGTAATTGAATTGTCTTCTACCACCAACAATGATGATTCTTCCATCAGGCAAAATTTGATTACTTGCATACCATCTTCTTTGTGCTAAATAGCGAGGAAACTCAATCCAATCACAATATTGGTCATTAGAGCAAGAACTAAAAGTGCGTATTACATGGTCACCATCATTGTATCCTCCAGTTTGTACTAAGGTTCCATTGGGGAGAACAGCCCCAGAAGAGCACCAAGCATCAGTTTGGAGCATTAGGGGACGGATTGAGTTAGTGGAAATGTCATAGAGGATGGAGTGTGCAGTGCAGTCTACTTGCAGAGCTTGGTCACTGGGGTCGACCCGGCAGCGACCTCCAGGGAGAGATATGTTGGATCTCCCAAAATCCGTGCGGTCAAACATGATAACAGTGTTGTCATGCAGAAGCTGCATATGCATCGCTGATATGCCTATGCATGAAAGCAACTGTTGCCAGTGGCCTTGGCGGCCAGTATATGGAGATAATAAGGTGCGGGGTATTACGAGAGGGTGGAGGGAGAAGAGTGCGAGTGAAAGTAGGACGAATTTGGCAATGTTTGGGGTCATTTTAGTTAGAGATAAGTGTGATTCTCGGAGGAGTATAGTTGCAGCTAGCTGCGATGTAAATGAGTAATTAGGAGAGAGTTGGTGCAGTTAAGTCGATGAAAAATGAGAAATATATAATATAGACCAATCTTGATTTGCCATTCTAAGAATTAGTGGAGACTGACAATAATCTTGGCACAGCCTTATGAGCTGCAGAGATAAAGGATGTACCTCTTGCGTGCTCTAGAAATGATGCTTCAATTAAGGGTGATGCATGTCCTCAAGTTCAAAAAATGTAGGACACTGGAGGGTCTTCCTTTTAAAGTCAAGTGATAATTGCCAAAAATTTAAGGGAGTTCCATCAGCTTACAGTTGAAAAATGTTTACTCAGTTTCACATACAGTATAGTGGATAGCAACTTAGTTCAAACAAGGGCTAAAACATCGTCAAGAATAATTAGGACACCAAAAATGTAACACCTGTAATATGGAGGAGGAGGAAGAGGAGCCAAAAATTTGAAAAATAAAAATAATAAATTACATACTGACTCGAGGATGTTCAACCTAATTCCTTCTACCCCGGTTTCTCCTTGATGAAACAACTGTTGTCCATCCATCTTCTACTAGAGCCTCCTGGCGACTCGGCTCATCTGCTTCCATGTTCACTTGATTTGACCTTGATTGAAATTGATGTGCATCCACCATCATGTTTGATCTATTATCACCTATATCATTATCGTCATCATCGTCATCCCCCTCATCATCATTGTCTGTGACCTAGGTAGGAGTAGAAAGCAAAATTAGAAAAGAAAACCGAAGCTTATAAAAATCATTTAACTTCTAAATTTTGGCATACTACATCACTGAATACACAGTAACTGAAAGAAGTTCCAATGCCAAATTCCGTGTGATGATTTCTTCTTTGCAGGCACCAAAAATGATGGCAGTTTATGCAAAATGCTAAGTACCATTAAAAAGCCCTAGAAATGCATACAGAGGTGAGAAAACCCCTATTGCACGCTGTTCAAGGTAATGGAGCAAAGAATATCCTCTGAAAATAGGATATCTAGTAGACCATAAGACAATATGCATAATCTCCATGGTATATTTTGTTAAACATATCTTATCTGAACTACCAATTCTTTGATACCAAGGTTTTATGTCTCCTAATGCCCACAGTAGCTTAAACGTTTTAACTTGAATATAAAGGATCACTACAAGGAGATCCTTTCTCTGACCAAATAGATGCAAAGAAAATCAAATTTCCAAATTTATAAGGTCTCATAGGAGGACAAATTTCTAAAATCCACGTGTGAGTACATAAGCACTAAGAATGGCAAAGTTTGTATAAACCATCTAAATTGTTTCCCCCAATGGAACATTCAAGGGGCACAAAGCACTCACTATACCTACAAATAAAACTTCCATTGGTTGTGTTTTGCCACAAGATCAATACATGCTCAACTATGCTGCCGCACTATTTGTGTCAATTGACAAAGCAGGCCAGTCACCAAATTCTAAAGGAGGCATTTGGTAATAGATTGTGCTAAGGATTCATAGGCTTAGACAGATCATATCGTAATTTCTTATTTTAAATATTTCCTAGTTATAACTTATTTCTATTCTAAATAAAAATCCTTAGAAATTAGTTATTTTATTCCTAAAGAAACTAAGTTTCCTATTTTCATAATTTTCTAGTTTAATATTTCTTAGTTTACTTATTTTAATATTTCCTAGTTTAACAATGTTAACCTCTATATAAGAGAGGTGATTTTCTCATTCATAAAATAAGTCATAAGATGTTGGTCCCTTTTGATAAGTCCAAAGGTCCGGGTTCGCTTTAACGAATCCCATTGTCGGTGACACAATCTGGGGTTCATAACAGATTGAGCATCACCAATGCAGTAACTTAATGAATCTGTACTAGGACTGTCAATTGCAAACTCAATGTGCTCTCCTTGGTAAATTTCAGAATCAATATGGCAATGAAAATACGCATAAATTAAGAGCTCAAACAGGTATCATCAGTAACCCAATGAATCTGTACTACGATGGTCAATTGCAAACTCAATGTGCTATCCTCAGTGAATTTCAGAATAGATATGGTAAATCTAAATGTAGTCTTAAGACCTTGAAAAAGCAGACAAGACATATCATAAATTAAAAATTGAACATATTAACACCTGTCTGACATGTTGATGACCTCCTGTTCTAGGACCTGCTTGCCTCAACCTTTCAATAGAGCTATAAATGCTCTCCAAACATTCTTCATGCATAATCATTAATTTTTCTGCTACCTGCATAGAGTCAAATCATATAAGATCAAATAGAACATTGTCTTTCTGATGTTCACAACTAGCTATATTTAACCGGGAGAAATGCATACATAATTACTAACACCTGGTTCAAGCACAAATTTTATTAGAATTAGTATAAATACTATCGAAACATCAAATTGATAGATGATAAACACCCAATGATGTTGGCAGCCATTGCAGGTAGTAGTTGGACCAATAGGGCCAACAATTTAACAAAAAAGTTACATACTTTGCAGTGTCCTAACCATTTCAATATGAAAATCATCTATGAATAAGGTGACAAAAACAATTAAGAAGTCAATCGACTTTCAGCTAAGCAATTTTAAAGAAGCAAAATTTGAACAAGTTTTTGCACAAAAAAATGTGAACATGAATATAATGATTAGAATTAATTGGACTGGTATATTGGAACAGTACGAGAGGCTACCAAAACTTGCAAAGAGGTGTAAAAAAACTTCAAGAATTGGGATGAAGTAAACGAGTATACATCACTCCAGTGCAAATGGATGATAACTATAGAAGTTAATAGCAACAATTGAACGCAAAAGAGAAAAGAAAGCATACCTCCTCAATGCTGCCATCCTCAATCATTGTGTTGAGAGAAAGCATACCTTCTTCCAGGATATTTTCTAAATCATCAATATAAAGTGGCTCTGGTCGAGGGATTAAGGAATATAGAAAACAGAAGAAGAAATAAGAAACAACTAAAATCACACTTTATCGGTAAAAAAGAAAAAAAAAAGAACTGAAATCTTTGACATTCAAGTAAAAATAATAATAATTTTAAATACGATTTGTAGTTATCAAACCTTTCATTACAGAATTTCATACATCCACATTTATGTGAAAAATTCACATAACACATATCAAAATTTTACAAGTACGTCTAATTGAACAAAAAATAGGGAAATTACAAGCTTTGTCATTCATACATGAATTAAGGATCAAAGACTAAAGTAATCAATTAATGAACATAAATTACAAATGTTGACTCAATAATACAATCAGGCAATAAAGGTCATGTTTACAACCTAGAAAATTAAAAAAGCAGAAACTTTTGAAGCTCAAGGTAATATGAGTTGAGTTGGAAGAGGTTCACCTTTGGACTGACTGAACCAGGAGAATATATCAGAGCCGAGCTGCTCAGCTAATTGGTGGGAGTTGCAGCCCCCCCACTCATTCTCAACTGCGAGTTGTAGAGCTGACCATCTGGAGAGAATCAGATATATGCCTTCTTGGAATATAGGAATGGACTCTGCAGCTAGCTGCCTAGTGGGTCCAGCTTGGACGCCGCCACCTCCATTCATGGTGCTGCTCAGAATCAGATATATGCCTTCTTGGTATATAGGAAGATTTAAAATAACTATTTTGAAGCAGTTTCTACTTTTCTACTCTCTACCATTTATTATGTTTATTAGTGCCAATACAACTTGCCCCAGTCACTTAATTCAAATAAGCAGTGATGAGAGACATAAAATGAATAAAGTTTTAACTATAATCCAAGTAGCAGAATCAATTACTAGAATACTAATTGAGCTAGTTTTGCTAAACTTCAGAATCTGTGTATCTGGAATGAGTTCAAAGGAGAATTAATGGGAAAATACAAAATCAATAACCCAAGTTAGAAAATTTAACTCAATCTAAACTCGACTAAAAAATCCCAGTTTATTAACCTTGGAAACCTCAACAAAATTATTACTAAAATCATCTATCAATGAAAGTAATAGAATGGTGGAATGTCGGCAGAGAAAGGAAAAGGAAATTCAAAAGTAATCTCACCTGGTCGAAGTCGGTACTTCTGCTGGGTGATGACGGAGAGAGGCAGCACTGCTACCTGTTGCTTGGTTCTGCGTGAAGAGAGGACGGGGGTTTGAGCAAGAGGAAGGGCTGACGACTGAGTAAAACCTAATACGGAGAACAAAAACTTTAGGGAAAACTACCAAAAAAATACAATGTAGGGATATTTGGCGTCTGCATTTTTTTCTTATTATAATTGAATCCCTAATGTTTAGTGTGGGCTTTTAATTGGGTCATTCTATAAAATTTTCTATTCGACAATTGGACCTGATTCTATAGTGCTCCGAAAAATCCAGCTCTGAACTAGTGAATTTTTTTATCATTTTTATGTCCTGCTTTGAATCCATCTCCAAGCACAAGTTTCTTGTGGCAAGAATAGAGTAGAGACGGCATGTATATGTCTCGTACTGATATATATATATATATATATATATATATATATATATATAATTTTTGAAAATAACAAAATATAAGATAATATTTTATTTAAAAGTAACAAATATTGTTTATTTAAAAAATTATGTAATTAAGTAAAATAATACAAATAAAAATTATAGAATAATGTTTAGATCTGGTCAGTGATTTCTATTCCTGCATAGTTTGGAGATAAACATTAATAGTTTTTTTCTCCAAAAAATGGGATGAGATTGGAAATAAAGTGAAATTTCGAGATAAAACCTCACGACATTACTATTTTATTAATATTTAATAGATAAGTTGACTAAATGACCCGATTAAAAATTATACAAAACATTAAGAGTTTAATTATGAAAACAAAAATAAAAGGAAAAAAAACTTAGATGTCCAATTGAAATCAACCTCAAATATTGAGTGTTCTTTTATAGTTGTCCCAAAACTTTAACTTATTCTAATAACAAAAATAGAGAAACTAAGGCTAGAACTCAATACTCCAAAAACAAACATTATTTATTAAATTTGGTGAGATCTCAACAATTTTTTTTCCTAAAATCGTCTAACAATCAAGGTAATAGAAGAAGTACGTATGGGAAAAAGCAAGAAGATCGAAATTAAGTTTGTTTGGTCTCAAGCTTGAGATCCATGGTGCATTTTATTGATGCCTAAATAATAAAGTTTTATATAAATTTATGTTCTTAGAGTTTATAGATTATGTTTATTTTTAAATTTATGTAATATATATATATATATATATATATATATATATGTTTAGTTAAATTAATCAATTTTAATTTCAATTTAATCATTTTAAATTTAATTAATCAATTAAAATTCAACTTTGTCAATTAAGTTCAATTAATCAATTGAACCCACTTTAATCAATTGAAGTTAAATTCAAACTCAATGATAAGGTGTTAATTATGCCTATTTTTTATAGTGAATTTATAACAAATTTGTAGTGCTTTGTTAGAGTTTTAGTTTGTGTTTTTATTGTCTTTTTAGGTGTTTGGAGATGAAAGGAAAGATTTTAGAGCTAAAATGAATGAAAAATGCTATAAAAAAAAAAAAAGAAAAAAAAGTAGAAGCAGAGACAAAATCATGGAGATCGATGAACCCACAGCCGTGGTTCTACCCGCGATTCTAGAGGAGCTAAAAGGAAGAAGTAGAAAAGCAACAGAAACCCACGAATCGTCCCACACTTGTGGGAATGATTGCAGAATTAGAGCAGAAAAGAGTAGATTGAAGAACTTGGAGCATAAGCAACCTGCTGTTGGTTCCATGCCCGTGGCTTTGCCCATGCATGGTTTCTCCCAAAAACAGAGTTTCAAGTTTTGTCTTCTTTTTTCCATGGGGAGACCTTTTCTCTTTCTTAACTCCTCCCTATCCAAATTAGGAAAACTTCCTAAAGATACTCCTAGGAATCTTCTTAGGGATTCGAGCCTCCAATCACTATACAAGCATCACTTTCTCCTTTGGGCAAGAGAGACGCTTCTTCCTCATTATTTATTCTCTTACAGAATATCACTTCATCACCATACATTTTCGGTAAAACTAACTCATTATTATCTTCACTTAGAAGCATTATATATGGAGAGATCTTAAAAAAGTAACTTAAAGCCAAGGAGGAGGAGACCATTCAAGGAGGTGCCTTGAAGACAAAAAGCATCTCTTATTCCCTTCTTCATTATGTACTCCATTATTTATATTGTTGTTCTTGTTGCTCTTTCAAGCATTAGTGAGTAGTACACTTCTGCTTGGAGAAGCTTTACACCCAATACATATATATACTTAAATTTTCTTTTATAATGAATGAAATATGTGATATTTACACAAAGCATTATTTTTTTGGGTTATTCTTAATGCTTTTTTATGAATATATGCTTGGTTATATCTTGATGATGGTCCGACATGAGACGTTAAGACACAGTCTTTATTATTTGGGTGAATGATATTTTGTTATTTGCATAAAGCATTAGGCTTAGGCTAAGGCTTAGGCTAAACCGGGATGGAACCCTAAGCCTAATTAGTCATTTTTGTGTTAATGAATTGGGATGAGAGTTTCACATCAAATTAGAGGGATCTAATCTTCATCTCTCTAATTTGGGAGAAATTGAGATGAGATCTTAGGTTAGTTTGAGAGTTGAATCCAAATAAGGCAACTCATTAAAGATGATCCCACCACTATCAATATCCATTATTCTAAGTGGATCATTTTATTACGCATTAAGGGAGTAGATTGGTACCCTAATACCTTTATCATTCGAAGGTTTTAATAGTTTTGATTGTTGCCTTTCTTTCTTTTTAATTCTTTTTTTTTTTTAATTTATTAAACATTAGTTTCTTTTACTTCCTTCATAATATTTTTACACTTAGATAACTATAGATGTGTAACTAACATTGTACATTCGCCACTCTAGTACTTGAAATAAATAGTGCACTTGCTAAGTTAACTTTGTATTTTTGTCTAACCACACTCCACTTTCAATTTAATAAATTTAAGTTTAATTAGTCAATTGAATTTCATTTTAATCCAATTAAGTTCAATTAAACTTTAATTTAATCCAATTAAATTCAGCTAATTGAATTCCAATTTAATCAATTTAATTTAATCTACTGAAGTTCAATCCAAGTTGAATTAAATAATTGAATTTCAATTTATTCAATTGAACCCAAATTACTAATTATTTATAAATGATTTTTTTAAAAAAATTAATTTTGATTTTGTTAATATTTTATAAAAGTTAATTTTGAAATAAGTAGTTAATACTTAATAATGAGATTAAATAAATTAGTTTTCAAATACTAAAATTATTTTTGGACTAAAAAATATTCAATTTGGAAACTTAAAAAAATAGTATATCATTTTTATTTTTAAAATCGTAACAATTGAGTCAAGTCCATCATCAGACCTATTTGGTTCATTTTCGGGTTGTCCCTAATCTGACCATAAAATATTATTCTAATATTTGATCTCTCTTAGTTAGATAATATTTTAAGCTTCTACAACACTTGATGGGTCGTGTAAATACTTACTATTAAAATTATTGAAAAGGGACTGGTAGATGCCAGCGGCATTTATGCATCCCTCAGTCTCTGACTCTTTTAGATTTCCATTTCGAGAAGAACAAAAATTATAAAAAAAATTATAAAAAAATTTAATAGAAAAAAATAATTTGAGAACTTATTTTAAAAAACTCAACAAATTAATTATTTTAAACTCAATAATTTATGTGGTGATTTGTGTCATTAATTATAAAAAGTTAATGAGAGATATTTAGAAAGAAGAAAATTGGAGGAAAATTTTTTAAGCCGTACAAAGGGTAAGACATTTTTTTCCCATTCGGCAAGAGCTTTGAATTGTTTGCAATAAAGGATCAGATATTTTCAATATTTTTTTTAATTTTGTCACAAAAGTCATAATTTAGAAAAAATAATATATATTTAAATATATGTTCTAGAGATGAGAAAATAATTAGGTAAAACGTATATTGCCTTTACCTGGAAGGCATGATGATAGGATACACTGAAGAGACATTGAAGATAATATTTTCTAGACAATAACTGCTTCCACTTAGTATACATAAACATATGAATTAATTTCATCACCGATATTATACATATACAAAATAATAATTATGTATATATAATAAATGTCACTGAGTTATTTATTGATTTATTAAAAAATGCTATCAAAATTTTCTCATTCACTTCCTACCGTAAATTTTATATCATATATTTTCAATGTAAAAAATTTCACTTTTTATTTATAAAATACCATTAATTTTATAATATAAATTAATATTTTTTTTAAAAAAAGAGACCCATCTATTTCTTACATTGAAAATATATATTCAAAAGTGTGAAAAACTTTGATGGTGTGTTTACTAAATGACAAAAGATTAGAAGACTTTAATTCTTTATTGTATATATATTTGTATGGATGTGTGTGCATGTCAATGAACGATGATCACGAGAATCCTAACACTGACATAAATTTTTTTGTTCTTTTGTATATTTATTATTTATTTGTTTGTTTTATAATTTCGTCTTTGTCTCTTCTCGGAAGTTGGTGATATGCTCTTGCTAGCGATGGATGATATCCACATTTTATATATGATAAAGAAACTTTATCAAAATTTTGTTATTGTTTTCATTATTATTATTATTATTATTATTATTATTATTATTATTATTATTATTATTATTATTATTATTATTATTATTATTATTATTATTATTTACAGGCCATACTTTGTTTTCTCAACCTTTAAAATTCCCTTAAAAAAAAGATTGTTCAACAAATTCTGTCAAGGAATTTAACCATTCAACCATAAACATAAATAAGATTATAAAATAATTTTCTTCCTACAAATTCTCACATGCAAAGGTTTATTGAAATTACATGACGCTACGAAAATATTAAATTTTATTTAAATAATATAAAAAATTGTAACAATTCCAAATTTAATCTTTTAAAATTTTAATACTTCTTTTTTTAAGAAATACAATATCATAAATGTCAAATATACGGTCAATTTTAAATTTGAGTTTGTTGGTGATAAATAAAAAATAATATATATATATATATATATATATATATATATATATATATATAAACATCCAATAGGCTACCCACATGGCAGTTTTTGAGTATTTATATCATTTTTCTTCTTAAAATTACTTCTCCCATTTATCACATGTATAACTGCAATGAAATAATACTAATTATATTCTCATAGGTTACACATTTTGCTTTAAAATTTTAGATACAAAAATTAATCCTTTCAATGATACAACAAAAATTATATTCTAATGGGTTACAAATTTCGCATTAAAGTTTCAGTAATTACACAAATTGGTCCAGCCCTTTGTTGGGAGCTATGCATTTCCAATAAATAAAACAGTGATTTTTGGCTATGGATTTTAACTTTTTAAGGATGTTTGGGAAGCTATTACAAAATCCATTAGTATTAGCAACTTTTTTTTTCGTTTAAAAAAATCACTAAACAATGGCTTTGTTGTAGTAAAATCATTGCCAACTATTTTTCAGAGTTGAATAACCGAAAAGTCATGCTGTTAGTTGAGCTGTCACCTAAGTTCTACCACATCACTATCCATGTTAACTGGATTGCCATATCATCTAACACCTAAGCATCCACATCAACGGAAGCAATAAAAAATGCCACATCAGCATACTTGTCAGCATGATTGCGTAAACAAAAGACAATAAATAAATAAACCCCACATCCCAAAAATTACACTCTTCCTCAATTTAAATATTTATGTATATTGAAAAACTAGGGTTTAGATTTCTTTGTCTTCTATCATCGACAATCTCTGTATTTTCTAAATTCCTAAACTTTACTGTTAAAGCGATCATGTTTCTACTTATTTAACTTTGCACCCTTTTTCATATTAACAATTTAGTGTTTTGGCAGAAGTGACTCATCCGATATTAATTTTTTTTCACCTCCATTGGTTTATCTCCATATCTTGACTTTCAAATGATTGTCTTTTAATGGGTATTGGGTGAAGTGGGTCCTTGAAGTTTGAATTAGAAAAAAAATAACATTTTCACATAAAAATTCAGTTATTAAGTACAATAAACAATGGGAGAAAACTCATGTGTGGGGCATACATTGTGCAAAAAAATGGTTCACCCTTTCTTCTGGTAAGTGATTTTTCAAATTGGTAAGTGATTTTTCAAATTGCCATTACTTTATTGCTTTTCTATCGTGAGACTTTAATGGGTATTCAGAAATTACTATGAATTTTAGGGATTTTTGGGTAACACTTATTCTATGGTTTTTTTTTATATGTATGGTTAGGGTAAACTGAAAGTTTTTATCTTATTGAATGGTATTAGGGTTTTTATTATATATGTAATGTTGAACTCGTCATTGTCTGATTCTATTGTCTTACTAAATGGTCTTATGTTAGAGTTTTGTAATAGGGTTTTAGGGTTTGTTTACATTACATTAAACCCTTTTAATATGCATTATGTATTATTTTAGGCTTATAGGATTTTGATAATATCTTAACATAATATAACATGTCATGTCATTATGTGATATTGGTATGATGTTATTATATAGTTATATTGGTCTTATACTGGTATGAGCTTCTTATAATTATATTGCATTATTTATGCCAGACTCAGCAGGTGAGTATTTCTTTATTACTATACATTATAATGGCTTCTATGGTCAAAAGATCAGTCCTACGATGATTGGTGTAATATGGACAATATGAGCTTGACTATGATACATAAGTTCCTTCAACATGTATCCGTATATGGAATTGTTAGATACTTCCATATACTATTTGGATTGGGGAACGATGAGCCTTTAAAGCTACTTGAAAAGGAATCAAAAGTGTTCGAGATGCGTATTTCAGTGGATAAAATAAAAAGTTGTTGAGATATTAATTCAACATTGCCTAAGTGATGAAATGGACAATATTGTTGATGTTCCTCACAGAGATGGCAAGGTTTTACCAAATGGAACTATTGAACAGAGGTGTGCATACTCAAGACAATTGCAAAAAGACTTTAAGTACAATGAAGTTATAAGGAAGAAAGAAGCAGAAACAAGTAGACTTGCTAGAGTTAATGAAGTTAAAAGATTTGAATTCCTTGATGACTTTATGAAGATGATTGCTTAAGGTGCATCATCCTATACAACAACCAATTTAGGCATAGTTAATGACAATAATGATCATGATGCTACATTTGATTCTTGTTAAAGTGAGGGTGACATGGGCAAGGGAAAAAATGATAATGACATGAGCAAGGAAGAAAATGTGTCAAAGGGGAATGAAGGTGAACATGATAGTGAATAAAAGGAAAGTGAGGATGATCATGATAATTTGTTAGATGAAAATGTGGAAGATAAGGCAAATGAGAGTGAGGATGATCATAATAATGTGTCAGATGAAAATATGGAACATGATCCAAATGAGAGTGAGGAAGCTGGAAAAAAAAACGTTTTGAGGACTACATAGAAATGGTTGCCATAAACATAAATAGTGGGAAGAGGGGATGACCCAAACAATCAATAGTGAGACTACAAACCCATATACAAACAGAAAATGGTGTTCATAAAGTTGATGTGGATGACAACTCTTACTTTGGTGAGATTGATGACTTAGATTTAGAAAATTTTGATGGAAACGGGGAAGGTGAAATATCTAGAATTTAATGAAAAGAAGCATATGGACAACCATATCTTAGTCTATGGAATGAAGTTTAGATGTTTAAGCCAGTTTAAACAAGCCTACAAGAATTAGGGGACAAAAAATAGGTTCCAACTTCACTTTCCAACTAATGACACATCAAAGGTTATATACAGATGCAAACAAAAAGGTTGTCCTTTTAGACTATGGGCAAATAGGATAAGTAGAAGGAATCTAACCATACAAATTAAGTCTTCCAATTTCATAATGGATTGCAAGTAAATGCTTTAATAGATTTAAAGAGGATCCATATTGGAGCTTGGATGATATAATTTCCACTGTGAAGGATGATATTGACTATAAACTTTTGAGGATGAAAGCATGACATGCTAATAATATGGCTTTATTGTGGGTATTTGGTGTTGAAAATGTTCAGTATGTAATGTTACTATCATACAAAGCAACCCTAATCTCATCAAATACAGAATCTACTATCACCATAAAGAGAAATGAGGGAAAGTTATTAGATTTCTATGTTTGTTTAAGCCCATTTAAGTATGGTTAGAGATCTGGGTGTAGGCTAATAATTGGGCTTAATGCATGTTGGTTAAAAGGGTCATTTGAGGGACATTTATACTCAATTGTTGGTATAGACCCTAATGAATGCATATTCCCTATTGTTTATGCAGTTGTAATGGGAAATGAAAATCGAAAGGCATGGACATAATTTCTATTGAAACTAGGAGAGGACTTAGAGATCGCAAACAACTACAACATTTTATTTATGTTAGACAGACAGAAGATATTAAAATTAAAACTAAAACTATATATGAATAATCAAATGTAGTGGTCTGTTAATACATGTATCAAAATAATATAATTTTGTGTTATTGTGTGCAGGGTTTGATAGGTGTAGTTAAGGACATTTTCCCTGATTTTGAACATAGAAATTGTGTCAGACATATATGTACCAGAATTTTAGGAAAAAGTATAAGGGCAAAACTTTAAAAGACTTTATATGGAATGCTGCAAGGGCTACAAGTGAGGTTAGATTCAAATATTGGCTAAGAGAGATAGAAATGCTAAAAAATGGTTTAACCACCTTGATAGGCCTTTCAATACTTGGACAAATCCTTATTTAGCATATATACCAAATGTGATGTTGCCTAGATATTAAGCCAAGAATGGAGGTTGAATTGGATAAAAAAAATTAACTTTGAAGTGCAGAAATAAAATTTAAGTTTATAAGGGATAGAGAAATTTGACACAAAGATTTTTATAGAGGTTTGGGTGTTAACCAACCCTACTCCTCTCCCCAATCTCAATTGGGAGTTTCACTAACACTTTACGTGCTACAATGGAGTTTTACAAGCTCACTCCCAATTATGATGTTTCTAACAATGGATCACACCTAATCCAAAAACCCTTGTGTTTTAATGGCTCATACAAATAATCAATTCCTTGTGTTTTGAAGGCTCACACAAACAACCCTTACAAGTGATCTACTCTTAATCCCAAGATACCCAAAACTCACTTGAGTGGATGATTACAGAGAGAAGCACTTATAAATCTTTAATGCTCAGAAAATAATGAGCAAAAGATTTTCATAAAGAATAAATGTTGGTTTTTAAAGTATTAAATGCACAAATGACTTACAACAAGATTTTGATTCGAAGTATTTTGCTATTCTCTTGTTTTGGATTCATGAATGACTTGCATTTATACTTTTATGGTGAATTCTAGCCATTTGATTGCATTTAATGTGGAAAAAGTCATTGCACCAACCCTTCTAATCGCGTCTGACATGTTTTTCTTTCATCTTTCACGGTTGTGACTACGTGTATTACGGTCGTGACTGTTCTTCCAAGTCGTGACTTGAGTGGTGACCTTGGCCGTAAAGCATTCTGGAAGGTTTCGAATAGTTTGTTCACGGCCGTGACATTTTATCTTCACGAGCGTGACATCCTTCCAAGCCGTGGTCTAAGTGGTGACTCTAGCCGTGAAGCTCTCTGGAAGTATTTGTCATGTATTTTCACATGCATGACTTTATTTCATAGGTGTGACTGATATGATCATTCACGATTGTTATCTTCCTTCATAGCCATAAACTTTAAATGTTGGTTCGTTGGCATTAGACTTCATCACGGGCGTGACACATAGGGTCACGGGTGTGAACATGCTACTTCTTCAATTTTATCTTTTGAAGTTTAATCTTCCATTCTCCATTCTTGCTAACATATTTCATACCATGTTCAATAGACTTAGAAAATAAGCATGTTAAATACAATATTGCTATTTTATTTGTTATCATGAAAATGACGGAAATATCCCTCAAGGTTCAACATGTGATATGCTACTAAATAATCTATGTGAATGTTTTAACATGTAATATTCTAATTATGTCATTTTTTCACTCCCTGAGTCTTATGATTCTGACTTTAATGAGGTTTGTTTTTTCATTGTAGATACATTCTAGATGCTAGGAACAAACTTATTATTACTATGCTAGAGATGATAATGACTAAGCTCATAGGATAATGTACAAGAAAAATCAAATAGATGATGATAAAGTTCATTAGGAGGTTTTGTCCTAAGGTTGTCAAAAAAATTACATAAACTTATTGAGGCTACTGCTAAGTTTCAACCTGACTACTCAAATGGCCCTAAAGTGCAAGTGAACGGACCCAAAGGACATTCATAGTTGACATGGGGTCCAAAACGTGTACTTATAGGAGATGGGATCTCACTGCAATTCCATATGCACATGCAGTATGTGTCATTGTCCATAATAATGAGAATGTAGAAGAGTATGTTTCATATTACTATAGTGTCCATAAATATAGGAATGTCTATTCCCGTTTCATTAATCCAACATAGCCATAATATATGTGGCCTAAAGTATCTAATGGTGGATAAGTGATGCCTCTTACTATTGTCAAGAAGAAGAGAGAGAGGAAGGCAAAGGCAAGAAGAAAGAAGGCAGTGGAAATTGAACAAATTAGAGGACAAGAGAAATAAAGAATGGTATAACAAAAGGCCATATAAAGGGTTTCTAGAAAGGGCAACGTTGGAATCACATGCAATATTTGTAAAGTCTCAAGACATAATACTAAGGGACACCACAATTCATTTCTGGATAAGCACATGGATCAACATTAAATGTAGTAGTTGAAAATCAGAATGAGGTGCATAATATAGTTAAACTTCAAAATGAGGTAATTTGAGTTAATTGCATATGCTTCATTGTCATTTAGTTAATTGTATATTACACATGCTTCATTGATTGATGAAATTATATGCAGATTGGTACAAAGACCAACCCATATAATCTTGTTCTTGAAATTATTTGATCAACATAAGGTAAAATTAATCTTTTCTGAATTTGGCTTCATACAAATTAACCAAAATACTCATATTTTTATTACATAAACTTCATACAACCTCTATATTAGTTCATGATATACATAACTACAGACCAAAAACCAAAATAAGCCAAACTATCCATGTCTTTCCCTTCCGTGCATGTTTCATCCTCTGAAGCTCTCTTTTTTTTTTCATTTCAAGCTCCAATTCAATTCAATCTAATTTCTTCCTCATATGAGCTCTAAGAGGGAACTCCACATCATGCCACTGAAAGAAACTATAGCCTCCATGGTCCTGCAAAAACGACAACGACCATTATCAAAACCCATTGAAGACCCATGTAACCATGTCAAAACCCATATATATTTTACCTTATTTATTGCACAAATATAAAATCTTCTTCTAGGATTATTTTCAATCCAAGATGTCAGCATCCTCGCACGCTGTCCACACCTACAAATAATATTTTTCCTACTGCTTGAAATGCTCATGCTCACCAAGTCTTCCATCACCAGCCAAAATCACCATAAACCCTAAATAACTTTAAGAAGGAAAGCACATTGGAATTCAAAAATGGATATAATGAACCCTAACCTGTGATATTTGAAGAAGAAAAAAATAAAAGAAATATATTAAGGAATAGTGTGATTTTTGGGATGTGAGATTTAATTTTTTTTTGTTGTCTTTTGTCCACATAATCATGATGACTAGTATATTGATGTGACAATTTTTTATTGCTTCTGCTAATGTGGATGCTTAGGTATTGGATGACATGGCACTGCAGTTGACATAGGTAGTGATGTGGTGGAACTCAGATGACAACTCAGCTGTCAGCACGACTTTCCTGTTATTTAACTCTGGAAATTGGTTGGTGATGATTTTACTGCAACAAAGCCATTTTTTGGTATTTTTTTGAGATAAAATTTTTTCCTGTGATTTTACTATAATAAGAGTTAAGTTCAGTAACCACATGTGAAATAAATCCCATAGCAGGGACTAAGGACCCATCCGGTAGTTAATCAAGTAAGTTTTTTGGAACCTTTTTTTTTTAAAAAAATATTAAAGAAATATTGTTAAGGTAATAATTAAGCGAAAAAGTTTAGGGATCTTGAAAGGTAAAGATAAACCCACTACTATAATAATTTATTAAAGCAAACTAAATTATTTCGGCAGATTATGTTCATTTAGGAGGAACCATCAATAGGGTTATGGGGAATGAAGTACCGAAAAGAGAGAGCAAATGCCGAAGAGAAAAGTGATTAGCTCATGTGCTTCTTAACACTAATTAATTTCAAATAAAAAACACTAATTATTTTCTTAATCTCTTATTCATGTTTGGTAAATCGCAAAAGTTTAGAAAATTAAAAGGAAGAATATAGCAATAGTAAGGTTGGAAGCCATGAAAAGAAGGATCTCAAACCTCTATTTAATACTCAAAAAAAAAAAAAGGACGAGCTTACTATGCAAAATTAATGTTATTTCAAGTATGATTGGAAGATTTAGGAAGCATTGACCGCCGAATAGGTCGAAGCTACAAGTGGAGATTAATTAGGCTGATAAAGTACAGGAGACTACTGTATGTTAGAAAGGATAAAAAAATAAAATACAAATTTAATGTTTTCACTACTCTTATAATTGAGAACTAAAATATTCTTACGTCCAAGCTGTCACACAAATTTAATGTTTGTTTGCTTGAGGGATTGTAATCCAAGTTTTGTAATGCTTATCTGTAAATAACAACTTGGTTAAGAAACCAAATTTAATTTTTATAATAGAGGATGATAGATTGGCTTATTCAAAAGAGTGGGAATTAATTTAATTTTTTATAAATAGTTTTCAAATTTCAAAAAAATAAAAATATTTTTTTTGGAAAATGTTTTTCTTAAACACAATGTGAAATGGAGATTAAATCTTGTTATTGAATCTTCAATGAATTTTCTTTTCCATTATTTTGGCTTAAGAGAGAAGATGAAGAAGAAGTATAGAATGAGGTGTTAAAATGTGTGCCACGACATCTCCTGCTACTCAATATGCCAAGTCAGAGAGCGTGAAGTTCACGCATTGATATTTTTATCAAATATGCTAATTTTATGTTTTAAAATAGCAAATTTCTTAATTGAAGTGATTCCACATATATAAATTAAAATTCATGATATGAACTAATTAGTGTTGATTTAATGACACACAAGAAGCTTCTTTTTCAAAAGCCATATTATCATATAATTGGGGCCGATACTAAAGTCAATTCAAAGAAAGAGAGACATTTTGGCTTGTGATGCAAGGCATTGAAGTGCTCATTTTCTAAATCATTATATTGATATAATTTTGTCAACAATTATAATGCCGGAATTACGATTTTGTTATCTATTTACACAAAAACGTACGAATACTCTAAAGAAAAGTATTGTGAAAATATTTTGCAAGTCCATATTCAATACATATGATAATTTTTTGGGTAAATTTTACAGACTGTCTCTTAATTACTTATTACTAATGCAGAGTAATATCTCTTAATTTTAACTTAAAACATTAATATCATTCAATATTGATTTATGTAACATAAATGTGTCTTTTACTTATTTTTTATAGGTTTACAAATTATCATTTATGATTAGACACCATATCAATGCCTATAGATGATACATTACTGTTTATATAGAATAAATAATTTTTTAAAAAAAATTGTGCTTAATAGATTTTTTTTGTGTTTCGGTGATTTTGATATGGTGATACTATAATAATCACACAATACAATAAATTTAAAAAAACATCTAAGCACAATTTCATAAAAACAAAAAAAATCATTTAAAAAAATTATTTAAAAAGGTATATATTTCATGTCAGTGGATGCCCAGTTATCAAGGATATTCCATATATGTGGTTATATGACATCTAGTCATCAAGATAGCCTATAAAAATAGTTAAAAGAGACATTTTTGTTGTATGAATTATATTTGAGAGATATTAGTGTTACAAATTAAAGTTGATGGATATTATTATCTATATAGAATACACTTAGTGACTCTATGATATATCACCGTCTGCATAGAATATATAATTTTTTGAAAGAATTGTGCTTAATGGATTTATAATAATCACACAGTACAATGAATTAAAAAAAATTTAAGTACAATTCCTAAAGAGCAAAATAAATTTATTTAAATACAATTCTTTAAAAAATGTATATTTTATGTCAATGGACAACCAATCATCAAAGGTATTCCATGCAGGCGGTTATGTAATATCTAGCCATCTAGTTAACTTATAAAAATAGGTAAAAGAAATATTTTTATTTTATGAATTAAATTTGAGAGATATTAGTATTACAAATTAAAGTCAATTAATATTATTGTGCATTACTACTAAATTGAGAGATAATTTGTGAAATTTATCCCAATTTTTGGTCCACCCAAATTTGATTCGATATCTAATTGTGTCTTAACTTGTACTCAATTGCTCGTAAGTTATATAAATTTATACAATTATATACTTTTTGTCTCAAGAAAATAGTCCAAATTTTTTTCACACAAATTAAGAAAAATTAGATATTGTAGTTATGTAACAAAATTTTTCCTATTGCTTTTCTATTATACCATTCATTTGGAATAAATAACTAATAATTATTACAAGAATCAAAATTATCAATGAAATTAATATAGGATAGAAAATATAAATTGTTGTCAACAAATTTGACAAATGACAAATCATAAATCAATAATATTATATTTCACATGGATTGAAATAATTTTCATTTGAAAAATATAAAAAATTAAGTATAAATTATTAATTATAAAGTAATTAAATAAAGGTACGAAAAAAAATTCATAAGTTAGTTGCAGAAAAAAGTCAGTGAGACTATTTTGGGAAAATAAAAAAAAGGAAAGTGCAACTATTTTTTGGGATGAATAGAGTATTCAACTAAAAATTTATGCAATGAATTATTATAAATTATATGATAGTACATATAAAGCATTAAAAAATTAAGCAATTAACTATTGATTTTATCTATTATCAATTATATATTACGTATTTCACATCCCATGAGGTGAGATGGGATGAGAGAAATTATTTTTCAATTAATCAAATGTTTTGAGTTTAGATCTTAAGTATGAAGTATATTTAAAACTTGGAATTGAATATTTTATTTCCTTTATAGATCTATTCAGTGTAAATTCAAATTAGTACGCAGTTTGATAGACTATAGTATAGTGTAATGGGCATATATAAGATATTTCTCCACTCCTCCGGCTGGTTTAAGTCAGCTGCTAGTAGCTGATATATATGGATGGGTTCAGATCATCGGAAGTTTTGTTTTGTTTTGGGTTTTTCTTGTTCCACTTGTGCAACCAAAAATAAAAAAATAAATAAAAAATGACATAATTGACTGAATTTTTAAGTTAATTATTAAATAATTTTCATTTGCAATCATAGTATTTAGGCTTCAACAACAAGTAGAAGAGATTATTATGGTAAAACAAACCCATTCATTGCTCTTTTAGTGCTTCATTTGTAGTTATCTTTATTAATTATTATGATACCATCTTCACACCGTAATTATTTCAAAAGCACAATAATATCATTTAATTGGCGTGTACCCTTCGGCAATATATATATATAATAATACATTTCATAAAAAAATATTTATTTTTTGTTTTTATATATAGATTTTAAAATTTTGTATTTTTTATTAACAAATATAATCAATATATTTAAAATTCTAAATTTACGTGTATGTCTTGAAATATATATTTATAAGAATTCGGAATATATTAAAAGTAACATTATATGTGTTCATAATAAATATATTTATGAGTATAATAAATTAAAAAAAAAAAAGAAAAGTGATATATATTTTAAACATATAACTGTTATTGTTAATATTTTTCTTTAGGACACAGCTTGAAAATCTATAAATTCATTTTAATTGAAAATTTTAGATCTAATTAGACATTAATAAAAGAACGAGGGGGCCAATTTGCTCTCTTAGTTCCAAAGTGTTTATAGGAACGTTTCTTTCGTTATTGTTTTTTTTTCCAATCCAATAGGAGGAATACAAATACAACATAACTAAATCAATGCATAAACAAATCATAGCCTAACCACTAATCTCATTATCAAATGAAAACTAAAATATGCAAATTATTGACTAACCCAAATCCCTAGCGTATAAGTTATTGCAAGAGAAGTGCCAATTAGGATATAATGCAATCTTTTCTTTTTCTTTTTCCTTTTCCTTTCTTCCCCCCTGTATATTTCCTATATATGCAAAAACAAAGTGTGTGAATTACAATTCATTGGCTTTTGATAATTCAAGATAATTTAAATTTGATTAAGATTACAAACCCAAAAAAATTAAATATAAGATTAATTAATTAATATGAGTTTTCTTTTCAAACAAAATCCTTGATAATTATTGAAATTGCATGTGTCTATCCCACATTTTTGGAAGATATGTGTATAATCGAAACACGGCATATCTATTAATATATCTATCTATAACATTAAAATGAGGTTCGTTTTTACTCCAGTTACTACAGTAATATGACTATATTATCCTTTTGAAAAACGACGCCGTGTTCGACTATTAGTTTTTTCCAACTGCAGCATCACCATACGGCACCGTTCAGTGATCATGACAAAAAATATCTCTGACTGGTTGTTGTCACCATACTGGAATTAGTTTTTATTTTGTTATATTACGATTATATCCTTTTATCCTATTTATTCATCTTTATTTTACATATATGCAAATATGGACATTTGTCTTTTCACTAATCAAACTCATTTATGCATAAGTGGTCAGCCTCCCATTTTTTATTTTTTTATTTAAATATTTTACAGTTATTATTTTTATTTTATTTGTTATTATTAATGTTGTTTCTTTTATTAGTTTCTAATTACAAATACACAGGGATTTAATTTTCTTTTTCTTTTTCTACATATTTTAAAGCGTTTTAATTTAATTAATATATTATATTTTAGTTATTATAATTTTGTAAGTGTCATAACAGCAAACATTCTTTACTAACTTTATTATTATTTTTAAAAAAGAATATTTGTATATAGTAAAAATTTACTAATAAGGCATTATTTTTTTAACTTGATTTTAATAAATATTAAATAAGTTTTTCTATAAAATACAATTTTCATAATTAACATTATTTTCATATCTTTTATTTTTAAAAGTGATAATGGCAGCTAAGCAAAGTTGCTAAGATTCATAAAAATGCTTAATATTTTGTCCCAATCAGAAATCTCTCAATGTATACACATTTCGGCTGACTATAACATTATCACGGTCCCAAACTTTTAATCTTTTATTAGTGAGTCAGACAATCACTTCTGATGCAGCTAATTTGAATATTATGCAATGATCAGATTTTCAAAATATGAGTTTAATAATTTGTCTTAATGCATTGTTAATAAATAATAAATAAATATAAAAAATATCGTTTTATTTTATTTTTTTATTAATTTTGTTATTTTTTCAATATTAAAATGATAGTGATGAATACTTTTATATATGAATTAATTATCAAATTAAGAAAGATGTAACTAATTATTTAAAAGTCGGATTTAAAAATCAATGACTTATTCATAGCTAGCAACATATAATTAGTTATTTCTCTTATTTAAAAAAAAATCTATTTTTTTAGCTATTTTTAAATTCTGATTAAATTTTTAATTATTTACTTTATATTATTAAAAATCCACCTGCATACTGTTATATTAAATTTACATCTTTCTAAATTACAAATATATTATTTTCGATCTTGTAATATTTTTTTTGAAGGTATAAGCTCGATGTAATAGTTAAACATTTGTCTAATACTACAACATCTATTATTTTTTATCAACAACCAACTGAATTAGTTGGTCCGTCAACTAATAATTTGGTTCACGGTTCCAAGGATATATACACTCTTCCACCACTAATTATTAGGATTTATGGAATGGAACGTGTTTTTCAAATTGTCATAAACAATTGTGCTGAATATTTTTACAATTTAATTTTCAAAGTCATACACATTTCTAAGTATCAAAGTCCATCAAATTTTTGATACAAGCCAGCTGGAAAAGCATCATCTTCAGGTTAGTAAAGTCATATTTTACTAAGAAATTTCTTACCAGCAAAATCAAAATCAATATCCTCTAATCCTAATATGGATGCATTCCATAATACACAAATCTCATTATCCAAGACTAATTTTTTGTTTAATTGCAAAATTTCATTTCTATTTATATATTATGTAAAATTTTATGACATTGTGTACAACTTTTTTATTATATATATTAATGCTAATAATTATATTTTTTATTTTTAATTTATTATTGTAAATTTTTATATATTTTTCATTCCGTAGCAACGCAAGGTTATATTGTAGTATATATATAAAGCACGGAGCACTTTTATTATTGTAACTACTATAGTAACCTCTCCATTTTACCCATGCTTTGACCAAACACAAAACGTTGCTGCCTAGCTTTGGAAAATGACATCACACCTGAAAACCGTCCACCCAGAGGGCATTTTCCTCCTCACGCCACACGACATCGCATGCAAGCAGCCTGTTGTCCCTTTTATTTGTTGTCCTTTTACCTTCATCAATCCTCTGGCAAGCTCCCTCACTGCAATGCTTAAGTTGCAACTAATGCCTGTCTCTTGCCGCTGGTCAGCAGATACTCGTTGCCGAAGAATGTCGAACGGCGTCGTAACACCAGCTGAGGTGATTTCCGTCGTTATAGACATCCAAACCCTAACCTCTGTAATTGTGACACAGGCTTTTTCTTCGAGAGGTTGACAGCCATGAGAGAGTTGTAAATGGAGATTAAAATTGATGATGGAGTTATAGATAGATGAGAACAAAAGGGAGAAAGATATCAAACCAATAGTCAAAAAAAAAAAAGAGAGAGAGAAGATATGAGAAGGGAATCGGAGGGGAAGTGTTGTGGAAATCGGGTTAGTTTCTATCAAAGTGAATAATTGTGCCAAAAATTAAGACAAAGAAAAATTTCCAAGTAGTTGGTGGAGTCACAAATGGTCTCCCTTAAAAACCAACTTCCTTAGACTCTTAGAGTCTTGGTGACATAATTTTTCCTAGATAATTTAAAGCACAATATATCACAAAGTAAAAGACCCGACAATAGCTATTAAATAGAAATAAAAAGAACACCAGAATTTAACGAGGTTCGGCCAATTATGCCTACGTCCTCGAACACTACTAAAATAATATGTAATATTTCAAAGAAATATTACAAAATGAAATATTACAAGAGAGAAAAAATACAATCAATCTTAGAAGTAGAGAGATTGGTGGTTTTTTGGGATGAATTGTTAAGAAGGGAATGAAGTCCTTTTATAGCCTAATGCTATAGTGGAAAAATCATCTCTTTTCGATGTGGGATTGTCACATTTTAACAGGAAGAATATTATGTTTTCATAATTTTTAAAGATAGGTGTTGAATTTATTAACTTTTCTAGAATTTACCATTTAGCCATTAAAATTATTTTGTTTTACCCAAAAACAATTCCATGTTTTTGTTATGAAGGGGAGAAATCTGCAAAATCAATTATTAATTTATAAAATTTTAATGAAAAATAATTTAGTAGTATTTTCTTACTAAATTAGTGAGATGTATATGAAATTCTTCTTTCATATTTAATTTTTTTACATTGAATCCAAACGACTGAAAAATAGTTTTTTTTTTCTCATTTTTATTTTGTCATTCCAATTTTTTTTATAAAGGAGAAAAATGAAACTCATATTCAAGTTTAAAAAATTTCTAAAATTTGTAACCAACTAAACTACTGGTGATTCCATTGTCATTTCTAAATTTTTATCAGTTGCAAATATAAAACATAAAAATAATTTAGGTTATGAATTAGGTGTGTGAACTTAACACTCATTTTCATCATAGACAAATCTGAAAAGAAAATTTGTTTTACTTTTCAATTTGATTTTTTTTATAAATCTCTAAAATTTATTATCATATAAAATTTACCCCAATTATAAATAAATAGAAAATAAAAATTATTTTATTTAAATCAATATAAAAAAGTCTAAACACTTAACTATAAAATGTATTATACATGTATAAAAAAATATACACTTTTATAGAGAATAAAGAATTTTAGGTGAATAATAAAGCATAAAAAGATTTTACTATAAATATTAAGAAATTTCATATTATTTACTGTTAAAATTTTTCTATTCCAATGTTACACAGGGCTGCCTACTAATTAAAAATAAAACGACCTTAACTACCATTCAAACTCCGAAGAACTTGGTAGAAAGAAAAATTCTTGAAGTGGAAAGAAAACCTTACAGTACATAATTCACCACCACCCACATGTGTATTAGATATTAATTTACATTTTTATAAAGTTAAAATCTGTTCAATTAGAAAAATATCGAAAAAATAAAGGGTATGAGTACGTAATATTATTATTTAAATAAATCATAAAACGATTAAAACGATTTTTCATTTAAATCTTAGATATAATTTTAATAATTGAGAATTATATAAATGATTAATGTGATATATGATTCCCTCTATCTTACAAAACTATATTTACTTTATTATTTTGTTTCTTTATTTCAAATTATAGGTTACTTTTATTTTTCATGCTCCTTCCGTACTTTAAAAATGGACTTACATATATTTTCACATAAATTAAAAAATATAATTAATATGATTGAAATTATATATTTATTTTTCTAAATATATACATTAAGTTAATTAGAGTAATTATAAAATTAAATATTACTAATATATATTGTTAAAAGGAAAGTAGCTTTTAATTTGAAACAAATAAAAAAGAAAAGTACATCTATTTTTTATAAAATAAAAATTAATATATATATATATATATATATATATAATTTATATAATTTAACGTGCTTTTTTAGTGATAAATTAACATAAACTAATAATTTTTCTAGGTTTTTAATATGAAGGGTTAGAAAGAATGAAAGTAAAATTTAGTTTCAATCATATTAAGTTATTGATTACATTTTTTTAACATGGCTGAAAATAAAAGTATAAATATATTTATTTAAATAAGAAAAAAATTACTGAAATACCAAGAAATTTCAAGGAACATATAAATAAAACAAAAATTCCTGTATTTTTATATATATACAGGACGTTACCATCTTTCTAGATGCTTTTCGCTATCATCTTTCGCTCTCTTTCTAGAAGCCACCAGCTCCAATATGAAAGCATAACAATGAATCTCTAATCCTCCACTAATTAACAATCTCACACATTTTCGGAAGGTGTGTGTATAATCGAAACAGGCTTATTGGAAATTAATAAAACAACCTTAACTCCTATCCAAACTCCAAAGAACTTGGTTGAAAGAAAAATTCTTGAAATGGAAAGAAAACAACCTTATAATACATAATTCACCACCCACATGTATTAGATGTTAATTCACATTTTTATAAATCTCACATCTTTTCAATTAAAAATAATTATTGAAAAACTAAAGGGTTGAGTAATATATTATTATTAAAATAAATCATAAAATTCTTAAAATGATTTGATGGCGGAGGAAGATGTATTATATATATATACATATATATAGTTAAAAGGAAAGTTGTTTTAATTTGAAACAATTAAAAAAACATATATTTTAATAAACAACAATTATAATATTCATAATTAATTTATTAATATAATTTAGCGTACTTTGTCAACGATAAATTAACATAAACTATCATTTTCTAGGTTTTTAATATGAAGGATTAGAAAGAATGAAAGTAAAATTTAGTTTCAATATCATATTAAGTTAAACAAGTGCGAAAATAAAAGTATAAATATACTTATTTAAATTAGAAAAAAATACTTAAATACCATTCAAATAACATGTAAATAAAACAAAAATTCATGTATCTTTATGTACCGTCCTTGTTTCCATCTTTCTAAATGTTTTTCACTATCATCTATAGTTCTTTTGTTACTCATAGATTCCTTAGTCATACACGGCCCTTAGTTATTTCATGGCGCTTATACCTTATTAAAATTGAATAAGCTTAAATAGTAGGGTTTGATAATTATAAATTTACTATTGCTTCAAAGTAACTTAAATCAATATGAAATTAATTACATCATAATTATAAACTATTTTTTATCCCTTAAATTCCTTATGTGAAATTCTCTTTAACACTTTTTCTCAAGTACACTGGCATTGACCCAATTGTCATCACTTGCTTAATTCGCTATTTTTATTTGTCTGGGCTTTTATCTTTTCTTGAGTCACAAACTTGCATAATCTTTGATCTTAGTCTTTCCACTTTTTGGCTTTCAGATTTTACTTATGTAATATATGATCATGCGATGGTTAGCTCTCTTATGGCGCTGAAACTATAATAGAATTGAATGAGTATAAAAGTCGGACTTGATAATTATAAATTGATCATTTGTTCAAAATGACTTAAGTCAATATGAAATTAGTTGTACAACAATTATAAATTTTTTTGCTATCTCTTAAATTCTTGATGTGGAATTATCTTTAACACTCTCGCTCAAGTACAATTAACATTGTTCCAATTGTCACTTGCTTAACACATTATTTTTATTTATCTGGATTTTTTTTTAGTCACAAAATTTGACTTTTTTTAATTAGTTACAAACTTACTTAATCTTTGATCTGGGTTTTTCCACTTCTTTGATCTTAAATTTTATTCACAGAATCCATGATCATGCAACAATTAGTTCTCTTATAGTGATGATACCATATTATAATTGAATGGACTTAAATAGTCAAACTTGATAATTGTGAATTCATCATTGTTTCAAAACAAATTAAGTCAATTTGATGTTAGTTACTCCATAATTATAACTCATTTTTTTATTCCTTAAATTTTCGATGTGAGATTCATTTTAACATTCTTTCTCAAGTGTGACTGATTTCAGTCTAATTGTCACTTGTTTAATCTACCATTTTTATATGTCTGAATTTTTTATTTTTTTAAGCCGCATATTTACTTAATATTTGATATGAGTCTTTCCACTTTTTGGATCTCAGATTTTACTCATAGAATCTACGGTTATACGACAATTATCATCTCATGACGCTGATATCATATTAAAATTGAAATGGTTTAAACAGTTGAATTTAATAATTGCATATTCATCATTGTTTTAAAATAATTTAAGTTAATTGCATCATAATTATAAATTATTATTTTATCCCTTAAATTTATAATGTGAGATTCTGTTCAATAGAAAGTAAAATTTAGTTTCAATACCATATTAAGTTTGTCACATCCGTGAGTTACATTTATTTGAGGATTAATTAAAGGGAAATGGAATAAGAAAAATTTAATTATGGACTAAATTGAAGAAGGATAGAAGAATGGAGGGGGAAATAAAGGAGAAAGAAAACTTAGGGACCAAAATTATAAAATGGCATGTTAATCTGATTAATTTAATTAAATCATGCATGGCCGCCACCTTGCAACCTCACATCTTAATAAATTCCTAATCCATGTATAAAAGCTCAAAGTAGGCATATTCTAGATTATTCTACATCTTTGCATCTTTACTTATTTACTTCTTCTCCTCCTTAAGCCAAACCGAAAATCAAAAATGAAAGAATGGTGATGGGAAGTCTCGGCCGTGGGAGGTGAGGGAAGAAAGAAATTTGTGCATGGGTGAGAAATGAAATTTGAAGAAAGCCATCTTGAATAAGCTATAAGGAGAAGGGAATTTCAATAAAACAAATGAAGAATTGGATGGAAGAGCTACGACTTAATTGAGGACAAAGGGAAGCCAATTATAGGCCGGAGGAGGCAGCAAGTTGGAGGGTGGTGAAGGGGGGCCAAAAGCTGGAATAAAATTGAGGAAAGGGCGACTAGGAACAGCCCAAGAGGTACGTGCACCTATAGCAAATACAACCTTGAAATGTAACATGAAATTGCATGAGTTTTAATTAGTAGGCTTTTTAATTGGTTGTACTATGTGGTTTGGTTGCTGCGTTTTGTGTTACTTTGCTAAGAAAAAATGATGAAGAATAATATGAAATGTGTTAGCTTGTGCACCTATAGCAAGGGAGAACATGTAAGGGAATTAAACTAATCATTATTTGAATTTAGTGAATAAATTGTTGCATGTTAATCTTGAAAAATTAGAGAAAAATAGGAAATGAAGAGAATAAGGCTTGAGGGTGATGGATTGAGTGAAGAATTGATGAAAATAAATTTGGAAAATTTTTGTGGAATTTTTAGAGAATTTCCATAATTATGGTTAAATTTTGGAAAAAATATTTTGGAGAAATTTTGCCTTAAATTGAAGATAATGGAGTTAATTGGAGTGTATGGAAGTGGAAAATAAATTTTGGGATGGAAGAAAAATTTAATAAGATTTTTGGGGAATTTTTAGATTTTTAGCCAAATTATGGAAAAATTTATTGAGAGTTGTCGAATATTATTTTGGTGAAATTGATGATGTAAAATAAAAGAAAATGAGTTATAGTGATGATAGGAACTTATTTGGAATTTTTAGAGTATTTTGAATTGGAAATGAACACTAGAATAATAAAAGAAATAAATAGAAAAAAATAGTTTTGGAGGCAGAAAAATAAAGAAAATAAAATATTATAATAGAAAATTTATATTTAAATTTTTGGTCGTATCGGAAAGCGTGATGACGACCAAAACCGGAATTTATGCATTAAACATGCATAATAAGAAAATTTTAAATTATAGGATCTTGATATTCGTGAGAGCGAAAAATTTAAATTTTGCTAGATTTTATGTCATAAATGGTTCAATAGCTAATCGAAAATTTTTATTTTTAGGCGCGACGTTGGACCAAGCGCCAACTCGAGATAAAGAGAAAGAGCCGGCAGATACCGGCAAAGCGTAAAAAAGTTAGTGCAACTACCCTTATAATATCAGTCATATAAATATAATTTATGTGAAAATTGAAATTTTTACAATTATTGAGTTATATATATATATTTTTGTATTCCAGAAAATTTAAATGTTAAAAATTATCTGTGATGATAATTATTTTGGTATTGAAAAAATATTTATTCATTATCTGAAAAATGAAGTGAATTATGATTTTGAGAATTTTTCCCACATATTAGCCTAGACGTGAACTAGGGTATTGTTGACATGTCAATAGGGTAGAAATTATGGTCATGTATATTTCTGTGGACCAACGAAATATTGTGATCCTGTGTATTTCTGTGGATCACCTGATACATTTTTCAGTTCTGTGCATTTTTGTGGACTGAGTCATATTACATTGGATCATGTGCATTTATGTGGATCCTCAATTGAGATGTAATATGATATCCCTTGGATTCCCTAGAAGCAAGTCTAGAATGTCATAATATGTGAGTATATGAAAAAACTATTATTTTATTTATAAAAAGGAAATTCCAAATTTTGAACTGATTATATTTTAAGAGCATGTTTTATTTTAATGATTATTATTATAAGAGTTTTTGCACAATTGAGTTATATACTCAGCGCGAGAGTTTGTTTTCTCTCGCGTAGGTTACCAGAGTAGCAGAAAGTGTCTTGACTTGTAGATAGAGACGCTGATTGGAGACCCGCATTATGGAGCACAACAGTAACAGTGGTAGCTACCCAGAGTGAGTTGATATTTTTATTATATTTTGATATATATATATATATATATATACAAGTTTTTAAATTTCATTACAGTATGTATATAAATAAAATAAAAAAAATATGTATGTATAATATTTTAGTATATATTTTAAATTTCTTATAGTAAATATGTTTAAAATTAAAAAAAATATTTTTAGAGAATTTTATTTTCTGTAGCACCTCTTATCCATTCGGTATATAGATGAGTATTCGGAATGGTAAGAGGTGTTACAAAGTTAATTAATTAAACATGTGTGAAAATAAAAGTATAAATATATTTATTTAAATTAGAAATAAAAATACTTAAATACCATTCAAAGAACATGTAAAAAAAACAAAAATTCATGTATATTTATGTACCGTGCTTGTTTCCATCTTTCTAGATGCTTTTCACTATCATCTCTCGCTCCCTTTCTAGAAGCCAGCTACAGTTATGAAAGCAAGCAAAACAATGAATCTCCAACCCTCCACTAATTAATAATCCAATTAATTTAGAAAATCAAATCTATTACTCTCGTGTCCACGAGTTTGTTCATTTAAAAAATAAGAAATTATTTTTTCATTGAGTCTGTTTATTTTTATTAAAATAATATTATAAGTTTTTATTTTTTATTTTTTATCCTTTAATAATTTATATATATATATATATATTATTAATTTTAAAGCATATTATAATTAATTATTTTTTAATTCTAGTATAACATTCGAGATTACGGAAGCAATATTTATATATCCCTATTTTTGTATGGATCGACTTACGTATATATATATATCAAAATATAATTTTTAATTTTATGTATCCTAATAATTCTTAAGATAAATGTTTGTCGGTTTGCGCCTCTCTCTATATATAAATAAGTGTCAATGATAACTCTTTCAACTTAGAAAACAAAGTTCAAACTTGACCTCTTCATCACGCATTTCTTCTCTCTCTCTCTCTCTCTCTCTCTCTCTAAAATTAATCAATATGGGATCAGAATACAAAGATGATATTGAGGAAGAAGAAGAAGAAGAAGAAGAAGAAGAAGAAGCACTCTCTCTTTGTGATCTTCCATTAGAAGATGATCATAAAAAGGAGATTTCAGAAATGGCCAATCATCATAATAGAAGATCATCATCTGAGCCACCTGAATTCTTTGAATTCCTTACCAATTTCAACTCTGAGATCATGTGCTCCGCTGAAGATATCATCTTCCGCGGTAAGCTTGTGCCTTTTAAACATCATAAATCTCTCTCTCATCAACAACACCAAGATAAACGCCACTTATCGTTTCGCCGCCGATCCGAGTCTCTTTCCGGTTTGCACTACTCCTCAGTTCCTCGTTCAAATAGTATTAATAATACTAAACTCATGATGAGGAATAGCCGCTCACTCGATTACCGTAAGATTGAGAGGTTTTCCGGATCTAAAACGTCGCCGGATTCCAGTAATTCTTTTGAGCGAAACTCGTCGGCGACGAGTGTCGGAAGAGATGACAATGGGATTCTTAAAAGGACAACCAAGCCGAGGTGGTACGTGTTAATGTTTGGGGTGGTGAAGCCTCCTACAGAAATGGAGCTTAGAGATATTAAAAGCCGGCAGGGTCGCCGGAATTCTTCGACTATGATGTTTCCGCCGCCCGCAGCGGATTCCTTCAAGAAACCTCCGGTAAGCAAGGGTTCTACTTCTTGTAGGCTGCTTAAAGTTTTGAGCTGTAGGGATAATACAAGCGTTGCAGTCACGGCATCGTTTTGCATGCCTTCGGCATGAATGAAGAAAAAGGTGAATTGGGAAGGTCACGTGCCATGGACGTGCAAGTGGAATTGACAATCTTGCCACTAGTATTATCCAGTGTTAAAAAGCTCTGTAGCGGCAAGCATGGCGAAGGACAAATAGGTCAATATAACTGTATGGGATGGAGGAGTAATTAGGTCAAACGTAAATCTGCCTTTACCTTGATGAAGGCATAATGATAGAATGGTAATAATTTCTTTTACGACCATATTTGCTTCCATTTGATTTATAAATTAACTTTTTCATCTTCTATTATATATGTATATATATAATAAAATAATAATAATAATTATATATATATATATATATATAATAAAGTATGATTAAATTTATTTATGTGTGATATAAAAGAATTCATATTTCCCTTTGGCTAAATGATGAAAAATTACAAGTTTTTATTGTATAATTGTGTTGGTTAGGTGAATGAATGATGATGATCACGAGAATCCCAACATTGACATAAAAATTTAGTATGTTTATTTGTTTGTTTTTTTTCTATATTTATTAATTTTTTTGGGATTTTGTCTCTATTTTTCGGGAGTTGGTGATATGGTATTGGGAGTGGATCGGATGATATATGCACATTCCGACCTTACATATGATAAAGAAACTTTATCAATTTACTTATTTATTTATTACAGACCAAACTTTGTTTTCTCAACCTTACAAATTGTCCCTCTCGAAAAAAGATAAAAACAAAAACACAAAAAATTATTTTACCATTCAAACCATATTCATAAATAATAATAATAATAATAATAATAATAATAATAATAATTAAGCCTTAAAATCTCATAATCCAAATATAAATAAGATTATCTGAAATAATTTCCTCTCTACAAATTCTTACATGCAAAAGTCTATTGAAATTACATGAAGCTACAAACCTATCAAATTTTATATTGAATTTTTTTTATTAATATAACAAAAGTTGTCAACTAATTTGAATTTTTTTAATATTATCCTTTTTCTTGGAAAAATTCAATACCATAAATGTCAAATAAAGGGTCAATTTAAAATTTGAGTTTGTTGGTGATCATCTTAAAAAGTAATTCCTCTATATTTCCATCCCACGGCCTGCAATCTTTCCTAATAAAAAAAAAATTGTATTAATTGTTTGGCCACAATTGGTCGTCTTTCATTGAGTCAAGGTGCAATTACAGTGGCTTTTTTTCTTTTATTATGTTAGTTTTTCTTATATTTATATTTTTGACTTAACAAAATTCGGATTGTTTTCTACCTGAAGTAGATGTTTTATTCATTTTTGTTGGTATTTAGTGTTTCCTCTCAGGAATTTTAAGTTTTTTTCTAAGATTTTTTTATTTCTTTAAATAATTTCAAGTGGAGTTTTAATTCGAAACCTCACAATTAATTTTTAATACCATATTAATTAATCCCACTAAATTAAAACTTATTAGTTTATTTCAAATTTCCTATTTCACTCCAGAAAAGTATAAGATCTTTTTTATATTTTAGGTTTTGAAATATTCAATGATAATTAATTTGATATGAATTAGTATCCATTTGCGACTTGAATACGCAATTTAATGGTTTGTCAAATTGTCACTTTCAATATCTTATCAATCACGAGGTAAATTTTAAAGATTTTCCCTTTACTTAGTATTAATGTATAATAATTAATTTATAATAATGTTCATAAATTTTAATTTGTAATACTATTATACCTCAATTTTTATTTAAAGAATGAAAATATCATAGATTATCCTTAATAACTAGGTACTAACCCAATATGTATCTCAAAAAAGTTTCTTTTGCATCTCTCTCATTAATGCATGTAATCTCTTCTTCCCCATTTTTTTTTCCTAACTTTAAAACATTAATTTCTGAACTTTCTGTTCAATTTTTTAAAAAAAAAAAAAAAAAAGAAAAGATGGCATGAATTAATTGAAATATTTATTTGAAGCCTGCAATTTGAACCTATTAAGATGGACTTTGATTGTCTTATGCATATATATATATATATATATATATATATATATATATAAAGATGAATGCTAAGATCACTTTCATTTTTAAGATATTATTCAACGCTCATTTCATGATTAATTGATGAAAAAAGAAAAAATAAAATTTATCTCTCCTCACTAACCAATTAAAAAGTAAATATTGAAAAGTGTTTTAAAAAGACGAATGTTCTTAGCATTCTTCTATATTAAAATTTATGATATGAACTAATTAGTATTGATTTAATGATAATAAAGTTGTGCAAGAAGTATAAAAGTTATAACTTAAAACTTTTATTCACACAGAAAAAATCAATATATAGCAATTCAATTGGATAGGATGGATTCAGACGATCACCCTTCGGGTTTCAGATTGCATTATTCAGGTGGGATAACTTATTTTATGAAATCTAAATTCAAATTAATTTTAAATTTGAATCGACTCATTCAAATTTTATTAAATTTTTAATTTGAATTCATCAAATCGAATATTTTTGACAAATTTTTAATAAAAAAATTACTAATTGCACACACCAAGCCTTTTTTTTTTTTGCAAAAGGTATATATATTATGATAGTTCGGGCGGATGTTAGAGTCAATTCTTTATTAAAAGCCATGAGAAAGAAATGCATTTTGGTTTGTGGCGCAAGGCATCAAAGTGCTCATTTTCTAAATCATTATATTGATACAATTCTGTCAACAATATAATTATAATGCCGGAATTATGACTTTGTTATGTAATTACACAAAAACAAATAACTAAAAGAAAAATATTGTGAAAATATAATATTTTACAAGTCCCTATCCAAGGTTGACAATAAAGTCCTTTCAAATTTACTTATTGTTGTCCCTCTTTCACCTTTTTTTTTTTTTTTGATTAGTGGGTTGGAGAGTGTATTGCTTGGATTTAATTAATTAATTAATTAATTAATTAATTGTGGCCAGAAGAGAGTCTAATGCCCCTTGTGTTTGAATCACTGAAGGTCAGCCATTTTCAATACATTCAATGCAACTTAATTACTATCATGAAAAGTAAATGAATTCTGTGGTTTAAAATTTGCCTTTTTGTTGCAAATAATAAATTCCAAACTACTTTATTTAATTTATTCTAGAATAATCCATCCAATATTAATAGGTAATCCATTATCAATTAAATAATTATAATGTACATGAGAATATATTAATCTACTTACTCCATCCCATACACATAAATTTATTTTCTTTTTTTATTTTATTTTTATTTATCATTATAGAACATCCTTTTTTGTGATATGATTATTTTGTTAACTTGCTAATATATCTCTATTTAAAGTGCACTAATACATTGCTATTAAGAAATACTTCATTCCTCCTAAAAAAAATAACCTTATTTCTATATTTACACATTAAAATTGAGAAATATTAGTATTACAAATTAAAATTTTTTTCCGCCCAAATTCAATTTGATATCTAATAGTGTCTTAACTTGTACTCAGTAGCTCTTAAGTTTTATAAATTTATACAATTATATATTCCTTTCAAGAAAATAGTCCAATTTCCTTTTTCACACATATTTTAAAAAATTAGATATTGTAGTTATATGACAATTTTTGTCTATTATACTGCTCATTTGTAAATAATTATTGCAATAATCAAAATTACCAGTAACATTAATATAGGATAGAAAATATAAATTGTCATCAATAAATTTGACAATTGGCAAATAATAAACCAATAATATTATATATCACAAGGATTGAAATAATTTTCATTTGAAAAATATAAAAAAATAAGTATAAATTGTTAATTATAAGGTAATTAAATAAATTGTATGAGAAAAATTCAAAATTTAGTTGTAGAAAAATGCTAGTGAAACTATATTTTTGGGGACAATCAAAAGAAGAAAGTGAGACTATTTTTTGGGACAGTATTCAACTAAAAATTTATGTAATAGTTTTGTTTAATAAAATTAGTTGATAATCTAACAGCTAAAAATCTGATAGTTAATATACATCAAACTAAATTATAATATAATTTGATCATAAAAATAATCTAGTTTGACTAATAATTTGTATTTGATAAAATAGATTATTTGAAAAAAAAAAACTATATTATAATCTCCAAAATAAAACGGTAGTAGAACTAACTTTTTTTTTAATAAGCTAGTAGATTATGCTTTTTCTTTCCTTTTTTATCCTTATTTTTTATCATTTTATAATAATAATATAATTATTAAATTATATATAATATAATTATAAAATTATTTAATATGTACACAATATAATAATAATAATAATAATAATAATAATAATAATAATAATAATAATAATAATAATAATAATAATAATAGAATGTTATATAATAAAGATATAAGTATTTATTATATTATATTATATTATATTATTTAATATGCATATATATTACATAATTCGTCTGTATTATGTATTTAAATAGATTTTATATAATATTTTTTAATAATATAAACATATAATTTTATGTCATTTTACATTTTGAGCTAGTTTTACTAAACACTTTTAATCGAATCTGCTAGATTTTCAGTTGTTAAATTATAAGCTACAACTAGATTATCAGCTAACAGCTAAATTATCAACTAGTTTTATCAAATAAAGCCTAAAATTAGCTGAAAATGTAAAATGATATAAAATAATATGTTTATATTATTCAAAAATATTATACAAAATCTATTTAAATATATAATACAAACGAATTATCTAATATATATATATATGCATATTAAATAATATAAAAATTATATTAAATATCTCATTCCAATATAATAAATATGTCTATCTTTATCATATAATATTCTATTATTATTATTATTATTATTAAATAATTATATAATTATATAATATATAATATAATAATTATATTATTATTATTATTATTATTATTATTATTAAATGATAAAAAATGAAGGTAAAAAAAGAAAGAAAAATCATAATCTACTAGTTTATATAAAAAAAAAAAGTAGTTCTACAAGCAGTTTATTTTGGAGGTTATAATATAATGCTTTTTCTAAATAAGTTATTTTACCAAATACAAATTATTGGTCAAACTATATTATTTTTATAGTAAATAATCTAATTTAGTATTACCAAATAACGCCTAAATTATTGTTAATTATATGATAGTACATAATATTATTATGTATTTTATACTTCAATGGGTGAGATGAGATGATATAAATTTTTTATTTCTTAATTAAATGTTTCGAGTTCACACCTTAAATATGAAACACTTCCAAATTTTAGGAGATAACGTTCTGCCTCTTTATAGGCATATCCGATGTGAATTCAAATGAATTTGTAGTTTGATAGACTATATCATAATGTGAATTAGACAAAAAATTATGTGTTTCATAAATATAAATTAAATTCACAAAAAATTATGTGTTTCATAAATATAAATTAGTTTAAAATGAATAGTTAATAATTAATTAAACATATTGATGATTCAATTAGGAGTAAATTAAATTTCCAATATATATATAGTCATGAAACTTAAAAACCTAACTTAGACCTATTTTGTTGAGCAATAATGCCATGATAGACTTAAAAATAAATGGCAAGGTAGATTATTCCAATATGCAAATAATGAGTAAGGGACTGCCAAGACACGCAACTAATGACATAATTGACTGAATTTTTAAGTTAATTACTAATTAATTTTCATTTGCAATCATAGTATTTAGGCTTCAACAACAAGTAGAAGAGATTATTATGGTAAAACAAACCCATTCATTGCTCTTTTAGTGCTTCATTTGTAGTTATCTTTATTAATTATTATGATACCATCTTCACACCGTAATTATTTCAAAAGCACAATAATATCATTTAATTGGCGTGTACCCTTCGGCAATATATTTATTTTTTTAATATATATGATCATACATCTCATTAAAAAAATATTTATTTTTCGTTTTTATATATAGATTTTAAAAATTTATATTTTTTATTAACAAATTTAATTAATATATTTAAAATTCTAAATTTACGTGTATCTTCTGAAATATATATTTATAAGAATTCGGAATATATTAAAAGTAACATTGTATGTGTTCATAATGAATATATGTATGAGTATAATAAAAAAAATGATATATATTTTAAGCATATAATTGTTATGTTTAATATTTTCCTTTAGGACACAGCTTGAAAATCTATAAATTTATTTTAATTGAAAATTTTAAATCTAATTAGACATTAATAAAAGATCGAGGGGGCCAATTTGTTCTCTTAGTTCTGAAGTGTTTATATATAGGCACGTTTCTTTGGTTATTGTTTTTTTTCCAATTCAATGGGAGGAATACAAATACAACATAACTAAATCAATGCATAAACAAATCATAACCTAACCACTAATCTCATTATCAAATGAAAACTAAAATATGCAAATTAAAATTAAAGAGGTACAACATTATTGACCAACCCAAATCCCAAGATTGTAAGTTATTGCAAGATAAGTGCCAATTATGATATAATGCAATCTTTTTTCTCTTTTTCCTTTTTTCCCCTAAAAGGTTCTTAAGAATGTTGTTCTCTTTTTAAAACATAGATAAAGAGAGACCAAGAAACTTAGCAAAAGGATTAAATTAAATTAAATACACACCAAAGATTTACCTAAATTCACCATATCAAAGATCCTCCTCCAACAGTTTATGAATTTAAAATTCAGAATTAATTTGAAAAATGAAATAAAATAATATATGATACTAATTTGTTTCTTGTCAGATTTACAGATATTAGAAGAAACGTGGGTTTAGATATTAATTTATTCATAAGATTTTATGAGTTAATTTTTGTACAACTCATCAGGAAATTCCAGCAATTAAATCTCCCCTGTCAAACCAAGGGAGAAAGAAAAAGAAAACCCTCAAAAGAGCTATTCTGCTGAAGCCTGGAATTCTAAATAATTAATCAACAAAGACTACAAAAAAAAAAAAAAAAAAAAAAAAAAAAAAAAAAAAAGCAAACTGGGCAAATCCATTGATGAAGGAAAGCTAGCAGAATAGGCTAATTGGGACTGAGTTCAGGGGCTGTTTGCAAAGGAGGTCTAATTTGTACACATGAGCATTTTGATGAAATTGGTAATATTTGCTTAGGATTTTTTGGAAGGTATTCCACATCTGAATTATATTGAAATCTACCTGCAAATTAAGGAAAGGCGAGAAGATACTAAGCTTCACACTTCCAATTCCTCAAGTATTTACCTCCAAGTTTCAACCTATGGAATATATTACCTAGGGTAGAATTGTACCACTATATAGCACAACAAAGTGTAATAGCTGAAAAAAAAACTCTTGTTTTGATTCACTAAAAGCCACAAGCACATTATGGAGAATCAGAATATATAGCTGAAAGTTGAATTATGTAAATATGTGTGTGTGTGTGTGTGTGAGAGAGAGAGAGAGAGTGACAGTGTGAGAACAAGAGAGAGAGACAAAGACTAGTATAAAACCAAAGGATTACACTCAGCTTGTTCCAGAAAAGGATAGATATTAAACACAACACCGCTAACATTTTGTTTGAAATGGAAGAGTTACTAGGCATTTTATAAAACCCATTTCAAATTTTAAACTAAATATAAATGGAACCTGGAAAAGGTTCCCCTAAGATTCAACAGTTTTAGTTCCACGGAATCAATGTGGTTGGAGAAAAGTCTTAAGGAAAATGATAGAACTTGTGTGAATATACCATTCTGGTAAACTCTATCTATGCTTTAATATAGCATATCAAGTACAAATGAATTATATAGCAGACTTCATTTACAATGTAATGAATTCTTAAATAATTTTCTTCCAAAAGGAGCAATTTATTTAAATAAAAACATATATAATAGACTCTCAAAAGTACTAGAAGGCATTCTTCCATATTCCAAATAAATCTCATGGTCAAATCTAGGCCGTAATCTAATTCTAAATTCCTTAAAACCATATAATCCCTGTACTAAAAGAATAACAATAATAAACAAAAGCAAAGTCCCATTAACAGCAGCTCTTGGAATCATGATATCGGACAGCTTGCAGCCAAGGCTTTATAACAGTTTCAGTGAATTGTGGCTGCAAATAGTAACCTGGGATGGTAGCAAAACAGAATTAAGGCTTCACTCCTATATTACTTAGGAGTCATGCCTATATTAGTGCTGCCGTCGTCCTCCATCAAAGCAACAACATAAACTCTTTTTAAACCAAAGTATCTTTCCTTCACCTCAGCCTAGAAGCCAGGTATATGCATTTCTGAATTCTTGAAAGCGTTCATTGGAAGTGTTTCACTCAGAACTATAAACTATTACTGATTTGCCTTAGGTAGACAATCTCAAATCCAAAACTACCTAAAGCATCGTGATCATGCATTGAGAAGCATCCAATAAAAGCCTGAACTCATGTAATTTTTTTGACAAACCTGATTTTGTAGGATAAAACAGAATTTTAGATGGCAATCTAATTCAACAAAGGCCTCTAGTTTCTCAATCCACAGAAAATTATCGTATTCAGTTGATAGAAAATTTCGAAGAGTTATAACATTTTAACAATACAGATGAGTTGACAACTCAAGAAAATTCTTGTGACCAATAGTACATACCCATTAGGAAAAACAGAGAAGGGAGGAAGGGTAAGATAGAGAAGAGAATTACAAGAGAATTACAAGAGAACCAAGAATTACTGGTCAGTGTATTCCTTAGGCAACAGTTCTGCATCTGTTGACCAAGTTCATGGTATTTAGTAATGACAAGAGTAGTATTTGCCTATCATTTATAGCATGTAACATAAGTACAAAAGCTAGATCCATTTTTGAAGATTTCACCGGATTATCCATAACCAGAAGTCTCAGGCTATATTTGGAAGACGCAGGAAACATATGGAATTTCCACATTTCCTTTGTTTGGGAGAAAGGAATTGGGAAGGCAAACATGGGAGGAAAAGAGCATCACAAGGGCCCACCAAAAATTTTCTCCTAAACTTGGAAGGAAATTGGGTCCAAAGCAAATAAAATTACAAAATTTTCTGTCCCTATCACAAAATCTTTAACTATAAAAGAAAGGGGAATAACTGTAATATTACCATAACAGAACTACTAGCCACCCAGCGTCATTCCTTGTATTCCCTTTCAAATGCAGACAAAGGAAGAAATATGAGTTTTTGGGCGTTTTAAACACACTTCTCGCACTTTCCCTCCTATTTTCTTTCCTCCCTAAATTTGTTCCCAGTCATGGTGTCATGGATCATTGGAGAATTACATACACACACAACTTTTATTATCACAAGTATCCAAATTCTTTGAACCACGAAGCACTAAAATTTGTTAAAACAAAGACAACAGAATAATCTATCTCCTATAATACAACCATGTTTTAAATTTTCTGCAAATTGTTCTCACGCACTCATAAATCATAATATGATAGACATATTGTCAGCAAAGAGCCTCATCAATCTATTACGACATAAATGTACTGCAAGTCATCAGAAAGGAAAAGAATGGATTTCGTCTTTAAAACCTTGACAAACTAGGATAACACACTTCATTCATTCACGATCTATATCCTCCCCATGCTACAAATTATACGATGGTCTAACTATTATCACTTCAATACACTAGACCCTTTCATCGTCATCTTAGTATAAATAAGCAGCTCAATCTCCAACTGAAAAACTAGCATATGGTTGTGTTTCCCAACCTATTAAGTCATTTAACAAGATAAACATTCAAGTGATTATTTCACAGTTCTTTACTCCCTGAAGAGAAATGAAAAAACATAATTCACAGGCTTGCAATTTTTCTTGGATATCTTTATATTTCAAATCAAATACTATCATGGCCATCAAACTGGAATGCAAAATGCCAGTGGGATTCCGAGGTAAATAAAATAAAATAAAATAAAAATATGAGGGTATATAAACAACAAAATCTACTATTCATTAACAAAATCCGCTAGCTAATCACGTATAGCCACAAAGCTCTCTCATAAATCTCCATCCATGATGCAAGTTCAGACGGTAAAGAATGCTACAAGTACAAAAGAACAACAAACCTCATTTAACAGAAACAAAAGAAATAATTGCACAACAATCTGGAAGCAGGCAGCCAGGTTATATTGTCAATTGCACATATAAACCCCACTCTGATACCTGTGATTAACCTCATAGAAGTCTGTGCTACCTTCTGTAGCCGGCCGCAGACAAACGCCAGATAATGATGTAGTTCCTTGCATGGAAAATCTAACGTAACCAAAAACCTCAATCTCCTCTTTACGCTCTCCCTCTCTAGAATCCACAGGCATCCTTGCCCTCAACCGACCAGGGGAACCCTTGAGTGGTATCTCTGAGACATGCCATTTCAATTCTCTCTCGGTCCTATTCAACACAGCTTTAGGTGAAACTTTTAACAATGTTGGGTCAGCTGGTAACTTCAAAATAAATCTTACGTCACTCAGTGGCACTTGCAAATCTGGGTTAGAAACATACTGAATCATCACTGAAAGCAAAGTACCACTAAGACGTTGTATAAGACGAACTCTCAATGGCAATGGCGTTAACCTAGGTAACAGACTATACTTCAATATCGGCAAAGGCTCATCAGATGTTGCAGTCCTCACGTGAAACATTCCATTACTGAGGCTAGTAACCCTTGAACTCTGCATAACAAATCTCTTGACCGCACTTGTGTTATCAACCCGAAATGAAAATTCAGTTTCTTTATCACCAGCAGCTTTTGGTGGCAATGTTCTCAAGTAAACCACACCCATCAATCCAACTCTAGCAAGCAATGATTCTCTAAACTCTGCACTAATTTCTTCAACAATGTACATCTCTGGACCCTTCATTTCAGTTTTTTGAACTAAAAGATTCTCAAGAGGAGTACCTGCTGCCCCACTTGCAGCCTTAGCTGCAGCAGCTGGATCACCACTTGCTCCGGTCTGCAGCAATTCAAGTCCACCAAGACCTTGTTGTTTCGGAATTTTCTTTGGTCCCACAAATTCTGATGCATCCAATCCACCCCCCCAAGCCTCGCTGAATCCTTCAAAAGTTTCTCCCAAAGAAGCCTGCTCATTGCTGAACTCAATACCACCATAATCGCCTTCAAAACCCTCTACGCTTATACGAGTAGCTTGGGTTGCCTCGGCAGGTGGCAATGTAGTCACCTCCAACCCAGCTAATGCAACTGCCAAATCTGAGGATTCAGTCTTATCCTTCTTAAAATCAACCACAAAATCTTCCTGCTTATTTATTTCATCGCTTGCAGCAAATGGATCTTTAGGTGCCTCAGGTTCGTCCCGCTTCTCCTGCTTCTGATCCGGCTGCTCAGTCACCACAGGTGCAAGACTTGCTGCCACTTCATCTCCCGCTGCAATTGTTTCAGAAGGCAACTCAAATCTTGCATTCGAAAAAGTCTCTACATTGGCTTGATGCTCAATTGTGTGCACTTCCTCTGCAAGCCAACTATCAGCCCCTCGGATTTTATTCTCTGTATCTAAAGCAGAGTGTACCATCTTTGCAATACCATCTCCGTGCATCGAACCAAGCATAGCTGCAAGCCTAATATTGCTCACACCACGCAATACAATATCCAATGCCATATAGACCTCAGCATATTTCCGGCTGAGCTTCTCAGGGGTGACACCTACACCGCGGCAAGCGGTGACAATGACACTGACGGCTTGATTAACGATGTGAATACACTCAAATACGTTGATCGAATTGTCCTGATCGGCGGTGGTGATGCCCAGAACATATATTCCGTTGACCAGGCGGTAGACGACACGGTAACGACTCTCGACGCCGACGATGAGCTGACCGCTAGAGGCTGCAAGGGGGTCATCGCCGATAGACTCGACGGTGGCATTGTCGGCATAGAGTTGATTGGAGGTGTTGTTAGGGCTATTTGAATTGTGTTTGTTGGTGGCAAATGCCAATCGGGTTTTGCGGAAGGCAGAGGTGGCGACGAGGGCCCTAGCTGGCGGAAACCACTCCCGGGTCTGGAGGAGGATGTCGGCTCCGTTGGCGGGTTGAAGAGAGAGAGCTAGGCAGGACATAATTGAGAAAGAATCTTAATTAATGCGGATCCAGAGTGGGTTTCTTCAATGAGTTTATGGTTTTAGCTCTTTCTAGGGTATGAAATTGGGGAGATGGTGAGATGGCAATAGAGAGCAGTAGCAGATCTAGAAATGAAAATTCGCTTCACTAGCAAAGCAAGTCAAAATTCAAGCTTGTCTCCTCTCTCTCCAACTCAGTTGATGCTCGTAAGAAATTTGGAGAGGAAAGGGAGCCTAAACTCAGAACTACCAAAAATAAAAAAATAGAGGATGATTTTGGAAGGAAATAAATATTTGAAAGATTTTAATTATTTTTTTAAATCAAATTCTTAAAGATTTTAGTTACTAATTTGTACGAATTAATTTTGAACTATCTTATGTATTTTGTTAGCGGATTAAGGTGTTAAATTTTAAATTTTAGTAATTGACAAAATAACTTATATTTTTTTCAATTTAATTAGATATTTTGAATTTGAATAATGAATATAAATATTTAAAAAAATATATTTTTTCTATTAGTTTCAGTTTATTTTTGTTTACCTGGCAGAAGATAATTGGCCCTGTAGCTCATGCAAGAGGATAAAATATGATCCAATTATTTGACAATAATTTGAACTTATTTAGTAAATAAAGATTTATCCCAATTAAATACGAAAAATTATTTGAGTATGAATCCAAACCGGTCCAATCCCATTATAAGATTCAAATCCGATCCAACCAAAAAATATCCACAAACAATTTTAATATGAAGTTGACAACTCTAAAATGGTCAAAACGTAAACTCACCCTACTCGACCTGATTGTTATGTCTACCATTAAGAGTATTATTATTATTTTTAATAAAACTTATACTTAATATGTTAAATAACATATATAGTTAAAAATATATTCTTTTCATGTTAATATATTTTATTATTATATAAAAATGAATATTATATTAGCTTAACTATTATTTATAATATTTTCATTTTTATTTATTTTTTATTTGTAATTATAAATAATTTATTGAAAAAACTAACTTTGAATAATAAGTGTTTTATAATTAATAAATTTTGTAAAGGTAATATAATTCAAATAAAAAAAATTAAACTAAATAATATAGCAAATGGATAAGAAAAAGTTTCAAAATTAATTAAAATTATAATCAATTATTGGCTATTAATTACAATGTTTTGCCAAATATTTAGAACAACTATTAGGTACAATTACCCTTAAAAGTTAAACCGAAAGTTGTCCTAATCTATTATATAATAATCTAATCTATATTATTTGATTTACATATCATGTTGTCATTATTATATATAACAATTGAGTCTATACCAATTGAATAAAGGAGTTAATTACTATTTTACCTTATGAGATTTGACACAATGCACTAGTATTTTATGAAGTTTTAAAATTATTTGTCCCTCTATTTTATTATATTATACTAGTAGGTTATTTCATGAAATTTTCTATTAAAAAAATATTAAATTATTGTGAAATAACAAAAAACCATTTTATAGTAATTTTTCTTAATAAAAAAATTACTATTTATCCATAAGATTTGATATACTATACTAATATCCTTATTAGAATTTAAATTTATACTATTAGCACCAAGCATTTCATAATAACAAATAATAAGTATGATTAATACATACTTTATACTCCATTTCATCAGTCAATAACATATAAATATAGATAAAATCAAGTGTTCAATAATTGCTTTTTACTTATACTTATGCTTATTCATTTTATTTTGTTATGACCAGGTTAAAATAAACATTGTCCCGGGTTTCCATGTGAACATTTGCATTTGCTAGCTAGCTTGATCATTTGTTTCATTTGCACATTTGTTGGGTCATAGACTTCTTCTTTTGCTTTGCAATGTCGATTAACTAGTCACAACGCTTTTTAAGTCATTATGCATATGCACTTGTACTTACATATTCATCAACCATTGTATCTTATCACATATATCAAACATATACCACATATATACCTCATATGTCAACACATATACCTTGCATATACTATCCATATACCATGTATATGTATCATATGTCAAACATATACCTCAAATATACCACAAGTACACAAGCTTATATGTACCACAAATGTCACAAATTATTCCTCATCATATTATTAAGGAAAAATCATCACAATCATATGAATCACATAGCAAGCAATATTCATATGCACTAAAGAATTCAATTGATAATTAGACTTACATTTTTCCTTTGATTCCAACCCTTAACTTATTGTCTACCCCCTTCTTGTGAATCTCCAATTTGTCTTGAGCCTAGTATTGAAATATAATTGGTTAATTTATGACTAGATAAACTTAATGTGGCTTAAACAAATTAATATACATTATTCATATCAATAATTAAAATTTTTTCTATGAGCCAGTGTGACCTTATGGGACTATTTTGACTATAACGTTTTTTGTACTTGACCAATTAATCCGATTCTTGTTCTTAATTAAACTTAACATATTTATATATAACATATTACAATTTCAAACCAATTGGATCACTGTACAATATTTGGTGGAATTTCTAAATATGTTCTGATTTCTGTCCTGTTTTCTGCCCTTAGACAGTTGTACTCATTTGGGTTCATCATAACTTATAATCTATACGTCCTATTTTAATGAACATTTACAGACACTTATATGGGTTCATATGAAATATTTTTTATTTTTAAAACTTTTATCAATTATATCTCTAAGGTCTTCAAAATATAACAAACATTTTACTGGTCCAGAATAGAATTGGCTTCCCGACCAGTATGAATTCAAAAGGCTATAACTTAGTCTATACATAACATATTAAGCTAAAATTAGTACCAAAATTTAGCGAAGATATATACCTATAAATTTTCATTTTTTTATCATTTACGGAAGCTAGCTCTAACAAGCTCAAATGAGCCAAACAAATTTTTGGATCTGTCAGGGCACCCCGTAGGCAGTTCAAACCATGGAATAGTCATGGTTTCATTCACCATAACTCAAACTTTACAAGACCTATGAACCTGAAATGTGGTATACAGATACATAACACATATATCTACAACTTTTATGTTTTGAGGTACTTCAAATATTGACTTTAACATATCCAAAACTAACAAAATAGTAGCTAACTTACTTAGAGTTCACATCCGGACCAGTTTCAGTACGAAGAGGATATTTCATTCTATACACCACATCTTGTAAAATTATTTATATATCCATAAATATAAGATATAAAGGAATAACTTTTGTATTTTAAGCTTTTCCAGAATCAATTTCTATTGATATCAAAATCGGAGTGCAAATCAGTGCCTATTAATAAATCTTAGCAACTCAAATCAATCTTATAGCAATAAGAATTGATTACTTACCAAGAACAAACTTGCAAGTGATCAATTTGCCTCAAAAATCATATGAAACAAGGAAGAATTGGTGGCTGGAACTTGAGAGAAAATAGGTTGAAGAAATGAAGCAAAGAAGAAGAAGAAGATAAGGAAAAAAAGGAAGATAATGGCAGCCTAATAAATTAAAAGCCCTCATATGTTTCCTTTCTTTTTTTCTTTGTCGTCCCTTTTTCTTTCTTTTTTTTTTTACTTTCTTTTTCTCTTCTTTTGCTGAATTCTTTATTATTATTATTATTATTATTATTATTATTATTATTATTATTATTATTATTATTATTATTATTATTATTATTATTATTATTATTATTATTATCATACATACATACATACATATACATACATTCATGTATACATATATACATTTACCCAATTTTACTAACCAATAATAAATAAATATATAATTTAATCACTTATTTTAATTTAATTTAATTAATCATGTCAAATTTTTATTAATTCAATCTAGTCTCTTTATTCACTTAAATATTAATTTCATGTCATTTTCATCTATATTATAAAACAGACATATGCATTTCTATACAATTGTAAAATATTTGAAAATAAACTAATTGTATATCATGAATATATTTAAATAAAAATGTATATTATGCATGTGTTTAAGTGATATATATATATATGCAAAATGTATATGTGCAAATGAGATGTTGTAGAAATGCATATGGGAAAAGTCAAGGATGTTACATAAAATTAGAATTTATATGAATTTAGAAGTAAAATTTATATACATTTTAGGGGAAAATATAATATTGAAAATTTTAGGGAAGGACAAACTACAAATAAAAACTTTATATATATATATATATATATAACAAAAAAAAATTAATAATCAAAATCCAGTCCACTAATTTTTTTTTTCACCATATTGGTGCTACTTGTTCTAGTGCCATCCTATTGGTATTTTCACCATAAAACTGAAACGAGAATATTTAGGGTTGCAATTGAGCCGAGTTAAATATTGGTAAACTCGAGCTCGACTCATCTAAGTTTATTACAAGTTTGAGTTTTTATACTTGAGCTTGAGTTTGACTCATTAAAACTCGTTTATTATGCTTAAAAACTAATATTCAAAATTATTTAAAAATTATCACCGTAATTTTTTTCACCTAGATGTCATAATTTCGAACACTCCTCCTTAGTATCTAGGCAGTTAACATATGACTTTTCTTCTTTCGAACAATGCAATTTTAAAAATTGTCATCTTTTTATGAAATAGAATCACCTATTTGAAAATAGCTTTTAAGTTTAATGACTCGCTGGTCTTTGTTTCACACTTATTGGCCTTTTAAAATGTTGTTCACAATATAGGAACTTGTTAATCCATTGAAATTTTATTGTCAATTTGGGATTTGCCAGTCCTTGAAAAAAAAGATTGTTTAAAATTCATAGACTTGTTAGATTTTGAAATTATATTTACAGTTTAGGCATTTGTCAATCATTTGAAAATATTTTATAAGTCCTTGGAAAATATTTTACAATTTTGTGATATATTGGTCTATTAAAAATATTTTAGCAGTTTAGAGACTTGCAGGTCTTTTAGAAAAAAAAAATCAAATTTTAAAGAAATTTTTGTATTTAAGGGACTTATGTCGTTTTTAAAAATTTTGAACTCACAATTTTCTTGATTTGTCACTAGCCAAGGGACTTTGATGCATATTGGAATCGATCCCCCATATAAGTGTGTCACTATGACCAATGGTCAAGAGATAGCTTTTGCATATGTTTGTAGGGAATTCTGATGGGAAATGCAAAACCAAGGCTTTGTTTAGTTATGGAAACAAAAATATTTGTTTTCTAGAAAATTATCCTAAGAAAATTGGAAAATGGAATTAGGAATTTTTCTACTTAGAAAATTAGATAATTATTTTCGAAATTTTCGAAATTATAAGCATTATCTAGAAAATACAAAAAATTTCTTATTTTTCTTTTTAAAAAATAGCATATTTTCCATGGAAAATACAGGATTTTCCAGAGCAGTTAAGTGGGAAATATACTCTCTAGCCCATGGGGCTACTTGTTTTGGTGCCATTAATATTTTCACCATAAAACTGAAACAAGAATATTTAGGCTTGTAGATGAATTGAGCCGAATTGAATATTGGTGAGGTCGAGTTTAACTCGTTTAAGTTTATTACATGCTCGAGCTTTTATACTTGAATTTTTATGCTTGATCTTGAATTTGGCTCACTAAAGCTTATTTATTATACTTAGAAACTAATATTCAAAATTATTTGAAAATTATCACAGTAATTTTTTTTCTATCTAGATGTCATAATTTCAACACTCCTCCTTATCATCTAGGTGATAAACAAGTCAGTTTTTTCATGAAGTAGAATCATCTCTTAGTCTTCTTAAAGCTCATCTTTGAAAATAGTTTTGAAGTTTAATGACTCATTTGTCATTGTTTCATACTTATTGGCCTTTTAAAATTTTGTTTACAATTTAGAAACTTGCTAATCCATTGAAATTTTGTTGTCAATTTGGGATTCGACGGTCCTTGAAAATAAGAATTTTGTTTAAAATTCATGGACTTGCTAGATTTTGAAATTATATTTGCAGTTTTAGGAATTTGTCGGTCATTTGAAAATATTTTATAAGTTTTTGAAAAATATTTTACAATTTAGTAATATGTTGGTCTATTAAAAATATTTTAGCAGTTCAGTGGCTTGTAGGTCTTTTAGGAAAAAAAATTCAATTTTTAAAGAAATTTTTGCATTTAAGTGATTGCTTAGGTCCTTTTTAAAAACTTTGAAAACACGGGTAATGTAAGATCAATTATAACTCTGATACCATTATTATTTTTTTAAAAGAATGCATTAGCAAGAAATTTTAAAATATGTTTCATGCCAGTGTTGAAAGAAAATTAAGAAAATTGGAGTAGAAACATAATAGAAATTTGGATGAAAGATTGAAAACTACTTATTCTATTTCATTCAAGTTGAATATATATATATATATATAGACAAAAAAATAACAAAATATCTCATCAATCAATGATGGTTACAACCAAAGTTTAAATTTAAAATAAGAAAGCTAATTCTAGATTTATTTAGATTTTTACTAATTCAAATAAAAACTAATATTCAAAGTTATTTTAAAATTATCACCATAATTTTTTTTAACTTTTTTTCCACCTGGATGCCAAAATTTCAACAATCTTGCTTCTTGTTGCCATCTTCTTTTCAAAGATTGATTTGGTCTTGAATATGTTGAGAAGGATCAAAACTACTGTTGATGTTCGTTAATCTTTTTTTTATTTGGTTGATTTTGGGTTTCTGTATGAAACGAATGAAAATAGTGAAGTGAGTCTGGTGTGAGAAGAGAAAGGAAGGAAATGTTATAGCGATCAATATGAAGATCTAAGGGGGTGTTTGTGTTGTTTTGGCAATCTTCCAATCCCACATCGGAAGTGGGAGAGGGAGGAAGAAAAATTTTAGCCTATAAAAAGGCTTCATCCCCTTCTTAACAATTCATCTCAAACACCAATCTCTCTTCTTCTAAGATTGATTGTCTTTCTCTCTCTCTCTCTTGTAATATTTCACTTTGTAATATTTCTTTGAAATAATGGAATATTATTTTAGTAGTGTCCGAGGACGTAAGTATAATTAGCTGAACCTCGTTAAATTCTGGTGTTCTCTTTATTGTCTATTTAATAGCTATTGTCGGATTATTTACTTTATGATGTATTGTGCTTTAAATTATCTGAGAAATATTCTGTCACCAAAACTCTAAGAGTCTAAGGAAGTTGGTTTTTAAGGGAGATCATTTGTGACTCCACCAACTAATTGGGAATTTTTCTTTATCTTAATTTTTGGCACAATTATTCACTTTGGTGGAAACCTGATTTCCATAACAATTGGTATCAGAGCCAAGGTTATTGAGTTATATGCTCTGTGGTTGCGGCGTAAGCTGATCTTCCACATCAGAAAGGTTTCCTTGGATTCTTGGGTATTCTGCATTTGAAAGTTATTAAATAGTCTTAAAGAAGAAATGGCAAGAGACGGACAAAAATCCACAATAGACACAACAACTTCTACTTCATCAATTTTGGCAATAACTGTTGTGGTAAATATGAGAATTGCAGTGAAAATATTTGATGGTACAGGCCATTTCGGCATGTGGCAAGGTGAAGTTCTAGACGTCTTATTTCAGCAAGGCTTAGACATTGCTATTGAGGGAGAAAAGCCAGAAGGTGCAAATGAGAAGGAATGGAAGACAACCAATCGTTTGGCATGTGGTACAATTCGATCGTGCTTGTCCAGAGAGCAGAAGTATGCCTTTTGTAAAGAAACTTCTGCAAGTAAATTGTGGAAGACACTGGAGGAAAAATTCTTGAAAAAGAGCAGTCAAAATAAGCTTCATATGAAGAAAATGTTGTTCATATTCACATATATTCCTGGTACCACAATGAATGATCACATCACCAATTTCAATCAACTTGTAGCAGATCTGATGAATTTGGATGTGACTTTTGAAGATGAAGATCTGACCCTAATGTTGTTGGGATCCCTTCCTGAGGAGTTTGAGTTTCTAGAAACTATTTTACTCCATGGGAAAACTGAGGTGTCTCTTAGTGAAGTATGTGCTGCACTATACAACTATGAATTGAGGAGAAAAGACAAGAAGGATAACACATGGGAGCAGCAGAAGCTTTGATAGTAAGAGGCCGTTTGAAAAATAAGAACAGGGGAAAGAAAGACAGATCAAAGTCCAGAGTGGGCAAATATGAATGTGCCTTTTGTTGAGAAAAGGGGCACTGGAAGAAAGATTGTCCTAAGTTGAGAAGCAAATCTGGCAAAGGCAAGGCTATTGCAGATTCAAATGTAGCTGAATGTGATGATTCAGATTTTTCACTAACATTGATGCCATCAATAAGCAGTTCGACTGCTTGGATCCTGGATTCAGGCTGTAGCCACCATATGTGTCCCAATCGGGAATGGTTTTTCGATTTTAAAGAAATTGAAGGTAGAGTTGTCTATACAGCAAATGACAGCCCTTGCAAAACAACTAGAATTGGTTCAATCCAGTTGAGGAATCGTGATGGATCAATCAGAACTCTGACAGATGTAAGATATGTGCCCAGTCTGACAAAAAACTCATTTCTATGGGAATCCTTGGGAGAAAGGGTTTCATTATAATCATTAAAAATAAAGTAATTAAGGTTATATATGGAGCACTTGTGGTGATGAAAGGATTTCAAATGAGCAACAACTTGTATTACTATAAAGGCAATACAGTCGTTGGAACAACAGCAGCAGTTTCTAGTGATGACCAGGAGCTAGAAACAACCAGATTGTGGCATATGCACTTAGGCATGCAGGTAAAAAATCCTTGAAACTTCTAGCGAATCAATGATTATTGCATGAAGTACGAACCTATAAATTAGACTTCTATGAGCATTGCATCAAAGGGAAGCAGACGAGAGTGAAGTTTGGCACTGCAATCCATGATACCAAGGGTATTCTGGATTATGTTCACTCAGATGTATGGGGTCCTTCCAAAACTACTTCAATGGGAGGTAAACACTACTATGTTACATTTGTTGATGATTGTTCAAGAACAATATGGGTGTATACAATGAAGACAAAGGATGAAGTGTTGAGAGTTTTTCTCATCTGGAAGAAGATGTAGAAACTCAGATGGGTGGAAAGATCAAGTGTCTTCGAACAGACAATGGCGGAGAGTACACAAGTGATCCCTTTATGAAAGCTTGCAGAAATGAAGGAATTATTCGACATTTCACTGTCAGAAATACACCACAATAGAATGGGGTGGCTGAACGCATGAACCAAACTCTACTAGAGAAAGTTCGGTGTATGTTGTCTAATGCTGGATTAGACAGACAGTTTTGGGCTGAGGCTGTAACATACGCATGTCATCTCATTAATCGTTTGCCATCAACTGCTATCAATGGAAAAATACCTTTGGAGGTGTGGTATGGAAAACTTGCTACATATTATAATTCCTTACATGTGTTTGGTTCCACTGCATACTATCATGTTAAGGAATCGAAGTTAGATCCAATGGCAAAGAATGCTATCTTTATGGGGATGTCCTCTGGTATCAAAGGATATCAACTATGGTGCCCAGAGACAAAGAAAATAATCTTTAGTAGAGATGTTACCTTTGATGAGTCTACCGTATTAAAAAATGTAACATAGGAGCAAACAGATGGTTCTTCACAACAGGTGGAGTTTGATAAAAGAAGAATTATTGATCCAGTAATTGTAAAGTCTGATAAAATTACTCCTACGGCAGAAAAGGAGATAATGGTAGAAAATGGATCAGAAGAGGAAGCAGAGGTTTCAGCACAAGAACCTCCTCAGCAACTTGAGCCAATTGCACTACAAAAAACCCAAAAGGAATATTAAGAAACCTGCTCGACTTGAAGATATGACTAATTATACATCTTCAGTAGATGATGAGATTCCTTCCACTTATTGTGAAGCTATTCAAAGCCCAGAAGAAAAAAAGTAGAGAAAGGCTATGAAAGAAGAGATGCAGTCCCTTGAAAAGATCAGACATGAAAGCTAACAAGTCTGCCAAAGGGAAAGAAAGTGATTGGCTGTAAATGGGTTTATGCAAAGAAAGAAGGATTTCCTGATAAGAATGATATCTGCTACAAGGCAAGATTGGTAGCTAAAGGTTATGCTCAGAAGGAGGGAATTGATTATAATGAAGTGTTGTCTCCAGTTATAAAACATTCCTCCATTAGAATACTGTTGGCCTTGGTAGCATAATTTGATCTGGAACTAGTTCAGCTGGAAGTAAAAACTACATTTTTACATGGAGACTTAGAAGAAGAAATCTACATGACTCATCCAGAAGGATTTAAAGTTGCTGAAAAAGAAATTTTGGTGTGCAAATTGAGCAAATCGTTGTATGGATTGAAGCAATCTCCAAGACAGTGGTACAAACGATTTGACAAGTTTATGATAAGGCAGAAATACACAAAAAACAAATATGATCATTGTGTATATTTGCGCAAGCTACGGGATGGTTCCTTTATCTATCTTCTCCTTTATGTTGATGATATGTTGATAGCTTCAAAAGATGAAAAAGAGATTCAAAAATTAAAAGCTCAACGAACTCAGGAATTTGAAATGAAGGATTTAAGAGAAGCTAAAAAGATTCTCGGTATGGAGATATGGAGAGACAGAAAATTGGAGAGACTTTGTTTGACTCAGAAACAATATCTGAGAAAAGTATTAAAGCGTTTTGGGATAAATGAGAAGACAAAACCAGTTAGTACTCAACTTGCTCCTCATTTTAAGCTCAGTGCATCTTTATCTCCGAAAAGTGATGAAGAACGAGAATATATGTCAAAGGTTCCATATGCAAATGTTGTTGGTAGCTTGATATATGCAATGGTGTGTACAAGGCCTGATATTTCACAAGCAGTTGGAGTTGTGAGCAGGTACATGCATGATCCTGGCAAAGGACATTGGCAAGCTGTGAAATAGATTCTACGGTATATTTAAAATACCGTAGATGTTGGTATAATGTTTGAGCGAGATGAGAAAATTGGTCAGTATATAGTTGGATATTGTGATTCCGACTATGCAGGTGATTTAGACAAATATCGATCTACTATCGATTATGTGTTCACACTTGCAAAAACACCGGTTAGTTGGAAGTCCACCTTACAATCAGCGGTTGTTTTATCTACAATAAAGGCAGAGTACATGGCAGTTTCAGAAGCTGTTAAGGAAGTAATTTGGCTTTAAGGGTTGTTGAATGACTTGGAAATTAGTCAGAAGCATGTCAAAGTCACTGTGACAGTCAAAGTGTTATTTGTTTAGCAAAGAATCAAGTTTATCATACAAGAACGAAACACATCGATGTTCGATATCATTTTGTACGAGAAATTCTTGAAGTTGGTGAGATACTACTTTAGAAGATTTTGACTGTTGAAAATCCCGTAGACATGGCAACAAAAGTTGTGACAGGTGTCAAGTTCTAACCTTGTTTGGACTTGATAAATGTTCTCAGAATTTGAAATTGGGCGCTTTGAAGTGCATTTGGAGACATTACTGAAATTTATAATATAAGAGTTTAGAAAGTATTTATTTGGAATTGTGAGATAGCCAAGGTGGAGATTTGTTGTTTTGGCAATCTCTCAATCCCACATCGGAAGTGGGAGAGGGAGGAAGAAAAATTGTAGCCTATAAAAAGGCTTCATCCCCCTCTTAAAAATTCATCCCAAACACCAATCTCTCTACTTCTAAGATTGCTTGTATTTTCTCTCTTTCTTGTAATATTTCTTTAAAATAGTGGAATATTATTTTAGTAGTGTCCGAGGACGTAAGCATAATTGGCTGAATCTCGTTAAATTCTGGTGTTCTCTTTATTGTCTATTTAATAGCTATTGTCGGGTCATTTACTTTGTGATATATTGTGCTTTAAATTATCTGAGAAAAATTCTGTCACCAAGACTCTAAGAGTCTAAGGAAGTTAGTTTTTAAGGGAGATCATTTGTGACTCCACCAACTACCTGTGAATTTTTCTTTATCTTAATTTTTGGCACAATTATTCATTTTGGTGGAAACTAACCCGATTTCCATAACAGTTTGTGTGACCGTGTTTGATGATTTTACGTTTGATATATACTGCAAAACTGGAAAACGAAAAAATACTTACCAATTTTTGTATGGTTTGAGTCTCTGACTTTATTTATTAGTTAATCCAAACAATAAATATAATGTCATATAAATAAATTAATTATTATTGTACTTGCATATTAATTTTATCACTAATATCCAAATTGTTATCATAGTTTATAAATTTTCAAGTTATATATAAGCCAGAAACCAATTCCTCTCGGGTGAGCGCAGAAACCAATGATCGATTCTTTGGGATTCTTCCTTTCTTCAAATGGAATGAAAAGCATGAACAGGACGGTGAACCCGAAAGGGATTTGCTCGATGCCAGGATGATAAAAAGCTTAACACCTCCCTGCCATACATTTCTAATCTTTCATACAATACAACCATTTGGACTTTTACTTTAATAAACAAAAAATTCATCTCTAATTTTCAGGATTTAAATTTATTTTTTCTACAAATTAGTCATCAAAGTTTAAATAAAAAATATATAATGCTGAAAAAGATAGTCCACGCTCTAATTTAATATTTATCTGTAAACAACTAATTAGAAGAGACTGAGAGATTCATATCAGGCATATTCACAAAGAAGACATCCAAATAGTTAATTTTTTTGCTAATGAATCTTTGAAGAACTGGCGTAGAATTTCTATTTTGGATCAACCTCCTTATGGAGCTAACTTTCTTCGTCGAAATTATCAAATTGGGATTTGCTGATCTCGACGAACTCGTTGGATAGTGTCTTAAGTTGTGTCTCTCTTTCTGAGGTATCACCCTTCCTTTGTAAAAAGAAAAAAAAAGTTTAAATAAAAATTAAAATCAATCAGCTATTTTGAAAAAAAAAACTAATAGAATTAACAATTGATTGGATTAAAAGTTAATTATTAATTGCTGATTCAAAAAGTTTATCAAATAGATAATTAAAATCAGCTACCTTAAATCTTTAATTAAACCAAACACTTTATTACTTACGTTGAACTTAAGAGCAAAATTTCATGTAAAGCTATGAGCCAGATTAATCTAGTATCTAAACATATGAATATAAACCTAATTACTAGACTAAATAAAATTATATATATGAGAAAATATTTTATTCCCAATAGTGATATGAGATTAAAAAAATATATTCTTATTTAACCAATAGCCTTGAGTTAGAATTTTAAATATGGAATATTTTTAGAATTCGAGATGTTAAATGAATTTTTGTTCCTTCATAGGTCCGCCTTGCGCAAATTCAAATTAGTCAATAATCCAGTAAATTATAGGATATTAAATTATTTTAGCTAAAAAAATATCAAAAAGATTTTAAAATCAAACTAGCAATCTAGTTAAAAATCAAAACTTGAATATATATACATATATAGGAATAAAATACTGTATGGTGTAAGATGCAATTGTTGGGAAATGACGCCAATTTCCCTATAGTCAGATTTATGAGAAAGCGAAGAAAATGCGAACTAATAAGACAGACAAGTTGATAACGGAGTTCGGCCAATTATGCCTACGTCTCCGGACTGCTGCAGATCTTTTACTGAAAGAAGAGAAATTTACCGAGTGTTTACAAACACTCACAACTCACAACCTCTCACTAATGCTACTCTCTCACTTTTTGATGGAATGCATTACAAATAAATTTCTAAGGCTATATATAGGCCTACACCTCCTCAATGGACAGTCAAGATTAATTCTCACCTACTTTGATGGATGGTTGAGATTATTTCTCACCTACCGTCTCACCTACCAAATGTATGGTCAAGATTAATCTTCACTTACCATCTTACCAACCAAATAGATGGTCAAGATTAATCCTCACCCACCAAATGGATGGTCAAGATTAATCTTCACCTACCATCTTACCTACCAAATATTTTGTCAACAAAAGATGCACCGTCCATCTTTATTGTCATTTATTTTATGATGCATGTGTAGTTTAACCAACAATCTCCCACTTGAAGACTGGTTTCAATCTTTCTTCACACCTCGATCAATGCAGCAGCCTTTCTGGTCTTGTTACTCTAGCAGACCAACTGAAGTTGAGCATAACTTCAGTTTGTCGATAGTCACCGCCTTTCTCAACATATCCGCTGGATTCCTGCTTCCTTGGATCTTCTCCAGTACTAACACATCATCTTCCAATAAAGATCTGATGAAGTGGTAACGAAGCCCAATATGCTTGGTTCTGGAATGAAATGCTGAATTTTTCGCCAAGTGTATCGCACTCTGACTATCACTATGCAAAATATTCTTCTCCCTTTTGAATCCCAACTCAGTTAACAAACCTTGAAGCCATATCATCTCTTTACTAGCTTCAGTCACTGCTAGATACTCAGCCTCTGTAGTGGATAAAGTGACAATCTTCTGTATTTGTGACATCCAACTAACAGCTGTAGTTCCAACAGTGAATATATAACCGGTGGTGCTTCTTCGGTGATCTACTTCTCCTCCAAAGTCTGCATCTACGTAGCCTTGTGCTTTTAACTCTCCTTTACCAAAGTACAGACACTTCTCCGTGGTGCCTCGTAAATACCTCAAAATCCACTTGACTGCTTCCCAATGAGCTTTTCCTGGATTTGACATAAATCTGCTAACAACTCCCACTGCATGACCAATATCTGGTCTAGTACAGACCATTGCATACATTAAACTTCCAATAGCTGAGGCATAAGGAATCTTAGCCATGAATTCTCTCTCTTCCTCCGTTTGAGGGGATTGATTTTTAGATAGGCGAAAGTGACTGGCCAAGGGTGTGCTAACTGGCTTGGCATTGTTCATGTTGAATCTATGCAAAACACGGTTGATGTACTCTGCTTGAGATAACTGCAAGAACCCTCTCTGCTTATCTCTTGTGATTTGCATTCCAAGAATCTTCTTTGCTGGACCCAAGTCTTTCATGTCAAACTCTTTTGACAATTGCTGCTTCAACCTTCTGATATCATTCATATTTGAACCTGCTACTAACATATCATCGACATAAAGTAGCAAAATGATATAACTGGATTTATATCTCTTGAAGTAGCAACAGTGGTCAGCATTGCACTTCTGGAAATCTTCCTTGTGCATGAAGCTGTCAAACTTTTTGTACCACTGTCTTGGGGCTTGTTTCAGGCCATACAAACTCTTTTTAAGTCTGCACACCATGTTCTCCTTCCCTTTTTCTGAGAAACCTTCTGGCTGATGCATGTATATTTCTTCATCTAAGTCTCCGTGAAGAAATGCGGTTTTCACGTCCAGCTGTTCAAGATGAAGATCTTCAATAGCCACAATACTCAATACTGTTCTGATAGTATTGAGCTTCACAACGGGAGCAAAAATATCGGTGTAGTCAACTCCTTCCTTCTGCTGGAATCCTTTGACAACAAGTCGGGCTTTGTATCTTTTGAGACCATCATGCTCTTCTTTTACCCGGTACACCCATTTGTTATGAAGTGTCTTCTTTCCCATAGGCAACTCAGCTAGTTCCCATGTCTGGTTAGAGATCAGAGACTTCATCTCGTCTTTCATGGCAAGCTCCCACTTACTAGCATCTCCAGTCTGACGAGCTTCATCATAGCATTCAGGCTCCCCTCCATCAGTCAATAACAGATAGTTCATGTATCTCCTGTTAGGCACATGAGGCCTAGAAGACCTTCTTAATACAGGAGATGGAGTAGGAGGCTGTGGTGTGTCGGATTGATGCGCACTGCTTGGTCCAACAAGTTCCTCTGGTTGAGGACTTGCTACAATGGGTTCCGTCACGGAACTAACTGGGACATCATCTGCATCTGCAAATACTGACTCATTCTGTTCTGAGTTGCTGACGACTGTTTTATGCATGTCCTTGTACATCACTCTTTCATCAAAAATCACATCTCTGCTACGGATGACCTTTTTGTTTTCGTCATCCCAAATACGGTAGCCAAACTCATCCTCACCATAACCGATGAGAGTGCATTTCTTGGATTTGGGATCAAGCTTATTCCTTCCTTGATCACTGATATGCACATATGCTACACAACCAAAAACTTTTAAATGTGATAGTTTTATCTCTTTTTGGCTCCATACCTCCTCTGGTATTCTGTGCTCTAATGGAACCGATGGTCCTCGATTGATTAAGTAAGCTGCTGTGTTGACTGCTTCTGCCCAGAACTGCTTCGGTAGACCTGACTGTATACGAATGCTTCTGGCTCTTTCTGTCAACGTTCGGTTCATACGTTCAGCTACACCATTGTGTTGAGGTGTACCTGGCACGGTTCTCTCTATTCTGATACCGTGCTCATAGCAAAACTTCTTGAATCTGGTGTCTTCATATTCACCACCATTGTCAGTTCTGAGCTTTTTAATCTTCAGACCTGTCTCATTTTCAACCATAGCTTTCCATCTTCTGAAAGCCTCGAACACTTCGGACTTATGTTTTAGAAAGTAAACCCATACCTTCCGAGAGTGATCATCGATGAAAGTCACAAAGTAGTGTTTCCCACCAATGGATGAGACAGTCGTTGGTCCCCAAACATCAGAGTGAACAAGCTCTAGCCTTTCTTTCTTTGGGGTTCTGCCATTTGTCTGAAAGCTGACCCTTTTCTGCTTTCCAAGTATGCAATCTTCGCATGTGTCTATCTCCACTGACTGTAGACCTGGAAGTTTCCCCTTTGAATGCATAATCTTCATTCCTTTTTCACTCATATGGCCTAGTCTCTGGTGCCATAGATTGGGATTTTCATTGCTAGCTGCAACTATGATTGAACAGCGTGCTCCCGCTGTCATGTAAAGAGTGCCATTCTTTTTGCCTCGAGCAACCGTCATTGCTCCCTTTGAAATCTTTCAATTATCACCATGGAAGATCGTAGTGTAGCCTTCGCTAGCCAATTGCCCTACTGAGATTAAGTTCTTTCTCAGGTCGAAAATATGTCTGACATCCTTCAACTCCCAAACAGATCCGTTCAACTTAATCTTTACTACACCTTTGCCAATAATAGCACAAGGTTGATCATCACCAAGATATACCTTTCCAAGGTTTCCAAGGACATACCTTTCGAAGAATTCTTTCTGTGAAGTAGCATGGAACGATGCTCCAGAGTCTAACACCCAAGACTCCTCTTTGCTTTCCAAAGAGCATATCAATGCGTCATTGCCTCCAGAGGTGGATGCAACATTTGCCTCTACCTTTGCTTCCTGGTTCTTCGATGCACTCTTGCACTGATTTTTGTAGTGTCTAGTCTTTCCACAATTCCAACATTCGACAGTTTTTGAACTATGGAAACTACTTGGATTCCTGGATTTGGACCTTCTGTCCTTTGATTTACCTCGGTAGTTTGACTTGCCTCGTCCATTACCTCTGGTTGAATTTCTTCCTCTTGACTCTATATGCAAAACTGAAGAAGTTGATGATTCACCCGACTCTCTCCGTCGGATCTCTTCACTGAGAACCAAATCACGAACATCATCAAATTTCAACTTAGTGCTTCCCGACGAACTACTCACAGCAGTGACAGTAGCATTCCAGCTTTCTGGTAGAGAAGACAAAAGTATTAATACTCGTACTTCTTCATCAAATTCAATTCCAACCGAACTCAATTGGGTTGTGACTGTATTGAGTTCATTGAGATGTTGAGCTACAGACGCACCTTCTGTCATTCGCAAGTTGAACAAGCGCCTCATGAGGTGCACTTTGTTTGAAGCTGAAGGCTTCTCATACATACTAGAGAGAGCCATCATAAGACCTGTCGTGGTCTTTTCCTTTGCTATGTTGAAAGCAACATTACGGGATAATGTCAATCGGATAACTCCGAGAGCTTGTCTGTCGAGAAGACTTCAGTCTTCTTCCTTCATAGCCTCTGGCTTCTTCCCTGAGAGAGGTTGATACAGATTTCTTTGATACAAATAATCTTCTATTTGCATTTTCCAAAAGCCAAAGTCCGCTCCATCGAACTTCTCAATTTTTACCTTTCCTTCATCTGTGGCCATCGCTCCCACTCGAATCTGACTTACTTTGGATCGTTTCTGACAATTCTTGTGAACCTCTGTGTATTAGAACACCTCCGTGGATAATTTGGTACAACTGACCAAATTTCACTATTCACAAAAATTTACTATTCATGTGAATAGTAATCTCCCGAAAAAGGACAGAAAAAAACGCAACCAATGCTCTGATACCAGTTGTTGGGAAATGACGCCAATTTTCCTATAGTCAGATTTATGAGAAAGCGAAGAAAATGCGAACTAATAAGACAGACAAGTTGATAACGGAGTTCGGCCAATTATGCCTACGTCTCCGGACTGCTGCAGATCTTTCACTGAAAGAAGAGAAATTTACCGAGTGTTTACAAACACTCACAACTCACAACCTCTCACAACATCAATTCATCTTGATAAGTTTTGAAAAAATATACATAAAAAAAAAAAAGCAAAAAGAACTGATAAAACCCTAGTCAATCTTATTAAGTGATCAAAACATAATTCTTCAAGTCGATTTATAATTTGAAATATATGGTATTTATAGTCTAAACAATAAAAATCTGATCCAAAAAGAACAAAGAAAACATAAAACCTAAATTTAATAAGATAAAAAAAAAATTTCAACTTTAACAGACAACCACTGCTTGACATATGGGCTTGAGATTTAGGACCAATCTTGTGCACGGGCTTGAGTGAGGCCCATCCATATGGCTTTGCAATCCATTGAAAGCGGTCAGAACTAATAGCTTATAAACTATTAATCTATAATTTCTAAATAATAAATTTTTAAATTTAAAATAATGAATATATAAGTCAAAAATGATAAATTTGTAAGTTAAAATTGATGAATTTATAAATTCAAAATAATGAATCTATAAGTTATAATTAATGAACTTATAAAAGATGAACCTGTTTTATATTTATTAGTTTACCAAAACAGTGCGCTTTTGTTAAGAAATGAAATACATGATACAGTATAAACATGATTTCCTAATATAACAATCCATAATTCGAACATCCAAATGCAACCCTCGTCTTATATAGACTATAGTGAATGCCCACTTAAGCCCATAGGTTTAGCTTTGAGCTTTTCTTGAAATTAGGCCTAATTGATTGTTGTAATAGAATCAACTTTTATCTAATTCTTCCAGCTATACATAAATAAACTAATCTTTAATCAATAACTTTGATGTAGGGAGATGATGTGCATCCTCACCACATGTTTCTTGCACCCTGTTAACACTTTATGTTTCCTTAGATTGTTGCTGCACCTGAAGAATCAACTTGCCCCAGCTGCTATTTGATGCTCTTGTGAGAGAAATTCTGCTGTACATAATTAGCAACATTCTTCTATACATGAGTAAGAAAGCTTGGTTATAAATTTATCAGAAAATATTAAAAAATCTTTTTTCTGATAAAAAGTGGTCACAAGGATTATAAAACAAAAAAAAATAAAAAATAAAAAAAAGATGTATCATGAAATAAGGGTAAGTGCCTAAGTGGGGTTGCCAACTTGCTATTTCTGATGGTTGTGGACCCGCCGTGGTTATCAATTTTAGACATCGTTAAGCAACTCAATGGTGAGAAATTTATTTATTTTTTCTTTGTCAATGGAGTGAAATTTATAATAAAATAAAAGTTTTAATTTATAATCAGAGTTTAAAGTACATATTTTGACATATTCAATAATTGGCAACAGATAAAAAATAATAGATCTGACATTCTTTTATCCGACTCTAAAATCTAATTAGGAATTATCTGAGAAAACATTATCAAAATTAAGTCTGAAATCTGATAAAACTCGACTTCATCAATACAAAATCAATTTAAATCCAAATGATCATTTGAAAAGAGCTTTAAAAGTTAAATCAATTTGATGACAATTTGAATAACTCAATCCAAAATTTGAAACTGACCTGAAATGATTCAATTGGAACTCGTCAAACCCAATCTAATTATTAAGTCTAAAAATGAATAAAAATATAAAAATTTATTTTTTTGGTACAAAAATATGATAAAAACTCATAAAAAAGACGAACAGGCGAGAATATGAGATTCCACAAATATCATAGAAGAGCCAAAGGGAGAAGGCTAATGTAGATTTGTAGTACCAATATAAAATTTATTTTGATACCATTTAATATCAAATTACAAGTTTAAAAATTTAAGTGACTTAACTTTATGTAATTTTTTCTTAAAATTTTAACTTGTATAAATCAATTTAAATATAATTGAAACATAAATTCGTGTGACTTAAACATTTTCATGTATTTTTATTCTTCATATATTTCACCATAGAAGTTTTACTTAAAACATTGGATGATAGATCAAGTTTAGCTGTTTCCGAGGGATTAATCCGCCCTTTCAGTTGTCTCTTTTGTTACAACTAAATTCGTCATTTCAAGGGATAGATTCAATGCATTAAAAATTTGAGAAAAAAACAAACAAGACTGCATGAGATTCTGTGTATACTGAGAGACCTGAATCCGCCTCTTGAAAGGGCGAATACAATCACGCTGCAGAGTGGGGCAGCGCTGTTGACACCTCTATAGAATGCACAAAATCAATCGGCGGATTCAGTGCTGCACAGGCGTGCGATGTTTGCTCAAGATTTCTTTACTGCTAAATCAAATGGTTCAATTAGGGATGCAGAAATAAGGCTTGATCAGCTGAGTATGCTTGGTAAAATTAAGGATAAGAATGGCCTTAGCTTATGGAGCTTGTGAGTGCTTAATTTTTATTTCCAATGTTCTCATTGCACATCTCCTCGTTCAAATATTGAAGTGATAATGAGTTGGTTGATTTGCTGGATTTGGCCTTGTCATGAAGCACTTCAAGTACAGTTATAAAGGCGGAGGGAGTTGATGAGATCCAGGATTGGTCCTATGCAACTTGTTTCGCAGCTGGCAAATCTCATTATGGATATTCTTGCTAGTAAATGCCAAGAAAACAGTTGTGAGGTCAAGAAAACTTTTTTTTTTGGTTCTTAGGAGGTCTCAAAACAAAGACCCTAGAATAGAGGAGGGGCCACAAAGCCTCTAATGCCACTGGGTCAGATGCCCTGGCGAAATTATTATTATTGTTAGTATAAATTTCCTGGATGCAGATGGTGATTTTTACAGCATGTCAGCCACAGGGGAGAGCTTGAAGCTTCTTTTCCCTTGTTCACGTGAAGACCACAAGTTGCATTGTAAAGCAACACTGGAATCCATATGAAAGAAAGCTATATAAATTTTTGCCTATCAAATTCACTCAATAATTTTTCAAGGAAATAAGGGAAACTGTGCAGCACTGAATTCGCTAATTGATTTGGCGGATTCTGTAACTGTGTCAGCAGTCCTGTCCTACTCTACAGCATGACTGAATCTGTCTGCCCTTTCAAGAGGCAGATTCAGGTCTGTTAGGGCACAGAAATTCGTGCAGTTTGTAAGTTTTTTCTCACTTTTTTAATGTATTGAATTCCTTTATTCAAAGGACGGATTTAGTGGCAACAAAAATGTTATATGATTTAGCAGATTTATCACACTGCAAAGTGTAAATATATTTTTTTAAAAAATATTATTTTGTGAAATATTTTTTTAGCATTAATTTGATAATTAACCTATTTTTTGGCAGATTTTTGGAGTTTTGAGTTCTACTCGTATTCATTTCATATTTTTAAATCAATTTTGAATTATTTGAATCAAATTCAAATTAGATAAAATATTACTAATTTTTAGAAAATTGAAGATATATCAATTTTTTTATACATCTTATTTTTTACATAATTTTTTAGCCAATTATAAGATATAAGTCCTTTTTATTTAATAGCTCGGTTAAAATGTTATATCAATATTTTTTTTCAACATTTTTTTAGAAATTTATTCTACAATTGATTCACAATCATAAAGTTTAATTTATTAAATAAAATAGCATATAATTATAAGATATAAGTCCTGTTTATTTAATAGCTCGGTCAAAATGCTTTCAATATTTTTTTTAGAAATTTACTCTATCATTGGTTCACAATCATAAAGTTTAATTTATTAAATAAAGTAGCATATGAAATTTTGATAACGTGGATTAATTGTAAAATAAATATTAAAAAAAAGTGTGGTAATATTTTTTTTTTGTTGAGCTAACCTTGAGATAATGGATTATGTTTATGTTGATTTTCAATGTGATATTAAAATCATGAGCCGTGTGTTGGATTATAATTTGCAAATGTTGATATTTATTTTTATTAGCAATGTGCAGCTTTGCTTACCTTCGCTCCCTTTTCCATCCTGAGCATGAGAGGGTGTATATATTAAAATATTCTCCATCAACTGATATTATAAAATATTTTCTAATAAATATAATATCTTAATCAATTTCTGTTTTGTTGGAATGGGCCAAAAAATAAAAGCGTGGGTCATGTAAAAAGACTACTGATATAATTTTTTTTATTTTTTTTATTTTTAAGGAATCATATTTGTTCACCTACCAACCATTTACCACACGTGTGTGTGAATGTGGAAGTGGGGGGTGGGGTGGGGTGGTGATCTGATCACCCACCAAAATTTTATTTTATTTTCAATTCCCCAACTCCAATGCCATATTACCCACAGGTTTATATATATATATAAATTTATTTTTCATTTTTTAAAAAAATTATAACATTGATGGTCTCTAAACTTTCTCATTTTTTCCATTTTTTTGGTTTTTTTTTTCTTTTTGAAAATTAAGTTTATGAATAACTTTTTTTAAGTGTATTTGGCCGGATTTACTCATTGGAAAATTAAAATAAATTATTTTGACTTATAGATAACTCTTTCTTATATATTCTCCCTCACATTCTTCATTTCTTTCTGTGTATTTATTTTTTCCTTTTTTTCTTCTAAAAATTATTTTTCCTTTTTACTATTTTTATTAACAAAATAAAAAAAATTATTAATTTTTTAAGTAAATGTGCTTCAATGGTTGTTTAGAAAAAAATCAATAAGCGTTAACATACATTTTATGTATTATTAGTTATCAAGTATATTCCATAATATTTAGTTATCAAATGTATTTCATATAGGCAGCAATAAATCATGGCTGCCTAAATATATAGGAGTTTATATCTATTTCATATAAGAAGTAACATAATACTTAATTATTAAATATATTTCATATAGATAAAGATATGGCGTTTAAGTATTTAGGTAATTTGTAAAACCTATAAATATAGATAAGGATGGTATTTCTATTACATAAATTAAAGTCGAATAAGTTTAGGAATATTTTTATGCATTTATGCTAAATTGAATCATCGATATGTGAAATTTACCCTCACAATGTTTATGTTATTTATTCTTTTATTTATTGTGGCTATCCATGGTATTGGAATTCCAATTATTAATTAATTTATTTAACGTGCTCTTATGCAAATTAGAAAAAAAAATCATTAATTAAGTTGAACAAGGACGGAGTAAAAAGATACTAAGGTGATTGCACCATAATCATGGATAAGATATTAGATACCCACTACCGAAAAATTGAAAAGATTCTTCAGAAAATAAGAAATAATCAGAGATGGATCAACACCGACTCTTTATACAATTAGTTATAATAATAAATTACACATAATCCTTAAAATTTTAATAAATTATAGTTATAAATAAATTTTAAAAAAATTAACAGTGTATTTTATATTATTTGAGATAATAATCATTTATTTGATATTGTATGAATTTCAAATATTAAAATATAATATATTATATAATTTTTTTATATTCGAAATATTTTTGCATAAATTTTTTAAAATTTTATATACAGTCTAATAGTCTCTTATAAAAATTTAGAATTTTTATTTATTATCAATAACTGTAACTACAGTACAGCCAGTACAATTAAGTCATAATTTTTTCTATCGTTATCTTAAACGACATTTTTATCAAAAGATAAAAGGTGTTTAATTTTTTTAAATGTTTATTTATGTTTATCAAAATTAAAATCTCATGAGTATTATTGGTATTTTGTTCAATAATAATAATAATATTAATGTACTTCAACAAATTTGCGATTTGGTCATAGATTCTCTTCTCTTTTTAATCTTAAGAAAAGATATATGAATAAATTATAAACTATTTCAATTAAAGTTATCAATAAATATAAAAAAATTATTCTTATATATATATATAATAAGTTAATTATTAAATTTATTAATGAATTTATTTAAAAATTAAATTTAAAAAATCTGTAATTAATATTTTATTTTTATTAATCATATAAGCATTTTAAATCTTATATATACTTTTATGAATCTTTTAATTTCATAAAGATAAATTTATTTTTATTTTTATATCAGTTAAAATTTTGAACCATATATTTCCTAATGTATATCGATATTTTTTTAAAAAACTATCTAAATTTATTTATATTCATCCATAATAAATTAAGCACATAAAATAGAACTCATAATTCAAAAATCTAACTCTCCATTATTATTTTTATTACAATTATCGTTATTATATTTTGTATACATAAATTACATGAAAAAAAAAATCCTTAATATGAGAAGCAAAAAAATAATCACTAGTGTCACGGTAACACTTTCAGCAGATCTTGATAAGAGATGAACTTGCCAAGGCAGGCACTTAAAATAGCAATTTCATAAATTTCTTTCATCCCCAACAAAAGTCTTTCAGTATATATATAAATATTTTTAATAATATTCGCCTTACGTAAGTGGAAGATTCATCACCATACATCACGTAGATGCCTTCCACTTGTTTGGAGATTCTTTACCATTCTCTCAGCTTTGGAGCTGTTAAGAGATCCCTATATTCATCACCATACATCACGTAGATACCTCCCACTTGTTTGGAGATTCTTTACCATGCTCTCAGCTTTGGAGCTGTCAAGAGATCCCTATACCAACAAGCAGGTACATTTGGTCAGCCAAATCTGTAATATCAATTCTTTCAAAGTACTCTCAGGCAAAAGTAAAGGCAAGGGGTCAGAACTAAGGGACTTCTTTTTTTAGTAATGAGACGGATTTTAGCCTTCTACGGCAGAAGAGAAGGATCCAATCTAAGAGTACCATTTTGGGAAAGAGAGAAAATGGGTGAATGAACTGTGAACATGGAGCACTTCTCCATAAATGGATCAAAGTGAATAATTTGCGTACCTGTTCTTGTACGATAGTGTGGAGTGTTCTGTGGACATCCCTAGCCATGCCTTTGGCATCACCACAAACATATATATACGCTCCCTGAGAAATCATGTTCCAGATATCCGAAGCCTGTATACACATGAAGCATGTTGAATGGTTAACCTACCAATTGATAACAAAAAATACTGAAATTTTTCAATTTCTCATTAAGCTCACAGGTTCCAGTACCTTCTCCATCATTTTGTGCTGCACATATTCCTTGGTAGGTCCCTCACGTGAAAAGGCAACCACCAATTCAGAAAGTGCACCACTTTCAACAAACTTGTTGAGTTCGTCTTGATAGATATAATCCTATAAATATAAAGCATGTTAGATTATTGAAATTGACCACCCATTTACCAACCACAAAGCATTTTAGAACTGGCAAGGACATGACTCACCATCTTACTGTTCCTGCAACCAAAGAATAATATGGAGGATCCCAGTTCTGCTCCATCTTCTTTCAGGGCTAACCTTTCCTGTAAAAGGCAATGTGAAATAAAGAGGATTAGCTTATCTCAAAGCAATGAAGGATAAAGGATTACAAAGAAAATTACTAGAGTCTGCAATATGAACCTGCAAGAAACCCCTGAAAGGAGCCAAACCAGTCCCAGGGCCAATCATAATGATTGGGACATTGGTGTCTTCAGGAAGCTTAAAATTTGACTGTCTAACAAAAATGGGAGCCCAACTGCATTCATGGCTTTTCTCAAATGGCACAGAATTCTTCATGAAGAATGCAATAAGAAATTCATGAATCTCATAGATGAAAATATTTGAAATATAAGATATTCAATAGAATTTGAAACAGCAAAGAAACCAAAAAATACCTTCATCCAAGTTGAGCACACTCCTTTATGTACCCGTCCAGTTGGTGTTTTGTCAAGAACCAATGCACAAGAAACATGAATTCTAGTTGGTGCCATCCTGCAAAGCAGACTTTCAGATGTTAAGCACAAAATTCCCAGAGAAGAAAAGTACACTAAACCATAAGTATATTCCAAACATTCCTTGGCAGAGCAAGAATTTTCATCTTCCTGAATTCAGGATCCTTAATCACAACATGAAAAACCCAATACTACACATGCTTGAAGTGTATGAAATCCTAATAATTATTTCCTTACCATCAGATTACTCTCAAATGAAAATACAATCAAAATCCAGCACTAATGTTGAAAATTCTCCAAACATGTGTCAAAATTATTTACCTTGGGGATGATGAGATAGAATAGTATCTAGGCTGCAAGCGAGGAGCAACTGCAGCAAAGAAGACACCAAGTGGGGGCCTAGCTGATGGAAATTTAGCTAAGACCTCGAGAAGGCTTCTTTGATTTGCAACCATCCATTGTCCATACTCCTCCTGCATTAAGTGCAAAAATAAAAATTTATTAACCACATAAGAAGAAGAATTGCATCAAGTATAAAATTTGTATCATAACATTTTGCAACCTTTCCAGCAGGTGAAGCAAGATGCCTTAGTCTATCAGCTTCAGTTGGATCAGTAGCATGAGCTGCCAAAGCGAGTAAAGCAGACTGGAAGCCACAGGCATAACAATTATTACTCAGCGAGTAACAAACAAGAAATTCATGTAAATAATTAATTGAAAAAAAAAACAATTACAAAATGCAGATACTCAAGTAAAGAGCTAACCTTTTTAGGCGAACTCAAAAGGTCAGCATATTTAGTAAGAGCTGTTCTTAAAGTGCACGGTGGGAAAGGAGGTGGCAAGGAGCTTCCGCTATGTGGTGTGCCATCCTCTTTATCAGAATGGATAGAGAAGTAAGTATCTGGTGATAAACCTAATAACTGCAATGCTTCCTCAACAGTTTCTTCAAGATTTTCACAATAAACGCCTATGTGATCCCCAGTTTCATATCTGAGGAAAGAAATAGTTTTTAGTATATGCAAAATGTTGACTGTTAAGCGATGACCAGAACACTTACAAAAGTGTAACACAAGCACCAATAGGTCATTTCGAAGGAATAAATATTGATTTCAAGACTTACGTGAGTCCAGTGCCAGCTATCTCAAACTCCAAATGGGTGCAAGAACGATCAGATGCAGGTGTGTGAAGCTCCTTTCTCACAGCTACATTAGCCCTTTATTTGTAAAAATAATCGATTAAGTTTAAATAAAAAAATAAAGAATTAAATTAGCACCAAAGGATACAAAAGGTACTTTATTATACCTGCATGGATGTTGAGCATCATGAACAGCATGGCCATTTGCATTACTCCAGTTTTTCTCCTCTATCGCTGCATTTTCAGGATCATAAAATACAACCCTATATTCCAACACAGCAGCTGTATATGGGGTAGCAACAGTTGCATCATTTTCATCCCGAAGCAACTGATCCAACTCAGGCCACAGTAGTTCTTTCCTGAAACATCAAAATAAAAAGCTTAAACCTCTTTCATTCAGAAGTTGTGCTGCGGTGTAGGATAGAGATTAATAATTTTAATACCAAGCACTAAAATCATCTTCAATGCATTGGTCATCATCTCCAAGACCCACTTGAACAATAGGCTTTGCACCTGCAAATGGAAATGAAAAATCCTATTAAAGAAAAGACGATTAATTTGGTAAAGATATCAAAACAACAGTTCATTTTGGCATTCAATCAAGCATAGCAAGGAACTGCAGAAGAGTACAGCTATTGACAGGCACCACAACTTTTATTTGATATTTGTTTAAATTATTAACAAGATAGAAATTACCTACCCTTTCAGCATCATAAGAAAGCATTCCAATATCAGACATCATAATGGAAGTACAGTCTTTATTTTATAGAAATTATGTGATTACATTCCCTTTCAATACGTAAGGGATGTAGACTGTCATCTAAAGGTCAGGCTCACAAAATAAATCTATTGTATCTGTTCAAGAACCTAATTGATTGACATGTTCTTTTACAAGTCGAGTGGCTGCCGACTACTAACATCTTTCGGATAAAAGCTGTATTGCATTACACCATGCAAAAGCAAAGACACGAAATTGCAAATGCTGTCACATCTCATAAATCATTCCCAATATGGGTAAGCCACACTTCATTCGACAGACACAAGTACAGAATCCGAACATAGTTTGTCCAGTGACGGCAATTTCACAGATGCACGATGTCTATTGTAGCGCCAGCAGAATCCTTTTCACCTACTTTTTGCAGAGTAACAACTACAGTTACTAATTGAGGACTGCATCAAAGACGAGCAAAGAATACAGTTCTACTGAAAATCAACGAGTGACATAAAGCATATTAACCATGATTCATCCAAAAATGATGGTTAAAATTATGTTGAGTCACATCGTAGAAACCTCTCCAAATTTAAGCACAAAGCCTAGCTTTCAAATTTCAATTCACAAAGCACTTCAACGCATAACCATATCAACCTCCTCAAATATATTTTAAAGGGGAACAGAAAACTCACCCTGCTCCTCAAAGGTCTCATCCAACACTTTAGCTATCTGTTTAATAAAAACAATAACAACAAACGGAAAATGCATAAAGTTCAAAAAAAAAATTGGTTAAAAAAAAGGAAATAACTCTTTAAAAATCCGGAGGTTTACAATGCACACCTTGTTAAAATGTTCATATTGCCGGTTGCCAAGGCCAAAAATCCCATACTTGACGTTCTGAAGCCATTCCCCTCTCTCTTTTCCCTGAGTGCATAAGCATAATATAACAAAAAATCATGATCAGGAAAAGTCAAAGCAAAGACATCCCAAGAAGGGGGGAAATTTTCAATCCAATCAAGATTTACCTCCGTAAGCCATTTATAGAACCTTGCAGCATTGTCTGTTGGCTCACCGTCTCCATATCTAAAAAGTTAAAAATCCATTAAGACATTATGTCGACAGAACATAACAAAAACAAAGAAAGAAGCAAAAAAATTGAAAACCATAAAAAAATTACAAAGCTAATACAATATACTCACGTAGCCACAAAGAACAAAACAATAGACTCTTTCTTCAATTTATGCTCGTACTCATCATCATCGGCGGCATAATCGTCCTATCCAAAATTCAATACTCAAAATCAACAATTCAAAACAGTGAACCAATCACATAATTTAGTAAAAAAACCAATCAAAGTCAAACATACCAAATCAATAACTTTAAAAGTTGCCTTTTCATAGCGGGATTTTGCCTCCTCAGACAAAGCCTTGGCGAATCCTTCAGCAGTACCTGTCTGAGTTCCGTAAAGGATGGTGACCCGTTTGTGGCCATCATCAGGCTCAGGTTCAGGCTCCTTAACAATCAACGGCGGAGGAGGTTGGATAACAGCAGTCTTCTTTTTCTGACAGCCGGATCTTCTCAAAACCAAGAATACCACACAACCGATTAAAACGGCGACAGAGGTTGTTAAAATCACCACAAATTCTCTGTTCTCAAGAAACACGGTGGCCACCTCAGTAGCACCTGATTCCGTGGACACATTGGACGGGTCCAATTTACCCTTGACGATCGCTGACATTAGATCAAAAGGTGACACTTTCATTGAACCACTTGATGATTGCATGGTAAACAATGATCAGAAACAAAATTATATTTAACAAAGGCTTATAACGGCGGAAACAGGAAAGAGAAGCAGAGAACTACGAATGAATTGAATATTAACTTTTTGTTGTGTCGTGGCTCTTCTGCTTCCCTATAAGCTGTATTAATCGTGGTGGGTGAGAATTTTGTAGGTAGGAGAAAGAGTAGAGAGAGAGATAGAGAGCGGAGGTAGGAGAGAAATGAATGGGTTCGTAATAAAGCTGGTAAAGGGACCCAGCTACCGCGCCCACCAAACCAGACTAGTCAAACTCACCTAACACATTTCTTTTTTTCTATTAGTTTTTATTGGCCAAAATGCCCCTTTCTGTCTTTTTCTGTTTTCTTTTGTTCAGAATATTTGCGTCAAAGTATACCCTGCTTTGTTCACAGTTGCTATAGCATAAACGATCAATGATAAGTAACCTCCCGTTTTTTTAATACTCTCATTTTTACCTTTTATAGGTTGGTGGGGATTGACAAAAAAATATAAAAAATAAAAATTATTTTTAAAATTTTTTCTCACTTGTCCTGCTATTGAGTGATTAGTAGAAATGGAAACAAATCAAACTAAATATTGGTTAGTTTAAATTCATTTCGTTTAAATTCATTACAGATTTAAATTTAATTTGAGTTTTTATACTTAAGTTTGAGGTTAAATTCAAACTCGAATTTGATTCGTTTAAAAATTATTAAATTTACGAGCAGTTTAAGTTCGGTTCATAACAATATTATTTATTATATTTAATGAGTTTAGTCTGAATTCTACTCATTAACTAATAATGACAAAATATCGAATTCAATTCGTTAATTAATAATCACAAAAATTCGAATTCAATAATAAAATATTAAATAAAACGAATTCTAAACAAACATATTCACAAAATTTTAAACAATCATATTCGTGAGCATTTTAATGAATATATTCATAAATTTTTAAATAAACACGTTTATTAACTTTTAAATGAACACGTTTACAAGTATATTCGCAATATTATAAATAAATATGTTCGCGAGCTTTTAAATGAATATTGTCACGTACTGCGAAGGTTCATCCGGGATTCCCCACACATGTACAATTTTTCTACATATGTATTATATTCTAGAAGACCATTATAAACCGTTAGATTAAATGGATCTTGGCCGTCCATTTTGGTAGGTATGAATTAATCCTAACCTTCGATTTGTTAGGTAGGAATCGATCCTAGCCATCCATTTTGGTAGGTAGGAGTTGATCCTAATCATCCATCTGGTAAGTGGGAATTGATCTGGATCATCCATTGAGGAGGTGGAGACCTATATATATCGTATGTAGCTCATTTGTAAATCATCCAAGTATTCAAGCAATACAAACAATTCTTAAGTATTCTCCAAGTTCTCTCTCTACTTTGTGTTTTTAGCATCTTTGCCCATTTGCTAGCTATATCTAGCGTAATCGAGGAGGCTGACTAGCATTCTTACGAGTGAGTTTGCTAGTATCGAGCAGTCGTTGGTAGCAAAAGACCAAGCCCGTGACAGTTGGTATCAGAGCTAAGGTTTAAGCAAAGATGGCGGGATCAAGTGAGATGACGAAGATGACAACCGAAGAAAGCCAACAATCAAGGAAGGGGAGATCAAGTTCGAAAGATGCCTTGGTAGACATGAATGCAAGGCTCGCTAGAGTGGAGCTTGCTGTTGTCGAGGGCTAGAGAAGTTCGAGGAGGCAGACCAACGCATCATGGAGCTCGAAACTGGGAGAGATGAGCTCCAATGGGAGATGCAAGGTGCCCTGAACGTTGTCATGACAACATGTCTCGACCAAGTGAAGGCCTTTGAGGAGTCCCTTCATGCCGAGATTGTGGGGCTCAAAGAGGAGATTGCTAAAGTTGTAGCGGAGCTTGGCGATGCAAAGGATGAGTCGATCCTTTGTAAGAGAGCCATTGCGCAAGAGGGAGGTGTTGCCAACCCCGTGGTAGTCTCTGCTCCTTCAAGGGTGGACGTTCCTAAGCCGAAGGCATATCATGGTTCAAGGAACGCAAAGGAGATTGACAACTTCTTGTGGAGCTTGGAACAATACTTCGAGGCACTTGGCCTTGATGAAAGAAGAAAGGTCGATCATGCATCCCTCTACCTTGTGGATACCGCGATGGTATGGTGGAGGAGGAGATGTAGTGACATCGAGAGAGGAACTTGCACCATAGATACATGGGACGAGTTTAAGAAGGAACTGAAGAGGCAGTTCTATCCGGTGGATGCGGAACATGAGGAGAAAGCCAAGCTAAGGCGACTCACTCATAAGGGAAGCATACGAGACTATGTGAATCAGTTTTCCGAAGTGCTCTTGGAGATCCCCGATTATCCCAACAAGGAAGCACTCTTTGCTTTCATGGTTGGTTTGCAACATTGGGCCAAGTTAGAGATCGAAAGACGTGGTGCCCAAGACCTAGCCACTGTCATCTCCATTACTGAATCTCTTATCGAGTTTAAGAGAAACGAGAAGCCGAAGTTCCATACAAGCAATGGTGACAATGGAATGAGTGGGGGAGACAACCATCATAGCAAAGAGAGCTCTCATAAGTACGACAAAGGGAAGAGCATCAAGGATGACAAAGGTGGAGGTAGGCCACCTATCCAATGTTTCTTTTGTGATGGGCCACATAGGGCAAGGTAATGCCCGAAGAAGGCCAAACTATCCACTCTTGTGGAAGAAAGGGAGGAGCATGAGCGATACGAGGAGATGAGGGTGGGATCCCTACTACTCTTTAATGCCATGAAAACCAACGATGAGGTGCCAAAGTCCGACAGTAAGGGACGATTGTTCGTGGAAGCCAAAGTTGGCCAACAAACCGTAAAAGCATTGGTGGACACGGGAGCCAGCCATAACTTCCTTGAAGTAAAAGAAGTCGATCGGCTGGGCATCAAATATGCTGGCAAGAAAGGATGGATTAAATCCGTGAATTATGAAGCCAGGGCCACGTTCGGAGTTGTTCGTGGAGTCAAGGTAAGCCTTGGCAGATGGCATGGCTCTGTGGACTTTTCTGTAGTGCCAATGGATGATTATGCAATTTGTGTTGGGCATGGAGTTCCTAGATCAAGTCAAGGCCATGCTCATTTCTGGTGCCAACACGATGTGCATATTGAAGGAAGGCAATGCATGCATGGTGCCATTAGCAAGGGAAGCAAATTTGAAAGGCAAGCAGATATCATCCATGCAACTATCCGAGGAGGAGATGCTACCCGATTTGCCCAAGAGTTTTCCACCAAAGAGTGAGGTGGATGGGGAGGATCAGTTGAGTTCTGATAAAATTGTCAATCGAATGGCGCCTCCCGAGTTTGGAGAATGGAAGAGGAAATCAAGGGCTACTGCCATAAGCCCAAGGATTTCATTGACCCACAAGCCAAGATATCGAGGGAGTTGGCAAGTCATGGGAAGACTCGCTAAAATTGTCTTAGAGGTGGGGAGCTCACCAAGGAACATCGTACGTTTCCAAACCTCTTCAAGTTTCTGAAAGGTGGGCATGAGAAGCCAACCATGACACAAGCACACGAAGCTAAGGCCGAGAAGCAGAGGAAGAAATGGGTCGAAGCTAAAAAGGGGCACTGAAAGCTTGAAGAAGGGGATGCGACGAGGACGTCGCCAGATTGAGTGGGGGAGAATGTCATGTACTGCAAAGGTTCATCCGGGATTCCCCACACATGTACAATTTTTCTGCATATGTATTATATTCTAGAAGGTCATTGTAAACCGTTAGATTAAATGAATCTTGGCCGTCCATTTTGGTAGGTATGAATTAATCCTAGCCTTCGATTTGTTAAGTAGGAATCAATCCTAGCCATCCATTTTGGTAGGTGGGAGTTGATCCTAATCATCCATCTGGTATGTGGGAATTGATATGGGTCATCCATTGAGGAAGTGGAGGCCTATATCTATCGTATGTAGCTCATTTGTAAATCATTCAAGTATTCAAGCAATACAAGCAATTTTTAAGCATTCTCCAAGTTCTCTCTCTACTTTGTGTTCTTAGCATCTTTGCCCATTTGCTAGCTATATCTAACGTAATCGAGGAGGCTGACTAGCATTCTTACGAGAGAGTTTGCTAGTGTCGCGCAGTCGTTGGTAGCAAAAAACCAAGCCCGTGACAATATGTTTGCAAACTAATGAACTAAACAGTATTAAACACTAACTCGACTTATTAATTGTACCTCACGTGCAATTGGTTTATTTACAATCCTAACGAGTAGTGTTTAAAGAGTTAAAAAAACATTTTTGGTATTTCTTTAATATAAATATTTCTCTTTTCTCTATTTTTTCCAATTAAAGAGATTTTTAATTATTGTTTGGAAAAATTGGGATTATATTTTTTATTACCAGCCACAAACATTATAAAAAGAATCAATGTTATAATACAAAAGTCCTAGTTGAAAAAAATACTTTTTTGAAAACAAAATATATTTTTAAATTTGTTTTAGTTTTGAAAAATTTGTCTGATAAGAAAAAAGTTAAATAAATATTTTTTTCTAAAATTAGTTTTGATAAAAATAGAGTTTATTAAAAATTAAAAAATAAATCAAATAAATTAAAAAAAATAACTGTTTTTTTATCACTCAATAACAATTCTAAATATTATGTCTATTTGGAACTGCATTTGGAAAAAAGAGTTTTCAGAAAAATAATTTTTAATTTTTTAAAAATTTTAAAAATTATTTTTAAAAATAAATAGATAAATATATTTTTTTAATAGAATATTTGGAAAAAAAACAGTTTACAAAAATTTTAAAAATTCAATTAATTAAATAAAAAAATTAATTTGATTATTTAACACCCAACTATAATCCCAAACACCCAATAAAATCTATGTTTGATTCATTTTTTTTTGTGTTTTAGTAAATCTAAACCTTATTGAGGTGAGAACCCTCGTTCTCAATGCCATATGTACCATTGTTTATTGACCTTTTACACTTCACTTGTTTGCTTCAACTAATATATTTTCTTATAGAATACTTCTTATTAATTTTTCTTTTACACCCATTTACTCCACCTAATATATTTTTCTTGTAGAATATTTATTAGATGCGAATGCAACTTTTTTTTCAAAAAAAAAAAGAAATCTTAGGCACTTGGATATTATTTTCTCAAAGAAATTTGAGAAATCTATTAATGTGGGTATAATTTTTATCTATTGACTTGGCCAAATGAATGTCTGATTTTAAAAACCATAAATAAATAAAAGTATATTTAAAAATATATAATTTTAAGCATATTAATTAAATTTTTTAGGAATAAAATTAATATATTTGTACGAAGAAGTGGATGAAATATTTTTTCCAATTATTTTTCCTAAAACTTTTATTTCCTTAATAATTGAACCGGAGAAAGTGTATAGTTCCATTTTTGGATTCAGCAGCAGTTATCGCTTTTAAGTAGTAATTTTCAAACATTAAAGTTGAAAATAACTATTCTAATTTTTAATTTCGATAGCCAACTATTGAGTGAGGTGGCATATTTGCTGACTTGTCATTGTTTGATTAGTAGAGCAGGTTGTAATTTGTATATAAGAAAAGCAATTATTCAATGAAGATATCAGAGTATTCATTCATTTCTCCATTCTTGCTTAGTTCCTCTGTTTTGCTTATTGTTGTACTTTACTTTGAGATCTTGTGTTCTCGATTCCTATTTCTAAATCAAATCAATTTCTCCATTTTTGTCTCTTATTCTTGAATAGAAATTTATTTTGTTAAAATGGTGATTTCAAGTGATCCCATCTCCGATTTTTATTAAAATATTTATTTTATTTTAATATTTAAATATTTTTATTTTAATTATTTTAATTAATGAGTTAATTATATAATTTTTTATAAAAATTATTTTTTTTTATTTTAAATATGTATTATATTTTGTAGAAATTAATTCCCACCATATAATACTTCAAGTTTGAGTGGGGCAAAAAAATATTATTAAAAAAATCACTTTATTAGAGATGAATTCAGATTGAGACCCATGCATTTGATTCCAATTATCATCTCTAAACCCATCATTTGCTTTTAAAACTGAACTATCATGTCATTTTTTTACTTTCACATAAGTTTATGAAATTATTATATAAAAAATAATTTTATATATTAGATTTTGTAATGTTTATTATTTTTTCCTAATTTTTTTTATGTTGGATTAACTACAATATATTTTTTTCACATATTTATAGTTAGTAGCAAGTATTTATATATTTTAAGTTGAATTGTAATACTCGTGAAATTTAATTTCCATTGCTATTAAAATTTACTTATCACTTCAATTTTTTCTATGAGTTAAAAATAAAATTTTCAAAAATAATAATCTTAAATATTTCAAAAAGAATTGAAATAAATAAAAACACACAACATTTATGTTTTGATTCAAGTCAACTATTTAATAATGGAAAATGTTAATTGTTTTTTTTTTCTTTTTTCTTTCATTTCTTTTTTTATTATTTTAATAATACATACTAATTTTTTATTTTTTATTATATGATATTTTTCATGGAGGACCTGTGTGAAAGTAAAATGATGCTACACTTCATTAAAAAAAAGATAAGATAACAAAAATAATAACTAGCAATTCTATTTTTTCAGATTTTTTTATATTTAAATATTATTACTGAGATTTTAAATTCGTAAATATGAGTATTATAATACAAAGAATCAATAACAATTATTTCAAATCTCAACCATTTATATTGTATTTAAAATAATGTAATTATATATATAATCCCTTATTATTTATTAATAGAGATGGCAAATAAATCAGAAAATGAACTTCGATATACTCATTTTTCATCTACGACGGGAGAAGGGTGGGTGAATTCAAGGTGATATTAGTGCTAAAATTGATGTATAGATAGAAAATCAAATTAAAAAATAAGTTGTTTTTTTTTTCTTTTTCCTATGAAAAATCAATATGAAATTAAAAACGATTACATCATATAAATTACTCATCAGAAATCAGTGAAAGCTATATCTACTTCCACAAAAATAAATTTCGATGATCAAATGGCTAACATATTAAAATTTAATTTAGGAATAACTTATCAAAATTTAATTTTATATAAAATTAATAAATAACTTATCTCATTGTAATTGATTTTGGTCCATGCAATTGTTGGGAAATGACGTCAATTTCTCTATAATCAGATTTATGAAAAAACGAATAAAATACGAGATAATAAGACACAAATTGTTAACGGAATTCGGCCAATTATGTCTACGTCTCCGGACTGCTACAGATCTTTTACTGAAGGAAGAAAAAATTCATAAAGTGTTTACAGACACTCACAACCTCTTACTAAAGTTTTTCTAAGCTTTTATTTTTCTTCTCTCTCACTTTTGGATGTAATGTCTTACAAATGAATTCATAAAAACTATATATGGGCTTACACATCATCAATGGATAGCCAAGATTAATTCTTACATATTTTGATAAATGGTTGAGATCATTTCTCACATACCATCTCCACCCACCAAATGGATGGTCAAGATTAATCTTCACCTACCATCTTACCAACCAAATAAATGGTCAAGATTAATCCTCACCCACCAAATGGATGGTCAAGATTAATATTCAACTACCATCTTACCTACCAAATATTTTGTCAACAAAAGATGCACCGTCCATCTTTATTGTCATTTATTTCTAATGCATGCGTAGTTTGACCAACAATTTTCCACTTGAACACTGATTTCAATTTGTCTTCATACCTCGATCAATGCAGCAACCTTCTGGTCTTGTTACTCTAGCAGACCAATTGAAGTTGAGCATAACTTCAGTTTGTTGATAGTCACCGTCTTAGTTAACATATCCGCTGGATTCTTACTTCATTGGATCTTTTTTCAATACTAACACATCATCTTTCTCTTTTACTTGGTACACCCATTTGTTATGAAATGTCTTCTTCCCCATGGGTAACTCAACTAGTTCTCATGTCTGGTTGGAGATCGGAGATTTCATCTCATCTTTCATAGTAAGCTCCCATTTACTAGCATCTCCAGTTTGACAAGTTTCATCATAACATTCAAGCTCCCCTCCATTAGTCAACAAGAGATAGCTCATATATCTCCCATTAGGCACATGAGGCCGAAAAGACCTTCTTAATACAGGAGATGAAGTAGGAGGTTGTGGTATGTCGGATTGATGTACACTGCTTGGTCCAACAAGTTCTTCTGGCTGAGGACTTGCTACAATGGGTTCCGTCACGAAACTAACTGAAACATCATTTGTATCTGCAAATACTGATTCATTCTATTCTGAGTTGCTGATGACTGTTTTATGCATGTCCTTGTACATCACCCTTTTGTCAAAAATCACATCTCTATTACGGATGACCTTTTTGTTTTCATCATCCCAAATACGGTAGCCAAACTCATCCTCACCATAGCCGATGAGAGTGCATTTCTTGGATTTGGGATCAAACTTATTCCTTCATTGATCATTGATATGCACATATGCTACACAACCAAAAACTTTTAGATGTAATAGTTTTATCTCTTTTTGGCTTCATACCTCCTCTGGTATTTTGTGCTCCAATGGAACCGATGGTCCTTGATTGATTAAGTAAGTAGTTGTGCTGACTACTTCTGCCCAAAACTGCTTCGGTAGACCTGACTATATACGAATACTTCTGGCTCTTTCTATCAATGTTCGGTTCATACGTTCAGCTACATCATTGTGTTGAGGTGTGTCTGGCACGGTTCTCTCCATTATGATATCATGCTCATAGCAAAACTACTTGAATCTAGTGTCTTCATATTCACCACCATTGTCGATTCTGAGCTTTTTGATCTTCAGAACTATCTCATTTTCAACGATAGCTTTCCATCTCCTGAAAACTTCGAACACTTCAGACTTGTGCTTTAGAAAGTAAACTCATACCTTCCGAGAGTGATCATCGATGAAAGTCACGAAGTTGTGTTTTCCACCAATTGATGAGACAGTCGTTGGTCCCCAAATATCAAAGTGAACGAGCTCTAACCTTTCTTTCTTTGGGGTTCTACCACTTGTCTGAAAGCTGACCATTTTTTGCATTCCAAGTATGCAATCTTCGCACGTGTCTATCTCCACTGATTGTAGACCTGGAAATTTCCCCTTCAAATACATAATCTTCATTCCTTTTTCACTCATATGGCCTAGTCTCTGGTGCTATATATTGAGATTTTCATTGCTAACTGCAATTATGATTGAACAACGTGCTCCTACTGTCATGTAAAGAATGTCATTCTTTTTGCCTCGACCAACCGTCATTGCTCATTTTGAAATCTTCCAATTATCACCATGGAAGATTGTAGTGTAACCTTCGCTAGCTAATTGCCCTACTGAGATTAAGTTCTTTCTCAGGTCGGGAATATGTCTGAATCCTTCAGCTCCCAAACAAACATGTTTAACTTAATCTTCACTACACCTTTATCAATAATAGCGCAAGGTTGATCACCACTAAGATATACCTTTCTAAGGTTTCCGATGACATACCTTTCAAATAATTCTTTTTGTGAAGTAGCATAAAACGATGCTCCAGAGTCTAACACCCAAGACTCCTCATTGCTTTCCAAAGAGCATATCAACGCATCATCGCCTCCTAAGGTGGAAGTAACATTTGTCTCTGTCTTTGCTTTCTGGTCCTTCGGTGCATTCTGGCACTGATTTTTGTAGTGCCCAGATTTTTCACAATTCCAACATTCAATAGTCTTCGAGCTATGAGAGTTAATGGGATTCCTAGAATTTGATCTTGTGTCTTTTGATTTACCTTGGTAGTTTGACTTGCCTCGTCCATTGCCTCTGGTTGAATTTTTTCCTCTTGACTCTGTATGCAAGACTGAAGAAGTTGATGATTCACCCGACTCTCTCCGTCGGATATCTTCACTAAGAACTAAATCACGAACATCATCAAATTTCAACTTAGTGCTTCCAGCCGTGATAGTAGCATTCCAGCTTTCTGGTAGAGAAGACAAAAATATTAATGCTCGTACTTCTTCATCAAATTCAATTCCAACCGAACTCAATTGAGTTGTGACTATATTGAGTTCATTTAGATGTTGAGTTATCGATGCGCCTTCTATCATTCGCAAGTTAAACAAGTGCCTCATGAGGTGCACTTTGTTTGAGGCTGAAGGCTTCTTGTACATACTAGAGAGAGTCATCATAAGACCTGTCGTGGTATTTTCCTTTGTTATGTTGAAAGCAACATTGCAGGATAACGTCAATCGGATAACTCCGAGAGCTTGTCTGTCGAGAAGACTCCAGTCTTCTTCCTTTATAGCCTCTGGCTTCTCAATTTTCACAATTGCTGCGAACCACCTTGTATTAAAACACCTTTGTAGATAATTTGGTACAACTGACCAAATTTCTTGTGAATAGTAATCACCCAAAAAAGATAGAAAAGCGCAACCAATGCTCTGATACCAGTTGTTGGGAAATGACGCCAATTTTTTTATAATCAGATTTATGAGAAAGCGAATAAAATACGGAATAATAAAATACAAATTGATAACGGAGTTCGGTCAATCATGCCTACATCTCTGGATTGCTACAGACCTTTTACTAAAGGAAGAAAAAATTCATAAAGTGGTTACAAACACTCACAACTCACAACCTCTCACTAAAACTTTTCTAAGCTTTTATTTTTCTTCTCTCTCACTTTTGTATGTAATGTCTTACAAATGAATTCATAAAGGCTTTATATAGGCTTACACCTTCTCAATGGATAACCAAGATTAATTCTTATCTACTTTGATGAATTGTTGAGATCATTTTTCACCTACCATCTTACCTACCAAATGGATGGTCAAGATTAATCTACACCCACCATCTTACATACCAAATGGATGATCAAGATTAATCTACACCCACCAAATAGATGGTCAAAATTAATCTTCACCTACCATCTTACCAACCAAATAAATGGTCAAGATTAATCCTCACCCACCAAATGGATGGTCAAGATTAATTTTCAACTACCATCTTACCTACCAAATATTTTGTCAACAAAAGATGCACCATCAATCTTTATTGTCATTTATTTCTGATGCATATATAGTTTGACCAACAACAATTATGCAAACCATCTATTTAATTAAATATTTAATTGTAAGATAAAATTGTATCTTGAAAAAAAAATGCAAAACAAAAAAAATCAAATATCAAAAAGGAGATATTTGATTTTTTTAAAAAAAAACAAATGAAGAAGAAGATGACGACATTAAAATTGTACGTTCTAAAATAAACCAACATATTAAAATTTAATATGCCAAAAAACATATTAAAATATAAAAATAAAAAAGTGAAGAACGAGTGGAATTAAAATTGTCTGTTAAAGACCATCGAATTATTAATTTAATAATTAATCAATTGAATTTCTATTTTATGGTCTCCTTCATCAGTTGGGATGCTAAAATCTAACTTAGATGTTGCTTTGTTCTTTGAGCGAAGGAGTATTGCATTTGGAGTTGTGTTAAGGATATCATTTTGGCAATTTTGTAAAAGGTTTATTGGTTTTTCAAATTTTTTTCTTCATCCAACTCTTTGTGAATTCATGGATTTGATGGAAAAAGAAGGATTTTGAAATCAATTGCGAAGCGATTTCAATGATATATGTTGATTAATTTATCTGAGTTTAGAGTGCTTATTGGAAATTGCAATAATATTTGAAATTGTCTACTGTATTCATATAATTCAATTGAGAAATGTTATACACGTAATTACTTATTGATTGGTTGGTGAATAAAGATAAATTTTTAAAAATAATTTTTTTATTTCTCTCTTCTCAACAAATATAAATACTAAAAATATAAAACAATAGAAAATGTTCTCAGCATTCCACTATATTCATTGGGTGTTTGGATGTGCCCACACTCTTACAAGGGCGACCATATATTATACAAATTGTTTTATTTATAGTTAACCTTTGATTTTCCTTTTAAATATTTTGATTAAAGATCATATTTTCTCTTCTTATACTCTTGCTAATGGTTTTTTTTTTTTTTGCTCTTTTTAGTTCAATAGAATTTTATTTCAAAATCAATAAATTTTGTGCCCCCACGGACTGCGGTTGTCACTTTCGAGCCACCGTCCCATAGGCTTGGTCAACAGGGTTTCGATTTTGAACCGAACTATAATCATCTCGGTCATAATTGGATCAAAATTGATCAAACCTCGAATCATAATTAAATCTAAATATAAATATCAAATAAACATTTCAATTTAAATTTGTGTACTTATTGAAAACCATAATCGATGATTATATATCTGTTTCGACTTTTAAATGTCTTTAGAATTTATATGACTTTTTAATGTTTTAACTTCAAATTTAATATTTTTATTATTTTTCAATTATATAATTTATAAATTTATTCATACTCCACTTACTTAGAACATATACTTTTATTCGTTTCCAATAAAAAAAAATGTTCACAGTCTTCAAATTATGTCAGTGTAGAATTACATGATTTTTTTTTTATAACTTATTATACTTTATACTAATTACATGATCTATAGATGTATTAAGCCCATATATTAATATATGATAAAAATATTTAATATATGTGAAACCTTATTAATAGCATAAAATAATTTTGCTTTGCAAAAATTTTTTTTAATAAAAAAACTTTTTTATTAGTTGATTAATATATATATATAAGAATAAAATTGCTTAAAATAATTTCCTTATAGCATAATTAGAAATTAGAATACATATTGGAAATATCAGTTTGGTTACTAAAAATAAAAAAAAATTGATTATTAGTCATCAATAACTATCAGCTCTATTAATTTGTAAAACTAAACTAAACACCATCTAATTTTTTTCAATATAAATAGTGAAATTAGATATCCGAAATGGGGAAAACCAATCATGCTCTAAATAATTGGTTATAAAAAAAGAATAAAAAATAAAATAAGTTTTTAAACATGTGCTTACTAGGGCTGTACACGAATCCTGCATCTTTCCGAACTAGACCGAAAAATCGAAAAAAAGATCCAGAACCGAACTGTATTGTTAACTTTTTGACTAGAATCGAACTGTATTGTACCGTTGACTATAATTTTGATGGATCTAGATCTTTTAATGATATCTGGACCGAGAACTGTACTGAATTGTACCGAATTATTTTATAACCAAACTGTACTGAAAGAACTAATATTTAAATATTTATAATTTTACTATATATAATAATATGTGTTGAACATTATGTAGTGACATAATTTCATTTATTATAGGGCCATCATTAGACATGATTCACCAAGGAGAGAGAGGCCGGCTGAAATGCATCCTCATGAGACATCGCCTCATTTGCATAGAGATCAACCAGTACTAGGAGCTAGGGCTCCTGCACGTGCATCACAATCATCACATGCCGAAATACCTTATGAAAACCCAGAACATGAAGTGCATGGTCCTGCGATGTATAGGGAAAGACGATATGATAAGCTAAGAAAACAAGGTGCAGTTGATTTCTATGGCTCGACTGATCCAGTTGAAGCAGAAATATGACTTAAAAGAACACAGAGGGTATTGAATATGATGAGATGCACTCCAGAGGAGAAGTTTGATTATACGGTATCTTTGCTTCAAGGCAATGCTTATGAATGGTGGGAGACAGTTCCCGATAGTGATGCACAACCACCAGTTCTGACATGAAATGATTTCCTCCTGGAATTTCAGAATAATTACATGCCTGAGGCATATAAAGATGAGAAGAGAAAGGAATTCCTGAATCTAAAACAGGGAAACATGTCTGTTGCGGAGTATGAAGTACAATTTAATAAACTTTCCCATTATGCCACCTTTATGGTCTCTACTGAAAGAGACAAATGCAGAAAGTTTGAAGAGGGCCTCAAGTATGAGATCAAAAATAGAATCACAATTACTGATCTCGATAGTTATACCAGACTCAGAGCTGTTGCAATTAGAGCTGAAAAGTTAATGAAAGAAGCTGGAGAACAACAAGTAAAAAGGGTGACACGAGTGTTTGCTGGAGAGTCTAGTAGAGGATATGGAAAAAAAGCTAGATATATGCCGAGCCAGTCTGGCAACAGAAGTGGGTACTCCAGTTCTAGAGGTCGAGGTATGACTTTCTCTTACTCAGGCAGAGGACAAAGCCAGTATATAGAACAGTGACCTACTTGTATTCATTGTGGTTGGCAACACACCGGTGAATGCAGAAGGCTCACAGGAGCTTGTTATTTCTGTGGGTCCTTAGATCACATGTATAAAGATTGCCCCAAAAAAGCTAAATTAGCAGAAACCAGCAGAGGCAGAGGAATATCTGAGACTACAATTGAAACACCAAGGGTTAACATTACCAGTGGGACACATGTCAGAGGCAGAGGCAGGGGAAGAACTGGTGCAGTAAGCAGAGGAGTGACCAGATCTGAGGGACAGAGTTCTAGACCCCTTCCACAGGCCAGGGTATTTGTTATGACTAGGCAAGAGGCAGTTGATGCTCCTGAAGTCGTTACTGTTAATATTTACATTTATGATATACTGACATTTGCATTGATTGACCCAGGATCCACACATTCATTTATATCATCACATATGGCATCCAAACTGCATAAAAAAAAAACACAAGTCATTGGGATTTGATATAAATGTGAGTACTCCATTGGGAGCAGTAGTAGTTGTGAATGAGATATGTCGTGATTGTTCGATATTCATTGATAAAGTTGAATTGAAAGCTGATTTGATCTTATTATCATTGCATGAATTTGATGTAATATTGGGAATGGACTGGTTAACTAAACATCATGCCATAGTGAATTGTTTTTCTAAGGAGGTAATTTTAAAGTCCTCTGATAAACAAAGGATTATGTTTAAAGGAGAAAGGAAGTTGATACCTGCATGTTTGATTTCAGCAGTTAAAGCTTTTAAGATGGTGAAAGGAGGGTGTGAGGCTTTCTTAGCCTATGTGACAGACACAAAAACTCAGGATATTATGTTAGAGAATATTCCAGTAGTGTGTGAGTTCCCAGATGTATTTCCAGAGGATTTTCCTGGATTACCACCAGATAGAGAGATAGAATTTACTATAGATTTGGTGCCTGGGGCCGCACCTATTTCTATATCTCCTTACAGGATGGCATCGATTGAGTTAAAGGAACTTAAAACTCAATTGCAAGATTTACTTGATAAGGGATACATTCGACCTAGCATATCACCTTGGGGAGCCCCAGTGTTGTTTGTAAAAAAGAAAGATGGAACGATGAGATTGTGTATAGACTATAGACAACTTAATAGAGTGACAGTGAAGAATAAGTATCATTTACCTAGAATTGATGACTTATTTGATCAGTTACATGGAGCTCAAGTATTTTCTAAGATTGATCTGAAATCGGACTATTATCAGCTTAAGATAGCTGAGGTAGATATTCCTAAAACTGAATTTCGTATTAGATATGGCCATTATGAATTTCTAGTCATGCCATTTGGATTAACCAATGCACCAGCTGCTTTCATGGCTTTGATGAATAAGGTATTTCAGTCTTATCTGGATAATTTTGTTATTGTCTTCATATATGACAATCTGGTGTACTCTAAAAGTAAAGAGGAACATGAGATGCATTTAAGAACAGTGTTGCAGACTCTGCAGGAGAAACAATTGTATGCAAAGTTTAGTAAGTGTGAATTCTGGCTTGATCATGTTGTGTTTCTTGGACATACAGTATCGGAAAAAGGCATAGAGGTTGACCCAAATAAAGTTATGGCCATAGTGAGTTGGCAAACACCCAAGAATGTGTCAGAATTGCGTAGTTTTTTGGGTTTAGCCGGATACTACCGTAGATTTGTTGATGGGTTCTCATTGATTGCTAGCCCTTTGACCAAATTGTTGAGAAAGAATGTGTCGTTCAAGTGGACTCCTGAATGTCAAAGGAGTTTTGATGAACTAAAACACAGGCTAACCTCAGCACCAGTGTTAACCATCCCTACAGGTACAAGTGAGTTTACAGTATATAGTAATGCTTCTCACCAAGGCTTGGGATGTGTGTTGATGCAACATGGTAAGGTGATAGCTTATGCATCCAGACAACTGAGACCACATGAGATCTCATATCCAGTGCATGATTTAGAACTGGCTGCAGTTGTATTTGCATTGAAGATTTGGAGGCATTATTTGTATGGTGAGACATTTCAGATCTTCACAAACCATAAAAGCTTAGGTTACTTGATGACACAGAAAGAGTTAAACATGAGACAAAGACGATGGTTAGAACTGTTGAAAGATTATGATTGTACAATTGAATACCATCCAGGGAAAGCCAATGTGGTAGCAGATGCATTGAGTAGAAAGGCCAGTAGCAGTGTAGCTCACTTGCAAGCATCATCTTTTCCATATCTGATTCAATTACGGTCCATGAATGTTCAATTGAATATGCATGATAGTGGATCATTGATTGCTGCTCTTCAAGTCAGACCTATATTGAAGGATAGGATTAAAGTTGCACAGAGTAAAAATCCTAAATTGTGTGAGAAAATTGAATTAGTAAGGCAGGGAAACAGTAAAGATTTTCAATTGCAAGACAATACACTGATGTTAAAGTCACGCATATGTGTTCCAAACACTGAGAACTTACGTTAGGAAATAATGGAAGAGGCACACAATGCACCCTATGCAATGCACCCAGGGATGACAAAGATGTATCACAACTTAAGGCCTCATTACTGGTGGCCAACAATGAAGAAAGACATAGCAGAATATGTTTCCAAATGCTTAACATGTCAGCAGATTAAGATAAAACATCAGACACCAGTTGGTAAACTACATCCTTTACTAGTGCCAGAATGGAAATGAAAAAAGATAACGAATGATTTTGTTTATGGATTGCCTAGAACTCCACAGAAAAATGATGCAATATGGGTAATTATTGATAGGTTGACAAAGTCAGCACATTTTCTACCTATCAGATGGGGTTGTACACTTGAGAGTTTGGCCAATTTATATGTGAATGAGATAGTCAGATTGCATGGCATTCCAGTATCCATTTTATCTGATAGAGATCCACGGTTTACTTCACATTTTTGGGTGAGTTTACATAATGCATTGGGAACAAAATTGAATTTTAGTACTGCATTTCACCCACAGACTGATGGACAATCAGAGAGAACTATACAGACATTAGAAGAAATGCTTAGAGCATGTGCTATGGAATTCAAGGGAGCTTGAGATGAATATATAACATTGGTGGAGTTTGCATACAATAACCAATATCATAGCAGTATTCAGATGGCTCCATATGAGGCATTGTATGGCAGAAAGTGCAGAAGTCCTATCATATGGGATGAAGAAGGTACACGTGCATTAGAAGGACCAGAGATAGTACAAGATACAGTGGATAAAATCAAGGTTGTCAAGATTAAGCTAAAGGCAGCACAGGACATACATAAAAGTTATGCTGATCAACATAGAAGGGAGATGGAATATGAGTTGAGTGAAAAGGTATTTCTACGAGTATCTCCATGGAAAGGAGTAATCCGATTTGGCAAGAAAGGTAAATTAAGCTCAAGATACATAGGGTCTTACGAAAATCTTGAGAAGGTTGGTCCACTGGCATACAGATTGGCTTTACCACCAGATATGACTCAGATTCATAATGTGTTTCATGTGAGCATGCTTAGAAGATACAGGTCAGATCCTACACATGTACTTAAAGATCAAACCATTGAGATTGCAAATGACATGAGTTATGTTGAAGAACCAGTGGAAATCATCGGATACAAGACTAAACAGTTGAGGAATCGAGAAATACCTTTAGTTAAGGTATTATGGAGAAATCATTCACGAGAAGAGGCAACATGGGAAACAAAAGAAAATATGAAAAAGCAATATCCACACCTATTTCCAGGTATTAAATTTCAAGGACGAAATTTTTAAAAGGAGGGGAGAATTGTAACATCCTTGACTTTTTTCCATATGTATTTCTGCAGCATCACATTTGTGCATATGCATTTTGCATAAATATCATTTGAACACATGCATAATATGCATTTTTATTTAAATATATTCATGACATACAATTAGTTTATTTTCAAATATTTTACAATTGTATAGAAATGCATATGTCCGTTTTATAATATAGATGAAAATGACATGAAATTAATATTTAAGTGAATAAAGAGACTAGATTGAATTAATAAAAATTTGACATGATTAATTTAATTAAATTAAAATAAGTGATTAAATTATATATTTATTTATTATTGGTTATTCTCATTAAGTTGCAACTCACCAAATTGCATCATTTTTCAAGTAGAGAAGATTAGTAGTTCATATTGAGGTGCATATATAAGTCATGGATCAAAGGTCACCAGTCGAGGCTCATCACTCTCTCTCCTTGCATTCCACATAAGCATAAGAACATATCATTTATATTTGGGGATTGAATATTTGCATATTTACTAACTTTTTAAACGTAATGTTTAAGTTATTAATATATGTGATGTTATGAGCTATAATTAAAGCTTCTGTATTGATTGTGAAATTAATGTTGATAATATGAGATGAGTTAAAAAAATTACTCTCGCTGTAAACATGAATTTTTATTTAATCTTGTTTCATACGTGATAATACAATATAAAGACAACATATACGGTATATAGATGTATAAGATGTTAGGTGTTACAATAAATCTATATTATATTAATTATTTGGTAAATTAATTTAAGTGAATCAATTATAAATAACTTAATTTATAATAAATGTACTATAATTGTATGATAAATCAATATAAATTATGATTTGTTCTAATTATATTATAAGATTTTTTGTCAAAATAATTATATTATTTTAAATTTAAATACTAATATATATTATATTATTAAATAAAAATATATAATTGATATATTTAATAAATTTACATGTTTATATATTTTATAATTAGTGAAAATATTATATACTTATAGTTATATATATAGTCATAAACTTACATACTTTATAATTATATACTTATAGTTATATATTTATTTTTATACTTATGAGTTTATATATATAATAATTTTAAATTTTAAATAATATTATATGCATACTAAACTATTTGTAAGGGTTAATTGATTTTTTTCCCCATTGTTCCAAATGAGTGAATCCTAAGAGAGCCGCTAACTCTAATTATCGTACATGTCCATTTTACCTCATTTACATTATTGACAGCTCATTTTTATCCCAGTAAAATTATCTTTTAATATTATATTTCGATTTTTTTTCATTATTTAGAAAAGTAAGTCACTTGTTATATGATTTTTTTTATCAAAATAATTGTATTATATTAAGTTTTTGTACTAATCTAAATTATATTAATAAATAGAACATATATATAATTGATTATATATTTAATAAACTTATATATTTATATACTTTTATAATTAATGTGCACACTATATATATATATATATATATTAAAATTAAATAATCACAAACACATATATTTATACTTTATATTATATACTTATACGTCTGAGTTTATATACCTAATAGTTTAAATTTTAAATATTACTATATATATATATATATATATATATATATATATATATATTATATTATATATTTCTTTTTCAAAACAATTATATTATATTAAACTTACATACTAAATAATATATATAATTGATATACTTAATAAGTTTATATTCTTTATAATTAATAAAGATATTATAATTATATATATAGTTTAAAATTAAATAGTCATAAATATAAATGATCATATATTTAATAAACTTATATATTTTATATATTTTTATAATTAATATGCACATTATAATATATATATATATATATTAAATAATCACAAACATACATACTTTTACTTTATAACTATTATATTTTTGAGTTTATATATCTAATAATTTAAATTTTAAATATTATTATATGCATAGCTTATTATATATATTATATTATTGTTTTATCAAAACAATTATATTATATTAAACTTATATAGTAATCTAAATTATATTAATAAATAATATATATAATTGATATTATAACACCCCTTATCTACTGTATACACTACCGTACATGGTTAGATAAAAAATACTACAAGATATATTTGTTTAAAATAATATATTATTAAAAATTATATATATATATATAAATAATAGAAATTAATAAAATACTATATTAATTTAACAAAATAAGATAAAATTTTGTTCTCTAATTATTCTTATATTATGGTTTTAATTTATATGCTCATGCAAATAACTTAATATATATATATATATATATATATATATATATATATATATATATATATATATTAAAATACATCAAGTAAAATATATAAAATACATATATAGCACAAACCAATCTTTTACGGTGTGACTGCTACTGCTGTTTGACTCTATAGGTTAGATACATTGATACTAGCGACGAATTTTATGTATACATCTCTTGATGTTTAGCTCTATTAAAAGATATGCAAGAAAAAATAAACTCTTGTGCTGAGTATAAAACTAAGTGATACAAAAATTTATAATAAAAGTCAATTTAAATGAAAATATACACTAAATCAACAAAATTCTGAAAAAAAAAATTATGTATCAAAACTATTAATAAATTATTTACTTATACAAAAAGTATATATATATATATATATAATTTACCAAAATCAAAGTCATTGGTATTAATACTACATGTAATAAATGCAATCAAAATTTTAATCATTCATTAAAATAAAAACTTTATCCAACTCATATAATAATAGACCATAGACCTACATCTAGAAAAACAAAAGGTACCGTCAAATGACGAAAATCTTAAAATCTAAGATAACCACAAGATCAGGATTAAAAATAATCATATAATCTCAAATAATATCATTTGATTCAAGATAACCACAAGACCAGTTTCGATCCAAAATAATCATATGATAGGTAATTAAATAATATGTATGATCCAAGATAACCACATGAGACATATACCACATTTCATGACCAATATATTCACAGACCATTAAGTTTCTACTCTATTGGTATGTCAATAATTCTCTAACTTATTGTATAGGCTAATATATGAGTTTATCGACATACATAAACTATTAATTTCTCATACAATTATTTAATCGTTATCAATTTCTAAATATTTTATAGATATAAAATTTTATAGATATAATCGTTATCAATTTCTCATACAATTATTTAATAGTATAAAAATTCACCAAATGAAAAAAATAAATTTATTTTATTAAAATCTCATATCAATGTATTAATTTTATACTAATACACTTTCTTTAGCAAAACATTTTATTTTTATTATAAAATATATTTTCACGAACTTTCTAAGTATTTAATATTCTCATAAATGTTATATATAAATATTTTTCTAAAATATAAATCAATTTCATATAAAAAAAGCATATAAAAATCAATTTAAATTGCAATATACTTGTATTATAAGTTAATATACATATCTCTATGTTAACTTACTGAAGACTGTTGACTCGTTTTGTTTTTACAACTCCTAATACCTGTTTTGACGGTGCACTTAAATAACCATTAAATTTCTAATTGGTTACTGAACCAATATAAGTTACTAAATTTAAATAAAAATTAAACTATTTATTTAATTTTTCCGATTCTCACATTTATGAATATTTTTCTACTGGTCATATTTCACGCTATACACTACTAACGCGAAATTTCCAAATTAATTAAATTTTTCTCTTCTCTTCTAATGTTTTTTTCAATTTATTTACTTTTTCATTCACATTTTTATTTTCCATTTTTTCCTCCAAAAATATATTTCCAACTCAAAATTTTCTATTAATTCAATAAATAATCTAAAAATTTCAACTAAATTTCTATAATTACTATGACCCATTATCTTCCATTTTCCATCACCAATTTCACCAAAATTACATTCAATAATTTCCAATAAAATTTTCAATAATTATGCCAAAAATTCACCAAACTTTCTATTAAAATTTTCTTCCATTCCAAAAGTTAATTTCCATATATCTCCATTATCATCATTTTAAGGCACAAATCATTCAAAATATTATATTTTAAAAATTTGGCTATAATTATGGAAAATTTTCAATAATTCCATAAAAATTATTCTCATTAATTTTCTATCATATCCATCATCCTCAAATCTCATTCTATTTATTTTCTATTTTTATCTAATTGATTGTTTATTATGAGCATTTTATGTGATGATTGTGGATTTTTTATAATACTATTAAATACCAAATTTAGATTTTATGCACTTCTTATTAAGTTCAAAATATCTGAGTACTGTATTGTTTTGTATTGTATTATTTAGTACCAAAAGAACCGAAGAACCATACCGAATTGATCCAAATTTTCATGACAATACAATACAGAGATTTTTTATTTTCAATACAATACAAGACTTAAATTTATAGATATCCGAATTTTTAAGACAATACTGGAGATTTTTCAATCTCCGAATTGAATCGGACCGTGACACTAATTATATTTTTTAACATTTATAATTTATTTTAATTGTATTATATAATAAAGCTACATTATTTGGTAAATTAATTTAAGTGAATCAATTATAAAGTAACTTAATTTATAATAAATGTACTCTAATTATATGATAAGTCAATATAAATTATGATTTGTTCTAATTATATTATAAGATTTTTTGTCAAAATAATTATATTATTTTAAATTTAAATACTAATATATATTATATTATTAAATAAAAAATATATAATTGATATATTTAATAAATTTATATGTTTATATACTTTATAATTAGTGAAAATATTATAGTTATATATAGATAGTCATAAACTTACATACTTTATAATTTTATACTTATACTTATATATTTATCTTTATACTTATGAGTTTATATATCTAATAATTTAAAATTTTAAATAATATTATACATACTAAGCTGTTTGCAAGGGTCAATTGCTTTTTTTTTTCCATTGTTCTAGATAAGGGAATCCTAAGAGAGCCGCTAACTCTAATTATCGTTTATGTACGATGTATACTAGATTTAATCAACTGTCCATTTTACCTCATTTACATTATTAACAACTCATTTTTGTCCCAGTAGAGGCTTTTAATATTATATTTCGATTTTTTTCTATTATTTAGAAAAAGTAAATCATATGTTATATAATTTTTTTATCAAAATAATTGTATTATATTAAGTTTTTGTACTAATCTAAATTATATTAATAAATAGAACATATATATAATTGATTATATATTTAATAAACTTATATATTTATATACTTTTATAATTAATATTCCAATATAAATTACTAAATTTAAATAAAATTAAACTACTTATTTAATTTTTCCGACTCTCACATTTACGAATATTTTTCTACTGGTCTTATTTTACACTATACACTTCTAACATGAAATTTACAAATTAATTAAAATTTTCTCTTCTCTTCTAATATTTTTTTCAATTTATTTATTTTTTCCTTCATATTTTTAGTTTCCATTTTTTCCTCCAAAAATCTATTTCCAATTCAAAATTTTCTATTAATTAAATAAATAATCTAAAAATTTCAACTAAATTTCTATAATTACTATGACTCATTATCTTCCATTTTCCATCACCAATTTCATCAAAATTACATTCAATAATTTCCAATAAAATTTTCAATAATTATGCCAAAAATCCAAAAATTCACCAAATTTTCTATTAAAATTTTCTCTCATTCTAAAAGTTAATTTCCATATATCTTCATTATCATCATTTTAAGGAACAAATTAGTCAAAATATTTTTTTTCAAAAATTTGGCTATAATTATGGAAAATTTCCAATAATTCCATAAAAATTCATAAAAATTGTTCTCATTAATTTTCCATCATATCCATCATTCTCAAATCTCATTCTATTTATTTTCTATTTTTATCTAATTGATCGTTAATTATGAGCATTTTTATGTGATGATTGCGGATTTTTTTATAATACTATTAAATACCAAATTTAGATTTTATACACTTTTTATTTAGTTCAAAATATCCGAGTACTCAATTATTTTGTATTGTATTATTTAGTACCGAAAGAACTGAAGAAATGTACCGAAAGAACAGAATAACCGTACCGAATTGTCCTGAATTTTCAAGATAATACAATACGGAAATTTTTTATTTTCAATACAATATAAGACTTAGATTTATAGATATCCGAATTTTCAAGACAATACTGGAGATTGTTTAATCCTCGAATTGTACCGGACCGTGTACACCCCTAGTGCTTACCAATGCCACAGCCTGAACTGAACCACACAATACTATTCTACTTGTAGGAGCTCGACAGGTTTGTGAGCTATTATAACTAACTCTCACATTTTGTTTGCATAAGTAGGTGGTGCATCTTACCACCTTAAAAACATGAGGGAATCCCCAAAGTTATAGTTGCCTCTGCCTCTGCCTCAAAGTTATACAAGCTCAATTTTGAGCAAACGTGGAGAAACCCCAACCTTAGACTCTTTGAGATATAATCATTTAAACTTTTGGGTTTAATTAAATTAAATAATAAAAAAATTTCTTTTTTAAATAATTGTATAATTAATTATTATTCTTGTGGGAGCATTTAATCGTATCATAAGATAATTTATTTTGACATTAACTGAATCTATAATATGATTTGATGTAGGAGTGTACACGGTTCGGTCCAATTCGGGGATTGAAAAATCTCCGGTATTGTCTTGAAAATTCGGATATTTATAAATTTAAGTCTTGTATTGTATTGAAAATAAAAAATCTTCATATTATATTGTTTTGAAAATTCGGGACAATTCGGTACGATTCTTCGGTTCTTTCGGTACTAAATAATATAATACAAAACAATCTAGTACTCAGATATTTTGAACTATATAAAAAGTGCATAAAATCTAAATTTGGTATTTAATAGTATTATAAAAAATCCACAATCATCACATAAAAATGCTCATAATAAACGATCAATTAGATAAAAATAGAAAATAAATAGAATGAGATTTGAGGATGATGGATATGATGGAAAATTAATGAGAATAATTTTTAGGAATTTTTATGGAATTATTGGAAATTTTCTATAATTATAGCCAAAATTTTTTTAAAAAAATATTTTGAATGATTTGTGCCTTAAAATGATGATAATGGAGATATATGGAAATTAACTTTTGGAATGGGAGAAAAATTTAATAGAAATTTTGGTGATTTTTTGGATTTTTGGCATAATTATTGAAAATTTTATTGGAAATTATTGAATGTAATTTTGGTGAAATTGATGATGAAAAATGGAAGATAATGGATCATAGTAATTATAGAAATTTAGTTGAAAGTTTTAGTTTATTTATTGAATTAATAGAAAATTTTGAGTTGGAAATAAATTTTTGGAGGAAAAAATGAAAAATAAAAATATGAAGGAAAAAGTAAATAAATTGAAAAAAAATTACAAGAGAAGAGAAAATTTAATTAATTTGGAAATTTTGCCTTAATAATGTATTGCGTGAAATAAGACCAGTAGAAAAACATTCGTAAATGTGAGAGTCGGAAAAATTAAATAAGTAGTTTAATTTTTATTTAAATTTAGTAATTTATATTGGCTCGGTAACCAATTAAAAATTTAATAATTATTTAGGTGCACCGTCAAAACAAGTACAAGGAGTTGGAAAATGAAACGAGCCGGCAGTTTTCAGTAAGTTACCATAGAGATATGTATATTAACTTATAATATAAGTGTATTGCAATTTAAATTGATTTTTATATGCTTTTTGATATGAAATTGATTTATATTTTAGAAATATATATATATATATATATAATATTTATGATAATATTAAATATTTAAAAAGTTCGTGAAAATATATTTTATGATAAAAATAAAATATTTTGTTAAAAAAAGTGTATTGGTATGAAATAAATACGTTGATATGAGATTTTAATGAAATAAATTTATTTTTTTCATGTGTTGAATTTTGATACTATTAAATAATTGTATGAAAAATTGATAACGATTATATCTATAAAATTTTTGGTAATATAAATGTTTTAATATTTTATATATGTTGATAAACTCATATATTAGCCTAGACAATAAGTTAGAGAATTATTTACATATCAATAGAGTAGAAACTTCATGGTCTGTGAATATATTGGTTATGAGATGTATTATATGTCTCATGTGGTTATCTTGGACTATACATATTATTTAATTACCGATCATATGATTATTTTGGATCGAAACTGATTTTGTGGTTATCTTGAATCAGATGATATTATTTGAGATTATATAATTATTTTTAACCCTGATCTTAAGGTTATCTTAGATCTTGAGATTTCCGTCATTTGATTGTACTTTTTATTTTTTCTAAATGTAGGTTTATGGTCTATTATTATATGAGTTGAATAAATTTTTTATTTAAATTAATGATTAAAATTTTTATTGCATTTATTACATACTTGTGGTATTAATACCAATGACTTTGATTTTGGTAAATTTTATTTAATAATATATATATATATACTTTTATGTATAAAGTAAATAATTTATTAATAGTTTTGATACATTAATTTTTTTTTCAGAATTTTGTTGATTTAGTGTATATTTTCATTTAAAATGACTTTTATTATAAGTTTTTGCAACACTTAGTTTTATACTCAGTACAAAAGTTTATTTTCTCTTGCGTAACTTTTAATAGAGTTAAATAGTGAGAGATGTATACATAAAATTTATCGCTAGTATCAGTGGATCTCACCTATAGAGCCAAGCAGCAGTAGCAGTCACCCCGTAGTGATCGGTTTTTTCTATATATGTATTTTATATATTTCACTTGATGTATTTTAATATATATATATATATATATATATATATATATATATATATATATATATATATTAGTGTGCATATTAATTATAAAAATATATAAAATATATAAGTTTATTAAATATATGATCAGTTATATTTATGACTATTTAATTTTAAACTATATATATAATTATAATATTTTTACTAATTATAAAGAATATAAACTTATAAACTTATTAAGTATATCAATTATATATATTATTTAGTATGTAAGTTTAATATAATATAATTGTTTTGATAAAAAAATATATAATATTATATATATATATAGTAATATTTAAAATTTAAATTATTAAGTATGTAAATTCAGAAGTATAAGTATAAGCATATAAGTATAAGTATATATGTTTGTGATTATTTAATTTTAATATATATATATATATATATATATATATATATATATATATATATATATATATATTAAATAATCTGCACATTAATTATAAAAGTATATAAATATAAAAGTTTATTAAATATATAATCAATTATATATATGTTCTATTTATTAATATAATTTAGATTAGTACAAAAACTTAATATAATACAATTATTTTGATAAAAAATCATATAACTAGTGACTTATTTTTCTAAATAATGGAAAAATTAATTGAAATATAATATTAAAATACTCTACTGAGACAAAAATGAGTTGTTAATAATGTAAATGAGGTAAAATGGACAGTTGGTTAGATCTAGTATAGATCGTACATGAACAATAATTAAAGTTAACGACTCTCTTAGGATTCCCTCATCTGGAACAATGGGAAAAAAATCAATGGAAAAAAAATCAATTGACTCTTGCAAACAATTTAATATGCATATAATATTATTTAAAATTTTAAATTATTAGATATATAAACTCATAAGTATAAAGATAAATATATAACTATAAGTATATAATTATAAAGTATTTAAGTTTATGACTATATATATATATAAAATATTTTCACTAACTATAAAGTATATAAACATATAAATTTATTAAATATATCAATTATATATTTTTTACTTAATAATATAATATATATTAGTATTTAAATTTAAAATAATATAATTATTTTGACAAAAAAATTTATAATATAATTAGAACAAATCATAATTTATATTGATTTATCATATAATTATAGTACATTTATTATAAATTAAGTTACTTTATAATTGATTCACTTAAATTAATTTACCAAATAATTAATATAATGTATATTTATTATATAATATAATTAAAATAAATTATAAATGCTAAAAAAATTAGTGATAAAAAAATTTATAGTAAAAAATGAAATTAACAATATATTATAAATAATTTTTTTATTTATATATTAATAACAAAGATAGTTGATTATATTGATAATAAACTTATCTTAAACTTATATGAAAGTTATGGATTCAATTTTCTACACAATCATCACAAAAAATTTAACATTTAAAATTTTCAATTATTTGAATTCCTTACTATTATAAATGTCATATAAATTTTATTATAATTTAATTTGTGGATTAAAGTATATTTAATTAAAAATTTAAGTTATATTATATTTGTACAATGATATAAATTATTTCATTCTTATAAATTATTATATATAATAAAATTATAAATATTTAAATATCAGTTCTTTCAGTACAGTTCGGTTATAAAACAATTTAGTACAATTCAGTACAGTTTTCGGTTCAGATATCACTAAAAGATCCAGATCCTTACAGTCAATTGTAAAATACAGTTCGGTTCTAGTCGAAAAGTTAACAATACAGTTCGATTCTGAATTTTTTTTTTCGATTTTTCGATCCAGTTCGAAAAGATTCAGGATCCGTATACAACCCTAATTTGATGTATGCTAGATCGTGACCGCTTAGATATTAAAATGCCGAGGTAAAAAAATAACCTGAAATTTTGTGATATTATATCATTTCATATGATTTTTTTAAGATATTTCATCCAGGAATATGCAAAAGTTTAATATTGGAATAATTTTAGAGAATTTCCAACATGAATTCGAAGTTTCGTGAGTAACTCCATAAACATTTATGTAGTGTTTTTTTAAAGAGAATTTATCATTAATAAATCAAGATAGTCATATAATATTTACAATATAAATTAAAGTTAGTAATAGGATGTTGAAATTTAATAATAAAAATTAAATTAAGAATCTAAAATAACTATATATGACCTATTCGACAGGACTCCTCGATAATTTTGGTGTCTCAATATTTTTTTTGATAATAAAAATTATATAAATATTAGTTCAGTATTAATCTATAAATTTGTAATATAAATTTATAAACAGAAATTAATCTATAGACAGAAATATCCTAAAAACTAACAAAAGGGAATAATAACTATAAAAAAAATATTTAGAAAGTGAAAGAAAAATAGACTAAATTTGTAATATAAATTTACTAAAACTAGAAAATAAAATAAAAATAGTGAATTTGGAGGTTGTCGTTTTTAGATGTCAATGGCAACCTTAAGCTATGAAGGGGAAGAAAAGCTTTTAAAGAGGAAAAAAAAAAAAAACAAAGAGGGAGAAAAGATGTTGCTAATAATTTGATTTAATTTATACATAAAAATAAAATAATGAGAGATGTTGCTAATAATTGGGCCTGAAATAAAAAACTGATGAGTCGATTCCCACTTTCTATTTCTAAATTTCTGGCTAACATCACCATATACAAAATAATATTAAGAAGGATCACATATATAATAAAAGTGGGGTCAGCTTTATCTCAGCTCTTGAATATAAATAGAACAGAAGCGACGACGGAGGCTGATGGAACCCATTCCTTGAAATTAAAAATAAATAAATAAATAATATCTACAAAAATAAAATCATGTGCCTATAAAATTAAATTCAAATTAAAAATACAGAGCCAAAGATGGTTTTGTTGACTCGTTATCAAGCTTTCCAACGTCACCATCCCTGCTGATAAATTTTTAGATAGATGATGTATTATATAAACTAATCAAATTTTAAAATAATACATATTAATATAATTGTATTAATTTATAGATAATTAAATTTATTTAATAATTTTTCTGGGTCATATAAATAATTCTGGAATTCGTAGTAAAAACACACGTGTCACACTCCTTTGTGGGTAATTATTTAAAAAACTTATTTTATCTATAATTAAATTTATATATAGAGAGAGCTTAATATAATTTATATTACTTAAAAAAATATTATTGTATTTTATATTTATCTATACTATACATAAATGTACCAATTAGGGGAAAATTTTTTTAGACAATATCTTTATTGTCTATTTTGATTTTTAAGAATAATCTTAATATTTTTTAAAGTAAAAACATTTAATAAAGATGAAAATTAGATAGCCCGGCAATTAAAATGTCTCTGTCTTTTTTGAGACTGACATTTTTTTTTTATTTTGCTAGAAATAAAATACATGTCATAAATAGGAAACTAGCAAAAGGATGAAAAACAATGTTTCTATGTTAGTGTTTGTGGCTTAGCTGCCAAAATTTACTATATACTATATTGGACTAATGAATGCTAAAGCTGAAAAAGAAAATTATATATTTTAATGAAAATATATATTTAAATTTTAATTATATTTTTTGTGTAAATTAAAATTAATTTTGTTTAGGCAGTATTTAGAATTGATATTGTATATTCAAAAAATATATTTAAATTTTTTTTACTTAATTGAGTGATTTTTTTAATTTTTTATAAATTATTTTTCTTAAAAAAAATTTTGAAAAAAATATCTATTTAACTACTTATTTCATAAATTAGTTTTTAAAATTCAAAAAATTCAAAATAGAAAAAAATTCAAAAATATTTTTTTCAAATTCAATATTAAACAGACTATTAGAATTTAATTACGGTTAAAACTCTTTACTTCTCAACAAAAATGTATTTAGTAGAATTGGAATTCAAAAATCTTTTAAAAAAATTCAGTTTATATTTCTGTAAATAATTATAATTTTATTTGTACATTAAACTAATAATAAAACATCATATAATTATTGCCTTTTTCGTCGCTATCTACCTACCAACCGCCAACATCGGTCCAACTCCTCGAGCCTTGCAAAATCAACACTTACCTCCTTCCTCTTCTTCTTCCTTTTTTTCTTTTCAAATAATAATAATAAATAAATAAAAGAAAATCGAAAAGTAAAATATAAATCCTTCACTATTAATGTAAACGTTCAAAACTCTAAAGTTAGCACATTTCTGTAGTAATACCAAAAGATATTATTTTGAATAATCACAAGAAAAAACAACACATTTGTATTTTATTTAGTACAGAATTCTTCCTCCATCTTGTGTAATTTAATTTCATACAGATTATAAAAATTTAATCATATATATTTTTAATATACTCTTTTGTTAATTAGACGAATACTGAAAAATTAAAATCCGTATTTATTATTAATAAGACAATATTAAATAGGGGCTAATAGAGAATTACTGTATTCATTGTATTTTTAAAGTGCCTTATAATTTGAAAGAAATGAAAAAATGAACTTATTTTTGTAGAATTTGGAGAAAATATTAGTTTTCAACTAGAAGAATTAGTTAGAGCAAAATGAGTAATGTTAATTATGAGGTAATTAAAACTAAGAAATCACGTGTTCAAGTTTTTACTATTAATAGTCAATTATGAAGGTAAATTAGATTTCTTTAGATTCAAAATCAAACATTTTGACCAACTAATATATCACACAACATAATTGTATAATATTTGATCAATTTGGAGTTCAAAAGATTAATGTTATGGCTCTATTATGGAGGCTCTAAAAATATTCTCCCAAATAGAATAATTTTTTTAACTGAATAAAAAAATTATATTTTAATTGAATTAAGATTTAGTACATTTCTAACAAAAGTAAACTAATTCACGAATAAATATATTTTAAGTTATTTTTAGAAATTATAGCCCCCTAATCAACATTTGAGAGACAAAGAAAAAAATAAAACTTTTCGTTGTACATTAAGATTAGCTCAATTGGTACACCGCTCTTATTGAAAAAGTGACGAAATATTTGTGACAATTGGAATATTAATTTCTTAAATTATATAATAATTTCAATTACCTTTTTCTTTAATCATACTATATATATGAAAGTACAGATGTAAGAAATATTTTTTAAAACTACAATCTTATTTTCAATCCTATATTACGCCTTTTTCATTTTCAGTTTATTTTATATACATATATAAAAGTTTTTATTGGATAAAGAAATAAGATAATAATTATTCAAATTATGTTGAGTTTATTTCAGTTTTAACAAAGGCCCAAAAAGGAATATAGCCTTTTAATTTGACAGAATTTTTTTTTTCTTTCAGAAATTACATTTTATACCATTTTTCATAAACCAAAGACATTTCTAATCTTTTTAATTTTCAACTTTACTTTTTTTCCTTTTTTATTTACTATTTTGTAATTTTGACATTTTGACTTTAGATAAAAGAAATTATAAATGAAATTTGGATTTACAGCAGTTCTGGAAGGAGTTGTTTTTTTGAGTAAAAATGTTAAATTGGATACTAAATGAAATAATTATGTGTTTTTTTTTTCTTTTTTATTTTATAAATGATAGATAGAGTTTTAATTAAAAGATAAACAAACTTTTAGGCCCAAAACTATTGAAATCGAAAATATTAATGATTCTCAGCCTCACTTTAAGTTAATGAAGGATTTAGTCACTTTGATAACAAATTATATGATGGACCGTGTTTTCAATTTAAATAGAATGACAAAATCAGATAGATAATATTTAATTTTAGGATATATTAAAACAATTTATAAATTTATGCTAAAATTCTTGGTTAATTAAAAAAGGTTAACATCCATGAGAGATTTTTGTTAGATTTTTTTTTATTCTAAGATTGTTTTTAATAAATTAATAATATTTAAAAACGCATAAAAATACAGTAAAAAAACATTTGTCAAATTTTTTGGATTTTATTTTCATTTATTTTATCTGTATTGTTTGAATATGAATTAAAAAAATATTAATGAATTAATTTATTCATAAATATAATACAAATAATAAGTTTATATAAAATTTTGAGCAAAAAATTTGTAACATATTTCAAATTTGACAATAATGATAATTTTATTAATTGTATATTTTAGAAAATTTACTCTAAATTATATTATTTTATAATTCAATATAAACCTGATAAAATGATTAGCAAATACTTAATTATTGATAAATTACCAATATTTAGTAAAATATAAAATTGAAAATTAATTATTATATCCATAGATTATAATAATTGAACTAAACATGAGTATATAGGAAAGTACATCATCAATTTAAATTTTATATTCAAACCAAACGATATAATTTTTATAATCCATAAAATGTACTAATTTTAAAAATTCTAAATCCAAATGGGACCTTTTTTTTAAAATCATATTGATTTATTTTTCACAATAACCAGAATGAACATTAGTTTGCTTTAGTTTTGACTTATAATTGTTGCATTCGATTTACAAAACAATATTGTCATGGTCTAGGAGGTCTGCCTTCATTAATTCTATGATTGGGTTAGAATTTTGGTCTTAACTAGGATGGGCAATCAGTTCATTTGAATAACAACGAACTCCAACAATTCAAACCTAAATTATGAAGCCAGTCCCTCTAGAATTTCAATTCGACTCGGTTTAATAAAAAATTTTAATTTAATTAAAAATTTCATTTTTGGGTCATACAATAAAGAGAATTCTCCATCTAAATGGACTTAGTAAAAAATATGACACTAATATTTAAAAACTAGTGGGTAGTCTTCACATTGTGTCGGAAAAAAATTTAGACAGTAAATACATAATACAACTCCATAAAAAATATAGTTAAAAAAATATAGAGCTAGCACAAAAATCCACAATCCCACAATATAAATGTTTCCATTAATCAAAAGTAAATAACATGAAAATCCAACGACTATTAATCTAATCCAACTCAGCACACAAATCGCCATCCAACGCCCCAACACCACCTCCCTTTCTATAAAATTACAAATCATACCATTTTCCATTCATATAAGCTCACATCAAAATAATCGAATTAAATTTAAATGAAAGAGATCTAGTAGAGAGAAAAATGGAAAAATGCTAGGTAAAGGAAATGGAGGCAAAGGATTGGGCAATGGAGGAGCTAAGAGGCACAAAAAGGTTCTAAGGGATAATAACATTCAGGGCAACACAAAAAGTCGGCGATTCGGTTTTTGGGGAGGTATGACAGTGTCAAGTACATCAGCGGTCTCATCTACGAAGAGACTAGAGGAATCCTTAAGATCTCCCTCAAGAATATCATTCGCAACATCATGACCTACACCGACCACATTCATTGTAAAAAGATTGTCACTGCCATATATGCCATTTATGTCTTAAAGAGGCAAGGCAGTATCCTCTACTGATTAGGTTTAATCAGTAAAAAGACTAGGTCTTTTTTTTAGTTTAGATGATGAAAAACCTATAGCAATTTGTCAATTTCACATTGAGCACACTCGTTGTAGGACTGTCATTGCCATGAATGTCGTCAATGCCTTGAAAAGGCAAGGCAGGACCCTCTACGAATTTTAGTAGTTGGAGATGTACTAGGGTTTGATTTAATCAACGAAAAATAGGTGTTTTCAGTTTGGATAATGAGAAACCAGTAACATTTTGTCAATTTAGAATTCCATAAAAAATTATATAAGATTTGGTATGTTTTAGCATTGAAATGAAAGGGGTAAGAATCAGTTGTTTAGCTCAATTTTAAGAGTCACTAGTGAAAAGCAATGTTGCTTTTTGAGGACTATTATTGGAATTACACTATACTTACTATAATAATGATAGAAAATGATGATGTTTTTTTTTAATGCTCATTGGGGTTATATTGTACTTACAACATTAGTAAATAACAAGCTTGACTCTCTTTTAATGTATTATACATATTTTGTCTTATTAGACTTGCAATTCACATATTTCAATCCTAAACCACAATAAAAATAACTATTCCCAACATACCCAATTATGACGAATTTGAGTGTTATGTGCACACACTTAATCCATGAGCTAAATTATTTCATATGTATATGTTTGCAATAGATAAAAGTTCAAAGATAATAGGCAGGCCTGACCATGAGCCGACTAGGTCCGTGGAAGCGGTCCAGACTAGGCCGGTTCCAGATCCAATCCAAACCGTGGTCCGGTATAGAAAGAGTCTGGTCCGAGCTCTTCCCCCAGAAATCTCAGGTTCCGATTCAGAACTGGTTGTTTACGGTTTTGACCTAGAATTTTTTTAAAAGCTTGTTGGGGTAATATTGTACTTACTACATTAGTAAATAATAAGCTCAACTCCCTTTTAATGTATAATACATATTTTGTCTTATTAGACTTGCAATTCACATATTTCAATCCTAAACCCCGAAAAAAATAACTATTCTCAACATACCCAATTATGACGAAAATGAGTGTTATGTGCACACACCTAATGCATGAGGTAAATTATTTCATATGTATATGTTTGTAACAGATAAAAGTTCAGAAATAATAGGCAGGTCTGGCCACGAGCCGACTAGGCCTGTGGAAGCAGCACAGACTAGGTCGATTCTGGATCTAATTCAGATTGTAGTCCAGTAGAGGAAGAGTCTGATTCGGGCTCTTCCCCTGGAAATCTCAGGTTCCGATTCAAAACTGATTGTTTACGGTTTTGACCTAGAATTTTTTTTTTAAAAAAAACAAAGCCAATGGTCATGAGACCGTTGGCACCTGATCCCTCCCCTCCCTTGCGCGCGCGCACACATATATTTTTTTAAAATATATTAAAATATAAATATAATGAAAAGTTAAAAATATCTCTTATAACAGAAAAATAATAGTTATATTTTTGGGGTATTATTGTAATTTAAATTTTAAAATACCAAATTCATTTCAATATTTTTCATTTCCTATATAATTTCATTCTCAATTTTTCTACAATTTAATCTTAATTCTCTCTCTATATATTTCTAATTTTTCTCTAATTACACTTTCAATTATTGTTTCTATCTATTTTTTTTCTAATTATACTTCTATATAATCTCAATTTTTTATTCAATTCTTTAATTCTCTTTAATTCTCAATTTTTTCTTATTCCTACAATTCTTTTTTTATTATATTTCTCTAGACTTTTTTTTAATATTCTCCAATTTTTTTCACAAAATTTAATAATAAATAATGGCAAGTCATAGTGAAATGAGCAAATTTTTTAATGAAAATATTGTTCATTTGAATTTTTTATTGAAAATTTGAATGAAAAGAGGGAGTTCGAAATTTTAACTGAAGAAAGCCGAAGAAATAGGGGTGGAGAATAATTGGGTATGACAGTGGCAATAATATCATCTTAAGCAAAAATTTGAACATCCAACATTTTTTTATATTCATTTCAAGAAAATTCAAAGAAATGATGATCATTTAATGTTGTGTGCAATTATTATGCACAAAAATACAAATTTAAAGCTGAAAGTGGTTATAATAAGAAAATTTGTATTTTAGTTGGTTAAAAAATTTAGAAGTCTTTTAAACAATTTAAATTAGAGTTTCATTTTTCTCACTAAGATATATACTTCATAAAAAAAAAATTGGAATTACAAAATAAAAATATGAGAGAAAATTAAAAAAAAAACTATTTTCACATGTTTGGATACAATGTAAAAAATAAATAAATAAATAAGGAAAAACAATTTCATATGAATCTCCCTAATTTAGTAAGAAAATAATAATAAACTAGTTTAGTATTTACATGTGAATAATTGATGTCACTGTCCACCAATAATATATATGAAATTATTCAAATTTATCTACAATAATTAGTCAAATTTGTATAATAGAAATTATTATATTATTCATATTCACATGTATATTTAGTACTATTTAGTACTATTATACAAATTTGACTAATTATACAAAATAATATATATGAAATTATTCATATTTAGTATGAAAAATAATTGCATATGAATAATTTCATATATATTCACATGTATATTGTAAATTTTTATAAATTAATAATTGATTTTGCAGAATTTTTCTATGCAAACCTAACAAAGAAATGGGCTTTCAATAAATTCAATACCAATATACATCTTTTTTTTTAATTAATTGTAACCCTTTGTCCCTCTCTTTTATTTTTCATCTAGTTAATATGTAACACTTCTTACCCTCTTATGTAATAGTCAAAAAAGTTGATGTCACTGTCCACCAATTTAGTCAAATTTGTATAATAGTACTAAATATACATGTGAATATATATATATTTGTGGTTATAAAAAGAAATCAACTTTATTTAGGTGATTGCTACTGCTACTCTGCTCTAAATGTAGGGTCCACTGGTCTAGCGGCACTCTCAGCTAATTCTCCACTCTCAGTTCTCGTCTTTATACCTGCGCAAGAGGAAAAATAAATTTTCACGCTGAATTTTAGCTTAGTGGTGTAATAACTTATAATAATAATCATTTTGAAAGAATATATATTTATATACATAATACAAGATTTTTAATAGAGATTTATATTTATATACATAAATTAACATAAAACATCTATAGCAATGGGATGTAACAGTAAAAAAATTTGAAATTAAATCTATTAATGTGTTATATTATAAACATATAATTAGAATATAAAACTACATTCATTTACTAAATAAATTTTTTTTTATCAAACTCATATATTAAGTCGCTATAGACCTAATCTTAGGGAAATAAAGGGTATCGTTAATCAAGGTCCAATATAATCACAGGACCAGGTTCAAGTCATGACCCAAATCTAATCCAAAATAACCAAAAGATCAGTTTCGATCCAAGATAACCAAATGATTAGTAAATAAATAACATATATGGTCCAAGATAACCATATGATTGGTAAATAAATAACATATATAGTCCAAGATAACCATATGATTAGTAAATAAATAACATATATGATCCAAGATAACCACATGACCAGGGTTAAGTCATGACCCAAATCTTATCAAAGATATTCACAGGATCAGTCAATACCTTTCATAACCAAGATAATCACATGTCATGGAGTTTTTACCCTATTGTCATGCCAACAAATTTCTGAGCCAAGTCTAGGCTAATATATGGGCTAAAATATACCAATTTTTCAATAAATATTTAAATTTTCATAAATGTTGTACAAAACTATTTTTATACTCATTTATTTTTCATTTCAAATGTCAAACAAAAATCAAACTCATTTGATTAATAGTCAATATTATAAGTAATTTCATAAATCTAATTTATCCATTTGTCACATCTGCCGACTCTTTTCCTTTATTCGGCACAAGTATTTGTGTTAAAGGTGTGCCTAATAAAATATGCGTAATTAAATATCAGACATCTAAAAATATAATAATTTCTTTAATCGTTCAAAGTCTACTATTTTTAAATAAAACTCGGCGTCTCTCACATTGATTTACGTTTCTATATTTTTATTTAATATAAATTTTACATAATTAACATATTACCCAAATTTTAATAGTGTAGCATGTTTATCAAGATAAAGCGAATTGTTCACAAATCCCAAAATTTTACGAGTATAAATTTAATATTTCCAGTAATTAACTAACTTAGTCAGTCATTAGTTATATTTTGTTTTTAATATTTTTAGATTCTTCATATTTTGGTTTAATTGTCAAAAAAAAAAATCCAACATCTACAAGTCTATCCAAATAGTTTCGGATCCATGGGTTCAGTCCCCTATATTTAGTTTGACACCCTTAACTCTTTTTTTTTCACATTGATTCCTTCACAATTTCCAAATAAATACAACAACTACAAAAGAATAGTCTTAGATACAAATTACAGAATAAAAAGAAAAGGAATAAAAAGAAAAGGAAAAGAAAATGAAAAATAAAAATAAAGAAAGAGGACCTTAGATGTCTCGGGCAACATAATAAAAATAGAATTTTAACTCCCTCATTGCATTAACTCCCATTTGACAAATAATAAATATACAACTCCATCACAAGGAACAATTTAAAATATTAAATTTAGAGGAGAATAAAGAAATTGATCAAGAGAAATGGAGGGTAAGTATTTTCAGTCAAAATGGAACAAAATAAAGGTTAAGTAAATTTTTAACATTTATGTAACTTTTTGAATCCGTGGTCTCACTTTATTCCTTTTGGCCTTCTCTTCACTATTACTTCATATACAAAACTCTCAAACACTTCATCTAACTCAATTAAACCAAAAACCTTTCTTCTTTTTCAATATATATATATATATATATATATATATATATATATATATATATATATATATATATATATAAAATATATTTGCTTCAGAATGGCTTGATTTTCATCACCAAATGACCTATTTTCTTGTATCTTGCATACCCATGGCTTAACTAAATGTTGATTGTAAGAAATTTGTTAAAAGAATAGAGATAAGAAGAAGATATATCTCGGTTTGGAGAAGAAAAGCATGGTCGGCCAAGAAGTGATGAGACGAAAGCTTAATGAGTTTAATTTGTAGAAAGAAGAATAAGTAAAAATGGGTTTACACATAAGTTTTTACAGATTGATAAAAGAAAATGATTAGCTTTCATGGCCACCATGTGGCGTCCATGCAAGTTAAATCAAAGTTTAATTTTAATTTTTTTATTATTAAATTTAATAAATCTTTATTATTATTATTATTATTATTATTATTATTATTATTATTATTATTATTATTATTATTATTATTATTATTCCACACTCAATTAGTAATTTTTTCAATTTGAAGTTCTAAACAATGTAATCTCTTGCAATTAAATACACCAATATTCACGAAATAATTTACTCTACATACTGGTATTTTCGGTTTCATGATTGGGATACCGAAGTAAAAATTACATTTTCTGATATTATTGCAGAACCGCACCTGAAATTTTTATTTCTTTCATTTTGTGTCCTAAATTTTGGAGATTTGATATCAAATTATATCGGCAAGTTCATCTCAATATTTCATACGTCACGGTGTCTTTCATTCACAATTTGCTAACAGTGCAAAATAACATATTTTATGGTCGAACCTCGTTTACCTTGATTTTCGTAAACAATTTAACATCACTTATTCAAAATCAAATTTATCACTTGAAATTATCCAAATTTAGATTCTGGTTGTATCGGCTTTGTTCCGATCTCGAATGCCCTCAATTTTTTATCGGTCCAGCACATTCAGTCGCAAAACACGCATATCGGTCATGGCATAAACTAGCGGATGTGACATTATACTAAGATTATACACGAATTTTGGATCTTTCTGAATTTAACTAAAGAATGGAGAAAAAATATCTATAACCAAACTATAATAATGATTTTTTTTACTATAATCAAACTAAATTGTACTATTTACTTTAATTTGATGGTTTTGGATCTTTTAGCTATATCCGAACTAAAAGTTGTATTGAATTATATTGAATTTTTTGTAATCGAATTGTACTGAAAAAAAATGATATTTAAATATTTATACTTAAGAATGAAATAATTTATATATAAAATTATTTATAACTTTTATATTTTTAGTATATAAATATAATATAATTTAAACTTATTGTTATATACATTTTAATCTATAAAATTATAATTATAAATTTATTAATTAGTTAACAAAATTAATATGACATTTATAATAACAATGAATTCAAATAATCGAATAAAATTCCTAAGTTGAAAAACAAATAATTAAAAATTTTGCAATGTTAAAAATAATTTTATAAGCTAAAAATTTTATAATTGTGGTGTAGAAAATTGAATTCATGACCTCTATATAAGTGTAAGATAAATTCACTATAAAGCCAATCAACTATATTTATTACTAAAATGAAAACAAATCAAAAATTATTTGAATGATATTGATGCTTTTCAATTTTTACTCTAATTTTTTTTATTACTAATTATATTTTTTTTGCTTTTATAATTTATTCTAATTGTATTATATAATAAATCTAAATTATATTAATATATGATTTGGTAAACTAATTTGCATGTAATTTACTATAATGCAATCCAATTTATAATAAATGTATTATGACTATATGGTAAATCAATATAAACATATAAATCAATTAGAATGATTAATTGAATTAATTAATTCAAATTTAAATTATTTGATTAAACTAAAATTGATTAATTAGATTTAAATATAAATTTTACTAATTAAATTAAAATTGATTAATTAAACTTAATTATATTAAATTAATGTTTAACTAAATAATTGATTGAATTATAGTTCAATTGATTAATTTAATCAATTGAAATTTAATTCAAGTTAAATTGTAAATCTAACTCCAATTAAAGCAATTAATAATTTATAAATTAAATTTAAATTGTTCAATCAATCAATTGAATCTCAATTTAATCAATTTAGGTTTAATTAATAATTTTAATTTCATTAATATAATCAATTAAACCTAGTTTAATCAATATAAGTTCAATTGAATTAATTTAATTAAACTCCAATCAATTAAATAGAAATTGATTAATTGATCTAAATTTGATAAATTGGGGTTCAATTAATTAATTAAGTGTAAATTGATTATATTGATTTAGAATTGAACTTTAATTTATTAATTGAGGTTCGATTAATTAATTGAATTGGATTGATTAGATTAACTTTAAATTAATATTCAATTATTAATTAATTGATTGATTTAAATTGGGGTTCAATAAAACAAATAAAATCAAATTGATTAAGCTCAAATTAAACTTCAATTGTTAAATTGAGATTTTCAATTGATTAATTGAATTGAAATTGATTGACTTGAGTTTAAATTGAAGTTAAATTGTTCAATTGATTAGTTTGAACTTAAATTAAACTTCAATTGATTATATTAAAATTGATTAATTCAACTTAATTGGATTGAATTGAGATTCAATTGAATAAATGAACTCTAATTAATAAAATAGAGCTAAATTTAAACTTTGATTATTATATTGGGGTTCAATTAATTAATGGAACTTAAATTGAATCAAATTTATATTTAATTGAAATTTTGAATTTAAATTGTTTAAATTAAACTTAAACTTACCTCCAATTGGATTAAATAGGGTTTTCAATTGGTTGATTTGAAATTCAATTAATTAAGGACTTGAATATAGTTAAAATTGTTCAATTAGGACTTAAATTATGATAACTTATAATAAGTTTATATACCAAATAATATAAATATTTATACTTATTATAATATATATATATATATATATATATATACATTATTATTAATTATGAATTATTTATACTTTCGTATTATAAAATTATAATATATTTAATACTATTAAAAAAGTAAGTATATAAGATATATGATATGTTTCTTAAACCCTAATCCTCAATTGTCCGTATTTCTCTCTTTTTCTCTATGCCACACACCACAATCCTCTGCCCTTTTTCTTGCCGCCAGCCAGCAATCACTCTCAATATCTCAGTTACTAACTTACTGTAGTTGTTGATGCCTTCACCAAATCTTAAGCTCATTTGCAGTTGTCTCATTCACTTTCACTCTTTCATATTTTCTTTGAAGAAAGGAGCTCATGTAGGGAGGTTCATCTATCATTTCTTTTCTCTAGCAAGACCTACTTCATCATTAAGGATTTAAAGCACATGGTGGAATGTTGGCTAAGTTATTAGATCATTTACCAAATTTAAGGTAATTCATGATTTTGGGTTAAGGGATGTAATCTATATGATAGGATGTTGACTAAACTATTAGATCTAATACTTGCTATAGTGAATTTGCATCCAATATTTGAAGATTTTTATATAGATATTATAATAATAATAAACATGCAACTTCTATTTAGAAAATATTTAAATAAAGACTTATTCAAGTTCTTATTTATTATTTATGTGCATATCTTTAGGTTCCATTAAAATAGAAAAATGGTTAAATAGTGACAACACCTTTATTTCAAAGTTAAAAAAACATTACGGAAGAGGTATTTTTGATGTTATAGATTGTTGTTGTAGTAAAGTTATTATTGTTCAATATGATATTGTTTATGTTTAAAAACTGTAAAATTAAAACTTAGAACAAATTATAATTTACTCTTTTAAAATTTTAATAAATTACAACTAGAAATAATTTTTTTTAAAAACTAACAGTTTACCACCCCCGGTCATTTGATAAAATATCAATTCATTTTGATATGGTATGAATTTCCAATATTACAATATAATATATTGCATGATTTTTTTTTATTTGAGATATTTTTGTATAAATTATTTAAGTTTCATGTGTAGTCTAATAGTTTTTTATAATAATTTATAATTTATACTCGTTATTAATGACTGTAATAACCGAGCAACCAATACATTTAAGTCATAGTTTTCATTATTGTTATTTCAAACAATATTTTTATCTAAGAACAATAAGTTAAATTATTAATTTTTTAAAAATTTATTTTCGGTTGTAATTTATTAAAATTTTAGAGGGTAAACTATAACTTATTGTAAAACTTAACATTGTTATTTTCTAGTTGTCATATAACCGATACAAAGAATGAATATTGAGTATAATATTGCACAAATTGAGTTACTTTGTCAGATTAGTGTGTTGAATTGCTTCAAATTATATCTCAGTTCTCATATCTTGCTTCAATATGATTTTTATTTATTATATTATAAAAAATTATAGAAATAGAAAAAAAGAGTAGTATGGAAGAAAAAAGTTTTCTCCATTTAAAAGAAAGAAAAAACATAAGAAAATATTGCATTGTTTTCTTTAATTTAATGTTTTAGAAAGACTATTCTCATAGATTTTCATTATCTTCAAAGTTTGATTGTTATTAAAAGCATTATTATGTGATAATTGTGAATTTTTTATAATATTATTAAGTATCAACTTAGTCGAATGTATTTTGTTTTAGATACTTATTATTTAATTTAAAATATCGGAGTACTGAATTATTTTGTATTGTATTATTTAGTATCGAAAGACCCGAAGAATTATACTGAATTATCTCGAATTTTCAAAATAATACAATACAAATATATTTTTTTCAATACAATACAAGATTTTAATTTATAAATCTCCGATTATATCATTTTGCAGTTCTAAATCCTAATAAATTATATGCATATATATTTCTTGAGTTTAATTAAAGTTATTTTAATTACTATCTTAGTTGTGAACCAATGTCATTTTATTCAACAATAGATTGAGCAAAAATTTGAACTTAATTGTAATCCCGAACTCAAATGTAAAATAGATAAAATAAACCAAAATAATTAATATATCAAAATTTTGCCAATAAATTTTTGTTTTTAGTAATATTAAAATGGAAGAAAAACCTCTTAGCTTATTCATTTGATTTTTCAAAACTTTTTTATGCATTCGATTCTTAAAATTATCAAGGAAAATAATTTGATAAATTAGATATAATTTGTTAAAAAGGAAAAAAAGGTACTATAACTAATTAATTTACTCCAATAATAATAGAGTAACTGTGTAACACCTAACACATCTACATACCGTATATATTGTTTTTATATTAAATTATTACATATGAAACAAGAATAAAATAAAATTCATGTTTACAGCGAGAGTAATTTTTTTTAACTCATCTCATATTATCAACAATAATTTCACAATCAATACGAATGCTTTAATCATAGCTTATAGCATCACATATATTAATAACTTAAACATTAAGTTGAATCCATTTATATATATATATATATATATATATATATATATATATATCTTAGTACATATTCATTGTAATTATACATATGCAAGTATTCAACCCCCAAATATAAATGATATGTTTTTATGTTTATGTGGAATGCAAGGAGAGAAAGTGAGGAGACTCGGCCGGTGACTTTTGATCAATGACTTTTATATACACCTCAATATGAACTACTAACCTTCTCTACCTAAAAAATGATGCAATTTGATGAGTTGCGACTTAGTGAGAATAACCATCAAATGAGTTCTAAAGCACCAAGCATTTCATAATTGTAAATAACAAGTATACTTAATACATACATTATACTCCATTTCATCAGTCAATAACATATAAATATAGATAAAATCAAGTATTCAATAATTGCTCTTTACTTATGCTTATGTTTATTCATATTATTTTGTTGTGACCATGTTAAACAAACATTGCCCCGGATTTCCATGTGAACATTTGCATTTGTTAGCTAGTTTGATCATTTGTTTCGTTTGCATATTTATTGGGTCATATGTCTCTTCTTTTGCTTTGCAATGTCGATTAACTAGTCACAACGCATTTTAAGTCATTATGCATAAGCAGTTATGCTTACATATTTATCGACCATTGTATCTTATCACATATACCATACATATACCACATATATACCTCATATGCTAACACATATACCTTGCATATACTATACATATACCATGTATATGTATCATATGTCAAACATATACCTCAAATATACCACAAGTATACAAACTTATATGTACCACAAATGTCACAAATTATTTATCATCATATTATCAAGGAACAATCATCACAGTCATATGAATCACATAGCAAACAACATTCATATGCACTAAATAATTCAATTGATAATTAGACTCACATTTTTCCTTTGATTCTAACCCTTAACTTATTGTCTACCCCTTTCTTGTGTATCTTCAATTGGTCTTGATCCTAGTATTGAAATATAATTGGTTAATTTATGACTAGAGAAATTTAATGTGGCTTAAACAAATTAATATACATTATTCATATCAATAATTAAAAGTTTTCATATGAGACAGTGTGACCTTATGGGACTGTTTTAACTATAACTTTTTCTGTACTTGACTAATTAATCTGATTTTTATTTCTAATTAAAATTAACATATAATTATATAACATATTAAAATTTTATACCAATTGGATTACTGTACAATTTTTGGTGGAATTTCTAATTGTATTATGCTTTCTGCCCTGTTTTCTGCCTTTAGGCAGTTTCGGGGTACTAATTTAATCTCCTCATAACTTATGATATATAATTCCTATTATAATGAAAATTTACAAAACCTTATATGGGTTAAAATGAAATATTTTTCATGTTTATAACTTTCATCAATTATATATCTAAGGCCCTCAAATTATAGGCAATATATTACTGTTATAGAACAGAGTTGGTTTTCAGGACAGTATGACTTGTAACATCAATAACTTACTCTATACATCACATATTATGATGAAATTAGTACCCAAATTTAGATAAGATATATACCTATAACTGTTATGTTTTGATAATTTACAGAATCTATCTGTAAGAAGCTCAAAATAATTAAACAAATTTCTGGACCTGTACAGGACACTCAGTAGGCAGTTCAAACCATGAAACAGTCATAGTTCCATTCACCATAACTCACAATTTACAGGATATATGAACCTAAAATTTGATAATAGATACATAATACATATATCTACAACTTTTATGTTTTGAGATACTTCAAATAATGACTTTATCATATTCAAAACTAACAAACATAGTAGCTAACTTACTTAGGATTCATATCCGGACCAGTTTCATTACAGAGATAATATCTCATTCTATACAGTACATCTTGTAAAAATGTTTACATATCCATAAATCTAAGATATAAAGAAACAACTTTTGTGTTTTAAGCTTTTTGAGATTTGATCTCTAAGATCATCAAAACCATGCCATAAAATACTGCCTATTTATGAACCCTAAACACCATAATCAAGCTTAACTCAAAATAATTGTTTACTCACCCATAATTACCCTTTGCTAACCTTGTTGCTGTAATTTCTGAAGTGAAAAGAGAAGAAAATATTGCTGGAACTTCAAAGAAATGGAATGAAGCAAAGAGGAAGAAGAAGATGAAGAGGAGGAAGAAGAAGACTTAGCCTAATAAGTTAAAAAAAATTGTCTCCCTTTCTTTTTTTCTTCACCCGTCCCTTTTTCTTCTTTTTTTTTTACTCTTTTTTTTTTACTTTTCTTTTTCTCTTCTTTTACCATATGTTTCTTTTTTTTTAATTTTATTATTTTTATTATCATCATACATACATACATATACATACATTCATGTATACATATAAACATTTAACCAATTTTACTAACCAATAATAATAAAAATATATAATTTAATAAATTATTTTAATTTAATTAAATTAATCATGTCAAATTTTTATTAATTCAATCTAGTCTCTTTATTCACTTATATATTAATTTTATATCATTTTCATTTATATTATAAAACAGACATATGCATTTCTACACAATTGTAAAATACTTAAAAATAAACTAATTGTATGTCATGAATATATTTAAATAAAAATGCGTATTATGCATGTGTTCAAGTGTTATATATGCAAAATGCATATGCGCAAATGAGATGCTGCAGAAATGCATATAGGAAAAGTCAATGATGTTATAATTCTCCCCTCCTTTTAAAAATTTCGTCATCGAAATTTAATACATAGAAATAGATGTGGATAATGCTTTTTCATATTTTATTCTGTTTTCCATGTTGCCTTTTTTTGTGAATGGTTTCTCCATAATATCTTAACTAAAGGTATTTCTCGATTTCTTAACTGTTTAGTCTTGTATCCGATGATTTCCACTGGTTCTTCAACATAACTCATGTCATTTGCAATCTCAATAGCTTGATCTTTAAGTACATGTGTAGGATATGACGTGTATCTTCTAAGCATGCTCACATGAAACACATTATGAATTTGAGTCATATATGGTGGTAAAGCCAATCTGTATGCCAGTGGACCAACCTTCTCAAGAATTTCGTAAGACCCTATGTATCTTGGGCTTAATTTACCTTTCTTGCCAAATCTGATTACTCCTTTCCATGGAGATACTCATAGAAATAACTTCTCACCCAACTCATATTCCATCTCCCTTCTATGTTGATCAGCATAACTTTTCTGTCTGTCATGTGCTGCCTTTAGCTTAATCTTGACAATCTTGATTTTATCCACTGTATCTTGTACTATCTCTGACCCTTCTAATGTACGTGCACCTTCTTCATCCCAAATGATAAGGCTTCTTCACTTTCTACCATACAATGCCTCATATAGTGACATCTGAATACTGCTATGATATTGGTTGTTGTATGCAAACTCCACCAATGCTATATATTCATCCCAAGCTCCTTTGAATTCCATAGCACGTGCTCTAAGCATTTCTTTTAATGTCTGTATAGTTCTCTCTGATTGTCCGTCAGTCTGTGGGTGGAACGCAGTATTGAAATTCAATTTTGTTCCCAATGCATTATGTAAACTCACCAAAAAACGTGAAGTAAACTATGGATCTCTATCAGAAACAATGGATATTGGAATGCCATGCAATTTGACTATCTCATTCACATATACTTTGGCCAAACTCTCAAGTGTACACCCCCATCTGATAGGTAGAAAATATGCTGACTTGGTTAACCTATCAATAATTACCCATATTACATTATTTTTCCATGGAGTTCTGGGCAATCCATATACAAAATCCATCATTATCTTTTCCCATTTCCATTCTGATGTAGCTTACCAACTGGTGCTTGATGTTCTATCTTAATCTGCTGATATGTTAAGCATTTAGAAATGTATTCAACTATGTCTTTCTTCATTCCTGGCCACAAGTAATGAGATCTTAAATTGTGATACATCTTAGTCATCCCCGGATGCATTGCATAAGGTGCATTGTGTGCCTCTTCCATTATTTTCTGACATAAGTTCTTAGTGTTTGGAACACATATGCGTGACTTTAACATCAGTGTATTGTCTTACAATTGAAAATCTTTACTGTTTCCCTGCCTTAGTAATTCAATTTTCTCACATAATTTAGGATCTTTACTTTGTGCAACTTTGATCCTATCCTTCAATATAGGTCTGACCTGAAAAGTAGAAATCAATGATCCATCATCATGCATATTCAATTGAACATTCATGGACCGTAATTGAATCAGATATGGAAAAAATGATGCTTGCAAGTGAGCTACACTGCTACTGGTCTTCCTACTCAATGCATCTGCTACCACATTGGCTTTCCTTGGATGGTATTCAATTGTACAGTCATAATCTTTTAACAACTCTAACCATCGTCTTTGTCTCATGTTTAACTTTTGCTGTGTCATCAAGTAACCTAAGCTTTTATGGTCTGTGAAGATCTGGAATGTCTCACCATACAAATAATGCCTTCAAATCTTCAATGCAAATACAACTACAGCCAATTCTAAATTATGCACTGGATATGAGATCTCATGTGATCTCAGTTGTCTGGATGCATAAGCTATCACCTTACCATGTTGCATCAACACACATCCCAAGCCTTGGTGAGAAGCATCACTATATACTGTAAACCCCCATGTACCTGTAGGGATGGTTAACACTGGTGCTGAGGTTAGCTTGTGTTTTAGTTCATCGAAACTCTTTTGACATTCAAGAGTCCACTTGAAAGGCACATTCTTTCTCAATAATTTGGTCAAAGGGCTAGCAATCAATGAGAACCCATCAACAAATCTATGGTAGTATCCGGCTAAACCCAAAAAACTATGCAATTCTGACACATTCTTGGGTGCTTCCCAACTCACTATGGCCTTAACTTTATTTGGGTCAACCTTTATGCCTTTTCCCGATACTATATGTCCAAGAAACACAACATGATCAAGCCATAATTCACACTTACTAAACTTTGCATACATTTGTTTCTTCTGCAAAGTCTGAAGCACTGTTTTTAAATGCATCTCATGTTCCTCTTTACTTTTAGAGTACACCAAAATGTCATCTATGAAGACAATAATAAAATTATCCAGATAAAGCTGAAATACCTTATTCATCAAAGCCATGAAAGTAGCCGGTGCATTGATTAATCCAAATGGCATGACTAGAAATTCATAATGGCCATATCTAATACGAAATGCAGTTTTAGGAATATCTACCTCGACTATCTTAAGCTGATAATAGCCCGATTTCATATCAATCTTAGAAAATAATTGAGCTCTATGTAACTGATCAAACAAGTCATCAATTTTAGGTAAAAGATACTTATTCTTCATTATCACTCTATTAAGTTGTCTATAGTCTATACACAATCTCATCGTTCTATCTTTCCTTTTTACAAACAATACTGGGGCTCCTCCAAGGTGATACGCTAGGTCGAATGTATCCCTTATCAAGTAACTCTTGCAATTGAGTTTTAAGTTCCTTTAACTCAATCGGTGTCATCCTGTAAGGAAATATAGAAATAGGTGCGACCCTAGGCACCAAATCTATAGTAAATTCTATCTCTCTATCTGGTGGCAACCCAGGCAAATCCTCTGGAAATACATCTGGGAACTCACACACTACTGGAATATTCTCTAATATAATATCCTGAGTTCTTGTGTCTGTCACATAGGCTAAGAAAGCCTCACACCCTTCTTTCACCATCTTAAAAGCTTTAACTGATGAAATCAAACATGCAGGTACCAACTTCCTTTCTCTTTTAAACACAATCCTTTGTTTATCAGAGGACTTTAAAATTACCTCCTTACAAAAACAATTCACTATGGCATGATATTTAGTTAACTAGTCCATTCCCAATATTACATCAAATTCATGCAATGATAATAAGATCAAATCAGCTTTCAATTCAATTTTATCAATGAATATCGAACAGTCACGACATATCTCATTCACAACTACTATTGCTCCCAGTGGAGTACTCACATTTATATCAAATCCCAATGACTCATGCTTTTGATGCAGTTTGGATGCCATATGTAATGATATAAATGAATGCGTGGATCCTGGGTCAATCAATGCAAATGCCAGTATATCATAAATATAAATATTACTAGTAACCACTTCAGGAATATCAACTGCCTTATGCCTAGTCATAGCAAATACCCTGGCCTATGGAAGGGGTCTAAAACTCTGACCCTCAGATTTGGTCACTCCTCTGCTTACTACACTAGTTCTGCCCCTGCCTCTACCTCTGACATGTGTCCCACTGGTAGTGTTAACCTTCGGTGTTTCAATTGTAGTCTCAGATACTCCTCTGCCTCTACTGATCTCTGCTAATTTAGCTCTTTTTGGGCAATGTCTATACATGTGATCTAAGGACCCACAAAAATAACAAGCTTCTGTGAGCCTTCTGCATTCACCTATGTGTTGCCTATCGCAATGAATACAAGTAGGCCTTTGTTCTGTATACTGACTTTGTCCTCTGCCTGGATAAGAGAAAGTCATGTCTCGACCTCTAGAACTAGAGTACCCACTTCTCTTGCCAGACTAGCTCGACATATTTCTAGCTTTCTTTCCATATCCTCTACTAGACTCTTCAACAAACTCTCGTGTCACCCTTTTTACTTGTTGTTCTCCAGCTTCTTTCATTAACTTTTCAACTCTGAGTTTGGTATAACTATCAAGATCAGTAATTGTAATTCTATTTCTGATCTCATACTTGAGGCCCTCTTCAAACTTTTTGCATTTATCTCTTTCAGTAGAGACCATAAAGGTGGCATAATGGGAAAGTTTGTTGAACTGCACCTCATACTCCGCAACTGACATGTTTCCTTGTTTTAGATTTAGGAATTCCTTCCTCTTCTCATCTTTATATGCTTCAAGCATATAGTAATTTTGAAATTCTCTAAGAAAATTATTCTACGTTAGAACTGGAGGTTGTGCATCACTACCTGAGACTGTCTCCCACCATTCATAGGCATTACCTTGAAGCAAAGATCCCGCATAATCAAATTTCTCCACTGGAGTGCATCTCATCATATTCAATACCCTCTGTGTCCTTTTAAGTCATATTTCTGCTTCAACTGGATCAGTCGAGCCATAGAAATCAACTGCACCCTGTTTTCTTAGCTTATCGTAACGCCTTTCTCTATGCATTTTAGGTCAGTGTACTTCTTGTTCTGGGTTTTCATATGGCATTTCTGCATATGATTATTGGGATGCATGCACAGGAGCTCTAGCTCCTGTGCTGGTTGATCTCTATGCAAATGAGGTGATGCCTCATGGGAATGCATTTCGGCCAACCTCTCTCTCCTTGGTGAATCATGTCTTATGATGACCCTAAAATAAATGAAATTATATCACTACATAATGTTCAACACATATTATGCATATGTTATCATGCTCTTACGCATATGCATGTTCCCATGGAACCTATCTCTAATCTGATACCAAAAATGTAACACCTAACACCTTATACATATATTAATAACTTAAACATTAAGTTGAATCCATTTATGTATATATATATATATATATCTTAGTACATATTCATTGTAATTATACATATGCAAGTATTCAACCCCCAAATATAAATGATATGTTCTTATGCTTATGTGGAATGCAAGGAGAGAAAGTGAGGAGGCTCGGCCGGTGACATTTGATCCATGACTTTTATATGCACCTCAATATGAACTACTAATCTTCTCTACCTGAAAAATGATGCAATTTAGTGAGTTGCAACTCAGTGAGAATAATTATCAAATGAGTTCTAAAGCACCAAACATTTCATAATAGCAAATAACAAGTATACTTAATACATACTTTATACTTCATTTCATCAATCAATAACATATAAATATAGATAAAATCAAGTATTCAATAATTGCTTTTTACTTATGCTTATGCTTATTTATTTTATTTTGTTGTGACCATTTTAAATAAACATTGCCTCGGGTTTCCATGTGAACATTTGCATTTGCTAGCTAGCTTGATCATTTGTTTCATTTGTATATTTGTTGGGCCATAGGCCTCTTCTTTTGCTTTGCAATATCGATTAACTAGTCACAACACCTTTTAAGTCATTATGGATATGCACTTGTGCTTACATATTCATCAACCATTGTATCTTATCACATATACCATACATATACCACATATATACCTCATTTGCTAACACATATACCTTGCATATACTATACATATACCATGTATATATATCATATGTCAAACATATACCTCAAATATACCACAAGTATACAAACTTATATGTACCACAAATGTCACAAATTATTCATCATCATATTATCAAGGAAAAATCATCACAATCATATAAATCACATAGCAAGCAACATTCATATACACTAAAGAATTCAATTGATAATTAGAACATTTTTCATTTGATTTCAATCCTTAACTTATTGTCTACCTCCTTCTTGTGTATCTCCAATTTGTCTTGAGCGTAGTATTGAAATATAATTGGTTAATTTATAACTAGAGAAACTTAATGTGGCTTAAACAAATTAATATACATTATTCATATCAATAATTAAAATTTTACCTATGAGGCAGTATGACCTTATGTGACTGTTTTAACTATCACTTTTTATGTACTTGACTAATTAATCTGATTCTTGTTTCTAATTAAAATTAATATATGATTATATAACATATTAAAATTTTAGACCAATTGGATCACTGTACAATTTTGGGTAGAATTGCTAATTGTGTTCTGCTTTCTGCCCTGTTTTCTGCCTTTAGGCAATTTCAAGGTACCAACTTAATCTCCTCATACCTTATGATATATAACTCATATTATAATGAAAATTTACAAAAACTTATATGGGTTCAAATTAAATATTTTTTATGTTTACAACTTTCATCAATTATATATCTAAGGCCTTCAAATAATAGGCAATATTTTACTGCTATAGGACAGAGTTGGTTTTCAGGACAGTATGACTTGTAACAGCTATAAATTACTCTATACATCACATATTATGATGACATTAGTATCCAAATTTAGATAAGACATATACCTATAACTCTTATGTTTTGATAATTTACAGAATCTATCTGTAAGAAGCTCAAAATAATTAAACAGGTTCCTGGACCTGTACAGGACACTTAGTAGGCAGTTCAAACCATGGAACAATCATGGTTCCATTCACCATAACTCAAAATTACAGGATATATGAACCTGAAATTTGGTAATAGATACATAACACATGTATCTACAACTTTTATATTTTGAGATACTTCAAATAATGACTTTATCATATTTAAAACTAACAAACAAAATAGCTAACTTATTTAGGGTTCACATCCGTACCAGTTTCATTACAGAGAGGATATCTCATTCTATACACCACATCTAGCAAAAATGTTTACATATCTATAAATATAAGACATAAAGGAACAACGTTTGTATTTTAAGATTTTTCAAATTCGATCTCTAAGATCATCAAAACTATGGCACAAAATACTGTCTATTTATGAACCCTAAACACTATAATCAAGCTTAATACATAATAATTGTTTACTCACCTATAATCTTCTTTGGCTAACCTTGTCGCTGTAATTTTTGGAGTGAAAAGAGAAGAAAATATTGCTGGAATTTTAAAGAAATGGAATGAAGTAAAGAGGAAGAAGAAGAGGAGGAGGAGAAAGAAGAAGACTTAGCCTAATAAGTTAAAAAAATTTGTCTCCCTTTCTTTTTTTCTTCACCCGTCCCTTTTTCTTCTTCTTTTTTTGTTTGAGTCTTTTTTTTTTGCTTTTCTTTTTCTCTTCTTTTACCGTATGTTTCTTTTTTATTATTATTTTTATTATTATCATACACATTCATGTATACATATAAACATTTACCCAATTTTACTAACCAATAATAAAAAAATATAATTTAATCCCTTATTTTAATTTAATTAAATTAATCATGTCAAATTTGTATTAATTCAATCTAGTCTCTTTATTCACTTATATATTAATTTTATGTCATTTTCATCTATATTATAAAACAGACATATGTATTTCTACACAATTATAAAATACTTGAAAATAAACTAATTGTATGTCATAAATATATTTAAATAAAAATGCATATTATGCATGTGTTCAAATGTTATATATACAAAATGCATATACGCAAATAAGATGCTGCATAAATGCATATGGAAAAAATCAAGGATGTTACAAACTGACATATGATTTTCTTGTATTTGAATTCATTGGAAATCGAAATATTTATGAAATTTAAATGTATAAAATAAAAAACTATATAAAAATTTCATAATCTTATATATATAATAACCAAAAAATTAATGTATTCTTATTGAAATAGTCTCTAACTCAGTAACTATGTAATTAATGTGTTGAAAGATAATTAATGTGTCAGGTTATTATTTGAAATCCTTACAAAAATCTTTTTTTAAAAAAAAAGGAAAATATATGGAATTCTTATAGAAATCTTAGGAACAAAAAGGCTATTATAATTTTCAGCTTGAGATACCTCTATTAAATTTGCAACATAACATTTTCTTTTTATCCTAAAAAAAGGCATTCGCAAGTTCTTGGTTCGCAGCAAAAAGAAAAAAAAAATAAAGAAGAAAAGAAATAAACAACAAACCCTTAATTTCCCCTTAATTTTCATTTTACATATTTCTCATTTATCCTATCTCAATTGAGCAGAAGGAGTCCTATATATAAGGCCTTCCCCTTCACTTATCTTCCTCCTCCACATAATCAATCTCTTTGATTTCACGATCTTCACCCACCCAACATAACCACTCGATTGAAGGAAGTGAATTAGATAGATACATGATAATTCCCCCAATTTCAATCCCCAAACACCTTTTGATGGAAACTACCCTAATTTTCACTGTTTTTTTTGCTTTATTGTACTCAGATTTGAATACTTCTTCATATTAGATAATTCCATAGATTTCATTTTTGGGATTTATCTTTTCCTTTTTGCTTGCTCTGCTCTATGTTTATATTGATAAGTGGAGAACTCAACTGTTGGATTAATGGTCTGGTGAGACAAAAAAGTGGACCGAAGGGGGAAGGAAAACATGACCATTTTGGGTGGAGCTTGTTCCCTAGATAAGCTATAAACGGTAGCGTTCTGTAATAATACAATGTCGTTTTCTTGTAGACCAATTTTAAAAGTGCACTGTTAAAAACTAGCAATAAATAGTGAAAGTTAACCCAATTTTATATATACTAATAGATTTTATCCAAATCCAATCAAAACTAAATTAAAATATACTTTTAGTTTGACTTTTTCCTAGTTTGGTTTTTGCACAACCCCAGTCTTAACTAACTTGTGAAAAGTAGAATATAATCATTCACAAAACTTCATAAATAATAAAAATAAAAATGATAAAATCAATATGAATATGGCTAAGCTAATTCGGATAAAATCAATATTTGGAAATTTTAGATGTTTTCACAATCATTATTTAAGTTGTGTTACTGAATAAAAGTTATCAATTGCCACACTGGGTACATGCACACAACTTACATGCATACGTTTTTTTTATCCAATTAAAAATCCATTAAAATGATAAAAATAACAAAAATAAAAAATCAATTATGATGTTAACAAATTAAAATTTGTAATTACACGAATTGATTCAATACCGGTAATTATACTTTCAATGTTGATCTCTCAAGAAATTACTAGTTTAAACTCTTAACTGATTCAATTATCAATCAAAACGAAACTAAACTGAATACTCTAATCAAATTTAAATTAACCTAAACAAACTAAAATCATTAAAATTTAAATATAAAGAAAGTCTTAAAAATAAATCAATGTGAAAAAAGTAGGTGATTAGTTTTGCTTTCTCCAATCTCATATTTACCTTCAACTGACTAAGTTCAAGGAATCATTATTATCAATGACATTCACTTTATGCATTAGCTAATCAAATTAATGAATTAACCAACGTTCAATTCAATTTCCAAATTAGATTATAGATGATGTTTTTAATAACCACACCTCAAGATTTTCATTCCCAACTTAACAATCAATGACCAAACTAAAAATTAATTAACTACTACAAAATTGAAAAAATAATGATTCATTCCATAAAAATAAGTTGGAGTTCATACAATATTATGGTTGCTAATTGAGCACCTTAAGAAAATTAGTCTAACATTGAGATTATAAACATAAAATCAGTAATAACCCCTAAACTAAATATTATAGCAGAACACAAGAAAAATAAGAAGTTATAAAACTTGTTGAACATTGAGATATATTTCCGTCATTTCGATGATAATAAATAATTAGGCAACAAGAAATTTAGCCACATTTTGTGCTATAAGTGTGTTAGAAATGTTATGCATTCCTAAAACCTTGAAGCAAGTTGAAAGACAAGAATTGAACCCTAAATGACTATATTTGATCTGGAAGTATAAATACAACACGTTTATGACTTTTACATGTTAGAAAAACAATCATTCAATCTTCTAATCTTGTATAACTTTGTGTATTTAATTTTGATTCAACATTTCATTATTTGTGATTGTAAAACCACAATTGCTCTTAATTGTTGAGCATTTTGGTTGGTGAGTGTTTTCATTTTGTAATTAATTACTCAAAAGTGAGTTAGGTTGTGAGTGAAATATTTGTAAGAGTTTTTGTGCAAGCCATAAAAAATACAAAGATTTGATTGTTGTGTTAGTCGTTAAAATACAATGGTTTTTTTTGGATTAGGTGTTAGCTAAGAGAGAAATACCATAGTTAGGAGTGAGCTAGAAAAAAACTTTACTGTAACACTTCAAGTGTTAGTGAAACACTCAATCGAGATTGGGGAGAGGAGTAGGGTTTGCTAATACCCGAACTTCTATAAATCTTGTGTGTACTATATCCCTATTCCTTCTACCATTTATTATTCAGCTTCTTTTTTCTTCAAGTAATTTTTATTTGCCTACCAATTTAATCCCCCTTTTTGGTTATTATTTTAGGCAACAATTGGTATCAGAGCAAGGACTAGCAATCAAGTCTAAAAAGCATTGGTAAAGATCAAACTATGGCCAACGAAGGATTTCATTGTCTCAAGCCATTTTTGATGGAGCTAACTATGTGAATTGAAAATTCAAGATGCAAATTTATCTTGATAGTGAAGGAATATATGTTTAGGAGTTCGTTCGGAAAGAATGGACACCTCAAACAAAAAGGAATTTTGAAAGAGAATAAGAAATCACTCTAAGAATGATTGGATAGAAATTTAGAAAAGAGCAAATGGCAAGAACAAAAAGGTCATGATTATCCAAATAAGCTCTTTATCTCTTGAAGAGTGTGGTAGGAATCAACATTGTCTTACTGCCTACTCTATTTGGAAGACTTTGGAGAACTACCATTAAGGCACCAAATAAGTTAAGGCCAATAAGGTTCAACTTCTTGTCACTAAGTATGAACTATTCATGATGAAGCCAAATGGGACCATAACTGAAATGACAAATTGTCTTCTTGCCATTGTCAATGGCATAAGGAAGCTCAGAAAGCACTATAGCTTAGAAGACATAAACAATAAGATTTTGAAAAGTATTCTAATGAAGGATTATGGCTCTAGAGTTATGGGCATAGAATAAGCAAATGAAAACTTAAATGTTATCCCCACCGATGTGCTAATTGGAAAATTTTCCACTCATGAGATGACACTAGTAAGAGATAAAGAGAATGAAGAAGAAAAAGAGAGGAGAAATCCAATTGCACTCAAAGCATCAACTTTCATGCCTATGGATAAAGATCTTCTTAGTGATGAAGAATTAGTTGATAAAGGAGATGAGCAAATAGTCTTACTTTCAAGGAGGATCAAGAGATTGATCTCCAACAAATATGACTCAATCAAGAACTATAAGCAAACGACTTCAAAATTCCCTTCTAGAAACTTCTCGTCCAACAAAAGCAAAGAAGTAAAATGCTATGAATGTGGGAAGAAAGGTCACATCAAACCGGAATGTCCCAAGCTCAAAAAGTACAAGAGGAGACCCAATAAAGAAGATGAAAAGAAGAGTCACAATGCCAATTGGGATAGTGACTCATCCTCATTCATTGAATAAAAAAAGGAAGATGAGATAACTAACTTGTACTTTATGGCTATTGAGGATGATTCAATTGATAAAGTATGATCTACATACCAACATTAAGATTATTTATGTGATTTAACTAATGATGTTGATGATATAATTGAAGTCTTAAATCTTGAAATAGAAAGATATAAAAAGAAACTAGAACTTTATAGAAAGAAAAGCTCAAAGCTTAGAAATAATTTTAATGACCTTCAAAATGTAGTTGAAGAGCAAAAAATTTCAAATGACTCTTTAAAAATATCATTAAAAGAAATTTCTTCAAAATCCTTAACAAATTCTCTTTTAAAAGAAAATAATGATTTGAAAAATGAAGTTGAGGAATTTAGAAATTCTATTTATAAATTCCACAAAGGGAAGGAAAGTTTAGATACTTTAATTATATCACAAAGACCTCCCTTAGTGAAACATGGTCTAGGCTTCAATGGAGCATCATCATCCTTCCCACCTAAAACTATATTTGTTAAATCAAGCACACCACAAACCTTTACTATTGAAATAATAGCCCCAAAGGCTAAAGGCAATGCACACACAAAATCATCTACTAAAAAAAAAAGTAATCAATGGTCACTTAGCTCAAGAGGGAAATCTCAAAAAGTCAACCATACTTTCTTATACAAGAACCATGTACCTAGGAAAACACCTATCTCAAATTCATGTTTATGTCATTGTGCACAAACACCACATAGGAAAATAACAAAGCCTAAACACATGGAAAAATGAAAAAACATATATAAGTCTAAACAATGTCACTATTGCATGAAATTTGGGCATATAAACAAACCTTATTTTATAAGAAAGGTTCATTGGTAACCTTCTAGTGCTAAGTTAACCCCCAAGGACCCAAGTTCATTTGGGTACCTAAAAACCAAATCTAAATTATGGTTTTGTAGATATGTCTCAAATCCATATCAAAGAAAAATACTTGACTACTGGATAGTAGATGCTCAAGGCATATGACCGGTAACAAAAGACTCTTCACCCATATCAAAAGGATTGACAGTGGTAAAATAACTTTTGGAAATAATGTCAAGGGTAAGGTAATTGACATTGGCTCTATTGGTTTAAATAGTGCAAATTTAATTGAAAATGTTTTGCTTATCGATAGTTTAAAATATAATTTGTTAAGTGTAAGTTGATTATGTGATAAGGGAAACCAAATCACCTTTATCTCTAATGAATATCTTGTAACCACTTTAAATGACCAAAAGATATTTAAAAGAGATAGAGATGACAATACTTACATAATAGACTTACATAAGATATCTAATTTCTCATCTGAGTGCCTTATGACTATTAGCGATGAGTCTTGACTATTACGTAGAAGGCTTAGTCATGCAAGCATAAAATTAATTCAAAGCCTTAGCAAAAGAGAGCTAGTCAATGAACTACTAAAAGTCAAATTTGAAAAGGATAAGACATGTGAACCATGTCAAAGAGGAAAATAACACAAAACTTCATTCAAGTCTAAAAATATAATAAGTATCTCTAAACCATTACAACTTTTGCATTTAGATCTTTTTGGACATACTAAAATTGCTAGTTTAGAAGATAAACACTATACATTTATTATTGTTGACAATTACTCTAGATTCATATGTGTAATTTTTTTAGCTCAAAAGAGTGACGCTTTTGAATCCTTTAAAAACTTTGTCAAAAGAGTTCATAATGAAAAATGATATTTTATTTATAAAATAAGAAGTAATCCTGGTAAAGAATTTGAAAATAAAAATTTTAAAAACTTATGTTTAAAATATGGTATTTCTCATAATTTTTCAACTTATAGAATGCTTCAACAAAATGGGGTGGTTGAAAGGAAAAATAGGACTTTAATTGAAATAATTCAAACAATACTCAATGAGTATGGTTTACCAACCTACTTTTGGGTCGAAGCTACAAATACTACATGTTATATTTCTAACCGTATTTTCAAAATACCTCTTTTAAATAAAACCTTCATTGAAATATGGAATGGAAGAAAACCTATGATATTATATTTTAGAGTATTTGGATGTAAGTATTTTATATTAAATACCAAGAATAACTTTGGAAAATTTACCTCTCAATTTGATGAAGATATCTTCTTAGGATACTCCATATCTAACAAAGCTTATAGAATTTTTAATAAAAGATTATTAGTTGTATAAGAGTTTATGTATGTTATTTTTTTATGAATCTAGTAAACTTGATCTTGTGGAATGTAATGATCTTGATGACATTATAGGAGCAATAAAAAAAACTTGATCTTAATCATGAAAAGAATAATAAAACCTAAATGAAAGATGATGATGATCAAAAGAAGCAACAATAAGATAATTTACTGCCTCAAGCTTGAGAGTAAGGAACCCAATAGCTTCTAAATGAGTAGAAATTCATAAGAAACTACCACATGGAACAAATCATTGGTAATTCTTCTGATGGTGTAAGTACTAGATCTAATCTTAAACTTTTAAATTTTAATCTTGCTTTTGTCTCTCAAATTGAGCAAAATAATATTGATGATACTTCAAATGATGAAAATTGGGTAATTGCTATGAAAGATGAGCTCAACCAATTTGAGAGAAATAAGGTTTGGACCTTAGTTTTTAGACCTAAGGACTATTCAATCATTGGTAGTAAATGGGTGTTTAGAAATAAGTTAGATAAACATGGTCTTATAGCTATAAATAAGGCTATATTAGTTGGCAAAGAGTATAATCAAGAGGAAGACATAGATTATAATGAAACTTATGCTCCAGTCACTAGATTATAAGCAATTATAATACTTGTAACTTTTGCATGCCATATGAATTTTAAATTTTTTCAAATGGATATCAAAAGTGTCTTTTTAAATGACTTTATAGAAAAGGAAGTCTATGTTGAAAAACCTCCCGATTTTGAAAGTCATACATTACAAAATGATGTGTTTAAGTTCATCAAGGCCTTATATGATTTGAAACAAGTTCCAAAAGCTTGATATGAAAGACTTAATGCATTTTTATTAGGAAATAATTTTTTCAAAATGACATATAGATACAACTCTTTTTATTAAAAAACACAAACATGACATATTACTTGTTCAAATTTATGTCGATGATATCATTTTTGAGTCCACTAATGAATTATTTTGCCAAAAATTTGCTAAGTGTATGACTAAAGAGTTTGAAATGAGCATGATGGGTGAGCTCAAGTTTTTCCTTGGTCTTCAAATCAAGCAAAACAATGATGACATCTTTATTAGCCAATCCAAGTACACTAAAGATCTATTAAAGAATTTTGGAATGGAAGGGTGTAAGATTGCAAAGACTTTAATGAGCACATCAACCAAATTGGATAAAGATGAGAAGGGTAAGAGTATAGATGAAAAGCTTTTATAGAGGTATGATTGGATCTTTATTATACCTTACTGCTTCTAGACCTGACATTATGTATAGTGTACGCTTATGTGCTAGATTTCAATCATGTCATAAAGAATCACATTTGAATGTTGTTAAAATAATCTTAAAATATTTACATGACATTTTACATCTAGGTCTATGGTATTTGAGGAATACTTCTTTTCATATCATTGGCTTTTTGGATGTTGATTATGCCAGTAGTCTATTAGATAAAAATAAACATTTCAGATACTTGTCACTTCATTGAAGAATATCTAGTTTATTGGTTTAGTAAGAAATAAGTTTCAGTTGTCTTATCAATCGCTAAAGGGAAATATGTGGCAGTAGGACTCAAGTTCTTTGGATCAGACGACTTAAAGATTATGATCAAATAAAGGATCATATTCCAATCAAATGTGACAATATAGTGCTATAAATCTTTCTAAGAATCTTATCCAACACTTTAGAAGCAAATATATAGACATTAGACATAATTTTCTAAGAGATCATGCCCAAAATAGAGATGCTGTGCTAGAATTCATTGACTTAAACAACCAATTGGCTAATATTTTTACCAAGCTTCTCAATGATGGAAGGTTTTGCTTCATAAAAAGAGAGATTGGAATGCTTGATGGTACCATATTGTCTTAAATGATAATTCTTATATAATGGGTATACTTTGCTATTTTGGTCATTCTTATATTGTGAACCTTAAGTGATATTTTGATTATTTGATGATTTGCATGATCATATTATATGATAAAGTGTTTATTTTTATGTTTAAAATATTTAGGTATTACATACTTTTGAATGAGACTCGGTTTTATTTTTTGACAAAATTTTAGGTATTCACGCCCATGAATAGATCATCACAGCCGTGAAAATAATAGCCAAAACCAACATATTTAATCATGGCTTGTTTAACGCCTTGGATCATAGTTTGATCCCGTGACAACTTTTATTCATGTCCATGACTGTTTAGCATCACGACTGTATAATTGTCTCTCTTCTTAGACAATTTCGTTCACGCCCTAGGTCATGATTTAAGTCACTACCTTGCCTAACCATGAACATCATCATTCATGCTCGTGAATATTAATTCATGGTCATGAATCGATTGAAATAAAACCTGAAACTTATTATTTTCTTTCATTTTCTTTCTCTTCAACCTCACAACAATAGTGATTCCTCACTCTTTCTGGCCAAATCCAACCTTCTAAACCATTTTACCACAAATCATTGCTGAAATCAATCACCAAACACCTCAATCACTCTTTCTCTAACGTTCTATTCGAGTTTTTGGTAAAGATTTCAACCTTAAGCCCATATCTCCTTTCTCTTTCAAACCTTCAATCTCTTAAATGGCCTCAGGGTTTGGTCAATTAAAAAGGAAGAAGAAAAGTAAAATGCTCCACACAGATTTTTTACTCAATGTCATACCCCAACATTGCCATTCGAAATATACTTGTCTTGAAAAACAACATTTCTTATCAACAAGGACCTTCGATTGAGGGTGTGTCAAGGCATTAGGCTTTACCTCTAACATGAAGGTTTGGCTATGTAAGTGTGGCCTACTGGAGTTTATTGATATTTATTAACCTACTTTTCGGGAGCTGACTTTGGAATTTCTCAGCATTTTACAAGTCTATCCGGTTGGAAAAGTCTCCTTCTAACTCTGCAAGTAGGAGAAAACCCTGATAGCTGCTGAATTCAGAGCAATTTTCAATATTCCAAACGAGGGATTGATCCATGACAATGAGGTTAGATTTTACCCTTGCAACATTTAGTCCAACTTTGGCAGCGACTGTAGTTGGGACGTCAAGAAGACGAAGAGCACACATTTGATATTATTAGTGATTTGCTACATTTATGGATTTATGACCTACAACATATTTATTCGGGGTGATAGAAACAACTCAATCGAAAGTCCGAATTACTTTTATTTGAAATGGCTTGAAAGAGTGGGCTCATGGCACTATCCCGATGGTTTACTTCTCACCTTCAGTCCATTGCCTCTAAGCCTTCAGGAGACATTCTTATTGGAGGTTATACGACTCATTTGGCAGTAGAGCTGGGATATCTAGACCTCAAAAATCATGTATATAATGTCATTCCAACTTCTCCTAGAGATCGACTCGACATTGAGTCATTTATCAAAATAAGAGCAGCAGTAAGAGTCTATTATAAAGAAGAGGTGTCTTACTGCTTCATCACCTCAGCAGGTGAGGTGACATGGGAGCTTGAAGACTCAAAATGGGACTTCAAGGGCTCCAGCAGAAAAAGAGAGCATGGGTTGAGATTCCAACTCTAACTATTCCAAATGCCCCTCCTACCAGCGATACCTCTTCGGCACCTCTGTTAGACTTGGCACAACAAATTGTCGCACTCCTAACTCTTCACTTTGACATGCTTTAGGAAAGCATGAACACCTTTTAGGAGTTGATTGATGCAAAGCTGGAGGACTTCAAGGACTTTATCAAGTTCAAGATTGATAGCCTCGATGATGAGGTCATTTGTTTTCGCGAGCACATGTCTAGATTTAAGCCATGACTCTTATTATCTTAGTTTTATTTTTTATGTCTTATGATTCTTAGGATCACGTTATCGTAGTTTTATTTTTTATGTGTCCTAAGATAATTCTAGGAAAGTCTCATTTATATTTAAAACTCATATCTTGTAAATCTTTTTGTTAATGTAATGACATATTATTATTATTCTCTATTATCTTATATCTCTTTTTGATTGTGACAAAGAGGGAGAATAAATAAGCAAATGTTAAGTTAAATGCAATATGCATATGATGATGAATGCAATATATGACAATTATATTATGTCAATATACTTTGAAATATATGTTATATATACTTGTCATATTCTTTGCATATAAAGCATAAAATGCCCTTATCAACATGTCATATACTTGCAATATACCTTTCATATATTTGGAATGAATAATATGTTTATCTTGGAATCAATGTTATGTTTATTGCTTATCTCAATTTTTTTTAAAGCATCTCTTGCATCTTGCACCTTGAGGAGGATAAATTTTATTTTCTCTTTAGACACTATATAACTTAATTATTTGTCACTATCAAAAATGGGGAGATTGTAGAACCTTGAGGAATATTTTTGTCATTTTGATGATAACAAATAATTAGACAGCAAGGAATTTAACCACATTTGTACTATAAGTGTGTTAGACAAGTTATGCATCCCTAAAATCTTGAAGCAAGTTAAAAGATAAGAATTGAATTTCAAAATATTGAAAATAAGCAAAGAGTCACGCATGTGAATTGAAAAGTAATGTTTGTGACTAATGTCACGCCCATGGTAAAAAATTATCACCCCCGTGAAAATAGCTCTTCACACCCTTAGAAATCTTATTCACACCTGTGAAACTAGTAAGCACCAAAACTGTTCATTCAAACGTTCATAGTAGTGAAACATTGGCCCAATCATGAAGATTGATTAAATCAAACCTATGAAGACTTTGTTACACCCATGAATGACCATTTATTTTTTGACAGAATGAGTCACAACCAAAGCCACCACTTTGATTCACGGCTACGAAGAACAGTCACGCCCTCAAACTTGGAGAGAGAAACTTGTTGGGTGCGATCGAAAAAACAGTTGAACGACTATTTTTATATTAAATGCACTCTAAACAACTATATTTGATTTGAAAGTATAAATACAACATATTTATGACTTATACATGTTAGAAAAACAATCATTCAATCTTCTAATCTTGTATAACTTTGTGTATTTATCTTTAATTCAACAACTTTCATTATTTGTGATTGTAAAACCATATTTGCTCTTAATTGTTGAGCATTTGGTTAGTGAGTATTTTTATCTTATAATCAATTACTCAAAAATGAGTTTGAGTACGTTGGGATAGAGTGAAATATTTGTAAGGATTTTTATATGAGCCATAAAAAATACAAGAGCTTAGTTGTTGTGTTAGCCATTAAAACATAAAGATTTTTTTTTTAGTTAGGTGTTAGCCAATACAGAAATACCATAGTTGAGAGTGAGCTAGAAAAAAAACTCTATTGTAACACTTCAAGTGTTAGTGAAACACCTAATCCAAATTGGATAGAGGAGTAAAGTTTGTTAATTCTCGAACCTCTATAAATCTTGTGTGCATTATATCTCTCTTCCTTCCACTATTTATTATTTAGCTTATTTTTTCTTCAAGTAATTTTTATTTGTCAACCAATTGAACTCCTATTTTTTGGTTATTATTTTAGGCAACAAAACTCATTTAAACTCCAACAAAATTTTGGAAATGGTTGATCCCCACCTTAAAACTCCAAGTTCATCAATTTCCAAGAAACAAAATAGCTCTAAGAATTAAAGCTTAAACTGTTGGAATGAAATCTCAACTAAAGAGTTCTCTTATACATAGAGGTAGCAGATAATAAGGATGATTGAATGAATCTCTCCAATGTGGCTTGACCTAATTCCTAAGCAAAAGCATAAATTGAATACTCTATAAAGTCCTAATACTAGTCTATTATCTAAATTACATTAATTTTTCCTTAAAAAAATCCAACCCCAAAGTAGGTATAAAAATCTAGGTTTGGATGAAAATTTGCGATTCTGCAGCAATAAGAATTGTCACATGAATGACACCATCTTTGCACGCGATAGTTAACTATCCAAGGTGTTGTGCCTGCAACACCATCCTCGTGTGCATGTCAGTGAGGTTCCTTGTAATCTAATCGTGCATGCTCATAACATGACCTTCACATGGACGGCGATCCTCACTTGAAATGTCTCAAAACACCTTCAATTACTCTATCATTCTCGTTTAAGCCCAAGTACATGCTCCTTGCTTCCAAATCATCTATTTTCATCTCTTACATTACTCTATTACGTACATTAATTAAAAAAAATAAAGATAAGTATCAAATTAAGCTAAAATAATTTATCACAAGACACCCAATTAACACTATCATACCTACAAAACATATTGATTAATAAATGTTGTTTTTATTTTTTGGGCATAAAAAAATATAGGTACTATATATATATTTTTTGAAGTTTGTGGGCCCAAGTCTCTAGAATTATCAAGATTTGAGACGATATGATAATATAATACAAATACGATCCATTTAAATGACACAATTAATAAATGATTTAGGTGTGGATTAAATCATTTGACACGAGGTAACATAATTACAATTCATTTAATATTTAAAATAATATTTTAGTAATTTTTTGGACAAATATTTTAATATAAAATATATGTATTTTTAAGATGTTTTAACAATTAGATATAGTTTTTTACAATAATTGAACAATATGTGCTCTAATTTAAGTGTATAAAAATAATAAATAATTTAAAATAATAATATTTATGAAATTTAACATATAATATAATAATAAACATATTAAATGAATCAACATGTTTATGATACAACAATAAATGGATTGGATGCAGGTTGAGAAAAATCAACATAAATATTAATTGGGTTAACATGAGATGCATGAATTAACAACTCTTCAAGTCTCTTATTGTCTTTCTTGTCTCCACCCTTGCAATATATATGCATCCAGGTGAAGAATGAATCCTAGTTTTATGTAATTTAATTTCATCATATCAAATTTATCCGATCTCAGTTTTTTCTAATGATTCAAGATTAGTAAAGAACCAATCTCATTTTTCTTTATTATAACCTGCTAAATAATAATTTTTAAGAAATTTTTTGTCTTAAATATAATGGAAAAACCATGATAGGTCTACCTTTTAAAAAGTTCTCAGTTAGAAAACAATGATACAACTTCAATTAAAGAAATTAAAATTATACAAATGCAATCTATTATTCTAATCAAATATTATCTATTATAACTTCATAGTTAGATAAATTAGAGTATTTTATTCAAAAAAAATATGATCACATTCATATTCAAGAAAAATAAAGGATTATTAAAACAATTTAAGGCAAAAAAAACCCTTACTAGGTCTTGAAAACTCCAAATTAATTTAACAACAATTTCTCAATCCCAAACCTAAAGCATGCAATTATACACTTCCAAATCAATACTGAATTAGCAACATATAATATAAACGAAAAAATTGGATTAACAGTCACAAGTACTTACTTCGCAAGTTAAAATAAAATCCTTGAAGTAAAAAAAAAAAAACAAAAAACTCCTTCTCTCTTGAAGATAACTTAAATCTCATTAATCAACCAAAATTCATCTTACAAACATAAATAAGGGCTTATTGCCCTTACACTACCATAATCCTAATCCATAAGGGGAAATGAAAAAAAAAACTTAATATTAAATGGGGATGGATTGGAGTTACTTCTAAAGACCTATATGCCTATTTTAAAAGTCATGTAATAGTTTTAAAGAGTCACATACCACTAAGTAAAATAAAATTCGATCCAATTCATATTAGTAGATCATATTCATTTTGTATCTTGATGTACTCACAATACAATAAAAATCAATTCGAATATGATACGATAAACTAATCATTTCTAAAATTCAAATATGAATACGACACATTTAATACGATTGATTTATAAATTGAATTGAATTAGTATAATCCGATCTAATTAATGTGCATATGAGTTATAAATATTTCAGGTTAAATATGATTATTCTATAAATTGAATTGAATTAGTATGATACAATCTAGTTAATGTATGTATGAGTTATAAATATATTGGGTTAAATGTGTTACTCCAACCCGATACAAATTTATTTTACACGCACAAATAAGGGTTTATCATTCTTATACTACAACCCTAATCCTAATCCACAAAGGGAAATGAAAAAATAAAACAATAAAATAACTTAATATTAAATGGGATGGATTGAGCTTACTTCTAAAGGTCTATATGCATATTTTAAAAGTCATGTTATACTTTTAACAATTATTATATTATAAATCTGTGTCCATATTTTATTATGGATCAAACTTACTTTACAAGTGCAAGATGTTTTTATTTTTTATATATTTTAAAAAATTTTCATCATTTAAATAAGTGACACACAATATATCATGAATACATATCCATAATATAATTTGTGTACTTTTAAAGAGTCAACACCATTTTTAAAAGAGTCATAAGACTCAAATACATGAAATAGCTACCAAAAAGACTAATGTCATGTACATGATCACTAATAACACATGGCCACCAATACATATGCATTGCATATGACTACCAATTAAGTTTGACATTTACAAAAATAGATTCCTAATCCACATATTCACATGCCTTAAAAAGTTTGATTGGCCTTAGGCCTTCATTAGACTATTCAAGCTTGATTTAGTTAAGGGTGACAATTTGTGTTACCGAGTCGTGTCTTGATATACTCATAACACGATAATAATCAATCCGAATATGATATGATAAGTTTATTGTGTTGAAAATTCAAATGCAAATACAACACATTTAACACAATTGATCTATAAATTAAATTAAATTAGTATAATTGTAACTGCCCGGCTAAAAAGGATTAAATCCTAATTAAACAGGTGGATGCTACAGGCTATCATTTTAAAAAATCTGGGCAAATTAAAAACTTTTTTTTTTCTTTGTAAAACTTATCTCAATTCATATTAAATCATTTTTATCAAAACATTACACGAAATCTATTACCAAAGTATAAACCTTGATCTCACAAAATCACTTTTTTTTTATAAACAAACTTGATATTATCTTACCTACTATTTATAAAATTACATAATTTAAGATTAAACACAAATTTTTATATAACCAAGTTTATACAAAATATTAACCCAAAAACATGTCATATACAAAAAAAACATAAAGATAATAAACAACACTAACTGTCACGATATAAACATTTCTTCTTTATGAGTCAACTTCAGTTATCCCTTAGGCTTTAACTTATATGCAGAAAATCCACACGCTAAACTACTAAAAACTTAGTAATACATATAAATATAAAAATTCAATGCTCATGTTATACTATCATATCATAAACAACTATCATAATACATGACAATGTAAGCTTCTTATCTTTTATTCATTTCATCTCAACAAAATCATATAACAAACATTCATATATAACACTAATTCATTGAATCCTTACCTATGCCTTTAGTTTAGTTTATTTTGTTCATGACTTACCATTATCCGATTTTCATTTCATTTCATTTTTATAACTGTTTTGCCCAAAACTATAAGCTAGATTATCCAAATGCGGGTTATGGAATATGTGCTCTCAAATACGAGATTTAGCTATCTTATCCACTAACTGTAAGTATGCTCATCTGAGCTCCTCAAGTCAATGATGCTCTCACATGATTTTCACCCACCTTGACTAAGTATAACTAGGAATAAGAGAGCTCTTACCCGAGTTTTAGCCATTTTGTCCTTATAATTGCATGGAACTGAGAAATAAGAGCGCTCTAACCTGAGCTTCAACTACCTTATTCTCAAAATTATATATTTTACATTATCGTAACCCTCTCAATGATATACCATTTATCCTAGGTTAAGTCATATATTATAGAAAATGACATTTAACTTCTTTTATGTCATTTCTTTTTATAATACCATTATCACATATAACTATGCTCTTAAGTATTTATCATTCATGAATCCTTATATTGTATCTCATGTCATTTTCCATATCAATATGTTTTTCATATATAATTATTCACATATCAATCACCAATCATAAGTCACAAATGTCGAATAACATAGAGTTCGTAGGCGTGAACTGCATGTTCACGGCTATGAAGGCTATTTACGGGTACACCCTTACTTATGAAACAAATCGTGACTGTTCACGTGAAAACTTATGTCCATAAAATATAATATATTCATGGACTTGACTATATGTTTACGGGTATGAAACCACACATTCATGATTATGGATCAACAATAAAAATTGAGGGTGAAAATTAAGTATAATTGTTCACGACTGTAATCATATATTCATGGGTGTAAACTCATGCATTCATGAATGTTTTGGCCGTGACGCAAGACGTAAAAGATTTTGTTCGTTTTGGGCATTTTTTGGATTCATATTTCACAGGCTTGAGTCTGTGTGCATCATTCACGGGTGTGAATTTTTGGGTTTCCAGAATGGATAAAGAGCATCATCATTCCACATGCAAATGTCTTCAATCAACCCTATCAATATTCCACAACCTATTATGCTAATAACATGCTTTTAACATCATTTAAACCCATATAAACATAAATCATACTAAAAGATCCCTTGAACATCATATACTTCATAACACATTTCATGACATTTTTAATACATATATCATCTAATCAACATGTATTTACATTTCTAGAACTATTTCATGTTTTTTATTATGTTTACAAATCAACTCATGACATAAAATATAGTAACAAACAAAAAAAATTGGAATTAATATGCATATATATACTAATATTTAACAATGAAGCTTAAAACCCTCAAACTTTTCAAGCTTGTCAGCCCCTTGATGATTCTCACCTTTGCCTCTAGCTCCTATTAATAAGAAAACATCTTCCTCATATCCTTAAACAAGAAAACAACACTAAACTCTTTTACTTACCCTTGTTCAAGCTCAACCTCACCCTTTTGATCTATGAAAACTTGGAAAAAAAAGAGAAAATAATAAGAAGAAGATGAAAGTCAAAGGTCTAGTTTGAAAGGAAGAGTTTTAGGGGACATAGGGTAGTTATAGGTAACAAAAGAAGATATGGAAGAGATAAGAAATCATGGGATTTGCTCACTTACTTGACTAGCTATTGTTCACAGGCATGAACATACTCATGTCACAGCCGTGACAAACCTTTCATGAGAAAAATTTAATGCATAATATTTAAGTTGTGAAATCCCATTTATGGGCACGAATATCCTTCAAAATTATGTTATTTTAAAACACAAAGCATAAATACCTATTCATGAGCATGAAAAGTACATTTTTAACTGTATCTATCTCTTACTCTATCCACACTCAATCATATCAACCCATCTAACATATAAACCCTAAAAACCAAGTGTTATAATAATATAATATAATTAATGTATATATGAATTATAAATATGTCAGATTTAACACGATTATTCTATAAATTGAATTAAATTTGTATAACACGATCTCGTTGATGTGTAAATAGTTATAAATATATTAACAAGACATAAATTATTAATAGGTTAAATATATTTTTTTGTAAGAACAGGTTAACCTGCAATACGACATGATAATTTTCGTGTCTTTATTAAGTTGATACGATTATGATACACACTACAAACCTCAATTCTAACCTCCAAATTTTGTGTTGAGTTTGTATCGTGTTCATTATTATCACTCCTATATTTATTTAGCTTTTTGAATTTCGCTAGCAAAAGGAGAAAGATCATAAATATTAAAAGTAACACATACATTATATTTTATATTTGCTAGCAAATATTTATTATAGCCATTGTCATTGATATTCTCCGAGACCTAAAAATGTTCATGCCACATTGGAATTAATAATCAAATGTGTCTTTGTTCCAATCACAAGCTTTGCATGAAGTTTAGACTTTTTTTTGTTAGGAAATCCTTCTTTTCTCATGAGTACCCATATTCGATCTCCAAACTCAAATGTAACCACCCAACACCCATTTGTGGCTTTATTGTGCAACATGCTCATATCTTTTCTCCATATGCTGTCTCACCTTTTCAATCACAGTCCTAAGCATTTGTGTCTTCTTTTACCTATTCAAACCAGAAATCTCATTTAAAAACAAAGACAACAAATCCAAAGAGTTAATGAATTAAAACGTTGTTCTTTAAAACAAAAATGGAGATTAGGGTTAAAAAAATTACTTTTGGTTTTTATTTATTTTATATTTATTATTTTTCAAAAAAAATTGCATATCTTCTATGAGAGGGGCTTTTAGACGCGGTAGACTGTCACATCAACATTTTATGGTAAGGAACTAATGGGTGTTAGCTGAGTTGATATTCAGTTAAATTAGTCCTAACATTGAACTGATTAAAAACGTTAGATGCAATCCTCTATGGGTAATATATGGTGGTAGATGGTGTCTTTCTCCTTTAATAAAAAATAGAGTTAGGATTTTGAATATATAACATCTTTTGAGAAGAATTATTTTAATTTTTTAATGGATCTGGTGGGTCTGAATTCAAATTAATTTGCAAATTTGAAATTATAAGATATGGAATGTTTGGCACTAGAAAAAATGCTAGATGCATTATTAATAAAATAAAAAGTTGGGAAGTACATCCAAAATTAATTTATAAATCGGGGGCATTTTTGTATCTGTAATCGTTTCAATTTCAAAGTTCACGCACCCCTTGGCAATATCTAATAGAAAAGACAAAAAAAAAAAAAATCACTCGCACTCTAATCTCTCTATTGCTGCGTCTTGCTCATAACAACGAACATAATCGATAACTGATCTCTCTTTCAATCTTTTCCACAATGCCAGCTACTGATGCAGACTTGGATCTCAGAGTACGATCTCTCTCTCCTTTTCTCTTTCGTGTCTTTTCTTTCTGTTAACTCTCGATGCTTAGCTCTTTAATTCTCTCTTGCTGTCTACACAGTCGTCTACCGCCTCCGCCTTTCCGTTTGGGTCAGTGATTCTTTATTATGGTTTCTCTGCTTCTTTATTGCGTTTCTGCACTGATCTCTGTGATTTTAGTGATTTTTGATCCGAAATGTATGCAGCATTGTATGTGTTTTGTGTTTTTATCAACTTCGTGTAGGTTAGGGTTTTGATTTTGTGATGCAGAGATTGTACATTTGCTGATACCAGCAATCTTGACCATTGTGCTAAGTACTTGAACCAGACGCTTGTTACCTTTGGTTTCCCTGCCTCCCTCGACCTCTTCTCCAATGATCCAGTGTGTTCTCCTCGATCTTGCTTTCTTTTTTGGTTAATCAATTTTTTTTGAGGAAGTTCTTGAAAAATTATTGAGGAAATTTTACTGTTTGTATAGGTTTCAATTGCCCGCACCTGCAATTGCATTTACTCTTTGCTTCAACAGAGACAGCGTGATGTTGAATTTAGAGAGTCTTCTAATGAACAGAGACAGAGGTAAGCTTTAGGACTAAATAGCTCCTTAAGCATGTTGGTGGGTGAAGTAAAGAATTTTTTTTAATGTATCAGTTAAAATTATAATTTTTTCTTTACTAAATTTAATATGTATGTTGATTTCATTCTTAGTTAACTTTCTCTTCTTCCCCCAAAATTTTCACCAAAGTTCAGCTTGGCCATATTCATATTGATTTTATCATTTCTATTATCTACAAGGTTTTGCGAGTGATTTTCTGTTATAATGTGCATCTTTACTAAATATAACACATACAATATTGTATTGGCACTTATATTTTCAATATTTTCAAAGAGTGATTGGTTTAAGGTATTCTCTATGGCATAATTTACATTATTTCCATATTCCAGACTACTGTCAGATATATCGAGATTGGAGGCAAAAGTTGAGAGGCTTGAGTCTCAGTTACAAGCTAAAGATAGGGAAATAGCAACAATTACCAGAACGGTTAGATACTTATAATTTAAGAAGCATTGTTTTAGCTTTAAACCCTACCTGTTTGTTAATACACATGGAGCTTTCATATGAGTAGGAAGCCAAAGCTACAGCAGCTTTTAAGGCGCAAATAGAAAAGCTTCAGCAGGAACGAGATGAATTTCAAAGGATGGTTATCGGTAATCAGGTTGGTCATTGGTGCATCTTTCATTTTAAATTTCTTTGTGGCATTGTTTGTGGCAGTTGGGGGATAATATAGATTCTAACAAGTACTCTTTGATTCATTGCTTTGCTAAAGCAAGTGAGGACTCAACAAATACATGAGATGAAGAAAAAAGAAAAGGAGTACGTAAAGCTACAGGTAGGTTATTTTTTATATCATCTTATTCATGGTGAGACAATCAATCTGTTAATCTTGGTGAGAGTATCAATCTATAGTTGTTCATGCCAAGGATTTCATAATGATTGTAGGGCTGCAAATCGAAAGCAGTTCACTAATTAGAACCTGTTTAAGCTTCTTAAAAATTACTGTGACAACATTAAGCTACCTTTATGGCATATCTAATAAATGAGCCAAGGTTGAGTTAGGTTGGGGTTGGCTTTTTTATGCTTGTTATCTAGATTATATATGAATTTTGTTTGATCTTGGCTCATCCTTACACACTTATCATTTATTATACAAATGGTTAAAAAGAGAAGAATTTTTTTTTTTGATTAATAGCTTAATGACCAACATTTATTATTTTCTTTTTTTTTTTTCCATTTTTGCTGAAATCTTTTAATTTGTCAATTTTATTTTTGGCTGAATTTGAAAATTTCTTGGTAGTTTTGTTAAATTCCTCAAATCAAGTCTAGAGGGCATGTGCACTTGTTTTATGTGGCATCTAGATGGGAACAACATGTGACTTGAATCTTAAAACATTAAAAGATAATGTGTGTTAGTTTAAATGGACTTTTTGACTTGGATCAAAATATGTGCCTGGCTAGGGCTAGATTTCTTATCTTGTTCGTTTATGATTATTCTTTGTTTCACCAAAAGGAGGATGACAATGGTGAGAAAGTAAGATTTTTTTGTCAATACAAGTAACTCAATGCGGATGAAGGATTTGGTGTCATAAATTAGTCCTAAGTGGCGTTATCTAAGAATCTTCAATTTGGGGTTTCCGAATAAAAAAATGGTGTTTTCATTAAAGTAGAAGAAAACCGATCCATTGCCATGTATTGAATCCAAGTCCTCATTGTGTTGGCTTGTTTACTACAATTAGAATAAGTGAAGCATTTGTGAGTTCAAATGGTAGAGGTATTCAAAGTAGTAATAATGGGTTCCCTATGAATAGAAACCCATATTTTTAATCTAGTGAAATGGCACATAAGATCAAAGCATAGGCCTTTGGACTTGACTTGAGACATTGGACAAAATTGATACAATATTTTTACTTGTGCCAAAATTGACAAAAATCGAAGTTTTTGGATGAAAGTGAAAAACTCTTAAAGGTTTGGAATCTTTCTTTTTTGGTCATTAGTGCTAAAATAAATATTTCTGATATTATGCATGGATATGCTTATTTAGAACTAGCAAAAATCATATGGAGAGCTTTTTTTTTTTTTTAATTTTATTTTATAGTATATACTTATACATAAGCCTTAAATGTTAGGAATTTATCATAAAAATGATTAAAAGAAAAACAAAATTGCCAAATGCTTTCTAAAATTTTTAGATAAATGTTTGAATTTTGTTGGAATAAACTTGGGGATTTTATTTATAGTTGAATTATGTTGTTGAATAAATTTTGCTTTTTTTCAAATGAAGTACATTTGAACAATGATGTGGTCTCCTTGGCTTGGTAGTTTAATAGTTGAGTCAAGTCTGAGTCTGAATCTCAAACCTAAGCTTGTTGAAGCTTGTCTTTGCTTGGCTAACTCTAGATGTGATTAATTATGAGATAGGGAAGAAATATTTTTATTCCATTTTTTTTCTGTTTTGCAGGAGAGGCTAAATCAAGTATTGATGGAGAAAAAGAAGGAATCAAGATCAGGCATGGAGATAATGAATTTGCTTCAGGTATTAGTTGAATAAAACATACAAATTTTATTCTGTTGTCGTTGAAAATTATTAATTGTGCTTCATGATGGCTTTTATGACATTTACAGAAAGAAGGTAGGCAGCGTGGGACATGGAATGCGAAGAAGGCTGATAACGATTTCTATAAAAAAATAGTATGTATGTTGGTTGACTTGGAATTTTGTGGGAATAGGTGAGTTATGATTGTGATACTCTATTGACAGGTGGATGCCTATGAGGCTAAGAATCAAGACTTGATGGCAGAAAATGCTGATTTAAGGGCATCGTTGCGATCAATGCAGGTTTTTTCTCTCATTCAATTGCTGTTTTTATGCTTAAATATTTATCCTTTTTATGGTTTCTCAATCAGTGTATACTTTCTCTATTGCGAAAAATATGATTGTGTGCTGGTGTAAATTATTGTTTAGCTTTGGTATTTATGTGCGTATGGTCCTTTTATAGAAGATCTATGGCTTTGGCCCTTGATGGTTTAGTTGCTTCAGTGCAATTTGGGCACAATAGGATCAAAACATAGAAACATCGTCATGTAATGATGTGGAAAGGCTATGCACATCTATTTCTTCCCAAATCAAGGTGCAAGTCTTGTGCACAACCTATCCATTTGGCAATTCATTTCTGAATGTAATTAGTGAATTATATTTGCATAAATTGGTGAATTGTAGTTTATTATTTCACAATCAATTTTTTTGAGTATTCATTTTTGCATTTGGGGCAAAGCTCTCTTTATAGTGCACCCCATAGGTCTAGGTGAAGTCCTTTGCCACCAATCTAGTTTTGTGTCTTTTGACAAAACCATTTTCCTTATGTCTGTAAATGCCCTTTTGCATCCAACCAGTTTCTTTTCTAATGGATAAGTAACAAGTTCCCATGTCTGATTTTTTGGTCAAACTCTGTCTCTTCAACTATTGCCTCTTTCCATTTTGGATCATGATTTGCTTCTTGACAAAGAATCATAGGAATAGGTAGAAACTAGATGTTTGGTACACATTTTGACTCTCTTTTCTGATTGTAATAAGAACATCAAGATCATTAGAAATGGGATTAGAATTAGGACAAACAAAAGTTACAAGAGTCTCCCTACTTGAATTTTTTAAAATTGAACTCAGTGATGATTCTCAACTGTCTTGATGGCTTTATTTATCTTGTCCCATTGTCTGTTGGTTTTCAAATTTGGTCTATCTAATACCCATTTTTAAGTTTGCTCTTGTTATCACTAGGATTTTTAGTAGAAAATTGCAAAAGGAGAGGTGCTATCTCCTCCACCTCTTCCTCTGTTCTCTCCTTTTGAAGAGGTGAATGATAGTATGGCTTAGACACCCTAAAAGTAATGTCCATATTAACAAAGTACATAACCTACATTCCTCTTATGAGAAGTTCTAACTTACCTACATTCCTTTTATGAATTAAACACATGCATCCAAAATTTTTTGGAGGAATAATTATGAATAACTACCTTGGAGAACTTCTAAAGTGCTCTTAAAACTAAGAGGTTTTTAGGGGCGTTCTGTTAAAAAACCATTCTGTTAAAAAACCATTTGGCTAAAAGCATTGCATTTCCCTAGCAAACCTATGAAGCATTTGTAGTAAACATGAGAGATCGAGCCACTTCTAATAAATGCTTGTTCTTCCTTTCAGGCACTTTACTTTGTTGTGCACTAGTGTTTACGCGGCTAGTTTTGTGCAATATCCTATTGGAATTTAGATATGCTCGGAAATCACAATCTATATATTTTGTACATTGTCGGTCCTCAAAATCCTAACCTTAGCATCAAATTGAGTGAAAAATTTTTAGATGCAGTATTTAGTAATAGATGACCTTGGGCAATTTGTGATATTATGAAATTAATGAACCATGACAAGACAAGATAATTCTTGGATTTCCATTGGTTGTAGGTGGGATTGGTGATCTCGGGTTTTGATTTATCCCCAATAACAAATACTTAGACCGCTAGCTTGAATGAACAATAGCCAAGTTCTTGACTAGGCAAGATAAGTAGTTCCATCTAACTTAATGGGACTCATTAGCAACGATGAATTATCACCATTCAAACCGTCCTTGTTTTCAACAGTATTTTTCTCATCAGCCATGCTTTGAAGGATTGCAGGAAAACACAAAATCCTTGCTAGATATCTAGCCATGCAAGGCTTCTAGTGGCTATCAAGAGCAAACTAGATTCTCTTTATTGTCGAGTGATAAGAAATATAAGCTTCAAAATCATATTAGTAAATCTAAAGCCAACTATAACTCAATTGTTGAAGTCAGAGAGCTAACATGTTATAAGAGGTCCTCAACCTTATAAGTAGGAGATGTCGGATTTATGACCGAGAATGGGCTGATAAGAAAATACTTAATAGTCCACCTCAACATCAGCTCGCAAGAAACATAGAAAACTTAGCTTTGATGCCATCTTGAGTGTAATGACGAAAAAAGAGTGTTTTTATTCTGTCATATATATGTGTTTGTGTGTATGTTAACCCTAAAACAAGAGACTGTAAAAAGGGGAAACTATATAAAAGGCAATAAATTAGGCCCAACTGTATGGTACTAATGCAAAATTCAACAATTACTTCTAAAAATTATTTTTTAAACACCATTGAGGAGAACTTTGTCATATGCGAGTTTGCCCTAAATATGTTGCTTTATAACTATGCCTCTGATATGAACCAACCAGAACATAGTGAGGAATTAAAAGAGAATGCTGGATTTGAACTAGAAATTGGAAATTTACAAGCATTCGAGAGGCTTGCACTCTCCCATAGTCACTAAGACTTTTACAAAATACTCAACATATCTTTCCCCTAACAACATGCCTCTCTATATATTTTTTTATCACTCATCCCTATACAAAATCTCTAAACACAATTTCCATTCTACCCCTTAACTAACTTAGACCTGCACATTCTAGAATTAGGATTAGCCACATAGCAAAGAACCATCAACCCTCATACCCAATTCTGACTTCTGGCTTTCTCTTCTTCGAATGTATCTCTAAGTTTGGGCTTATCAATATTTGCCCTCCTAAAAAGCACCTTGTCCTCAAGGTGATAGTATGGAGATAGAACAGATAAGAGATGCTAATCTTTCTAGGATATAAACCATCTGAGATCTCAAGTCTTCTAGGGTATCCTATATGCCAAGTGTCTTCTAACATATCCTCATAGTCATGAAACCAGGAGTGGGGTGGTGGAGGGTACACATTTGGAACTAAAAGCATTGGTAAAACATACCTAAGGAGGTATATTAAGAGTAGTTAGCTTAGTCATGTGAGAGTCAACCATCATCATGAATGAACCACAACTACAACATCAACTTCCCCCTCCTTGATCTGACAATAGTATTCTCTTAGTTTGTTAAGCATCAACAGATCTATAAGCTTTGTCAAAAGGTCAATTCGAATTTGGGGCCATTGGTTTGATGATGCCTTTGGGTCCAAAGTAGGCATCTTGATATATCCTCTCCACCCAAGGACAAAATCTTTTCTATATTATGTAGAGCAACTCCATCCTCTACACAAAGTACAAATGTCACTTGAACATCAACATTCACAGTACATGCTGGTGATAACCCATTCCCAAAAACAATTGCAAGCCTCATCACAAGTTCTCTTTTTAATCCATTGTAAGAATGATGCTGAAGTTTGAGAACTAAACGGGACTACTCTAACCTTTTTTCCAGCTTCTAAAAACTTTTTGGTGAAATTTCCAATACCGGAATCAAGCTCAAGAAAAACAATGGTGATCTTAAATCTAGATTCCTGGACAATAGTGGCCAACGACAAGGGTTTCTTGAAAATGTGTTGGCCTTTCGATATGTGGATCAATATACCTCGGTAGAAATTCTTAATTCCACGAATCTTCTAGTTCAGATTATCTAGGTCAGGTGGAAGCCAAGATTCCAAGGCCACACTTATGCTCGTATATGAAGCAGAAGGAGGAAGGGTTGTTGGTGACGCCAGGGTTTTGAGGAGATTTGAATTTGAAATCAGCAGATCGTTTAGCTCGGGAGAGTGAGAATTTGACCAGGCGATTTGCGATTGGGTCATGGCTGATCTCGGAAGTCCGATTTTTGTGCATGCCTTCTTCGTCTTCAAGGTCGTCTTCGTCGTCATCATCGTTGTTTCCTCTATTGTGCTCTTGCTCCTCTTCAATGGAGTTTACAGGCGTTGGGTCACTTTGGGCTATTGAAGTGAAAGAAAAATTGCATGCTGAATATTTGGGGAAGAAGAAACGAAGATGAGAGGGATTATTGGATTTGGTGGGATTAGCTTGGATTGGGGCCCAATTTCCTTAAAGGCCATTTGGGCAAATCAATGGCTTGACCCAACCCAGAAAGGGCTTCCTTCCTCATTGTAGCCCTGATTTTTGCTTTACTCCAGTCTTCTCCTTGCTAGGAATCACCTTCAGATGCCAAACAACGTGCTCAACAATGTCACCAACCAAAAAACAGAACCATTTGACCCTCCTTAAGAATTTGTCATGCAGTCTTCTTGGCCTTATAATCGATCTTCTGATACTCTTTATTGTCTTTGAAATTCTGCCCCAATGCCTTCTGTTTCTCTTTATTTACTTTGAAATTCTGCTTTGAGGCCTCGTCCATGGTTTTCCCCAAAGGAGAGATGCCACGCGGATTATAGATGATAACGGTGACCAGTCTCTTGAAGTTGCCGTTGTGGTTACCAAAATCGGGGGTGTGGAATCGGGTTGGGAGCCTGGGACCTTCTAGTGGTGGTTGTGGAGCTTGAAGGCGATGCTTGCTTCATTTTGCTTGACTGGAATCACTTTCTGCATGTCAAGATATTGGGATTTTTGAAGCTCTTTTGGTTTAGAGTATGGGGATGAGAGTTGTTGGTTCATTGTTGGGTCAGAGGCCGGAATTCGAGCACCCTTTGCATTCGTTGGCTCAAGAATGAGTGGGATTGCCCTTTCTCTAGTTCCAGTGAGAACTCCTGGCTTTTGCTAGGCGATGTCGCCATCTTGAGTACCTTCCCAAGCCATTGTAGGTATTGGTCCAACTTAGTTGAAATTTCCTTCACTAAAGTGTTTAGAGATCTCAACTCCTCTACAATGGCATCCATCCTAGCCTCCAATCTCTGGCAAAACTTCTTCTTCTCCATGGATCTCCGGCTTTGATACCAATTGATATGAACCAACCAGAACACAGCAAGGAATTAAAAGAGAATGCTGGATTTGAACTAGAAATTGGAAATTTATAAGCATTCGAGAGGCTTGCACTCTTCCATAGTCACTAGGACTTTTACAAAATACTCAGCATATCTTTCCCCTAACAACCTGCCTCTCTATATATTTTCTATCCCTATACAAGAATCTCTAAACACAATTTCCATTCTACCCCTTAACTAACTCAGACCTAAACATTCTAGAATTAGGATTAGCCACACAGCAAAGAACCATCAACCCTCACAGCCAATTCTGGCTTCTGGCCTCCTCTTCTTCGAATGTATCTCTAAGTTGGGGCTTATCAGCCTCTTGCTAATCAAATGTCATTTGGCATATCATTATTATAGAGCAATGCTAGTGCCAGTTGCTTGGACACCAGCTGCCTAACATTTTCCCTTTATGAGGTCTGTGTTTTAACTAGAGTTACTGGCAACTTGTTCTCAATTTCTTTTTCCAAAATATAGTCAATGGGAATAAATATGCCAAAATAAACAGGAAGAATTGCATCCGGTAGATTTTTGGTTTCTACTCATTAAATCACTCTAATAAATGAAGAGCAACAGCTTAGATTATTTAAAAGGTTAAAAATAGGAAAAAGAATTTTAGCCCAGATGGAATGAGGTTAATCAAAAAAGGAATTTTAGCACATATGGAATAAGATTAATATTTCAGATTTAACTTCTCTTCCCATCAAATAGGTGAAAATTTGGGTCCTCTTAAAGTGTGTGTATGTGGCAGTTGCTGTGCAGGCGACTGCTGCTAGCATTTCATCATTAATCATGTTTTGCAGTATTCTCAAAGAAAAATGTCTACCGTTTGTTTGGGTAAATGCACAACTTCAAACTTTCAAAACAAAAAATGAGAGGAACAAAAAGAAAAAAAGAAAAGAAAAAGAGCTCCATGTCTACATATCTGTTGTGATGCATCCTAAAAATATATGGTCTTATAAGTGCTGCATTTATACAGTTACATTTAATAATCATCTTTTTTACAAGGTTTGGTCTTATATGATGGTACTTTCAGTCTTTATCTTTTTTTCTTTTTATATATTTTTGTATGTTTAAGACTTTAAGTGGCTTTTCCATCTTCAATCATGGGCAATATCTAAATAACGGACTGTGTCAAGAAGCTTTCATGAATGCTTGTGATAATATATCCTGTTCTCAGTTTGCAAGCTTGGCTTACAGGTTGATATGCGTGATTTCATAAATGCTCCAAATGGTTCAGCCAAGCAATCATTAGCTGTCAATGAAAGACCAGAAACCGACTGCTTGCAGCCTCCATTAGGTGGAAGGACGGTACAGTGCTCTTTATTCATTCTCAATGGATCAATGTTTCAGTTGCTGTTTGTAACCAATGAATGCTTTGTAATTTACAGGATGTATTTGACCTGCCATTTCACATGGCTAGAGATCAAATCGAGGAAAGTCTCCGAACTAAAATTGCTTCCATAAAGGTACTTTTGTTTTGTTTTTTTTTGTCATCCTGGCAAGGGGATCCTAGAGTTATGACTTATTTAAGTGTTTGTGCTTTTAAATTTGAAGGAACGTATGTTTCAATTACAAGATGCACAAAAAGGAGCAGAAGTCACATCTGAAGCAACAGAGAGAGAGCTTGAACTTGAAGCTCAACTTGTTGAGGCAAGAAGTATAATCCAGGAGCAGGTTTGTAGCTTGCTACTATTCATATCAGACAATTTTAAGCATTCTACGTTGTGTCTTATATTAGATGAGCTATTTTTTTTTGTGTTTATATGAATCTGTGCTCCTTCCCTATCCTGTCTTTGAGTTGATGGCTTCATTTTGTGCTATAATTTTATTAGCAAATATTAGCAAATCTTTCTTAGAATTATATGACCATTATTTTAAGGAGAAAGAAAATAAGTAAAATGATATGTTTCATCAACATCACCGAGAGAGATGAATAAGTTTTAAAAACGATATATCTCACCATTTTGGTCTTTTGTGCTAGATCAACAATCATCAAATTGAGAGAGGAATGAGTTAAAAATGACATTTCACTAGTTAGATCTTTTGTGCTAGTCCAATTTTACGGCCCTCAACAGATTAACTAGAAGTGTCATACTCCTTTCAGTTTGTTATTTTATTATTATAACTAACAATATAACTGGATTTTTTCAGGCATCCATAATGTCTAAGCATCTTGCTAAGGCTGAGAGGCCAAGGTATTCTCAGATTCATTCCTACTGTTATTTGAGCAAGTTTCTAAATAAGTTGTGTACATGTGTGAGAGACAGAATGACAATTTTAAATTTTGGCAGGGAATCGATCGTTTCATCTCCAGCTGAGTTATAGAATGCTTACACTTGAATATGCCATATTTGTGCTTCAGAAAAATTGTAAGTTTTTTTTTTGGCTAGTTTTTTATTGGAATTAGAAACTCCCTGTTCAAAACTAGATTTCTGCGATTTTTAAGAATGATTAGCCTTGGGTACACTAATAAAAAATATAGCAGTTTGACCCATAGTATAGTAGTTAACGTTAGATTTATATGCATGGACTATTTATCACGTTGGCTATTCTGATTAATAAGCAAAATTGAAAGATAGGCCAAAAAATTGGTGCTACTATATATGAATCTAATGTTTATACCAATTTGTTCTTGCCGAAGGCATCACAAGTGTCCTCGAGATGGAGTGTTTGGAAATAGTCAGTTTATTATATAAGTTTTTTAAGGTTGTCCTCACCTGATATCTAAATTGGAGTATACACGTTGTTCTGCTAAATGACTTCAGGTATGAACAGGTCTTAGTTGGCATTTTATTTATCGCAGTTCAAAATATATTTTCCATCTAAAAGAGTTGGATGCATTCTCCATCAAATACAAAGAGAAACAAACTGAAGAATTACTGTCTGGATCTCATCGTTGTAGCTACTTTCTCATTTTTATCTTCTCTGTTCTTTTGATAACATGTACTTGATGAAAAAAAAAGAATATTAGCTACTTTCTTTATATTACCTTCTTCATCCTGTAAATGACATATACTCCTATTTTTAATGTGACGGGACTCACATGAGAAAAGTGTATGTGTCATCCAATGGATGGAGAAGTCAATATAGAAAATGTAGCTAGCACTGCTAAAAAAAAGTATGTGTCAATAAAAGAATGGATAAAGTAAAAAAAAAAAGAGGTAGTGTTCAGATAAATTTTCAGGTTGGCATTTGTGGTCTTACCAACTTATTCTTTGATTAATTGTCAGGGAGTGTGAGATATCAACAAACTTGATGGTATTGAGATCAATGAAGTCGGTTGTATAGCGAGTTGTAAGATGGTGGTCAAGAATGTAACCCTTGTATCATTCCTCCTAAACAGACAATCCAGTATGTCACCTTTATTGTAATTCCTTCATTAAAAATTTAGTTGAAAGCTGTAATGTTAAATATAATTGTGCATCTTCTAAAGTCTGGTGTGTGCTGACAGTAGCTCCTAGTCATTTTGTCTAATGCCATGTTATGACACATTAGGAATGGTCTTTTTGCTGCTAGTAAATAGGTTAAAAGCCTGAATTAGCTGTTAAAACTTCTACATAATATTCAATTTTTATGCTACATTTCTGTTTGACGTCAATATAGTTAATTACAAGTGTAATTATGGACGGTGAACAAGAGTATGCTGTGTGTGGATCCACCCCACCCCATTTTGCCTTGTTAGTAGTTAACTTATGTTCTACCTAACAACAGACTTCATGTTGAATTCGTTGTCATGATTCTGTAAACGAAATAAAATTCAAAATTATCTAATAAAAATATTTCCAGATTAAATTAATGACTGAACTGCTTCAAAAAAAAAAAAGGAGAAAAAAATGTTATATTGATCATAACCCTTTTTCCATCATGCATCCGCGTTCCTATGTTTATTTCTTTCCAAACTCTTTTATTTATGTTGAAGCGGCCGCTCCAGTTTCTGAAGTGGTTGAAATTCAAAATTAACTAACCATAGTTTTCCTTTCAATATTAATTCTTTATGTATTTTAATTTTTTTTGAGGCCGGTGAGAATGGTTTTTTAGATTTTTTTAAATCAAAATTTGGTGTATAATTTTTTTTTGATTAAATTAATTACAGCCTATTACGTATGCAAGATCTAATTATTTTGTATATATATGATAAATTGCGATTTAATTTATATATTTTTCTGAATCTAATTCAAATAAGTTTAAATACATTGCCCCTCCTCGAGTCGTAGTATAAACTAGAAATATATAACAAAAAACAACTAGGAGAGAGATTTTCGGTTTTTTAAATAATCGGTATAACATATGGATATATAAATTTCTCTACGTCAATCTTTGATGAAATATTTTATTTCCCGTCAGTCACTTTATAATATAATTAATCTCTATTTGCTTAGTGAAACCTTAAAAGCAAAGAAACGAGAGAAAAGCCTCAAAGTCAACCTCCTGAACTTATATGATTGTGTCCTGATAGAAATTCAATGAATCGAATATTAAGCTAACTCCAACATGGGGAGTTGGGGACCTTTTCCTTTGATGTAAGAAAGGGCCTACAATTGTTTAACGTGCCTCTAATTTAGCATTTAAAGGGCATTTAAGTGATTGTTTTGACAAATTAGAGATGTTTTTTACTTTTTTACATGGATGAGAAAACAAGAAAAAGGATGGTATCTTATAAAGTTATTAAAATTCTCTTAACGTAAAACTTAATATTTTTATAACTTGCTGTTTTAGTATAAATAAAATATTGAGATATTGTAGTACCATAATTATAAAATTCTTATTTATGAGGATGTAGATGAGATTATGTGAATCGCTTTCAACTTAACTAGAAATTTCAAATTCGAATCATGAATATATAGCTAAAAAAAAAATCTTCAATTTTAAGTTAATTTGAGTACATGTCTTAATAACTTGAAAACGATAATCTAAAAATGCTTGATCTGAATTGTCCGACTCATTCTTATTGCTAAATCTATATTTTAGTATTGATAATTTAGTAGTGTACGCACAATAATCTCACAGAATTAAGAAAATTACATATTAATTATAGGGTTCCTACAATAAAGAATAATGGGAAGGTAACTAGCAAGAAAAGTTGGACATGGATTAAGGTTTTAGCTACAGCACGTGCAACACCAACCGCTCAACACAGACTAAACATTCTTTTTATCTCATAAATAATTGCTTGCCTTGCCTATTAACAAAAAGTGTACAAGTCACTCACATCACAAGAAATGTTTTCCAATTAGGAGTTGACATTGAATTAGATTGAAAATATGGTTGCTATTCAACAGGTTTAACCCAAATTTTGATTTTTTTTTTATAAATGATTAAAGGCTTACCAGAAACTTAAAAAAAAAAAAAAAAAAATATATATATATATATATATATATATATATATATATATATATATATATATATATAAGTGATACCATATTTATGTTAATTGGCTCTCTTAATAATAATAATAATAATTTTCCAATCAATTTGTTTTTTTAAGGAGACATATTAATATGGTAACTAATGCATTTGTTTTGCATTTTATATTATTTTTCGAATTGCTTTTTTAAATTAATCCATATTGGATCAGCAATTGATTTTTATTTTTATTTTTAATTCCATCTATCAATTTGGTCCAATTTTAATAAAAGTGATAACAAGTAATAAAAAGAAGAATCGAAATATTATAAAATTAAATAATTAAAAATATAAAGTTAGCTCGTCAATCCACAAAACAACAGGATCATGCACCCTTAAACACCATCATTTGCCTAAGAAACCGCAAAATTATACTCTTCCCTCTTCCCCCTTTATGCATATAAATACAGCTTCCAAGATCAAACATATTCAATTATTATATAACCCATCAAATAATTTCATTATCATTGGTCTCATATTACGAGAAATTAATACAAACTACAAAGCAAAACAAAATGGATTTTGAGCAAACAAATGCTAATATTACAAAACAGAAAGTTTCAATTCTTCAAGGAGATGAATTCTTCTTCAACACAATTACTTCAAGGAATTCTTCATTGGGTTGTTCTTCTCGTGTGTATTATTATCGCAGCTCTGAAGGTGTGCCGTTTCAATGGGAAATGCAACCTGGCACTCCTAAAGATCCACCAAAACAAGATTTTCTTCCACCAACTTCCCCTCCGCCGGCAGTGATTAGCTTAGCCCTCCCAAAGCCATGCATTGATACTCAAGAGCCCAATAAGGTCTCCTCCATTAGGTCCAGGCTTGAGTTTTGGAAATATATCCACAAAATTGGGGCTATCAGGAAAGCTTACATCGGATATAAACGGAATAGTCAGAAGGAAAATACTTGCCTAGACCAAGTCCAAACTCTTGATATTGGCTCGGATAAGTTTGAAAGGTTCGAGTTTTATAGTTTTGATGAAGATTTCATGGCGAGCCCGCGTAACTTAAGGTTTTCATCATCATCCACTCTACTCTCATTCTCCAATGGCACTTCTACTTCAAGCCAGCTTTCAAGATCTGAGAGCAACCCCATTGATTCTATGCATGGAATTATTTCTGGTTGCAGTCCTTGGAATTTTACTTCATCAAGTCTTGCATCTGTTGCTAGGAAGGTTTGATTTTTATATATTATATCTATTAATTTATGTTTTAGGCATCTTTAGTATTTGTATTTGTGTTCTTAATATTAACCAACAACTTTATGAATTGTATATTTCTTAATCGTTATGTATTTTGAGGATTTATTCATGTTTTCTCTAATATTATTTTCTCTTTTATTTTTTTTTCGTAATTTGAATGACACTCACAATAAAATATGAGTTTGTGTAATTTAGTAATATAAAAAAGAAAACTACGGACAAGTATTTCCCATGTATTTTATAGTAGTTTTTGTTATTTATTTACTTTTTAAAAAACATCTAATTTCCGAGTAAAGGTAAAGAATTTCAAATCTACTATGAGAATTGGCGTTTCTATATAAAAGGCAAAGAGAGATTACTATAATCTTTTGTGATTTTGATTATTAATTTCAAATCTTTAACAATTTTCTTATGATTCCAATATTTCTCCTTTTTTCTTTTTAAGTAATAAAGAGAAATGTTAAATATATTTTCCATATTTATATTCTCTATTATTTTCTCCATCAATTGAATGATGCATAACTAATTTTTAATGTATGACATCTATATGAGAAAAAATAGGAATGCATATCACGTAAAAGATAAAAAAAAGATAATAAAAGAAAGTAATATGAAAAAAAGATTGCTAACACCACTTAATAAAAAAAAAATTCCCAAACAGACGAATGATTTCATTTTATTCCTTGCTAAGAAAAATAAAAATGCTATGAAATACCATTTCCAATATCCAAAATCTCTAAATTTCTGTGCAACAGCAACCTTTTTCTTGAATATGCTGAGTTCCTATATAAATCTCCATGAATATGATTTATATTAACTTTATAATAATTGCTATGGTCGTATAATTTTTACTTTAAAAATATTTGAATCAATTAAACAAAGAAAAAAAAAACTTATGTTTCTTAATTAGTTTGATCATATGGAAAGAGAAACAAAAATGTTCCCGGTTTTTTAAGATAGGGAAGCAAATTTCAAGAATTCTAAATCTCCTTTTAGAATATGAGAAAAGGTTCTCTAATGGTTTTTGTAATTAAATTCTTATTTTACATGGTAATTAAGATTAATGTTGGTCATTATTATTTTGGACATGTTGCAACAGAGAATCTAATTTGGCTTAGAAATAGCAATTTTAATTAGGAAAATTGTATTTTTTTAACAGATTAAAAACAATAAAATGAGAAATTTAATTTGTGGAGATACTAATAACCATATTTACATTGTAATTCAGAATTTAAGATAAGCAAGGGATATAGGTCGATATTAAATATTTTAAAACCCATTGGTTATCAAACTCCATTAAAATTCAAGGTTCAAAGTCATGGTGGTTGGTTGAAAGAGAATATTCAAGTAAACATATATAGTTGTGATACCATATGAAATAGGTAAACATAATTTAAGATGCACAAAAGAATATAGATAGATAAATTAAGTATTGCAAATCCCTTTGGTTATCAATTCCAACAAAAATCAAGATTAAATTAGGATGGTGATATATATATATATATATATATATATATATAATTTTATTTAGAGCAAATTAGGATGGTGATTGTAATCAAGTAAACATAGTTATACTATGAATCGGAAGAAAACACATATAATTTTTTTCTTTTTCTTTTTTTTTAATTGGGTTTACAAGAATTCAAATCTTGAATTTTTTTTTTTATAATAAAATGTGAGCTTAGCTCACAAAAACATAAGACATATAATTTATTTTTTAAGGGTTTACAAAAGTTGAATGGAACTCTTAGATTTTGTAATGCTTTTTAGCGACTACTCAGCAATGGAGTTTTTTTTTATAACTCATGGAAACAGACTACTTCAGAGTATGAAAGGCACCAAAATTATCATGGAGAATCCACAACTGAAGACCTGAAAGGGGATTATCTAGAATAACAGAACTCAAACGAAGAATTGAACCTTAATTTGCTAAACTAGGAGGCAGAGACTCAACAGCAAGACTACTGGCCCATGGTGTAAAAACATGTATTTTGAGACTTGAATTCATTCCAAATATATATAGTAATACTGCAATAGATAACTGGAAATGGAATCCTTAGCTAATTGCTGCGCTTGATGAAACCCCATTTTAGAAGACCCTTTTGCAGGCTTCGGAAGAACAACAGTTTTGGTGACTTGAAAGATGAAAACGGTGATGGAGATGAATCGGATGAAGCAGAAGTAGGTGATGGAGATGGTGAAAAATCATCAAAATCAAAGTAAGAAATCTCCAAAGTATCACTATCAATAGTATTCTTTGTCTCTGCAAATTTAGATTTCTTCTTCTTTCCAAAAGAAAAGTTACTCATTTTTTTCAAGAGAAACACCTTAAGATTCTTCGGATTTTCTTGTGAATTCTTGATTTTCTTGATTTGTAAATTCTTGATATTCTTGATTTTCTTCAGATTCTTGAACAAGAAAGCCTTAGGTCCAGTGGGAGGAATGCTAGGCCTTGGCATAGTCAAGCTGTAAATAGCAGGAGGGAACCTAATTGGCTGCACAATCTCAACATTTGATACATTTTTAGGAGTTCCTGGTTGAATTTCCCACATGAAAGGAACCTGACCACACCCATTTTTCAAAGAATTTTGATGGGCAAATCGCATAGAGCAGCTCCTAGAGATGATTTTCTTGTAAAAAGATGGATCTATTTGATATATATCAAAGACTATTCTTTCCTCTCTCTCAGATTTAACATGCTTAGCAGCCATTCCTTTAATGAAAAAAAAAAAGAAATTTTTGGTGCATTTGATGCAGTCACTAGGAAAGTTTATATATTCTAACTAAATGCTACTTTATATGGAAATTAAATTAAACAATATCAACTTGGATATGAATATATAATTGCACCAAATCTCACCATTTTCCCCAATTAACCAAAAATATTCAAATCCTAACGGAGGAGAATATGGGGTAGATATTTTCTTTAATCTCTTTATCATCTTCAACTACTACTTGGCCAAGTGCTTTTTGGCATATGATCTTCATCTTTTAATGATTTATCAAAAAAAAAAAAAAAGGGATAGAAAAAACATGTGCTCAGTTTAATTACAAAATCCTTTCTGCTAAATTACTTAAATACTCGATTGGTTTAAGTCCAATGAAGAAGGCAAACATATAATTATTTTTATTAATTAAACTCTTATTGGCGCAAATTGTGTTAATTCTTCTTGAAAATTCAGCATAAAATGCATGTTAAGAGAATATATATATATATATATATATATAAAGAAACTTATATGAAAATTAATTCGTAAAAATCCTTAGTGGCACTATTCTTTTAATGGATTAAAATTTTCTTTCAAGAACTATTAAAGAAAGATTCAAAATCCTCAGCATACTATGTATTATAAAATTCATCTGCCTTATCAATAAAATTTAATGAAACAAAGGAGTAAGGACAAAGCCTCTAAGGAACCCCTACAACTTAAAATTTATGTTATAGTCCGATTTATTTATTAGATCTTCAAGAACTACTAAAGAATGATTCATGATCCTCTGGATACTATGTTATAAATTCAATTGAATTATCCATAAAAATTAATCAAACATATATATAACTCTTGTCAAAGAGTTTAGTAGTAATATATAAATATATCATAAAAATATTCATTTTAATTATTCACATTATTTAAGATTCATATATATTTAACAAAGTTGAATTTAATTAGTTGTATTTTTATTATTAGTATCCAATATTGCAAAATAATTATATAAATTATTTTCAAATTTGTTTTGAGTTCTATCAAAAAATATTATTTTAATAGATAAAATTAACACTCTAATGTAATCTTTAAAAATTATTGTCTATTTCAATTCTTAAAAATTTAAAAATATATATAAATAAATCAAATTATTTTTAAAATTATATTTAAAAATTTTTTTGAATATAATTATATATTAATTTAAATTATAAATATTAATACTTTGAACATTTAACTGTGCATAAAATGAGTTTAATATAATTATTTTGATATTTTACTGTATATGAATATATTAAATGTTATATATTTTAACCCATTCTAACATTTGTTGAACCTTTAATTCTTGACTTCCTGCCTATTTCGATTTCTTAACCTGACCGAATATGAAAACACTGACTCTCACCCTTCCTTCCTTCCTTCTCCTCTCTCTCTTTGCCACCAGTTCATCTTCTCTCTCTCTTTGCCACCAGTTCATGATCAAATTTCTTAGTGGTGACCATATTTAAACTTTTCTGCTGCATATATTTTTAATTTTTTTATTTACTATTAATAGTATTATAATGTATATAAATAAATATTATATTTTTTAAAAATATAGTATTTAAATAATAACTATTATGTATTATAAATATTGTAAATACAATATATATAGTAATACAGAATTTTATATTACACAGTATATTTTATCGTATATGTACAGACAGTACAATATATAATGTATTAGAAGTTAATAAAAATTTAGTTTACACCATATACTTTATTATATATTGTTTAAATTGGTTTTTCGGATCTATGATTGTCCAATAATGAAAATTAGAGACATGAAACAAGTTTCTATATTAGAAAATGAAAAGGGAATCTATGAAATACGACTCAAGAAAAATGAGAAGAAAAGAGATGAATTTTCTATTAAAATTATAACTCGACCAGTTTCATCGTTCCCTAAGATCTAGTAGTCATCTGTGCTTCAATCTAACTAATTTTAGGTAAGCTTATTAAGGATCGATGCGTGGTTCTTCAATATGAACGGTGGAGATCATATTTACATGTCTAAGTTTTGGATTATAGGTCTTCAAAATTTATTGTTCATGTGAGAGTTTTCTGCATAGCCCAGTTTTGGTTTTTCAAACTATCTGAGGGTCATTCATAATCCGATTGAGATGAATTTTGGTGAGCACATCGGATATTGCTTTTGGACAATCGGAACTTATCTAAATTGGTATGAACATTAGCTGCATTTGTGATGCCTCATTTTTTTGATTTGAATCTAATTTGGTTAAAAACGTTTGACCGGAGAATCTTGATGTCTAGCTAGACATCTATTTTTGATGTCCATCTAAATTTCATAGAAGTCCAGTCGAACTTCTTTTCCGAGAATGCCATTCTACAATAATGAAAAGGCAATTTTTGTCTAATTTAATTACAAAAGCTTCAAAACCAATGACAAAGATTTTTAAATGGATTTAGTTAAAGGTATTAAATTTTCCGTAGAAGCAAAGCATATTAATTTTTATTTGTAACTCTGAAAAAACTCAAAAATTGAAATCTGGAAAGTTATTTGTCGCTTCACTGTCGCACACACGATAGATTTCAACTGGTCACTATCTCGCATGTGACATGTTTCCATTGCTCATTGTCGTGCGCGACAATGACTTAAAACATTCTATCACGTGCTTCAAATATTTTCAGAAATTAAAAAATATATAAAAGTTGATTTGGGTCTTGACCACGGAATTTTGGCCTTATATTTTTATGCGCAGGTGGCGCGTCCACTCATTGACTTTAATTCGGTCGATAGATTTGCATCTCTTTGTACCTATGCGCACGAGAGAGAGCTTTCCTCTTTATTTAACTAACCTTGTAAGGATGAGTCTTTCTATACAAATCTTTTCTAACTTTCCATTTTTCCTATGTGAGATTTCCACATTTGAATTCTTTTCTTTTTAGCAAAGAGATTATTTTGAACTTTAATTTTTTATTCATACTTTCACCATTTTGAGTATATAAATATCATAATTCATAGTTTTTATGTCAAAAAATATATATCCAGATTATTCTCCCAAAACTAAATTATGAAATCTATCCAAATATCACTTTCAAAATGGTTCATTAACTACAATTTTCCAACATTCTTTTTGCAGAATGCGTTTCTACAATAATGAAAAGACAATTTTTATCTAATTTAGTTCAAGAGCTTCAAAACTAATGACAAAGAATTTTAAATGGATTCAGTTAAGGTATTAAATTTTCCCTAGAAGCAAAACATATTAATTCTTAATTGAAAATTGTCTACATTAGAAATAGTTTTTCTTTGCGTTGATAACATGTTCGAGTTTGATAAAGAACATGCAAGATTGAAAGGTTTTAGTGTTATCAACCTATCTTTAAAGAAAAAAATGAAATCAAGTATTATATAATAAGTCGTGACAAGGCTATAAAAGCAAAATAGCACTTGCATTATTCAAAAAGGTCAAAACGTCAAGCAAGGATAAATATAGTTCCAAAATATGTATGATTTCTTTCTAAGGATAGCAAGTAAGGATGACAATCGTAGACCTAATCTATAGAAGGTTTACAAAAAGCAAAGATCGAGAAGAACAATTCTAGTATGAAAGAATAGAAGGTAAGAGATTTTTTTTAGGTGCATAGCCTAAGATAAAAGAATCACTATATAACTTAACTTTTCATTTTTTTTATTATCTTCTTCACTCTATAAATGATATATAAACACTTTTGGACGTTTTAATTATTATTATTATTTATTTTTCTTAGAGAACAAATAGAAAAAAATATTGATGCCACTTGCACATAATGGAGAAAGTAATAAGCAAAAAATACAAGATAAGTATTTAGCATTTGTCAAAGAATCAATTAATAATTAATTGTTGTAATTGCTACGGGGACTAATAGGTTTTATGTTAAAATATATAAATGCTTTAGTTATGTAAATTTCCAATATTTGCACAAGTATACCCCTGCTTTTGGTAGATTTCTTCATTTAAAACTTAAACTTTCTTTTCTCTCTTTTTTTTTTCCTTCTTTTTTGGAAAAAATTTCTTATTTAGTTGTCGTAGATTCTCTTGATTATCATGATTTTTTGTGCTCGATTCTCAAGGAGTCGAACCAACTAACCAAGCTTCTCGCTTGACCAAGCCATTGTGTTCCTTGTTTGTCCTCTTAAGGCTAAGCCTGTTGAACTTGGTCCTTGGGCTAACTATGCCTGGTGTGCTCAAGGACTTTATTCACATTTTTTCGGCTTAGATAGCCCATAGATATGAGCCTCCTGCCCCCTATTTTCTTTTTATCATTTGGAATGAAAACGGTTCAGAATCAATTTCTCTATTCTCGTGTATCTATCTGATCCTGAAATTTCGTCCCATTTTCCTACCCCACCCCATATGACATAGAAATTTTTTTTTTGGATTTTCATCCCCACGCCATACGAGAATAAGAATCCTCGTTTTTATTAAAAAAATTTATTTTATTTTAATGTTAAATATTTTTTAATTTTATTTTAATTAATTTGTTAATTATATAATTTTTTTAAATAAAAAAATATTTTTTACTTCAAATAAGTATTATATTTTAATTTTATTATTTTTTAAAAATATTAATTATATTAAAATATATATAATTAATATATATATATATATATATAAAAATATTTTTCGGGACAGAGATGTATATATCATCTCTGGTCTGTCTCCATCACAAAAAATTTCAGAACCGCAGCGGAGAAGAAAAATTATAAAAAAATATGGTCTATTCAAAGCGGTCCAATTGTTATCCTATTTATCCTTTTCAGAATGCTAGCCAATTGCCCATTTTGGGTCAATATAAACAGTCGCACATACAAAGAAAAATAGTAACATCTCTGAATTTCCAAAAATAGCTAAACTTAATTGTTAAGAACATATACAAAGTTAATTTTATTAACTTTTTTTAAGAAAATAAAACCCAATGCCGATACTTTTGAACCCAAAAAAAAAATCTCACATATATTTATATATAGGGAAAAATATTACCAGACAACATATATGCATGTATATAAAATAAACAGTAGACAAAAAGATCCCTTTATACAAATATTGAGAGAAGTCATTACATACAACAACACATTTACTTAATAAAAAAAAAATTAATATACACACCTCAATTTTTGCAAAAGAAAAATCATATTAACACTTAAATTTATTTATTTTGTTATTTTTAAACACCTTTGGTTGTGCTGATACGATTGCTCACATACCTTGTTATTTCACATTATCGCCATGTCAACTAAAAGTGTTAAAACATTAACAAAAATTATGAAAATTTAAGTGTCTATATAATTTTTCGAAAAAGTTAGTGTCTGTATTACTTTTGTCTTTCATTGGTTTAGGAGTTTACAAGCATATCAATTTGGGTGTTAATTATCTAGAGAATATATTCCTAGGTGAGAAGAGACGACGGGGCGAGAACATCCCTGCATACCTAGGAGAAGCAAGGTCATCGATTGATCGATATTCTGATATGATAAACCCTTGTCTCTCTTCACTATTATTATTATTATTATTATAATTATTATAATTATTACGATTATGACTATTATTTCTTAAGGTTCCATTGAAGGTCCCATACTTAACTAACTTACCTACCCATGACTTCTTCTTTTGTGGGCTCTTGTGACCTGCATTCATCTTCTCGCTTAAGTACTCCTTAACAGCATGCAACCCATGTTCCACTACCTCCGGCGGCGGAGAAACCAGTGGGTTCCCTTCAACACTGAACTTCTGAAGCTTCCTCAGGCATCCAATGGAATCAGGCAGACACTTAATCCTGTTGTAACTTATGTCCAATTCTACAAGTGAAATTAGTAGGCCAATGGAGTATGGTAGGGTTTCGAGGTATTGAAAGTTTTGGCTGACGTTAAGAATCTGTAGATTTATGAGGTTTTCGAGATCTTCTGGCAGAGATCTTAGGTTGTTAAGACGAGCATCTAATGTTCTTAAACATATTAGGTGAGTAAGAGAATTTGGTAGGAACATAAGCTTGTTTGAATTGATTGATAGCTTTTTCAAGTTCTTCAGCTCAAATCCAATGCTTTCTGGCAGCTTAATTAGCTTGTTGAAGTTGGCATTCAATTCTTCTAAACATCTGTACATCATTGTCAATTGCAAAATTATTCATTTAGCTTCCACTTCTCATAAAATTTTGAGGCAATTACCCTAATGGGCTGTAAATATTGAATCGTTCAGACAAAATAAATGACATTTCATCAGCATAAATTAAACAAACAATAAATCTAAATTCACTTTTTTTAAAATAGTTTCAGAAATCTACCGATGTATGAAGCCTCTTTTTTTTTTGTGTTAATAATTCTCCAATGACTAGTTATAAGAATAAATAAATCTCTTTGTTTGAAGAAAGTAAAAAACCAAGTGTGAACACAATCAATATAAGAAGAAAGAAAAGAAACAAACCTGCAATTCTCAATAGTTTTAGGAAGAAAGTCAAGAAAGTTTCCAGCAACATTAAGAACCTTGAGTTTTGCTAAACACCCAATAGAATTGGGAAGAGACCTTAGCAGATTTGAGTGCACATCAAACACCACCACATTAAGCAATCTTGCTGTTAAAGATTCTGGTATGCTCTGATTAATTACAAAAACAAATAACACCATTACAAATTAATAAAATTGAGCTGGGTTAATTACTAATTAATCATGTATAATTACCTGAAGATTGTTATTGGAGAGGTCTAATTTGCAAATAGTTGCCAAGTTGAGGGAAGGATTAGGGAGAGAATTCAAAGACTTGCTGCTCAAATTAATAATTTCGAGTACTTGATCACCAACCATGTTCTTGGTTTCAATCTTCATCATCGTTTGATGTTGTTGTTGCTGTTCATACATCATCTTTAACTAACAAATTGATCACTAAACTCAACTGCACCCAATTAAGATTTTCCAGTCTTTTTTATGCTGAGACTTGAGATTTTAAAGGAATGCTGAAGAAAGGGACAAGAAAGAAAATAAAAAATAAAAAAATGTGGGTATGACGTTTGTTGAAATTGAAAGTACACGACCGTGTACTTCAGGGTTTGCTTGGCTATGTTTCCTCCATGATAAAGTCAACTTTTTCCTTTTTCTTCCCCTCTTTTGTGTTGAGCCATGGCTGCCCGCCAATCTCGCTGCTCACTTTTCTTTTTTGACTAAATCCTTTTTCTCATCACCCATGCAATTATCTAATGTGAAATGGTGAGCTATATTGCGACTGTCTTTTGTACGGGTTACTCTTTTGCAAAAGGAAAAAATCCAAGGCATCAATTTTTAATGTCTCTTTCTTATCTTAAAATTGAATTTAGAATTTTTTGTTTCAAGCATTTTTTATGAATATTGATAATAAATAATTATTTTTTTATTTATGGATAGATACAATCTCGTTTAGTAGAGACACATCATATATTAATTTACTTTGGTATAAATCATAAAAGAGAATAATTTTAAGCTATATTTGGATTGAAAAATTTTGAATAAGGAAATTAAAACAATCTATGTATTTATGTCAAATTTATCGTTTAATAATTTAAAAAATATCAAAATTTATTGATTTTAAAAGATTCCTCGCCCATCAAAATTTCTTATTTTTAAAAGATTTGATTTCACACTCCACAGGTAGGAAAATACAAAATCCACTATTTTTATCCATGAAGGATTGTTGTCAAATTTTTTTATTTCAATATTATCCCTCCTAAATTAATAGTATTTCAATAACACCTTTAAGTCTAAAAATACAACAAAAATTATTTATCATTTTTTGTTTTATTTTCACTTATTTCATCTGTACTGGTTTGAATATGAATTAAAAAAATATTAATGAATTCATTCAAAAAGAAAAAACATTAATTGATCAATTTATTCATAAATATATTATAAGTAATAAGTTTATATAGAATTTTGAGTGAAATTTTTTTAACATATTTCAAATATGAAAATAATGATAATTTCATTAATTGCATTTTTTAGAAAATTTACTATAAATTATAATACTTTACAATTTAATATAAATGTGATAAAAATGACAATAAAATATTTAATTAATGATAAATTGTCAAGATTTAGCAAATGGTAAAATTGAAAATTAATTGTTAAATTATTGAATTGTGATCATTGAATCAAATATAAGCGCAATAGAAATTACATTATCAACTCATTAATTTTATATTTAAACCAAATAATAGAATTTTTATAATGAAAGGATTTCACAATCTATAAATTTAAAATCTATAAATTTTATAAAATTCATAAATTTTAAAATTTCTCAATCTAACACTACAAGGAAATTACCATTTAGCGACGAACAAAATTTGTCGCTAAATTAACGACGAACTTCCGACAAACTAAATCTATTGCTAATTTTCTCCTTGCAAAACTGATAACGATGGAAATGCATTCTATTGCTAACATTAGCAAGAAATTAGCAACGAAAATTTTGTCGTTAGTAGCGATGGAAATGTCATCCGTTGCTAATGTTACAGGCATTTCTGACAATATTCCTTCATAATTTAGCAAGAGATTTTTATATTTGTTGCTAATTGAAGAGGTAGCGACAGAACTTCCGTCGCTAATCCTAAATTTTATTTTTTAAATTTATAATATTTTTAATTCAATTTATTTTTTTAATTTTATAATACAAATATTTTTTTTTAAAATGAGTCATGAAATAAATATTAGAATCTAACATTTCAATTTACATTTCAAAACCTAATAAATATCCAATAAGTAAAAAATTTTATAGTCCTGAAGGGATGAAACTATCTAATATAAAGAGTAATATAGCAAAAAAGCCTAAACCAACATCATAATAGCAACAACATTTACTCATCCTCCTGACTCTGCAACCTAGCCAATTGTTGGTAATGACAACATCCAACTATGCAATCTCAGCGCAATATATCTGTTTTAGTAGTAAAAGTACCTGTCCATATATCTTATATCAATTCACATTGTCCATAAAAAATAATCTAAGGATGTAATAACAATTTTTAATAAGTCAAACATGAGTTCAATCAAGCAACAATCAACAGAAGTCAAATCCAAGTTCCAGATATGATAGGAATAGAATGACTTGGCTTTAGCCAAGAAATGAACGTAAATTGGTTTTGGTTAAGAGATATAAGACAGTTACTTTCAGAGGTATGGAAAATTGTGCAAGACATATGGTGCTCTAAATAGCATTAAGGATTTCAAAAGCCTAAAAGCAAGGTGTGCAGTACAAAGTGCAAATATGTACCTAAGCAAAAGTAGGAAAATATCCTTAAAATAAAATGTATAATAATTTTTAACTAACTAATGATGCATGAGAAATTAAAAATAACTATCTTACGGTTTCATTTTTACATTTTGGATCATGCAATTTTACTCATAAATTTTAGTACCCTATGGTTCTTGTCATTAATACTTTGGTGCCAAAATCGGAACACCATAAGTCAATGACAATGCAACATTCAATGGTATGGAATTTTTAAGAAAAAAATAGTTTTTGATTGATTTGTCGCATCCCATTCAGCATCACGAGCTCACAATGATTTAAAATGTTAATTCTTTTAATTTAGTAAAATGAAATTCTTTTTTAATCAAAATTTAAAAGCATGAAGTACAAATATCAAAATGTCATGAAGAAACAATAAGAACCAAAGCATAAAAGCATTAAAATCCAGTGGTTATTTCTTTCACATTTTTTGAGGAAATATTGAGTAAATTCTAATATTAATTTATATAGCTTGCAAGCTACAGCAACATAATTAAAATTTAACACTCACATTTCATCCCATAGTATGCAAAGCAATTCAGGATCATCAACTTACGTGAGCTCAAAATATAACAACATATTCTTATACCAATGAAACATGCCTAATCATATAACAATGATAGGAATGAAGTTTTATCATACCACAAGTAGGTTTTTCAAGTGATCATTTCCCCTTTTTCGTGGTCTTTGAGTGCCCTATAATTTTTCAGGTTTTTCATACTAATAATAGAGTGAGGAAACTACTGGGCAAAATGCTCCTACCATAAAAATAAAAATAAAAGAGAACAACATTCATCAGATATCCAAATTTAGCAAGGTGAATGCAGATGAATTCTCTTCTTTTTTCCTCACTTCTTAGCTTATCCTACTCATTGGAGAGAAGAAAAAAAATGTCTTGAAGAAAAAAGAAGAAAAAAATTACTGAAGTATTATTTTCAAGGTTGGACATATCAAACATGCTATGATGAAGCTCCACATATTTCAATTGATCACAAATATAAATCAGGATGAGAAAGGGAAAGCTTATATATTAATTATCATTTCAAACCAAAAAGATTTATATAGTTGAAATGATAGATCACATAATCTATTTAGATGCAGATTGTAGCAACCACCTGCTGCTTAAAGTATGATAGATCCTCTTAGCTGAGGGAAGCAAAAAATGGCTCCATTTTCTTCCCAAATGTACAGGAACAACAAAGATCTAAAAAATCAACAGGTTAGTTAGTCTGCTAAATGTAAGTTCAGAAAGAATTAAGAAGATAAACAAACTTAATATCAAGTGCATATAGCTAGCATTGCAAGCATAATTTGCAGGCTTTATTATCAGATACATGTAGTTGCATACATAGTTGCATTTCAAACTTAATATCAGGTGCACACAACTGCATTCAACACCTTATGTCCAGATTAGTGTAAAGTTGAAGAAGGTAGAAGTATCTATATATTAGTTAACCAAAATGAAGTTTTTTTTAGAGCAAACTATTAATTACCAATGGAAAATTTGTACCATAGATTCAGATAAAACATAAGCTTCAGTTGCCTTTGTGCTTTATGTTCACATATATTATTGCTTAGAAACCCAATAAACTATTAAGGAGTTTTAACCTTTAGTGTCTCTCAATTATTTTTTCCTATCAATTTCTCAAAAAAGAAGAGAAAAACAAGAAAATCAAGAATGTACATGCTCAAACAAGACAACAACAAAATTAAAAACTATTATCAGAAAAAGGTAAAAACCATCAAATACTCAAATAACATAATACTCATTTCATTCACAATGGGCCAAGTGAATAATGAAACTCCATAATTTCTTGGAAAGAAAATGAACTCATTACATTTATAATGGGCCAAATGAACAATGAAACTACATAATTTCTAGGAAAGAAAATGATAAACCAAATAGCATTATTGTACAACATGAAGAACATTGAGCAAGTGAGATATGTGAACCCAGTGAAGTGAAACAATGGGCACAACAAAACCATTTTTCGACAAGAAGAATATGAAAAACCATTTTCTAACTACAATATCATTGACAACTCAAATCAAAGATTATATTGCATAAATTAGTCAACAACATATAGAGTTTCAGATTCAATAAATAGAAAAGATAAACAAACAAAATTGTAAAAGAGTAATGAATAAGAATTAAGTTGCTCACGCATTTGATGCAAAATCAAACTTTTTATCAATTGAGGCTTTGGGGCTTGTGGAATCCAAAAGCTCTGAAGATCCCATTTGTGCACTGAGTTTTCTTTTTCGATCCCTAATATAATCTAGCAAGAAGTAGAGAAAGAAACATCAAAAGAAGACATAAAACTCTAAAAGAGATAGAGAAAAAAAATACCTAAACTTAGTATCTGATGATAGTGGAACAGAAGAGAGGCTGAACAGAGAGAGAATTTGAGACCAAATCGACATGGGGGAGAAGAGGGGCAGCGACATGGAAGAGAAAAGAGAGAGCGACATATGGGAGGAGAGAGAGCGAAACAGAGCAGGGAGAATAGGATTTTTATTTACATAATAAAATAAAACGGCGCCACTTCACCAAAACGAAACCATTTTAATACATCATTAGCGACGAATTTGATTCCATCGCTAAAATTAGTGACGAAACAAAATTGTCACTAAACCTAGCAATGAACTATATCCATCTCAAATCTTTAATAATTATTTACCTCTACAAAATTAGCAAGGGGCAAAATCCATCGTTTATCGTTAATATATAAAATACTCAACAAAATTAATGACAGACATAATCCGTCACAGAACTATAATCCGTTGCTAATTCTTAACTTTAAAAATGCTCTACAAATTTAGCAACAAACTCAGGTTCATCGCTAATCCTTAATAAAAATAAAACTACTACATGTTTGGTGATGACCACTATTATGAATAGCAATGGACCCTTCCGTTGCAAATATGTTCTCTCAAAGCCGTCACTAAACTGTCACAAATTTGGGTGCCAAATTTTTACTGCAATAGTTAGCTACTGATTTTAGAAACGGATATTATCCGTTGCGAATTGTCATTACTAATATGTCAATATTCTGTCGCTAATTTACAATTTCTTTTGGTTAAAGTCACTCGCCTTTCCGTCATTGATCTGATGCTAATTAATGACGAATTCAAGTATGTCGTTGTTTTCCGTCGCTATTTTGCTTTTTCCTTGTAGTGTAAATGAGAGCTTAAATAAATTTAGGTTGAAAAGTTCAAACAATTCAATATTTGACCCCTTTAAATAAGGTATCAAATTTGAGTTATGTGAAAGAAAAAAATTTGTGCAAAAAAAAAAAAGCTTTACACTTTAGTTATCTCACCCTGTCCAAACCATATTTAACTAGTATCCAATGACTATTTGAATACCAATTTAGACCAAATAAGAAAACAACATGAAAGAGTGGTGGTCTAAGCAACCATACTCCTAATGCCCAACTAAGTAAGCACATATGACATCTTATTTGTGAGGCGAACATCATTTTATAAAAGTTTTATTTAGTAAAATTAACTAAAAATCTAACTGCAAGTTGATAAATAGTTGTAGCCGATAATCTAGTAGTTAGAAATATAATAATTTATAATTTAATTTATTGAATTAAAAGTATTTGTTAAAATTAGCTGAAAAATATAAATGACATAAAATGACATGTTTATATTAATTAAAAATTGTATATAAAATCTATTTAAATATATATATTATATAATATATATGTATATTAAATAATATAAAAATTATATTAAATATTTAAATCAAATATAATAAACACATATACTTTTATCATCTAACATACAATTATTATATATACGTACATATTAAATAATTTAATAATTATATCATAGACAATTATCTAGAAATTTTGGATTAATAAGGGATATAACCTGTCATTTGACAAAAAAATAAGGATATAGTGGAAAATAAAAATCATAATCTACTAATAAGTTCTATATATATAATTTTTTTAGGAGATTATAATTGAGCTTTTTTTTTTCCAAATAATTTATTTTATCAAATAAAAATTATTGGTCAAATTATATTATAATATAATTTTATGTTATCAAACATTGTCAAAACATCAAAATGTTCTTGGTTAGCCTGTCCATGATGAACCAAAAGAGTGAAAAAATGTCATATTAGATTATTTTCCTAATATAATATTTTCTTATTGGTTTAAATTACATAAATTCAGTCTAATTAAATATTTCATAAAACATCGGTTAAAATAAAAATACAAAACAAACATATAACAAATTGAAAATTATAGTCGTGTATATATATATATATATATATTCCTTTTCTAACCTACCAAAACGTAAAGAAGGATTGAAAGAGAAGCCTGCAATAATTTGACATTACCCTTTAATGATTATTGAATTTATATTAGCCGACAATTAATTCAGCAACAAAATTCCAAATTTTTTTTGATCCTGTGACCAAAAAAGTGGAAGAAAATTTCAACAGGGAAACTCATATTTTGAGATTATCATAAAGCAATAGGTAAATATGACGCATTGCTTTCTCAACTGAGGGAACGTATAAACCACAACTATATGCTGGCAATTCGAGGCCCCTCCGAACATGTTCATTTCGCATAGCTTGATATCTTCCATCAGCAAGTAGCACATCACAGTTACAAAACCATATCCAATATTGTCAATCATTCATTTTACAAGATTTGACTGCAGATAATCTTTACCCGCACCCTTTCGCTATCGGTTAGACTTCTGTCAATAAAATCTTTGTCATCCTGAGGGTGAAATATCAGAAACATTTTCATTTTTGTTGGATTATAAACTTGATCCATTATGGAAGCTCAAACCCAATCAAATTGGAGTCAAAGTCCATAATAAATGTCTAAAATTATAAGTCATCTACCTATAATCTTCTAGAGTGTAGTAATTATATATGTGAATCATTTGGTAACTTAAAATATTATTAGAATGATGAAGAAGAATGAGGTGTATGGTTATTATAATTTTGGATTAGTTTATTTGTGTGGTGTAGAATTGTTCTTAAGTAGTATAAATACTCCTCTCCATTTTAGTTTTAAACATCAAGAAAAATTAAAAGATTTTAAGTGAGTGAAGAAGCAAAGTTTTATAAGAGTGAGTTGTAATTTCTTGTTTGTTGAGTGAGAGTATTTTTTTTTTTGTAATATTTGTTTGAGTTTAAATAAAAGTTTTTTGTGTGTATTTTATTTCCAACAAAGTGGTATCAGAGCTTGGTTGGAAAATATATACTATTGCATATCAAATCGGAGGTCTCAACAAGAGAATTTCGACACGTCAGAATTGCCCCAATTGGAGTTCAAACGCGCCGCCGGAATAGTGCTACCAGAAAACTGAGTTGACTCACAAAGTTGAGCGGAATTGACTGAGCTGTCCCTTCCAAAGTTTTTCGACGTTCCAGATTCATCCGCGCAATCAAATTTTACAAATTCTTATTATATTGAGAGATATGACAAATGGTATGACACAATTCCAAGTCCCGACACTCAACAACAACAACTACGACAATTGGAGTATCAAAATGAAGACACTTTTTGGATCACAAGATGTGTGGGATATTGTAGAGAAAGGCTATAACGAGCCTGCGGATGATGCTGCTTTTGCTACTCTTACACCAGATCAAAAGACAACTTTGAATGATTCAAGAAAGAGAGACAAGAAGACTCTCTATCTCATCTATCAAGCTTTAGATGATGATGGCTTTGAAAAGATTTCGATTGCAAGCTCTACTAAGGAAGCATGGGAGAAGCTACAAACCTCTTACAAAGGATCCAAGCAAGTGAAGAAGGTCTGTCTCCAAACATTAAGAGGTGAATTTGAATCCTTATATATGACAGTATCTTAGTCTATTTCTGATTATTTCTCAAGAGTAGTAGTTGTTTCTAATCAATTAAAAAGAAATGGTGAAAAGTTAGAAGATGTGAGGATAATAGAGAAGATACTTCGTTCGTTGGATCCCAAATTTGAGCACATCGTCGTGACGATTGAAGAAACTAAAGACTTGAAAGAAATGACAATCGAGCAACTCCAAGGATCATTGCAAGCATAAGAAAAGAAGCATAAGAAGAAGCAAGGATTTACTGAGCAACTCCTTAAGCTACAACTCAAGGATATGCATGAAAGTCAAGGTAATGATAGAAACCAACGTGGCCAAGGTAGAGGTAGAGGCCATGGACGAGGTGGAAGTCGCGGTCGTGGACAAGGTTGGAATTACCACAATAACAATTCCAACAACAACTATGAGAAAGGAGAAAGCTCAACACGAGGCCGTGGGAGAATCAATCTGAACTCAAGGTATGACAAATCTCAAGTTCGATGCTATAATTGTCAGAAGTTTAGGCATTATGCTTCAGAATGTAGAGCTCCCAACAACAAAATTGAGGAGAAGGCCAACTACGTGGAGGAGAAGATAGATGGTAAAAAAACTCTTCTTTTAGCACGAAAGGAAACTGATGGTGGCCAAGCAAATTCCTGGTATCTTGACAGTGGTGCAAGCAATCATATGTGTGGAAGGAAAGACATGTTCGTGGAGCTAGATGAGTCAATAAACAGAAATATTTCGTTTGGAGATGATTCCACAATAGCAGTGAAAGGGAGAGGTAACATCCTTATCCGTTTAAAAGATGGGAGACATCAGTTTATTTCCAATGTCTACTATGTGCCCAATATGAAAAGTAACATCTTGAGTTTAGGACAACTGTTAGAGAAAGGTTATGATATTCGTATGAAAGATTATAATCTTTCTATAAAAGATGATAAAAATAACTTCATTGCTAAAGTGTCGATGTCAAAGAATAGAATGTTCTTGATCAACATACAAAACGATGTTGCAAAGTGCCAGAAAGCTTATTACAAAGATGCATCATGGCTTTGGCATCTTCGATTTGGGCATCTAAATTTTGGAGGTTTGGAGCTGCTATCTAAGAAAGAGATGGTAAAAGGACTACCTCGCATCAACCATCCTGACCAGCTATCTGAAGGGTGTCTAGTCGGGAAGCAATTCAGGAAAAGTTTTCCAAATGAGTCGGAGTCAACAGCCAAGAAGCCACTCAAGCTCATCCATACTGATTTGTGTGATCCAATCAAGCCAAGCTCTCTCAGTAATTGTAGCTATTTTCTTCTCTTCATTGATGATTTTTCAAGAAAAACCTGGGTATATTTCTTGAAACGGAAGTCAGAGGTTTTTGAAGTTTTTAAGAAGTTCAAAGCTGCAGTGGAGAGAGAAAGCGGTAGAAAAATCAAAGCCATGAGATCCGACCGAGGTGGAGAATTTACTTCCAGGGAGTTTCAAGAGTTCTGTGAAGCAAATGGAATTCAGAGACCAATGACAGTTCCTAGATCCCCCCAGCAAAATGGCGTGACAGAAAAAAAGAACAGAACAATCATCGACATGACACGAAGCATGCTCAAAAGCAAGAAATTACCTAAGGAATTTTGGGCAGAAGCAGTGGCATGTGCAGTTTACTTGTTAAACCGATCTCCAATAAGAAATGTATGGGGAAAGACACCACAAGAGGCACGGAGTGGAAGAAAGCCTAGCATTTCCCACCTGAGAATCTTTGGAAGTATAGCCCATGTTCATGTACCATATGAGAAAAGAACGAAGCTTGATGATAAGAGTGAGAGTTTTATCTTCATTGGCTATGATGCTAATTCGAAGGGCTACAAGCTATACAATCCAGACAATAAGAAATTGTGATTAGTCGAGATGTGGTATTCAATGAATAAGGAGAATGGGATTTTAGCTCTCAAACATATGACTTCAATTTCTTTCCTCAGTTTGAAGAAGATGAGCTAACACCAATAGAACAACATGGAGAAGCCCAACAATAGACAACAACTCCACCCATTTCACCAACCACTCAAGGAGACTCATCACATTTGTCATCATCAAGTGAAAGAGTTGTGTCACGAACACGAAGTCTTAGAGATCTCTATGAGGTAACCGAACGACAAGATAGCCTTACATTATTTTGTTTGTTTGCTGATTGTGAACCAGTGAGCTTTCAAGAAGCAGTACAAGAGAAGAAGTGGAGAGATGCAATGGATGAAGAAATCAAGTCCATCGAAAAGAATGACACATGGGAACTCACCTCACTTCCCAAGGGACATAAGGCGATAGGTGTCAAATGGGTGTACAAAACAAAGCAAAATGCTAAAAGAGAGATTGAAAGACACAAGGCGAGGCTAGTTGCTAAAGGATATAGTCAAAAGGCTGGAATTGACTATGATGAGGTATTTGCTCCTGTTGCTCGATTGGAGACTATTAGACTAATCATTTTTTTGGCAGCTCAAAACAAATGGAAGATACATCAAATGGATGTAAAGTCTGCCTTCCTAAATGGAGTTCTTGAAGAGGAAGTCTACATTCAACAACTATCAGGATATGAAGTCAAAGGCCACGAAGACAAAGTGTTAAAGTTGAAGAAGGCTCTTTACGGGCTAAAACAAGCACCAAGGGCTTGGAATAGCCGAATCTACAAGTACTTCCAAGAGAATGGCTTCAACAAATGTCCCTACGAGCACACTCTATATATCAAGATCAAAGATGGAGATATTTTGATTGTGTGCCTCTACGTGGAAGATTTGATCTTCACCGGAAACAACCCAAGCATGTTCAATAAATTCAAGGAAGTGATGATGAAAGAATTCGAGATGACAGACATGGGGCTCATGGCGTACTACCTTGGCATTGAAGTTAAGCAACAAAATGATGGAATCTTCATTTCACAGGAAAGCTATGCAAAAGAGATCCTGAAGAAGTTCAATATGGAGAACTATAAGCCGATAAGCACACCAACGGAATATGGAATCAAGATGTCCAAACATGAAGAAGGCGAAAGTGTAGATCCAACATTATTCAAAAGTTTGGTGGGAAGTCTACGCTATCTAACTTGCACGAGGCTTGATATTCTTCATGCAGTTGGATTGGTTAGTCGCTACATGGAATCTCCAACAACCACCCATTTTAAAGCTGCAAAGAGAATTCTTCGCTATCTGAAGGGTACAATTAATTTTGGCTTGTTCTATTCAGTTTCTAATAATTATAATCTTGTTGGATATAGCGATAGTGATTGGGGAGGAGACATAGATGATCGAATGAGTACTACTGGATTCATATTTTTAATGGGAGATACTGCTTTCACATGGATGTCAAAGAAACAATCGATTGTCACATTGTCCACTTATGAAGCGGAATATGTTGCTGCTACCTCATGCATTTGTCATGTAATTTGGCTTAGAAATCTACTGAAGGAGATAGGTTTAATACAAGAAGAGCCGACCAAGGTTTGTGTCGACAACAAGTTAGTCATTACCTTAGCAAAGAATTCAGTATTCCATAATCAAAGCAAACACATTGATATTCGCTACCACTATATAAGAGAGTGTGTTGCAAGAAAGGATGTGCAAGTTAAATATGTGAAGACACAAGATCAAGTTGCCGATATTTTTACCAAACCACTGACAAGTGAAGACTTCATAAGATTAAGAAATTTACTAGGGGTCACAAGATCAAGTTTAAGGGGGGGTTGGATTATAAACTTGATCCATTATAGAAGTCCAAACCCAAATCTAATCAAATTGGAGTCAAAGTTCATAATAAATGTCCAAAATTATAAGTCATCTACCTAGAATCTTCTAGAGTGTAGTAATTATGCATGTGAATCATTTGGTAACTTAAATATTATTAGAAGAATGGAGAAGAATGATGTGTTTATTATAATTTTGGATTAGTTTATTTGTGTGGTGTAGAATTGTTCTTAAGTAGTATAAATACTTATCCCCATTTTAGTTTTAGACATCAAGAAAAATTAAAAGCTTCTAAGTGAGTGAAGAAGCAAAGTTTTATAAGAGTGAGTTGTAGTTTCTTGTTTGTTAAGTGAGAGTGTTTTTTTTTTTTGTAATATTTGTTTGAGTTTAAATAAAAGTTGTTTGTGTGAGTATTTTATTTCCATCAATTCTATCAGATACCTTTTTATTATATTCACACTACATGTATCAAATGATCTTACTAAATGAGGTTCAATGCCCATCATCTGTATGCACATGATACTACCACCAATACCAACAACTTTTTCTTTTTCTTTCTGTTTATTAGTTAAATAGTAGCTTGACATAAGTATACAATTAGTAGCAAGAACATTGTCTTCCACACTGAATAGAAACTGATGGTTTAATTTCACTGAAAAAATGTGTTAGACAAATCCACCGCAATGAATACTAATTCAAATTGAGCATTTGGTTTTGAACCAAGTTTAAGATAATTGTGACTTGGCCCCAACCGAAAGTTTGAATATGTTTATAACATCCAACAAATATTATCTATTAACAAATAAAGAGGGAAATACTCTCCCACTCCTTAATAAAACAACATATTTATGGGTAAAACTCATATCAAGTAGTCAGTTCAGCATCTCTGATTTTTCTAATCAAGAAAGAAAGCTTCCTTGTCCTACTATTAACTTGAATTTCATATTTCAACAAGTGAACAAGTTTAGAAAACACCTTATGATGTTATTCAATGAAATAATCAAACATTACTTGGCATTTGCTGGGTCCCAGAGGGAGCACCAGATTGGTGTCCATCCAAGGTCCATATATACCTATAAGACCCAGAAACAGCTTAACGTACCATTTACCTGAAATAACAAATAAATTATTTATCATTATGTCCAGCAGGTAAACACATACCAATTAATAATGAAATTAGGATATGCAAAAGCATGCAAAGCTTTTGATCCATGCCGACCAAAATCATCTGCACTTTCCTTTGTCTGATGTTCACATCTTTGGATGCTAACCTTTTCATACACCTATCTCAAAAATAGAGGTTACTTTTCATTTTCACATGGTAGTGTATGAAAATGGAAAAGTGAAAGTGGAAAATATTGACATTGACTATGTGTCATATTTTGATGTGTTGGCCACTTTAAAAAAAGAATGTGGATTTGACATTATAAGAGGTAACAAATTTTATTATCTAAATCTATCAAGTACTCTTAATAATTTTGATGCATTGGTACAAGTTAACGATTAGATGTATATAAAATGCTTCATAGTTATATATGAAAAGTTTGGTTCCAAGCCTATTGATATATATACTCTATTGGACAAATATGATATCCAACCTAATAAGGCCCATGAGGATTTTAGAAATAATGATTTAGGGATAATGAGCGATGAGAATGTTAAGGAGCAAGAGGCTTAAAAGAATAATTTTCTTGGTTAAGGGTATTTTCACTACTGTATATCTTAATTTAGTTTTGGGATTTAAAAATTCTCTGATGAGAATGTTAAGGAGCAAGAGGCTTAAAAGAATAATTTTCTTGGTTAAGGGTATTTTCACTACTGTATATCTTAATTTAGTTTTGGGATTTAAAAATTCTCTAAGGCAAGAGTTAATTGGTTTGTGCATTTAATTTATAAATATTTTAGTAATCAAAAGGTTAACTGTAATTTATATAATTTTATGGTCCATATTCTAATAATTTAATGTTATTTTTTTATAAAAAAAATATATGTAACTTTATTATTTGGATTGATAGAAAAAAAAAATGGAAATGAGTCTTCCCATCTTGAAGTTTGGGTTGAATCATGGAAGAGCAAGAATGGAAAAAAAGTTGATCATTCTTCTCAAAATGTCATTGTAAGTTTTAGTTGTAGTTTTTTTATTTAATATGAAAAAGAATATGAATGACATATCTAACTAAATAATTATAATTATAATATGATCACTTTGATCAATTAAAAAAACAACGAGAAAAAGGACAAATAATGATGAATGATAATCAAATATTCTATGAGGTGCTAGGATCAGAAAAAATGGTTATCTAAGAGCTTATGTACCTGGAAAAAGCATAACGGAATATTTTGGAGTTAGATAAAGTAAATTTGAGCATATGAAACAAGTTGAAGCAGCTAGAAAAGAAATAAGTGAGCAAGTAGAACTGACAAAAAAAGAAGCAAATGAACAAATTGAAGAAATTAAAAATCAAATGGAAAAACAAATAGACGAAAAAATTGCAAAGATTAATATACAATAGAAAGAAAGATTTAAAATAATATTTACTAGCCAAGTTAAGCATAGCTCAATGAATCACCAAGTCTCTAGCACTTGAATAGTAAATTGTAATATGTTATTATTTATTACTTTCTTTTATTAGTAGAGTAAAATAGTCATAAAATATGTCCTTAAAAATTGCAAAGATTAATATACAATAGGAAGAAAGATTTAAAATAATATTTACTAGCCAAGTTAAGCATAGCTCAATGAATCACCAAGTCTCTAGCACTTGAATAGTAAATTGTAATATGTTATTATTTATTACTTTCTTTTATTAGTAGAGTAAAATAGTCATAAAATATGTCCTTACAAAAATCTTCTTTTTTTTTACAGGTGAAGAAGATCTAAATGGACAACGAAACATATCATGACACAAAATACATTTTTAGTTTTTATTTTATAGTTCATGAAAAAATTGACAATTGTGACTATTTGAATTTTTTTCAATTTATTGTGAAGAACATTTTTATATTTTATTTTCTTGACAATTTGCAGTGTATTGAAGTTTCTTAACACTTATTCTCTTTTTTTTTCATTCTATTATGATTACTTTTAATTTATTTTATTTTCATAATTAAATAAATAATTTGTCATTCCTTTAGGGTCACATGTCACTATATATTAAATCTTTTTGTAGATATCTAATAGCAAATGCTAGTTTTAACTACAAATTCAATATATTGTGTGACTAAATATTAAAAGCTAAAAGTTGATTTTTGCCACAAATTTTATTTCATTCAAAGCTAAAAATATTAATGTAACCATAAATTTTCATTATCCGTAGTAAATAATATCAATAATTAGACATAAAATTATTTCATGTGTGACTAAAGTTAAATTTAATTGATATGAATACCTTTTATTTAGTCACTCTGTAATAGCCGTAGCAAGTGAACATAATTTTTAGTCATGATTTTGTTAATTTGTAACTAAATTATTAATATTTTTGCTACAGTATATATGTGGCAAGTACATTAAACTTTTTGCTACACATTCATTATATCATAATTAAAATGTATGACATAATTATGCATATTTATATACTGTAGCTAATAAAATTAATTATTTGCTACAAATCTATAATTTTGTGACAAAATATTCTAAACTTTTAGCCATAAAAAAAATTTCTCATAGCAAGAATTCTTCATGCTTAGCCATAGAATTAATAAACTATGTGGCTAACTTTTGGCTATGCCATTTCTTGTTATGATAATATGCATTGTGGCTAAAGTGTCTAGCCACAAAATTTTTCATGTTTAGCTACGATTCATTCCATAGATGCAAAATGTTGTAGTGAAAGGTAACAATCCTTACAGTGAAATACCAGATTGATTATTCGAATTTTAGCAGGCTTCCAAATCTATCAGAGCCAATATGCAAGAAGTCGTAAACCTAGAACATAATCCAAGATGGTAAAGAAAGCACCAGAGTTGCATACTTCAATAGAGTAAGAATCAAGCTTGAGGCCAGATGCCAGGGCTTTATGTGCATACGGCATATGGTAGCCACCATCCAAGTAGTCACAAAACACCTGTAACAATGATAGAAAATCCAGCAGTCCATGAAGTCCAGCGACAGACATGATGAAGGAATTGTACTGATTTCAGGAAGTCGTATATCTATTGTAGAGCACATGAATTCTTTGTCCAAGTACAATGGTTAGACAAATTAATTTTCATTGCAAAGAGATAAAAGGGTTATGAAAGGGATCACATTCAAGGCACAAAATAGCCCAGAATTATCAGTATTAGCTCAGAGGCCATAATTCACTCATACCTTCCAGTTACATTTGATACTGTACACACGCCTGCAAACATAATGCAGAGATAGATCAACTCCATGCCTTTCAGCATTTCGGAACAGCTACCAAGCCATTCATTTCCCACCATATTTCCATCATCTTCCTGCAGAGGTGATTTCTCTTTTTGCGCATTGAGAAGAACAAAAGGCCCCCAAGAAGCTGTATTTAGCGGCATAAGTCTAAACTCCACTCCAGAAAACAATCACCAAATTATCCATCGCTTCTGAAAAACTTTTAAAAATTATGAAGTTATATATCACACTATTTTTTTAAAAGGCCATCCAATTGTTCTAATTATGTGATAAATAGATTTTATTAATAATGTAGACCAAAATAAAGGTTGATTTTTTTTTTTTAGTTTTTTTATCTGATAGTCCATTCAATTAGATTTCACAATTTTGATAACCAGCATAACTCCACATAAATGAAAGCAACCAAAGAGATGAGTCATGCAAGTAAGAAACTACACAAGCTTTCTCATTCTGTAACCAAACCAGCATACAGCTAAATCCTGTGGTAAACAAGAACAAAAGTTCAGTTCTACACAACTCCACATAAGCATATAGGTGTACGTATATAATCTTTTTTTTTTTGTTAGCAAACCGTCTTCCTCTTTAATTTTAAAAAATATTAGTCCATTTGTTCGGTTCTATCTATTGTTTAAATGCCATTTTAATATATATAATTATAAATATAAAATAATTGTATTATTCTATTTTAAAAAAATTAAAAATAATAATGAATATAATTAATTAGATAAAGTTGAAAGATTTTCATTAATAGAGAAATTTTATCCAAAATCAAAATAAGAATAAAGTTGAAAAAAATTATTTTTCATTGATAATTTAAATAATTAATTGAAATGAAATAAATTTTATTTTCCAAATTAGAACGTAACGGAGTATATAATTGAAACATATAAGGGCAGCCACAGCCAAGTTGATTTTTCTACTATAAATTTCCGTCAATTTAAATTGGTTAACCGATTAAAAGTTAAAATCGATTCTTTGCGGTTAATGAACCGAACTGATTCTTGCTCAACCCCAACCCTCAATAATCACATTTACCTTTACATTTACCAATCTCCCGCTGCCAAATTCCCAATTCTGTGATTGTTAAAACCTTGAGCATTACCGCAACTCGAATCCCCGTGATGAGACCATCGTCAACGCCTCCCGCCGCCTCCGCCTCCACCGCCACCGTCACCGTTGTGACTCCTTCTTTACAACAGCAGCAGCAGCAACAACCGCAAACCCTAACGTTGCGGCTTAAGCGCAAGGAGAAGAAGGTTACCTGGAAAGAGGGCACTATAGATAACGAGTTTATGCACAAGAAAAGCTCCAAAAAGTGCTGCATATTCCACAAGGAGAAATCTTTCGACGAGGACTTTAGCGATGATGACAATGATCACGATCACAATCACGATCATAAATCCGAGAGCGCCTGTTCATCTAACGATGATGGTGGTTGCAATTTGAATCTAACGGCCGATTGATTCCTTTTTTTCTTTGTAATTGCAGAAATTAAATTCTTAACTAAAATCTTTTCGGATGATTGCTGTATGATGAACAAGAATTGATGTTTCTATTATCACGTTAATTTTGTTGCTAAATATTAGCTTTCTGATGTATCAATGATTCAATGTTTTTTCTTTTTCGATTTTATATATTTGATCTTTCCTATCTATATCTATATCATAATATATTGCCTGTTGATTGGGAGCAACTCTCCGAAATTGCAGCATTCTCTTTTTCTCTTTCTTCTAAATTTTAAACTGTGTTTGAATTCTTTTTGAAGAGTAGGCTCTCGATCTTTCTTTAATTTCTCTTTGTTATCCTATTAGAATTAAATTCCTTTTAATCTGTGACTCTTGGAAATCATAACGTTTCATTAAAAGGAATTTCATCTTTTTTTATCTTTGTGTGCGGTTTCTGCCCATCAAGCATTCCAAATCCCAACACACAGGTTTCATACTTCCATTGGGCTTCTTCTGCACAATTTTATGGTCCCCAAAATTGGGGTTTCTTCAAATTCCCAATTGTGGTCTATTTCTTCTGCCAAAGTGAAGAGGAAGGCCTCAAAGTTCCTGTTGGAACCTATCGATGCCTCTTGAGGAAGCCTTCGTTCTGTCTATATCCTACTGAGTAAGCGTTTTTTATTTTTTTGGTTCTCTCTCTCATTTCTCATTGTCATGGCTTAATTGCTTAAATGGAGCAAACTAAATGGTTTCGGGTTAGAGAACTGAATTATGGATTTAGTGGAAGTTCAAAGGCTTTTGCGGTCTGCAGCCATGGATTGCATTCTAAAAGATAGGAATAAGTTTGTTGCTTTTTAGGCAAATACAGGTGTTGAGGATCATTCATTTTGACCTTTCCTCATCTCTCAATTGTCATATATTAGCGTATAAGAGTCTCCACTTCATGTTTTTATGATAATAGCAATAGAAAGAATGAAAATGTGATGTTTAAATAATAGTTTCTGTCAAAACCTAGCTGATTTAGATGTTTAGAATATAATATTTCACAATTTAATTTCTTCTTTAGGTTCATGACACCCTATTTTGCTCATCTGACTTTTGTTTGCAAGCCGTCGACATTGTATCCATCAGCTACCATTATAGGTAGAAATTGTTTGGCTTTCTTTTTCATTTTTGTTTTTCGTTGTTTTTTTCACAAGTTTCATTCAAAACTTTGCAGTTGGACTTGGTTGCTTACCAAAACGTAATTCTTTAAATATGTTTTAATTTCTAGTATCTATTGTTAACAGTGCGGTTGGATTGGACTTTGATTTCGTGGTGCTGAGTTTGACTAAGCACTCTTCTCATTTGATACATAATACTTCTCTTTCTTTAGCTTTACTATTCTTATATGGTACTCGAAAACTAAGGCCATAAGCATGTCAGCATTTTGTTCTTTTAATTATTCCATTCATTTCTATTTGAGTTTAATTTTAGTTTCCAACCGATGTTTTCATAATGACTTTAGACAAATGGGTGTTGTTCAAAATTCAAACTTTTGAGGACTCTTTTAATTGCTCAGCTTTTATAAGTTTCATGGTAACTTTGCAAGGAATGCATTTCTTGAATTTATGAGAATTTTTGTGAGATAAGCCATACAGACTTGGGATGTTATTAGATACTGTCCGAAAACCATTGAAACATCTGTTATTGTTCAATTTAGAGATCCTACAGCATATCAACTAAAAAATTTATCTATAATGCTCAATCTGGGGAAAGAAAAATTGGTTTTGTCCTTTTGTCTTTTACATGTATGATGCTTTTTACAGTTATGTGTTTGAGGGTTAACTCAACGCCTGCATTGCATTTAGCAGGCTACATGATATATGGGTTTAGCGGAGAAGATGAATCATGAATGTTATGATTTTCCACATTCTGTATATGGGGTCTGTTAGACATGTGGAATTACCAATAATTGAGAAATTGAATTTTGTTTGCTGTTCAAGATTTCTATTTGGCTGCTATGCTTTTGGAGATAGCATTTACTGTTTTAATACATTCACATAATTAAGTTTATCAATATATTCTTTTGAGAACATCACTCTGTATTCTTAGCCTTACTTCTTAAGCATTTTTATGGCTTTTGTTTCTTCAGGTATAATATTATTTCTTTATTTCTTCTACAATTTAAATGGTAAATGTCTTGTGTTTACATAAAGCTGTGGGACAGAGAATATTAGGCATTTTTGTGAGGGGCTATCTCAAGTCAGATCAACAACTCTAGGAACTGAACGACTTGAGGTGATCAAAGATGAGTGGCTTGCAAAGAGGTATTTATTATTTTTATTAAGTTATGGATAATTAAAGAAAATGCCGTTTAATTATCTTTGTTATTCCAGTTTTAGATTCAATCTGAATTCTGTTAAATTTCATGATATTGTATTTTGAGTGCTACTAAAAAAGAATACACTCATGTAAAGACATATACTATCAATCAATCACAAAGTTTTTGGAACCCTGTGGTGTATTAGGAAAGAATTAGTGGATAGATGGTACTGGTATAAGATAATTGCTTAGAGAACAATGAGTTAAAGTTGTATGTAAAATTATACTCACCATTGCAGAATCATATCTTTAATTTTTGTTCATGGTAATGCTTTTTGTTGGATTTAAATTGTTGAACTAATTAATTTATCACCTAATTTGTCGCCTGCTTTGGCATTTTCTTTATACTATTATGAATAGTTCAGACTCTCCATGGATTGTGCATCTTTTTGCATAATGGATAAATATACTTTATGCTGATGAATTCAGCAACTAATATACTGAGGCAAAAGTTTGTGTCTAATTAGTGATATTTTCATGCCCATTTAAAATATTTTGTGCACAATGTCTCTCGCTATCCCCATCTCTCTCAAAATCGGTATGTAATGCAGAATAAATTTTCAATTTTAGTTTTTTTTTTATAAAGTCAGTTTCAAATTTTTAGAATTTTTGGGCTATTTTTTTTCTAATTCTTAATATTAAATAACATTAAATACTTATAATTATTATAAACTAATTAAGACCATATATATATATATATATATATATATTACTTAGTCTCTTTTTCTTGAATAAATTAAACAGTAAATCTATTCGGAATTGTTCTACAAAAAGGTGTAGTAAGTAATATATATATATATATATATATATATATATATATATATATATAAAGCTAAGGACTGATGAAACTGGCAGTCAAATTGTTAGTGGGGAATTGGAATGATAAACAGAGCATAAGATTATAATAACCCCAGCAAATGGCAATAAAAATATGGTAGTTTCAATGTATCGTCATCTATGAAAAGAACTTAGACACTACAGCCTGAACAAAGAAATCAATAGACTCAGTGTTGTCAAACCCGGACCGGCTCAGCCAATTCAACTGATTTAACCAGAAATTGGATCTTAGACCGGTTCAGTTGATCAACCGGTCACCGGGTGGAGGACAGGAGGAGATTTGCTGTTTATTTTGAAAAAATAGCACAATTTGGGCCACAATGCTAAATGATGTAACAAAACTCCACTAGGCCTAATGCAGTTACTCTTTCTACAAATTTTATTATATTTAATTACATATTTTTATTTATATTATTTTAAATATATTATCCAATAAATATATATATATATATAGAATTTATTACATTACTCAAATAGATTATTCTTATTTTATAAGAAATTCATATAAAAATGAATAATATATAATTAATAGTATTTCTTGTCATAGAATTTTAATATTGATAATATATATCATAAAATATTAATTTTAAATATTCACATTATTTAAGAGTTATATATATGATAAAGTTGAATTTAAATATTTATATAATTATTATTATCATGCAATTTTCCCAAATAATCATATAAATTATTTTTGAGATTTATATAAAAGGTAAATATAAATTTATTTAAAAAATATTGATATTTAATATCATAAATAATAATTATCTAATTTACAAACAAAATTAATGGAAATATTAATTACAATCACTTCACATAATGATTATTATATTGATTGGTAAAGAAAAAAAAAATTAAATTATATTTTAATTTTTAATATTGATTTTGTTTATTTAATTTGGATGTGATTATTTATAAATTAAATTAATGACAATGAAACAAATTTGTATAAGTTATTTTATATTTTATTATATATGAGATATATTATATTTTAAAAAAAATTTATATAATTCGGTTCAATTTCGGTTAAAGCTTAAATCTTTAATTCGATGTCTTTTCTGGTTTATTGACCGGACTACATTTGATAACTTTGATTATCATTCATTCTTGAAAAAAATTATAATAATTTTATTATTTTCTTCCATTATTTATACTTTAAAATTATATAATTTTATTGTAAGTTGCATACAATTTGTTTAATTAATAATGAGAATTTTGCTTACATTATTTTTTTTTGTTTGCTTTTGATGGGAATTTTTAGGTTTTTTTTTAACCATCATCTAATGGGAAGTAACCCTAGCTCTAGTCCACTTGAGTCCCATATATATACTTCTCCCTTCAAATATTGAACGCTTGTTCACAGTTCGCCCACAAAGCTTACTGTTGTTGCCTCTCCCCTCCTATCCTCAGGTAATTCTCTGCTATTTTCTTCTCTTTCGTATCCACTGATCGATATATCATATATGGTTTCTTTATGTATTTAGTTCTTTTGGTAAACTCAATAAGAAACTTCTTTCCAACTTCATTTTGATGCAAATTTGTTGTTTACTTCCTTGTTTTCCCAAGTCACAGAGGGACTGAAGAAACGTTTTATGCCTAGAAATCAAATTGCAAAGGCATTACCAGTAAACCCTAACCTCTTAGCATTTAAGCCTCGCCAGGTCGTTTTGCTCTCTAATCCACCACCAATTATGAAGCTAGACTGCGCCAATGGCGACTACAAAACCCTAATTCTTAATCCTGAGCAGGAAACCCTTCTCCTTCACTCCGTTGCTCTGTATCTTCAGCGCCGGGGCTTCTCCAAAACTCTTAAGAAGTTTCTCAAAGAAGCCAAAATCCAGGTCCCTTTCTCTCTCTGCCTCTCTGTTCCTTTATTATAGTTATTTATGTTACCTTCAATTCCTCATTTCCTATGCTATGTTTGTGGTGCAGAAGGATGATTTGGGGGATTCATCTGTTCACTTGGAAGATATATTCTCAAAGTTTTTGGACATGTGGTATGGGATTAATAAATTCATAGCCAAATTGAATCGTTATTTTTTGATTATACATCTAGGAACGCAGGTCTATTTTGGGATCTATGCATGAATTGTTTGTGTTTGTATGTAGTTAACCTGGTAAGGTCATTTTGTTCATTAAGTGCATTTTGATCTTCTATTGGATGCGCTGAAAATGCATGTACAGGTTAGCATCAAGTGCGGAATCTAATTTAACCAAATATATATATGTTTTATGTGGGTGCCACAGCTTAGCCTGTGTACAGATGATCATTCAAATCTCTCCCATCCCATGAGCATAACATCCAAGTAACTTATAATCTATTTCTAAAAGTTTAAGACAAGTTGAACTCAGGCTATAACAAGCTGTCCTGTCTCATCTTGATTTCGGAGTAACTCTTGGGGGTTGCTTTGGCAATAGTGGCGAGGGTCTTTGATGATATTGATGGTATTATCCTGGCCATCAAATGGACATAATGCTCAGACTTCCTTCCGGACAGTCTAAAATATGTTTGCAAGTGTTTGGCATTTAATATATCCTACATTTCAAATCTATCTTATTTTGTCAATATAGAACATTAAATTTTAGTTATGGATTCTCATAGCTCATTAGTTTCTCTATTTTGCAGCCATCATGTCAGCAAAAACTCCAAGAGCCAGAAGGTGCAAGGTATGTTTTAATTTCAAAGGAAAATAACTTTGCTGATTCTGGGCAATCTTTGTTTCCTCTTTTTTATCCTGCCTGCCTTTCCCCCACTTTTCTGTCAGACAGTAAACATAACTTTTATGATAAGGTTGATAGTATTACATAACCTGATTCTATTGATATACAGAATTACAAACTGATGGCATTTCTAGAAGAGATGGAGGGGGTGATGGAAAGGTAAAGAAGACTGATAAGAATGTTGGTGATAAAGCTACTTATTCTAAGAATGCTTCAGAAGTAATAACAGATGATGCAGTGCCGGTTGGTGTAAAATATAAAGAAAAAAAGAGGAACAAAAATGACTCCAATTCTCATGATCAAGAACAGGTCAGCACAAAAATTTTGGAGGAACCTGAGCATGGGACAAATAATAAATCAAAGGATGAGAAGAGGAAGAAAAACAAGCTGTCTTCTGATCCTATAATTGACGAACAAGAACCAAATAAAAATGATTCTAAAAAAGATGATTTTCATAGTCTGAAGGTTGATGTATCTGAAAAGGAGGATAAAAGTTCCAAGAAGAGGAAAAGAGCGGTTTCTGAAGAAGATGATGTTGAGCCTGCTAGTGAAAAACTAGTTGAAGAATCCCAACATAGAAAGAAAGAGAAGTCCAAACGTAGAAAGACAGAAGTTTCTAATGAGCCAAGGATAGGAGAGGAGTCTACAGAGTTAACATCAACCAGAATCAAAAAACAAGTGCGGAAAGAAGATAGCAACCAAGTTGGTTCTGGTGAATCTCAGAAAATATCTGCTGAACAGGTTAATGAGCTGTCAAATGGGAGCGTTGAAGAAAATGGAGAGAAAGGTGCCATTCAGAAAACCATGAAGAAGCAACAGAATGGTTCAGCCGAGGTACACTTCGAGCAATCTAACTTTAGATAATTTTGTTGCTTTACCAGCTTCAAATTCTGAAGCTAAAGACTTTAAAACATCCCGCTTGTCCCTGCAAGTATGAACTATTACATGATTATCATCTTACCAAGTTCATCATGAAAATGGTACATGCACATGTATGAACTCATATTTAGGATCATGATTATGAAATTCTTCTATCATAGTTTCTAAAGGATTTCCCTGGCTTCGGCCGAAGGCCCATCAGACTAGTTTCAGCACATGAACTTATGAAAGGTAGGCTCTCTTCATCAGGCACACAAGTAGGTACATAGGTGTTCACTTTTAGTAATCCATAGAGCATGTAAAATGTGCCTTGTTGAAATTATCATTGTATTTTTGTTATTATTATTATTTTTAAATTAATCAGTCAAGTAACCTATACCATTGATTCAAACAAGAAAAAAAATCATATCAAAATCAAAAGAGCAGAGATGCTAAAAGAAAAAAGGATGATTTAGTGAGATTATTGTTTGGCATAAGATGGGATTGTTAGTGCTGGTAGTGGTAAAGAGGATGTATATCATACCAAATCCATTAAAGGGAAAAAAATGTCATGTCCACATATTTGGAAAGGGTAAATACATCTTTTCATTTGAGGGCCGATACTATATTACTTATAGATAAGGAAAAATATTTCCTTTCAAGAATAGTCTATAAAAATGAAGAAGAAAAAGAAATGACTTTTCCTTGACCTTGACATGCTGTCCCCTTACCGTCCGTCTCAACTTCTAGAATAGGAACTCAGAGCAAAAGAAAACCCCACAACCTACTAATCAAATAGGAAAAAATGAAATGAGGTCCTATTGAACAGGATACTTTATACAAATGGAACTAGGTCCCTGGTGAATTAATGAAATTAGATTTGTCAAAGGGAACCTAGACCCTAGGAGGCTAGGACTCGTTAGAGATCTCTTAGGGATTTTCTAAATTCTGCTTGCTTTATTTTGTTGTATCTATCTCTTTAAATAAAAACAGTTCAGTACAAGAAATAAGGAAAGCTACTGAAACTTAGAGATATGCTAAAAATGAGGTTTGTTGAAAACAAAATACTGCCAACTATCGATAGGTTCATAAAATTAAACCATCTTTTCGCTAACCTGTAAAGTATTATTTTTTATTTAATCCATCAAGTGATCTTTACCATCGATTGAAACAAGAAAAAACATCATATAAATCAAATGAGGAGAAGGCGAAAAGGAAAAAGAAAAAAAAAGAGCATGAATTGGTAAGATTATTATTTGGCATAACATGGGATTGTTGGAGCCATTAGTGTTAAAGATGATGACTATATACCAGACCCATTAGAGTAAAATAAATAAATTCACTTCCACCTCCACTCCTAGTATTTGCAGAGGCAGGGCATATTTTCATTTGAGGACTGATATTCCTCTATTACTTATAGATGAAGAAGATATTGATTTTCAAGAAAAGTTCATAAAAATGAAGAAGACAAGGAAATGGAATGGGAAGTGATATAGTTGAATGTAATGATGGTGATGATGAAGAAGGTTATTTTGAGTTTTATGATGAATAAGTCTTATGGTTGCTTTAGGGATATTGCTATTTAGGGGTAGAAGTATCTTTTTCAGCCTCTTAAGCATCTTCCTTTTAATCTTGATTTGAAATTTAGAAAATATTGATGCTAAGTTTTCACATATTTATGTCATAATTATAGCAATCTTATTATATAATCTTAGTTGTCTTATATTATATTATGAAATTTGTTCTTTTTTTGTTTTCATCTTTTTTTGGCGCCTCACCACCTTGTCCCCTTATTTCCTTTTTGTAAGGATCCAAAGTTTGCATGCTTATATATTGACTTGCTTATATTGATGCATGAATAACATGTGCAACATGTTTTGTTAAGGTGTCTAATATGTTGTTAAATGGTAGCATTTTGTATATACTGTTTGATGTTAGCATTGAGGCATTGGAGCTACTCAAGGCATTGATTTCAGTGTTGTTGGATGATATGATAGTAAACACACTCACAGGCACACATATAAAATTCAATGTATACTCTTAAACTGAAATTATTTAATTGCAGCCAAAGACAGTTAAACATTTTCAAAGAGTAAAAGTTGAGGAGGTTGCTTTTTCTGATGAGAGGCTAAAAGACAATTCATATTGGGCTAAGGTTTGTTTATTATGTAATTTCTTTTTCTCATCTTGTCCTAATTTTCTGTTTGTCTATTATTGCCTTGGGAGTTTTTTTTATCATTACTATTTTTTTTAATTTTCCATATAGGATGGTGCTGAAATAGGTTTTGGTGCAAAAGCACAGGAAGTACTTGGGCAAGTTAGAGGAAGGTACATTTGTACTTGAGGCTCTTGTGCTCTTGCATTCTTGTTATTTTGAGATGCATGCAAAAATATTAAAAGCTGAAAAAAAAGGTATTCATGCTTTTTTGGTATATCTGCTCCTCAAATCAAGAGCATATAGTAACCTCTCCTATAATCCATTTCATGCGGCTTGATTTGCGAGTCCAGCTTCATGAAAAAGGTTCCCATCTTCAACTTCCTCTTCAGTCTCAAGATCTTGAGTATCATATTTTTCATGATTGTCTTCTGGAATATTCATTTGGTCATCCACAGGTTCCTGGCACTGCAAGGCTTGTACAGCCCCATCCTCAACCATTCTCTACATCTCAGCCAACTTCATTTGTTGGGGTTGATTGCCTCTACCAACCATAGATTAGAAACAAAAAAGAAATATCCTAGAGTAATTTAGGATCTTTTGCATTCTGATACCACTTGGAGTAGCAGAAGTAGCAGAAGAGATTAGGGCAATTAGATCTCAACAATTAGAATCAGAATAGGGTGATTGAGGTTGGAACAATAGAAAAAAATTAGGTTTAAATAAAACTTCAGATTTAAAATTCTGAATTGAGAGAAAATACAATATGTGAACTGATTATTGTTGTTCTATTTATACTAGTTAGGAGAAATAGTAATTCTTGACCAAATACTTTTTCTATTTAATTAAGTAGAACACCTAACTAGATATGAATCCTATATAAACAAGGGAAAAAAAAACTGAAATCCTAATTTAATTTGGATACTCTTGCATCACGAACTATATTCCTTCTCCAATATCTTGGCATGCAGTACTTGTTCTTTTAATACCAACAGTTTGGATAGTAGAACTATTTGAAGACCGCATCTTGAAATCTCTCGAGTGTAGTGACTTCATATTCTGTATTTAGAGGTTTACACTGATTCAATATATATATTAAAGGGAGTGGCCAAATTATTAAAAGTTTCTAATATATTCTTTGATATCATAGGAATCTAATATCATGGAAGATCTTGGTATTCCATGCACTTTAAATATTAATTTTTGTTCAACCTCAAGATAAATTCTAGATACATTCTTCATTATAGTGATTAAATGTCAGTTTTGTTCGCATTAATCATGTTTTGGATAAATGAGACCAAAGATTTTATTACTATGCAGGATTGGAATGAATTTCCATTATTATATAAGTTTATTTCTTTAAATCCCAATAAATCCTTGGATGTAGAGAGCTGCAGTTTCTATCTTTTACACACCATGCACCGAGAAGTGTGAACACATATATATGCAGTCCTTATTTTTGTCTTGTTGCTGCTATGATCAGTATTATGAAATCATTGGACCACTGCAAGCAGAATAACAATATGCATCTTTGATGAGTTTGCCTTCGTCATTTTATATCCTGACTCTCTATCTTCTTCTCAGGGATTTTAGGCATGAAAAGACAAAGAAGAAGCGTGGGTCATATAGGGGAGGGCAGATTGATTTGCATTCCCACTCTGTTAAGTTCAATTATTCTGATGATGATTGATTGATGTTCTCCTCTCTTCAGATTTTGGATATCATCAATACCGTATTTTTTTAAGAACTGTGATCTTATTTCTTTTTACTTCTTGATTTGTGCAATAACTTTTACCATTATTGAAAAACTTGAGTTAACTTGAGGATTTTCATGTATCTACCATGATTTTAAAATTCTTGGAGTTCCTCCCTTTGCCCGCCTCCACTCTTTTCCATCAAAATAGATGAATTGTTCTCGTCCTATCTCGAACAAAAGGGCAGCAATAGATTGATTTGGCTAGGTTACGTTTTGCAGTATGTTTTGAGTGATCATTTATTCTTGCATATTTTCTGATTGTGTTAAGTTCAACAGACTGACACTAGTGGATCCCAATAATTTTCAAAGAGGGAAGTTTTATTTATTCCAGTTTAGCTGGCTGTAGGTCCAAGTCAAGAAGTTCATTTTGGCAGACTTATAGTATTGTAGTTTTTTCTCGTCCATCAAAATTAAGATAGGTAAAAATCACAAGGGGATTCAAAAATTCTGAGGTGAATTTTTTTTTTCTCCGGTGGCAAATGAGGTCTGCTAAGGATAGCTGAACTCTAGTTCACCACGGGCATAGGATCCAACCTGTGTTAAGTTATTCACACGAATGGATCTGATTGGCCTCTGGTCAAAGACTGTGGATTGCCTAAGCAAATGTAATATCCTTTTTTTTTCACCTCAAGTAAATTGTAATTGCATGGGCAGCAAGTGCTGCTTTCCTCATTATTTTGATGGTGGAATCATTATGGAGGATTGTGATGTTTATGGTCTGTTATTTAAAAATGGCCAAAAGTCTTGTGGTACAGTCAGGGGCGGTATTATGTGTAAACCAAAAAAGATTTGTGTATATGTAATATGTAAATTCTGAAGAAGGTTCGTTAGTCCACCTGTTTATTTAGGCCCAGCCTTCCCAAGAAAAATCAAATATTATTTAGTCCGTACATTTTTTAATGAAAATTTATCTATTCTTATTAAGCTTACCCCTATGAATCGAGTATGGAAACCATTGTTATCAAAATCTGAGCCGACTGGCTGGTGGTCGGACTGCTAAACTGCGAACTGGCCATTAGGTCAGTCTGTTTTCGGTGCATATTTGATAATGAAAGAGTTTTATAAATGTATTTCTATTTTTTTTAATGGTCGTACAATAATTTTTTCATAAATAATTATTAATTTAAAAAAAAAATCCAGTTGAACTGATTAAATCATGACTCAATACTCCACTCAGGTTCAGTTTTAAAAACATTGATGGAAACCAACTAAAACAACTCTTATCTCTGAATGACTTTTGAATTCAGGTAAAAAATATATTTCTTAAGACAACTTTCGGAATGAGCACTTAGATCAATAGCGACTGACTCTCTTTGTTATAGTTTTATTTGTAATCATCTGAGAAATTAAAAAAAAATTATAATTATCATTCACTGATTTAGTGTGCTTTATTATTCTATGCCACTTTTAAAATTTATTTATTACTAACTTCTCGTCACATTTCTTGCTACTAAATTGATCATTTTTATTAAATTTTTTAGTTCTTGATGATTATGCTCTTATGCTCATTTTTTTTTAATAGAGTTAGGTAGTTTATTTTTCACTTCATACATATATATATATATATAAGTTTAATTTAATTACACTTAATTGTCATTGTATGTTTTTTAGCCATTAGATGTATCTCTGCATTTATGTTTCTTTTTCATTCTTTATTTTCTAAGAGTTAGGAGAAAGCAATAATCATTTTGGTTTAGGCTAGACATGTTGAAATTATCTAATGAAAATTTTTTAGACAGACTCAGTATAACATATTATCTATAGACTAATTCAATTAAATAGTAAAACATATTTTGTTGTTTTATTCATATTGATTGATATGAATACAACAATTAATATGATTTGAATAATTTACAAATAATATGATATACTGAGTGTATTTAAAAATTTATAATAATCTTTAGAAGAGATATCTAAGAGGATCTCAACCGGCATTTTTATATTGATAGGGACCGCGTGAATGTGTGGGTTTACTTATTTATTTATTAAGCAATCTGTTAGTAGTAAGTCTTAAGGAGGAGATCAAACCTTCCTAGCTAAGCTCAAAATGATATACATATAACTTAAGCAACCATGGGTTGCAGGTGACTAACTTTGCTACATTCTTCATATCATTTATTTCCAAATAATAAATAAACAAAAAGGTTAAGTTTTATTAGAATTAGTTATCTGCTGATGTTAGCGTAATGATATTAAGTAGTATATGACTTAAGAGACAATCACAAAGATGTTCAAATTGCAATGATAATTTTTTTTACAAGGAAAATCAGGAGAAATAAATGAAAAGTTTGCACAAATAAGTTAATCACATTGTTGGGTTTTTTTGAAGTCAACTTCCACCTCCTAAGGACTTTCCTTGAGAATTCTCCCACTACAAAATTCTTTTCTTATGGGGCAAGAGTGCTTGATTTTAGTCTCAAAAATGTATTATATGGTATTGTAACGGCTGGGTTCCGCCACAGCATCGGCTTTACCCGAAATTCACCGGGCCGCAATCCCACCCGCCGTCTCACTGAGACCAATGGGCTGTCAGGGTCCATGACCCAATACCTCCAACTCATCTTCTGCTTACCAGATAGATTGTTGAACCTGAGGATCGAACCCTCAACCTCCTTTAGTCTTACTTAAAAGACTACCAATTGTACCAATTTTTACTTCGGATAGGGCTGATACTGTGGCAGGATCCAACCGTTACATAAAATGTACCTTTTATGTAACGGTTGGACCCTGCCACAGCATCGGCCCTACCCGAAGTAAAATCTTAATTAAGCAAAAATTAAAAATACGGGGTATTATAGGTATAACACCTTAGTTATTTAACTTAATTTTTTAAAGTTTTTGTAGCATGAATAATAAGATTAAAATTCAAATAATCTTCATCTCAGCTTTAAGATTAATGATTTGTGGTTTGAAACCTAAATATTGCAGATTTGGTTTCAGTTTCAATTTGGTATATGAAAATTCAGAACAAAACCTTAGAATGAAGATTTGGATCCTGGTTTTGAACCCATAAACCATTGATTAAAATTTGGGTCGGATTTTGAATCTATTCGAAATTGAACCATTGTCAAGGGCATATATGTTAAGATTAAAAATGAAGTTTTGTGATTCTTCTTGCTCACTCAAAAACGAAATATGAACAAACGATATGTAACATCAGTGCTCTTTCCTCGAAATTTCTCTTGTGGGGAACTAACAACTCTTCATCATACCTATTAATAATTATTTTTTTATTCAGTTACAATTTTTTATTTTATTTTATAACAAGAAAACTTTACCTAATAAAAATTAAGATATATATAAGATGGGATTCGGCATTGATGAAGTGCTTGTATTGTATATGAAGAAACAAGAAAGGCATAGTTGCAAGGTGAGTGTTATTCTTCTTCTTCTTTAGGTTTCAATTTATTCCGATTCCTAATTGGCTTGTCTTGGTTTTTTCTATATGAAAATAATCCATAGAAAAGGTAGAGCTAAAGCACTGATGATTTTGCAGTGAAGTTTCCTTCTGATTCCACAGAAAGGTATATATATATATATATATAATATATATCTTTTTACATTTTTCTCATATGTTCAGAATAAGAATTTGATTGATTGAATTTACCTTTTTGACTACTTCCTCTATTCCTTTTTTATGCTTTTCCTTTTTATTTTTGAGTTGTTTGCATTTTTTTTAGAAAATGGGGTCTGAACGAATATTCAAATTCGAGATATCATAATTTTATCACTAAACTGTATTTTTTACATTTAATAATAATAATAAAGAAGAAGAAGAAGCCTGCAGAGCAAGTTTAAGACTATGTTAGTTACCCAAAAATCTAATCAGAGAGGAAAAGAAGATAAGATTTAGAGGAGTTTTGTTTTTGAATTTGGATAAAAAGAGTACAAACATTTGCAGAATTAGTGGGTTGGACGGTGGAGATGGAGACCGGAGGCGGAGACCCACTTTAAAGTAAACCACAAGCCTCATTTCCTGTGGGTTAATTACTCATGCGGATTGACACAATTAATTCTTAAATTATTTTAAATTCATCGAACTGAATTATTTTTTTAATAATAATATGGTATGAAAAATTATATAATTATGTATTGTCTGGTCGAAAATAATAAAAATCTTAAAATATAATAACTTATTTGAAAATCATCTTTGCTTCAGTAGTTGATTGGAAATTTTAAAAGTTCTCACCATCTTCCTCCCACAAATATGTACTAATTAATAATATGTATATATATCTTATTTATACCAAATGCAAGCCATGAATCTATATCAAAATAAAACTAAGTAAATAAATTTTAGTTTAATGGTACTAGTCTAGTGACTAAGTTATGAGATATCGATTTCGAATTTTCGGTCAGATCTTTGTATGGAAAAAAATTAAAACTAAGTAATTATTAAATTCAATTGAAAAAATTCAGCATTTTATAACTGCAAGTTTAAAGAGGAAAAAAGAAGTATCCCAAAGGTTTTGGTGTGGTTATATTTGTATAAAATTATAAGTAGATTTGGCAATTGGGTCGGATGATTTCGATTTTAAACTTTAAGTTGAAATTTTTGAATTTTGAATTTACTTATTTAAATTTCAATAAATTTCGGAGTAAATTTTTTTTTTTTCGGGTGGAACCATACATGAAAAGCGGAAATGCTGACATTCATCACTTGCATCAATATAAAATTATTAAAATCTCCCTAATAATTTAATAATATTTATATTAGTATTTATATTTTTACTTTTTTGAGACACATTTTTACATTTTTTTACAATTAATTAAATAGTGATAAATATTTGATTTTATTAATAATAATTTTATTAAAAATCAAGTAGCCAAATTATCAAAATCTTTTAACATTTGATGATATTTATAATTATATTTATTATTTTCAAAAAAATACATGAAATTGAAGTCATTGATATTTAATTCCATTAATAATTTAGTTGTTATGATATAATTTTATTTAAAAACAAATACTTTTTAAGTTGATAAAAAATGAATAGTAGTTTAAAATATTCTTAAATTACTCTTTATTGTTTATAAATTTTATAAGTTTTATAATATTCTTAAATTAATCTTTATTATAGTAGTTTTACCCTAAGGCTCATCAGCTTGTTAATTTTATGGTTATAGTTTTAAGCCTCCTCACAAGAGAAAAGAGGAATAAAAGCCTTAAGGAGGTGTTTTGGGATGAGATTGTTGTTTTATATATAAAAAAAATTAAATTTATATTTTTTTAATTCAATTGATTAATTTTTTATAAATTATTATTTTTTAAAATATCTATTTATATATTTTTCTTTAAAAATAATTTTTAAAATTCAAAAAAATTGAAAATAATTTTTTTTAAAAAATATTTTTTTCAAACACAATATTAAACCGAGTCCAATTAAAAAAATCATGAATAATTGAATTGTTTACCGGGTATAAGAGAAATATGCTCAAATTTGGTTGCCTTATATTCCTTTGGTCTTTTTTTTTTTTCTCTTTTCCTTAAATTCATCCCCAAATTGATAGTTTACCATTTAATACACCTGACAACAAATCTATTAGGAAAAAACACCTAAAAGAAAAAAGAAAGTAAGTAGTTAGTTGTTTCCTTCAAACAAAAAAAGAAGAAAAAGGAAATAAATAATGCAAGAGGTTTACATGTTACATCAGATTAAAAATAATGCAAAATAATTGAATAGCATGTTTAGTTCCTTAAATTAATTAATTTTCTTTGTTGACAATATTTATGTTTTTTATTTTAAAATTTTATTTTTCTTGGCATTGAGTGTCTATGCTATTATTCGAGGTTGATTGGAAATTTCTTACATTAAGTGGGTCTGGGTGTACTTTTCATAATTTGACGCAACTGAATTCTTGTATTTTTTAAACATTTTATTCTTATTTTAATATTTTAAAATAAATTATATTATAATATGATTTGACACGTTAATTTTATCCTTATCCATAAAGAGACTTCCATGTCACTCTTTTTTTTTTAATATCTAATTTGGATAAAAAATTATTTTTCAACCTATGGGATGGGGTAAAATTGTCTATAACCTGATGCCACCTTCAATAGGGTAAAATCCCTTATGCCATTAGGGCATAAGTCCTGGACCTCTGTTATTTTTTAGAAAATTTTTTATTTTAAATTGAAAAATTATTTTTAGAAAAAAATAGATAAATTAATATTTTTTTAAAATACGTTTGGAAAAAAAAGATTTATAAAAAATTAAAAAATCAGTCAATTAAATCAAAAAAATTTAAATCTGCTTAATACCCTATATATATATATATATATATATATATATATATATATATATATATATATATATATATATATATATATATAATCAAATTCAATCTTAAATCATGGGTAAGTTTCATAAAGATATGAAGAGTAAACGAAAATATGTAATTTATATCTTGTAATTCTAATTTGAAGAAATTCAAGGATCAAATTGTTGAATAAAAATTAGTTAAGAAACTTAAATGTGCCTTTTGTAATTAAAAGTAACAAGGTTAAAAAGATTATAGACTAACTAATAAATTTTAATTTAGTGATACTGATCAATTGGAGCTCCGACATATCGAATTTAAATTTCAATATGATGCCTCGTAATTTTTATTGTAAATCTAATATTAATTGCAACTTAAATATTGAAAAACAAAGTAAAAATCAATTAAATAAATAAATTCCAACATGATAATCCTAGAATCAATCTAGAGATGCCCCAGATTGGCAGTTGAAACAGAAAAAAATTAAAAAAAAAATCAAAGGAAAGGGACAACTTATTAAAATTAATATACCTTCGTAAACACGGCAGAAAATCTCATATGAATATATTGTACCAGACTTTCAAAACAAGCATTATGATTATCTTTCCTTAAAGAGAGAAACTGAGAAAGCAAAAAAAAAAAGACTAAAGTTGTGGTAATTGCTTACCGCTAACTGCTTTCTCATTGCAGTACTGTTGTACAGAAGTTGAAGACCTTTTTGTAAGTCTTTGAATGATAATGATAATCCCAATCCAATCTCTTTTTTTTTCTATTTTTTTTTTAAAATTGATGCAATTATTTCTCATTTTGGATGTTATTTTTATGATATTTTTATTTAATTTCATTTAATGCAAAGCATGTGGGTGTGGATTTTGGCATGTGATGCCACCTAATACTATATATATATATATGAAGATGAATAACCTAATAATGGAGAAATTAAAGTCATCTCATAGAAATTTCATTTGGTGCTGCAGAGGGAGAAACTAAATCACTATAGCTTTTTCAAGAATTTCTTTTGACAGAGATTTATTTTTCTGGTATGTTGCAATCCTTATTACCAAATTTCCTTCTTTATCATCTCTTTTTATTTTTACAATTTTAAATATTTTTTTTCAAGGCTTTAAGCACCTTCATCGCTTATAACCCTTTTTCCTATGCTTTTTCCTTTCTAAAATCTAGCAAAAAAAAAAATTCTAGACAATACTTGGATTAATTAAATCCATGGTTGTTCATGAATTAATGAAAATTACAATTTTTTTTTTGGTCATTTTAAAAGTTGTTATGTCTCTATATCACTCTAATATCTAATCCTTTGTTTTCTCCAACCTAAAAATGTAATTATTTTTTAATATATTTATAATTAATCAAGATATATTAATTAAGATAAATTTATAGTTCTAATCATGATAATTATTTTTTTATGTAATGTTTTTTTTCTTGTTCCTATACTTTCTGAAAAGTTAATCATTTGACATAAAGAAAGGAGAAAGAAGGATATTTAAGTGGAGTGTTAGGGTATTATAAAGGATGAAAAAAAAAACCCCAAGTCTCTCATTATTTTTTAGACTTATTAATTCAAAATATATAAAAAAAGATCAGGAGATAAAAATAGAAATAAATTGTGAATTTCGAGAATCAAACACAAATCATTTACTTGAAAATAACACCTCACCTTTAAAAAAAAAACCCACAAGACTCTCATTATTTTTCAGACTGTTTACCGAAAGTGGATTGATATTACAATATGTTATTTAATATATTAAGCATAAATTATATAAAATTAATTGATTTTGTTTATATATTTATTTATTTAATTTTTTTCATAATTGAACATATTTTATTATTTTAATATCTTAATTATAATAAATAATTATATTACATAATTATATTTATATATCATATATAAATATATAATTTTAATAATAAATTATATATCTATCAATAATTTTACATTATAACAACAACATTTCAAATAGTTTTATAACAATAAATTTTCAATTAGTTTTATGTTGAATTAATATAAATCCACTTTCAGTAAACAATTAAACAAAAAGTTGCCTCAACATGCTCTTAACTAGAAAAGAAAAAGAACAAAAAGGAAGAATGTTAGTGCATAACGGCAAGAATCTCGTGTCTCATTTATTTAGGAGGAAAAACGAAATTAAGAAACCAAACAACGCGTTTTTATTATTATAAGTCTGTTTGGTATTGTATTTATTAAAAATATTTTTAGAGAAAAAAATTTATTTTTAAATTTTTTGAATTTTAAAACTGTTTTTAAAGAAAAATAGAAAGTATTTAGAATTATTGTTAAGTGTTCAAAAAACAGGTTTATATTTTTTTTCGATTTAATAGACTGATTTTTTTAAATTTTTATAAACTAATTTTTTTAAACATATTTCTGAAAAAAATATCTATTTATATGTTTATTTCAAAAAACAGTTTTCAAAACTTAAAAAATTTAAAAATAAAATTTTTTATTTCAAAAATATTTTTATCAAATGTAATGTCAAATGAAACATAAATAGATATTTTTATAGAAGTAAATTTGAGAAAATTAGTTTATAAAAAATTAAAAAAATCAGTTAATTAAATTATAAAAATTATAAATCTATTTTTTGGACAACTAACAGCAATTTCAAATATTTTCTATATATTCGCTCGATAATGAAGAATATCCTTTTATTTACTGGAATGCAATTCTTTCACCTAATTTTCTAATTATTCATTCTAGAAGGCAGCTGTTATATTTTACTTATATATTTATTTATGCTCTCTCTCTCACACACACAAGCTTGATATTCAGTCCCTTCATCAAGCAGAAACAGTCGCTGTGTTTTTTAATCAGGAAATTGCAGATTTTTTCAGTTTCAGACCAATTTCAGGTTTGTATATCTATTCGGTTGTTTAATGTTTTATTATTATTATCATGTATATAAAGCAAATGGGGTCAACCTCCGCTTTCACTGTGAATTGTTTGCTGTTTTGCTTCTATTATTATGCCGTACAGCTGCAAAGATAAGACCTTAGCCCTAACTCACTCACTCAAACCATGTTTGCCATTGAGAATATCGCTTTTAGAAATAACAAAGATTTTAATTTTGATCGGTAGAAATAAACTTTTTAAAAATACAATTTTTGTTGTTTGCCAAAATAGCGTTGGAAATAATTATTAGAAAGATTAGAGATTTGAATATATTGAAATGTTTCTTATTCTTATGTGATTTGGTAGACTCCAAATTAATTATAATATTTTTTTTTTCAAGCTGATTATAATTTTTTCCGTGCGTTCAAACTTCCAGCCAAGTGAAATAACAGTAAGGACATAAATCATGATTCAAGCCTCCATTCTTCCTAACAGTTATTTTGGACCACATTTGCTAAAATGACAGCAGGTGCTCTCATAGTTTTTGAAAAGTTTGTTTGTTTCTTTTGAAACTAAAACCTCAAATGGATTTTCAGTAATTTATTATTTTAGAAAAAAACTATTTTCATTTATTTTAAAAAAATTTTAAAGACTGTTCTTAAAAATAGATAAATAAATATTTAAAAAAAATTATTCAATTAAATTAAAAAAAATTCTAAACCTAATTTTCTAATACTAACTGCAACCCCAAACCCTCCCCCCCAATCACCGTATCAGTATTTGTTTTTCAGTTTTAATTAATTCAGGAATTGGTGTTATTTAACTATTTTTCTCTTTGTTAGTTTTTTTTTTTAATCTTTGTTCTTCAGACTACGCTTTTTGATTAAGTGGAAATCAGTTTGCAAAAAAAAAAAAAAACTGATTGTGTATGTGTGTGTGTTTTTATTTTTATTTTTATGGTTTGGAAAGAAAATCCGCCAGTGAACATGAAAATCTGTTTGTGTTTTGTTTTGGACGGAGAAATTTTGAGGTTTTGAGAGAACACTGAGAATCTGTTTAGAATCTGAGTTTGAAGTTTTATTGGTGAAAGAGAACTAATGTAAAGAGAGTGAAATCTAAGAGGCTAATGGTGCCATCTCTCCTGCGACAGTAAATCGAATGAGTAGATTCAAGGAATCGCCGTACACGCGGCGACGTGATCTAGAGTCTGGAGGAGGTAACGACACTGACGACGATTCCTCTGGCCCCTTCGATATATTGACCACTAAAAACGCTTCTATCGATCGTCTACGCCGCTGGAGGGTATATAATTTCCCATCTCTTTTTATTTTAGTGTGTTTTAATGAATTATTTTCTAGGTGTTTAAGTGATGATTTGATGTATGAAATTTATTACGCGCAAGTTTGTGCAATGGGGTAGCCGCTCGTCATGTTGATGCCTGATATTAATGTTTTGTGCAAATTGGGATGTGTTTCTTTGTAGCAAGCTGCTCTTGTGCTTAATGCTTCTCGTAGATTCCGTTATACACTGGACTTGAAAAAGGAAGAAGAAAAGCAGCAAATATTAGGAAAGATAAGAACGCATGCACAAGTCATACGAGTACATACTCTCTCAAACTTGAATATTCTTTTTTATTATTGGCTTTGCATGAGCTTATATATTACTTCATGTTTACTTCTATATTAGGCTGCATATCGTTTCAAAGCAGCTGGGGAGCAAGCAAATGGTACATATTTTTTGTACATGTTTTGTTTGATGTGTAAACTGAATTCTATGAATAGTATGATATGGTTTTTCTTAGGCTTAACTTTTATGGCTTCTATTTGATCTGTTATTAATCCTTTGTGCAATTTGTTTAAGTGTTATAAAAAGTAAAGGGAAATATCTCTATTAAGTGGTTAAAATTAGCAGAGCAACTTTTACGAGTCAGTACTCATTCTCTAGTAACTCATCCTTTTGTAGTTATCATTCGATTCCAACATTCTCAATTGCTTTAACAACTTTAGCCACTCAATTGAGATACTTCTCTTTTGGTACATGTGTTTTACTGCATCTTATCCTGTGCCTTTTATTTCAGTGGAGAACGTTATAAACAAATACAGGGATCCTTCATGTATTTCATTTTGTTGCTGCCTATGTTCATCCTCTTTTTCTCATAATTGTTTAAATTGATGCTAGAAATTTTGTTGAAACGCCATAATCTCTTTCCTGGCTGACCCATCCTGGACATCCTTTCTTTTATTTTTTGTTTTCCCCAATGTTTTATTTAAAATTATGACCTATATATGCAAGTTGCTCTGGTTGCAGCAAGAGTATCTTCCCTTGGGTTTCAAGAGACTACTAGGCTGATTTGCAGTAGACTTAGTAAATCATGCTGGGTTTATGAGGATTCATTGATTTTTATTTCCTCTGCAGGTGCCACAGAATTACATCTAACTCCTAAAGGTGACTTTGGAATTGGACAAGACCAACTTTCTACACTGACAAGAGATCATAAGTCTAATGAGCTAGAGGAAATTGGAGGGGTAATTATACAATATACGTTCCTCTTGATTGATTTGTGTGCTCTTTAAAAAATTTGTCTTGCATTCTTTTTCTTGTTGCTTATTTGCTATAGGTAAAAGGTCTTGCTGATCTCTTAAAAACAAGCCTAGAGAAGGGGATTCGTGGAGATGATGCTGATTTACTGAAGCGCAAGAATGCATTTGGATCAAACACTTATCCTCAGAAGAAAGGAAGAAGTTTCTGGGTAATTTTTGTTGCAGATTTGTATTTGCATTTTTTTTTGGTTATTTTCTTACTGCCTTTTGCGGTGCATTATTGAAGAAATAGTGTACAAGCTTCGCTAAGCTTAGATTTATATTTTATTATATAGATGTTCCTTTGGGAAGCTTGGCAAGATTTGACTTTGATCATATTGATGGTGGCTGCTGTGGCTTCTTTAGCTCTGGGTATAAAGACTGAGGTGAGTTTGCGCAAGGCATAGCTAACTGAATCACCATTTCATAACTTTCTGATGCAGAAGAATGTTTTGAAGGTATTCGAGGTTTTTATGGTTATTTAGTTATTTGTCTGTCATAATTTTTGGAAACCTTACGTATGATTGATTGCAGGATCATACTTCTGAATTTTTGTGTGTTTGGAAAAAAGGATTGAGGTTTTGATTAAAGAAAAAAATTAGTTTGATTACTGGATAACAATTGTGATAAGAGTACACAAGTATAAACAAAATACATACGCAATTCAGTGATATCTTAATTCAAAATAAGAAAGTGCATTTAGGTTCACATAATTGATGGACATACTTTCAACACTTATTTGTTATCTTTTAGTTTGTAATGCAATGAAAGTTTTCTTAAAGCAATTGATTTCATGAATTAGATTAGTGGTTTAGTCTGAAGTTTCATGAATATCAGTGTTCTTTTTGGGTGAGGGGTTCTTGGAAAGGAAGTTTGGAGATTCTTACGCTTGATAATTTGGCTTTTGATCCATTCTAATGAGGATAGCGTATTTACATGATCTTTTAAGATAATTGAGGTTTCTAAATTAATAAGATAATGGATGATCATTGGTTCGTGACAAATACTTAGTTGATGGAATACTTGATTAATTTATGAGAGGTTCTTGTCTTCTAGGTTGCTTGTATGAGTTGCTCTCTATTTTCTAGTTCGTCTTTTTACCTGTGGGATACTTAATTTCTTATTATACTCCCTCTGTCCCATTTTGATAGACTTGTTTGTATGTTTACATAGATTAAGAAATGTAGGTAATATGGTTAAAAATATCCATTTTGTCTAATGTAACCCTACATTAATTATGGATATTTTTAAAAAATTAAGATAATAACTCATAGTTGTTGATAACAAGGCACATTATAGAGGGACATAACAAAGAATTAACACATAACTATATTTTCAAAGTGGAAAGTGGACTATTCTTTGGAACAAATAAAAAAGTGAAGTAAGCCTATCAAAATGGGACGGAGGGAGCATTTAATTTGAAGTGATGATCAAAAATGTTTTTTCTCTGTTGATATTTTTACTTGGGGACTTGATGCCACTTTTATCTTCCCTTGAACTTATAATTTGTCATGGATTGTGAGTATCTGTAGAACTTTTGCATTTCCTTTGTTCTTTGTTTTTCTGTTAAATGATTGGTTGTATGATCCCAGTGTTGGTCACTTTTTATGCCATTTTGTAATCCAAAAAATTCTGCATTTACTTCTGTTTCCTTTACATGTAGGGTATAGTAATGAATGAATTTTCTTTTGTAGGGTATTAAGGAGGGATGGTATGATGGTGCCAGCATTGCTTTTGCAGTTATTCTTGTCATTATCGTGACGGGTATGGAAGGAATTGTTCTTAATCATGAAACTTGTAGATTGCAATGCTGTCTTAAATTTGTAGAGTACAGGCAAATCTTTGCCCTTGGGCAATTGAGCATTTGATTCCTTTCCTACACTGGCACATATGCAAACTTTTGTAGAGATTGGAGTTCTATTTCCGCTCAAATTGTTATAGTTGCTCACTGTCTTTGGGAAAGTAGAACATTTAATATATGAATGTTTGAGTTGAAGAGAAGATGCAGAAGCATTTGCATTTGTTATCTTAAGCATACATAGTATTGATACATCAATCAAATGTTTATTTCATAAATACACCAAGGTCTTTTCAGGTTGTCCAGTGGAATTATTCATTTGTCTCATTCCAAAAGAGAATATCCATAATTTTCTCTTTTTTCTGTTTCAGCTGTGAGTGACTATAAACAATCTCTTCAGTTCCAAAATTTAAATGAGGAGAAGAGAAACATACATTTGGAGGTGTGCTTCTGCATAAAAAGTGTCTTCTTCTTGCCTTGAATTTTACTTACTTTTATATATTGTCTCAAGAAATGTTTGTGTAGGTTATCAGGGGTGGTAAAAGAGTTGATGTTTCAATATACGACATTGTTGTAGGAGATGTTGTGCCCCTCAACATTGGTGATCAGGCAGGCTCTTCTTTAATTGTTGTAATTTTCACTCCCGATTTTAGCTTAATTTATTAATAACCTAAATGCATCTTTAGGTTCCTGCGGATGGAATTTTAATCATTGGTCACTCTCTTGCTATCGATGAATCTAGCATGACTGGTGAAAGCAAGATTGTAAGTCTTCTGGCGTATCCTATTTTGTGTTGTAATTGCATAGGGTAATTAGTTTATTTATATGTGATCACTATTTCTGCAGGTTCACAAGAATTCCAAGGAACCATTTCTAATGTCTGGCTGTAAAATGGCAGATGGTAGTGGCACCATGCTGGTATAGTTCATTTTGTTTATCGTCTCCCAGCATAGTGTTTTATTCCTTTTCATAAAGCACCTGTCCTTGATTCTTGATTACCATGACATACAGTCAAGAGTAATCTTTGATTTACTGTTAAGAGAAGAGCAGGAAGAGCAAATTGGGTGTGTGGAGTGGGTGGTGTCCAAAGTTTCTACTTGGTAGTTTTTTCTGTGGTGTTAAATCTTTGAGTTATTTTGATATACATAAGGGATGCATTCAAATACCTTCATTATTTTATCCAACATAAATATTGACAATATCATACAGATACAGTTCACTTTTATGCTTCCATTCTCATCTTTGAAAGTTACTAATTCCATTGCATTCTCATTTAAGGGGTGTTTGGGATTGCTATAGGGTGTCAAAAAAGTTGGTTTAAAATTTTTTTGATTTAACGACTAATTTTTTAAATTTTTTATAAGCTGCTTATCTTAAACCGGCTTATGAGAAAAACATCTATTTACTATTTTTTCTCCAAAAACAGTTTTCAAAATTCAAAAAAATTATAAATAAATTTTTTCCCGAAAAGTGTTTTTCCAAACGTAATGTCAAACAGAACCTTCAAAATTTCCTTTCCTGGTTACCAGGATAACAGGCCTTCAATTATGCCTATTTTTGAAAGCACTTACTGGTCTAGAGGGGATATTATTATATGCTCAAGAAAGAAAAACCTGAACCTAAGAATGATTGAGATTTATTGCAATACTGTGAACTAGTGAATTTTTTAAACTATTATTTACTTTCTGGATCAATTTGAATTTTCCCTCACAAATTTTAGTATGTTTTTTTCTAAGATTTTATATGCTCAAACATTTTTTTTTCACTTTTCTGTATTTTTGGTATGCGTATTCTTCTACCAATCCCCTTACCTAAGCCTTTTTGTTCAGTTTTTCTTTTTTTCACAAGATTTTTCTATAATTCATTCGTAAAGTGTTTGGACTGATAAGAAGTACTTGATGAATAATAGCAATAAACTGTCAATATGATTTCACATGAAATCGAAGGTACAGTTTGTTGTTTGTTTACTTTCCCATGTCAATTCAGTGTCATGGTCATGATGTGACTGCCATTTTTGAGTTTTCTTCTTTTTTAATTTTCATGAAGTTATTGGTGGTGGTGGTGGTCTCACATTTTTACGCAGCATTTCAACTCTTCCAGTTAATACATATTACAACTTAGTATCAGACAAAATAAAGTAAATTAAATTGTTTATTTTCAAAGAGAGAAGAAAATGGAAGAGACTTCATTGGTGTCAATTTGTCATCATGGCTAGCATATGTTATTTATTTCCTTTTTTCTTTTTCAGGTGACAAGTGTTGGGATTAATACTGAATGGGGGTTGCTTATGGCTAGTATTTCGGAAGACACGGGAGAAGAAACACCATTGCAGGTTGCTTTTTTTTTTTTAATTGTTGTCATTTAAGTTTAGTAGTGTTAACAGTTTTTGCTTATTTATGGATGATTGGTTATAGGTGCGCTTAAATGGAGTTGCAACTTTCATTGGCATTGTTGGATTGACTGTAGCTCTTCTTGTATTGGTTGTCCTTATAGCCAGGTGACTTAGCTTTCTCTCTCTCTCTCTCTCTCTCTCTCTCTCTCTGTTTTCATTTCATTTCTTGCAATTTTCCTTCCTACAGATTTTTTACTGGCCATACCAAGGACGCTAATGGAAGTCGTCAGTTTGTTGCGGGTAAAACAAGTGTTGGTGATGCAATAGATGGAGCTATTAAAATTCTTACTGTTGCGGTATGTGAACCTCTGACAAGAGGCTCTTCCTATGTTCAATTGTTTTTTTCTCAGCTTATGTTTGATGTTTTCCAGGTCACCATTGTTGTAGTTGCAGTGCCTGAAGGGTTGCCTTTAGCTGTTACATTGACGTATGTACTTGAAATAGACCTTTCTGCATTTCTTGTTCTATATTTTTTGTCTAATCATCAATTAAGTATTCATTCTTAAATAGTTGTTGGTAATTCTTCTCTTCTACTATCACTTGTGATAGTGTGGCCCTGTGGATTGTTGGTTTTATACCAGATCAACTTCCAACCACCCTTCATATGGCAGCAGATGCTATTTCATTTTGGGATTTTCTGATTTCATTTTTGATATCCTTAGGAGTTTCTTTTTTGCTTACTTTTTCTTAATTTTCTTCGACAGTCTTGCCTACTCTATGAGAAAAATGATGGCGGATAAGGCCTTGGTATGTTTGATTTATTTCGGTTGGTTTTTTGCTCAACTTTGACAGTCTGTGGTTAACTGAGATTGAATGCAGGTGCGTAGGCTTTCTGCCTGCGAAACAATGGGCTCTGCAACAACTATTTGTAGTGATAAGACTGGGACTTTAACCCTGAATCAGGTAAAATTATAGTACAGTGATTATAGTTCAGTTTCACTGTAATTTGAGGTTCTCAATTTTGCAAATGAATCTAGTGCACTTGAATGCCTTTACTTTCTCCTTGTTCAATTTCTTTAGAGCCATGTTAATAGTAAAGTAGCCAGTTTCCCATGATAAAATTTCAGTTTGAATCTTTACGGACATCTTGTTGTTTGTTAGCATTGAGTGGGTTTGCATTGGAAGAAATACTCCCAGTGCTTCTTTGATGTGTCATGAGGAAAGTGTTGTTGCTGAACCTTTTCTTTTTTGGTGATAGATCTTAGGGTGATTGATATATAACTTTTATATTTTCCCCCACCTATTTGAGTAAGTAATGGGTTTCTATTATTCACAGATGACTGTTGTTGAAGCTTATGTTGGTGGTCAAAAAATTGGTTCTCCAGAAAGCAAAGCACAACTGTCTCCAAGTTTGTCCTCTTTACTAATTGAGGGAATTGTACAGAACACAAATGGCAGTGTTTTTGTTCCTGAGGTAGGAATATCTAGTGTATCTTCCGAGCAATGTAATTAAATAGAAAGCCAGCTAATATAATATAATTAACATCAAGGTGTGTTATTGCACTTTGGTAGGGTGGAGGAGAGGTGGAGATTTCTGGATCACCGACTGAGAAAGCTATTCTTGTTTGGGGAATAAAGGTTTCTTTGCTAACTCAATTCTTTTGTCAATTAGGAGATTTTAAAGTTTTAAAGTAATTGTGGTTTCTGGTTTTCTGTTTGCAGCTGGGGATGGATTTTGATGCTGTCAGATCAGGATCAACTGTTATTCATGTTTTCCCATTCAACTCACTGAAAAAAAGAGGCGGTGTAGCAGTACAACTGGTATTGTGATTGGATTCTTATGAAGTTTTACAGAGATAAACTAGTGAATTTTGGAAGACTGAGTTTCTTAAAGTTGATTGTTGCTTCTGTTTCTGGTTCCTTATTATATGCTCAAAGTCACACCCTAAGAATTTTTCACAGGCATCTGATAATCATGGGATGCATTATGCTTTATATATTTAAACTATAAAAAAAAGGGCTTGCTGGAATTTTGATCAACTAGTGTTTTGTTGGGTCATGTTGAATTAAGTGAATCAAAAACCAACTTTACTTGTTTTTTTTTTTTTTTACTTTGTCTAATTCTAAATTAATAATAGTGTTGCAATAGACAAGTGGGTTTTTAGTCTCAATTTCTTAACCTATTCTTGTACATTATGCTTCTAGAGGAATTACAGTTATTTTGGTCGTTATACCTTAGGAGAATGGGTATTGATATTCAAAGTGGTTGAATTCGTGCTGACTTTACCAATGGCAATTATCATTAATTTTTGTCAAGCTGGTAAGTAAGTTGAAAAAATGAACCAAACTGATTTGCTGAAATTTTTGCTTCTATCAATGTGATGCAGTTCAAAAATTCAATTATTTTGTCAAACAATTATAGCTCTCTCTATTGGTATATATACGGGAAATATTTAGTTTATTGTAGGATGTAGAGATAGGAGCTCTTTAAGCAAAAGTTGCATGCATGAATAAGAGATCAGTTGCTTCTTGGTTTATATTTTCCTAATGATGTACCTCGGAATAATAACTCTATAAACATGTGTCAATTTTGAAGTTTTTGCTTATAATAACAGTTGAATGTTTTTTCAACTAGAGATTATATATAGAGATAATCATACAAAATAGTTTCACTGTTGCATTGTCGTGACTTTGTTACTCCTAAATTTTGTTGCAATTTACAGCCTGATTCTGAAGTGCATATACACTGGAAGGGGGCTGCTGAAATAGTCTTAGCTTCATGTACAGCTTACATGGATGAAAATGATCACATAGTACCAATAGACAATGAAAAGGTTAGTCAAAATGTTTCCTTTCTGGGGGTTAAATTTTTTAGAGAGTTGTTCATTGTTATTTCTCCTTGTTTTGGGCAGGTTTCTTATTATATTTGTGTTGAAAAACCTGCAGTAGAAGTGCTTGTTACATGAGTTCATGCTTAGTATTGATGAAAGATTCCTGGTCATGTAACTGGCTACTGTCTGCAGGCATTATTCTTCAAGAAAGCTATTGAAGATATGGCGGCTGGCAGTTTACGTTGTATTGCCATTGCCTATCGGTCTTTTGAGGTGGCTAAAGTCCCAGTTGATGAACAGGAGCTAAGCCGATGGCCATTACCTGAGGATGATCTGGTTTTGCTTGCTATTGTTGGTTTAAAGGTATTAATTCTCATTCACTTAGTAGCAGAGAACTAAGGCTCTAGAGTTTTATGATCCAATTTTGTCTGTTTTTTTTCCTTTTATGTTTTTTTTTTTTTGGTTTTGAATTGCTTCATTGTTGTAGATTAGATTGAGAAACTCCTGCTTTAGTGGTATGGTTTTAATTTGTGATGGGATTTAGGAGTTGTCCATTTCTTATTGAGTTTTCAGTAGCATATAGGAATTCAGATCATCAACTGTATGCTCTTTTAAGGTCCTACAGTTATAAATATGATGGTCATGGGATTTTAATTGGATTTTGTGAAAATGTGGATTCAAGTTTTTTCAAACACTTTGATGCTTGAACATGGGATTAGCATGCTAAATCATGTTGATAATGAGTGCAGGATCCATGTCGACCAGGAGTCAAAGAAGCTGTGGAACTTTGTCAAAATGCTGGTGTGAAGGTAATTCTGTGATGCCAGTCTATGTGTTGAAACTGTGCTCTTGTGAGAGATGTGAGCCATGCAGCTGTTTATTGCAGCATATGTTTTATTCCAGTTCGTTTGTTTAACCTGCTTACAGTTTGACATTTCAGAACTGTTTCATGACAGTATAGTTGGGCTTCTGAATAATGGGGTTGTGACTTGCTTTCAATTATTGTTTTGCCCTTTTGAATCATGACTGCCTTCTATTGATACATAATAGCTTGTCATGTAATTTCTCTATGATGCTATTAATGTTAGTTCTTGCAATATTTGTTCTCTGTGGTGATTGTAGTGACCTCATCTTGGTCTACTTTGGAGGAGCCATATCTCTTATCCTAGTTTTGGGTATCTGAGATGAGAATCTGGTTTTAGGGTGTGCATAATCAGAATTAAAGAATTGTAAGCAAATAAAATGTGAAATGGATTAAGATAATGATATAATAAAGAATTGCAATACTAATAAAACACTTGTTGATCATTTGTTTCATTAAGCAGCTATGAATTGTGTTATTTCGTCTCTTTGTTGCTCAATTTTGCACTATTATGTGTGTTTTTTACGTTCTTTTTTAGTAAGTGTTTTATTTTGCCTAAAACTAATTCAGCAATTTTTTTTTAAGAAAAAAGATCTGGTTAGGAACATGTATTTGTACTTGTTTACATATGATATAAGGTTGTTCATTTGTTGCCTGTGCATGTTTTTAACCTTTTAAACAGAGTAGAACATTTAGCTGTGTAAGCTTCTGTTAAAACAAAGGACTATCTATTTGATGTAATGTTGTTAATTTGTTGCTTGTTAATGTTATCAACCTTTTAAACAGAGTAGAACATTTTAGCTGTAAGCTTCCATTAATAGAAAGGACTATGTTGTTGTCCTTTCGAATTTCTATTCGATGAGATTTAAGCACTGTGGTTTTATAGTTATTCTCAACATCACTATGCCGAAAGGACTATTCTATCTCCCTTCTTTCATAGGTGCGTATGGTCACTGGTGATAATCCACAAACTGCTAGAGCAATTGCTTTGGAATGTGGGATATTAGCTTCAGAAGAAGATGCTGTGGAGCCTATTCTTATTGAAGGAAAAGTATTTCGAGAGTACTCAGCCGAAGAAAGGGAAAAAATTGCTGAAAAGATATCGGTATGTCCATTGGTCCATGTTTGAACTTGAAATTCTTCCAAGAATCTTTGGACATCCTAATAGCATTATCTAAATGGTAAATTTATTTTAAATTTGCTCTTCTGTGAATCATGTATAGGTTATGGGACGCTCTTCTCCGAATGACAAGCTTCTGCTTGTGCAAGCATTAAGAAAGAATGGACATGTTGTTGCAGTAACTGGAGATGGTACCAATGATGCTCCTGCCTTGCATGAGGTTTGTTTGTGCAGTTTTCTTTTAAATTCATGAATTTCCTTTTTTATGTGAAAGAGCATTTTGGTTAGGCAACTGATAAGAATAAACAGTTATCCTTTCAGTCATACATTGATCGTCTGGTTCTGTTCTTTATGCAAAACTGCTCTTTCATGGTGCTCCTTATTTGTCCCTTTCAAATATTAGTATGGGGTGTGCTTGCACAATCTTGTATTATGTTATCTAATTTTTTTTTTCCTTATTATTGTTGTTTATATTGTTATCATTGTTATTTTTTGTTCAGGCAGATATTGGCCTTTCAATGGGTATCCAAGGAACAGAAGTCGCTAAGGAGAACTCAGATATCATTATCTTGGATGATAACTTTGCGTCAGTTGTAAAGGTTAGTTATTTTTGCCTGCTGTAGTTTGATTATTTGATATTTTGTTGTTGAAACAATGATAAAACATAGGTTGGCATGATGTGTCTGTGACTCCCTTTTCATAATTTTGTACTTATGTGAGGTACTAGCCTTTTTCTATTATTGTATATTTTGTTTAGCTGCTATTCATGAGAGTCAAGTATGATTTAACTTTCACGTTTATCTGCTATTTCACCAAAATTTGTATTCAACCAATGGAATATTTAATTCTTTTTTTAATCAGTGAAATTATTAATAATTTTTCTGTTGTACGTAGGTTGTACGATGGGGTAGATCTGTATATGCAAATATTCAGAAATTTATCCAGTTTCAGCTTACTGTTAATGTTGCAGCTCTCGTTATAAATGTTGTAGCTGCAGTTTCATCTGGTGATGTCCCCTTGAATGCTGTCCAGGTTTGTGGCTTTTCTTCTCCCATTCTCGGGGAAAGAAGGGGAAAAAGGATAGACCCATAGAAACTCTGTTGGCTTTTCCTGTAGTTACATTTCTATGCTTCTTCTTTTTTTTCAATTGGTGCAGCTTCTCTGGGTCAACCTTATCATGGATACTCTTGGAGCTTTGGCATTAGCTACTGAACCTCCAACAGATCACCTCATGCATAGAACCCCAGTTGGTCGTAGGTAAGTAATAATATGATGGCTGGCTTCTTGGCAAACTGCTGTTTGTTGAGGATCTGGAGGAAGTAAACTTGACCTTTAAAACTAATTCAGTGTTTATGCATACTAAAATGATAAAGTTGATTTCATATCCTTAAACTAAAGGTGGTTGGAAATCCAATATGAAGAAAGGTAGCAATGACCATCTTTGACTTAAAGATGGTTTGGAAATAAAATTTTAGGAAAATTGGGAATCCAGGTTATTTTGTAGCAACATCTTGATGTTGGTCTTTTTAAGTACCGTTGTCTTAGTTGCTTCTACTCAATGATGGTTTGTTTCAACATCTTGGAACCTGCCTAGAACTGCTTGAGGTTAAGCTGCCTCTTTAAGATGAAAAACTTGTTCAGTAAGGATAAAAGTTGTGGCCTTTGTAGCTTTGTACTTGATGATGATGCTAGAAGTTGTAAACCTACATATTGCAGATTTACAAGGAAAATTTCTTTGACCATTTACTGATTTTTGATTTACATTTACTCTGCATTTCTTATTCATAGTTCAAAATTTCAGCTATGTTTGAGAAAATTCTGTTTTGCATTTTTCATGGTTATGTAGATGTGCTTATGTTGTATCATTTATTCAGGGAGCCTCTAATAACTAATATCATGTGGAGGAACCTGCTGATACAGGTATATATGCTTTTATGCTTTCTGGTCATAGGTACCAACAGCTATAGGTAAGAAATATGGATTCAATCTGTCTTGGTCACTTTTATAAATGTTAGTTTCTCTGAAATTTCAGGCGACATATCAAGTGAGCGTGTTGCTTGTCCTTAATTTCCGAGGAAAGAGTTTATTAGGTTTGAAGCATGATGAACCTGACCATGCAAACAAAGTGAAGAATACCTTGATATTCAATGCATTTGTGCTTTGTCAAGTAAAGATCTTACTCTATATATGACATGGCGGAATTAGCAGTTTTAAGCTTTCTTTTCAACTTCCAATATACTCTCACTGGTATTGTGGACTGTTTTTGGGGGTTCTGTCCTTTTATGTATATAGGTTCTCATAACTATGCTGTAGCATTTGATCATACAAGATTGTTGCATTCATCTTCTATGATGGCCTTTGTTTGGGTGGCTTTTTTTCCCCCCTCTTCTCTTCATCAGTCCATTTCCTAGTTCTTGCAACCAATAAATTGTAGTTGTTAATATGATTGCTTTTTTCTTGTTTTCATAGATTGAATTCGTGAATTGAATTAAAAAAGAATTTTAGTTTAGTGTAAATTTGAAATAACTCTAAAAAGTGTGGATTCAAATTTACCTCAGATAAGTTCTTCACGTTCATGACTTTAAAATTTATAAATGAGTCAAATACATCAAAGAACGTGCAGATTTCCATTAAGCAATGTAAACATGCATCTTACTTTTGTTTTAAGTCCCCAAAATTTTCTCCTAAAAATTTTAGCTGTTAAGATTTATCCGTGACCAGATTTCAGTAGGGAGATTCTTCAACACCTCAGCTCCTCTTCTTCTTCTTCTTCTCCTCCTCCTCCTCTCCTTCTCCTCTCTACCGCTTTCTAAGCAGTGAACTCTAAATTGGGATACTTTGTGTATGACAGCTTTCCAGGTATTATTGTCCAAAAGAATTGACCTCATTTGCGAAAGTACTTGTTTGTGTGTCATCATGCCAAAAGCCTTGCATGAGGACAGCTATTTGGTGCTGTTGATTTCTCAAGTCTTCCTTATTTTAGTAGTTACTGATCTTAGCTGGCCAGTTAATGGTTGGAACAATAGTTTGCGTATGATTGATCCAATATGATAGAAGGGTTAGGCAAAGTATAACTAATAGCTAATTGGTTGAACTGCAGATCTTCAATGAATTTAATGCCCGGAAGCCAGATGAAGTAAATATTTTTGAGGGAATCACAAAAAATCATCTTTTCATGGGGATAGTTGCTGTAACGCTCATTATTCAGGTCAGACTTCTTTTATTCTCTTTTTTTTATTATAATTATTTTTTTTTTTAAAAATCGTATGGTTTACTTATCTTATCTGGAGTTCTTTTGATAGGTCATTATTATTGAATTTATTGGGAAGTTCACTTCAACAGTCAAGCTTAATTGGAAGCAATGGTTGATTTCTGTTGTCATTGCTTTTATCGGGTCAGTAATGAGATTTATTTACTTATTTTACCTTTAACGTTGGCAATTGTTCTTCGAACATTGCTTTGTTTGGATGGTTACAAATTTATTCTGCATTACGTAGCCTAACTCTACGATAGCAACTGGATATTTGGCTTTTATATTCTACTTTTAATTGGCAAACCTCTGATTATACCAGCAAGATTACTATTATATGTATTCGGCTTAATTAAAGATTCTATTTTTCCTCCCTTTTAGTTGGCCTCTTGCTGCTGTTGGCAAGCTGATACCTGTTCCAGAAACTCCATTGCACAAGTTCCTTCCAAGACGGTATTTTCGACGCAAAAGCTCTCCAAATTCTCAAAGTAAGAATCAGTTTAATGTTGATGAATATGAAGCATAATTTTTTGCTTCCCATATTCTGGTAATAATAAAAATGTAAAATGTAAAATGCAAATGTGTTTCTCAGGTGAATGAGTATAAAGGCATGAGAGGATTTTACAGCATCTCCCTCAAAACTCTTCAATACAAAGTTTTTAGGACTAAGATTTTTGGTTTATAGGGTGATAGAATAGAATAGAATTTATACGGGTGTTGTTGATATTACAGTTTTATGAAGTTTAGTTTTAGGCAGCGTTATCTTTTGAATGTTTTTTCCAACTTTTTTTTTTCTTTTTTCTCTTCGGCTCTCCACAAATTGCTTTGTCTACTTTCAAACCCGGATGACAAACTGACAAGGACTCGAAAAGGAAATTATACTTTTGTGCTTGTGGATTCTGTTTGTACAGACAGATATTAACTTGAAATTTAAAATGCTTTTCTATAATTTTTCTTTTAATTGCGGTGGTGCTCAACAGCAAGGGATGTGAGAAAAAAATTAAAAAAATTTTGATTGTTATTATAATAATAATAATTATTATTATATCAATTAATTGTTAAAAAAGAACTAAATGTGTAAAGAAATAATAGTATAGGGGCTGTATTCATCAAAATTAGTGCGGTGGTCACATGCCAAAAGTTACATGAATCAATTTATGGCTTTTTGCTTTTGCAGATTTAGCACTTTAATTTTTAACCATTTAATAATTTTGATCGATAAAGATGACTATAAATCTCATGTATTTTAAGTATTAAAAAAGCATTGAAATGTGATGCTGTAGACATCGAGTTAAGCACTCTAAATTAAAGATGTCAAATGATTACTTGAAAAGCAAATGTTTGAGATTCAGAACCTTAATTAATAATAAGCCTTTTAAGACATTATATGAGAGAGTTGAAATGTGTATGTACCAAAAATAGGCTGTTACAACTGGGGTGTAATCGAGTCAATACAGTGTCAGACTCGAGCTCTACTCGATTAAAATATTTGAAGGTCGAGCTCGATCGAGCTTTTTTTTAAATGTTCGAAACTTGACTCGATAAAAATTCGAACTACTCGAACTCGACTCGATAAATTTCGAATTAATAAAAAATTAATAAATAATATACTCAATTAAGTTCGAATAAGCTCGAATATAAGGGTATAAATGTAATTTAATTGAGGTCAATTAAACTTGCGAGTTTTACGAGCTGAGTATTATGATACTAGAACTCGACTCGACTAACTACTCGAGCTCGACTCGATTAATTCCGAGTTGAATTCAAGTATTTTTCGAGTCGATCTCGAGTATCTCGCGAGTAGCTTGACTCGTTTATACCTCTAATTATAGCCACATGTCTCTACTCTTACAGCCATGGACCTATGGCCTGATTTTCATAAGTTACCAGCAAAAGCCCTGGGGTCGTTGGGTATAGCAGAATCCACCAGTGTTATTTTTATTTATTTATTTTAATCCAATTTCACACTTAGATTTCTATCATTTCAGGAAAAATTTAAAAACAAAATAAAAGAAAAATCACTCAACGTTTCACTCCTTTGTTAATTAAATGCTTCTTTTTTCTTTTTACATTTAGACATCTAATGCAATATTTTATCTTCAATTGAATATCTCTATCCATATTTTTGTGTTTAAAATTTCTTTAAAAACAATTAACTTGTGAAAAAAATATTGAATCGTTGGGTTCTTTAAACTTTTTTCTATATGATATATTTTAATTAATAAAATAAGAATATATGTATTCTAATATTTAATATAACTTAATTTTAGTTAAATGATGGTAATATTTGTTTCTTTATTATTTTTAATTCAAAATTTATGATAAAAATTAGGCTACCAAAACTACGGAATTTCATTTAGTATATAGAGGTGGCAATTTTTTACTTGACTTATCTATCCGATTTAAATCCGTTCAGAAAAAGCAACTCCAATCTCACACAAATTCAATGGATCGATCTAAATTGATCCATAAATTTACAAATTGAATTATTATCAAACTGTGAGTTAATTCATTTTGACCCAGATGGGTGGGATCATGGGTCGACCCATATGACCCAACAGCTTATTCAAGGATTTATATATTTGGGAATTTTATTATAAACAAGTTGCTTGTTGGCACCACAAGAAAACAAGTTGCATAGATTCAATTTCCCCATATCTAGTAATTCTCCTAAATCTTCTCTAATCTTGGTTTTGGTTTCTACAAAGAATTTATCATGTAAAAATTCCAAAAAGAAAATATTTAGAACCATAAATCGTCAAATCTTCTGGAATTAGATTAAAATGGCTCAGAGCATATTGCTGAAATTGAAAACCATGTTCTTTATGAATCTTCAACCAAAAAGAAAGAAAGAAAGAAAGAAATACTCCCATTTTGGGTTATTCAAGGATTTATATATTTGGGTTTTAGTTAATTAATCTAGTTTTATGTTGGGTAGATATATAGTTTGTACTTTGTATTTATAAAAAAAGAAAATTATTTTTCGAACACTGCATCTGAACCATTTTGATTTGTAAAATGTGATTAGAAATTGATCCAAATCTAAAATAATGATCTGAGATGTTATGATCCGAACCCAAATCTGTTTGACACGCCCCATTTTCCACCTCAGCTAGCATATATTCAATAACTAAAATCAATTATAAAGAATTTGGGTAAAATCCCATAACAATTTTATTTACTGGGAGCTTTCAATGATGATGATACCATGAATAAACCTACGTTAGCTCTAAGGTGAGAGTGAGACCTTGATTTTAGGGATAACCAACCCAAAGTACAATTTATATGTAATACTTCTTTGTAGTTGAATGTGAATGGGTCATTCTAAGTTGAAGAATTAGAGTCTTAGCTCTAAAGTTTAATTATAAATTTTGTTTTGGGATTTTTCAATAAACAGACAATTTGGGTATGATTCTCCCGGAAAACTTCTAGACTCCTAAAATATAAATTTTTTAAAAAAAATTCACCCTAAATTGATAAATATTTTATATAAAAAATACCAAGAAATTGAGTTTACATACTTCTCAAAGCTCATGAAATGTTTTTCATTCTTCATTTATACTTAAAAGCATGATCTTGTAAGCTAGGTTTGCATTTTGCACGACTTTTCGAACTAATTTGTACTGTGGTTTCAATTAATTTTGCTTCTTTTCTAAGTTTCTTTATTGAAGAACTTTATTAAATGTTAAGTTAGCTAGCTTATGCAGTTTTTAGTGTTAATAGTTTTTAAATATTTATTTTATTTGGTTATTGCTTTAAATGATATGAATTTAAATGTAATTTAATTTCACAATCTTCCAAAAACAATAAACAAATAAGTTGTTCAATTCGCAGAACAACTTACTTATTATTTATACATGTATTCATATATGCTTGGACATAAGGTTTCACCTGTTGGAAGACTTTGAAGGATGACTTGACTATAAATAAGGTTAGGGTTGGATAAATAGCAACAACAATTTCAAGTGAAGGCAAAAAGGTGTTGGTATGCAGCTAAATTTTTTGAAAAATTTGATGTGAGTTACACCGCATATAAAATAAAAAAAATTAAAAATTGCGGTAATTTGAAATTCCTCCAACCAATATTTTTGACTTTTTTTATTTATATTCACACTGAATATTTTGTCTATAAATAGGCAGATCTCCTTTCATTTGAATGACAACAATCTCAATTCATTTGAGAGATAGTTAAATTTTTTAAATATTTCCAAAAATTAGAGAGTGACAAAAATGGTGAGAAAAATATTTTGGGAGTGTTTTTGGAAAACACTTACGTGCTAATATTTTTGGATTTATTTCAAAATTGTTATATTACTTCTAGTCTATGTCTAGAGAAGACTCTCTTTTTGTATCCATTAATTTTTATTAGTGGAAGAAAAATATTCGGAGTGTTATCCGTGGATGTAACCAAAATTAAAAGGTGAGTCACGTTAAATTATCGGTGTTCTTTTTGCTGATTATTTTATTTCACATTTATTTATGTTATTTTATCCGTTGTGCCCAACAAGTGGTATCAGAGTCAGTCTGTCAGTCTTATTAAATTCTTAGTATGCTCTGTGGTTGCAGCATTGACTGATCGTCCATATCAGAAAAAAATTTATTAGTTTACTGTCAGCTGAAGGAGTCTCATTTTTTTTAAAATGAAGACAAAGGACATTAAGATGATCAACTTAAATGATATAAATTATCACATATGGAGAAGCAAAATGAATGATCTCCTATTTGTGATGAAAATGCATCTACTGGTGTTTACTACAACTAAACCCGAAGACAAGGCAGATGAGGAGTGGGAATTTGAGCACGAGTAGATGTGCGGTTACATCCGACAATTTGTTGAAGACAACGTGTACAACCACATCTGCAACGAGACTCATGCTCGGACGTTATGGAACAAGTTTGAACAGCTTTACGCGTCAAAGACAGGTAACAATAAATTGTTTTATTTGACAAAGTTGACACAGTCAAAATACAAGGAAGGAACTTCTATAGCAGATCATCTGAATGAGATGCAAGGGATCATGGACTAGTTATCCAGAATGAGCATAAAGATATATGATGAATTATTTGTTTTGCTAGTGTTGGGCTCTCTGCCAGAGTCATGGGAGACTTTGAAGATTTCAATAACCAACACTGCACCTAACGGTGTAGTCAATATAGAGTCTGTAAAAAGCAATATTCTGAATGAAGAAATGAGAAGGAGATCACAAAACTCATATTTTTCATCACAAATCAGATGTTTTGGTTACTGACTACAGAGGAAGGAGTCAATCTAAACAACAAATGTCTAGAGAAAATAGCAGAGAAAAATCAAACAAATATGATGATATTGAATGTCATTACTGTAAAAAGAAGGGTCATATCAAGAAATACTGCAGAAAGTTCAAAAAGCACCAGAAAGGCAAAGAAATAAAACGAGATGATAATAGTGATGATGACATAACAAATACCATGAACGAATTCAATATCGTTTGTGATGATACTATCAATTTCACATCCCACGAGACCAGTTGGGTAATTGATAGTGGCATTAACATTCATGCCACGTCTCAGAAAAAATTCTTCTCATTCTATACAGCAGAAGATTTTGGTATTGTGAAAATAAAAAATGATAATCTATCAAAAGTTGTTGGTAGAGGAGATGTTTGTCTGAAGACTGTGAATGGTACTAGATTAGTCCTGAGAGATGTCAAACATATTCCAGATATTCGTCTGAATTTGATCTCTATAGAAAACTCGATGATGCAGGTTTCTGCAGTACCTTCTCAAATAACCAATGAAAGCTTACCAAAGGTTCCATGGTGGTGGCTAGAGGCACAAGGCATGTTACCTTGTATGTGATGCATGTAAATCTCTCCAATGACATTGTGAGTGCTATGGAGAAAGACAGTGCTATTGAATTATGACACAGACGACTCGACCACTTGAGTGAGAAAGGGATGACTACTCTTGTCAGAAGGAAGATGTTGCCCGGAATGGATGAAGTGCATTTGGATAAATGTGCTGACTGTTTAGCAGGAAAGAAAAATAGAGTTGCTTCCAAGAGTTCTCCTCCTTCTAGAATGAAGAATGTGTTAGATCTGGTCCATTCAGATTTATTTGGGTTAATGTCAAAGTCACTAGGTGGTGCTCAGTACTTTGTGACTTTCATTGATGACCATTTGAGGAAGACATGAGTGTATACTTTAAAGACAAAAGATCAGGTGTTAAATGTCTTTAAAGAATTTCATGCCTCAGTTGAGAGACAAACGGAAAAGAAGTTGAAATGCATCCAGACAGACAATGGTGGAGAATACATTGGACCGTTTGATGCCTACTGCAAAGAATATGGTATTCGGCATCAGACAACGCCTCCAAAATACCGCAATTGAATGGCCTAGCTGAGAGGATGAATAGAACTTTGATAAAGAGAGTCAGATGTTTGCTCTCACATGCAAAGTTACCTAAAACATTTTGGGGTGAAGCTTTACTCACGGCTGTGTATATATTAAATCTTTCACCTTGTATCCTTCTAAAGTTAAATGTTCCAGAGAAAACATGTTTAGGAAAGGATGTTTCTTATGATCATCTGCGGGTATTTGGTTACAAAGCCTTTGTGCATATTTCAAAAAATGAGAGGTCCAAGCTTGATGTCAAAACACGACAGTGTGCTTTTATTGGCTATGGAAAAGATCAGTTTGGCTACAAATTTTATGATCCAGTAGAGAAAAAACTTGTCAGAAGTCGTGATGCTATTTTTGTTGAGAAGGAGACCATTAGAGATATTGTCAGGACAAAGAAATGTGTTCCTGATTCTAACGGTGACTTAACAGATTTAGAATTGATTCCTCCAATACCGGTGCCAATACAAGTTAGAGATGAATGTCATGTTGATCTGCCTGAAGAAAATAATGCTCCCATCGATAATCCGAAAAATGATGTTGAAGATGATGATGTTTATCATCAACCATCACCTGTGCACTCCCCAGTTCCTGTGAGAAGAAGCAATAGAGCAAGATAACCGTCTACAAGATATTTAGAAAATGAGTATGTGTTACTCAATGATGGGGGAGAATTAGAAAGCTTTAAAGAAGTAATGACTGATAAGCACAGACAGAAATGGACTGAAGCCATGCAAGATGAAATGAAATCTTTGCATGAGAACAATACTTTTGAACTAGTGAAGCTGCCAAAAGGAAAGAGAGCTTTAAAAAATAAATGGGTGTTCAGAATCAAACATGAAGAGAACAGTTCCCATCCGAGATTCAAAGCCAGATTGGTCGTCAAAGGATTCAGTCAAAGAAAAGGAATTGACTTTGATGAAATTTTCTCTCCAGTTGTGAAAATGACATTCATCCGTACAGTGCTGGGGTTAGCGGCAAGTCTTAACCTGGAGGTTGAGCAAATTGATGTCAAAACTGTTTTCCTACATGATGATTTGGAAGATGAGATATACATGGATCAACAAAGGGTTTCAAACATAAGGGAAAAAGGGAATATGTTTGCAAATTGAAGAAAAGCCTCTACGGCTTGAAGCAGACACCAAGACAATGGTACAAGAAGTTTGAGTCTGTTATGGGGGAGCAAGGATACCATAAGACTATTTCAGACCATTGTGTTTTTGTACATAAATTCTCTGATGATGATTTCATCATTCTTCTGCTCTATGTGGATGACATGCTGATTGTTGGCCGGAATATTTCCAGAATTAACAATTTGAAAAAGCAGTTGAGTAAGTCTTTTGCTATGAAAGAGTTGAGGCCAGCAAAACAGATTCTTGGCATGAAGATTATCAGAGATAAAGATGCTAAGAAATTCTGGTTGTTACAGGAGAATTACATTAAGAAAGTACTTTAGAGATTTCAAATGGACCAAGCTAAAATAGTTAGATGTCCTTTTGTTAATCACTTTAAGTTGAGTTCCAAACAGAGCTCATCTACAGACGAAGAGAATAATGAGATGGACAAGATTTCATATGCTTTAGTAGTTGGAAGTTTGATGTATGTCATGGTGTGCACACGACCTGATATTTCTCATGCAGTTAGAATAGTGAGCAGATTCCTTTCAAATCCTGGAAATGAACATTGGACTGCAGTAAAGTGAATTTTCAGGTATTTTTGAGGTACTTTAAAAATATGTTTATGTTTTGAAGATACCAAACCTGTGTTGGTTGGATACACAGATGCATATATGACTGGTGATGTTGATTCCAGAAAGTCAATATCAGGTTACCTGATCACTTTTGCAGAGAAAGTTGTGTCACGGCAATCGAAGTTACAGAAGTGCGTTGCACTATCTACAACTAAAATAAAGTTTATTGCAGCAACAGAAGCATGTAAATAATTGTTATGAATGAAGAAATTCTTGAAAGAACTTGAATTGCAGTAAGACCTTGTGATAGTCAGAGTGTTATCCATCTTGGAAAGAATGTCTCATTTCACTTAAAATCAAAGCATATTGATGTGAGATATCACTGGATCAGAGATGTGATGGAGAATAAGCTACTACAACTTGAGAATATCCATACAAAAGAAAATGAAGCAGACATGTTAATGAAGATTCTACCAAGATCATATTTTGAATACTGTCGATTAGCTATTAGAATGGTGGAGCCCCCACATTGTTGGGAGAGGGAGATTTGTTAGTAGGCAGCCAAATTTTTTGAAAATTTTGGTGTAGGTCCCTCCCATGTGGGTCCCACCATATATAAAAAAAGTCAAAAATTGCAGCAATTTAATTTCGAATTGAATTTCTCTAGCTAATATTTTTGACTTTTTTTGATTTGTGTTCACACTGAATATTTTGGCTATTACTAAATATTTTGCCTATAAATAGGCAAATATCTTTTCATTTGAATTACAACAATCTCAATTCATTTGAGAGAATTTGAGAGAAAGTTAGATTTTTGGAATATTTCCAAAAATTAGGGAGTAACAAAAATAATGAAAAAAAATTTTGGGAGTGTTTTTGGGAAACACTTATGTTCCACTATTTTTGGGTTTATCTCAAAATTGTTGTATTACTTCTAACATGTGTCTAAGAAATATTTTTTTTTTGTACACATTAATTTTTATTAGTGGAAAAAAAATATTCAGAGTGTTGTCCGTGGATGTAATCCAAATTAAAGAGTGAATCACGTTAAATTTTCAGTGCTATTTTTGCTGATTATTTTATTTCACATTTATTTGTGTTATTTTATCCACTGTGCCCAATAAAAGGGATAAGTGGCGGAACCAGAACCCTACGTTATGGGAACAAATCTTTAAGAAAAAGTATAAATTTACATACATTTTAAAAAGTTAAAAGTATACAATTATCTACCCTCAAATAAATGTGACTCCGATATTGAAAAAGATCATATATGAGAAGGCAAAAATGATTAAGACGAAGGCAAGAAGAGGCTATGGAAATAAAGGATCTCAATGCATATACAAGGCAAAACTGATTCATCAAGTTAGGAGGTCTGCCAAGTGAAAGGATTCGTCTAACTTGTGTAGCCTCTAGAGATGCCAGCTAAACATTACTATGAAATTTCTTTTATTGCCACAATATGGATAAATTTTATCTTTCGTCAATATATCACATGCATATTAATATCCAAAATTTTCTATTTGTATTACTCTCTGTACAAAACAAATAATCACACTTTTTCATCCGTCTCAAAATATAATCTCACTTACTATTTTTATACTATAATTAATTTGCAAATTATTTTCTATATATATATATATATATATATATATATATATATTATCCCTATTTAATAGTAGGTCTTATATTCAACAAACTTTTATTTTTAACATTTTAAAGGAAAATTATTTTAACCCATGCGATATATATCACATGAGTTAAAATATTTGTCATTTATTAATGTCAATTTAGATAAAAGAAAATGATAGAAAAAAAATTTGTAATTGATAACAGTTGCTAATTTGAGTGTTTAAAAAAAACACAGAATAGAAAATCCCAAAAGTGTTCTTTTCCTAGAAAAATACATTCTTTTTCTTTATTTTCAAAATTTTCAAATTCTAACAATAAAAGTAAAATGAATTCCATCAATTAAAATTTATTTCCAAATCCAAAAAAAATAAAATTTACCACAAAATTCAAGTATTTTTTTAATCAAAAGGAACTGATTTCTTTTTTTTTTAGCTGTAAAAAAAAGTCATTGTAAACGGCTTTAATTTATTGGCCTTTTTTTCTTTTTTTGGTGATAAAAGTAAAAAAAATTAATAAATATCACTACTCTATGTTCTATTCAATTTAAACCTCAAAGTAGTTAGATTAAAATTTATTTCCATGTTAACAGTTTCAATTTTATAATAGTTATTATATTTTTCATTTTTTTTAACACAACTTATAGTGAAATCACATGATGATCACCAAGATTTGCATACACATTTAAATCAAAGCAGAGGATTGACTGGTAATCTTGAATGTATTTCTACAACAATTACATCATCATTAGGTAATTTGGACATAATGACTGATTTTTTTAATTAATTTGATTTGATTATTTGGGTTTAGGTTGGTTTGTGCTTATTTATGTTCTTCAAGGGGATTATATACGAGTGAGTTTATATATATATATATATATATATATATATATAAAATAAATGGTCAACGATGTACCAGTCTGACTTTTGTAGTAGGAACTGGTATGAGAGTTAAGACTTGTCTGCTGCTATTATTGTGAGGAATATAATAATAATAATAATAATAATAATAATAATAATAATAATAATAATAATAATAAAAGCAAACTGCATAAAAATTTATATATTTTCAAATTTACATCAAAATAATACTATTTTTTCAGTTTTTAAATATACTTAGATATGATTTTAATTTGATTTAACAATGATGTAACATTCCAAATCTAATTTCTTTATTTGACATTATATATATATATATATATATATATATATATAATTAATTAAAAAAATATAAATTTGTTCAGAATTATCCCAATATTCAAAATAAATTAAATTTTCTTAGATATACTTAGATTTACTCATAACTGTTCATTGGACAATTTAACTCTAAAACCCAAAAGCAATATAAATCTACATAAATATAAATATATCTACTTTTAAAACTAATTGTATGTGGATTATATCTACTTAGACATAACTAAATTAACGCAAACATAATTTTAGTATGAGAACTATTTAAATAACTAAATCAAGATAGATTTTAAAAAAAAAAACTAAATGTCACATATACTCATATTAGCAGTACCAAATAAAAAATTAAATTTAGAATATTACATTACTGCTAAACCAAATTAAATTTCTCTCAATACTATATTTGATAATAAATTGAAAATATGCATATTTAAAAGTTAAAAAAATATTTTGATGCAAAAGTAAAATTACATGTTCTTTTATGATAATAATAATAATAATAATAATAATAATAATAATAATAGAATCATCCTTTACATTATGATATATAAATTAATAATCCCACCACTCACATAAAAGGGCTGAAAATAAAATAGGCAAATTAATTAGCTTTCAATCTAATACATATAATGCCAAACGGGGGATATGATATATATGTGACAATTAAATATGTTAATTATATTTTCGAAAAATTAATTGAATCACATGTGAGACTTTAAGATGTAGCCATAGCATAGACACCCAATAAATTAAACATAATTCTAAAGATACGAATTCATGCCCTCTACGTATTTATGGGAGCCGTTGAGTCCCATCTGCTCCATTCCTAAAGTCACAAATTTGTGCCTAATAGCATGATTTATAAATTAATATTCCTTTTTAAATTGAGATTTAATTTGAACAATGTAATTATATACATTTTTTGCACTATGCATATATCATCAATGTTCTGTTTGAATTTGATTTTTATTATTATTTTTAAATCATTGGAGTATTTTGAAATATAGAGAGAAACTATTTTTTAATAAATTAAATAGATTTTTTATATTTTTACTCTCTATTTTATTTTATTTTATATAAATTTATATTTATCAAAAAAATAAATAATTTTTATTATAAACAAAAATAAAATTATTTTTAGAGAAATACATAAATAAAATAAAATAATAAAAATGTATAAAAAATAAATTTACATTAATTAGAATTAGAAAAAAAGAGCGAAAATTTAGCTCTCTCTATGTTTTAAATTTTTTTCTGAATTTTTCCATTGAGTGAAAGTTTCTTTTTCCTAAGGATTTGGTTGCTATAAGACATAGACACCTTAGCTAGGAACCATTTCTGTTTCACAGCTTTGCATATCAGAAATTGCGTAATGAAGGCAGGCAAAACAGATACAGATTAAAGAAAGATGAAAAAGAAAAAATATATTAAAGACCAATATTTTCTTCAAAATCTCAGATCCCCATTTGATGTTGAAGAAACTAAAAATTGAAACCCAGAAATTTGGGGATAATTTCATAATCTTCAAAATCCATTGAAATTGATTAAATTAAATAGAGAGAAGAAGAATTTAGATACAAACTTGAGATAGAGATTTGAGACTAAGAAAGATGATGATATAATTCCAAACGGCGAGCACATGAAATACAAAAGAACTTGCGCTTGATCTTATGGCAAATGGGTAAAAAGCAAAAACTCCATTTTCGCTCAACATCCATGGCTTCCACTTTCCCTCCGCAGTAAGGACACGATCCTGGAGCTAGCTGTCTCCCCAGTTCTCTCTCTTCTTCATCGCACAGAAACACCATACACATTCTCTCTCTCTCTCTCTCTCTCTCTCTCTCTGTTAGCTTCTTCTTCCTTTTTCCTTAATCAGAGGAGAAATTAAGCACAATGATTTTATTGGTTTCTACGCTGCAAACAAGAGAAGTGCTTTTAGTATTTATAAAGTAGAGACTCAGATGTTGTTTGGTTTTGCTTTTACCGTTTGCTTTTTTTTACTATTCTTTTTTCTTATGCGAGACATGACATAAGTCAGTCTTTTTTTTTTTTTTTTTTATTTCTCCCTTTTTTAAACCCTAAAATTAATTTTTCTTTTTATTTTTTTTGTCTTCTTTGCATGATAAAGTAACAAAATACAAATAAATATATAAATGAAAAATTAATTCCACTCTAAATTTAGTCAATCACACTTTTTTTTTTTGTGAAAAAATTTCACATTAGAAAATTGATTGTGAGTTGAAAATAAAATCAATTTTTTGTATAACTTAATAATTTAATTTCTTAATATTTATTTAGCTTAATGAAAAAATGAAAAACATATTAAACAAATAATAAAATTAAAATGATGTTTTAACTAAATGTGTTATAAATATATAAAATTGAAATATATATCTAGTAAAATAAACTGGCGGTAATTCAACTATATTTAACAACTCAATACCTGAATTATTATCGATAATAAAAAAATCACTTAAATTATTATTTTGTAATATAAAACTACCCCACATCACTCATTGTTAGTAGATTTTTCATGTCATCAAAAAAACTATTAATTCAATAAGAAAAATTCAAAATTGAGCTGTTATTTTATTTTTTAATGTAGTTTTACTTTGGTTATTAGATTAGAAAATCATTTAATTAGTGATGATAAAAATTACTAAAAGGTTAAAAGGATAAAAATTATCTTCGAATTCTTGTAATTTGGAAAAAGGAAGAGAACAGAATAGTGGGGGAGGGCATTTCTCTTTTTGGACAGAAAAAATAGATCCCATAAATATTGATAAAAAAACAATAGCCTAAAATTGAAGAAAAGAAATTCAAATACGTTTCATGTTTATATTATAAGATAAAAGTCATGTTTTAATTTAGTAAAAATCCAGGAGTGGGGCCCACAGTAATCTCCTCCAGTTTTTTTTTAAAAAACAATAAAAGACATAACCATTTCCATATATATTTTTTATTTTAGTTTTATTTCTAAATTAATATTGAGGTATGATAACAGTATATGAAATTTATTCAATAATCCAGATATATCTGGTGAATGTCTGGTTTTCATTTAGCATGTCACATTTTAATACAGTTATTCATATTTTTATATGATTAAAAAATATAATTAATATAAATTAAAATATATATACTGCTTAATATAATCTTTTATCAATTAAAGATATTATTAAAAAAAAGAAAATAACTCATATAGATTAATAATGAAATATGTTAATTAGAAATATAATAATTAAATAATTAATATATAACTATAATTTTTTTCAAAAAAAAAATAAACTATCTTTTTTAAAAACAAATAAATTTATCAAAATAGATGGAAAAGAATATTAATTATTAATAATGATGATAAATAATTAATAAATATTATGTATATCTATCTCATGTCCAACATTTTCCAAGAATACCACCTAATGCATAATTTATTTTTTTCAGTGCCTATTTATTTATTTTCTCATGCTGGCTGCTAGTTTCAAAAAGCTGACGTATTTTGGATTTGTGGAGTGGACTGTACACATACGTACAGAAAAATAAAATAAAATCAGAAAATAATTACTAATTGTATATATTAAATGTTGCGTTTTTGGACTTCTGCCTGTTTGTTTTGTTTTCCTATTTCTCTCCAACTCACCATTTTCTTACATCATTCCTAGAAACACAGAATGTATTCTAATTTTATCTTATTCATTTTGGATTAATTACACCCAACATCTTCTAATTTATTAAGAAGTATTTAAAATTACTGTTAGATGTTCATAAAAATAAGTTTATAATTTTTTAATTTAATTGACTGATTTTTTTAATTTTTTATAAACTGTTTTTTTCAAACTTGGTTTTAGAAAAAATATCTATTTACATGCTTATTTCCAAAAGCAGTTTTCAAAATTCAAAAAATTTAAAAATAAAATTTTATTCTCTAAAAAACTTTAGGCAAATGCAATGTTAAATGGATTAAGCTGAATAAATGTATGCAAATCAATAACAAATATGATAATAATGCTGTATTCATATATTGTTGCAAAACAATTATAAATTACACTTGTTAAATTATGTTAGCATTAATGATTATTTCCATAATAATTATTTGACCAACAATATTTATTTCCATAATCATTATTTGACCAACAATATTTTTCCTTAAATTATAAATTAAAATCTAATTTTACGTCCAATCTCTTTAAATATATATAGGAGTAGAAGTTCAGAGTTTCTGCCCAAATAACATATAGGGTTTTACATATAATGGAGAATTTCGGATTTGAGACCTGCTAAATAATATATATATATATATATATATATATATATATATATATATATATATATATATATATATATATATATTGTGGTAGAAAAACTCATCTTAGAGCAATTTTGATGGTTAGTGCTTGAGATTGCAAAATTATGATTGCCTCAAATAGTTTAACATCAAATGGATAGACTGTTATAATACTTTTTCAAAATTCAAAGAATATCATAAGGTTGTGGTATAAATTAGGAAATATTTATGAGATTGAAATTATGATTTTACTACTTCATTTAAATATATTTATCCCTTACATCATAATCACAAAATAATTTCCATCTTATAAAAATAGAATTTAATTATCTAAATATTTATAATTGGTGCATGGCTGTGCAGGATAACCATATATGAATAAGTGGTTTAAATTAAGGTTTTTTCTCTATTTATTTCAGGGTATTCATATTTGCCTCTTGAAAGTTCATCCTCTAAAATTCTATTCCAACCCCATGAGAAATAAACAATTATACATCTATTTGAAATTTAAGAAAGCAAAAAAGATGAATTAATTTTTTTTTTTTTAACAAGAAGGTGATCTAAAGTTTACTAAAAAAACACAACAAACTATCGAAAATAAGTAAGTAGTCCCAACTAAATTCTGCTAGAGTCGGAGTATTTTTTAAAATATGAATTCCAATAGAATAATCATAAATTAAGTGTGAAAGGCAGTCAGCTGTAAAATTAGCATTAGCTACTAATTAATTTATATTTTAATATATTAGTAAATTAATAAAATTTGATAGATGATCATGCATGCATTCGGCCAAAGAAACGACTACGAAGCTGTATTTAATAGTTAATTAAAAACAAATTAACCCGGAACTTATGATCAAATAAATGTAAACTTCCCGACCAAGTCGGATCATTTTGATTTCAAGTCTGCGTTAAATTATTTGATATGTTAATTTTTTTATATATTTTAAATTTAAAATATAAATATTTATTCATCTATATTTTCTTATAACCTACATAACATTAATGGCTAATTATGAATAATTTAGTTACTACGGCATAATTAGTAGGGAAATTTGGGAAGTTCGAAGAACTTTTTGATTTAAATAAGATTCATAATATAAAAATAAATAAAAATATATGATAATAGAATTTTATGGACTAAAAGTATAATTAATAATACTCCATCATTCTCAAAAAATTTATTTTCACGCATATTAAAATAATTAAGTTAATACAGTTAAAATTGTAAATTTTGTCCAACATATTCTTACATTAATGGCATAAGAAACAACTGCCTCTCCATATCAAAAAGATAACAAAACACACATTAAAGAACATTTTAATGCAAAAATAACATAAAACTATATATTGAAAAGGATAGTGGACTATACTTTTTGAGAATAAATGAAAGAAAAGTGAATATATATATATATATATATATTTTTGGGATGAAAGGATAGTGAACCCTTCATCTTCATCTGCTTTTCATTCAACTCAGAGACTGGACTCCAGAGTAACATTGTGATTAGGGGCTACAATTGCTAGTTCCATTAAACTCTAGGATTTAAAATGAAAAAAATAAAATAAAATAAAACAGGATTGGAGTTAATTTAAAAAGAACTTTCTATATGTTGCAGTCTTCTTTGAAACTCAAAAAAATCTTAAGTGTATGAAAGTTTGACAAAGGTTTGCATGAAAGATCTGAAAAATGTTAGGGTTCAAAAACATAGGAAAAATATTAGAGCTCGAATTAAAAATACCCCTATATATTAGGATTTTTTTTTTGTTTTGGGGGGGGGGGATTTTCCTATTATTTTTACTATTAAAAGTATGTAAATCTTAAAAATAATATTTTAGAAAAAAGAAACATATTTTGATTGGTAGTGTAAAACCTAAAGAAGATACTTCAGAAAAAAAAAAAAAAAGAAAAGCTAATTTTGGCTTCTAAACTATATATGTTTTGTTTATATTCAGCTCATATTTGTTTTTCATATTAAATTCTTCGACTATTATTTTGTCAAAAATAAGCTTTCTTTTTAATTTTTTTTTTTGGGAAATATTGACATAGGTTTTGATTTGTTGGGAGAATGAAATAGTTAATCTTGAATTCAACAAAACCAATTGGTGATTTTCACCCCAAATAATTGTGTATCTTTGTTGAATATTTGGAGGATCAAGTTAGGTAGAAGCATTAATAAATAATTAACAAAACATATGATGAAGATTAATTTGTTGTACGTCGAAACTCAATTAAGAGTCAACAACGGTACTCAACCCTGTTTGTAATGTGAAACCACGAAATCTTTCTCAATCTTTTCCGGACAACAGTTTTCAAACTTACTTTTCATTTTACCACGTTTTTTTTAATGTTTGAATAAGATTTAAGTGAATATTCCATGAATCTCCTTAAATCAATGCTTCTGTCAATTGTGAGACTATCATTCTGGTAGGCTGGACAAAAAGAAAGTAGGTAGCTCCTTTCATGCAAATGCTATCCAAGCAATACATATTGTATTTACTTCCATTAGAATATTGTTACGAAAATTAACAGCAAATAGAAGACAAATAAATAAATAAAAATTATAAACATACAGATTTACGTGGTTTGACCAATGTGATCTATATCTACAGATAAAGAGAGTTGATTTTATTGATTTCGGCTTTCAAGTATAAAGTACATACCGAGAATACCCACATATATATATATATATATATATATATATATATAACACATCAAACCAGTTTTTTTATGAGTTGATTTTTCTGTTAGTCAGATTTTTTATTTCTATGCAACACACTTACTCATAAAAAATCTATTATGACCTTAATAGAAGTCTGTATGTCTTAATAAACTTTATATTTTGAAATATTTTATGTATCACAAGATATATTTCTAAAGTTATGAACATCAATATCCTAAAATTTTGCTTAAGATGACATTAATATTAAGACTTTGAAATATCATATCTAATATATATACATAATATTTTCCAATGAAAATATAGCATCTAATATTTTGCATTGAAAATATGCCAAACTATATTAATGATCATCAAAATACAATAATATACATTTATACTAATATATAAAGTACAAATAAAAATTACATAGAGCAATAAGAAATCCTCCCACTAATCTAAATGATCAAAACAAAACTTTAGACTCATACTAATGACATATCTCAAATAAACATTAGGTTGAGGTCCATTGGTTAGAGGATTTGCTATTATATCGCCTTTACCAATATGCTTTACCTCAACGTTATCTTTTTTTATCAGTTCTTTCAATATTATATACTTAACTTTTATATGTTTAGACCCTATGATATTCTTGTTATTTTTCGCATATAATATAACTAAAAGATTATTACAATATAACTTTTTGGGTCTGCTACTAGAATCAATGATTGACATTTTTGTAATGATATGTCGTAGTTATACAATATGTGTGCTTGCATTATAACATGTTACAAACTCAGCCTGCATTGTGGATGAAGAGACTGAGCACTATTTAAAACTTTTCCAAGATATAACTCCACCAACCAGTAAAAAATATGACCTATTGTGGATTTTTTATCATCTAAGAAACTAGCAAAATCAAGTATGTATAGTCAATTAACTAAAAAAGTTCAACCTTTATATATGTTAAGATGTAATCACTAATACTCTTAAAGTATTTCAAAACTCTTTTAGTCATAGTCCAATGGTCCATTCCAGAATTAGATTGATATCTACTTAGAATATCAACTGTAAATGCAATGTCTAGTATATTGCATATTTAGGCATACATCAAGCTTCTTACCACACTAGCATATGACATTGCTTTCATAAACTCTTTCTCAACCTCATTCTTAGGATATCGTGTCATGTTTAATTTATCACATTTAGCAATTGACACATCCCAAGACTTATATTCATGCATATTGAATTTCTTCAATATCTTTTCTATGTATGCTTTATAATAGAGATCTAAAAGGTTTTAATATCTATTCCTTTAGATTTCAATTCTAAAGGCAAAATATGTTTCTTCAAGGACTTTCATATCAAAATATTTAGATAACTACTGCTTAACCTCATGCAATGTACCTAAACTATTACATGCAAAAAAAATATCATCTATATACAATATTAGAAAAATATATTTACTCCAACTGATCATGAGATACATGAATCTATTAACTTTAGATTCAACAAAGCCTAAAGAAGTTATTATATCATCAAACTGTAAGTACCACTATCATGAGACTTATTTTAAACCATAAATGTACCTTTTAAGTCTACAAAAAAAATAGTTTTTACCATCTTCCTAAAAACCTTTAAGTCGTTTCATATAGATCTGCTCATTTAATTCTCCATTTAGAAATGCAGTTTTAACATCTATCTGATATAACTTTAAATCAAAATGAGCTACTTGTGTCATAATTACTCTAAAGGTATCTTTAGAAGATATAGGGGAAAATTTTCATTGTAATAAATTCCTCATCTTTAAGTAAATCATTTAGCAACTAATCTAACTTTAAACTTCTCAAAATTCCCTTTGGAGTATTTATTGGTCTTATAAACTCATTTACAACCAATAGGTCTATAACCTTCAGGTAATTTAACAAGCTCTCACACTCCATTACAATACATATATTGCATTCTATCTCATTGTTTTCCACCAAAGATCTGATTGGGAACTAAAAACAATTTTCTCAAATGATAAGAAACATAACTAATGTCATATTCACTCTCTCCTAGATATACCACATAATCAATTGGAATAACAAATTATCTTTCCTTGGTATACTTCCTAATAGGAATATGAGTTACCATATCCTGTGATGATGAAACCTCATTTAACTGTATAGACTCATCCTTTATTACTGGATTAATCACAAGTGTAGGAACCAATATTGCATGTTACCTAGGAATAGATATATGTATAAATTTTAGTTCGTTGTTCCTTATTAGTGATCTTTAGAGTATTAATACTAATCAACTATATTAAACTCTAAAAATTCAGTTGTATGTTTGTATCATTTAGAATGATATTGATATCCTATAAAATAACAACGAGTGCATTTAGATTTAATTTTACTTTCAATAGGATTATAAGAGCGTACTTTTGAAGGACAACCCCAAACACGAATGTGACTTAAACCAGGTAAACAATTGATCCATGTGTGTTTTATCCACAAACTTATTAGATACTCTATTGAGTATATATAATGTCATTTTAATAGCCTCTATAAAAAGTTTGAGAGATTAAACCTCGACATCATGCTTCTAACCATTTCATTTAAAATGTGATTTTTTTTTCAGCCACACCATTTTATTCGGGACTATTGATTATAGTAAACTGAGCTACTATTCCACAATCCTCTAAGTATTTAGCAAAATGACATTTTAATTGTCTAGTTATATCGTATTTACCATAATACTCACCACCTTGATTTGATTTAATAATCTTGATAACTTTTTTCTATTGTTTCTTAACTTCAATCTTAAAAATTTTGAATTTTTCAAGAGATTCAGACTTTTTCTTAATTAAGTATAGATAAGCATATTGAAAAAAATCATCAATAAATATTATAAAAAATTTATTATTGCATATTATGGGTGATAAAGGTTCGCATATACTTATATGAATTATCTCTAAGAAATCTGAGTTCAAGATATATCATTTTTTCTTAATTTTAGTTAGTTTACTTTTACAATAGTCAACACGTATTTTTAAATCACTAAAGTCAAGGGTATGCAAGATATTATCATTTATTAACTCTTTTACCATTTCTTTAGAAATGTGGCTAAGCCTTTTGTGCCAAAATATTGATGACTTTTCTTTTATTAGGGGTCTTTTGGCAACAATATATTTAACATTACAAGATGTAACATAAATTTCATTTGAACTTAAAAAAACTTGATATAAAGCCTAGGTTATCCTAGTGTCTGTTACCGAAAGAGAAGAGAGAATCGGTCAAAACCAACCCAACCTTTTCATGGTAACATCCCTTTGTCTGACGTTTTTCGTGTTGTTGCTTTTGTAGACTTAGTCTAGGGTTATAGGATAGGGAGATGTAGGGTATAGCTCTTGGGGCTAGTACGAGCATATTCATTTTGCTTTCTAATCTCTAATTTGGACAAACAACTACAGGTTGTTCGAAACATGTATGGTAGATAGGAAAGATATGTTGGAAGTGGAACACATGTCTCTTGCCAACCTTGTAATAAATTTCATTTGAACTTAAAGAAATTTGATGCAAACCATATGACAAAATACACCGACCAATTACCTTTGAATTAAGAGTTATGTTTATAACTCACTTTTTAAATACAAAAGCATAGCCAAATTTATCTAATTTAGAAACATAGACCAAGTTTCGCCTAAAAATATGGTATGGATAGTATATTTGATAAAAATAGTTCAAAGTCACTGTTTAAATTCAAACAAACATTTTCAACAAGTTAAATTTCAGTTGTAGCATTGTTGCTAATAGTTAGCAATGACTCTTCTTTATTTGACTTTTTCTCATGTTTGTGAATCCATTTAATGTGAAGGCAATATATTTAGTCGTTCCACTATCAAGCCACTAAGAACTGGATGTGGCATAAGCCAAATTAGATTTACAAACAATAAGAATATAAAAGTTACTTGTAGACTCACTTTTTTCTAACCAAGTTTCATATTTAAGACAATTCTCTATCTTATGGCCTATCTTTTTGCAAAAGAAATATCTAAGTTTCTTTTTCTTAATGTCTTTAGGATCATCCACAACACTAGATTGGAAAGATTCATGTCCTTGAATATAAGTATAAGTATATGATTTAGTTTTCTTATCTTTTTATTTACCTTTCTATTGAGGATCGGATACAATAAGTGTTGTACTAGATTGTCCTACCTTTAACTTTTCTTTCTCAGCAACACAATTGAGTTGTAAGCTATAATAAGCGTTCAAAACTCAAAAGATAGAGTATTGAAAGCTTGATGCATAATACAAGCATCAGAGAGAACAATGTCAAAGTTCTTTAATTTTTTTTGTATGTGGACCATCATAAGAGTGTACTCTCTAACACCTCATACTCCATTATATTTTATAAAGCATAGTTGCTTCAGAAGGGTACCAATCTCACAATTAATAGATATCTAAAAACGTTGAGAAACTATTGTCATAAACTCTTTTACTATATGAGTTTCAAGAAGACTGCTCAATATATGCTCTTTTACTGACCTTTTAAAGGTCAAATAACACATATGGTTCATTTTATACAAAGTTAAATGTAATTATTTTTCCACATCAGAATTTTTAGAAGTCAGGTCAGTTGGTTTAAGAGTAATCATGATAAGATTAATACCTACCTACTCCATAGTCAATTCAATGTTTCTCTTTTCCACTACTTTAAATTTGAGGTAGTTAACATCTTTATGATAATTGTATTGTTAATGATCGAGAATGTGACAAAAAAAATAACAATTTAATACTTTAGTTTAAGACAATAATTATACTCAAAGCCATAACAAATATTAATTTGAAAAATTTTAGTGTATTATTATATAATCACATTTGCGAAGAAAATATAACATGTAATAAATAATTTTTCAATATAAGAATGATATAGGAATTTATCAAGTCTTTGCAAATTTAAATACCTTTGGGTATAATAAACTACTTAAACAGGTTCATTTCCAATCAAATATCTTATATTTTTCAATTTCTAAATTTGAATTTATAATAAAAAATTTTGGATTAAATAATTATAAACCAAATTTGAGACATCCTTAAAATATATAAAACTGAATATTTCTTAAAATCTCAGCTCAAAAGGTCATTTCGATGATTACATTTTAACTAATTTTAAAAAAAAAATTTATATAGGAATATACCTTATTTTTTGTTTTGAAAATATAATTTTTTTTATTTCTTATAGACATGAGGTTAAATGTCTTAAAAAATTATGATCATGAAAATTCAATTACATTATCAATTTTACATCAGAAAAATTATTTTCTTGATGTGACATTTTTATGCTATATATATAAATTTAATAAATTATGAGATAACAATTTATCTCTAAAAATATCACAAATTTTTTCAATTATAGTTTTTAAATATTAATTTAGAAAATTTAAATTAATTCTGGAAGAAATTAAATAAAAAATAATCTTAGAGAGTGAGAAATAATTAAATTAGGGTCTAAATTGAAAAAATACAAAACTTTAAAGGAAAATCGCTAAAATAGAGGTTGATGGCGCATCCGCATGACAAATATGTGCCAATATGCAGTGGGCGTAAAGATAACACACTCTATGTTGCACGTGTACAAGTCATGCGTTTAACGATCCAAACTGTAGAGCTTGATCTGATGCGCACATGCATTTGCCAACATTTATGCGCTCCCACATGTGTCTCTGGTGCATGTAAAAAATTTCTTATGCAGTTACTATAGGCGTCACGTGCACTCAGTGCATGCGTTAGCATTTTCTCCAATGTCTAATCTCTATTTTCTCTGCAAATTTTCTTCTAAAATTTTTCTAAAAATACATCTCTCTCCTAACAACACAATTTTTTTCAAAATTTTACTTTAAATCAACATGCAACAATATATAATCTTGATTTTTTTCAACAAAAAATACCGAAAATTAATAAAATCATGAATCAAACATGTGATTTGGCTTGATTTTAATTAATAAAGAGCAAAATATGTATATGATTTGACCGAATTTTATCGTTATAGAAATGATTAGAGAAATTTTGTACTAAAATATTCTCTCATTTTTCTAACTTAAGAATAATGAAATTATATTTTTCCTTATCTCATTTTCTTAACCTCTATCATTCTTTATATAGAAAAATTTAGTGATTAGAGTTAACAATAAAAGAAAGTTAACTCACATAAATATAATAATCATGAACTATCTATTATACTCATATTATTATTTGAACTTACATTAAATTTTTTACACTTAATTAATAAATGAAGTCATATTTAAATTAAGAATTAAATGAAGTCTTATTAACTATCATAAATAGTATTAATAAGATAATAAAATATCAAATCTTAAAGCTCAAAAGGAGAGGAGGGAAGAACAAGAAAACCAATATAATAGTCATGAGTATGCCTGGAGATAAAATGTGCCGCGAAATTAGCTTTACTTTAAATGTGAGGAAGAATAATTTGATTACACGCTTGTGCACGTACCAACATGACCCACTTTACCCAACATATTTAAGTCTTTAACTGTTATTTTGACTATTATTACGTCTTTTAAGTGTCCAAGATAATGAGGTTATACAAGTTAATGTTATGTGAAAGGCCAAACACATGTTTAATTTGAAAAAAAAAAGTTTTTTTTGGCTGTCATTTGTTTTTTCAACGAAAAATAAAAATCCTAAAAGCAACCAACATCTCTGGAATAGAAATAGAAAGAGCTACAAATATTTTGTTTTGTTATTCATTTCCTATTATATTAATGATTTAGGATAAATTTTCTTCTTTTTTTTTTCAATTTACATTCTTAAAAATAAATAGTCCTAATTTTTAAAGAATAAATCTTTAAAGACATAATAGTCTAAAATAATTTTTTCCACATTTTTATTTTTATATATTATAAGATATTTTAGTGTATGATTCTAATTGACTGACTGAAAATAATAGTCTGATAAAAAAATTTAGAGTCTAAAATGAAATTGTAGGAATTCATTCTTTTTTAAACTAGAGGTATCGAGATATGAGACTGCTCAACTTGAATCTAAACTGAAAAATTAAAAAAAAGATAATAATAATTAATTAGTTTCTGGTTAAAAAATGGAGAAAAAGTAAAAAATAAGGAGGGAGCATGGGCTGATAGGGAAAATGGGCCAGATGAATAATTAACCCAGAAAGTTTGTGATCGCCCATTTGATGATTGCAATCGTGTTGCCTTTCTGGCAATTTCTGTGTCCTTTTGTTCATAATCACAGTTCCCTGATTATTAATAAATATTAATCGTCTCTTATGTTCCACGATTTTAGTTTGGATCGAACATTCTTTGGAAAAGAAATTAGTTTCTGTCGAAGTTAGTGTTCGCTCTGATTTTAGCGAGGGAGAAACGAGAATGGAATTATAATTCATTTCGACTGCGATTTTTGTTTTGGAGGTCTGATCGGACAATCATGTGGTTTTCCTTTTGGAGATCCAGAAATCGATTCTCAGTCGATGAACTCAGGTTTTCGTTTTTTTTTTGAATCTTGCTTTTCAAATTTCAAGTATTTTCTTTTGGTTTTACTGATAGCAATGAATGTGCAATTTAGGAAATTCTTGTGTTAGCAGTAATCAATTGACAGTTGAATCTGTTGAACTTGTACAGTCTTAATTTATTTCTTTATATTACGTAAAAATTAGGATCTTCTTTTTCACTGACGAAATATACTATAACTACTTTAGCTAGTAGACTATAATGCTCATAATAGCTCTAAATGTGTTGCGGACTTGCAGTTGGATTAACCACTTCATGCTCTCAAGTGATTTATTTACTCATCAGAAAGAAACAATTGTTCCAGAGCACTTAAGGTTGAACCATGAAGATGAATTATGAGCAGTTGTTTTGTAAAGCTAAAGGTTGAACCATTAGAGTTATAATTCCTGAACCCTTACTGAGGATGCACCTTCCCCTTGTAATTGAAAATGGCACTAAAGCTGTTCATTGAATGAAATGCTAGAAAATCGTCCATGCACTCAGTTAAATAACTTTTTGCACACCTACGATTGTTTTTGGGCTTATTCAAGCTTTATTTGCTAGCCTATATCAATTTGGTTATGATTTGGGATGAAATTCTCAAGTATTGGACCTAGTTTCCTTTGTACTGGGAATAGGGAAATTTCTTTGTTCTTTAATAGCATTCAGTCATCTTTAGGCCACTTGCATCCTGACATCATATCTCATAGATGATAGTGATTTTAATTTATTTAAGATTCATTTTTGACTTATTCTATGCAGGTATTTAACAGATCAGCTCCAGAAAGTTCAAATTGTAAATGAGGTTAATAAGGTGACATAATTATTTTCTTCTTCTTGCTTCTTAGCTGATTGCAATCACCATCAATGCCTCCCCCCTTTGTATCTGATGTTATCAAAATTGTCTTCCGTTTGTAAGGATTTCGTAATTGAGGCACTGAGATCGATAGCTGAGTTAATAACTTATGGCGATCAACATGACTCAAACATTTTTGAGTGAGACTTTTTAATAGTCAAATTTCATCTCATTTTTGTGTTTCATTGTCATTGTTAATATATAGTTTCCTTGATCTTTCTAGATTTTTTATGGAGAAGCAAGTCATGGGGGAGTTTGTACGAATACTAAAGATCAGCAGAACAGTGACTGTTTCACTTCAGTTGCTGCAGACAATAAGCATTATGATTCAGAATCTTAAATCTGAACATGCTATATGTAAGTTGTTCTGGAAGCACATCCTGCAGTAGGTCTTGTTGCTTTTTTATTTTTTAAAATTTGTTCTCAAGAAACTTTGGTACTTGGAGACTCTTAACATGCTTTCCTTTGGAAATTTTTGCAGATTACATGTTCAGTAATGAACACATTAACTTCTTAATTACTTACACATTTGACTTTCGCAATGAGGAGCTATTGTCTTACTACATTTCATTCTTAAGGTGAATTTTCTATCAATTAATTTCTGATTGTAATTGAGTATTTTCTGTTGCTTGAATCTTGATAATTATATGATGGTACTTTTTGTCAATTACCTATGGCATATTTTCTGGTTCATGAAGAGCAATAAGTGGAAAGATGAACAGGAACACTATTTCCCTGCTTGTTAAGACTCAAAAAGTAAGTCTGTCTTTTCTATACTGTTCCGATTGCACCATGCTAATGCAACTTGATTCTCTTGCGCTCTCTAAATCAGGCTAATTTTCTACTGTATTGTACCATGCTAATTTTCCCTGCTTGTTAAGACTCAAAAAGTAAGCCAGTAATGCATGCGTTTGGTCTAGACAGCCATCACAGAGTTTGTTTTTCTCGATAGTTATGCTCTTTGTTCAAGTTGTTGGGGATCAATTAGGCCAATTAAGACATAAAGCATGTTAATTGAACATACTACTTTTTCTGTTTGATTATTAATCATTTTCTAACAATAATTGTTAGTGTGGGGTCTGTGGTTGGTGGTAGGGATTCCAACTTGGAAGTAATGCATGTCTTTATGCCTTGACTTTGCTTTGTCCACCCCAATCACATCTGAGTACCTTATTTGTTTATTTTAATTTAGCTACCATAGAATTGTTGCTCTTCTTTGTATGTATTTATTTTTTATATAGTTTCTCAGTACTGTTCTTTACTTCCTTTTGTGCATTTAGGAAGAAGTGGTTTCTTTTCCACTGTATGTTGAGGCAATACGGTTTGCTTTTCATGAAGAAAATATGATTCGCACTGCTGTACGTGCTTTGACATTAAACATTTATCATGGTGAGTTAAAACATCTATCATGGGGATTATTGCTCCTATTTATTTATCTGTTAGAGTAGCAAGTTTTAATTTTACTGTCCTGTTTTTCAGTTGGAGATGAATCCGTGAATAGATTTGTTGCCAAAGCCCCTCGTGCTGGTTATTTTTCAAATCTGGTGGCATTTTTTCGGAATCAGTGCATTAATCTGAATGGATTAATCTCACAAGTTCAGAAGTAAGAGTTAGGATAGTTAGAAATTCATGTGGAAATTAAATGAAAAGTATTTTAACTTTTGACTGTTTATGGTTTGTTTTCTGAGACAGAAACGCAGACTTAAGTGCAACTACTGTGATTCTTGCTACTGTGGATGAAATTGAGGACAACCTCTACTATTTCAGTGATGTTATTTCTGCTGGGATTCCTGATGTTGGACGGTTAATAACAGACAACATGTTACAATTTCTGATACTTCCATTGCTTCTTCCATCTTTGCGGTTGGATACTGTTACTGTAATGATTTTAATCCTTTTACATGTTTTATTGCATTCCTTAATTTTTCTTCTTGGGCCCTAGTGGCCTTGTTAATTTTTCTTCTTGGGCCCTTGTGACCTTGTTACTGTGTGTCTGTTTTTTGATTAAATATATTACTTTGAAAATGCTTAACTGTAGTAACTTGTAGTTGCAGGAAATACAGATTGGCACTGTCACTTCTCTGTATCTACTTTGCTGCATCTTACGCATAGTTAAAATAAAGGATTTGGCAAATACAATTGCTGCTGCTCTCTTCTGTCCACCAGAGGTCTTCATTCCAAAATCTGAAGCTAAGCTCAATGGTCATGTGTCTAATCATAATTTGATGGGTAAAACCCAACAATCAGAAAGTGAAAGTGTTACTGAGTTTGATGGTTGTGTAAAAGTGACTTTGCCAAGCTTGGCTAGCTCTTCAGAAGTACATCCAGAAAATTTTGTGGTGAAAATTAATTGTAGCGTCTCAGATGGAGCTTTGAGGTACATAATAATCGGTTATTCTTCACAATCACAATTTCACTATATTTCTGAACTAACAACTGTTTTATTTGTTAAATATATGTTTTTTTTTTCAAATTTTCTCACTTTTCAATCCCTCGAATTTTTGGCAGTATATTTTGTTGGAAACTAAGTTAGCATTTATGTGTGTTAACACCATATTGGCAAACCTATCCATTAAACTCTTATCTGTTTTGATAATTATTAAGAATCTTGAGAATAATTACTTTAGTACCGATCTTACTTTTTGCTATGAAGTTGTGCGCCATAATTGCAACAGAGCATTATGGGCTGCTTTTATTATCCTTATTCATTCTGGCCATAGATTTTTTCCTTCAGGCAAGGGTTTTGTTTTTTGTGCTTCTGAGTGCCACAGTGTGCCCTGCATCCTATGGTGACCACTGATGGCTTAATTGGAGCCGCTATTAGTTGTTTCGATTTTAAAGACATATTGGTGATGATAAAGATAAGAAGTATAAAACCTCTATGGGAATAACAACATTAAGTGGAGGAAATAGTGATGAGAAGAAACAAAACCTTTCTGGTGAAAACTTCTTTCTGAATTATATGTTTAGACAAATAGGTAAATCTCTTTTTGGATTGTTGATTTCTTTTTTAGGCTAATGAAAGGAATTATATCTCTGTATCCAATGTTTAAACTTAGAAAATAAATGTACTTATTAACAGCAAAATTGCTTTGGTGATTATGAATAAGATGATAATTCTGTTACTTTTGTTGTTATATGTTTTTGGATTAGCCCTAGTTACTTGGATGTCCTACTTCCTGTTTTCCTAATTTGTTGACTCTATCTCTCTAGATACAGACACAGTTTGAGAATAAGAGTCTCAGTAATAAATAGCTTGAGTGAGAGGAGCTGTAAATACACATGCTTGTCACTTTGGTAAATCTATTGAATATATAAATAATTTGCATATTGTTCAAAAGTTATGACATTTTCCTGGTGTAAAACGAACTTACGTTTTTGTCTTTAAAGGAGAGATGCATGGAGGAATTGGAAAGACTATAGTTTATAGGCAATCTATGTTACTTGGTTTAATGTAGAGGTGTTGGTTATGGATTCATGTGTGACATGGGTGTGCTAGATATCAATGCAATGCCTCCCAATTCTGGAGGATCACATTTAGTGTCAGTTATGTTTCTAATGCTGTTGTGTAATGGTAAAAATAAAGAGTTTGAGCAACATTGTGGGAAATAGAGGAGGGAAGGAAGAGATATCAGTCAAAAAAGAAAAGTGAAATCACAAAACCCTTAAACGCAACTAGTAATATTAATAAAATGATCAAAGAAACTTGGGCCATCCAGTGATATTTTGATGTCATGAGTTGTTCATTTTTCCATTAGTAAAGTGGTGCAAACAATGTGTTACACATGAAGCTCGAATTCTGAGGTGTCTCCAAACTGCCTTGCTCCAAGAGAAACATCTTTTCATAAATGGCCCTGAAACTATCATGGAATTTGTAGCTATCACTCCGGGAAGTTGCTTTGAGTCCTCTTATATTACTCTTTTGACTCCTGCATTTTTGTTTTTCATTGTTATGTAAATATTGTTGGTCCATGTCTGATTGTTGTTGTACTTAGCATTTATTCTACTCTAGCAACTTGAATACACACTTATGCTCTTTTGTCACTGATAATATGAATTACAGTTTCTTATTTGTGAGCTTTCTGATTTTAGGCCTTCCTGTTTTTGGTGGTATATTATCAGTGTTCCCTTGTATTTAAAAAAGGGGGTATTATGTAACTTAAGTCATTTAATTTATTTCCCCTTTTTGTTGGTTGGGGATGTTGCCATCATATACATCAAATAACATTTTTTTTTTGTTTGCAGAATAGCTGCTATTTTTTAATAGTAACAGGCATTGTTTAACTGTTGCTTGTGATATAAGAGCATTTACCACCATAAAAGTGTATAAAAGAATCTGCCACAATTTAAGAAGCTTCGAGCCTATGTCTCAGCCATTTCTGCCCCTTTTCATGTTTTCTTCAACTAAAGCCTTTGAAGATCGCAGCTTTTGCAGTTAATGGTTGTTTTCACTAGTTAAGGGCAAAGATAAAGCACCAAGTATTTTTGCTGATCAATAATGACTATAGGATAAGAACTAATGATTGTATTTGATTCTCATTAGTTAGACGCTTTTCTTAATTTTTGTGAATTACTTAATATCTAAAGAAATTCTTTAATATATGTTACTTTCTTGCTTTCACAATCTTTTTTACAGAAGTTTTGCATAGCCATGGGCCATTTTCATTACATGGTAGCTTTAACTGCCTAGTTTCTGTTACATGCAACCACAACCACTGTTTACATCCATGCATATGCCTTCCTAATTTTTATTTTTTATGCTTGTGGCTTATCTAGGGATGCCTTACTTTCTTACATTGCAAGTGGTGATGATCGACAAGTTCTAGGTTCTTTGAGTGTGCTGGCTACCTTGTTGCAGACCAAAGGTTTTGCCATTTTTGTCATTCAGCATTTGTTGCTATTTTTCTCTGATGTTGTCATCTCATTGAGTGCCCTCTTTTGTAGAGTTAGATGAAACAATGCTAGATGCACTTGGCATTTTGCCGCAACGCAAGCAACAAAAGAAACTTTTACTAGTAAGTTGTAGAATGAGATCTTTTAATGAATTCCAACAGCAATATTGTTTACTATATTACAATAATCACTTTGTCAATATTAACAAATATAATTCTCATGTTGTTGCTATCAAATTTTATGAATATGATATGCTATACTTGGTCCTTGTTTTTGGTAGTGAATTTTTATCAGAAACTTTTGAGCCAATGATACCTCTTGAGATACAACTCATAATTGACATACCTTAAATACATGTTGTGGTTGCCAAACAAGAAAACCATTATTATAATTATTAAAATCAGGTACTTTTTTTTTTGTGTTTTTCACAAGTGAGATGGGTAATAAATTTTTCATTAGGTTGTCTTAGAGATTTCAGTACGTTACTCAATCCTTCTTTTCTTTCTTTTGGGCATAAATTTTTTATCATTATTACATTAATTAAGGTAAAATGCAATTGAGTATTGACAATAAATTTTTTGCTTAAATATTGATCATTCAAGCATTGACACTGTTGTTAGTTATTACATATTTTTTAACACCACATTGACTATTTTGTAATTTTAACTTCTTTTGTGCTTTACTTTGGTGCGCTATTTTTGTCAAATACAAGCGCATATAGTTTGACATGTTGATGTTATTAGTTGCTTATTTCAAAATTAGAGATTTGTGACTTAATCCTTATTTAGTTATAGTTAGATAGTATTAGATTGGTGTTTATTGATATATGAGTGTGAGTGTGTGTATACACATGTATATTTGTACTATATGTAATAAGTGTGGATGGAGAGTTGGAAGATATAAATGGCCAAAAGGACACTTAATTTTTTGTATTCTTTACATATGTATTATTTGATTTTAATTGTACAACAAGAAGTAAGCTTTACTTTCATACTTAATGGAGTCAGCTATATGAATTCTATGTCTCCAAATCCCTGTCTCCAAGGTTAACTCTACCTCAATATCGAGCAATTTTAGGTCATTAGACACTATTTTGCTCTACGTAATCATAAACTTGTCTCTACCCTTTTTCCTATATGCTTCAACTAATCTATCACTTTTGAACTGGGGCATCTAGGGGCCTATGTTGAACGTGGCCATACCATCTTCAATATGCTTCCCTTATTTTGACTCCAATCTGTGCTACATGTACAATCTGTTAGATTTTTTCATTTCTTATCTTGTCCAATTTTGTATGAACGTGTCCATCTTAATATTTGCATTTTTGCCACTCTCATCCTGTGGATATGTTAAACTTTAGTTGCCCAATACTTGCTTCCGTATAGCACAGCTGGTTTAATTGCCATTCTATAGAACTTTTCCTTCACTTTGTTGGGTATCTTCTTGTCACATATCACTCTTGTGGCACTTCTCCATCTCAACCATCATGCTTTAATTATATGGCTTACATCTTCATCTACTATTCCATCCTTTTGAAAAACAAAACCTAGATACTTAAAATTTTGTCCAATTTTGTATGAATACACATCCATTTTAACATTTGCATTTTTGCCGCACTCATCCTGTGGATGTGTTAAACTTTAGTTGCCCAATACTCGCTTCCGTATAACATAGCTGGTTTAATCACCATTTTATAAAACTTTCCTTTTGTTTTAAGATACTAATTAGTTGTAATATTCCTATTTAGGTGTAAATATCTTTGAGTATCCCTAATTAGTTGTAATTAACTTAATTAGTGTGATTTACTTCCTAGTTTAGATTCTTTAGGACTGTATATAAATTATCCTTTTATATCAATGAATTATTATCAAATTTTCCAAATATTTTTTTTACATGGTATCAGAGTTGGTTCTAAAATTTCAAGTCCTATTTCTTGTTTTTAATTTCGTTCGCTATATATTGGAGTTTTGGGTCACCTTTTTCGAGTGACCATTAAGTCTCATCGCCCTTATCAATTGGTGCATAGTCTCTAGATTGCCCATTCTACACAATCGAGTCACCAGATTCCAGGCAAGTGAACCTCACGCGTCGATTGAATAACTCTGCTCTGACTTCACGCACTGGCGCGTGTGCTGGCCATTCCTTTTCCGATTAGCTTGCTTCAAGTCACCACCTCTCCCTTGTCATCATATTTGTGGTCTGCGTTGATCAGGAAAGATTTTTTTCACTTCCTTGTTTTTCCATTGTCTTGGTGTTACTGTTTTCTGGGTTTCTTTGTGCAGGTTGCTGGTTTTGTGGTTGGTTAAGGCTGTTCAATTGTTTATTAAGGTTGTTATGATGGCTTATGATAAGAAAAATGTGGTTGTGACTGATGTTGTTCCCATGTCTAAAATTACCGATCACAAGTTATCTTGATCTAATTTTCTTGATTGGTCTAAGACTGTGAAATTTTATCTATTGAGTATATCTCAGGATGATCATCTTATTAACAATCCTTCAACAATTGATACTCGTCTAGAATGGATTAGAACTGATGCATGTTTATTTTTGCATATTAGAAGCTCTATTGATGCAGATATGATTTGTTTGGTTACTCATTGTGGGACTGTTAAAGAATTAATTGAATACTTGAAATTTATGTATTTTGGTAAGGGAAATCTTTTCCGTATTTATGATGTTTGCAAGGGATTTTATCTTGCTACGCAACATGGTCAGTCACACTAGATCTATTTTATGAACTTTAAACGGATCTATGAAGAATTAAATACTTTATTGCCTTTGTCCTGACGTAAAAGTTCAGCGAACTCAATGTGAACAGATGATAATAATGAGTTTTTTGGCTGGTCTTGATCCCTAGTTTGAAGGGGCAAAATCCCAGATTCCTACTAGTCCTAAAATCTCCTCATTACACGAAGTCTTTACAAACAGTACTTTGTATTGTTACCAATATGATGATCACTCTGGTACAACAACCCAGTGCCATTGTTAGTTGTATTCATGAGATAGGTTGTTCAACCTCTCGGATGAATAAAGGATGAGGTAACAATAGTCGTGATATTGGGACTCAAGAATCAGGGAGAGTTGTTTGTTATTATTGTCATGAACCTGAGCATACTAAATTAGCTTGTCGGAAGCTCCAGAAGAAAAATTAGAGATCATAGTATGCAAATGTTGCTACAAATGCAGTTCCTGACTCATGGATTTGAATAGACAGTCACTATTTCTGCTGATGAATATGCCAAATTAATCCATTCCTAGGAAGCACTTAAGAATCCATCTTAGTCTATGTCTACCATTGTCGAGTTAGGTAAACCAAATACATGTCTTCTTTCTTCTTCCACCAAGTGAGTTATGATTCAAGTACCACAAATCATATGACATGTAATCCTAGTATCTTTTCTACTTTCAACCTTGTACATCTACAATTACATTAATTGATAGTTCTACTTCCTCTGTTTTTGGGTTTAACACTTGTAATCCTACCTCAACTATTTCCTTGTCCTCTGTCTTAAGTCTATCAAAATTTTCTTTTAATCTAGTGTCCATTAGCAAGATAACTAAGTTTTTTAATTGTTCTATCTCATTTTTTCCCTATTTTTTGTCCTTTTTAGGATCTTATGATGTAACAGATTATTGATAAAAGATGAGAATTAGAAGGTCTCTCTATTTTGGATGGTCAAATACCTCAACCGATTGCTTGCCCTAGTGTCTTGTCTCCTCTTAAAGAACACTGTTGATTGGGTCATCCCTCTTTACCTTTGTTGAAAAATTGTGTTCATAGTTTGAGCATGTGTTGCCTTTAACTTGTGAAGCGTGTCAGTTTGCTAAACACCATCGTGTGTTGTCTGTTTCTCGTGTCAATAAAAGGGCTAGTACCAAGTTTGAGTTAGTTCATTCTGATGTTTGGGATCCATGCCCTGTTATGTCTAAAATTGAGTTCAAATATTTTGTTACTTTTGTTGATTGACTTTTCTTATGTGACTTGACTTTATTTAATGAAAAGTCATTAGGAGTTATTTTCACATTTTCTTGCCTTTTGTGCTAAGGTTAAAACATAGTTTAATGTTTTTGTTAAAATATTGAGAAGTGATAATGTCAAATAATATTTTCTCATCATTTTCAGATTTTCATGAACAATAATGGTATACTTCATCAATTACTTGTATTGACACTTCTTCACAAAATGAAGTTGCAGAAAGAAAAAATGGACACCTTCTTGGAACGGCCAAAGCCCTTCTCTTTCAAAATAATGTTCCCAAATAGGTCTATGTCGATGCTGTGTCAACCTCCTATTTCTTGATCAATCGCATGTCTTCTTCAGTTCTTCATGATCAAACACCTTATGGTACACTCTTTCCTTCCTAAACTGTGCCCCCTATTGAACTTCACATAATTGACAGTACTTGTTTTGTTTGGGATGTCTATTCTCTTATCACTAAATTGAATCCCAAATCACTTAAGTGTGTTTTTCTCAGTTATTCTTGTCTACAAAAAGGGTATCGATGTTACTGTCATATTCTTGCAAGGTATTTAGTGTCTACGGACGTCACTTTTCATGAGCATGTACCTTTCTTTTCTCTTCCTTCTTCACTTGTAGGTCCTCTAGAAGATGAAGATTTGTTACTCTATCATGTCACTTGTCAGAGGTCTGGTCCTAGCCCTGCTCCAACATTTAAACCACCTATTACTCAAGTCTACTCTAGACGACCAAAACCTTATGAGTCCTCTCTTAAGATGAATCTAGTACTGATATTTTTTTCATCATCGAATCCTCCGTCAAGTGACCTTAATTTGCCTATTTCCGTTCGGAAAGGTAAACGACAATGTACTCATCCAATTTTTTCTTTTGTTACTTATGATCATTTGTCTCATATCTCGTGTTCTTTTGTTGACTCACTTGAATCCGTAGGAATTCTTAAAACTGTAAAAGAGGCTTTATCCCATCCTGATTGGTGCAATGCAATGTTAGAAGAAATGAATGTTTCAGTTAATAATAGGACTTGGGAGTTGGTAGTTTTACCACCTGGCAAAAGAGTTGTGGGTTGTAAATGGGTATTTGTAGTAAAATTTCATTCAAATTTCAATTTCTCGGTTCAAAGCCTGTTTTGTTGCCAAAGGCTATGCACAAACATATAGGGTAGATTATTCTGACACATTTTCTCCTGTTGCCTAATTAACATCTGTTAAACTGTTTATTTCTATGGTAGTTACTTAATGATTGGCTCCTATATCAGCTCGATATTAAAAATGCATTCTTGCATGGTGATCTCCAGGAGGAGGTGTATATGGAGCAACCACCTGGGTTTGTTGCTCAGGGAGAGTCAAGGAAAGTTTGTTGACTTCGGAAATCTCTATATGGCTTGAAGCAAAGTCCTCGCGCTTGGTTTGAAAAGTTCAGTTAAGTGGGGAGGCATTTGGCATGTATAAGAGCAAATTTGATCATATTGTCTTTTATAGACAATCTGCTTCTGAGATTATATTTTTAGTTGTGTATGTAGATGATATTATCATCAGTGGAAGTGATGCTCAAAGGATTTCATCTCTAAAGGAGTTTCTTCAGAGTCAATTTAGTACAAAGGATTTGGGATTACTAAAATATTTTATGTGAATTGAGATCTCAATAAGCAAGAAAGACATTGTTTTGTCTCAAAGGAAGCATGTTCTGGATTTATTGACTAAGACAGGAAAATCGGGAACTAAGCCATGTAGTACTACAATAATTCCTAACCTTCAACTTACAAAGGATGAAGACTTATTTGAAGAGCCAGAAAGGTATAGAAGGTTGGTTAGCAAACTTAATTATCTCACAGTTACTCAACCTGACATATCATATATAGTCAGTGTTGTAAATTAGTTCATGTCTACTCCAACAGTTCATTATTAGGCTATTCTAGAACAAATTCTATACTATTTGAAAAGGGCCCTAGGATGAGGCTTATTGTATAATATATGTGGTCACACTCAAATTGAGTGTTTTTCTGATGCAAATTGGGCAAGTTATAAGATTGACCGAAGATCCACTACTGGTTATTGTGTATTTGGAGGAGACAATTTGATTTCAGGGAGGAGCAAGAAGCAAAATGTTGTATATCGGTTCAGTGCTGAATTAGAGTGTATAGCAATGAGCCAATCTACTTGTGAAATGATGTGGATTTCTCATCTCTTAGGAGAAGTTGGTTTTAAGATCTTAGCACCAATAATGTTATGGTGTGATAATCAAGATGCAATCCATATTGCTTATAATCCTGTCTTTTATGAACGGACTAAACATATAGAAATTGATTGTCATTTTGTTCGTGAAAAAGTACAACAAAATTTGATTTCTACATGGTATTTCAAAACTGGTGAACAACTTGGAGATATCTTTACAAAAGCTTTGAATGGAGCTCGGGTCTCTGATATCTGTAACAAGTTGGGCATGATCAATATCCATGCTCCAACTTGAGGGGGAGTGTTGTAAGATTCTTGAGAAATTTAGGGAAAGAAGAGGAGAAAGAAGAAGAAAAAGAGAGTAAAGTCTGAATTACATAGCTTGATTATTCCTTCAAGCTAATGGGTATATATACTAGGTGTAGGATACAAAATAGGAAGTAAAATCAAATACAAATAAGGAAGTAATACAAATAAGGAAGTAGAATAATATATTTACAGCAACATACTGATTCTTAGCCTAGAACTTAGCCTAGAATCATGCATCCTAGAACTTAGCCTAGAATCATGCATTAATATCTTAACACTCCCCCTCAAGCTGGAGCGTATATATCATATGCTCCTAGCTTGTTACATATATATTCAATTCGTGGTCTTCTTAGAGCTTTAGTGAGAATGTCTGCCAATTGATCATTCGAATTCACAAAGTTCGTAACAATGCATCCGAATTCAATCTTCTGTCTGACAAAATGACAATCTATCTCAATGTGTTTTGTTTTTTCATGGAAGATTGGATTTGAAGCAATGTGTAGTGCTGCTTGATTATCACAAATCAATTTCATTGGACTAACATCTCCACACCTTAATTCTTCAAGTAACTGTTTTAACCAAACAAGTTCACAAGTAACTAAGGCTATGACTCGATATTCTGCTTCTGCACTTGATCTTGCTACAACATCTTGCTTTTTGCTTTTCCATGATATTAGATTTCCTCCAATCAGGACACAATATCCCGAAGTGGATCGTCTATCTGAAGGAGAACCTGCCCAATCAGCATCTGAATACCCAATAATTTGTGTATGTCCTCTGTCCTCATACAACAAACCCTGTCCTGGAGATCCTTTGATATATCTAAGGATGCGTATTACTGCATCCCAATGACTGTCACATGGGACTTGAAGGAATTGGCTGACCACACTTACGGCAAATGAAATATTTGGGCGAGTGATAGTGAGATAATTTAGTTTTCCCACCAATCTTCGATACTGTCCAGGGTCTTTCAATGACTCCCCTTGTCCTGGAACAAGTTTAACATTTGGATCCATAGGGGCTTCCACTGGTTTGCAATCCAACATTCCTGTCTCTTCCAAAATATCTAAGGCATATTTCCTCTGTGAAATGACAATGCCTATATTTGATTGTGCCACCCCAATGCCCAAAAAATATTTCAATCTCCCCAAGTCTTTAGTTTGAAAATAACTGCAGAGATGTTGCTTGAGTTGAGCGATTCCTTCATGATCATCTCCTGTTATAGCAATGTCATCCACATATACTACTAAGTAAATACATTTACCATGAATTGTATGACGATAAAACACCGAGTGATTTATTTCGCTTCTATGCATTCCAAAGTTCGGAACAACAGTATTAAACCGTCCAAACTATGCCCTTGGAGATTGTTTCAAACCATAAAGAGACTTTCGCAGTCGACAAACCAACCTAGACTCCCCCTGAGCAACAAAACCTGGTGGTTGCTCCCTATAAACTTCTTCTGTCAATTCTCCATGTAAGAAGGCATTTTTAATGTCCAGTTGATGAATACTCCAATGGTGCATAGCAGTAAGAGAAATAAGGAGCCGAACAGAGGCAATCTTGGCAACTGGAGAAAAGGTATCTCCATAATCAAGGCTGGAAACCTGAGTGTACCCTTTAGCAACCAAACGAGCTTTCAAGCGATTAATTTTACCATCAGGGCCAACTTTCACTGTATAAATCCAACGACAACCAACTACAGATTTTCCAGATGGCAATGGAACCAGCTTTCACGTGTTATTAGCATGAAGAGCATTCATTTCCTTAACCATAGCCTGTTGCCAACCTGGATGTTCCTGTGCTTCACTAACAGTGTTCGGGATAGGAACAGTGGATAAATTGGATATAAATGCATAGTATGAAGGTGATAGACGATGATAGCCCAAGAAATTATAAATGGGATGAGGATTACGAGAAGAACGAATACCTTTTCTGATAGCAATAGGTGGAGTGGGTTCTTCTGTCTGAGACAGGACCGGTGTTGGAGAAGTGGGTGGCGCAGAAGATGAGTCAAGTGCAGTATCTAACTGATTTGTACCTGCAAGAGGAATATCAAGACCATGCATAGAAGGTCTTCTAGAGTAGACTTGTAATGATTTAGGTGATGGTGATGGTGTGATAGAAATTGGAAAAATGGGAACTGGAAGAGCTTCTATTATACATCGTTGGTTTGTGGTTGGTGAAAAATAAGAGGATGTCTCAAAAAAGGTTACATCTGCTGAGATAAAGTATTTGTTAGTTGTTGGATCATAGCATTTGTAACCCTTTTGTAGACGAGAATACCCTAAGAAGACACATTTAATAGATTTAGGATGAAGTTTATCCTTACCAGGGGTATGATTATGGACAAAACAAGTACACCCAAAAACACGAGCGGAGAGATGGTAAGAGGGTTGACTTGGGAACAATATAGAATGAGGACTCTGGTTTTGCAAAATTGAGGAGGGCATCCGATTAATTAGATAGCATGCAGTTAAGACAGCATCCCTCCAAAAACGAAGTGAAACATTATGATGAATGAGCATGGTTCGGATTGTTTCAATGAGATGTCTATTTTTCCGTTCAACCACTCCATTTTGTTGAGGGGTATAAGCACAAGATGTTTGGTGAATGATTTCCTGGGATGCCATGAATTCTTGAAAGGGATGAGACATATATTCTCGTGCATTATCGCTACGCAAAATTTTAATAGAGACACTAAATTGATTTTGAATTTCAGCACACAAAATTTTGAAAATAGTAAACAACTCAGATCTATGTTTTATTAGAAATAACCAAGTATAACGAGAATAATCATCAATAAAAGTAACAAAATAATGAAAACCCAAGTTTGTACCAATACGACTTGGACCCCTTATATCTGAGTGAACAACATTAAACAAAGATAAAGCTCTATTATTCAATCGCTTAAGAAAAGAACTACGAGTATGTTTTCCAAGCTGACAAGACTCGCACTCAATATAAGACAATGTTGAAAGACCAGGAACCATTTTTTGAAATTTTGTGAGACTAGGATGACCCAAGCGATTATGAAGAAGATCAACTGAAGGAGTAGAAGTAAAGGCAGTGGCAGGGCAGGAAAGATAATATAATCCATTTGACTCATGACCTTCGCCAATCATCTTCCCCGTACTCCGGTCCTGCACAGAAACAGAATTGGAATCAAATATTACTCTACAATTAAGTTGTTTAGATATTTTACTAATGGAGATCAAATTGTAAGGACATTCTGGAGCATATAAGACAGAGACTAAGGGAATAGCAGAGAGAGGATTACTTTCTCCTACTCATTTAATCAATGTTTGTGATCCATTAGCTAAGGTGATTGTAAAGGAAATGGATGGTGAGTGGAGAGTAGAGAAAATGTTTTTATTACCAGATATATGATAAGAAGCACCGGAATCAAAGATCCAAGATTTACTAGGTGAAGTCTGTGTTAAACAAGCAAATGAATTACCCGATTGAGCAACATAAACCATGGAAGAAGATGACTGCTGTTTTGATGCTTGATATTGCAAATAATCAGTATAATCAGCCTCAGTCAATGTAACTGAATCATATCCCTGAGCTTGAGTAGTTGGCAAAGGAAGAATCCCATCTCCTTGAGACTGAGCCATATGAGCAGTAGATCGATTATTCTGATTATTCCTTGGAGGTCGACCATGAAGGGCCCAACAAGTGTCACGTGTATGACCTCCCTTATCACAGTGAGTACAATGAAATTTGGATCCTTTTCCTTTCCATTTTCGATTATCTCCTTGATGGTTATTTCTCTGTATAGCTAGTACAGATGACTCAATTTCAGGCTTAGTGGAGGAGATGCGAAGTAACCGAGCAAACACTTCATCGAGAGTAGGAATAACTGGACTAGCAAGAATTTGATCGCGTATTGAAGCCAAATCTCTCCGAAACCCCAAGGCTAATACCATAAAGAATTTGTCTCTCTGATTTTCCTGTTCAGTGATACTTTTAGAAAACGGCATGAGAGAATTAAATTCATCTTTCAAAGTTTCAACTTGTCCTAAGTAGCTAGACATATCTTGAAAATTTTGCTGTAAATGGACAAGGTCAGACACAACTTTATAAATACGTTGAATATCATTAGTATACAATGTTTTTGCCTTTGTCCAGACTTTGTAGCATGTTTTGCAAGATTGAAAAAGAGTCAATAATTTTGGATCCAAAGAATGCCACAACAAACTACATAATTGTGCATCAATCTTAATCCATGTCGCCCTATTCTTGTCATCAATGTCACTAGCAATTCTTTCTAAATGATCACTATATCCTTGACCCATAAACCACAACTCAATAGATGTTGCCCATGAAACATAATTATCACTACATTGTAGTTTAACTGTAGTGATTGTTGGAGGACTAGAAATAGATGAAATAAAAGGTTTTAGAGAACCTGAGATGTCAGACATGTTGAAGAGAGGTTGAAGAACCAGAGAAGACTGGGAAGAACAGGGCTGCCTTTGAGTGTTGAAATATCGGAGAGGTCAGAACCGAAAACCGATGGTACCAATGGAAATAGGAAGCGCGGCCAAAAAATGGACCGTGAACAGTACAGGAACAGTAACAGAAACAGAAACTCTATGGCTCTGATACCATGAGAAATTTAGGGAAAGAAGAGGAGAAAGAAGAAGAAAAAGAGAGTGAAGTCTGAATTACACAGCTTGATTATTCCCTCAAGCTAATGGGTATATATACTAGGTGTAGGATACAAAATAGGAAGTAAAATCAAATACAAATAAGGAAGTAATACAAATAAGGAAGTAGAATAATATATTTACAGCAACATACTGATTCTTGGCCTAGAATCATGCATCCTAGAACTTAGCCTAGAATCATGCATTAATATCTTAACAATTCTAATTAGTTGTAATATTCCTATTTAGGTGTAAATATTTTTGAGTATCCCTAATTATTTGTAATTAGCTTAATTAGTGTGATTTACTTCATAGTTTAGATTCTTTAGGGCTGTATATAAATCACCCTTTTGTATCAATGAATTATTATCAAAATCTCCAAATGCTTTCTCTTACACCCTTCATTTTGTTTGGTATCTTCTTGTTGCCCATGGCACTTCTCCATCTCAACCATCTTGCTTTAATTATATGGCTTATATCCTCATCTACTATTCCACTCTTTTGTAAAACAGAACCTAGATACTTAAAATGGCTATGCTCTGGCACCTCTACTCCCTCTAATCTTACTTTCTCATCATTCCTCTTGCTTGGGCTAAAATTAAAACACATATGCTCCGTCTTGATTCTGTTTAGCCTGAAACATTTGCTTCTAAGAGTATTTCTTAACACTTATAACTTCTGGTTTAGCCATTTAAAGGAGCAAGTGTGCATATCTTTTGGCTCCAAAACATGTATCAACATTGTGATTGTGGTTGTATGATACAGAAATGGAGCTTTTGCAGCCGTAACATAAGCCTGTTGTGATGCAAGTTTATTTTTTGAGAAAAACTGTTAACACATGAAAGCAATGGATTTCGAGGAATTTACTAATACTTTGTAATATGTTGTTTATAAGTGAAATCAAGCATTTTATTCAAGCGGGAGAAGATGCAGGCTGGAAACTGAGGCAATAAGGCAGGATGACCCTAAGAATTCTAGTTTCTGAAATTTGTAGGGGTTGATACATTAATCTGTTATGATTCAATAATTGCCGATAACCAATTATTTCAATTATATTAATTTGAGTTAACATCCAGATTGTAAACGGACTTTAATGGTTGTTATAACTGCAACAATAATAGAAGTTCTTAAGTTGAATTTCAAATCCTAAAAGGATTGACCAAATTGTAAATCAAGCGAATAAATTTGATATTAATTTTTCTATTGAATTTCCAATGGTAACTTGTGATTGACAATATGTGTATACGTCCTTTATAAATGTTTCTTGAAGATAATTATTGCATGTTGACTGGCTAGGGAGATAGAACTTAATTGTTTCCCTTGTTTTGCAGCAAGCATTGGTTGGTGAGGTCCCAGGTGAAGATCAACTCTTTGCTTCAGAAATTGGCTCCATTAGAGATGGTTTTAGTAGTGAGATTGATGTCTATCTACAAAAATTGAAGGTAACGTTACTTAAGAAATCGACTCTTTTATTTACTCTCTCTGTCTCTCTCTCTCGCGCGCGTTAAGAATAGTTAGGATAAAGTCATTACATGTTGAGCAATTTGCAGTTTAATTTGGATGATTCAGATCGTGCATCATTAGTGAATTAAGCCATTTTCATTTCATATTCTGAGCAATTCGTTCTTATGGTTATATGCTCTAAAAACATGTCTCTTGATTTTGCCTAGTGAGTTACTGTGCTTCACTCTAGGTTGGTAATTATGTTATTTATGCACATCACTTTCCCTAAACTTCAATCTATAACAAAATAGAATCCTCAACCTTCAATTTAATTCACTCGCTCCCCCTTCATCCATGTACCGTCAAAACCACCATTGATATGCTAAGGTGTCCTGCCTTGATGGTTTATGTGAGTGAGGCCTCAACATTTTTAATTTCACCCATCGTCTCTGAACTTTCCACTTTATAACAATCAGGTCCCTAATCTTCAATTTATAATAAAAAATCTCTCAACTTCAAACTCTGTGACACAAAAATCCTTCTATCATCCACTTTCCATCCATATGCCATTATTCAATGACACAAACAACTTGTCATCGTTGCAAGGTTTTTAATTGGAAATTTTTTTCCTTGTATTTTAGTTTTTCTCTCCTCTCTTCTCTAGATATACAAGACAAAAAAATATAGGGGAAGTTTTATGATAAAAATTGGTGCGTGGATGGCAAGTTGAAGTTGTCTTCTCTTTGAAATAATGGTGTATGGATGGGAAGTGGATGCTGGAGGATTTTTTTTTTATTACAAAAATTAAAATTAAGGGAATTTTTCACTAAAAATTGAAGTTTGCATGTTATAAAGTACAAAATTCAATGATAGCAAATGAAATTAAAGACATCGACACACCATTCAAACAAGTCAACATGGAATGATACTTGAGCATATTTGTCGGTAAATGGATGGAAAGACAATGAGTGAAATTAAATTGAAGTTGATTGATATTTTTTTTCCTTTTCAGTGTTTAGGGACAGCATTATGCGTAAATGATAAGTTCCAGGACAAGTGAAATTAACCACTTATTTTTGCAATTGGGGAGGACCTTTCTAACAGATTTTTATTATAAGTATTAAATCAGATTAATAGTTTTGAAATTTTAATTATAAAATTCCTTAATAATTCAGTTAGCACTATTTCTTTTTATTGACTCAGCTTAAAATATTAAGAGATTGAAAGAAAAATATTAGAAAAGAAGAAAATATAAAGAAGGTCCTGGAAACATTACCTTATCTGAAGTCACATTGAGATAAGGTGGTGCTCCAAGCCTTCAATGCAGTTTTCTTGGTTTGTTTGGTAAAATCAAACACAAACATTATCCCAACTCAAATAAATAAATAAAAAGGAAATCCCTTTCTCCTTGCAAAGCTGACTAGTTGCAACTTCAGCTCCTTCTGTTTGGATGGGAGTATCCAAAGGTTCAATAAGGCAGGTAAGGTAGGATAGGGTAGATTAAGATAAGGTATTTATTTTTGTTATGTTTGGAATGAAGGTATGGTAAACGGAGGTTTAAAAACTTTCTTTGTTTGGATGGAAGGTATTGAAAGATATGATTATATAGGTAAAATACTGAAATACCCTTAGTATTTTAAATATATATAAATGGGTTAGACTATTTATTTTATATGAATTTTTTTATAATAATTAGCTCACACTATAATAACCAAAAGATTATGATAATTTTGGAAAAAAAGGTTTATTATAATTTCTTAAAATGATTTTCAATTATCTCATTTGAAATATTAATAAAAAAAGTCGAAGTTAATTGGAATTTTTTTTCTTTCCCTTGTCATACCTAAAAGAATGCAATGAAATTAAGAAAAAAAAATGAGATGATGAGTGTGATAAATGTATGTGTGTGGTTGAGGATGGAAAATAATAAAAGGGCAATTCAGGTAATAAATTAAAGAGCAAGGATATTCTTGGAAAGCAAAAAGTGAAACCTTGAGAAACCTCCAAAATGGAGGTGCAGTGAACAGTTGAGTTTTTGAAGGTTTTTTAACCCTCCGTGTACCTCCAAAAACCTGCTTCATTCCACAACCCTTCTTCCCAACACACCGCTCAACCTTACAAACCCTTACCTTGAAATACCTCCATCCAAACAAGCTATTAAAGTACACCAGCAGTCCTGTCCTTCATTCACTGGTAGGCGGTAGCAATCACCTCTTTTCTGCAAATTCTATCTGGTTTACAGATCCTAACCATATGCTTGATATGAGAAATGGTTTTGAGGTTTTTGTTCGAGTAAAAAGGGAGTGGGTGACTTGAATTGGTTTGTATCCACATAAACTTGGACTGTGATTTACAAAATTGAATGCTGTGAAAAAGATGAAGAAGATGATAGAATAAATTAGAATGAATTTTAACTATTATCATCTTTACAATTATTTATTTAAAAAAAAAAAAGTAGAATGTTGTGAGGGTACTGATTAAAAGAATGTCATAGTCCTATCACATGTGATTTGTCCTAGAACTTGAAATGATTTTGACCGGTGTCAATACCAATATCCAAGACCATGTTATGGAAACTTTGTTTATTGAGATCTCATTTAAACTGTTCCACTATGTATACTCCACATTCTTGCAAGCTGATATTAGAAATCGATGATGATGCTGACCAAAATCAAAATTTCTCTCACTCGCTACATGGCCACAATGTGCGCATGACTACAGCTGTGATTTGGAGCGACATTTTTTTGCTAGATTACCTGCTTCTTACAAATTTGTTGCAGTCCTTTTATCTATTCTTTTGTTTCTCAAAAATTTATCCTTCGTTGTTATTGCTCTCTTTTGAGACACATATTGTACCCTCAGTCCTGTTTGAATTTGTATGTAGTCTTTAACTTTTGTACAGTTGTTTAGATCTTCAGACTAGTTTTATTTATTCTTTCTTGATATTTGTTGAAGGAGATTGTATATCTGGGACTCGTGAAATTCAAGGCTCTGGCACAACTTTCTGAAAGTGAAACTGTGGCATTTTTTTAATGGAAGCATTAAGAAAGTTTTAATTTATTGCAAAATGTTTGTAATTGTGCAAGTTTTAGTTTCTAAAGAATATTCCATATTGCTGTCTGTTCTCTTAAAAATGATATTTTTTCCTTTTTTTTTTTTGAAGAAAACAAATGATATTTTACCTATGACCTAGTAATATGTTCTATTTCGTGTCATTTTCTTCAACAGGAGCAGTATGGAGGAGTGTGCTATATTCCAGATATGGGAACAAGCCCTCGTGTACATAGATTTCAGGTATAATTATTTTCAAACATTTTTGTGGTTTAAAAATGCTGAATCTTGTCTTGATCATCATTTGTCAAAGACTATATGGAGTATGCTTTTGGTTTGGACAGGAAATTTAGTCCATGTTACTATTTCCCATTGAATGGGGATTTTTTGGGAATGGAAGTTTTGTTTGCTTATTGGGTTTTGCTGATTACTGTTTAGTTACAGGGGATACAACTAGACTGTTATTTACTTTCAAATTGCATGAGTTTTATTTTGTGCAATCGTGCACATTGGTTTTTCTTTGCTTGAATGAGATATATCTTCTAGGTGCTTGATGCTTTGGTCAGTCTCTTTTGCCGGTCAGACATATCTGCAGAGACATTGTGGGATGGTGGTTGGCTTTTGCGTCAGTTACTACCTTATAGCGAGGCAGAGTTCAATAACCAGCATCTGATGTTGCTGAAGGTAAGTAATATGCTACAATTAATTTTATTTATTTATCTGCGGATCCATGTATTAGTAAAAAGTTGGTTTATGAAATTGTGATGTTTCATTCTCCTGATTAATTGGCATCTTTTCGCTTACTTGATTTTTAGTGCTTTAGTTGATAGATGAGCTAGTATCTCTAGCTTCTGTTGAAATTTTATCAAGTCACTGGAATCTAAATTACTTAATTTGTGTATTAGCAAATATTTTAGTATAATATTAGTTGAAAATTACTGATAATTATGTTGCTTTGAGTTGTGCTATAAAGTACGACTAATTTAAGAACCCTTCATGTATGAGTTGGATGAGATAAAATGGGGATTCAACTTAACACCTGGAAGGGTAATAATTGAAACTAAACAAAATTCTTTCATAATAACCAATTAAATGACTGGTATCTTTTTGGTGCCATTCTTTCATAACAAATGGTGTTTTCCTTTCTTTCAAGATAACCAATTAATAATTGGTATGTTTTTGTGGTAGTGTTTTTTCATAAGAAATAAGAGGTTTTTTTTTTAGGTAGGTTGAAATTTATTTATATATATTTTTTCCTTGGAGGGAAGGGCCGCAGAGGATGTGAGCTGGACCACTAATTAAAGACTTTGGGGCTACATATTTTTAGAAGAGATTCAGGCATTGATTTTTTTTTTTTTTGGCTATTTGGGTATTGTTAATTATGTAGGACTAAATGTTGATTCTACTATTAATGACTTCATGTTCTAATTAGTATCTTCAGGCCATAAATTGCCATGCAATTTATTTATTTGCTTAGTTTGATATTTCCACTATCAAGATTTATCTCAAAGTTTCTGAATTTCATGTTTTTTCCTTTTTGTTTTATTCTTTGTGCTTCAGCATCAAAATGTGTTTCAATATTTTTTTTGTCATGACTAATTACTCTTAGTTAATCTGAAACACACTGAAAAGGTGTTTTTAAGGAGTTTATGATGCATTTGTATTTATATGATAAAAGTAGATTGTTATCACATTGGTTTGATCTCAATTTCTTCTACATCCCATTTGCTTGCTCAGCTTTTTTGTTCCAAAATTTATTTTGATTACGAGAACTTATGGCTTTCTAATATCCATGAGGGCAGGTTTAGTACATGCGATCATTGTCTATCACTAGAAATTGAGAGCCCCTGGACCTTTTAACTATTTTTATCATTGTGTTAGTCCAGGGATTAGGATCTTGTTACATGATGATTGATTGGGAAATCAACATCTGAACTGATTTCAGTCATTTCTTCTATTAATCTTTCTTCCTTTATGACCTACCTTTGATAACATTTTAAAGCTTGTTGGAGGGAAGTCCATCATCTCTGAATTTATAAACTCACAGGACTATTAAAAAACTGTCCCCCACAACTGTGAAAATCACCTTGCAGTAAGGCTGAAGTTTGTGTAAGACTAAGTCCCTACTTGGAATTTCACTTCCTGATGGTCCAAATTATATTGTGCTTCATCATTTGGCTTGCATGGAGTAACTGATCCCTTAAATCATTCAAAACTACACAGCGGATACGTAATTCTGAGTCCACTGCTTCACTCAATCTGGACCAGGGCTTTAGAATAGTAATTGAGGAAGGGATTACCCATATACAACCTGGAATGGTGTTAATTTTTAGGGAGGAATGATACTGATGTGCCAGCGATACCCTGCCTGTGTGATCCAATCCACCCATCTGTTTGGATGATCACAAATAGAAATAGCATGATTGTGGCGAATTATGTAGACGAAAAATAGTATCAATTGCCAAATACAGAGGAATAAACATTTTGTTTCATGAGGTATAAATTAGGGATGCTTTGATGATGAAATTATTACGACTTCAATAATTAATATTCATTCTGATTTTTCTCTACTGTTATTCGTTCTATTTTTTCCAAAATGTTTACACTGTTGCATCTGTATCAGTTATGTCTTGTACACACATTGCATTTATTTCTCTACATTCTAGGTTCTATGATGTAAATGTGCCATAGGTTGAAGTGAAGCATGTAAAAGTATACTCAGCAAGCCACGAAGAAACTGCATATAGTTTAGCTAAGCAATCTTTTACTCTTAAGATTAATGATTCTTATCTTGTAATTGGACTTCATCGTGAATTTTTCTTTCTTTTTTTTTTTTTTGGATAACATGAGTTAGCAGTTATTGTTTGTAACAGAACACTTCTCATGGTACAGGATTCATACAAAAATTGCACTGTTGCTATTATTGAGGAGACTCGAGGCATCTGGTCTGATTTGCTAGTGACAGTCCTCTGTGATGAATGGAAAAAGTGCAAAAGAGGTCTATGATGAAAATCTTATGCTCATCAATGAGATATTGGACTATTTCATGTGTTGCTCATATATTTGAACTTTATACATTGTACTTGCAGCAATTGAAGCTTCTTCCCCTTTGAAAGAGCCAAAGTGCATACTCTTGCCATTGCAAAAGTCTTGTAGTCATGGTAATCAGCCTGTAAATTGAATAAATTTGATTTGGGCTTGCATTTTAATGCTCTTCTTTAAAGTCTTCTTTTGATGGTACTCAGCCTGTGAATTGAATATATTCAGATTCAACATGCATTTTAATACTCTTCTTTCCATAGATTATACAGATGGAGAATTGTTCAGTGGACATTCATTGATTGTTTTTTTGGCTCGCAGTTTCCCTTCCTAGTGAATCATCAATAATTGCCGGTGAAAAAATGCGTGAGTTAGTGAAGGTTTGTGCCTTTTTAATTTTCTCTTGTAAATTGTTTACCTCTCAATTAAATAAATCTTGTAATAAATCTGATGTCTGTTGATGTTATAATGTTTTTGATCCTTGAAATGAGAGTTGTTAGCTTAGCATCATTCTTAAGAAATAATGTTACTCCATGTTACTTGGTATACTGGATTTTATACAGATGGTGTATATTGTCAATTTGTTTTATTCATTCGTACAGTTTCTAATTTTTTTCATACTTTCTGCTTTAGGTGTTTGTACTTCTTCATCAACTTCAAATTTTCTCCAGTGGCAGAGCCTTGCCTGAGCAGCCTCCTATATATCCTCCTACTGATGTCCCTGAAAACTCTCGTGCAAGAACTGCTGGCCTGGATGTTTCAGTTCCAAAATCAGGCATTGAATTGAAACTTGGTTAGTTTTTCCATTTGTTATTTAATGCACTTTATGATGATGATGGTGTGTGCATCACTTGCATGTGTTTCATTTAAGAGTGTGGTTGGCATGGCAATATTAATTATCTATAGCCTCTTAGAATTTGGTTTTATTTTCTTAATGGTATGTGTTTCTTTTCTTGGAATATGTTATTATTTTCTTAGAGTTAATATTGTGACAATCATGTGATCAACATTTCAAATCTCTCTGGTCACTGCCATATGCAGGTGATGCCGTGCCTTGTAGGATTGCATTTGAGAGGGGTAAAGAACGCCATTTTTGGTTTCTAGCAATATCTATGGGTACATCTGGGTGGATCCTTCTTATAGAAGAATTACCTTTGAAGCAAAATTATGGAGTGGTCCGTGTTGTTGCTCCTTTGGCTGGTTCAAATGTATGTATATCTATATTTTTGCTTTACTTTTTAATATTAAGATTGCTTCAAACACTTAAGTCTATGTCTTTTTCCGTGCACAGGCGCAAACCAGTTGAAAATTTACATAACTTTGATATTTAGTGTTGACTTTTGTATTATAAGGATTGACTGAAAATTATTTCATAAATGCTTGACCTGAGTCTTGTTTTCTGCCTGCAGCCTAGAATTGACGATAAGCATTCAAGATGGTTACACTTGCGCATTCGTCCATCCTCTCTACCCATTGTTGATCCTGCAAAATTTGGAAAGACAAAAGCTTCAGTTGATGGGAGATGGACCTTAGCATTCAGGAATGAGGAATCTTGCAAGCATGCATTGTCTATGATTGTCGAAGAGATTAAGTCACAAAGCAATGAAGTTGAGAGAAGACTAAAACCACTGCTTGATTTGCAAGTAGCTGTAGATACTTCAAACCAATCTCTACATCATTCCGAGGTTCTGTCTTCTAGTGCACATAGCAATTCATTGTAAGTTATGCAATTGGTTTGAGTCTTGCAATAATAGTTTGCTATATGCATTGGGTGGGAATATTTTACGTCTAGTCACCCTTTTATTCATAACGCCACTTACTTATATGCAAATCAAAAATACAGATTAGCAGCCCAACATAGTGCCATTCTTTGTACCGTAGCTTCGTTTGCTGTGATTTCTTAGATTAGCGGGGATTTCCTCTCATTCTTTGGTTGTACTAACCTCAGGGTTCATCATATTTTCTCCTAATTTTGTAATCTGTGTAACATAAATGTATATTTGATCCATGTTCATAGTAAAAAAATTTGTACATGCTTTCCACGAAATATGTGGCATGTTCATCTTTCGCCCTCAACTCCTCATTAACTTTGTAGGGGTTCAGTTTTATTGCTCATTCATGGTCATAATGGTTGAAAAATTATGATGTATTTTTTGTGCACTCTTTTCTATGTTTTATAATCCCTAGTCAGACATTGAATATCTCATTATAAATTCATGTATTGCATAGTGATAGAGAATAGACCAAATTGTTTTGAATAATGCATGTTGGATTTTAGCCTAGTAAAAGTAGAGCTGTCTGAGATTGACTTGCTAAGTAAATCAAGATTTCTAGCTAAGCTCAAGTTCAATTTGAACTTAAATCATAAGCTTGGGTCCGAACAAAATTTAGGATTGCTTAAGCTTGATCTGAAGGTAGTTGAGTTCATTGTGGATTGAGGTAGCTAGAGAGCCAAGTGACTTGGAAGTTGAGCCACAATTACATGAATGAATCATGAGATCAAAAAGCTTTATATATTTCATAAGCTAAATGCTGAATGACTTGCTGAAGATGTTGTGACTTGATAGTTTTTTCTTCCATAAGCTAAATGCTAAATCACTTGTTGCTGTCGATGTAACTTGATAGGTTTTTTTCTTCCACTTGATTTGCTATGTGGTGTATGTGTGGTAGTCTCCTCATTTCTTTTATATTGGGAGGGTGCTATGGGCCATTTTTTAAGTCGTCTTTTCGATATTGTCTTGGGAGAATTGGATCTGTCTACAAATATAGGACATTGTCAGTTTAAGTTGGAAAGAGCTTTGTGATTGAAATTGATGTCCTATGAATACTTCCTTTTTTTTTTCCCATCTAATTTTAAGATTCAGTTACAATCTCTTTTTCTTGTTTTCTCGCTGATTTTTGTATAACATGTTGATTAGAGCAGAAGATGCCTTATTCTCCGTGGTTTAGTCCCCTTGGATTTGATTAAGTTTCCTTTATCATCAAAAATAATTCTTCAAAAAGTAACGAAAATGGATGTTATTTTTTTAATGATCATCACATATCTGTGTCAAGAAAAGAGAAAATGCCTGGAATGTCTAGGTAATGTGCCACTTTATTCCTCCCCCTCTCGTCTTTTTCCTCGTACTATTATTTTGAATGCTGTTTATGTAAACTCAGAAGAGTAATATCAAGGAGTTCTAGTTGACAATTTTTTGCCATTAGTTTATTTGAATAAAGTATTTAAGGGATAATTATTTTATTGTTCATAATTTACTTTGGAAGTCGATAAAATTAGACTTTGCAGTGATTATGTGAATATGTTGCACTTGGTATTTAAAGGATAATTGTTTTATTATTCACAATTTACTTTGAAAGTACATAACACTAGATTTTCCACTGACTATTATGAATAGAAGAACAGAGTAAGATAGTTTCATTTCTCTCTCTCTCCACTACTCTCCAATTTGTAGCTTTATATTACTGGCTCCCTGTTAGAATTTCTTTGGTTCTTTTCTTTTCTCAAAAAAAAAAATTAAAATTAGTGTGCCGCTGATCCACATGGCCATTAAAAATACTTGACTGTCATTCTGGTGAAGCGTGAAAATTTTTTGCAATTCATGATTTGCTTGTATTCCCACACATAGATTTATATTAGTGGAGATTCAAACATCTTAATTGCTAATTACTCTCCAATATATTGATTGGTTCCATTTCTTTGTAGGATCTCTCATTATGCATGCTAATGCTTAATATTTAACGAAAAGTTAAAAGTTGCATTGTGTTGCATTGCATCTGAAGATGGGCTTGATTTTAAGGCAACCGTGAATGTCAAAGTTACTTATCATAGAAGATACTAATGATGATCTTTTAGAGAAATGTCTTTTGGCTGCTTTTGTGTTATTTCGGGATGGTTCAATAATAGTTTGCTCAGCCTTGTTTTTGAAGATCATTCAATGCTAAATTTTTAAAAGGACGTTAGTAATTTTTTTCAATATATAAATTACAAGCAAAAACATTGTACATTAAATAAAGAGAATGGTTTCAATTTTGAAGGCACATACCTTTCATAAATTAACAAGTTATATGTGCAGTAATTTGGCTATTTGGGTATTTACATCTTCAATGAATTTGCAGCAATTTGGCTTTAAGATTTCTTTTTTTAAATTGCATTTTCAATCATTTTAGCATATTTAATAGCTGCAAAATAAAAACAGCTCATTTGGCAAACACCAATTGGACGATAGAGTATATTTAATCACTAAAATTTGAAAATGGGTAATAGCTTTTTTTTTAAAAAAAAGTACTTCTGTACATGATAAATACACTAATAAAAAGTCTGAAGTTAGAATTCCACATAACATCGGAATCATTGATAATACGGTGGCCACTATCATTCCCTTATAATAGGCCTTACTTTTCAAAGTAGAGCAACAACTTTTTTGTGGATTAGTTTAACTATTAATCTGTATTTAACTTTAATCAATAAGATAATAAACATGAAATAATTACATGTTGCATGAGGGGAAGACAGACCCCACTTCCGCCGTTTGATGCAATTATGATTTGATGAGGCCTTCTGGTCAAAAAGGAACAAAAATTGGCTTCTAGTGGAAAATTGTTTTAGGTAGAGCCAATTAAGCAATGGATGAATATGATAACAATTTTATTTCTTGATTGCAATAATAGCTAATATAAATGAATAGCCACTCGTACAAGTCAAAAGACTAGATATGGGTGCCTAATTAATATTAGTAAATAACAATGCTGGGATAATGCTTTTTTTTTTTTTTAAGGAAAAGGTTCTTAAGAAACCTTTGTGGTTAGTGAGAGTTCCACATCTTCTACTTTGATTTTTTTTCCCAATTATTTTAGATGTATAATCTTTGGTTATATACTTTGATGCCTTAATTGCTGTTATTTTAAAGGGATTGGATTGCCAATTGTAAGGTATTTAGTTGCTTCGCTCCTAGTAATGTCAAAATACTCATCATTGCTTTACAACAACGCCACTCTTCATCCTTTTCCTTTAATCCTTCATTATTAACTCATTGTGATTAATTAATTTCTCATGACCAATGTTGACATATCCCAACTTCACAGCAACTAGGCTCACTTTGGTTGGTTTGGGTCAAAATTCAAACTATACAACTCGAAATCAAAAGCTACTTCAAAAAAATTTATCTTGTAGATTAGATCAATTCAAAAATAAAATTTTAAATAGAATTAAAGAGAAGTTGTCTCATCCCCTAACAAATTCAAGTTAAATCTAACCGAACCAAATTATTTAAACAGATCAAGAATATATTTTTGGTTCTGTTTTTCCTGAGTCCTTCTCATTGGCCTTTCGTTGGAAGCAGCCTACGCCAAATGTCCTAAGCGGCACCTTATCAGGGTCAAGAAGTTAGGGCAAAGAAGACAGAAAGAAGCAGCAGAGAACGATAGAGATTCATCTGCTAGAACAAGGAGTAAGGCAATCCAATCACAGGTAATAAAGGAGAGCCATTCTTATGTGGGAAGCCAAGACAACTGAAAAGAATGAAAAAAAAACAAGTGCCGAAATAGAACTAAGAAGTGCTACCAAAATTCAAAATCAATTACAGTATTACAAATCTCATATACCATATCTGTAATTACAAGACTATCATGAAGATTGGAATGGCCTTGCGGGATGAAAATAATTAAGTTATTTTGATAGGGTTTTAGATAAAAATAATGAAGTCAAAGTTGATTGATTCATTAAGTGGAGTGATGTTTCCTTTCTGTTTAGGTTATGCCCCCAAGTAGATGGATTCAGAACAGCTTTAGCTACAAGAGAAAAACCAAAACACATCCTATTTATGAAAATTGGCACTTACATAAAAGTAGATTTTACAGAAATTACAAAAGAAAATTAAAGAAAAAGTCAGTCCATAAAAGAAACTTGGATTTTCTTAGGAAGAGATGAACCCATATACCCATTCTCCAAAACTATACCGTTTTGACCTTCAAAACAAAGCCTAACTTCCACACCCTCTTTTCCTCCATTTTTAACTGTTTTGAAGCTTGTTTGAAGTATGTCTTTAACCCATCTATCTATCTTACTGTTAATTAACCAACCACATCTATCTATTATCTCTTCTATTACCTTGTCTTCAATGCTAAACCCCCTCCTATTTTCCTCCCCAAACACTTGCTCAAAACATTTGTTCATCTTGGAGAATAAAACCTCTCTTATCTGTCTCTGCTGATCATCCTGATTTCGATCGAAAACGAATTTGTTCTTGATCAAATCAAGAAACCCATGTGGAGTAACCGGATCAGATTTTGTCTCACGGCTCGAAAAGCTAGAAATGGAGCTGAGCTCCTTTGGTTTTTCTTCTTTTTCATAGTCTTCATCTGCCTTGATGTTGAGATCAAGGGTGTTGAAGCTTGATTGTCTTGAAAAGCAAACCTTCTTCTCTGCATTTTTAATGCCACCTTCTTTTTCAATCTTTGGATTGCTTAAAATTTCCCACTCAGCTTTTCTCTTGCCACAATTTGCGGTTCTTGTTTCCTTCACCTCCAGCTTCATTTGGATGACAAAATCTGGATTCATCATTAGATCCCCTCCCCTTGTCAATATGAAGATTGCTTGGCCAATAATTTCAGTTTCTCCAAATTTTCCAGTTTCAAAGCCATCAACAAGGAATTTTAAGAATTGGGTGTCAGCAAAATCAACATCTTCTACCAAAGCAACAAGCTTTTCTTGGTTTCTTAATGCTCTTGTGATAGTATCAGAGTATGGAGCTACTTCATTCTCTGTTTTTCTCATGTTCAAGTGAAGTAGCAAATCAGCTGAACCCAAAACAGACTCTGCAACTGCAAGTGCCAATCTTCTTTTCCCCATTGTATCATTGCCTTGAATCATTAACCAAATCCCTTTTCCTGTTGGTTTTGATTCAACCAGAACATCTACTAAAGAACCAATGGTTTCAGATTGCCAAGGCACATTCTCTTGCAATAACTTGCACAAATCACTCCTCCGTTTCTCCCATTTCTCTGTTTCAGAGAAGGAATTGCCAAGAGCAAGTGTGATTTTGAGTTCCTTGCCTTGAGTGTTCTTTAAAGAATCCAAGTTTGGTTGCTGCTTCTGGGTTCCATTGCCAAAGTTGAAATCAATGGTGCATGACTGTTGTCTTCTGAATTTGGGCACAAAATTGGAGGTGTAATTGGGCTTCAAACCAGAGTCTGTGAAAGAGATGGCATTTGAAGAATCTGATATCACATTGTTTAATTGGGTTGGCCAATATGGGTATGATGAAACATATGCATTGCTCCTCCCAACTAGACCTTGATTGCTATTCTTGGGGTATAAAGTGGAACCCAAATGCCTTCCTTGATGGTTTAAGCCCTGACATAATCCATTCCATTTTCTTCTCAACTCCAATAATTGATCCTGACCATTTTAATTCAAAAGCTAGGTAAGTTATAAAAATTCATAATTTGCTATATATATGTAGGTATGAATTAAGTTTCAGGTTAGCTAATCAGGCTTTGGGCTAATCGTAAGCATTCAAGGAGAGCTGATGGAGGTCTTGGGATCGAGCCTTCACAATGACATATTTCCCTTGGCAATACGTAATTTGTCTAAGAAAGGGAAAAAGGAAAAATAAAGGGTAATTTAGTTTACCTTTTGATTGGTGTTGGTTGGTTGAGTTTGAAGCCAAGGAGGCAAATTCTTGTTGTGGATTGATTTGAAGAGTTGAGCTTCTTTTTCATAGCTGGCTGTGCATTCTGGACAGCAGCCTACCTTTTCTTGCTCATCTTTGCCAATGCTAATGAAGGGTTTTGTTTCTACTACTGGAGATGGGTTTTGAGAGATTGATATCCTTGATTCTTGGATGCTGCAACAAATTAATTTGAGTTTGTAAATAATTGAGACCAAGTCCTCGTTTCAATTTGAATAAAGCATTACAAAATTACTAGGATCAAAAACAAAGAATAAAACATATATATGGAAAAAGTGTGGCATATATAGTGAACTAAGTCACAAGTATTATGATGAGAAACAAAATTCTAATTAATTAGGTCCCATTTACAGTATTTTATGGAAATTCATTGGGCTTTGTTAAGCAATTATAATCTTCAGAAAAGGACAAAAGAATGTCAAAAGTAAAAAAGAATAAAAATGAAAAAGTCAAAAAAAGGGAAAATAATTAGACTGCAAAAATGGAATTGTAACCTGTGTCAAGTTTAGTTTAAACAACATGTTGAGAGATATTTCTAAACTAATCCAATCCAATAACATGTAAATTTTTTAATTGTTAAATTAAATGTAGATTACAATATAATAAAATTAGTTTATAGATAGTACAAAAGGCTATCAAATTTTTTTGTTTTCTTCAAAATGTTTAGTCCTCGTTCTTTTTTTCTTTTAGTACATAAAAATAAAATGCAACCCTCAAAAGCTTCCCTTTAAATTACTTCTTTTTCTCTCTCTTCTCTCTAATTACAATTCTGCACACAAAAAATGCTGACAAAACAAAGCAAAGGCATAAAGACAGTGATTCATTTTGTCTCACCAAACCATACTTCAGTTTTTCAGAAGTGTTTTGTACTCATTGAGACCATAAAGACACACGCCAAACACAGATATCACCAAAAGTACAAAAGTAAAATTAAAGTTTCAAAAACTGATATATACTTGTATATATGAAGATAATATTATAGAAAATGGAAATTAAATCATAATAACCTGGAACCATGGAGACTCAACCCAAGTCCACCTGAAGGAACAGAAACAGCTTGAAGTGCCCATTGAATCTCAAGAGGAGGTTGTCTCATTTGGCATCTCATGTACGTCTGATAACTTGCAGTAGCCATTAACCAAACTTTGGTGTTTGAATTACTATAATCAGATACTATTCTTCCTATTTCTCTCACTAGATGATCAACTGGATTATATTCTCCTTCATTATCTCCATCAACAATTTCTTCAACTGTCCATTTCAAATCTCCTGCATATATAATGGCACCCCCATCTCCATTAACCATGGAATCCACTTTCTTCTTAAGCTGTGTGATGTTCATTTCCACATCTTCTTTCTTCATTAATCTTAAAGAAACTGGTGCAAATTGGAATTTTACAAACTGGGTTTGCTTCAATTCTAATGGAGCCTCTCCCCTCTCTACCCTTCCCATTAGCTCACCAGCAAGCCCTTCAGTTATAGAAATACAGTCACCCACGATCACAGTATTCTTCCTTTTCTTGCTTAAGAAAACTTCAAAAACCAACTTGATATCTTCCTTAACAGAGAATGAATCTATGAGAAGTTTCTTCTGAGGGGAAAAGAGAAGTGGGTTTTTCTCAGAAGAGTAAGATAAGACATGGTTATGCCAAAAAGTTGCAGGATTGATGATCTCTCTTTGGTTTTCAGCAGGAGAAGGAGAACAAGGGGAAGAGAAAACACCAGCAGAAGAAGTATAACAGTGGAAAACAGAAGAAGCTGAAGAGTCTTCAATATTGTTCTTAACACAAGTACTAGAGAAACCAGCTTCTCTCATAACCCTACTAACACTAGGGTCATCTAAAATAGAGATAATAAGCTGTTCTAACTCAACCTTAATGGTCAAAAGAGGCTGTTGTTGCTGCTGTTCTATGCAGCCTCTTCTCTGATGAGCTTGTGCCCTTTTGAGTGCAGCAATTAGAGCATTAGATAGTGAAGGCTGGCCATGGAGTAAAGGAGGAGTTGTTGGTAACCTATTGAGAGCCACATTAAAGCAAAGCTCAAGAGCTCGGCATTGAAGAGGATGAGAAGATTGATGAAGAGGTTGAGATTTGAGACAAGCCCTTCTTAAAAGGCTGGATCTTGAACTAAGTAAAGTAGCAGCAACATGAAGAGGAGTGACCTGAGAATGGCCTCTCCGCCGTGCTAAGCTTAGAGAATGCTTCAAAACTGAAGCAGCCTCCGCCGTGAGGGTCTGCTGGACCGTACAAGTTCCTGAGCGCATTACTTGGCCAAAACCCACCCCCCACACCACCCCCGACGGTTGTTCAAACCGCTACTAGCTCACTTTCTTTCTCAAACCAAAATAATTTCTTTCTCTTCTTAATTTTCTCTCCCCCAACACGCACCACACCACACCCCTCTATCTCTAGATATTGAAGCTTTTATAGGTTCTTCTTACACTCTTGAGATTAGAAGAAAAATAGACACTACCCAACTCCAGTTTTTTTCTGAAAAGGGATGATCTTGGTAGAGTTTTCTTTTTGTTTTATTTTCTCTCCCACCAAACACACCACAGAGACCACACCACACACCTCAATCTCTAAAGATTGAAGCTTTATAGCCTGTTCTTGCTCTCTATTGAGATTAGGAGAAAAACAGAAACTAACCAACTCTTTTTTTTTTTTCTTGCGTTGAGAGAGATCTTGGTAGAATTTTAGAAGAACTAGACTAGACAATGCCACCTTTTTTATACTTGTTCTTGTTGTTAATATTTTTTCATTATTTTTTTCTGAAATAAAAATTTGAAAAAAAAACTTAATATATAACTTTTGGTTTTTAACATTGATTACATTCTCTTTCCTCATGAGTTTACAGTTAGACTGCACCATCTTTTTATATCTCTCAATGGTGCTGCTATAAAGTGTACTCTAATATGTCACTTGATTTTTGTTTTGGTTATAATTAGTGTAAATCAAAAAAAGAAAGAAAAAGGTTTGCTTTGAATAATCATTTTTCTTTTTGTTGGGACTATCAACAATATCAAAACAAAATTTAAAAAAATTGAATGGCATGATTCACTTATCAAATAAATTATTGTCCCAAGGTCATCAAAAGCTGCAAAATAAGATTTCAATCTACCTTAATTTACCAACTTCTGTTTTTTATTATATTCAATTTTACTTAAACTGAGTATGCAATTAAGTAATGTGATGAGAAGCAGTGATGGTACTACTACTAATTTACTATTTTCTACTGGGCAATTTCCCAACCCAAAAAAGAGAAAAAAAGAAAAAGAAAAAAGGGGTCCACAATTCAAAATTTTGCATGAGAATGTTATTTTCCACGTCAGCCTCTTTGAATAGACAGACAATGCCAGCAGAAATTCAAGAAAAGTAGTAAAGAGGAAAAGGTAAGAAAGAAGACAGAGTGTGTGATGAGAGATAAAAGGGAAAGAGGAATTTTTAATTTTTGATTTTTTTTAAAGAAAAACTTTTAATTTTTTTTAATTTCAAAATAGTTATTAGAATTTGTTGTTTGCATATAAATATGTAAAAGTGAGAAAATAAATGAGATAGAATTAGAAAAGAAAAAGGAAAAGAATAAGAGAAAAAGTGGGTTAACTTCACGCCAATCCTCGTAGAGAGACAGCATTTTATTCCCAAAGTACCCAAAAAGCAACACTCTGTCTGCTATCCTTCAAATAAATTATTGCTCCTTTTTTATTCCTCTCTCTCTCCTTCCTGCATTCTGCATTTACCTCTTCTCATTTCCAACAACCTATTTTTTAGGTTTTTCCCTTACCATTTTAACCTATGTAAAACACAAATACAATTCATTTAATTAATACAATTAATAAATGACCCTTTTAATACGAAATTTATAATTCTATATATAAAACTGATATATATATTTATTTAAAAAATTTTAATAGTTATGAGATTTTACGAGTAATTATCATAAAATTTAATATTAAATAGTATTAAATTGAATAATATTAAATATTTTTTAATTATTGTAAAATTAATTATGATACCTAATTGTTAAAAGAATAGTACATAGATAAATAATATAATAACTATTGAAACGTTTTATATATATATATATATATATATATATATATATATATTATTTGAAATTCAAAAATAATATGTAATAAGCCTTTAGAAGCTGGATTAGCCTCCACCCCACTAATCTAATTGAGATCCAAAATTAATCTAAAAATGGCATATCAAAAATAATCTAAACTCAAAACGATTCTATCCGACTTTTTTATTGCTAGGTGTAATATATAATGATCAACTATAAAATACAACCCCCCAAAAAAAAAGAAAATTTTTCCTTCACATTCTTGACTCTTAATTGAATATGATAAGAAGTTGGGACGGTCTGGTTGAATCATTTTCGATTTTCACATATTCAAATTAATTTACGAATTATAAAGGTAAATCAAATCAAATCGATTCAATCAAATTTAATCCATGAGTTTGAGTTGGGTTGTTTAGATTGGTAGTATCGAGGCCCTATTTAGGGGACTGGATTCCAACTTGAATTGGTCGCTTTAGACATTTTGCTTTGTTATATGATCCAAATAATTAGTTAACCAAATTTTGGTATAGCTAATTGACTCCATCCAAACCAATTCAAATTTTTTTGTTCGGGTTTAGTGGCAGTTTTACTCACCCCATTGACAAAATTTTAAAAAAATCAAATCGATATATTTGAATAATTTTCGCATCAAATGGTTAAAAATATGAGTAGAATAAGTTAACTTTAGTGTTAAAAAAGAAAAATTTGCACACGTCAAAAAGATTTGATCCTAAACCATGACTAGAAAATTTTCGAATTAATTCAAATTGATTTATTAGTGTTTTTTCAATATCAAAAATTTAAATTACAAGCTCCGATTTAGATTTAATCTCCGGATTAGGTTTTTAATTATTTGTTTGGCCATGCTTTATGTGCATATTCTATTAGCTCAAATTTCAGTGATTTCTTTTAGGATTCACTTTCACTCAATCATTTCCCATTTTTGTTATTTTCCTCTTGTATTATTTATTTTGCATTGGTTTACTCAAATTCATATAAAAGAGAAGAGTGAATATTGCTTTTTTATTATTATTACATTCTTCCTACTCCTATTTTTTCTCATATGAATTCATAGCATCAAAAGTAAAAATGTGTTACATTATTTTATAACCGTACATTATTATTTATAATGGTTTGAACAACTCTTTTTATCCTTATATTGTGTGTTTGACCCAAAATATTTATTTTAAAATAGCTAAAAAATAAGAAAAAAGGAAGATGATAATAGATTTTTAATTTTAGGAAAAGAAAATTGATAGTGGTCGTAAATTCTAATCCTGTTTTTATATTAAGACAAAATTTACCTCATTCATTAATTTTTTAAAGTGAGTCTTCCCATACATAAAGATTGTTCAATAAAATTTTCAATCCTAGACTTTTTTTCCACTTCTATTTATTCTTCAAATGATATTATAAAAATGGGACCTCTTATAACAAAACCATTATATGCTACTTGTTAGTTCTGAGCTAAAAAGAAATACTACAATAATTAAATCTTAATCTCATAATTAAAAAGGTCGGCTATATAAATTTTCTGTGGTGAAAAATATTAACCTAAATTAGAAGCAAATAAGAGAAAAAAATACTTTGATGTCGAAAAATGATATTGAGTAAATATTAATTCATATAATTAATATTATGAAAACATAAAATAAAATAGAAAGTACTTTATATCTTATACACGTGGCTTACGAAGATGGCATATATACAAGGACTAGATAAAAGATGGAATCAAGGGTTATTTTCCCAAGTTGTTTTATTGCATTAAAAGGAGCCAAAAGAAATTTAGTAAAGCCACTACCAAAGGTATGCTTTGATTAAAGCATTTTGAAAAGCAATTTCAAAAAATCTATAATTTGTATTTATCAATATTATATTTCATGCTCTCAATATATATATATATATATATATATATATATATATATGCTTATTGGAAATTCGAATGGAGATCCAACTTGAAACCTCATTATCCTAATTAATGGATATGTATATAGTTATTATGAATACTGAATTATAGAGAATTTGTTTTATTAACACTCTTTTTATATATTTAAAAACATTAGAATGTATAATTAAAATAAAAAATAAAAATGGTGAATATTTTGCTTTGTAATGCAAGAACCGAGACTCTAGATATCTTTTTGTTAGAATATATATATATATATATATATATATATATATATATATATATATATATATATATATAATGATGAGGTAGGGGAATCCCTTAATTAATTAGTTTGATAACTAAAAATGGAGGACTCACTTAATTATACTTTATGGGTTGTAGAATGATAAGGTTCATAGTTGAGTAATCAATTGCACTTTCAACTAAGAAATTATGAAAAAGGTTGAGTGCTTAAATCATTAGAACATAATATTTCAAAGAGGTTTTCTCTCTTGAGAAGAAAAGTATCCCTTTTTATGGATTAATTGAGTTTAGTCAATTTTTTCTTTGTGAAATATGAATATGTCTTTCAATTCTTTCGGAGTTTGAATGATTTGGTTTGTAATTTTCCATACAAATTTTCAACAAAGCAAGAAAAAGGAATAAATCTCAAACTACGTTAAAAGGGTACATCAAGGCCCACATTTATAATCAATGCAAACATCATTTACCAAAATAATTACTCCCCTTAATTTGTTGCTAAATTTCTAAATATCCTTATTAAAAATAATTAATTTTTAAATAATTACGATTGCTAGTTACAGTATCTGTTTTATGGCCGATTTAATCTTTGGTTCCTAATGGGTCTGCGTCCGACTATTATCTATTTTAGGCTGGCATGAATAATAGTACCTTCTTAGAAACCATTATTGATTGTATAAGAAAATACTTTGAGTTCCAGCCTAGACCTCTAATGCTTCTAATTTTGATTCTTACCATAAAATTCTTGCTGACATAATTTCCTATTGGGCTGTATTCCATTATTTTAGAACCATAAAATTAATTTCTATGGAATACCGTCAAAATTAAAGAGTAATTTAAGCTGATGATAGTACTCTAATTAATCCATCGATGCATAATAATTCAGTATCTAAAGTATAATCTGTAACAGAAAATTTTTCTCTTTTATTCTCTTTTAAATCTACTAAGGAAATGATGACGTGCACTTTTCACATCAGCAAAAAAAGCTTCTACTTGATAATTTCACATATACAACTCCCACTAAAAATTTTCCTCCTTGTTACTCACTCTTACTTTTTTAGTAATCAAACACAAACTTTCTAAGTAACTAAATACAATGAATCATATTTTATTTTCCTTCACTTTCTCATCCACCAAACAATTATAGAAGAAAAAATATTTAAATATCTCTACAATATTGATTGACATTTTCTACCAAATAATTTTCTGTGTTGGAACAAAATACCTCTACAAACTTTTCTTTCGTATTTCCAAGGGAAAATCTCGTTATTTTCCCGGATTTCATTCAACATTCACAGAATATCAACATAGCACTTGGAGCATAAAATATGACACAAACAAACAGTAAAATTCGCACCAAGTAAATTTTCCCAAGAGAAAAGGAAGAAAATAAAAAAGAACAAACCTTGAAAACCTTTGCCAATGGTTGTCCCAGGGACATCAATAAGCTCCCCCTCCTTAAGAACCAACTTTTGCCCAATCTCAAACCCATCGACATTCTGCAACCTAAACTCCTACAAATGCCTCATTGGTGTAACACCCATTCCAGAGGCGGTAGCTGAGCTTCCATAATTGGAGCTTGACAGAGTTGGGAAAAGGTAGTAACTGAGAGAGATACTCGGATGGGTATTTTATTTTATTTTCGAGATGAGAGATACCCATATACCTAGATGGTTGTATTTTTTATTTTATTTTCAATATCCTTGCATGTTAATTTTGAGATCTTCTTTTCAATTTAGATGTTGCAATTGGTTGCTTTGTAAACTTCTTCTATTTATTTATTTATTTCAACAAATAATTGTTCCATAAGAATCCAAAATAATCTGTTTGGATGACAAGAAAATGTACAAAATCATAAATCTAGAAAATGAATTGTAGTCATATATTTACTGATCGAAGTATTTTAAGAAAAGCAGTTTGTACGCGGAGTTGTTGGTGGATATCGGAAGAAGCTCACTCCGTTATGTACAAATCATCCCCGACTATTGCTCCATTTGGAAAGCGAAAAATATAAAGAAAATTCTGCGAGAAAATGAAAGAAAACAGAAAGTGATAATGAATTTGCTTTCAGCGATGGTGATGAATATTGCAGGGAACGTGGAAATGGAGTTTTGAGAGGTGAGAGAAATGATGAGGAATGTGAATGGAAAAATTTAGGTGACTTGGAATTTGCACGTGGGAAATTGTGAAATGTCTTGAAAAGTCACCAACACTAATCCGTTAATAGAGTTAACGGATATAGACTGATGGAGTTTTTGTTTCAAAATCAATTTAAAACGAGTTTTTTTTTATATATTATAAATTATATTTTAGATAGTGAGTCATCGAATAATCAGAATATTGTCGGTCTAAATTACTCAGAGATTCATCAATATTTCCTGTATGCTAGCCTTCCTTCCATCCATTTGTTTCTTAAATTATATTACCAAGTATATTAACTAAATTTTTTATGATTTTAATTTGTTTTACCTATTGGGATTTATCAATATAAATCACAAAATAAATTCAGTATGATATATGTAAAGAAAAATACTTATTTCATTTTCAAATCAAAGATAAAATTAGATAAAAGGTAATTATTCAGATTTTTTAATTTATTAAAATTTCTAGAAATAAAAAATATTATTAATTTTTTTTGTTTTAGATTATTATTAAATTTTTATTATTTAATAAAATAATTAATGTTAAAGAGTATACTTTAATATTAGGGTGTGGTTCTAATTGAAACAATCATAAAATATTATTAGGTTTCCTTTTTTTTAATATATTTTTCTATATGCTATACTTTAATTGATAAAAAATATTATTAGGTAATCTAATATTTTATTATACTCTAATTTTAGTTGATTTTTTTTTCAATGACATGGCTGTTCTAATTGAAACAATCATAAAATATTGAGGTTTTTTTAATAAATTTTTCTATATGCTATATTTTAATCGATAAAGAATAAATTTTTTTGTATTGTAATATTTTATCATACCTCTAATTCTAGTTGAAAATATTAATCTAGTGAAACTTATTTTCAAATCATTAAAAACTAAAAAATAGTGGTTATGGGAATCATCAATTGATTAAAAACTTTAGGAGTTTTTCAAAAAATTCAAATTTAAATTTCACCCTCTCCTGCCATAAAAAAAAAAAAAAAGAAAATAGTGGTCCTAGCTTCAAAATTGGAAAAGACATGAAACAATTTAATGGGGGTGGGGTTTTCTAATAACTTGAACCTTTTGCATATACAAATATGTACTTTTTGTATTGTTTTTGTAATATGAAAATTTGCAGGTGCTAATTACAATTAATATATTAACTGCCATGCATGTAAAAATATGCATAATAACCTTAATCTCATTGCCATCATTAACAAATCATGTCCCAAATCATTAATGCTTAATTAGTTTTGTATATAAAAAAACATTGGCAAAAGCTTCCTTTTGTTTAATTATCAAAGGCAGTTTCAATTTTTGTATGTAATCAACCACTTTAAAGTTTCTAGGCTTAGAAACATTTTTTTTAACATCAGATTTAATTGACTTTATCAACAAATACAACATCATTAAAGCTTTAATTTCATACTAGGGATCAGTCACATAAATTTTGTCTTTAAATAAAAATCACATAAATTTTCTGTCTTTAAATCCTTTTATTTAAGATTAGATTCGCCTCAATATCAAATAATCATAAATCTTTACACATTATTTTGCTCCAAATAAATGTAGAAATTAAAATACACTTGTTTAGTAATAACTATAGCACTCTAACACTTAGAGGGTAGATGTAATAATAATAATAATAATAATAATAATAATAATAATAATAATAATAATAATAATAAAATGCTGTTAATCTGATCTTAGAGTGAAAGATGAAAAAGAATAAAAAGGCAGAGGAGGAGGAAGAAAGCTTTTGATACTGAAATCAAAGAGAAGAGTGGGTCAGCAGAAAGCAAAGAAAGTGAAACAAAACACAAAAAGAAAAAGTAAGAAGGGAAAGAAAGAAAGTATGTTCCTATCTTTCTCTCATATTGCAACCAAAAACCCATCATTACTGTCCACTTTCTTTCTCTTTCTACACTAATCCCTATGAATATATTTTTCAATCTCTCTCTTTCTTTCTTTTCTTAATAAGAGTTGGAGTGAATTAGGATCCATCTTCGATTAAAATAACAATAACAATAAAATTAGGACCCATCTACAAATTACAATCTTATTCCCTTTCTCTTTAATGGATAACTATAGATTACAAAAACATTTATTTTTTTAGAAATAGATTTTTATTTTTTTTAATGACTAAAATTAAAGATTACCATTACTTGAGTACTTATATAATAATTTTATCCATCCATCCTAAGGTTACCATAAATAAGTAATTATAAAGAGAAGATTAAAACTTTTCCCTTAATTTATCTACAACACATACATTGTTAGAAAGTGCTTATTATAGAGTATTATATTTAATTATATGGTGTAAAGTGGGGCAATTTCTTGGGGTTTTGGGCTTTTAACTCTTAAAAAGCATTCCTAAAAAAGCATACAGCACGCAATGCCACACTAACTTGTCACTTTAATTAGTTATGCCAAGATTTTGTGTGTATAAGTAATGCACACCACTCTTTTTGGTATGTTTGGTATTTTAAAATTTGAAATATAAATGACATTATCAATTTAAAATTGAGTTTAGTAGTTAAAATATTTGATAATAAGATTTTAATTTTTGTATAAGGATTTATAATATCTTAAATTTGATGGTATTTAAAATTTTTTCCGTATTTTTTGAAATAAGATATAACATAATATGAAAATACAATATCCCAAACAAATCGAAATATTGGAATTCAAAAACATCACTCTAGGAATATAATTTAATTTTCCATAGAATCATATTATTTTTAGTATACCAAACATGTCATTAAAGTCCATATGAACTTCACGATTCATCGTCAAATTACTGCCAAATATTACTTAGTAAACTTAGGTTCAAATTATAAGATACATTAATTACATATTAAGAATTTGAGATCCACTTTGAAAATGGAGCAGAATTTCAAGTGAAATTTTCAAAATAATGGAATTCTTAGATAGCAGTAGACCTCAAGCTTTTTGAAGTGAACCTTATAGAAAAATAAATGAAGCAGACAAGTCTCTATTATAGTGAACCTTATAGAAAAATAAATGAAGCAGACAAGTCTCTATTATAGTGAACCTTATACTATAATGTCTTCAAAATAAATAAATACCAATCAACCACAAATTTTACCAAGTGAACCATATATAAACTTATTCTCTTTGTAAAGTAATAGTCGATGAAACTCAAGTTACTTTGTGATGGACCCTTAAGTAATTGTACAGAAAATTAAAATACATTAATTATAATTGTTAATAATTAAAACGTCGGGTCTTTAAAAAGGTACAACTCAATTAAATTTAAACTACCAGTAGCTTCAATTAAAATGCTATACATATATTCAATCAATAAAAATTACTTTTCTGTTTTTTTTCTAATTTCCTAGCAAAATTCAAATTCATATATGCTATTCAGTATGTGCACAATAACCTTTCTGTAAAATTAGTGCAAAACGAATTTATTAAAATTAAGTATATTTTATTATTCTCTTAATGCGTGATATAAGATAATAATGATTTTTTTTCTTTAATTAGATATCTCGAATTCAACATTTAAATATAAAATAACTTTAAAAAATTTAAGACTCTTGATAAATTTATCCTACACGAATCAAATTAAAAACGAAAGTATATTTTTATTATTTTTTACAGAAAAGTAGAAGTTATTTCTTTATATCCCATCACGAAAATTGATGGCAGCAAATCAAACTTAAAATGAAGTGATAAATAGGCCCTACATAAATGTGTGACCTGACGATCGCAATTTCTAGCCAATAGGATATGGATATGCCCAATAAGATTTCGTTCCATGTTGTGGAGCAAGAAATAGACATTAACATTCATGTAGTTATGGTTTTATTTACATAATTTTTTATTTATATTTTACTTTTAAATAATTTTTTCTACATTCATTTGATATTAATCCGAATATTTTACTGTTTTGTTTATTATTTTTTGTTTAAATCATATACAATCCTTTTGTCTTTGTATTTGTCATTATAGTTAGTTTGTCTCTTACATTTATTTTATTTATATATATATAAACTCTTGTATTTAAATTTTAGTTTAATTATATATTTATATTTGTCATGTCTAACATGTAAATACTTATACTTTTAAATTTTTACTATAGAGAAATGAGAATTCGAAACTGAGAACTATGAATTTAATATCCGAGGGAAATAGAATTTGACATGAGTGAGTGTTTTTTGGATTTTTTAACATAAATTATATTCTATTTATTTTATAAAATAATCATGGCAAATAATCTTTTTTTGTTGATTATCCTTTTTTTTCATTATCAAATATAAGTACATTCAATTTAAGTTTTTTACATTGTTTATTTTATGAATTCAATTTATGATATTTTTAGTTTCAATTACACACACACACACACACATATATATATATATATATATATTAAAACTTATAAATAATTGATATTAGCAAAAACTAGCCATATCTAAGTATTTCTTAACATGAAAAATATATATTATTTATCTAACACAAAAATACTATCCCTTAAACATCAAAGTGAAAAACTACAACATACTTTTATAATATTTAACAAAATAATAAAAAAGGGTATTGCATGAAAGTTATTTATGTTGGGTTAAAAATAGACCTTTCAATAGGCATGTGAAAGATCCACATTATTATAATACAAATAAAATTCCTTTTTTCTGTGTTTAATTTTGTTTTTTTATTGTTGTCCTCTGAAATAGACATCACATTGCTCTTCTGCCTCTAATTGAACGTTTTCGCCTGCACATGTCCCTTCGTAATGTTATAAATTTATTTATTTTTTAATTTGGTTTTTTCTCCCGATAAAAAAAAAAGTTACAGTCTCCTAATCTCGTAAACAATGCCAATGCAGATGTTGATGCCACCTATTAATGGAAATTTATAAAAATTTTCTGTATATTTCTTAATGAAACGACAAAACCCTCAATTTCACTACATCTGATTATCTCTTGTTGCAAGAGATTAGGATTCTATCAATTAAAATTGGAATACTAATTGTATTTTTTTTAGTGACTATTCACTATGATTAGTGAGAGAGAAAAAATTTCTAAAATACCTTTTTGTCTCTTCATTTTTTTTGAATTTTTACTCTCATTATCGATTAATAAGGTGATGAGTGTTGAAATGTAACTATATTTAATATTGTTCATCAATTAAAAATAATGTATAAAATATATAAAAATATGTATGGGTTTTTTTAAAAAAAATTTAAACTCCATTTTCTTTATCAGTTCAAAATCTACCATTTGTTAAATTTTACAGTTAGAATTTTACAGTTAAATTTAAACTCCATGTATGAAAGTCTAACATGGCATTGTGATTTTGTCAAAAAAAAAACATGCATTGTGTCTGAAAGTGTCAATTGCAAGCTCTTACATACATTAACATTTGGATTGATAAAAATGAAATATTGTAATCTCTTTTAATTTATAATGTTACAATTGACTCCACACTAGATGGATTTTGTCCATCAAATGAATAGAAGTTTGAGAAAAAAGCCATAGTTAAAAGCTTTGGGAAAAATATGAAGATTCGAATTGATAAAAGAAAAGATTGAATTAAATTAGAAATTTCCTAAAGATCATTTCTAATATGCAACTTTTCAATGGTTTATGTCACTGCTTCAAAGTCTTAATTACTTGACATGGCTCATGTGTCAAAATTGATGAGAATAGATATAAGAGGTAAATTATATCTCAAGGTTTTTGAAATTTTAGTGTTTTGATTATTAAGTTGTAAATTGATAAGTTGAATGGACAAAAAGGATTGAATAATTGATTCTCTCTCTCTCTCTCTCTCTATATATATATATACAGAGAGAGAGAGAGAGAGAACAAATAGGCTGGCTTGTTGCTACTTGTCTTTGCACATTAATTATGTTTTTTCATATCTTTCTTGGATAGTGAAAAGAATGGAATAAAAGAACAAAAACAAAGAAAAAACAGACAATGAATGAAAGAATATAACAGAATGAAAGAAAAAAAAAAGTATAAGAGAAATCCCATGCAAGTGCAACAAGCAAGACCTGAAATCTGAAATGGAAATAAATTAAAAAAAAAAAAGAACAAAAGAATTTTGCAAATTAATGCATTTTCATTCTGATAAATGGAATAAGAATATAAACTGTAGAAAGCATGACTACTGCAAATGGTCAAATACAAGGACATAACATATTTTTCATAGTTTCGATATTAAAAAATGAAATAAAATTACATTTATTATTTTAATTATAGCGAAATATGTTTCCATTGAGAAATGCTAGCCAACTTTTCTAAATTACTTCTTTTTCTTTTTTATTTTGTGAATAATGCATAAATTTTTAATGTAATAAGACCCAGATGAAAAAGAAAAAATTAAGTGTAATTCAAAAGATGAAAAATGTATATACAGAGAGACAACATAACTAGCACTTATCTGTTCTTATTTGATTTAAAACATAACCACATTTATGAATTTGTACTAAAATGTCGTTTACACACTTAAATTTGTGAAAATTATAATATGTGCAACTATGTAGGAATGGCGAATGGCCGATAAAGAGAAGAAAAAAAAAGGGACACAAGTCCCTATAGAGGTGCAATTATTACACTCTTTTTTTCTTTATAATATTTGGTGTAATATATGTGACTTTTAAAGTTGGGGTGTGTTTTTAAACAATTTAAAAAATGTGCTTACATATTATGCCATTCGTATTTAAATTATATACACTCCTATTTAACTATTATATTACAAACATAGAATTATCCTATTTAACTATTATATAATTAATATGTTTTACAAACATTTCGGTAGCTAAATTATACAAAGATTGGGAAAGGTGCAATTTCGTACTAAGGTTTTTAATATTAAATTTTATTTTTAATATTTTTTTACTAGTTTTACTCTCAATTTTCGCTATTAGCTCAATTTCGTTAGTTTTTTTTTTGTAAGACATTAATTAGTTTGACTATTTGTTGATCAAAACTCTTGAGTTACATGACTTTTTAGTATAAATATGGTATAGAAAATTCAAGTGGAAAGTTGCTATTTTATCCCTAAACGTTATTCGATGCTTAATTTTACCTTTTTATGTTTTTTGGACCGATTTGATATTCAATCTTCAAAATTGATTCAATTTCACCTTTTTTAAAAAAAAAATTCAGAAATGCATTATTTGTCCATACTATCAAGAGAATCACTACCAAAAAAAAAATTATTTAGCAACAAAAATTCCGTCGCTAAAGGAAGAAATTCCGTCGCTAACTTACATTACCGACAGAAACTATTCGTAACTAAATAGCACGTTGCAGCCAATTTTGCGAGAAAAAATTATTGTTGTCATTAAATTTAACGATGAATTTTCCGTCGTTATAAAATAATTGTCTGTAACTAAAATAATTGCCGTGATTTGACAACTATTTAGAGACCAATTAGCAATGGGAATTTCTGTATGCAAATTAGCGACGAATATTATCCGTCACTATTGGTTCAAATATTTATTAACTTTAATGACGAAATGAGCCATTGCAAAATTAGAGATGCATATATTCATCGGTAATTTGAGCAAGACATCACCTTTAGGGGCGGATATTTTATCGCTATTTATTCAATTGAAGAAATAGCAACAAAATATCTGTCCCTATTTTTTAGAATATTTTAGTAAAAAATATAAATAACTGTACTTATTTATAAAAATTTTTGGCAATTGAACTTGTCAAAAAATTTAATAATTTCACACCCATTAAAAAGGCATATGACAATTCAAGTCCAACACAAATTACCAGTCAATAAAAATATTTATACGATAGTGTCGATATTAATTAAAAATGCAGTACATCAAATTTTGGTTACAATAAAAAAATATAACAAAGCATAAATATATTTCTAATCATCTGAAAAAAAAAAGTCATCATCATCAACATGTGTATCAGTAGAAGCATGTCCGGAGGGTGACTGATGAGATGGAGCCAATTGTCGGGAAAGTACCAATTGCATCACGTTCTACAACTGCGTCCTCATATCAACAATCTCTTAATCTTTCTCTAATAACCACGTCTCCATACCTGTGATACACATCCTTATATCTTTCATGCATCCTCTGTTCCACCTCCTCCTCCATCTGCCTCAGAGGAACTAAATCTTGTACTGTTAGAATAGAATGTCGATGACTTGCAACTCAGACCATATAACTTCTTCTCACCTCCGATGGTATCCATGTATAACTAAGTATAATCAACCAGTTGAGGATCCGTATAACTCTCAACTGGCTGAGAAGCAGCAACTGCACATTTCTCTATACGGTCCTAAGATAAAACAAAAAAAAAAATTAGTGTACTGAATACAAATTACATTTATTTTCAGACTCACGAGCATGCCATAACATTTTTTATAGTAAGAGTATGAGCAATATCCTTAGATCTATTGTCAATAAATTGGTCATCAGATTTCTTCATATGTATCTTCCTGAAGATCTCATAAGCATTGGACTCTCGACCAAATTCTTTAGCCTAAAGAAATAATTTATTCTTTCCAAATTAACGTATACCAAAATACACAGTTATTTGGAGAACTTAAAAATTTAAATTTCTAAAGGATTTAGAGTTATAAAGTTTAATGTATTATCAAATCTCGTGTATGATTGATGGTCAATTTCGATCATGCAGTGTGACCAGATGGGCTTGTACTGAGTTCACCAACCTCACTCCTTCAGTTCCTACTGGCTGCCTCTGATTTTTCTCTCACTTTCGCTTTCGCCCAATACTTAAACCAATGCAGCCAATCCTCATAAGATATACAATTAGGTCTCACTCATTTTCTCTTCCAAGTGTAAACCATATCTGAGTACCGCTCAGCAACCTAACTCTCCCATGTTGGCTTGATACAACCATCAAATCGGGCATCCCACGAACACTGTTTTTGTAAGAAAAAAAAAGAATTCAAAACAAACATGGTAGTTATATATGGTTGTAGAACAAAGAAAACCAAATAAAATTATCATTATTGAGTGGATCTTCAATTTGAATTTTTATTTTGTTTATATACCTGAAACTATTCAAAATAAGTCTTTTTATCCAATTCAGACACTTCTTCCATACAAATGCTTTAGACTCTATCATTTTCTTAAAATATTTTGTAATAATAGCAAAATACTTGTGAGATGGGAACAACCTATAAATAACACACAAGCAACCTATTTATATTGCATGAAATAAAAGTGAATAAAAAAAACTCCACAAGTTCAGCTTCAAATTATGGGTAAGTAAAACTATTTGAAATGGCAAACTAGTTGATGGCCTAACATGAGAAAAGGATGAACCCTATGGAAATTAAATTGGACCAATAAATTACTTAACCAAGTTTCATGTTTAGACCCATATATCACCAAGGCGCAGCTTCATCTCAGCTTCCAAATTCCCCCATGTGCCTAAATTGGAATTATTATTAGTTGCTTACTTGTTTGCTGAATCTTGTGATGATGTTATCTATATATTGGATTATATATTAATTTTCTTTTATTTTCATTTTTAACAGTTGTTACATTATTCGATGTTTCCCACTTAATTGGAAAGAAGTATTACATCATTTCAATTAAGTATCCCTTTCAAAAGGAACCATAAAATGATCGCACTTGGACTTTTTAAATAAAAAATAAAAAATAGAAAATATAAACTCCATTAATATGACACATTCGCAGCCAACAAAAATTGAAAAGATTTGGCACTCTAAAATATACAATCTGACATAGAATCAACGGCTTTAACAATTAAATGAGGCAGACTAATTTATGTGCCAATGTCCAACTAATAATTTATGCAGGCAGAATGTAAAGCAGATTTGGTAAAAAAAAAAATCATTTCCAGTGCTATACTTTAGTCACCTAAATAATTCATGATAGCTTGGTGTGACTTGTGTTTGGCATAGTAATTAGTATATAATATATTCATATGTGTATATGTAATGTATATATATCTTGATATGCACCACTATACAATAACGTTTATTAAGCAAACAACATTCATAAATTAATATTTTTAAATCACCGCTTATACTTTGTAAAGCCACTTTATTTGTTTCACCATTGAAAGATTCTTTTTCTTAGCCCAACTCAAAGCTTCTCTTGCCTCCATAATCTCGGCCGCATCCAAATTTAAAAGACTAGAAAAAATACTACTTACAACAAGAAAGACGAGAGAAGCAAAATACAAATTAAGCGCACTAAGGATAATAATTCAATTTCATTGCATGATTAATTATATGATTACAAACTGAGAACTAATTTTATTTTTGGGATTTATGGATTTTTTGTGCGTGTTTCCACTGGAATTTTAAATGAATCACCGATTACACTTTTCTTTGTTGGATATGGATTGTTGGGCATTTGGCCAAAAACTATTTTAATCATACAAGCATTTCATCAAACACATTGCATGCCAAAATAAAAGATATAAAAAGAATATTACCTAAAAATGATTCAACCCTCCCTTCTTTTCAATATAAATCGAAACCCACATTTTCTTCAATAAAATAAAGAACAATAAAAATCAAGTTCAAATCACCAAAACCCAAACAATGAAGTTCAAATTAAAAAAAAAGAAACAACTTACCAAATCAATTGGTATTTTGGGTAGACTGCAAGTAATTTATTCGTCGCTAATAGTAGTACAGTACTAATCCCTTTGAAATTCGTTGCTATTTTTTAAATTACGTCTCTATGCTTTCTCTAACTAATTTGTCATTAGTTAGCTACAGATATTATTCGTCGCTATTTTCGATTTCCCTTAAAATGAAGTGTTTTCATCTCGCAATGACATTCCAATCTTCTGCTGTCATATTGGTGATTAAGATACATTTGTGTTATCAAAAGAGGCACTTTTGTCTTGCAATGACATTCCATTCTTTTACCTTCATAATTATGAACCAGGATAAATGTATTTAACATGTCATAAAAAGACAAACCTAAGATGTTTGTCCATTGCCATCACAATCAAAACAAAACCATTCCAATAGAATCATTAGGCACAAATGTAGCTTGCTACAGATAATAATTATTCAAAGAATATTACACTAGCGATGCAGTGGAGCACAACGAGTATGGTTGTGGTGAATAACATTGTTGAGGCAAATAAAAGAGCTGCATATGTGAACCATGACCTTTTTTTAGGCAAAACACCCCCTACTATGTCCACGCATTAAGGACTAATTTTGTACACACATAGTAGTAGGCGCAATTTGTGTTTGCTTATCATCAATTTTTATATGTTGTTCTTTAGTCAGTAACATACCACACAATTCACCAGAAGTAAAATCCTTATGACGAGATTATTGAAACCGTACAAATGAACAATAAACATGACATAAACCATAAATAACAAATCCACATAAATTAGAATATAAAATGAATTGATCAAATGTTGTTAAAGTATTCAAAATACTATTAGCTTTTTCAATATAAAGTGAAGTATCATTATTACCTTGTTGCAAAGTATGCAAATAGGTCTTAAGTTCCCTAATTTAGGATTTAAAAGCCAAACCATATGAGACCACCAATTTAACCCAAACAACACATACAATTTCAACACCAACCAATTAAAGGTAGGGCGTCTTCTAAGACAGAAGCAACAATCCATCTTAGAACCATCTTGTCTTCTTTTTTCCAATTTTTGTAGGCAAGATTAGGTTGATTATTCTCTAAAAACATAGCAGAAACAGATCCACTACCGTTTATGAGATGGCTAACTTCACAATCCATCAACATGCATAAAAAATTGAGTTTCCCATAAAAGAAAATTACTAGTTATTAGTTTGGTTGGTAGTTGATGAAGCAAATTTGGTGAAGAATGAGGTACGACTAGTGCTAGAGTAGTAATGGCAATTGTTAGAGCATCAGTGGTGATAGGCGTGATCGTCCATAGGATAGAAATATGATGAAAAGAAAATCTATAGTTTGTATTGCATAAGTCTCTAATACCATATAAAATACTCACAAGGGATACTTTACATTAATTATGAATAAGGTAGTTATACATGTACATTAGGGAGGAGTCAATTGTTACAAATATAATTGTATTATAAAACTAAAAAAAGTAGAATATTTATTTACACCAAGCAATAAAATTGTTATTAAAATTGATTCGGATCTGTTTGTTCAATTGATAAATTCATGAACTGACTAAAAATTCATATAATTATTGATTATATATTTACAAAAGAAATATATATAATTGCTAAGTTAAAAATATTTTGATCACTAAATCCGTCTCTAATCTCTATGAAATTCGTTGCTATTTTTTTAAATTACTTCTCTCTGTTTTCTCTAACTAATCCGTTGTTAATTAGCCATAGATATTATTCGTCGTCATTTTCGATTTCCCTCGTAATGAAGTGCTTTTAACTCGCAATGACATTTCAATCTTCTGCCTTCATATTGGTGATTAAGATACATTTGTATTGTCAAAAGAGGCACTTAGGCCTTACAATGACATTCCAATCTTTTGCCTTCATAATTATGAACTGGGATTAGTGTATTTAACATGTCATAAAAAGACAAACCCAAGATGTTTGTCCATTGTCATTACAATCAAAACAAAACCATTTCAATAGAATCATTAGCCACAAATGTAGCTTGCTATAGATAATAATTATTCATAGAATATTACACTAGCGATGCAGTGGAGCACAACGAGTATGTTTGTGGTGAATAACATTGTTACGGCAAATAGAAGATCTGCATAGGTGAATCGCAACCTCTTTCTTAGGCAAAACACCCCCTACTATGTCCACGCATTAAGGACTAATTTTGTGCACACATAGCAGTAGGCGCAATTTGTGTTTGCTTATCATCAATTTTTATATGCTGTTCTTTAGTCAATAACATACCACACAATTCATCAGAAGTAAAATCCTTATGATGATATTATAGAAATCGTACAAATGAACAATAAACATGACACAAACCATAAATAACAAATCCACTTAAATTAAAATCTAAAATAAATTGAACAAATGTTGTTAAAGTGTTCAAAATACTCTTAGCTTTTTGAATATAAAGCGAAGTATCATCATTACCTTGTTGCAAAGTATGCAAATAGGTCTTAAGTTCCCTAATTTAGGATTTAGAAGCCAAACCATATGAGACCACCAATTTAACCCAAACAACACATACAATTTCAACACCAACCAGTTAAAGGTAGGGCGTCTTCTGAGAAAGAAGCGACAATCCAGCTTAAAACCATCTTGTCTTCTTTTTTCCAATTTTTGTAGGCAAGATTAGGTTGATTATTATCTAAAAACATAGCAGAAATAAATCCACTACCATTTATGAGATGGCCTACTTCACAATCCATCAACATGGATAAAAGCTGAGTTTCCCATAAAAGAAAATAACTAGTTGTTAGTTTGGTTGGTAGCTGATGAAGCAAATTTGGTGAAGAAGGAAGTACGACTAGTGCTAGAGCAGTAATGGCAATAGTTAGGCACATGTGGTGATAGGCGTGATCGTCCATAGGATAAAAATATGATGAAAAGAAAATCTAGAGTTTGTATTGCATAAGTCTCTAATACCATGTAAAATACTCACAAGGGATACTTTACATTAATTATAAATAAGGTAGTTATACATGTACATTAGGGAGGAGTCAATTGTTACAAATATAATTGTATTCTAAAACTGAAAAAAGTAGAATATTTATTTACACCAAGCAATAAAATTGTTATTAAAATCGATTCAGATCGGTCGGTTCAACTGATAAATTCATGAACTGACTAAAAATTCAGGTTGGTTAGCTTTTGACAATCAGATATATTTTTATTCGGTACCAAAACCGATCAAGCGACAAGTTGAACAGTTAGCTCCTCAGAACTAGATATGTTTTTACTCGTTACCAAAACTGGTCAACTAGCCAATTGAATATTGAATCGGTCACGATTTTGGAAAATAATGTAAGTGCCAAGATTCGAACTTGTCACCAATTACTAATATTACAAAATTCATATAATTATTGATTATATATTTACAAAAGAAATATATATAATTACTAAGTTAAAAATTAATCATTTGTGTTTTTATTATTATAATAAAATTTTATATAAAATATTTTAAAATTATTTTGATTTCCATTAAAAATATTATTTTAATTGAAAAATGAATATTGTAATATAATTTTAAAAAATCTTATTTATTTTAATTTAAAAAAATTAAAAGTATTTAAATTAATGAATTTCATTATTATCAAAATAATAAAAAAATATATACCTTATTTTATTTGAGTGTGTTTTTAAATATGGTTATGTGTTAATTTAAATTATGAATATTAGTATTTTGAACATATTATTATGCATGAAATCAGTTTAGTATACATTATATATATATATATAATATATATATTGTTAAAAATTATAGAACCCTTAACCGTCTTTTTTTTTTTTAATTCCTTGATAGAGCCAGGTTTGACAACACTGACGTATACTCTTCTATGATGCGTACGAGAGCACAAGTGAAGTTGAAAATCGACTGGACCACTTGAAAGTTGTACTTAGAATAAAACTAAAGCTATAAAAATTTGCTCCTCAAAGTATATTCTATTTTTCTTTTTGTCAATGACATCCTATTGTCATTAACTAATTGGTTCAATTTTGCCCTCATAATATTAAAACATTCTACATAAACTTCTAACTTAATTAGATAATTAATAACAAAAAAATTAAAACTCTAAATCCAGATTTAACCCTTGCCTTTTTTTAGGGATGACAATTGAATTTAAGGATATTCGATCTCATTTGAAACGGAGATGAGAATTAATTATATTTTTCCGTTGAGATATGAAGTGGGAGGATACATAAATTTATAATGGAGAAAAGGGACGAAAAAGGTAAAAATCGGTCTTGATCCGCCTTATTGCTACTCCTACCCTTTTTCCTTAATTCCTTCATTAGCAATTCCAATTTATGCTTTGTTAAAAGAGTTGTATGTTGGTGAATAATGCATGGGATTTTATACTAATTAATGAATGCATTCCATCGGAGGAAAGCATATCATTACAGCAAAAAAAAAAAATTCTTAAATATGTCAATTGATTACTCCCCCATTAATTGCCCATTTCCATTTTCAAAGCTAACATAAACTTATATATATATATATATATATATATATATATATATAATCTGTTTTCTATTAGCATTAATTCCTTATTGTTTTTTTAGCTTTTATCTTTTTCTACAGAGTACTACCGAATTCATTGTTATATTAAACTACTTATAAACTATAATGTACGTATTTTTTACCTTCTAAAATAATTTTACTTAATTTTTTATTCTGCAAATTAAAAATGATTCCTTTTCCAAATTTTATTTATGCACGACATCGAATCCGTCTAAAAAAAACCATTTTATAGAAGTTCAAACATATAGAAAAATATATGAAGAAGATATTAGATTGAATATATAAGATAATATTTATTTATAAATAGATTTGTAAACTAATTAATTAATATTTAGAATAATACTTATCTAATTAATTAAATTTATGAACATAATTATTTAAAACATATTATGTATTTATTTAACGTATATAACATATTAATATATAAATTTATTCATATATCTAATTTAAAAAAAAAAAGAAATACTTAATGTTTAACATTAGCAATAACTTTAGAGGCAAAAGGAAGCTATGAGGTCACAATTTAAAAACCAAAAAAGAGAACAGAAAAGGTGAATGTGTTGTATATAACCTAAGCATACAAATCACTATTATAGTCAAAAGTTTAGTGCAACTTTTTCAACTTTTATGCATAACTTTATCCACTAAAGAAATTAATTCATTTATTTAAAAATCATTGGATTTGAGGATCGAATCTATTAAAGTTAATTTCGTATCTCACATTTTATTCCTTTGATGCTTTATTTTATTGGGCTCTTACTGCTATGTTTATTCTCTCACTATTAAAAAAAACATTTGGACAACTAAAATATTCATTGATTTGAGAGTTTATTCCCTGTATATAAGACAAATTATTTAGGTTTTATTTGGTATGAACGAATTCTATAAAATTAATGGTAAATATATCTCTTTTTAAATTTAATCTAAAAATTAATATATTTATTTTTTTCTTACATTCACATTTTTTTATTTTATTTTTAATATTTAAAAATATTAATATAAAAATTGATAAATATATTAATTTTTATCCCAAATTTTAGCAAATAAAATTTATCCATTATATAAAATTTGTTTGCGCCACACTCGAGCTTAATGTTGTGTTTGAGGATTCCAATAATTTAGTTCAAATTTAGAGTGCTGAAATATTAATACATTAATGAGTTGAAAATTTATTTTAATTGAATGTTATCAATATTTATTTTTTCATGCACTTTTTATTATATACTTTAAATGCAAAAAAAGATATGTGGCTATTTTTTAAAAATATATTGATTTTTGTTATAAAAACTAATGATATTTTATAAATAAAAACTATATATTTTTTATATTAGAAATATAGGATGTGAGGTATGGATATGACTTTCTTTATTTTATTTAAAATAAAGATAATAGAGAGACAAAAATGATGGATTGGATAGCAAAAGCCTCGCCTAAGAAAAATGCCGAAAGGAATGTAAGAAAACGCCAAAAGCAAAATACCCAAAACCTAAAATTCCTTATTAATGTCTGAAACAAACAGTACCTGGTAAGAGCTTTATTTATTTATTCATTTATTTATATTAAAAATATATTATTTATTATTTGAATAATAAGGATAACGCATGCCCTAAGAAGCTGACACCGAGAGACAACTTATTTTTAAAAAATAAAAGAAAATTACTGGCTCACCTTTTCAAGGTCCCAACATGGATTCTCTTTGCCAGTGCAAAACCCATCACTTCTCTCAAGAGATTAGTACTAAGATTCTATTTTCACACTTTTTCTCCTTTTTTCATCATCTTTTTTTATTATATATATTATGTAAAACTTACAAATTCTAGACAGAAAAAAAAGAAGAGAATGTTTGTGTTCATTTATATATTTGTTTTATTTTTGCATGGGAATATAAACATGTCCTACTAATGATTTTTTTTTTAATTCACTACCCAAATGAGATTGATATCTCTATGTATGCCCCACTCCCACTCTAAGTGTCATGATTGCAGCTGAGGTGGAGGTGGTGGTGGTGGGGATGCAGGGGCTGTTTTTTTTTTGTTATTACTTTTTTTTGGTAGGGTTGAAGGAATGTCTCTTTGCTTGAGATTGTAATTTTCCTTTTTTTTTTAAAAAAAATTATTTTTTTCTCTTCTCAATCTTTGTGCCTCCACTTGCATTTGGGTCTGAAATGGATGTTACCTTTATTTTTGCATTGTGTGTTTTGTGTATGAAATGAAGGATTGAAAGAAGAAACATTAAAGCTTTTTTTGGTTCTTTTCTTGCTACTCAGTGCTATTTTTCAATTTCTTTTTTTTTTACTATTGTGTATAATAGACATTTTTAAAAAATAATGAACAGATGTTGATGTTTTCCAATAATTATTAAAGTGGTAACTGTAACTATAAAAATTAAGCAAAACCAAAAAACAATATGTACAAATGTCTGTCTGTCAACTTTTTCTTATTCACAAACACTTTTATCCAACAAGAATTTTGTCCTCTTTACAAGAAAATATAAATGTACTGAGGGAACAACATTCATTTCCTATGGAAATTAATTATTTTATAGCAACTGTAGACCTCATAATGGTAAGTATCAATCCAAATTGATCCAACACAGGTCGGATCATGAATCAACCCATTTGACTTGAAATTTATTATTATTATTTTTATCACTAAGCTTTATTTTTATTCAACATACATTATTCATACGAACTGGGTCGGTCGGGCCAATACACCCTTTAAAAAAAATTAATTTACTAGTTATTTTAAAAATAAAATCATATATATATATATATATATATATATATATATATATATATATATATATATATATGAATATTTTTTTCTAATTTAACTTTTTTTTCTTCTGTTAATTCTAAAATTTTAATTTTTGAATAAATACAGTGTTTTTAAAATATATTTTTAGAAATAAAAAAAAGTGACCATAAATTAAAATATACTAATATGACGAAAAATGAAGATAAATTAATTATTGCCAAAAGTAGACCTAACGTACAGTTGGATCGAGCCGTTTTTTAGCAGATAATTTTGAGTTTTAGATTGAGTTATTGGAACGAATCATTAAGTCAGCTCAGTTATCAAAAATCGTATTAAAATTAAAATGATCAGGTATTGTTATTTTTCGATTAAATTGGATTGAGCCATTTTCGAATAATAGATTCATGTTTCTTTTTTAATTATTTTTCAAATGATTTCAATTTTTTGAAGTATTGATATATTGTATAATTTTAAGTTTTTAGATAATTTAATAACTTTTAAATATTAAGATTGAAAAATATAAAGCATAAAATTTTACTAAAATATACAGTATAATGTAAAGTATAATTAAGTATAAAGTGTATAGTTATAAAAGATATAAAATATAAAATGCGAGTGTATAATTATACTAATACTATAAATTTATAATATTATATATGTAAATACTAAGTGTAACAATGCTAAGTGAAAATTCAAATTGCATATCTGTCTTTTTTTAAACATTAAAGTAATATTAAATTCATAATTAAAATCATATACTCCCACTTAAAAGAATTATTCCCATTTCTATTAAATAATTTTTAAACAAGAAAATAAATTTTATTAGTCTTAGACTAAAAACTTTGTTGTAATTCATAATTAAATAATAATAATATTACTTAAAAAAAGTAGAAAATAGAAAGTATATATATAAACTCAACTGCACAAGATATGGAGAAACGTTTGAATCATAAATTAGGGCTTTTAGGCCATTAATTGGATCAAAAGTGTTTGGGCCTCTGTTCTCTCTGTCTGTCCGAGTGGAGGCGAAGTGCTCTTTCTATTGGCAAAATGGAATTGTAATTTCTTGATAAAAATATTTATATCATTATATGCATGTGTTGTACCCAAAAACCTTAATAATAACTTAGAGAAAAGCAATCAATCTTTCCTAGTCTTTTCTGTGTTGTTTTCTGCTTGAGATCTTGCTTAAGTGAAACAAATTTTTTTGTTTTCAAGTTTCTGCAATTCGATTGCTTTTATATCAAAAGTTGAATCATACGATTTAATAGAGATCATATTCATCAATTCGCTTTTTAGTTCCATATGCTTTAGTCGAATAATTAGTTCACCAATCATAATTCTTATTTTAGTATTAATTTTATTGTCTCAACTTCAAAGCATGAAATTTAGCATTGAAAACTATTGGAAGATTTGAATTTTAAGCAAGAAACTCCTACTGAACTGAAAGTGGATAACAAATAATCTTTGATATTGCTAAATAAAACAACTAGTTCAACATATAAATAGACATTGGAAAAACAATTAAAGATAATGAACTCCTTTGATAAATTACTTGCCAATTTTCAGATTTGAGAATTTGAGGATAAAACTTGGTGCAACCAACAAAAGATTCAAAGAGGAGTTTTACAAGTTAATGAACTTTTTTCTTGAACATGAAGCCTTTTTCTTTCATTTTTTTTAAGTTAATATCTTTTGGTATTTTGTTGTTGTGTTATTATTTATAATTAACATTTGAAGATGATGTATTGTCAAGTAAAGCAAGAACCTATTCGGTTGGACAGTCAATCAGCTGCTATTTGATTTTAATGTAAAGCTGAATTAAAAAAAATTACTAAATATCGATTTAAAATTTTAATTTATTAGATTATCAAAAACTTACTTATAACGTTAAACCAAACAGGCACATATACTAAGATAAACTTGATTAAAATATTTTTTTTATCAAAAATTACTAACTTGCTAAGTTTAGTCAAAGTTTCAAACTTTTTTTTTACTAAAGTTTTATAACTTAATATATAAAAAGATATGGAATAAAAACAATGACAATAGTTGTTCTTTTTTTTTTTTTTGAAAACTTTCATCTTACATTTCCTTTTACTTTTCCTCTATTTGTGGATGATTTTACTTTCAATTTCATTTCCCAATTTATATAAACACATCTACATATTTTTGCATTAACTTTATTTATAGTCTATTTTATAGCAACTACAAAAGATAGGTACTAGGAAAGTTGATAGTTTGAGAAATTTTTTTCTATTTTTCTATTTTCATTTTTATTTTCTTTTCACTAATTTTTTTATTTTCTATTTTCTAAATAAATGGTGGTAGAAAATTCCAAATTTTTAAAAATAAATAGTTATAGAAAACTCATAAAATTTTAAATTGAAAAATATGCTTATTTTTATAAATAAAAATAAAAAAATAACTTAAAAAATTTTAAAAATATATTTCTAATTTTTTAAATTAGAAAATAATATAACTATAAATTTTATTTTTTAGTTTTTTTGAATAATTTTCTAGAAATCTGATATTATTTTTTATAACTAAACACACCCAATTTTTTTATTTTGTTTTTTTTTTCACATTTTATTTGTTTTCTGTAAAATCTACTTTGTCAAGTTCTTAACGTGCTGAATATTGAAGAAAAGTGTTTGCAATAATTACAATTTTTTTTTTCAACCTATGTCATTTATAATTTAAATTCTAAACGAAATGTTTTTATTATAATGGCAATGCATTGTTAGAAAATTAATTAAATAGTAATAAAATTTTAACTTGAAAATAGTATACATTATTAATTTTATAAAAAAAATAGACTATAAATTTAAAAGGAAAAGCACAAATTCACATAATTATTTATTTTTCCTTTTCTCCAAACAGAATCTGTCATGTAAATTGCAAGATGTGGCACCTATGTTTTGTTTGGCTCAATGGAATCAGGAGAAATGAAATGGGGATTCTCTCTTCTTTATCTCACCATAGTTCTCTCAATCCTCTACGCTCTCCACACCCAAATCGCAATCAAATTGATCATTGGTTACCACAAACCTCTTCTCAAGAGATCTCCTGATGGATCTCTCCGATTCCGCTCTGATGGCGCCTTCAAAATCCTTCAGGTTCCCCTTAACTGACCCTCCTTTTTTTTTTTCAAATTATTTGATTTTAGTAAGCTGTTTGATTGAATTCGATCTCTGTGAATACAGGTGGCTGATATGCATTACGGGACTGGGTCTTTGACTCGTTGCAGAGATGTGTTGCCATCTGAATTTGACTTCTGTTCCGATCTCAACACCACTCGGTTTCTTCAGAGGATGATTCGATCTGAAAATCCTGATTTCATCGCTTTTACAGGTTCCTCCCCCTTTTTGTTATTATTATTGCTATTATTTTGCATAGTAGTAATAGAGCAGTGGATGGATACTTAAGTATGTTGAGATGGATATTATTTTATTATCTGCTTAATAGTTTAACAGTTTCATTTGTGCGAAAATATGAGGAAGATTTTTCCTTTATTTGTTTATTCAATTGGGTATTTGGCTAATATTTGAAATTTGAAACCCAATTCAAGTAATAAGTATTTAACGAAGTTGCGCCATAGAAATTCTAGGAAGATTTATTCCTCTTCATGGTAAATAGAAGGCAGAATGTGTAAGTAAGACCTCTGATTTTAGTGTTTTCGTCAGTAAGATCTTATATTTCATCGTTACAAGAAATCCTTGAACATTTCATTCTTGTTTCATTAAACCCTGGAAATATTTTCTGTTTAGCCAGACTTCTAACTATTTAAAATATTGACCCCAAAAATAGGTAAAAGGAACCTAGTGCTTTTTAAAGATAAAAGGCTTTGAGGAATTTTGAAATAAGAAGTATGAGAGGAACAATAGAGAGTTTCAACTTCAACTGTCCTTGGAGATTGAATTTATTTCATAATATATATTTTGGAGCCAGTTCATTGAGAAATTCCATAATAAAAGAGTAACCGGTAATTCACCATAAGCAAGGAAAGCCTTAATTGATAAGGTAGGAAAATTGGTGAATGAGAAACTCAACACAATCAAGAGAGAAAGGTTTGAAAAACCCTGAGAGTTTACCTGAGTGGTATCGAGCCTTAGAAAGTCCTTAATCCAACCAAAATGAAAAGTTCAAAGGCTTGAAATCACACATTTTGTTCAGGGTTTCACTAGAAAAAACTAGTAAAGTTCAAGGGTCCAGATATCTATTAAGCCTAAATAGAATCATGAAAAGTAATAGAAAGTAATAAGATAGAACTGGTGCATGCTGGACCTTCCACATGCTGGCCCCACTTCCCTTGTGAGAGGACATAAATGTCTATGATTCAGTTAAAGGGAATGCTAGATTATAATGGCTGTCATGCATGGGACAGCTGATTTATGTAATGACTGGCAAGATTTAATTTTGTTTCCTTTTTCTTTTGATACTTATTCAGATTTTGGAGTTACATATTCTCCAAAGGTAGGCTTGTATTTTGCCAAGATTCTTGGAATAGAGCTGTTTCACTTGGCATCAAGACTTGATTTAGTTATAACACTCTGTAGTAGAATAGCGAAGACTGAAAGAAGTCTAATATATGGAAATGGTGCTGCATTCCTTTATTAGAACGGCAATTTTCTTATATATATAAAATTCTTCTTTATGTGTTCTTTTTTTACTTCAGGATACTCATCAATTATATTGATCCTTGAATCTAGGAATATAAAGGGATGAATGAATGGGGGCCTCTCTTTGCTTCGACTTACAACAATTTTATTCTGTTTTATGATGTTGCATAAAGTTAATATATGATTAATCAATTTACCTGGCCACTTATTTGAAATTCTTATAATAAATAAGCAATTTCGTTTTTAATATGTAGTCTTATTTGTTTTCTGGGCATAACTAATACAAGTTACTAACTTTTCTTCATTGAAGCTGAGTGACATATAGCAGTGTTAAGGAGTGGGAATCCATCCATCCTAACCTCTCCTTGCCTTTATATTTTCCTTCTCCTTTGCGTCCAAGTTTCTGACCAACATTTATTTCCTGAAACTAGGAGATAACATATTTGGGACAAGCACTAATGATGCTGCTGAGTCTCTATTTCGTGCTTTTGGTCCCGCCATAGAATCTGGAATTCCATGGGCAGCAGTCTTGGGAAACCATGACCATGAATCCACAATGAATCGTGAAGAACTGATGTCATTCATCTCTTTGATGGATTATTCAGTATCAAAGACCAATCCATCTGCTGACGGCTACTCTGATGCTGGCAACAGAAACATGATAACATTCATCGATGGCTTTGGGAACTATGATCTCAGAGTTTATGGAGCTCCAGGTTCCATCTTGGCAAATCACAGTGTCCTAAATCTTTTCTTTCTTGACAGTGGAGCCAGGGAGGTTTTTCAAGGAGTTAGAACATATGGATGGATTAAGGAATCTCAACTTCGTTGGCTTCGTGGTGTTTCTAAGAGTTATCAGGTACTAAAACTGAAAATACTGGTGAAACTAGTTTTTTTTTTTTCCAATATTCAACTCTTTTTGTACATGTTTTTGTGTATCTCATTGATCTCGTGTCCACCTCCTAGTCTAATGCAATTATTAGGAAAAAAGGGGAAGCAGCTTAGTTTTGAAGAAATTTTAAAGACAGTCGTTTAAAAAACGATTGTGTCTGTGTCTTTTCTTTATGTTGGCTAGAACATACTTGGTAGCTTACTCAATTTGAATGCCTGAATTCAAATACATATCCACTATCTTAGTTCAAAATCACTAACTTACTAGCGTAAATACAAATGAAAATAGTGATAAATTGATGTTCATTTATGTTCAATGAATTAAATATGAAGTTCTGTTATGGATAAGATGATGTCTCTCAATTCTTACCAAGGGACCCATGATGTTTTTTATGGTGCCAACGTTATTCTTTACATTCCGGCATGAACCTTGAAACAATACTACAAATATCTATGTTCTTTAAAAAAGAAAAAGGTGTTCATGCATTCAATTATTCGATTCTAGTCTTTAATTCTACTTTTCATGTCTTTATAAATCCCTTGAGGGGTGTCTCGTAGATTTAGATTTCATTAACATGTTGCAGGTCACGAACTAACAGGATAAAAAACAAGGTCTTGGTCACTTGGCAGAGGCATCACTCTCATCTGTGCCAGCATCATTGGCATTTTTTCATATCCCAATTCCAGAAATCAGACAGCTATATCATCAAAAGATTACAGGACATTTTGATGAAGGTGTGGCCTGTTCATTAGTGAACTCAGGAGTCTTACAGACCTTGGTATCAATGGGAGATGTGAAAGCGGTGTTTATGGGCCATGATCACAAGAATGACTTTTGTGGGAAATTAGATGGCATATGGTTTTGTTATGGCGGAGGCTTTGGATACCATGCTTACGGAAGAGCTGGGTGGCCACGAAGAGCAAGGGTCATACACGCTGAACTCGGCAAGGATGAGAATTCATGGATGGGAGTGACGAGGATCAGGACCTGGAAGCGTCTTGATGATGAGAAGCTAAGCAAGATCGATGAGCAGGTCTTGTGGGAATTGTAGTTTTACAGAAATGGTATTCGGTATCAATGTATCATATCTTGCAGTCTGATCATTCGTATATTTCTTGTGATCATATTACTTATTGGGAAGATCATAGAGCATGCATGCTTTCCTTTAACTTATTGCTCTACTTGATTTGAGAATCCACTCGATAATTGTCCTATTTTTGCCAAAATGAATGGTAATCTTGATTGCTAGTTTTGATGGGCTATTGTTAGAGTTTGTACTTCATAGTATTATTGGCTTTTGTATTTGATCGGTAACAAGCTAAAATTTCACTAGCTTGGTATTAGACTCGATCACTAGCCTAGAGCGGGCGGTTTTGGTTTACCGGGTGTTCGAACAGGGATCTAACCGGTCAATCTACGCATTGGAGGGTGGAACATGAATCTAACTGTTCTAGCAGTGGAGGGTGGAATATGAATCTAACTGTTCCTTCCTGGGATGGTTTGGATTGACCTGAGAGGTGGCAAATATAGGGCTAGCCATAGGCTGGTCTAATCCATACCGGACCGTGGCCTGGTAGAGAAAGAATCTGGTCTAGACTTTTTCCTCAAGAATTGGAAACTGTCGGTTCTCCAATTTCAATCTAGAATTTTTTTTTTTTTATTTAAGAAAAGGGCGACGATGGTCATGAGACCGTTAACCCACCCCATCCCCCCTCTAGGCACCCGCACACTGCATACATTGCACATACATGCACTTTTTTAAAATAATTAAATATATTAAAATATAATTATAATAAAAAAATAAAAATATTCTTTTATAACATAACATGTACATTTTAGAAGTATTATTGAAATTGAAATTTTTAATTTTTTTATATAAATATCAAATTTATTTTCTATGTAATCTCATTTTCAATTTCTCTATAATTCAATTTTAATTATATCTACATATATTCCTAATTTTTCGATAATTACATTCTTAATTATTTTATCTCTAATTTTTTTTTCTAATTATACTTCTACATAATCTCAATTTTTTTTAAATTTTTTTTAATTCTCTTTAATTATCAATTTTTTCTTAATCCTACAATTTTTTTATTATCTTTTTCTATTATTTTTTTAATATTCTCCAATTTTTTCACAATATTTAATCATAAATAATGACAAAGCATAGTGGAATGAGCAATTTTTTTGGTGAAAATATTGCTGATTTGAAAAATTTTATTTAAAATTTGGATGAGGATGGGGAGTTTAAAATTCTAACTGAAGAAAGCCAAAGAAATAAAGATGATGAATAACGGGGTTCGGGTCTGGCAGCAACAATATTATCTGAAGCAAAAAATTGAACATTCAATATTTTTCAAATTCATTTCAAGAAAATTCAAAAAAATGATGGGTCAATTGATGATGTGTACAATTATTGTATATAAACATAAAAATTTTAAACTTGAGATGATTGACACATTTCGAAATCACTTGCAAAATAAACATGTTGCTCAAATTGAAATAAGAAAATACAAAGTCAAATTTTTAGGTACGTAATATCTTTTTCTACTTCTCAATTATTTCAATATAATGATAAAAAAATTTGGCACAAATGATAACTATAGAACATTTATCTTTTAATTTTAGTGAAAAAGTGAATTTTGTTAATTATTGTCAGAATACATTAAATTCATCTGCTAAACGTCTACTTATAAATATTTTTAAACGTATTTTATATAATTTATATAAAAAAATAAAAAATATATTTTCTCAAAATATTTTCTCAAAAAATAAAAAAATATCTTCTTTGAATAGATGTGTTAGTATTTGTAATGATATTTGAAATAATCATTGATAAATGTATTTTTACATAAGTTTTATATGTCATTTGACTGATGGTGAATGACAATTGCAAAAAATATTATTTGCATTTAGAGTTTTTGATAATCGATATACTACTAATAATTTTTTAAAATGATAAAAAATATTTTAAAAAAAATTGAATTAGTTCATAAAATTTTTTCAATTTTTTTTGATAATGTGACAGTAAATACTGTATCAATTTAAGACTTTCAAACATTATGTCAATATAACATTAGAGGTAGATTTTTTTTATATTACATGTACATTCATATATTAATTTTATATTTTCAAAATGGTTTGAAATTTTTGAGTGATATTATTGTTCCAATTAAAGTAACAATTTCATTTTTATGGTCATATCTACAAATAATGAAATTATGAGTTCAATTTTATCGTGAAAATGATAAGAAAAAACTTAAAAGATTTTCAAGAAATATTTCTACTTATTAGAATTCAACTTATGAATTACTCAACAAGTCATATAGATATAGAAAATTGTTATGCACATTTATTTTCATTAATGTGCCACAATTTAATTTATATCCACAATATTGTAATATTTGTCAACAACTTTTAAATATTTTAAAAAGATTTTAATGATGCAACATATGTTTTAAATAATATTTATTATCAAACATGTCATTAATATTGTGTGAATGTATTAATATTGTTAATGTATTTCAAGATTATATTGATGATCCAATTTTGCATAATTCTATTTATAAGATGAAAAATAAATTATTGAATTATTTTAAATTTATTATTTTAATTAATTTTGTATGTTGTGTTTTTTTATCCTAGATATAAAATAGATAGTTTATATAATTATTTAAGTTTTTATTATTTATTGTTTGATTTAAATGATGATATTAATGTTGATTCAATTATTAATGATGTAAAAAAACTAACTTTACGATATATTTATAGAATTTAGTTTGATTTATAATATTTCTATTACTAGTAGTAGTGACACTATTAGTCAAATTTCAGATGAATTGATAAAAATTATATGGGGTGATCATTTGATGATACAAAAACATATAAAAAAAACCAAGATCATCATCCAGTTCACCCGAACTTGACGTTTATTTAATAATTACATTTGAGTTTAGTGATAGTAAGATATGTAAAGATTTTATAGTTTTTGATTAGAGAAGTTGATATTAAAATAATTATCTAGTACTCTCCTAAATTGCAAAACAAATTTTTTTAAGTCAAGTCACAATTATTGTGGTTGAATAAATTTTTAGTGCGGAATGTAATATTTCAGATAAGATACATGTCTAATGTAGCTCTCGAATCGCTAGAATGTCACATATATGTTGATAATTAGACCAAACCGGCATTAATGCAACAAAAAAATAGAAAAATATCAATTTGAAAACCAATATTACTTTATCACCGAAGGAATAGATAACATATCTAGCACAGATGGTTCCAATTAAAAAAAAGTAAAAAGAATCAACAATTAAAATTTAAAAGGTAAGAGAATTATGTAGATTTTAATTTCTTTAAATCTTAAGATGATACGTATATAACTTAATTAATAGTAAAAAATTAAGTTCAAGCTTAATTATTAATATTATAAATTTTTAAATATAAATTCAAACTTTTATAATTAAATTATTTTTTAAAATAAAAAATTAAATTAATTAGATTTTTAACCTAGTTATAATTTTTATAATTTATTAATTTATCAAATAAAAATAATCATTTCTAAATTTCAACTTATAATTTCTTAAAATCTAATTTTTTTTATAGCAATCTAACTTATTACACAAAATTTATAACTTATAACTTATTACTTGTAAAAATTTATAATTTATATAAATTAATATTTCATAAGTTAATATTTATTTATCAAAATTCTCATTCTTTCTAACTAATTTATTACCAGATTTTTTTCAATTATTTCTAACTTAATATTTTTTTCATTTATAAATAAATTGTTAAGTTAAATTAATTTTTTTGCTTTAAATCCATCCAATAATTAAGTTCAATTTTTAAACTTTAATAATTTTAATTGTATTTATTTATCGTATTGATTACTGAATTGTATAATTTAAAAAAATAAAAAAATTGAAACTGGCTAAACCACTGGTTTATGAGCTGGAACCGGTCGATTCCAAACCGTGGCCGAAGCTAGGAAAATGGGTAGATATGAGTTGGATTGTACGTCACCTACTATCCATTTGTAACCTATTTAATTATTATATAGATACTCATATCCATTGAACTCTAATTTATTAATTTATCCATTTAATATATAAAAATCATATATCTCAAATAATTTATTTCAAACTTTGTATAAATTTAAATATTAATTTTAATACCTGTATTAAGTTTAAATAATGATCTTATTTAAACAGTTTCAATGATTTTTTTTATTATATTTTAATGAAATTTAATTATGTATTGATTTATTGAGATATTTAATTAGTAGTATGTTGTATGAATTTAATTTAAATTTCTTATAACTTATTTAAATTTATGTTTTTTAAATTATTATTAAACTGTACTTACATACTTATTGAATAATTTTAAATAATATTAATCGAGTTTAAATGTAAAAGAAAATATAAAAATAATTTAAATTATTCTAAATTAAAATAAAATATTTTAATTTAAATTAAAGAAAGGAATTTGAGCTTGAGTATAACATTTTTGCAGGGACAAACTCCATTTTCTGTTATTATTATTATTATTATTATTATTATTAGGCTTAGTGAAGCAATAAATCTGATGCGAAGAGAAGAGAGGTTGGCTTACATCTACTTCTATTTCCTCAAATAGGTCCAATAAAAAAACGTCTACTTCTATTTTCTACATAGATTGAAAAGCTATAAACTATTAAAATTTACTTATGGGTGATTTTCCTAATATATTCTAATAGTTTTTGATAGAGATATATCCCAACATTATCTACCTACACATTCATATTCTGGAAAAAAGGGGAGTTTGCATTTTTTTTTTTTCAATATCTTTGTTTTCCAATATGTCCCTAAGACATATTACAAAATAAAAAAAAATGATAATTCATATTTTGTTAGATCATAAACATTCTCAATCAGTTAAATAGTACTGTATAATTAGACTAATTTTATTCGTACTAAATAAAAACTTAAAAGATTCAAATCAATCCCTGAATAATAAGATACAAATTAGAAAATTAACAATTCAATTATAATCTCAAAAGAATAAGGAGGGATGTGGCCAAAATTAATTAAGTGGGGTCAAAATTTCTCATGATTAAATTAAGGTTTACTCACATCACAGTAATAGAAAATATTATGTACTATTTTTCTTATTTAGTGGGGGCAACCAAAAAATTTAGTGTGGTCAATTCAAAATTTTAGTGGGGTCAATTTAAAAAATTTAAAAAATTAATGTGGTAATTTTTGTATTTTCTCAAATTGCTACGTCTCCAGTGCTGGCTTAAGACATATGCCACTAAGTTCTATGCTTAGAGCCCCCAGTTCTTGATGGGCTCCTAATTTTTTTATTAATTATACAAGTATTTGCTATTAATTATATATAAGAAATAAGTCTATTATTTAATTGAATTTTGATCGCGTGATATTAAATCTAAACAATTAATTATTTATAATTAATTAATTTAAACGACTATATTAAAAATTGACTTAATTTTGTAAATAAATTTAAATTTTATTGGTTAAATAATAACTAATATGTTAATTTAAATACAATTAACTTTTAGTTTGATGTAATAAACTAAATCCTAAATGATTTTATGTTATTTTTTTTATCTGTTTCTACTTTTTTTAACAATTTTTATCTCTTTCAACTTATATAAAACAAAGATTTTTTTTTATTTTTACTTTTCATATTTTTTCCTTTTAATCTTATGTAACTTATTTACTTAAAATTAATTTTTTAATTTTTTAAAAGAATTATTTTCTAAATTAAAATATAAAACTTTAATTTGTAATTTTGCATGTTAAAAAATAAAAAAAGTAAAATTTGAATAATTTTAAAAGTTTTATTCTTAGTATTAAAGAGTTTCTAATTAACTCTTGCCTGAATTATTTAAATTTTTTTTTTTTTTAAGATGTAAAATCACTAATTAATTAGAGCCACTAATTAATTTTGCCTGAAGCCACACAAAATTTTGACTCGGCCTGTACGTTCCTGAGAATAAGTGAACAAAAATTTAGAACTGATTAAAAAAGAAAGTTTATTTATATAACATTATATTTTACTTTATCTAAATTTTTAAATGATCGACACGTATATAGTTTTTTTATACGAAATGTAGAACAGAAAAACTATCTAACATTTCTTATCAACCATTTATGGCTAGTTATTAGTTATTGAGTTGTTAACAATTTCTATAAATTAATGAGTACCATAAACTTTATGCTAATTTTATTAACAATTTCTATCAATTAATGAGTACCATAAACCGCTAATTTTATTAACAATTTTTGTCATACTAAATTTAGTATGCTATATTAGAGCTGATAATTTTTGACATGACACAATTAAACAATATAAAATGATACGAAATTAATTATATATGAGTTTGAGCCAAATTGATATGGATTATAACCATATAAATACAATAACAGTACAAGAAGATCTGTCATAAATAAATTTTACCTGTCAATTAAAAATATATTATTTTATCAATTATAAAAAGATGTCTAATTATTTTAGTGTTACTAAAAATTCAAATTATATAAAGAATTCAAATATATATATATATAATATTATAAATATATATAATACATGTTTATATATGAATAAATTTATAATATATGATATTAGTATATGCAAATAAATATTAATATATTAATTATATTGATATTACATTTATATTATATTAATTGATATTATACTAATATATTTAGATGAATTAATATATATTTGTTAATTTATGTTGGGGGCTCCCCCTAAATGGGTCAATGGAGACAATTTCTAAAAAATAGTGTTAATATTTGATTGAACCTCTCTTTGTTTTGCATTAGAATTGAAAGGTGGGGTTATTTATTCTGTTATATTTTCACATCCCTAACCCAACCTCACATAATAGTAGGATACCCCAAAGCTATACAAATAGCATATTCCTTGTATTTATATGAATCTCTTTGGTATTATGTTTGAAAAAAAAAACGTTTTTGGATTAAAAAAAAATTATTTTTAAATTTTTTAAGCTTTGAAAACTATTTTTAGAAAGAATTAGATAAATAAATGTATTTTTCAAAAATATATTTGAGAAAAACAGTATATAAAAAATCAGTAAATTAAATTAAAAAAAATTAAATATCATTTTTTTATACCAAACAATAATTTCAAACACTCTCTATATATAACTTTTAAATAGTTGGTTGGCCCTTGCCCTTCTAATCTTGGAAAAGGTGTCTTTAGTGAGAACTTTGTGTTAAATTAGTAGTATATGTGAGGCTCCTATAGCACCACCAATATGTCGGCTCTTAAGATAAAATTCGGTTTAGTATAAATATGAATTATTGAAGTTATATTGAATCTTATTCTTGAAAATTATTGAAATTTAGACTACCTATACAATAAAGAATTTTCATATCATTTTTTTTTCAAAATAAAATTAAAGAAGAAGATAGGTATGCCTTGGAATGCATGTTCAAGCCTTTAATTCATTGGATAAAGCAATTATGATTTCTTAGATAAATTTGTGGAAATTTGCTGCCGATGAAGGAAAGCTGTTTTCTGAATAGTTATTATTAGAGGTTCTATCCATGTCTATATATGCCCTATTTCATCCAACCAAGTTAATGTCAATATTCATTTCTGTTTATGATTTCTTCATTATATGAAAGCGAACCATTCCTCAACTTAATTATTGGTATCACTAATGCCCCATTTTTTCTTCATATAAAATAAAACTATGGTTGTAGATTGTAAATAATTAAACTCACCCTATAAAAAAAAAAAATCAACTTTTGGGTACTTTTTTAATTTAAATTTAAAAAATGATATTCACAATGATTTTGAATTGATATTTGGGATTGTTGTTGACATAAAAAAAATTAATTTAAAATTTTTCTTAAAACCAATTTCCGTAGTTATATTTCTAACAGATTCTGAGTGTCAAAAATACAGTAATAGATAATAATTTTGCTGGGTATTTACTATTTAGTACGAAGAGATATGAAAATATATAAATTATCGCAAAATTCCTGATGGAATGTCGTAGCTAAATAGAAAATTTGTCACGACGCTGAGAAAATTGGCAACAGGCATACGACGAAAAGCAATTGTACTTGCTTCTATCACTAAAGATATCTTGATTCTACAAGATTCAATTGCCCCTAGATAGATTAGCAAATATATGAATTTAGTTTTTCTGTCTCAATATTTTATTTTGTACTTTTCTTATTTTAATAAATATATATTGCTTTATTTAAAATTATTTTACAATTTGGCCTTCCTAGAAAAGGAATTTCAAATTCCTTACTCTCTATTCTAGTGTTCCTCCTTTTGATGTCCAATATATATTCTAAGTGAAAAAGTTATTTTACAATCCTTCTAAAATATATGTTTCAACTATATTAATTTTTCTTTGATGTTTAGGCTAGACTCTCAATCTTTTATTTGCTTTATACATATTCCAATTTGCGTAGCATTTAATCTAGCTCTTAGATTTTCAAAGTTCTAATAGTGATCAATATATAATTTGGAAAATGATAAATCCCATTTTCCTCATGTTTCCTTTATTTATGCATTGTCTATTAGTACGCAAAATGGAATCAAATTTACTTTTTTTTTTATAATAATTGTTCTATTTGATTCTTTTCATACTATGAGCTAAAATTACTTTAATAGGGGGCACTTCAACTAGCTTTTGCCTCTAATTTGGACATATGGGTATTTGTAGATGCATATCTTGATCATTAATGGAGAGCAAAAATAGATATGATTTGTCTTTTATGATAATTCTTTCCCTTAATGCAATATTAGTTTGTCATTTAATGAATATGCAAGTTTTGCTACTTTGTGAAGGAGTTGTGCTTTGTTTTCTACTATATATTTGATTAATATTTATCTATATATGGTGAAAAGTAAGTCTAGATTATTAATAAAAATTCAAGATATTTGGAATAATTATAATATAAAATCTCTATAAATTAGGGTATATAAATGAGTCTTAGTCTATTTATATTAATATTATTAAATCGAATGCATTTTTATACTAATAACAAAATCATATTATTTATCTTAATTAGTGAGTATGCATTGTGATTGATGGCGAGTTCAAACATTTAGTCGGACTCTTGTACTAAGAAAAAAGAATATATGATGAATTCATTAAAAAAAAATATTAAGAGCAAAATTGAACTTAGAGACCGATATATTTTTGCAATTTACTCCAAAATAATTAATTTTGCCACATTAGCTATTACATAAAGTTGACCAGATCAGTGTGGTCAAGAAAAAAATAGTTAAACTATCAAATTTAATAGGGTTACAAAAATAACCTTTTTATAACTTAGTGGTATAATGGCTTGATAAAATATTAAAGGCAAAATTGAGCTTGGAGCCCTAATTCAGGATTCTTTTTGCATCTTAATATTTTCAAAACTTTATTTTCTCTCTTTTTTTTTTTCTTTTGATCCTGTCTCACTTTCTAATGAATTTTAAATTATTCAAATTTTGATTGATAATTGAATTCTTTTATGCTGATTTTTCGATTCGGCCTGATTTAGTATTTGCAGAAGTATTTGAACTTGAAAAAAAATATTAAAAATTGAACTCTAAAAAATTCATTTGGCTTGAATATTAGGGTTTTGTTCAAGAATATAATATGGAAAATTTAAGGTAGAAGTATAGCACTTTCAAATGAATATTAGGGTTTTGTACCAGGAGTTAAATAAAAAAAGATTAGAACAGAAGTGAGAAATGTGAAAGCGGCAGAAAGATGGAGGAAAAAAAATATATTTTTTTTCAATTTCTTTGTTTCTCATTACAATTAAATAGGTTTTTTTTTTAAATTTCTCCTTGTTATATAAAAAATTAATAAAAATTATTTTTTATGTAACATCAGATTCTCAACAATGATGTTAAACCACATATGATATTATCACTCTAATAAAATAAAAAATATACCCTTTATTTTTAATTCATTATTTAGTGTTCGGATTATTTTTAATTCATTATTTAGTGTTCGGACCTTTTAATGAAAATGCAATTTGTCTTTTACAGATCAAACCATAAAATCACATGATTTTTATAATTTTTTTACAAAATAGAAATTTTAAGTTAGAAATCAAAAAAATCATCCAAGTAAAAAGAAATTAGTACAAAAATGGCTTATACGCGTCTGTTATTTTGAATTTTATGTGTCTGTTAAATGACAGACGTTTATGAAGCAGATATATATGAGTTGGATTTTAGGTGTCTGTCAAAATGACAGACGCATATAATTATTTTATGCGTATGTTAAAATATAATGACAGACGCATAAAGTATATTTTAAAAAAATGACTATAGGCGTCTGTTGTTACAAAACAGCAGACACCTAAAGTCAATTTTTTTGGAAAAAAATTTATTATTGGCGTCTGTTGTTATAAAACAACAGACACCTATAGTCATTTTTTTTAAAAAAAAATCACTATAGGTGTCTGTTATTACAAAATAGCAGATACCTATAGTTAAATTTTTTTAAAATATTATAAATTGACAAATATACAGCAAATCGTAAAAATTATTTAAACTCATAAAAAAACTAATTGTATAACAAAAAAACAATTACTAAGTGAAAAAAACTACAACATAAAATTAACAAAAATAAAATACACAAAAAATAAAAAAGATAAATAAACTTTTTTGCATAAAAAAAATAGAAAATCAAATATCAATAGTAATAAGGTGGCGAATATAAAACTCTTTGGCTAATTGATGATGAAAATTAGCTTTAACATGTGCAGAACCAACTTTTTTTCTCCTTACCAAATGTCTTAGACAACCTCTCAATGCATGAAACCCACTTTTATTTTATAAATCAACAAAAAAATATTTTATTGTCAGCGTCGTGGCTACGACATGGAGGCTCAAATTTGAACATGGTAGTAAAAAAATGTAAAAAAAAAGCTAAAGAGAAAAAAATACATTTTCCATGCGTATTTTTGGCTACCAACAAACAATATAACTCTTGTCATTATCATCGCCACTAAGACATGTCCAAAATGTGATGAAAGTATTACAAGCCAACTTTATGTTAAGAGCGGAAGAAAGAGATGGTTAGCGCATACAACTAAGTTTCAAGTTTTAAAGTAAAAGAAATAAATATATATAATTGAGTTTCAAATAAAAGAGCACAGAGAGAAACAATATTTTTTGGTTTTAAAAAATGAACTATAAGTGTCTGTCATTACTCGTGACAGACACCTATTGTACACTAATATGTGTCTGCTTTTATTAATGTCAGACGCATATGAGTGCAGAGATATTACGTTTCTGTCATTTTTAACGATAGACACCTAAAATAAAAGGTATATGTGTCTGCTTTTATTAATGTAAGATGCATATTAGTGCAAAGATATTACGTTTCTGTCTTTTTTAACGACAAACACCTAAAGTAAAAGGTATATATTTTTTATTAAGACATACACCTAAAGTACAAGTTAAATTTTACATGTCTGTCATTTATATTAACAGACGTATATACCAATAAAAATATTTTTCAATAATTAATTCAAAAAAAATATTATTTATTAATAAACAATAGGTGTTTGTTGTTTGTTAAGACAGATACTAAAAGTATATCATATGTGTCTGTTGTTTATTAAGACAGACGTCCAAAATACAAGTTGAATTTTATATGTCTGTCGTTTATATTAATATACTTCGTAATTTTATCATATATTTACAAAAATGTCACCGCCTCTATTTTATGTGTCTGGTATTTTTACAACAGACATATATAATCTTCGTTTAAAGATATTTTTGTACTAGTGAGAGGATAATAAGTATAGTATTAGACAAAAGTTAATACCAAAATTGGATCGAATATTAAATTAAATTAACGATTGGATGATGATGAGGTTGTTTCAAAAATCAACCAAAATTGATTGCATTAAATTTTGAAAATAGAGACATATTTATTTATATTAGTAGATTTTTTTTTTTACAAATTCATATTGATTATTAATTTGTATAATTATTTTTTTCATAAATCGATTTTGTCATAAGATCAAATTGAATCAAAGATCGATATTTCAAATAAAAAATGGAAGAATAAAATTGAATGTTGATGCAACTTTCGTGTCAAACTCGAACGTAGCAAGGCTAGGGTTTGTTGTTCGTGAAGCTTCTGGGTCTGTTCTCGTGTCGGGGGGGTAAAAGGATGCAGGATGTGGCATTTGTTGAAGCTCTTGCTCTCTATTTTTGAGTTATCAGCTGCTTGTGAAGGTGGCTTCTCTGAAATTGAATTGGAATCGGATGCTTTAGGTGTGGTTATTGATTCCATTTTTCCTCCTTATCTCAATTTTGGATTCCCATTAAAAGTTAGATCTCACACTGTTTGGTTATAACCATACACTACAACTTATATTTGGACAATTATTTTCTTCTGAACTAGATTTTGGAAAGAGTTAGTTGCAAAACTCATTTACTTACCGAATTTTATATGGTATCAAAGTCAAACAATACAGAGATATCTGCAGCTGGTCTATGAGCAGTGCAGTCTGCTACTTTCACTTTTCAAGTGACTTTCACTGTATTATACCCCTACAGTGAGTCTGGATGTGAGAAAGGGATATTAGATATCTCATATTGTTTGGCTATAAATAACTATACACTACAACTTACAATAGTGTGGACAATTCTAATTAAATTAGATTTTGGAAAGAATTAGATTCAATACTCATTTACTTACTGCATTTTACATTAAAACTATTGTCGATGATATAGAAAAATAGCTTTGATTGTATTTTTTTTGCTTTTATTAATCGTTCTTGTAATAAAGTAGCTCATGCAATTACGCATTGGGTTAAATCGATCGATGTTCTTAGAGGGGATGTTCCTCCGATAGCTGATTCTCTTGGACGTAGTTTCCCTCGTTGGCTAATGAAACTTTTCCTTTTTTTTAAAAAAAAAAGGTCCGAAGACTAATTAGCAACAACATCATGATGAATATGTCCACTGCCCCGCATGGAATCATTAATAAATTCCAAGTCTTCAAAGTCTTTAGGAAACATTTTCCGCGTGGATTAACGTCAGGTGTAGACGGCGTAGTGTAGACCGGCGGACCAAAAGTTGCAGACGTAGTGTAGACGAGTGGACCCAAAGTCGCTCCGCAATTTTAATGTCTACCTCTTTCTTTTATTTTATTTTATTTTTTATTTTTTTAAAATATTATTTAATTCGAATATATACTTTATATTATATATTAACAAAATTCAATTCTATCACCTCATAGCCTCAAACTTTATTTAGTGATGTTAATGGGATGGCGTTTTCCACCATTGTCAATATGCTGACGTCAAATTTTTGTTTAATTAAATAAAAAAGAATGCAATTCAATTTATTTATTTATTTTTTATGATTAAAATTAAAAAATAAATGAATTCCAACTAATTGAACTTATATATATATATATATAATTAAATAAATCGAATGAAAATTTTTAATTCGATTTGATTATCAGTATTGGAAAATAAAAAAAAATCAAATCAATTGAACCATATTTAAAATCAAATAAATCAAATCAAAACGAATAAGCATTCCAATTTTATTTGTTTTAATTTTTTTTATAAATTAGTTTGATTCAAAAATTTGTTCAAATTTTAATACTTAATGTATAATTAGACTAGACCGAATAGACAGATTGCATATATGCTTAATCCTATTTAGGTGAAAATATCTTTAATTATATTATGTTAATCCAAAAATGAAGTTATGCTTTCCTCTTTTCCATTCTCTTTTTCCTTTAAAATATTAGTAAAAGAAGTCTTCTTAATATTCTTTTCCTCCCAAACAAATACAATTAGTCGGTAATTAATTAAATAAAAGTGAAAGTGGCAGTAATTAATTAACTAAAAGTTGCATTGATGATAAACTTTAATTAAAAGTAAAGAAAGAAATATGAAATAGACATGAAATTGTATGGTTACTATTTATATTTTATATTAATTAATAGACTTAGTAACTTTGTCTTAATTAATTATGAAGGCGTAATTTGATATATATAATTTTTAAGGTATTTTTTGCTCATATTTCACACGTGATTGAATATTAAATTATATCAAAAAGAAAAAAAAAATAGAGGACTACCTTCTAGCCAACCATGAAGAATAACTTTATATTCTTTTATTAATTTTCTGCAATTTTACCTTAGTAATTAACTTACTTTTTGTTATTTTAATTGAAAAGATATGATTCTTTGGTTTTGAAACATAATATTTAGAAAGCAAAAAAAAAAAAAAGTCATTTCAATAAATAGGAAATAATGCAATCATATTGTTTTTTTTTCAGTTTTTTAATGTGATGGAGGAAATATTAAAGTAACTAAAAATTATTATTATCTTAACAATTTGATACCAATGTGAAAAATGTACATATTAAAATTATTTGACAAAAATAACATCAAAATATTGAAATGAAAGAATAAAAATAATAACACCACAAAGAGATGATATATATAATGTTAAAATAAAATTAGAAATTATTTAATAATAATTTCTTCATGCAAATTTTTCTATCTCAATCTTAAACTTTAATAATAATTTAATAATTTTTTCATGCAAATTATATAATAAACTTTGTTCGTATGGTAATATATTAATGTCTTAATATTTCTTATTAATTGGGTCTAAGCAAGTATTCTCCATTTTTTTAATAATACGTTTATTAATTTTATGCAAAATGAGTTTTAATTCTCATATATATATATATATATATATATGAGAATTTCTTTTGAGGTCTTCTCTTCCCCTCTCCCTTCAATATGCTTGACAGAGTTTTTTTAAATTAAAAAAAAAAAAAAAGTTGGAATGAAGAACTTGGAACTGTGAGAGACGCACTTCTTGTTGAGTCTGAACATATTTGATGCCAATGTGAGTGTGAGAATTTGTGCATATGTTGACAAATTTTAAAGCAATATTATTACTAATTTTGAAATTTAACTGATTCTTCACTACGAATTGAAATAAATAAAAATTAATAATTTTTTATGGTGTTTTCTATTGTTCAAATAAATAAAAATTAAAAAATAGGAATTGCTAGCTAATTGCATGATGAATTTCAAAGGTATTGTGCAAACATGTGACACATGTTCTATTAATATGATTTATTTATTTTACTAAAAGATTCATTTTAAAATTAGAATTTTTCAATTTGAGAATCATATTCCATATTTTCATTAAACATGACAGTAATTGAGTTAATTTTGTTAAATTTCGAAATTAAAGAAAAATATACCGTAATCCAATAATTGTAATTAATTCTTTTTTAAAAAAATCACAATAAAGTTTTCTCTCTTAAAATTAATATGATTTCATCATGCCCAAAAAAAAAAAAAAAACTATGGACAGGAGAGAAGAAAAAGTTCAGGTAAAAATTATTTCTAAACTTATCTTAAATAGTTAATGTATTATTATTATTATTATTTGATGTTTTCCTCGAGCTTTAAAAACGTGTGAATGTGACTTTTTTCTTTTTATTTTTTAGATAGTGTTATGTTTAAGCTTTGAACGTTAGTTCTATAAGACATCAAAGTGATCGGTTGCCATTGACTAGACAAATCATCAAAAATTTTACTTGACCATAATTTCCAAGGGCCCAAAATCACATGTTCAACAGGCACAAAACTAAGGGATTTGCTTGTTTGTGCAGACATTTGATAGTGGCGACGTTGAACTATTGACTTTCTATCTTCATTCTTCTAACACTCGGCGGTGAGAGAAAATAAAAATAAAAAATAAAAAAAAATACTTTTTCAAAATTTTTTTTCTCTGACAAATCAGAAAATAAATATTAAAAATTAGATATTGTTATTATCATTCCTCATACCTACTTTTCCTATTCAAGTTTGTATTATGGGGTTTATCATTGCTCTCCTCAGCTGCCAGTAACATCAAGAGTGGATAATATCAAATTATAATTATTCTCTATAAATATTAGGTTAAAAAACAAAATAAAACAAAAATAGTGGACTAATATGTGGTTTTTAAATTTCTTCTTACCACGACACAGTCACTTCTAACTATATGAATTTAGACTATTTTCCTTTCCTTTTTTTTTTTAAAAAAAAAGAAGTGAATAGGGTATTTTTCAAATGAAAAAATAAAATTATCCCACAAAACATATTATAATAATTTTTTTTATGAAGGTAATTCAAAAGGATAAAGACGAAGGGCTATGATTTGCCAGAATTGCGGCGTTGAAAAGTGATGAAGCCATCCAATAATATTAAACCGTATGCGTCTGTCTGTCTGTCTGTCTGTCTGTCTAACAGTTTCAAACTGGTTTTTCAAACCACCCACTAATATTCAAGATATATACTAAGTTGCTAGTGATTTAGGAAGGTAATTAGTACCTAATTAACTGCTGATATTTGATTCTCATGCTTTTTCACAATGTTGACTGTTGAGTGATATGTATAATCAATTGTCATATAATGCTGAAGGAAGAATCTTTTGTTTCTTTTTAGGCAAAATCCGTAATTTGATTTATGTATTTTTCTTTTATCTTTTCGATTTGTTCTTTATATTTTTATTTCGATAATTTAACTCTTTATATCATTATTTTATTAAAAATGTATTTATTTTAGATAATTTTTTAAAAATTATACTAATATCGTCAATCTACTAATATATAATTAAATTTTATAATTAGCTTAAATTAAATATTATATGAATTGAATGCGTAATTTACATATTATTGTCAATTGTATTTTATGTTATACAATTCAATTGGTATCACGTTGAATCAAAACTAAACAAAAAATGGTAATTTTATATTACCATACTGATAACGTTAATAAAATTTTCAAAAAAATATATAAGAAAAAAACTCAATTGTTGGTAAACTAATTAATAGTATATAAACTCAAATCATTAAAATAAAAATATAAAAATTATATTAAGAAAAAATTAAAAACAAAAAAACAAAGGTCAAGTTATAGGTATTACCTTCTTTCAAATTTCAATGGCGTGTATCTATTAGATACAGTATTTGCAACATTTCCATAACAGTTCATGCATTCACATGCTGATATCCAATTGGATTATTGAAAGAAGTTGACATGGAAGTGTGTTTTGCGGCCGATGTTAGTTTTGATGTCATGTATTTTAAGTTTGTCCTTTTGGGCTTATTCCTTCCTTTGGCTAAGGTGGAAAAAAAAATTCTTATTGCTAGCATAAATTGCATCTAACATTATACATAATTTCAGATTTAATAGTAATTTACATTTTAATAGTAATTTGTTTAAATTATTGGGTCATGGGACATTTTCCACATAATATTATTTTATTAATAATTTAGTCTTTTTATTTATAATTTTTTTAAAATTATATTAACGCCAATAATCTACTAACATAAAATTGTCTTTTTTGGCTAGTTTAAAATGAAAATTTATATGGCAAACTGGCGAGCTCAAGAGTTTAAGGCTAGGCTACTACTGATGCTAGAGCTTATATGTGATATGTTGTACTAGCTATGCAAATTGAAGTTAGCATATGGTGTTAAGTTGGTGTCCAACAGTTGAGATAAAGTTAAGCATCTGATGAGGTGAAATTAAGTTGAGCTTGAATAAAGATAGATGATATATGCTTATTTATTTTAGGCAGAAATTTCAGTTAATCAGTTGTAGATTTATTTCCTATTTTTTAGCCTAGTTTTTACGGGGTTATTGTATATAAGTAGATAGTAGTTTTCTTCTTCTACTTATAAAACAAATGCCATTACAACAGTCAAAACATATATTCATCAAGAGTTCACAGTTAAAACATGCATCAAGCCAAATAGTTCTTGGGTCTGGGGATATCTAGATCAGCATAAAGCATTTATGTTAATCAATGCAAATATACCTTGGACATCATTCAAGATGCTAGCTTAATAGGAGCAAAACCAACCATGACACCATTACCAAAGGGTCAAAAGTTTCAGGCTACTGAGGGGTAACTCATGGCAGACCCTTAGCCTTATAGAAGATTGATAAGGAGGTTAATTTATACTGGTTTCACTCATCCAGACCTTACCTATATGGTGCAAGAGTTGAGTCAGTTTGTACAAGCTCCTAGAGAGGCACACTAGCAAAGTTCACTTCATATTTTGAAATACATAAAGGGGTCTCATTTTCTAGGCCTGTTTTTTCCTACATCAAATAACCTTACCCTTGAAACTTATTGTGATGTAGATTGGGGATTTTTCCATACACTAGAAGGTCTTTTAGTGGTTATTGTATTTTTCTAGGTTCAATTCTTATGTCTTGGAAGGTAAAAAAAGTAAGCTACAATTTTTAAATCCTTTGCTGAGATAAAGTATAAGAGTATAGCTTCAACAGTTTACAAATTACAGTAACTCTCTTATCTCTTACAAGATGTTGAAGTCCAACTACCTCCACCTATATCTTTTCATTATGATAACCAAGCAACTCTTCATATAATAGCTAATCTAATATAGTGAGAACTCAACTTAAGCAAGGATTCATTAGTACTCACCATGTTTTAACTACTGACCAACCTACTGATCTTGTCACAAAAGCTTTGTCAACTCCTCAATTCTATAAACTATTGTCCAAGTTAAGTCTTGGTGATCCCTACCATGTCTCAACTTGAGGGGGAATGAGATGAAGGTTTATTGGTGAGCTAAAGAGTTTAAGGTTAGGCTACTACTGCTTATGGTTGTTGATGCTAGAGCTTATATATGGCATGCTATTGTAGAAGCTGGCTATGTAAATTGAAGTTAGCATATAGTGTTGAACTGGGGTCCAGTAGCTGAAATGAAGTTAAGTAGTTGAGGTGGCTAGGTAGCTGAGGTAGAATTAAGATGAGCTAGAATAAAGAGAGAGGATAAATGCTTATTTACTTTAGGCGGAAATTTTAGTTAATCAGTCGTAGATTTTTTCTTATTTTTTAGCCTAGTTTTGCGAGATTATTGTATATAAATAGATGGGTAGTTTTCTTTTTCTTGTATAGTTTATACTCTTAATACAAAAAAGTTCATAGTAGTAGTTATTTAATTGCTTTTACTTTGATTAGCTAATCCATGAGCTAATAGTGGCGTTTGACTTTAAACAGATTTAGTTCAACTGAATATGGTATGAATGAAAATGTACAATTTACAAATTGTTATTAGTAGTATTGCATGTTATACAATGCAATCTATATCACATTCAATTAAAACTAGAAAAATAATTATAATTAATTTTATAACAAGAGACTAATGATGTTAATCTAATTTTTTTTTAAAAATGTATAAAAAGAACTCAAGTGTTGATGAATTAATAGTATATAAATTCAAATTACGAAAATAAAAGTATATGATCTGTATCAAGAAAAAAAAAATACAAGACTCAAATTATAGGTATCACCTTCTTTCAAGAGGGTGTATGTATTAGCTAGGGTGGCTACAACATTTCTATAAAAAAGTTTGAGCATTCACATACTGATATCCAATTGGATTATTGCAAGAAGTTGACACGGAAGTGTTTCATGCCCAATGTTAGTTTTGTTTTTGTTTTTGTTTTTGCGCTGACAGCGGAATGTTTTTCAGCTTTGTCCTTTTGAGTTTATTTCTTCCTTTGGATAAGATGAAAAAAAAAAGGCTTTCTTATTTCTATCATGAATTGCATCTAATTAATATTATCCATAATTTCAAATTTAATAGTAGAAATTTTTTGGAATTGGCTCAATTTTGGGTTTCAATCATTATTCTATAATGGAGTTTTGAAATTATTGGGTGATGTATCATTTGTAAAAAGTAAATGATAAACAATTATTAGAAATTACAATGGATGAATTGAGGATAAAGTTTTCCAATCTCGATATCTCGGTTCATTCTCCATATATGACAATAGAAATTCTCGATCTAGATTTGATTTTCAATCTTTATTTAAAAAAATTATTTTAATTTTAATTATTTAATTAATTATATAATTATTTAAATAAAAAATTTATTTTTTACTTTAATTGAATGTTATATTTTTATTTTATTATTTTTTAAAATATTAGTTATATTAAATATAAATAATTATTATATATATAATATCGAAATTAGACAAAATTATAAAAATATTCACTTTATTCCGGTACGACATACCTAATTGTCATCTCTAACCATTATTTTTTAAAGTGATTGTATTTAACATTTCCTTATTAACAAATACTCATTTTAACACAATATAATTAACAAAGTAACATTTCTAATTATTTCTATTTTAATTTTCAGAAATAATATCTATTAATTATTAATGCTTTAAGTTGAAAAGGAACTCATGGTTTTAGTATTTTTCCTGTCATAATTGTTTTGAAATCGATTCATTTAAGATTTGGATCAACTCCAATCTTAAAATATCGAATCATTTTAATTCTTTTATTTTTTTCTAATTTCAAATTGAAATCAAACCATTTTTAAATTGATTCAAATTAGGCTTTTTTTCTTTTTTTTTTTCCGATTTTGAGTACTCCTATGTTTTTTGAGAGCTAAAACTAAGTTTTGATGGTAGGTAGACCAAATAATTTTTTTTTATTTTTGATTCAAAAAATATGAAAAAATAGAATCAATCTAAAAAATTATTTAAATTTAATTTTTAAAATATAAATTAATCTGAAATATAAAAACTAACTAAAAAATGAACATCAATCATTCAAATCCGAAATAATTCGCTCACGCGCCAACGCGAGTGAGAGGTCTGAATTCAAGCGAAGAAAATTGCGTCAACAGAAGCAAAGATGTAAAATGTTACGATTGGGAAACGCTACCCCACATCTCATTCGGACGGTTAAGATCTTTCTAGGAAACCCCCAGAAACAAGGCACAGCAAATCAGTAGCACTCTAGCAAGAACACAAACCCCACGTGCTTGTAATGGAACTGTATTTACTTTTAAGCCCAACAGTTTGCACTTATTTACTTTTGAGTCCACTCCTCTCTCTTTTCCTCTCTTGCTATAAATGGAACTCCACATGTGCAAGCTCCATTTAAAAAAAAACACACACACACACTATTATGATGTCCGCCGTCTGAAGAAAGCATATTTTTGTTCCTTCTCTCTCTTCTCATTGTTTCTCTCTGAGGAATAAGATCAAACACCATGGATCCTATTGAAAATATCGGTGATGAGCTCCATAACTTATGGGATTCTAAAATGTTTTTCCATAATGAAGAGCTTGACAGGTTGTACTACACTTTGACGTTCTTTCTTTCTTTTTCTTTTCATTTTAAGTGATGTTCTTTCTTTCTTTTTCTTTTTATTTTAATTCTTTCTGAGAATTTTGATTTTCATATTTTGTGTGCAAAATTACTCAATTGGAAGTTGATTTTTGAACAGTTGGGCTATGGAGGAGCCGTTCTGTTACTACGACTCCAGTTCGCCGGACGGAGCAGCTTCGTCGGCGGCCTCTAAGAATATCGTCTCCGAGAGGAATAGAAGGAAGAAACTTAACGAAAGGCTCTTCGCACTTAGAGCTGTGGTCCCCAATATTAGCAAGGTCACCTATTCACCCACTATTTTTTTATTATTTCTCTGCTTTTCTCTTTCTTATAAATTCGAACTTTAACATTTATTAAAATTTGCAATTCCATCCTTCCGTCAAAATTCTTGTCGGTTTGGATAAGGCCGATGGAAGGATAAAATTGCAAACTGCAATAAATATTAGGGTTTAAATTGTTATAAAAATATTGAATTTTTTTTTTATATAATTTGAACGGAATTATTTATTACTCCCCACTTGAAATGAAAAAGGAAAACCGATTAATTAATATTTATTATTTATTAAAATAACTATAATGATTTGATCCTTTTTGCTAATTGAATTATAGATGGACAAGGCTTCCATCATCAAAGACGCAATTGATTACATACAAGAATTGCACGAACAAGAAAAAAGAATCCAAGCAGAGATAATGGAGCTTGAATCTGGAAAATTGAAAAACAACCCCTCAGATTTTGAGTTTGAGCAGGACCTTCCTGTCTTGTTGAGATCCAAGAAAAAGAAAATTGATCAAATTTTTGATTCTATGGCCTCAAAAACTCACCCAATTGATGTTCTTGAGGTAATTCTTACCCTTTTTTTCTTTAAAAAAAATGGTAAATATATAAATAGGCTTCAAAGATATGAGTTCAAAAATACATTAATTTCTGCCGTAAAATTCCATTCAATTGGCTCCATATTAAACTTTCCGGTCATTTTACTTCTTTTTGATTTAGAAATTTTAGTACGAGGGATCCGTTTATACGCATTTATTGTATAGAAAACTAATTGAAAATAACTTTTTTTAAACTGCTCAGAAATCTAGATTTACGCTGGATAGACTCATTAAATTTTTGAAGCATATTTACACCTTTATTTTTTTTATAGCACGAATAGATTAAAAGAAGAACTATTGGGTTTTTTTTTCTTTTTAAATCAATTTCAGCTAACTGTTGATTATATGCGAGAGAGGATTCTGTTGGTGCGGTTGACATGTAGCAAAAGAACAGACACAATGGTTAAACTTTGTGAAGTGTTCGAATCTTTGAATTTAAAAATTATCACAGCAAATATTACAACTATCTCAGGAAAGCTATTGAAGACTGTCTTCATTGAGGTTAGTAATTTCTTCTGTTTCTCTTCACTTACTGTAGAATTTCTAGTCTGTAAATTAAAATCAAAATTATATTACTGTAGGAATTTAAATAAAAAAAAATCATGCATTTCGCCTGCTAATTATTTATGTTTATTTCTTATTATATTTTAATGAAATTTGAACTGTTAGTCAAGGTGTAGTGGGGTCATTATTTTTTGTTATTAATTTTTAGTAAGATCAAAACAATATTTTAATGGATGAAAATAAATTTTTTTAATACTTTTTTAATTTAATGGGGTAATGAGCCGCAATAACTTTCTCATTTTCATTCCATGTGTCACAATTTAGGAGGCCATGATTCTCACTCACTGGTAGCTATACCTTAATTTCCACCCAAAGGAGCAAAGAGAGAAAAATACAAAAACCAAAAAGAAAAACAAAAGCAAAAGACAAAAGAAATTATATAATTTTCCTTTTTTGAACTGAAAGGGAGAATATTTAATTAGATCATGTTCCTCACACATGAATTTAATAATACTATGTCATATATCTAAACTATTTATATTACTTTGTATATAGTAAAAACATCAATATTGAATTGATTATCTACAAAATGAAAAATCCTCTTTTAGGTTTGGACAAATTATATGTTCCAAAAAAAAATACTTGAAATAAATGTAAATTAAACAACTTAATGAAAGCAAAGCTAAGCAAATTTAATTACAATTCGATAAAAAAATACCGGAATTAATTCCTGAAAGTAATTTCCTAAAATAAAAAGCTAAGCATGATTTTTGGATTGTTAAATCAAAATAATTTTCAATAGAGATAATGGAAATAAATTTGGAAAGTTGATTGAAGGTTGATATTAAGGTTTTTTTTTTTTTTGAAAATTATGGTTGGGGTTAAGTTGGGGATTGCATTAGAAAATTATCAAAAGGCTAAGAGATTAAAAATGGTGTGAAATGTGGGATCCACAATATTGAAAATTCAATATAGTGTAAGCCCACTTTTTTTATAAAAAGGAAAAAGAAAAAATTAAGAGCAATCATTGGTGTAATCCAAAGGTGAAGGAATAACGACCCACTTACAGCTTTCCACTTTTAACCGAACTAAAACTAAACTAAACTAAATCATAATATCGACCTTTTCTATTTCTTATTTTTGTTATGGATTTTTTTCCCTTTACATGAATTAGTGCTGCATATCATTTTTCCTAAACCACAATCAATTGAGTTCACTTTTTATGAATAGATTCAGACCTTATATTGCTAAAAATAGAAGAGAAGATGAAAAAAAATATTTATAATCCTACCTTAATTATTTATTTGTGAGAAAGTTCTATAATTTTCCTTATTTAAATAATACTTTTTTTTTTCAACAACTGCTTTGGAAGATAAAAAAAAATTCCATCCCATGACGAAAATTTTAAAATGAAAATGAATTTTTAAAGCTAAAGCAATCCTTGAAATAAGACAGAAGAAATCTCTTCTCCAAATTCAATGAAAAATAAGCCAATTTGAGTAATGAATTATCTCAAATCTGACATTGAGGGCATGTTTGGTATGCCCAATTTCAAAATAGAAATGAAATTTTCATTCCAATTTTAGGTTTGATACTTATTTTCTATGAGAATAAGATTTTGATTGCTCAATATTTTAGGAATTCTATTATTTAGTTTTATATGGTATTTATTATCAATTTCCTTATTTTAAAAGCTACTGTTACAATTGCAAATATTTGCATTTAAGTATTTTTTTAACTTTTAAATTTTCTGAATTTATTTTATTAAAGTTCTCGACTATTGTTTTAAAATTCTCAATTAAATTTTGTTTATTAAGATTTTATATTTTAATTTTTATTCATTTTATTTATAGAATCACACTAAACATAAATTTCTATTTTTTTTATACCAAACATGACATAAGAGTAAGAATAAGAAAATTCTTCTAACATGATCTAAAGTCACAAATCTATTTGAGGAAAAATAAAACCTTCAAAATATCCATAAACTTTTATACTTGACAAAAAAAAATCAGCACTACGTTATCGATTGGTGTTTTTTTTTTTTTTTTACTAAAATGGTTGGGAATGGTAATTGGACTTGTTTTGTCGGTGACCTACTCTGATTCTGCTCCAAACTGTGTAGATTTTTTTATAATTTTTTTTTCTACCTCAATTCCGAAATTTATTATGACATGGTTGGGACATGAACGGTATATACATCACCGGTCCCTATCTCGCTCCGAATATATATATAATAATTATTTATATTTTAATATAATTAATATTTTTTTAAAATAATAAAATAAAAATATAATATTTATTTAAAGTAAAAAATATTTTTTAATTTAAAAAATTATATAATTAACTAATTAATTAAAATAAATTTTTTTAATAAAAATCAAAGAATGAGGCGGGGTGGAGATGGGGAATAAAAAAAATTTGATGGGTACAGGATCGGGTTCGGGGATGGAGAATCTCTTTCCGTGCCCTTCCCATTGCTATTCCTAAAATAAATAGGTATTTTGAACACTAAAATTCACATTTAAACACGTGAGAGAACATGTAGTATTGCAATAAACATTTTATTACTCTCTAATGCCTTGTTTGGGAACTTCTGGGAGGTTCCCACCATATTTAACAATTTTTCCTTGAGGAATAAAAATATAGAAGGAAAATAAATTTTATTTTTTTCTTTTTATTTTTTTTTATTATGTTTTGGATTGAAGTAATATAAGTAAAGTAACAAAAGAGACAAAAATAAATAAAACTTATTTTTTTTGTCTGGATAATTGTGTGAGAATAAAAAAACTATATTATTACATATTTGCTATTTTGTACATCATTTTATAAAATAATAAATATTTATAATGATCAAGTACAAAAAATAATAATTTTATTAGTAATAGTGAATTTTTTGTCAAATTTCTTATATTTTTTCTTAAAAATGGAAAGAAAGTGAGGAGTGAAAAATAAATATTATTTTACATATTTTCCTTATTTTCATTTCCATACATGGTAAAATAAAAATATCTTCTTATTTTACCTATATTTTAACACTTGAGATGAAAAATAAAAATTATTTTTTCTCACTATTTTATTTTCTTTCATTTTCAAACAAGATGAAGGGAAAATATCACATTATTTTACTTTCTTATTTTGTTTATTTCCATTTATTTTTTCTCCTCCCAAATATAGGCTAAAAAAATAAGTATTTTCCATGGTGGTTAAGTCGACACCGTTTTCCTACAAAATTATATTCTACCCATCATATTCATATTCATGTGCAATTTTGTTTTTGTAAAAGTACAAATAGGAGAAGCCCCACACCCCATGATTCTGTTTTGAAGTTTGAACTGTTGAAAATATTTGCTTTATAATTATAAACTTTTTTTTTATTTTTATTTTTTTCTATATTAATTAATTTTCACGAGGCTTCATATACCAACATCATATGCCTTAAATTGATATCGTTGACCAATACTTTGTCTTCGTCTTTCCTTTTTCTTTTTCTTTTTCTTTTTTCAGACAAAAAAAAATCACTCTATATCTACTTTAGTATTTGGAATCCGAAGATGAGATTATGACTCATAAATAACACCAATTTTTATTGGATTTGATTAAAATTTTGATTAATTTACTCTTATATGGTAAATTACGTTCACTTAAGAAAGAGGTGAGAGATTAGTTGATTTATTAATAAAAATAAGAATGAATTATTGTAATAGTAATAGGTTTAATTTAAGAAATTTTTTTATATATATTCGATCTATCACATCATTTGTAAACTAATATAATCATATAGTTATATGTATTTAATTATTTTATTCATATTTATTGATAATTAATAATGAATTTATATATATATTACTGTATGATTGAATTATTTTACAGATAATGTGGTAGATTAAGTTTATCTAATAATTTTTTTTAATTTATTAGTGACATTAGTAATAAGGATTATGATTTAGCAACTTAGGACCTTCTTTTATTATTATTTTCTTTATTTACTAAAGATTAAAGAATAGTAAAAGATATTTTCATTTGAATCATTCAATATTTCTTTAACAAAGGGAAGATTATGTACATTGATTAACATAAAATATGTTATTTAAACATGTGGGCATTACAAAGTATTATTTTCTTTTATCAAATTATATGTTACATTTTTTTTTAATTTGGTGACAAATCATCATCAACTTAGGATTACAAAATCTTTTTCTCCCAAATTTACTAATTTCTAAAAAGTCAGTGGTATATAATTAGCTCAACTGCAGTTGACTGCTTCTAAAATATCAATATCAACATTTTAAATTGATTGCTAAACGCCAAAATTCTCGATAGTGGTGGAATAGTTAATAACTTTAATTAATAATAAATTACTAATCCAAATGTTATAATCTTTGATAATGGGCCTCGATGCTCCTTTTTTATTGGAAATCTTATCAAAATTTTGTTGCTTCCCATAACTTTCATTTACAAATTACAATAGTTCATTGACTAAAAGTATTTTTTATTCTCTTAATTATTTGTATTTTCTATTGAGTTTTCAAATTTTTAGTGTTCTGTTATTTTTTCTTTTATATTGGGCCTAAATAGGAATTAGTAAAAAAATAATTACTCAGAAATTGAATATGTATTAAAATAATATTGTTATATTTCTCTCAGTATGTTAAATTTAAACTTAATTTGTATTAAAATAATACAAGAAAGGTTAGTCGCAACTAACACACTCGGATTTACCCTCCAAAACATTTTGGTTTTTCATATTAGCAAATTTAATCCCAACAAATTGGTAATTAAAAGTAGACAATTTTGAGGGACTAAATTGTTTTATAATATTATAACTCAATAATTAAAATACAGTTGAAATTGAGAATTTTAGAGATCAAAGCGTTATATAATTTATTATATCAAGAACTAAAATGTCATGAAAAATCTCTATTTCTAAAATTAAGAACTAAAGTATATAATATAGAAAATCCTAAGAAATTTTAACGATTTAATTAATAATTTTAAAATAATAAAAATTCAATTTTTTTAAATAAAAAAAGAAATCTGAATAAATATTTGGAAAAATATGGTTGTGTAAGTGAGGTTTTTGTCCTCTTTCTCCCACTGCAGGCAGATGAAGAAGAGAGAGATCATTTGAAGATAAGAATCAAAACGGCTATTGCAGCACTTAATGATCCACAGAGTCCTACGAGCATGTAATAAAGTAAGTGTAATAATTAGCTAGTAATTAAGAGTGTCTCCCCTTTGTGTAGTCACCAGGAGAATTCTTACTCTTCAAGCCGTTTCTCTCTCTTTTTTGTGTCTCTTTCCTTTTCTTCTCTTTTTATGTTTGATTTTAGTTGAGGAGTCTGAGTTTTTCTTCTCTTTGTTACTTAATGACATTTCTCTTTTGTGAAAGAAATTATCTCAAAAATCTCAATGTATTTCATGTTAGAAATAATATAATTATGTAATGTATTCTACGTTTTTTTTACTTTATTTATCTGATAATATTTCACTAAACAATATCCACCACAATAGAGACAAGACGGATTTACATTAAGATTGCCCAATCAAAATTTGGAAGTGATATATATATATATATATATATATATATATATATATATATATATATATATATATATTATTCAATTAACTAAATTTGACCAAAGTTTGCCTCCATTAAAATTAATTTTTGGATTCACCTCTGAACAGAGTTACCCTTCATAAGTGATAGATATCTGAAAATGATTGCTGGTTTACGTGAAGCACACTGAAACTCATTAAACTCTTTCTATATAAATTGTTATTACTTTGTAATCATATAATCCTGGAACAGATTGATAACCATCTTCTCAAGAATTGGTGTTACGGTCAGGAAAAACTTCACAAACTCCAATTCAAACCCTCAAACTAGTTAGGGTAATTAAGTTGATTCAGACAATAATTTGAAGTGTCTCAAGCTTCTAGTAGTCCAAGAACTGTATTTGAATTGTCTTCAACTTCTATTGTTTCAAGTTGAGGGTCCGCCTACAAAGAGGGTCAATGGCTCAACTTAATCAATCTTAAGCTTAAAATCTAAAAGCAGACAAATGATTTATATCCAAAATATCATACCTCAATATGAAGTTGCAAGTTGGGAAAGCTTCTAATAAGGAAAAGAGCACAGGAAATCTAGGAACATATTCCACATAGTTTCAAAACCTTAAGGTGGTTAGGAAGCTTGTCTAGTAGACCTCCTTTACCTAGATACCTGAACCAAATTAATGCCGTATTAAATTATTAAGGATGCAATAGCTTGCGGAAAGTGCTAATGAATATAAAGCTAACAGGTAATGAGCATATCATACCTTAAGATAAAGCCGAGAGGTGCTGAGAGATTTTATAAGAGGTAAACAACCAAACACTTAGATGAAATTAAAAGTGGTCTCTCAGCAAATAAATTGAATCCCCTTCTAATTCAATTCTAGTTTCTTCAAGAATTGGGGTAATTTTGAAATTCAAATTGATAAAAGAAAAACCTTTGAAGGAAAAGAATTTCAAATTATATGAGCATCAATTTCAAGGTCTACATGAAATTGTAACTCACAGTTGAGTACTTTCAAGTATGAAAGCAATGCCAATGGGCAATTTAAGATGAAGTTGTTGAGATCGACACTAAATTCAACACTTTTAAACTCATGTTGGGTCAGCTTGCTGAATCCTTTAAATAGAGATGAAGGATTTAAAATACAGGAATGTAAACTGTTGGGATATGGATAAGCTTCGGTAAGAAGATAATAAAGTGCAAGTAGGTGTTTTCTATAAAATATAAATCAGATAGAACTATTAACAGATATAAAGTCAGATTGGTCGCCAAATGATACATCTAAACTTATAGAATTGACTATCAAGAGATCTTTGCTTCTGTGGCAAAAATAAATATTATTCAAGTTATATTACCTCTTACAGTCAATCTAGATTGACCATTGAGATATTTTGATGTGAAAAATATCTTTTCACATGGTGATCTCTTAGAGGAGATATTAATGAATTTTTCTCCTTTGTTTACATTAAAAGAAGGTAAAATATGCAAATTAAAGAAAACACTTAATGGAATGAAATAATATCCAAAAGCATGGTTTGGTAGATTGAGTACCTCAATAAAAGAGTATGGTTTTAAACAAGCTAGGACAAATCATACTATTTTATAAGAGAGATGAAGATGACATTACCTTGCTCATTGTTTATGTTGATAACATGATAGTCACAGTTAATAATTTAATAAGATAGATGAGTTTCAAAACTATCTGTTTAAAAAATTTGAGATGAAGGACTTGGAACTTTAAAATATTTATTGGGCATCGAAGTATCTCGATCTAAACATGATCTTTTTCTCTTTCAATGCAAGTATATATTAGATCTTTTGGCTCAAACTAGGAACTCAACTTGTCAACCTGTTGGTACAACTATTGAGTTGAATCATGGCTTAAGTTAGGCTTGGCCACGAGTGTTGAACCGGAACGGACCAGGCTAGAACGGTTCTAGGCCCAACCGGAACCGTGGTCCGGTTGGGGAAGGGTTCAGTTTGGGCTCTTCTCCCATTAACTGAGAACCAACAGTTCTAATTTCGATTTTGGTTTCAATGATAATATTACTATTTTTTCTTTTTTTAATATAACTTAGAATGAAAAGACAAAAATACCCTTTATAACAGAAAAATAACAACTATATTTTAGGGATATCATTGTAATTTAAATTTTTTTCAATAAATACCAAATTCATTTCAATATTATTCATTTCTTATTTTCCTACACAATTTCATTTTCAATTTCTCTACAATTCAATCTTATTTCTCTCTAATTACACTTTCAATTATTGTTTCTCTCTAATTTTTTTCTAATTATACTTCTACATAATTTCAATTTTTTCTTTAATTCTTTAATTCTCATTTTTTCCTTAATCCTACAATTCTTTTTTCATTATCTTTCTCTATACTTTTTTTTTAATATTCTCCAAAAAAATTCACAAAATTTAATTATAAATAATGACAAGCCATAGTGGAATGGTCAATTTTTTTGATAAAAATATTGTTGATTTGAAAAATTTTATTAAAAATTTGGATGAAGAGGGAGTTCGAAATTCCAATTGAAGAAAACTAAAGAAATATGAATGACGAACAACCGGATCTAACGGCTTCGAACATCCAACATTTTTTAAATTTATTTCAAGAAAAATCAAAAAAATGATGGATCATTTGATGTTGTGTGCAATTATTATGCACAAACATATAAATTTAAAGATGGAGGTGGTTATGAAATATTTCAAAAGCACTTGAAAAATAAATATGTTGCTCAATTTGGAATAGATAAAAGACAAAGTTAAATTTTTTGGTACGCAACATCTTCTTTTTCTTCTCAATTATTTCAATATAATGATGAAAAAAATAAAAAAAGAATTGGTAAAAATCATAAATATGAAACATTTATCTTTTCGTTTTGGTGAAAAAATATATTTTGTTAATTATTGTCAAAATACTTTAAATCCATATGTTAAACGTGTATTTAGAAATACCTTTAAATGAGTTTTATATAATTTATATAAAAAAAATAAAAAAGAATTGCTCAAAATATTTTTCCTTTCAATGGATATGTTTGTATTTGGAGTGATTATTGACAAATGTATTCTTATATGAGTGTTATATGTTATTAGATTGATGATGAATGACAATAAAAAAAATTTAGAGTATTTAGTTATCGGTACACTACCGATAATATTTTTAAAATGATAAAAAATATTTTAGAAGAATATGTCTTAGTGCATAAATTTTTTTCAATTACTTTTAATAATGCGGCGACAAATACCGTCTCAATTGAAGACTTTAAAGCATTATGTATTAAATTTATATATTCAAAATGATTTAAAATATTTGAATGATATAATTGCTCTAATTAAAGTAGTAATTTTATTTTTATAGTCACATCCACAAACAATAAAATTATGAGCTCAATTTTATCATGAAAATGACAAAAAAATCTAAAAGATTTACAAAAAATGTTACTACTTGTTGGAATTCAACATATGAATTACTCAATGAGTCATATAGATATAGAGAATTATTATATACATTTATTTCTAATAATATACCATAAATTAATTTATATTCACAATATTGAGATGTTTGTCAACAGCTTTTAGATATTTTAAAAGTTTTTAATATTAATATTATTGATATATTTCAAAATTATATTAATGATCCTATTTTGCATGAAATTTATTTGTATGATAAAAAATAAATAGTTCAGTTATTTTAAATATACTTTGTGTTTTTTTATTCTAAATGTAAAATAGAAGGCTTATTTGATTATTTGAATCTTTATTATTCATTGTTAAGTTTAGGTGATGATATTAATGTTGCTATTATTAATGATGTAAAAAATTAATTTATGATTTATTTATTGAATTTAATTTGATTTATAATATTCCTACTACTACTAGTAGCAGCAGCAACATCGTTAATCAAAATTATGGTGAATAAATAAAAATTAAAGGAGGTGATCATTTGATGATACAAAAACATAAAAACCCAAAATCATCATTCGATTCACCCGAACTTGACATTAATCTAACAATTACATTTGAGTTTGGTGATAATAGGACATGTAAAGATTTTTCAGTACTTGATTGGTGAAATCGATATCAAAATAATGATATGGTACTCTCTCAAATTGTAAAATAAATTTTTGCAAGTCAAGTCTCAACTGTTGCGATTGAACAAGTTTTTAGTGCCGAAAATAATATTTTGGATGAGACACAATCTAACTTAACTCCTGAATCCCTAAAAGTCCAAGCTTGTATTGATGATTGGACTAAAACAACATTAAGACAACAAGAAATAAAGAAAGATTAATTTAATGACCAATATGACTTCACTACCGAAGGAACGACATATACATCCAGCACTGGCAGTTCCAAGTAAAAAAAAGATAAAATGTGTTAACAATTAAAATTTAAAAGATAAGAGAATTACGTGAGTTTTAATTCCTCTAAACTCTAAGAGGATACTTAGACAACTTAATTAATGTAAAAAAATTAAGTTCAAACTCAATTATTAATATTATAATTTTTTCAATATAAATTCAAACTTTTATAATTAATTTATTTTTTAAAATAAAAGATTAAATTAATTAAATTTTTACTTTTTAACATAGTTATAATTTATTAATTTATCAAATAAATATAATTATTTCTAAATTCCAACTTATAATTTCTCTAAATCAATTTTTTTTGTTATAACAATATAAGTTATTGCACAAAGTTACAAAATAATATTTAATAAGTTATTTTTTCTCAAAGTTTTTATTTTTTATAACATATTAATAGTAAAAATTTATAATTGACACAAATTAATAATTTTAATTATATTTATTTATTGTGTTATTAATTAAAAAATTAGCCGAACTGCTAGTTCATATACCAAAACTGGCCTATTTCAAACCGGCCCTGAACCAATTCCAATCCGGTCCTTATTTTTTGGGACTGTCGAACCGTGGCTGGGCCTAACTTAAGTATATATCCAGATGAAATTCCAATAAATAAGAAGAGATATCAGAGGTTTGTGAGGAAATTGATTTATCTTACTTACACTATAACTGATTTGTTTTATGCAGTTAGCGTTGCGAGTCAATTCATACATAACCTAAGTGATCGACACATAGGTGGAGTGAACGTATTTATCTTAAGTCTTCTCCAAGCAAATGTATTATATTTACAAAATATGGTCATCTGGATATTGTGGGTTATGCAAATTCTAATTTTTCCAGACCTAAATTGGATAGAAATCTACTTTAGATTATGTATTATTTATTTGGGGCAATCTAGTATCATGGAGAAACAATAAGCAAAATGTGGTATTGTTGTCTAATGCATAAAGTAAATATCGTATCCTACATCATGCAACCATAGATTTCTCTTGGCTAAAAATACTTATTAGCGAGCTCGAGTTTGGTTCAGGATAACCTATGACTCTTTACTATGATAACACATCAAATATTGAAATTGCAAATGACTCAGTGCAACATGATCGAACTAAATATATTGAGCTGGATAAGAACTTTATCAAATATAAATTAGATTTTGGGAAGACAAGGATTCCTTACATTAAAAGGGCAAATCAATTAGCTGATACGATGACTCATGCGATTTCTAGTGGTCCATTCTATATAATTTTATTCAAGTTGGCCGTATGTGATATCTATGCGTTAACTTGACGAAAAAAATTAATGTATAATTGTATTTCTTATATATAACAATTAATATTTTAGATTGAGACATAATTATGAAATTAATATCTTAGATTGAGGCATGATTATAGAATTAATATTTTAGATTGAAGCACAGTTACAAGTATATTACTAGGCATGATTATAGAATTAATGTCTTAGATTGAAGCATGATTTCAGATATATTATTAGACATGATTATAGGCATAATTATTATTGTAAATTTTTTATTTATTATTGTTGTACTTTATTGACTTATTTCTCATTTTATGTTACACATTCACTATAAATACTCGTTAAGTTTGAGAAAATAATCAAGCTGATAATTTCATACTTCTTACACTATGTATATTTTTTTTTTGTCTATTTTCACCAAACAAAATAACAAAATTTTTAATTATCATTACCTAAATTCAATTAAAAAAAATTATAAATAACTTACAAATTAGCAAATAAAATACATAAAAAGTATTTTTCATAATATATATATATAGTTTGAAAATTTTGGAGGAGGGAGGGGCATGACCTTCCCGTGCCCTCACTAAGCAACGCTTCTGCTTTCAGTCTATGACTACAAATAATTCCACAGGATCCAAATCGTAGAATTTACAAGTCAGTAAATAACTAATGTTTTAGTGAATGGTGCTCTTTCCATCATGGCATTATACTAAATAATTCCTGCAAGTCAGTAGTATGAACAATTAATTTATATTATTGGATCATTCTTATTAAAGTTTTTGGCATATCTTGTGTTATATTTGCATCTTTGTATTGTTTTATGTACTTTGCACGTGTCTTTGTGATATAAATGTATGAATACTAAGTATTGCAACTTGAGGCTTTTTGTTTTTAGAATATTATGTAAAGTTGGGGTAAGTTTGATATACCTCATCTTAGAATAAAAATAAGATTCTCATTCCAAATTTGATTTTGATATTTTATATTGTACTAAAATATTTGAAAATATAATTTTGATTCATGTATAAAAATGTTTAATATCTCAAATTATTTCTTTGTTTTTTAAATAAAATATTTTATATTTTTAAAAATACTTTCAACAAAATTAGATTAGAGATAAAAATAAAATTGTAATTTTATTACATGAATATAATTCATTTTTCATTCATAAATGTGCCATTATAATATTTATTATTTTAGTGGGATTACACCTTATAAAGTTGTAATATAATATTATTATGGCTTAGTTTGAATATCGTAACAACACAACGAAGTTCCTATTGATTATAATGATGTAAAATAGTTATATGTTAATATCACAAATTCTTATTGAACTAAAAAAAAAGTAGCATTCTTCATAAAATTTTAAAATAGAATAAAAACATGAGAGTAAAAGCCAGTAGAAACTAATGTAATGAATGAGTTTCTAGCTTGATAGTGGATGACAAATGGGTTTTATGAATTTATTTTTACATTTTTTATTTAGATATTTTATATTATATTTTATATTTTATATTTTTTTTATAAATAATTATTTAAAAGAAAAACCCAGTTAACCTAATCGAACCGTGACCTCGTCTTCAATCTGGTTCCACATCCGACCCAGTTCAACAACGTTGGTTTTCTTTACTATTGTCGCCTCTTTCCTATTTCTGTGAAAATTTTGCATTGTTTCTGAATCAGAAACTCTACAGTTGATCGTTGCTATTGTATTCTAGCCCTAATTTGATAGTCTACTATGAAGTTTAATGTGTAAGTTATGATTGAAAAGTTGATAGTAATTCTTGTCATTTGAATTTAGGCTTTTTTGTTTGTTTGTTTGTTCGTTGGTAGGAAGGAATCCTAATTGTGTGATGAAAGCCTAAAGCTTTGCAAAAACTATTTTGGGTGTCATTTAGACTGTGTATGTGTTATGGAGTCTCTACTAGCCAATTACGCCTCTTCAGATGAGGAAGAAGAAAACCCTAATCAAACTTCCATCTCATCTAAACCATTTTCTTCTTCTTCGTTATCCTCTGTCATTCCCCAGCCCAAATCTTCCCTTCCCCAATTCAAACAGCCATCTTCGACACCCATTATTCACTATACTAAAGAAGATGAAAATCCTCCAAAATCCTCCTCTAAATTCTCTCCCTCCTTTTTCTCTTCCCTTCCTCAACCTAAATCCCAAGCCTCAAAACAATCTTCAAATATTGCCTTGGACCCTAATCCCAGAAAGGTTGTCCAATTCAAGCTCCCTATTAACCCTAATTATACTGATTTTGAAGACGAAGAAGATGAAGATGAAGGGGAAAAGGAGAGAAAACAGCGCAAGCAATCTGAATCTCTGTCGCAGTCATCATCTGTCAAGTCATTCTTGTCCAGCATTCCTGCCCCCAAAAACTCGTCAACATTGGGTGCTCTTCCGTCAGCTGCAGGGTCCGGAAGGAGATCCATTATTGAAACTGAAGCACCTGGTCCTAATTTAGGTGGCTTTGGTGCTGTAAAAGATCAAAATGAAGGAAACTGTAGGAGTGATGGTGGTATTTCTGCAAGCTACGAACAGGCCTCTCATCAAAATGGAGGAATTTATGTAGATTATGGTGGTTATAGTAGTTATGAATCAGGAACTAGTCAAGACACTGGTCAAAATGTTGCCACTGGGGATTATGGTTCATGTTATGAGAATTATGAGAGTTATAGCAGCTATGGAAATTATGGTGATTATGGGCAATATGGCAATAATCGAGGTGATGGGTTAGCGGCAGCTGTGCCTGAGGTAACAGGGGCGATTGAAAGTGCTTTCAGAGTGCAGGGGAAGAGGGGAAGGAAGGACATTCCAATAGAAGTCATTGAAGTGAAGCAGGAGGAGTTGACGAAGAATCGGCCTAGGGAGGACCAGGTCAAGTTAACTGGCATTGCTTTTGGGCCTTCCTATCAGGTATATGACTATTCCCTAACATTGTCATTGCAGATATGTGTTTTCTGAATTAATATCAAGTTCCTCATGTAATTCTGTGTACCTTGTATTGTAGATTTTCCTTCTTTATTTATTCATTTGTTTTTAAGCTATATGTTATTCAGAATATGAAGGGCTTCTCTGTGTATTTTTAAAATCCAGGTAGATGTTTGTCATATAGTCTGTTTTAGTCTAGTTATCTAGAGTAATTAAATTATATATTTTCAGAGCCTGAAGGAGAACACCATGTATTCAACTTTCACAGGTATGAGAAGTTAGAACAGAATAGTGCAAGGAGATAGCAAAGGCAGGACATTTACTTTGTTCATTCATCCTAAAAAAGAAATTTAAAATATATGGGAAGCAGATACAATTTTCAAAACTATGTTGCCTTGGGAAATTTGTTAAGTTATAAATCCTATCTGCCTTGCTAATTCTTGTTACCATTTTTGTCTATAAAAGTTGTGAATCTCTTGTGTCACTTTGGCTCCAATTTATGGGTAGAGTCTCTTTGAGCTTATTTGTGCTATTTTCGTTTTTTTCTTTTGTAGCCTACGTCTACGAAAGGGAAGCCTTCGAAACTTCACAAGAGGAAACATCAGATAGGTACATTGTACCATGATATGAAGCAGAAAGAGATGGAATTGGCAGAGAGGCGAGCGAAAGGGTTCCTCACCAAAGCTCAAACACATGCCAAGTATGGATGGTGATCTTCTCCTGAAATTTCCATTTTTGTTTTATAGAACAGCCCATGCTTTCACCTGCGAAACAACATCAAATTTTCTTGTTCCATCGGAATGCATTGGTTCATTGTAGTATCATAATCTTGTTTATTGTTTAGCAACATATTCTTACTTTACTCGTCACAGCTATGGATGGATATGGTGTAAGGGTGGCATTTTTTTCACCTAAACTGAACTTGCTTGCTGTAAATTGAGATGATCAAAATGACTTTTCTGTTGCAATAAAGCGATTAAACTAGAACTAAATTTGTATTAATTGACATTTCAAACCTAAAAATGTTCAAAATAAATCAAAACAAAATTTCCATAGAACAGAAGAGATGTTAAAGGATCAACTCAAAGAATTGAGTCTGCTATGTGTGTCAGCTTCCTTACTGTCGTATTTGAAAATTGAATAGTTCGACAATAGGAAAAGGGTAACATTGAGTTCTGAACTTCTGTTTTTTCAATTTTTTCCAGGGCTATGTTGAATTGGGTAATCTTGTATGCCTAAAAAACGAACAATTTATAGAAATAGGTCATTCCACATAGATTATGAATAAGCCAATGATAAAGACCAGTTAGAGGATGAAAAAGAACATCACTACCCATCTCAAATTGCTCAATTGGCGAGAAAATCTTCTGCAAAATTAGTCTTCCGATAGACATGTGAAAACGAATAATCTCAAAGTGTCTTGGCAAGTCTTTGATAGCACTAACGAGATTGACAATTAGGCTAAATGTTATAAAATTCGCATCAATATTAAAGAGCAACATCCTTCATACAAATTTGAAAAAAAAAGGATAATTACGAAAAAACCTCCAACATTTCATGCGTTTTTTTTATTTGGACCTCAAATAAAAATGACTTAAATACATTAACACCCCCAAACTTGTAAATAAAATCATTTGCACACTTTAATTTGCATAAAATGTAACATATTTGCCAGTAAAATGTCATTCACAATTTTTAGTGAATGCCTGAATGTTAGGCGCAGGCATTTGGAATAAAATATTTAGAAAAAAAATTAAATAAGTGAATTAATTATTCAACTAAAATAAATAAAAAATAGAAAACCCATCTTCTTTGAAACACAGCAAACTTCCATTGAAACCCAGCAACCTCTACCGTCTCTATCTGTCCAGCCATTCGCCCCTCATACTTTGTTCTCTTTTCTTTTAAAAAGAATAAATCAGAAGAAGAAAAGCAAAAAAGAAAAGATGCAGCAGAAGACAGAAATAAGCCTTGTTGATCCTATTCTATTTTTTTGACGGAAAAAAAAATTGATTTCTGTTTCCGCATTACACGGGACGGAAATCTCCGATCAGGATTCTACCCCCAATTTTATTAAAAATTTTTTATTTTAATTTAATATTAATATTATATATTATTTTAGTTAATTATATAATTTTTTAAAACATGGAGATGGATCTAATGGCTATCGATAAAAGTACACACTCAAAAATGTGCAGAACTCCTATGTATTTTATGTTAGTTGGGTGTGTAAATGTTGCAGACTTAAATTTAAGTGCGTAAATAATTTTTTTTTATACAAATTTACAGAGGTGTTCATGCATTAAGCCAATAAAAATGGTAACAACTGAACACTAAACTTTTTCATTTGAGGAAATTCCTTCAAACTTTCATCCCAATAAAATTGAAAAGTCTCAATGTGATTTTCATTTAATAAATATTTTAATTATATACATTTTAATATTTATTATAATAAATTTATAATTCTTCTGGAAAATTATCATCCATATCATTTGGTGCTATTTATAAATTTTATAACATTTCAGTCCTCAAATTTAGTTTTATTGTTATTTTCAAATTATTTAAATTAATATTCGTTTTTACATTTATATGAAATTATTTCTTAAATATAAAAAAATTAGTTTGATTACAACTAGAATTCATTTTTAAAATATCAATTTAATTTACATTGTCGTTGACATCAATACGGTTGAAATTTTATGTTCTCCACTTTTCAAATTAATGTTAGTTGGCCATCATTTTAAATCAGATAAAGAAACAAAAAGGGATTCCTTCTTTATATATATATATATATATATATATATATATATATATATATATATATATATATATATATATATATATATATATGACTGGAACTTCCAAATAGCAGAAGTTTTGATTATATTGATTTCAATAGGTTTAATTGAGTAAGATATAAAGTGAAAAAAAAAAAAATTGTTCAAAAAGGGTTATAAAACCATGACTATTTCATGTCAAGCAGGTAAAACCATATTCAAACATCAGTTTACGCACTATCGGCATTCTGCACCTTAAAAAGCTAAAATCGTTGGCCCAATCTTTCATTGATGAACTAATTACAATATTGACAACAAACGCGACAACATAAATTCCATCTTTCTCATTAATCCTTGAGCAGTTCTCTGGCTATATCCTTGTAGCTGACCTTTTTCTTCTTCACAGGCTGTCCAGTAGGCTCCGCAGCTGGCTTTTCAAGATCCAGAACTCGGTTCGAAGTTTCAACTTCCTTCATTCCAAGGCTCGGAATCATGTCCATCAACATGGCATCAACTGGATCAACCATAATCTCCAATTTCTCCTGGTTTTCTTTCTCATGCTGATAATATTCCCCACCTATTTCATGCTTAGAATCTTTACCAGACCACGTGCCTCCTCCATAATGACTTTCACCAATTGGAACATCAGAAGCTTTATCGTAAGACTCTTCATGTCTATGACCTTCTGGAACCTCTTTCTCAGCTACCTCCTGTATATGTGATGAATCCAAATCTTCTATTCCAGTTAGTTTAAGCTCTGAATCTTCCTTGCAAACTTCTGCATGAATTTCATCATTTCCCTTCGTTATTTTGATCCCTCCTACGTTTGTCTCGTCATCGAGTGAAATGCTTTCATCTGATGCATCGCCACATATTTTAGCAGGCTTTCTAGCATGCAACTGCCTTCTTCGAGCTTGGTTAACTCCAATTTTTCCTCTCTTCACACTTGCACCACCAGGTCTTCCCCTTTTCCTCTTGACATTCCTGCTAGGTGAGGTTGATGCCCCAACATGCTCCAAAGAAGATTTATTTAATTTTGTTTTTCTCGGAGAAAGCGAGAGAAGTTTCTGGTTTCCTGCACCATCAAGATTACAAGAGGCTTCTTCCTCATCTAGATCACATTTGCTAGTCAAGTAAAAAGAAATAAAAGAATAGTGTTAGTCACCAACCAGAAGAAATTTTAAGCACAAATCTGTGTTATGCAATAGTCGAGATCTTAGATTGAAACAAAGTCTGACCATCAGCAGATAGCCATATTCTGTATGATTACTAGAGTAAATGATCACTCATTAATTTCTTCCCCCATTAAAGGAATTACATAATTTAAATCCAAGTGTTCTCAAAATAAATTTGATGCTCATATTAGAAAGCGTCAAGGTAATTTTGAATCTTCTTTCTATCATGCTATTATGATGAGAATGACTACCAGATCTCAGGCTACCAATAAATATAGTATGGCTACAGGAGGGGCTAGCGGAAGGGAGGGTACGTTAAAGGAAGGGGAAAGGAGGGAAAGGAAGGTGATGGGAAAATGTTTTACCTCTTGTACTGGAAATCATGAGAAGGGAACAATCACTATTAAAAACAAGAACACTTAAAATTATTTCGAATAAATAAGGGTAAAATGGAGAAAATGAAAAGTTCTCTCATTTTACAAGGTAAATTTTGTTACTCCCTAATTTTGGGTATAACAAATTTCACCTTATATGGGGAAAAAGATGGGAAGAATTACCATACTTTCCCCATCTCCTTGAAACAACCTAGAATTCAAACAAGATAAGAGAAATGAAAATAGAGGTGATAGATAAGGAGGCTCACACAAAGCCCTCACTTTCCCTCACTTCATGCAATAGTGACATTGAATGTTTGATTTACAAGACTTTTTAGTCAAATGCCCTTTTGCATGAAATTTGAAACTACTACGAGTGCATGGACATGCTTGTGGTGAGTGAAGTTCCCTAGATACACGCCTTTATAAATGAATGCATGATTTGGTGTATGTGGCTTAGCTCTAAGACCTTGTGAGCCTTCACCAATTCTCTTTTGAATTGGAGGTTTTGTGTGAGCCTCCTTACATATCACCTCTATTGAAGAGAGATAAGAGAGGCTATTCCTTCACTCCCTTCATTTATCCCCCCTATCCATTCAATCCTTTTTCTTCCCTGTGAAATTTAAACCTACTTTTTTCAGTAACATAATCATATTATTTGATAATTCCATTTTGACAAAAATGGTACCAAGATGCCACCCACAATGTTACATTCTTAAATTTTCTTCACCAGCAATCTTCTCCCACGAACTTCCATCATCTCTTGTTCAGTTTTATCAACTTCACAAAGTAAACTCTTGACTTCAACTTACATGGCCGCTCGACTGCCTCTCGTTTTATTTCCTCGTACTCAAAAACCCAAACTTCCAACCCATTCTCAATTTCATTGAACATTAAAAAAGAAAAAAATAATATTTGTCCTGTTTCACAAACTACTAGTCAGATGAGAGAAAATGCAATGGAGATCATCTGAATACATGATAGAAAAGAGTAATTTCCCCAAAAAAAACCAGAATATTCTGAATTTCAACAAAATAGAGAGCATAGAAGTAGTTTCAACATTTGGAGGTACAAAATGCTCCAATTCCAGAAGTCATTTCCAGCCAATTAGCATGTTTAGTTTCCATTCCCTCCACCAGCAGAACAAAATATCGTTAATATCTTTGATCTCCTTCCCTCCACCACCAGAAAACATCTGACCATCATCTTCAGTCTTAGACTAAACCTCCTCCCAAACAAGTGCACAACTATTACGCTGCTGAGACTTTAAAACACACAACTGAATGTTGGAATAAAGAATACACAAGAATCTAATTTTAGAGTTAATTTTCCAGATAGGCTTCATGTAGGAACAATGCTAATTTTGTGATTTGGAAAGCAGAAACAAATTTTACGACCCTAGGTCCAAAAACTGTGGATACAGGTGATGTCAGAGAACTCTGGACTTTCAACAGGTAAAATATATTACTCTGCCAGGCTACAGATCTTTTTGTTTTTGTTGTTTTTTTATTCATTTCCAACCAATTTCTACAAAAATTGTGCATTTCTTTATCGCACTTCTTACCATTTTGCTTCATTGTCAAAGCACTGGAGTAGTAAAAGAAAGCAATCAGAAGGAAATAAACTAAAAAGAAAACCATTTTTAACAAATGGATGCATTGATGAATCTAACAAAATAAATAACTAGAAAAACTAAAGCTCCAGCTGTTGCTTTACTTTATATCATAAATATATATATATATATATTAGATGTGATGCCTCAATATAATTTACACACTTGCACAAAATATCTAAAACTGACAATACTACACGAGCCCGTTTACATAGGTATCTTGACACATAGAAGATGCATGATTAACATTTTTCAATGAGCCAAACATCAAGCACATGCATGATTTTTTTGAAACTAAAAGTAAATTTAGACTAACCATTCTTCAATATCAAACTCTTGTAAACTGCTGGGCTTCAAGCTATACGCGTCCTCTTGCAATCTTTTTTGTGCCTCCAAGGAGTCCTCCAACCATTGACATGCAATCACACACAACCTTTTATTGCCCAGCTGAACCTTCTCTGTACCTTTAAAACTACATAAATAGGAGTAGAATGAAGAAATTGATCCCTAAAATATTTAATAGAAAAATTCACAATAATTTTCCAGTAAATTACCAAAACTAAATTCTAATCACAAAGAAATGAAAGAGACAATTGAAGAACAAGATGCCCTCCACTCACTAAAAGAAGAATTACTAATGAAGTAACAGCTTCCATATGAGTTAGATATCAGCTAAACAAACTGATTTACCAACAGAATGAATTAAAGCACACATTAGATATGCAAGGAAAAACTTCACAAGAAATAATCTGAGTATGAAATTCCACATGTACCAAAACCTTTAGTAGGATAAAAAAAAAGGCTAAAATTGAGCAGGAGCTTAGTGTAGAGCCTCTAGCAGGGTTCCAAATATTGGCCGTTTCCAAATGGAATTTTAACGGGTTAATTTCACCTATGAACATTGAATTTTGCTCTTATTACAGTAAAATTACAAAACTTTTTTTGTCCCAAAAATATTATTGAACTATGTTTTCGTTTCACAAAAATCACTTCCAGCCAATTTCCGGTAACACATCACATCAAATTTTCTAGTGACACGTCAACTACCGCGTCATATTTCAGCTAACACGTTAGCTTTCTAGTTGCACATATCAGAAAAATGACCAGAAGTGATTTTACTGAGATAAAAACATAGTTCGTTGATTTTTTGAGACGAAATTTTTTTTTTTGTAATTTTACTGTAATAAAAGCAAAGTTCAGTGATCATAGATAAAATTAACCCAATTTTAACCTACCAATAGGATATTTGCTATCTTGTGTCAAGGTTTCTTAATTCACATGTGAAACATCCCTATATAGCCCGTAACAACTATTATTTTCTCCAGACAATACACGGGCAAGGTAGTAACAATTTTTTCTTTTTCTTTGTTTATGTTTTGTTGGTAATCTACAATAAATCACCTATATTATCTTCTAACACATCTACATCTCCTAAAATTCCTCCACATGACCTACTTTTAGCACTGTCTAAATGCCTAACCCCAAACTAAATAGCATTTAAGGTTTTTCCATTTTTAGATGTTTATTTATAGTAATTTGTTTCAGTATAAATAATTAAATCTGCGTTTTCTTTTTCCACATAAGATGTAACTTGCATAATATAAAGTCCTTTTTTGAGATATTTACTAGGAATAAATTATTCAATGGTAATTTGTAACTAATTTAGCTATAACTTGATAAAATTACCAAGAAAATAGCCTATTCAACAAGCATTTCAAGAAAGTCAAGTTTTAATAACAAATGTTCCTTTAAGTTTTTATTGAATTTTTCACTTGCATTTTCAGTTCATTTCCTAGTTTATTATTAATATGACTTCTTGTGGGCTACTTTAAAAAAAAATTCACAATAGGGACAGTTGATTCGGCCGATTCCATTGATTTGTTTACTATTCTGTTATTTAAAACACTGTTGGTATTGATCTCAAACTCTATATTGTACAGACTTGACTCAGCTCAATTCCATTCTTGTCCCTAACTACAAGCATCGCTCAAGAACTGGCTAGTTTATAGCTAAGAGTACACTACATTTAACTTGATTTTTTATAGCAATATTAGTCTGTACTTTCCCAGCTTCAAGACTCAATTACATTGATCCACTGTGTTTGCAAATTGATAAAAAATATAAGACTTAAAATAAAACCTCAAGAGAATCCAATTAAACTTGCAGAAAGGGAAGAAATTGAGAATGGAAATGAATTATTTAGTCATGAAAATTTCAACTGATAAACTGACACTTGCAAGTTCCAACGCAAATATTGATCATTTACTAAAAGAATTCATGGACCTTTCAACTCAATTTGGAAATGTTCAGAAGGGAGTTGGAGAAGAAAGAAAGGGGGGAAAGGGAAGTAAATATGAAATCACTCTCTAACAAGCCACTGGAAGCTGTTTCTCAAGACAGAATCAGATGAAAGACAAAAGTTAAAAGAAAGATGACAGACATAAAGACAAGAAAACTTTTCAAAGAAATATTCATTTTAAAGATGTAAAAGCAGATGACATTACAATACCACACTTTAAATACAAGCACTAAAACAAGGCAGCAAAGCCAACACTTTCATTACAGAAATGTTTTGATTACTCTAAACAAGTCATCCTTAATAATATCCAGCACTCCTAAAGAACCATCATGCATGAACACTTTATTATCATAAACTCTTGAGGATTTTTCTTCTCCATGCTCAACCACCTCAAAAGGCCTCTCTCATCAGTCATATCTCTTATTAAGGATAGAATACTGGCCAAAACTGACAAAAGTATGTCTGAGACATGACATCTTCATTACGAAGATCCTTACAAAAATGAGGCAATATCATCCTCAATTTTAAATGGATTAATATGAAATAATCATTAATTATTAGTCTAAAGCTCATCAGCGAATTCTCATGCGACTAACCACCGCTTGAGAAAACCAAATATCACAATCCCACTCTTTTACCAACTTCAAAGTAGAGATAACCTCCAAATATTCTCCTCCCTAACAATTTCCTCAAATAAGACTTCAGAAAAAAAATCTTACTAACTTAATTGGCAAAAAGACTACCCTTTTCCACTTCATTCAATCCTTTAAAGCCCAATTATGACATTCATAGATAGTTATGTTGTATTTCCCTCTTATGATTGGACATCATCTTTATGGTCCCTTATGAAATTCTTTAGATTTTTCAATTCATATACTCAAAGCCCTCCCAACATCTATAGTACAAATCCTCCAAGACTGCTTGACAAATCCAAGAAAGAAGATAAACAAGCCAAATACTCTCATCTAAAAAGAGCTAGGCCCTATCTCACTATATTAGAATCCAAAATACCAGGAAACCATCAAATTTAGGCTTTAGGGTGAATCTATTTAATAGATTATAAGTATCTTCCCACTCATTATGAAATAAAATTACATCAACATGAGTGATTGATTCTAATGATCTTTAGCAAAAACCACTATGCATAAGACAATTGAATCTCCAAGAATTCACAATCCCCAATGAATACATCAGAAACCACTAAATTGCAGTGCTATAATCAAATGAGCTTGTCTTCAGAATATTCAGTAGCACTTCAATATGCTATCATACTCCAGTGACTCATCTTTGCCTAGTATAACCATAAACGAAGGTAATTACCACATAATGTAGGACAAGAGCCTTCAAAATACTAAAAAAAAGTGACTTCCATAATAAATATCACATTCTAATAGGTTACAATTCAAAAATATAAATTGTCATTCACAAAGAATGATGTAAGCAATGCCACAACATACCTTCCAGTTTAACATATTTAATTGCCACAGGTGTAATTTGTCATGCCATTATGAATTGTTACTCTAGTTATTCAATATGATCAAATCAGTTTTTAGTTTCACTTGTGAGTATGAAGACAGATATCTGAATGTCACTCAAGGGCATGATCAACAAATGACACTGCCCCCTCAACTATCTTTAGAAGGTGCAGTTCTCTCAAATTAGTTTATAATGGTATGTTAATGGTATCAACCTACAATAGGCTGAAAGGTACTGAAAAAAAAAAGGCAAAACTAAACATAAAAAATTAATGGACTAGCTAAGTTTCCATAATTTATGCAGCTTAACATGATACCTAGTTAGAAATATACAATACATCACTCCCCAAAAGTTGAAAGAATATTTGAAACAATTTGGTGTTATTAATTTAGATATCCGTTTATGATATTTTCTGCCACAAAATTACTCTCAAAAGTTAGTATAGAAACTTCCATGCACAAAAATAATATGTAACCCACATTCAATTGTGGCATCAGAACCTGCAACAATCACTGGATTACCTCTTCATAATAGAATCAAAATCCACTGTGGATCCTGGTACAGTAAGAACAACCAGATGAGTAGCATTAGCAATAATATGGCTGACTTGGCCACCACCCAAGAAAACTTCAAGCTTCAACCTTCTCAATTTAAGTCCCAACAAGGATTCCCAATCAGGTGTTCTTCAAGAATAACGATACAAGAAAGTAAGAAAGCAACACTTCAGGTCATTTTTATACATAAACCACATAAAATTAGTTCATCCATAGGATAACAGATACGAGAAATTATTCTGGAACCATGATAGTCAGGAAACCTTACAGAGACACTGTTGAAAGGTAGAGGTACATGGAGCAGCCATGAAAGAGTGACCACTTATCCTTGGGACAATACTTACTCTTACAATAGTCAATTTGGTTGGCATCTTCCAATATATTTATGCCGTCTAAAAGCTGCAAAGAATACAATAGGAAATATTCAGTTGCTGTTTTCCCCAAATCTTTGCTGTGTGTGTCCTTTTGACAGCTCCATTACCAAATAGAAAGAGGTACATGAAAGCATTGATCCTTTTGGGGATGTTTATGTTATATATTTGCTTTTAAACAGAAAAGGTTTTATTATTTTTAGTTTCATTTTGGGGAAAACTCTGGTCCACAGTCCACTAACTTTCACACACACAAAATTCTACAATGCTCCTATCGCCAATCTTTATACTGTTTTAACATTGTATATTTTATCTCAATTCTCTAGGAGAACATGACCCTTTAGCTTCTTTCCGTTTACTATTTTAAAATCTATCCATCCATGTGTGTGTGTGTGTGTCCATACAAATCTCTTTTCTACTTTCCAGTCCCATACATCCTCTTACTATTAAACCAACAACATCAATCTGCTTGTCATGTGTTTTGGATGAACCTGAGTTTTCTTTCAATTTAAAAGTCCAAACATTATGCTAATTTTGGCCAGATATAAAAAGGAGACCTTGAAGACAAATCACTTTCATAATCAATGATGGAGAGCTAGTCCATTAATTTGATGGAAATTATGATGACCCTAACCCGAAAGAATGGATAACCAAAATTGGGCAAACAGATTAGGTAAAGTGGTACCAACCTTCTCAGTTCAGTACAGCAGATTTTTCATAATTGGCTATTTGGGTCATCTTAGCACATCCTTCCTATTGATGTGTCAAATGCCAAGCTACACCAAATATTCTGATAAATGTGAATGTCATAATGTAAATATACCTGTTTTAGGTCTGCCAGGTCAACATCCCAGAAGTAAGAATCAGAAAATTCGTCAATTTCTTCATGTAACATCTTTTTTGAGGAGTCAGAAAGGAAGAGGAAGTGCCTTCAAAGTTACATGCATGGTTAAAAGCTAATATCACAACTATTCACTAAGCACATGTGTGTGTTTATGCAAGTGTTTCAAAATAAACAATTAAGTCAAGGCAGAACTGACTTTGGCTTTAGAGGCAGGAGCTTTTTCTGCGAACAACAATCCAATACCCAAGAGCAATTTATAATATCCCCATGAAGCTTTGCTGCCTGATATTTTATGCCTGTGAAACAGGATTTTCTCTTTTATCACAGTGTTCCACCAACAAAAGTTGTTCAAGTGTGTGCAAGTATGAAGCACATGCATGAGAGAGAGACCTTTGCTTTCGGCTGCTACACAATGAGTAACTGATTTATTCAAATTCATTGAGAAAGTTCCCCCATTCTCAGCAACCATTTTGTGCAAGGACTCAAGCGACTGGTTTGGCGGCACATTAATAAAGTCTACACTTGCTAAGGAAATTGATGATGTACCCAAAAACAGAAAAACAATAGCAAGATCTAATAGAGTTAAAAGTCTTAAAAACTCGTCATCCATAAACACTGATTTAAAATGATGAATTGAATAAATCAGTATTTATTTTTCAATTAAACCATAACCACTGTGAGAAGGCACACAAAAGAGAGGGATTGCAACATAGAATTGAAAAATATTTTGTTTGTCAGTGAGGTCAGCCTGGAAAAGAATTAATCAGCTCACTCAGTTAGGTAGAAGGATACAAAACATCATTTTTGAAAATATTAATGTTTCCCCCTTTACGTCAGAGACATTAGTCTCAGCAAAATGAGATGGTACAACAGACACATTCTTTTTTCCTCCCTTTCTGGAGGATCTCATGATTTTCTGTTTGCTTTCTAGCAAGCCCCCATGTTCTTTCCCCTTTTGTGTGGTACCATTACTTGAATGTACTAGATCTATAAATGCTGCAAAAGGGGGGAAGAAAAACCAACTAATTAACACCAGACCAATTGTCCCAGCTCCAATGTCACATAAATTCTACAGACAAGTCAGTCCAACATTATCATATACCAAAAATAAGCAATGAATATATTCTATCTTCTTACACTGCACATCAAGACATTCATGCCAAGGCTTGTCATATCTCACTCTGTCAATACGTGGAAATCTCAGGCTATATGGTGCAGCAAATACCTGAGAAAAGGAGAAAAGATATATCAACTCAGGTCACATAAGACAGGTTATATAACAGAACAAAGATATTGTCCAAAAGAGCCCACGAATATAACCCAGGTGCAAGAAAGAAATTACTCCATTATGTGCTGAGATCAGATAATCAAAGAGTCACCTTTAAAAGGTGCATGGGAAGGCCGCACAAATCTCATATATCAATTTTTCTATGCACAAAGAAAAAATTGAAAGACCTTAAAGTTACAGCAGCACACCTCTGAACTTATAGTCCGAATATCGCTAGTAATAGAAAGGATGATTGACCTGCATGAGATGAGAAAGGAAATGAATAAATTACAGAATTTATGTCGATGCATTTCTCAAATGCTAAAGAACTCAAATATAGAAAATTACTTCTCAGGGCTTTCAATCCATACATCTGGCCTCTCTTTAGAATTATTTGTAACTTGATAAAAACTTGGAGGTGCTTTCTTCGGGTATTCATATTTCCTGACAGAAAAGAACAGGCAACAAATATGTATGTAGATATCCCAAGGATGGATAAATTCTCAAGCATGACAAAAAATATGAAAAAATCTTAAATGTAGATTCATTGTATAAATTAAAAACCCATATCCATATTTCCACCTCAAGATCATACATGCATTTTTAATTTCATATTCTTTGCTCTTCCCAATAATCCATATGCATCATGTGTGTTTCATTTCCCCTTTACCTTCTTTTTCTTATTTTTCACAAAAACATGGAACAGTTGAAACAAATGAACCCAATCCCAAATTTGGGTACAACACATAGTTTTCTGGTCCAGGAAGATATAACAAGTGATCAGAAAAGTAAGCTTTTGTGCCAAAGCTATCTTTAGTTGTGGTTTAATGACAATGAAATGGTATTTTTGGCAAACCAAAGCCATGGATGACATCAAATGCAGGTTCAGTTATGTTAAGCTGACAGCTGCATTCCAGAAAAATTTGTAGGAAAAATATAAAATGGAGGTTCGACTTCAAATATGATTTTTTTTTTCTAAATGAAGAAGTGGAAACCCACCTTGTTCTCCAGAATTATAATTACTTCCCACAAACAACTTCAAAATATTTTTCCAAATTTTTCATAATAATTGAAGTGTTTTTCCCAGTTGAACATACTTTCCACTTTTTAGCATCAAATATAGACCTTGGCATTGTCTTTCTCGGTCTCGGTCTTCTTTAGATTTTTCTTCGGAATATCATTTACCAAAACTTTGCATATCAGCAGTCCCCATTTGTCTTAAATTTCTCGAGTTCAGGCTTGAACTACCAAGTGCACCACTTCTGTTATTTTTCCTCCTCTTCACCTAACAATTGTTATTGATCCTCTCTCTCACATGAATAAACAACATTTTTACTAGAACAATATAGCATGAAGGTAGGGATTCTCACCACGTGCTTATTTTCTACTCTTCCCCTCTCTTTATGTTACAATAGTATTATTTCATAAATATAAGAACCATAAAAGATCTTAATAGAAAAGATCTTATATGTTTTGATATATACAATATATAGAATTATATCTATTACGTATATTTTTATATAATAGATACATTTCCAATATAAGATTAGATTTCTTATGCTAAAAATTATAAAAAATGACTGAAATTAGACCTTTTAATTATCATATCAAGTAACATTAAATTAATGCAACCTTTGGTTTGTTATTTTCGGGAAAAATAATTTCTTGAATTGCTTGCAAAAAGAGATTTCATTAATAAGACTTTAAAAGACTGTTCAGTATCCCTTTCTTTTTTAAATATCATTTTGTTATACACTTTTTTTATATTAGAAGTACGAATTTTTGGAACTATGATTCAAAAATAAAGAAGTTATTTATTCTCTTTAAGTAGTACAATTAAAATAAACAGGGGTAGTTTGGGAATCTTATATTACTATTCATCCTTTGATTGCCTTAAAAAGCATTGACTGACAGATTTTTAAATAAAACCCTAATGGAAGAACTGTATTGTTTAAGGAATTAAATGTGAATGTCAAGGTACAGACGCAAGTCTGAATGTCACCAAATGTCATGGGGGTTTTAGTAATTTGACTAACAAATTTCTCATAAAACCATAAAAGGACTATATCGTCAAAAGAAAATATCAAGAACTATTTAATTGACATCTGAAAAAGCAAGGAAGCAAATGTGAATATCACCAATGTTAGGGGTGCTAGTAATTTACTCAAACAATATTGGCCTGATTTATTTACGAGGTCAATGTCAAAACAGGTCATCAACTTTGGCCAACTATACAATTGTTGTCTGCTTTAAAATATGCATTATTATAACCCATACGCCATTTTTCAATTCCAATTGTAGCTAAAGTCTACTGATTCCGCCCAAGTAAGAAGTTGACCGTTACAACCATACCATCTATCAAACAAGAAAGTTCTCTTTTTTAAGACCTAATAGATTTTGTATTCAACCCAATGTAGTTCCCACCTAAGCCTTCAAGAGTAATATTCCATTAAAACAGAAGTACTGAGTTAAAGGCCACATCATTAACATGGAAGGGAATTTATTCTATGGCCATAATTGTTTCGGTAGGTGAAGTATATGCCATATTGCATATTAAAATACAACAATGACAATGCACTTGTCTGGAACTGGAAAATTGTTTAGGTCTTAACCCGACCAATCTAAAATACCATACCTAAAATAAGGCTTCAATTTGGTTACAACAGCAGCTAGCTCATCATCAGATAGTCCAGTACCCACTCTGCAAAAAGAGATGAATCTGCAAGACGGTGACTGCATTAGTCCACCAACTTAAACATATGCTATCAACTAATCCTTCTCATATTTCAGTCTAGTTCATGGGGAAATTTAAAAGGTATCACAAAACAAGGATGCAGCAAATCCTTTGATTGAAATTTACTATTACCATGCTCACTAATACAACAATCTACTGCAGCTCAAAGTGTTCAAACCTACATGAAGTAAACAACCCATTTGGTACTTGCCAACTATTTTGTCATCATAAAAAATCTTAGAAGTTCAAGAATCAAACCATATTCCATTACAATTAGTTTCAAACAGGTTATGTTATCTTTCTTTTTCATGGTTCATGTCAAGCTTTGACAAAAACTATCATTAGTAAAACATGATTAGGCAACTCTTTTAAATATATCATGTCTTGTTTATTCTTGTCACATATTTTAGGAGGAACCATCTCCTTCTTGTTCTTACTTCATTTCCCCCTTTTTTAAGGAATAAATTTAGAGAAAAGTCATGAGGTTCAGCACTTCAGTACATAATATGTCATTATAGTGCTATGATATTTGAAATATTGTGATCCCATTTTAACTAATATTAATAGTAATGAGTGTAACTAGTATCCATATAGCATAAAATATCTCATTGTTTAAAATCAAATGCTTTCAGTAATTTATAATATTTTAGTGCATTAATTCCATGCTCAATTTTTTTATGCCATATTGCATAAACTCCTTGAAAATAACCAGTTACACTTGATACCTCCCTCTTTTGAAAACAACTTAAATAATGCTTGACTTTCAGAACATTTAGGAGCTGAATAGATACCACCATATCGAAGGAATAAAATGTAGCAAAATAATAGAGTTGAGACTATTTCATTCACTTCTGGAAAAGGAAGAAATATAAATTCTTCCAAACGTCAATTTTTTTTCCTTTAGTTTCTCAGTTTATTTATCTTTTATAGCTTCTACTTTTTCTCCTAAAGCAACATGATCTGATGTAGGTAATGTGAATTTGAAAATTAATTCTTAATCCATGATCATGGAGAACATGAAAAGAAAAAAACTAATATCATGGGATATGAATATTTGATAAACCAAGATTGAAAAACAAATTCACAAGAAAAGTAACAACTCAATTATCAAAAAAGTCCTTAGTAACTACTCACTGCCTGGGGTACGTATTTGGGGCAGGACGCTCTGCAAGGCCAACCAAGAATTGAGCCACCTGCAATGTGTAAATGACATTTTGCTTCATCTGGTAGTATGTAAGCCAATTTATGACATTTTCTATGAGGACAAAAGAAAGAAGAAAAAAAGAACAAACTCCATCAGCCCTCCAAAACAGGTCCAAGGAAGAAAGTTAAAAAAAAGACATGTATTCCACATCTTAACACCAGTTGCGAAGTCAGTGACTTTTACTACATCACTCATTTCTCTAGGGACAGACAAGAAAAATTACAGCAGATTACGAAGAGGATGGCAGCCAAACCTCTCCCCCATGACGCCCAGAGCCATGGTATCCTCCTAAAGACAAGCACAAAAACATAGTAAACATATTTTTGAAAATAGAGTACTTTGATAAGAAATCAAAATGAAGAGCAAGATGTACAAACCTATGATAAGCACATCCAAGTCAGAAGCAGCATGTATGTAATCAGGCTTCAGTTTCAACCACTTTCCACTGCGATCACCTGGTTCCCATTTAGAGCCAAGGTCTTTTAATATGATCCCTTCATCTCTACAAGCACACGTACGAGTTTCAAATAAGATTATGGGTCACAAAGTTTTTTAAATAATAAAGAAAAATAAATAATAAGTATACAGAATTCCAATGCTAAAAATTAGAAACATGTTAACTATTTCCAATTAAGTAATATGTCACACCATTTTTCTGGAACAAAATGAGAAATAAAATCCATCAAGTGATAGTTATTAAGATTACAGGAATGTGAAATTCAGACAGAGCAATTGGTGCTTATATCATATGACAACAAAATATACTTATATGGTAGCATATCTTACCATATGCACGCATATACGCGCGCTATTCCTCACCCCTCAAACCAAATATATGCAAGGTTCATACATGTGACTACTTGAATCATGATTCCACAAGTGTCATATCAAAAGGAAATCGTGAAGAGAAAATAAGGGCATAACAAAACAGATTGCAGTCATTACTACCTCTGGAAGGAGGACAGTATTGCAGAAAGATAAAACAAAAAATGATCTCACCATTACAATAGGTTAGTTTGACTTTCATAATTCTCAGCACATAAACGTACAATGAAAAGAAATTTCATCACATTACAAATTTACTATCTCTAGAAGTTCAGCATTCAGTACATAAGACCCAAAAGATCTCAAAAGATAAGTTGGGCATCACCAATTAAAAGCAAAGAAGAGTCAAAAGAAAAGAAAATGTAGCCAATTACTAACTCTGGAAGTTCACTGCTCCAGAAAGATGAGACACAAAAAATCCAATAAAAAAGTTCTACTTATTTCCACTGATTTTGGCTATTAATCAAATGACAAGGAATACCAACCTGTTTTTAACAGTTTGTTCAAAAAACCTCTCAACATCATTCACATTATGAGCAATAAGCGAACAAGGAGGTTCCCCTGTATGGTTAGCATACAAATCATTGCTGAGTTTCTGGAGAAACAAACACTACTCATTTTTTAGGAAACCTCATGGAAAAAAGAATAAATATTTAATGTAATACACTAAAAAGTAGTAGAAAGTACTATATTTAAAAAAAAACTACTAAATTGATAAGATTTTGAAATTCCTCAAATTCTCATTCAACTTCAAACGAACACAATCACTATGAGGTTAAAACATATGTCCACTTTTGCATATCATGTAAATTCCAATCCAACAAGTAAAAAAGGAGTACTAAATTTGTGAGATTTTGAACACTCTCAACTGCTTGTTCTCAATTTCAAACAAACACAACCACTACAAGGAAAAAACTTTTGTGATCCAAGATATTGCTAAAGATGATACAGATTGATAAACTTGGAAAATAGTATTGGTGGGAATTGAGAATTGGTTAAGTAGTAAAGTAATTTGTTAGGATGCTTAAGCATGCAAGCAATTAATTAAAATTCTGTTAAAATAGCTCTGCATAGGTAGTAATCTTTGAGTTCAACAAGGAAAGTCATAATATAATTTATCTTTCTCCCTCTCCCTTTCTGCTCTGTTACTCTCTCCTCAACTCTCTCCCCTATTTTCTTCCATATATCATCCCCTTCCTCTCAATCTTTGTAATTGTGATCAAGGTCATGATAGAAACATATGTTCCACTTGCATATATGGTAGTTCTAATCTATAAAGTCAAACATAGGATAGAGTCTCCACTACGCATGTAGAAACAGCACAACTAGCATGCAAATTGTGCACCCAGAACATGATAAAATTATACTAAATACAATAACTAATGATTAAATTTGTGATATAGTTTACCTGGAAGACGATGGTCATTAAGACCCCCATCAGGAATCAAAATCTCTAGAAGACCCTTCACAGGCCTCACAAATTTTCGAAGAAGATCATGTCTTTCCCTTAAGCGTTGGTGAATTACACTGGTATCCCCAACATAAAGGATGTCAAAAGCAACATCTAAGAAAACATGTCAAGGTAAACTGAATCCATCTCTATTTTGATTCTGGGGCTGGATTGAATAAGTTATTTTTCCTACTTTCCAAGTCAAAACTAGAACACACCTCAACTTCAAATTGAGTCAAAGCCACAAAGGATACAACACAACTGCACGAGAAGAGCATATAAATTATATTTCAAACTAGTGGTTTAGATATAGTGGCAACGAAATTCAAATAATCACTAAAAAAAACCTGTCTATCACAGTCAAACCCATCTTTTGCGGCCTTTGCTGCAAATAAGTAGGATGGAGCTATTAGTAATGATTTAAAAACAAAATATTTAATATTTAATAAAATAGCCAAAACAAAGGAAAGAGAAAGTGAACTATAAAATCAAAATATTTAATTACCTATTTCTTGATTTGAACCAAATTCAGCAAACCGATTTAAAGAAGAATCCCAGACCAACATTTCACCATCAAGTATACACCTGCACAATATCAGTGAAAAGAAAACTGTAGTAATTAGTATGCACCAAGCACAAAGACTCAGGAATTTGAAAGTATAACAATTCATAAGTATAATCCAATTACAAGATACAAAATTAAAACTTCTAAGGCTTCCTGGCTTCGTGTGGGCACCCACAACGCTTTTTTATAAAAGCCTAAAATAAAGTAACGGCCATTATTTAACAAATTTTAGTTTAAAAATATGTTACTACTTACTACCATTATGATAGACAATGATTGTTTTCTTTCTTTTAGGGGTAATGATGGTATTCATGTGACAATAATTGCTGTTAGTTTACCCTTACCCTTAAAAGTAACAACCATGCCAAACATTATTATACAAAAGCAGGGTCAATAAATCATTTACTTCAGCTTCTACCCTTCTTGCTTTCTTCCACCTTTATTAATTTCTTCAGATGAAAATCCCTCAAAAATCTGACCTGCTTCAAATCAATATTGGATTCTACTTGCTAACAAAGCAAAATCAAGTAAAGAGACATCTTTTTACATGGTAATTCTTCGTATTTGAGGACCTACATTCTTGAACTTGATGCCAAGAGAATCAAGACCTCCCATAGGGTCCTTTGGGTGATGATCAAGTTAGTTTTTATCTCATCCTTTAGCTTTTACTGCATTTGCACCAAGTACTTTAGCTGAATGATAATTAAGACTATATAAATCGTGGATTTAATGTCTTTATGTTTATGCTTAGGTTTCTAAAGTGTTTGCAACAGCTAATTTAATTGATTGACCAGAATTGCGACTAAAATCCATGACAATCACTATGGACAAATAGTCCTTTGGACTGCAGTTATCTATTTGTATATAATACACAGAAAAATTTAATCAGTAACATGGAATTGCTTCAACAAAAAATACACATATGCTAAGACTTAATACTAGGAATTATGGAACAGAGAGGAACAACCCACATCTGCAACTATGCTAGTCAGTTTAGAAGAGAGCATTGAATGAGAAAATTGTCAAAGAATAAAAACCAGCAAATATACAAGAGATCAGAAAATTTGACAGGTTACCTTTCAGCCAGAACATTTTGTATAATAATGTCAGACATTCCATGTTCATACTCAGAGTGATCAAGAAAGTTCCTGCATAAGTGACAATATCCATTAAGCACTTCAAGCTGAAGCATCAGCAGTTCAACAGTTCTCAGAGTAATAGAGTTTAACAGTTACTAAGTCAACTGTTACCAGAGCTCTGTAATTTTGTATTAGAAGAAAAATCTCTTTTTTGGGCTATGTTATACTAAATACATTTTTCTTAATAAAGTAAAAAATAAATCTATTCACAGCTAGGAAACTAAAAGGTTATTGGAGAAAAAAAATAAAAGAAAAAGGTCCATGCTATCCCCACAAACAAATTGATTTCACCAGAACCTAGTTAATATTATAATTTTTGTTTTCTTTTTTGCTCTGTCTACTCCCACAGCAACAAAGTCCCAATTTCTTTATACCTTCTTGACTCAATCTAGAAACCTATTTTCTAATTTTTCAGACCTTATCATCTCATATTATTCTACAATTTACAACCATATATCTCCACTGCCTGGAAATTATCCATAAACCAACCACTGATTTCTTTCCCTGAACTAGAAATCATGATAATGTCCTAGCAATTTAACAGAAGTTCTATATCAAAAAAAAAATTTCTCGTGAATCCATCTTCATTCTCGCAACTGCCTCAGGTGATGCCTAATCCCAGTAGGTCAATGGCCAGAAAAATCCAACAATTACATCTCATTTTCACAAATATGGCAGCATTGGATAGATTTTGGTCTGTTAATATATATTACATCTCATATTCAATCAACAAGGCACTAATCAAGCTCCTTCCTTTTCTTTTTTGAATAGTTTCAAATTTTTTTAATCCAAATTTTCTTTACCATTTGCTTGGGCTGAAGCAAATCAAAAACTTAAATTGAAAGAAACAAAGGAAGAAAAGAAAAGGCATCTTTGAAGATACTGCTCTGGAAATGTTGTGCTCTATGGTGATTGAGAAATTGACAATGACATGAATTACTAAGGTTTATTTGACTTGGGAGAGATCAATAAGTGAATAGTAAGATCAAGCAAAATTCTACTTATTAAGAGGGCTGGATTGAAGCAAATTCAAAAATAGACACAACTAAGAACTCTTTTAATTAAAAATAAATAAATAAATTGAAAAGGAACAAAAGAAAAGGAAATTCCAAACTTAAGAAAATAAACATTTTTCATATATTTGGCTGTAAAGACATGAAAAAGAAGAAGAACAATGAAACATAAATTTTGAGAAAACAAGTCAGACCTACCGTGAAAAGTAGTGTATCTCTGCCCCATTCTTATGTATTTGGATTCGATCACCATCAAATTTACATTCCACAACCACTTCCTTTCCATGAAGCTACATGAAGGAGGAAAAGCATACAAGGTATTTTACCATTGAAAATATTAAAGGAAAAATGAAGATAAATTAGGCACCATAGATGCATGGATTAAACACCATACATACATGTACTTGTATGTGTTTTTGCAAAAAGGCACATGTATATTCATACGTATACACATTTTTGTGCTTTAATGTGTGTCTGTTATGTTCATACATATTTTGGTGCAAGCATACATACATCTTAAATATATAAGTTAAATGAAAAAAAAAAATAAAAGTAAACATGAATAAAATAATGTTCTTATTGGTGCAAGCAAGCATGCATAAACACATACCCATGTGTACTATGCAAACTTGTCATATGGTAATTTAGTCATACCATTTTCATTGCCTTGTAACCTTTTTAATTTTTAATTCTTTTTAATAATTGGTTACCATTACAAAAGCAATGATTATATTATATGGCTAATGAAAACAAGAAATACAAAACTTTGCTCCCATTTTCAATTATGATCAATATGTTTTAATTTGTGTAATATGTAGCCAGCACTTAATATCAGTGTCAAATGTAGTCAAATTTAGAAGAGCATGTGCCAAAAAAAATCACAAGTATTTGGGCTAAATTGTTATGTTTAATAAATTAGTAAATCAGTTGAGTTTTAAAATTATAATCTCCTTACTATAAATAGGTTCAAAATATCATTATATTACACAAATAGTTAAATTTTAAATCAAATATCATGATCAGATTACGAAAAAAAAATCTCCAGTAACAGCAAACAATACAGTTAAAGCAGCTGATGTAATTTAAATCTATTTAACAACTAGGGCTGTAAACGAACTCAGTCGAGCTGATTAGTAAGGAGCTTAGACTCGGCTCGTTATATTTTTGAATAAGCTCGAGTTCGACTTGAGCTTTAATATCTATGCTCGAGCTCGGTTCATATTAAAATCATTAGATTCATGAGCAGCTCGAGCTCGATTCATTAAATACTCATCTAATATGGTTAATGATTTCAGGTCGAAATCGAGCTCAATAATCATATAAGCGAGCTCGTTAATTAATATTATTTTTTAAAATAATATTAATTGATTTAATGTATTTTTTGAAGCTATAAATTATAAACTATAAATATATAATAAAATATTAGTAAGATTAATATAATAATAAATAAACTTTAAACAAACACATTCGCGAACTTTTAAACAAACATGTTTGCAAGTTAACGAACCAAATAGTATTAAGTTTGAGTTTGAAAAGGTTTTTGAACTCGGAATTGAGCTCGAACTTGATTCGTCAAGGTTGCCAAACAATCTCAAACGAGTTTTTTTCCAAACCAAGAACTAAATAGCTTGTGAGCGGCTTGGTTCGTTTATAACCCTATTAACAACAGGAAACAACTTTTTCTAGCATAAAGGGAAAAAAAACTATGCAAAGCTAAAACCTTTTTCCACGCAGATTGTGCATCTTTATCTCTCATTGCTAGTTGTGGACGCACAGCCTTCCCAACCTCAATGTCCTGAAAAATAATGAAGATATTATAAAGCTTACCAAATTTGTAAAGTCAACATATGTCAATCAACAACTAAAGAATCTTTTTTTTTTATGGCCATAAATCAAAATAATCAAATTGTGCACAATTTGGTTCAGCTTTTCCTTTTTACTTACTAAAAATTGTGGCAAATTTTGGTTTTGCTAGGATCCTATACTAAAACGATATAAAGATTCACCCCTATCATTCTTTTTGGTCTAGTTAGACACTTAAACCACAATTTGGACATTGTACGCCTCTTTTCGATGCCACTTATGAGTAAACAGAGAAATTTTGTGAGCAAACAAATCATTAATTATCTCATAAATGATAGAAAGAAACCCACCTTTCATAGCTCCCATGTTAAACTCAACATGGCTTGACTATCCTCTTAATTTTAGGAATTATGCAATGCTATCACAAATCTTCTCCCTACAACTGAGAAAAGATGGAGTGGAAAGCATATTTATGCTAGTTGGTCTAAGAGTTGAACAGGAAAGGAAATGCAAGACAAATTCTACAAGTGTGTTTAGAGTTATTTTGAAGAACAATTTAAGGACAGTCTTGATAAAATTGCTAAGCATAGGCAAAGTAGAAGACCTATTAAGGTAGCCTCCACAAACATGGTGGGGGGTATATTTTTTTCTATTAGAAGTATGTCACCCATGGTGGACAATAGTGTTTTTGAAACCTCTAACTCATGGATGAAAGGTGCAACATCCAATTTAATTATCTCTATGATTGATGATATTATGACCTTGATAATGATCAAGATTAAGGAAAACAAGGAAGTTGCTGCAAAGTAGGCAACATAATGGAGTCTAAAAGCAATGGAAATGTATGTTAACAACAAGAAATCTTTCTTTGCCACGTTGAATTCAACGGAGACAATGGATATAAAATCAACCACGGGGAAGATAGGCATACCATTTTTAAGGATAAGAAATTGTGCATATGAAGGGCATAGGATCTAAACAGAACCCCATGTGCTCATGCAATTTGTGCAATGAACCATGCAAAAGTAGAACCTTTACATGAGATCTGCAAATGGTATAAGAAGAACATGTATCGAGCTGCCTACCATTTCCCATGCCACCCATGCTAAAATATGAGCCTCCAAAACTACCTAGAAGTAGCGTTAGCCACATTCCAAACCCAACAGTTCCAACTCCAAAACCATTAGTTCCTACTCTATTAAATGGTGGAATTGGAATATAAGGTTCTTAAAAGATTCTAGTTTCGGCTTGGTTCCATTTTTTATGGTTTAGAACCGAAACCAGATAATATTTTTTTCGTATAGTTATTTAACTCAATATTTGGCTTCTTGTAGCATCAATAAATAAGAAAAAAATCCAAATAATCTTCATTCTCAACATCAAGATTAATAAATTTTGACTGTTGGTTTAATCTTGAGTTTTCACATCCACCACTCATCTAAAGAAATTAATTTTGACAAATCAAAATAGAATAAATTAAGTTAATGAATTGGAATACTAAAAAACTGAATTTAAGAATTATGGAATGAAAAAAAGTAAATTCAAGAATTGGAAAAGAAAATTTGAAGTATAAAAAAATAAATTCAATAGTTGAACTAGGGAATTCGGAGTATGGAAAATAAATTTCTAAGATTGGAGTAGAGTTGGAGAAAAATATTAAAATCACAATTGAGAATTTAATTAGCACCAAAGATGAGAGACTATGGTCAAGTAATTAAGGTAACATTAAGATATACCATATGAAATATATGCATTTTTTGCAGTTTGAAACCTAAACCACAGGTTTTGTTCCGGCTCTGATTACTATTTGAAGAACCAGAACAGAACTTCAGAATGAAGTTTTCGGTCCAAGTTTAAGACTGAACAGTTGACTATGATGAAGTTTTGGTTTTGACAGGTTCAGATTAGGTTCAATTCAGGTTTGAAAACCAAACCGTGGTCAATGCCACCTAGAAGACCAAAAAGAGCAAAGAATAAGGGAAGCAAATGAAGGGAAGATCATTATAAAGGGATTGAGAATGACATGCAGTATTTGTCACAAAGAAGGCCATGATAAGTCTAAATGCATGCTAAAAGGGAAAGAGGTACCAAAGTTGATGATTTTTAATCCTGATTTTGATACATTTGCTTTATTATTACTGCATGTTGACCTTAACTTACTAATAATAATGCAGGTTCCCAGTGCACCATTGATTCTAGCAAAGTATCAACTAAATCAACTGTTTTTGTCCTATTACTGCAACTGATCTTGGAGTTAATTATGTCAAAGGAAGGGAAGGTGGGAAGGATCAATTCATTGATGAAATAACGGGGATTTCTGTTTTGGAAGTCAGGTGATATTTAACTTCGCATTGTTTCTTGAATGTGTTTGGGGTTAAAATCTATTGGATACTATATATGAGGTTTAAATTTTGTCTTCATTGAATCTGATGAAATGCAGTTGGACAACACTTGTATATTTTTTGAGGTTTATCTGTTTTGTTGATTGAATGAGATGAAATGAGATGATTTCCAGTTTGCTGAAACTTGTGCAGTTTTGAAAGTGATTGAATCTTTTTTTAGCATGTGGAAGTTTTTTTTATGCAGAAGTGAGATTCCCATCAGATTTGAAGTACAAGGCTCCTGGTCTCCATGGAAGGGGTAGCCATGCCTAGCCATGTCTAACTCACTAGCTGCAAATTGCAAGGGAGAACGAATTGATATCCCAAAGAGCACCATCAACAAGTGATAATCTAGAGTCACGTATGTCCACAGGAAGGGAAACTCATGCTTAACTTTAAAACAGCTATTAGACTTCCTTTTTTCTTTTTTGGGGTTATAATACTTTTTTGTCCATAAACTATGCACTAAGCAACTGTATATATTTTGATCCAAACTAAGGGCCAATTTGGGTATATATTTTTATACAAACTTGAGATCAACTTGGGTAGGCAATTTGGTAGGGATCAACTTGTATAGGGTAGCATTGGGACAATTCACTTTTTAATGTTATTGCCTAGCTCTGTTAATTTTGTAATGTTATACATAGCACTCTATATTATGCTCCAATAAATTTTATGTAATGAAATGATTAAATTATTTACAATATTTTCTCTTTTTTTTTACCTTTCCTTATAATGGCTTTCAAATAATCAGATTATACAGGTTTATGGAGTGAAGGAAAAGGGATTCTGAAAAATATGGAGTTTTTCTTCTTTTTTCTTTTTTCCTTTCATTCTAATACTTGAAGAGATGGCTTAAAATGGTCAAAAAATTTCAAATTTATCATTTCTTATGCTAAATGCGGGTCCAAAAAATTTCTCTGTTTACTTGGTAAACACATCTGAAAAGAGGCATTAAAATTTCCAAAATTCGTGGTTTAAAGTCTAATTGTACTGAGGACAATGTGAGTGCATCTGTTGCATTGGGTAATAGTACAAGAGCTTATTTGCACCTTTGACCAATGTAATAAACTTAAAGCATGCTAATAAATATATGAATTTACATAATTTCAGAGAAGCAGGCAATGATTGAAAAATTAAACTGTCTTTCATATTATAAGATGTAATTTTCCACTCATGACAAATTATTGTTCTCATTTAATAAAATATTGTTTTTTTATTCTTAAACGGAAGAAAAGCATCAAAAACAATTTTAGGAAGCTTAGCAAGCCAAATCAATGTCCTAGGTGTGCACAAAATATTTGCTCTCATTTGATAAAAATTCTTAAGCAATTCTGATTTTTCTTCAAATCCAAATTCTTAAATAAGATACTTGCCCAAAGTACTTGTTATGATGAATTTACACAAGATCTTACAATTTTGAATGTTATGAGTGATGCAAAGCCAAAAAAGCTTCTCAACTGATGTTGAACAGCACTTAGAAAGCCAAAATTCTTGAATGTTTGACTTGCAATAATAAAAGAATTTCATTTCAACCAAGCCCATATAAGTATCCAAAAAAACAAGCAATCAAATTTAGAAATTTAAATTTATAGGAAAAAAGCTCCAAAAAACAGATGACATTCTATAAGTAACTTCATTTATGTAACACACCTGGCGTTTATGCCTTCGGCTTCGATCCTTCAACTTTTCACAAACCAATTTTAAGTCACATGTGACATTAAAAAGATCTTCCGCATCGGGATGAAATTCATGAAATATGCTTTTTTCACTAATTCCCAACTTCAAATCTGAAAGACAGTATAAATCACCTATAAGATTTCATCAAAAATAATGACGATGATAATAAATAAGAAAGTATCATTAACCTTAGATGCTACAAGATAATATACCTTTCAGGATTATCATGATAATCCACTTCATTTCCTGAGCATTTGTCCTGTTAATCAGGGTGGAAAGAACTGACGTTTTCTCTGCCCTGTTCTCATGATTTTCAAAGATAAATACTCAAAGGACTTGTATTATACTTCCCAAAATATCACATCTAACAGCAAAGAGAAAATAAGGGAACCATCATCTTCTCATTACAATTACTGCAGGAAATTGGTCAGCCTAACAAACCAATTATGAACTTCCACTGGCTTCGTGAGAGACATTCAACTTTTCAATACTGAATTAGCCTCCCAGCCATTCTATAGGAGACCATTCATACCCCTAATCACCTTAAAGACCAAACTGAGTTCAGCTCTAAATCAAGTAACCACAACCAAAAAGTTCACGGCAAAAGGTTCAGGTTTTTCTAGAGAACTATGCAAAATTCTATCACCATTCTAGGGAAGGCATTTAATAACACAAAAAAAAAGGGCAATAGCAAAATAACAAAACGGATATGACATCATAACATGCACCTTGGAAATGGGGCCAGGGTGGTTTGCATCACTAGTTAGGAGCTTTTGATTCACCCGTTTTTGAGGCTTTAATTATAGTGTCATCACCGGCTTCATTAATTGTGTCATCATAGGTATTAATAAATCTCCTGATTGACATGTCAAACTATCCAAAATTCTAGTTCTAAGCTAGATGTTCTAGGGTTTAATTAATGTCACTAATATTCATAAATATAAGAAAATAAAAATATGTATTCCCCTATCTTTTATTATCTCAATCATAAAATACTCAAATATGATTTTGTTTGCACATCATTTTTATGAGTCTAATAACTCATTTGATTTCTCATATACCTCATTTGGGTTCCATGTCTTTTATTAAATGATCAACAACAATGCCCATGCAAGCATTTTCATGTAAGATTGAGTTGGTACTGATTCTTAAAAGTAAGACATAGAAGACCATATCGTTTTAGCCCTAGCATATCCATCTCTAGATTTTTTACAAATTATAATCCCTTTCTATATGTTGAACTTGTTCAAAAATTGGTTGTTGAAAATCAAATTGCAGATCTTACATCACTCATATATGTAAGATAATCAAAAAATGAAATTGAATTTGATATATTTAGGTTAAAACCATTGTTTCAGACCCAACACAACCCAATCGATTCAACCAGGAAACTCAAGTAAGACCAGCTGACCAAGAGAGAATATCCCTAAAGACAACAATCTGGCCAGGTAACTGGAGAACTGATTCACTGATCACTAGCATGGGTGGGAATAAGTCCTTCTCTTACATTTTTTTTGGGGCAAATATAATCAAAACTGCATGATTTGCAAATTCCGTATAACTTGGGAAACATATTTTTCTTTTTCTTTTCTTTTCTTATTATATGTTTATCATATCAAAATCACTACAGCTCTAGTTCATTAATCATAAATAAGTTTCTCTTCATATAACAATGTGATAATTATATGTAATGTTTCCAATATTATTTAATGTAAAAATTATTTAACACGTTATTTTCAAACCACATTAGCATCAACTAAAATTTTCTTAAAAATAGATTTTTTTGTTTTAAATTACACTTAAAAACCAGTAATCCTCTACTTTCCACCACCCCAAGGCTGAGGCAAAGTTCGATAACACTAGGTAAAACTAACGGCATCATAGATATTAGATGCAAAAACAAAGCAAATTTAGAAAACATGGACATTTTAAATGAAAATGTTTGATGTCATGTTCTAGTTGCAAACCTTATTCTCTAAATCTCCTTCCCTGCATGTCCACCTATAATATATGCACATGTATGTACATATTTGCATAACAAATTTACCCTGAATCCTAAAGTGTTAGCCCTGTGTTACATTTCCATTTAACAACATTTGTCCACTTCCAAAAGTACAAGATTCCACCAATTTTCCCAAATCTTAAAATTGAAAATTTTAACTACATATAACACTAGTATTGCAAATAATTTAATTATTTCTTTCAAAATCGATCTTAAGAAAATGCCATTAATTAAACACTACATTTAGTTTCTGTTCTAGATGACAAAATCCAACAACATTTCTGCCAAAAAGTTTTCAAGAATGACCTTGAATAGGACGCCACCCAAATTTTCACCAACAAATATATTATTTAATTCTAATAATAATAACAATTTTCTCCAGAATGTTTGATGTACTAGTATCAAAATAACACTATAACATAGACCAGTCATTGATTTTAGACCAACAAATTTATTTGACAACCGAATTCCAATGGAAAGAAGGATAGCAGTCAAATGGCATACCTGCTTTCACTTAGAGCCAAGCTATCAAGCAAATCATTTAATTCCTTGACTGTTAGCCCACCTGAAGACATTCCCTGCCTGCGCTGAAGAACCTACTTCCCAAGCAAAATTCGAACGAGATTAAAAAACAACATGGCCAGATTGAGCAAAAGAATTAGATGCTGAATGTACTATTCGAATGCTATTGATATCAATGTAAATTTCCCACGCATCCATGTTAGAATATCCATATTTTTACATATGGGAAGCCACGATGTATAAAGTCTCCCTCTAATTTAAAGAACATTTTGAAACACACTAATGAAAGAAATTCTATGAATATATATATAGTGGTCTCCAGAGTTAGAATCAAACTCACTAAAAAAATTATGGAAATTACATATTGAACTTCCTTAAGCAAGTTAAAAATAAATATACCTTTGAATCCTACAATAATAAATCAGGTACCAGCAAATAATTAACTTAAATAAGAAAACATGATAGAGTTGAAAGTGAATAAGGTTCCAAATAACACCCGATATGTAAGAGAGATGAATAATCAAATAATACAAAGTCTCCAAAGTTCCTTCCTCGAACACTGGTCCCCACCTATTAACACCATCAATTTATTGATAGTGCAGTTTCTACTTAATAGAGGGATTCCTTTGCCGGAAGTCGTCAATAATGGAAGGAGAAAACCTAAATACAAAAAGAAAAAGCGTACCTCGAATGCGACGAGGGAGAAATTTCCGGCATTCGCGCCGGTCTTGGCACCGCCTTTGCGCCAATCGAAGAGACGAAGAGCATCAGGAGACTCTCTGGACATGCCGAGAGAGTCGACAAGGCAGGTGGCGAGCACCGACTCCTTGAGTCCATAAGAGCCTCTCTCACGGTCAAGATTAGGAAGGATAAGGCGAATTGCGGTGAAGTAGTCGTCGGGCTTGCAGAAAGCGTCGAGGAACTTGCGAAACTTGGAGCGCTTCTTGACGCTGTATTTGGTCTTCTGTATCCACTCGAACAGACTCACCATCACGCTAAACTTCATCTCCGTCATTTTTTCTGAAGCTTTTTGATCTTTTGCTTTACAGAATGAGAGTTTCAATTTCTGGCCGCTGGGTAAATTGTTTCTTTGTTACCAAAATCATTTTTATCAAATTGACACTAAAATTTTATTTTGTATAACTTAGTATCAAAACTTTGAAGTGCACCTTTTTTTTTTTTTCCGTATCAGTAAATTAAGGTCATTTCAGTAAATTTAGCATCCAATTCAGAATAAATACATCAAAAATATTTTTGATACATGACTAAAACTAACTTTAAAATATTGGTATCAATTTAATACCAAAAAAAAAAATTGGTACCAATTTAATATTTATACAAAAGTTTCGGTACCACTAATTGCTACTTTGTTGCATACTCCTAACGGAAGACACTCATTTTATCGACATTTAATCATTTGGCAATATTGACACGTGACATGAGTACCTATTTTTAGGAGTGTTAAAATGAATTGGTGAGTCATATTCATATCGTGTCATTCCATTATAATGATATGACTAGGATCAATATGAATATGATTCATTTAATAATCATGTCAATATAAACACAATATACAAATTAAACAGGTTACACGACACATATAAAATGTTTAATTTGTGTGTCGTATTATGGTCATAAAATCCGACACGATACAATATGATTTGTATATCAATATATTATTTGCGACCCGACACGACTTGTATATTAATATATCATTTTGTATAAATATTTTTGCAAATTTACAATATTATCCTTGATATTATTATAAATTATATGTCATAAATGGATTGGATCAGGTTTACATAATCTGATACAATACGTAAAAATTAAACTAGTTGTAATTGATTCATATACAACATGTGACACGACCCATTTTGAACCATATCATAAATAAGTCGATCTATTTTTTACACAAATTCATATATGCTCAATACTAATCCGCTAATTTTACATATTTTGAATGTTGAGTTCATGTATCATGATCCATTTTGATACACTTACCTATCTTATTAAAAATTAATTAAATTTGATTTTAAGAGCTTTAATATTAAAATTTTATTTATCAATAAAAAATTCATCCAAAACATGAATTTATTGTTGCTTTTAGCTCAAATTGGCTCTAACATAGACCAAAATGACCTTTTTTTCTCCTTTTTTTTTGTTTTCACAAAATATTTCTCATTAAAAATGTGTTTGCTAATTGAATATGCTTCTAATATTTCTATTTTCATGTTTTTTAAAACAAAAAGTAAAACAATGCATTAAGAGATGAGAAAATCCATTTCAAAAAAGAAAACCTAGAGGAAGAAAACTAGAAACTGAAATAAAAAAGACACGGATCGAAACAAAACCAAAAACAAAACAAGAGCATTACTAACGGTAATGCCCGTAAAGCAAAGCCTATAAATTATATATATGTTTAGAGAGAGAAATGATGGGATTAAGGTGTTTTAAAGTTAAGATTTGTTAAAAGAAAGCCTTTTCACATCCGTGAAAAAAGTCGTACTATAATTCAACTGGCAAAGTTTTTAATATAACGAGATCTTTTTGAGAAGAAAGAATATTCACACCCATGAATTGTTGAGTAATGACCGTGAATAGCATTTCATACCTATAAAGTTATGGATCGTGCTCGTAAACGTAGGTTACTTGGTCATATGCAACTGCATTTTTCTTTTTCTTTTTTATCATATTTTACTTTAAATCTACCTTCATTGCCCTATATCACCCTCTAACATAGTCAAAAACAATTTAGTCATATTCTCCACTTTTGTTAACCCTAAACACCACTGTTGAAGTTTGAAGTTTCATAAAACATGGAGGTTTGAGTGAGACCTTGCTAAGTTGAGTTAAAACTCAGTTTTTAAAGTTGTTTTAAGTTGTTTATGTTTATGTGATTCTGATAGGAACATGCTTGTGATGATAGGATCTGCTAGGGAGCAATAAACTATATCACAAAAAGGAAGGCAAACTTGAAAAAGTTAGAAAGTTAGTTAATGCTTTATTTTGGCAAAAGTTTAATACTTATAGGCATTTAAATTTATTTTTCATGCATAATAATATGTTTTTGTATGCTATAAATGTGAAATGATAGTAAAATGGCATGTTATGGTCGATTAATAACATGATTGTATATTTTTTGAAGTATTAAATTGACATATGTAATATGTTATGGTTTAACTTGACCTAAAAATAGATTTAATGATCTAAATATTATTTAAACATGTTGTAGACATGGTACAAGTATAAAAGTATCGATAGGAGTGATTAACATTAGTCAATTTTTAGAGATTTTGCAAGAAATGCTTGAGATACTCTGTTTTGAGTTATGTTTTAGTTGCTGGAAATGTATGATTCACACCTGTAAAATAAGGGTTTTACAGATGTGAATGTCAATGTCTTATGAACTTGCATGAATCCAAAATTTTACAGGGTGTATCACAGTTAGGAAGTCGTAGTGACAAAGTGTCACGTCTGTGAATTAGTAATTCATGTCTGTGAATATTGTATTATATTTCATGTGATGGTTCACAATTAAAAAAATTTTGAATGACACATTCACAGTTGTGAATAGGTATTCACGCTCGTAAAGTAGAATGAATGTATAATATGTACATTTTATTTTATGATTTCAATTGATGGATTGTTAAATGTATGTTATAGAATGTATGTCTACATGGAATATAACATGTGAATTATATGATATGATATTTATATGTTAGTATGAGAATGTATAAATGGGATATAATATTTGTAATAGCATGTGATGAAATAAATCAAAAGATAAAAGGTTATGTGTTTAATGTCCAGTTTTCTAGACTTAGTTTTGTCATAAGATAGATGGTATATCATTGAGGGAGATAAACGATACCCTATGAGATACTTTAATATGTCGAGGTATGATAGGCATGTTGATATGATATTGAGACACAACATTGTATGACACAATATAACTGTAGAATTTTTATGCATATATGTATTACTAAGTATTAATTTGCTTAGCATGTTGGTTTTCTGCATGTAGGTTCAGAACCAATAAAAAGGAATTGATTGGAAGAGTAACGAGCAAATTAGAGATTTGTTAGAGTACACTTAGGTTGAATGTGTTTACATTCATAGCATATTATGTATTTTATTTTTATCATGGGATTTTGGATTTGGTTTTACATGTCTTTTGGTTTTAAGAACATGTAATGATTCATATGATGTATTTTATAATACAAGGCTAGTGAAGTCAAAAAACATATTTTATATTTTATATTATATCAATCGTTGAATTAGGGTTTTATCTTTATGATGGATTGTTATGCTTTAATTACATAGTTATGTTTAAACAAGTTAAAAATGTGAAAAGTTTTAATTTAATCAGTTTTCCACAAACACAACCAGTAACATTCGTCGGTATAATTGGAAGATTTTTTCGACTACATTGGAAGGTGTTACATTTATTAGTATCATAGTTTAGGTTTAAGCATTTCAGAACATAAGTGGGGTAAAAGATTTTTAATCATGCATTCATTGTGTCTCATCTGACTCTAACGTGGGTTGTTACCTTGTTAACTTATAGGATTGAGTGAGATTTTATGAAGGGTGAAGAGGTAGATCCTCATGATATTGCGAAAAGTAACAGTCCTACCAACACTCGAGCTCAGGATTAGCATAATGTTGTTAGCATACATGTTTCAGATGCTGCACCAATTCATTCACAGCATGCCATAAAGACAAGTTGAGCAGGGCCAGATACCATTTATGCAGCAGATAGCAGGCTTGCTATAACAATTGGTACAGAGTATGGTGTAGGCAGCTCCACATCCAATACCACTACTAGTTTTACCGCCTCCACCACTGAAGTCACAGATACAGATAGATAAGCTCCAAAAGTATAAGGCCACTAATTTCTCTGGTAAAAGTGATGATGATCCAACGTCTGTTGAGTTTTAGTTAGAGAAGACCGAGAGAATATTCGAGGAGCTAGAGTGTGCCGATGAGCACAATGTGAGATATGCAGGTTTTTTTTTGCTTCAAGATCATGCATACGATTGGTGGAAGATAGTTCTGCTGAAGCCACAGACACCATAGCCACCGACATGGATCTTCTTTATAGTAGAGTTCAAGAAAAAGTACTTGCCACGAATGTATGTGGACGAGAAGAAAGGGAATTCCAAAATCTACAGCAAGAAAATTTGACAATTATAGAGTATGAGCGGGAATTCGTCAAACTGAGTAAGTATGCAGCCGAAATTCTTAAGGATGAGGTGGATCAGTGTCACCGATTCGAGAATGGTTACATGAGGATATTAGCTATTAGGTTACTACTCTTCAAGTTGAGGACTTTGCAAAACTAGTATCCGTAGTTATCAATATTGAGGGGAAGAAGAGGAATAAGGCAGATGAGCTTTTCAAGAAGCCATCAGCTAGTATGGCACAGACTTCATACAAAAAGGGCTGTTTTTTCTTCAGGCGATCACAGTATAGGGGAAACAACCGAAGCTTTTCATAACCGAATTCCTTTGGGAGGGGATCACCCTCTAGAGCTACTTTTGTCACCGTAAGTTCATAAATTTTTTGCCTTGGTTTCTTAAGTAGTCTATACAAATCTCATAATATTTTTAGGCAGTTGTTAATTTATAAGGATATGAATAGCAATTAAGATTGAATTGAGCTAGTAGAAATAGTCCTTACGTACCCATTTTTTTACTATTATTTCATTCACCCAATTGCATTATAGTTTTTTTTTTCTCAAATAATGTTTTGTTATTTTAATATACATTAATATGTTTTTATTTTTTATAGCTATAAAAATTTACAAACAAGAAAATACACACTACGCTTCAGTTTGTGAGGATTAATACTTTTTTTGTTCTCCCAAGCTTTAAAGAAAGTTAAATATAATTAAATAATCAATAAAGTTTAATATAATTAAATAATTCAAAAATAAATAAGACAAATTGAAGTGGAAAAACTAAATAAAATAAAAATAATTCTAAATTTAATATTAATAAACATATAAAAAATTAGATTTAAATTTATATATATATATATAGTTCAAAATTTCTACAAAGTCAAAATCCAAAGAAAATTTTGAAAAAAAAATATTTTCTCAAATAGTTCAAGACAAAGTTGTTATCCTCTGTATGATAATAAATGTGTTCTTCTGATGGATATCATAATTCATTTTTCGTTACAAAATTAAATAGATCTGATTTATAATCCCTCAAGTTTATATGTAGTGATATAAAATTTTAATACTTTTAGTCTTTCCTAATTTCAACCAATAAAGAAAAATAGAACAAATTAGACTAATTGAAGTCAACAATAAAAAAATATATGACTAATTGTAATTTTTGCAGTAAAATAAATTTTAAACTTATCTGAAAGTGAATAGAGTAAACTGAAGAAAGTAAAAAGTTGTAAAATATCATAGTTGTTTATAACAATAATGAGTGAGATAAAAAATTGGAAGTGATATGAAATATTATGTATAATTTTTATTTTTTTAGGCCTAAATAATTTGTGGGCTTAAACTTAATATGTATATTAATTTTAAAAAAACAAAAACTATTTTTACTGGAACAGTGAACTCGTGAAGAGGTTGAAATAATAAGATAACTACGTACTATTTATTAAACATATACAAGGAGTCGGTGATCATTATCCAAGTATTGTTTATGATTTGCATATATAAATTAAAAATTGCTAACCAAAAACTTTATACTTTCCTCTCTTTTTATTTAACAGTATTATGTCTGGATCATTAATTAGACCATAAAATGATCACGTAGCCAAATAATCAATAGAAAAGCATAAGTATCAATCCAATTTGAAAAAGTTACAAAAGTTGATTGGACAACAAAAAAAAAGAATTTGTAAGATTTTTGAAATTTGTTTAGTAAAGATAAAAATCAAGAACACCTTTAGTATATATAATAAGGTTAAAAATAATAAATAATTGCTATTGTGATTTAATCAAGCGAATATGACTATCAAATAAATATTTTGTTGTTTGTGATTTTAGGTTTTAAATAATTATTTATAGCATCATATATCATATACATAGTAAATGAATGCTAATGTAACGCTCTTTATGAATAGAAAATGACATATTATTTATTTATTTATTTATTTATAAAATTTTGAGATTTTCTTAAAGAGAAAATGACATTTTTTAACTTTTTTTTGTAAAATTTTGAATTTTTTTTAGAATTTTTAACCATTAAATTAGTAACAGAATTCTAATAAAAAATTGTATATTAGTATCTTCAAGAATAAATATTTAATGCAAATAAAATTGTTAGTTTTTACTTTATAAAAGCATAACTTATTTTTGTAGTGTCTCGGCAACCATTTATTTTTTATTGTTTAATTGAGGATAAATTAAGGATAAATTATTAGTTTATATTTTATTTTTTTATATATTATATTTTTACGTCGTCATGTTATACTATGCAAAAAAACATATATTTACCCGTCAAATCTTTTTATTCTATAGATAAAAATATTTCTAAAGGCCAATTTAAATAAAATTGATTAGAAAATATTATTTATAATATTATATTTTCATATAATTAAATATATAATTGTTATACATCAATTTAATAATCAATCAAGTTCAATATTTTTTAAAAAAATTATATGTATATGATCATCATATATATATATATATACACACTGCCTGAAAATAATAGATGTTCCGAATGCATAACATAAATAAAATTAAATGTATATAATAATTTAAATAAAATAGAAATAAATGATTAAAAAAATTAGTAGATAGACGTGGAGGCTTATACAGTTGCATACAATTACATTTTTTTATCAGCAATTAGATTTGATGCCCTAAAAAAAGAAAAAGGATATTATATTGATCTTTCAAATAGATAAGAAAGTAAGTGAATTAGGAATTTGAGGTGCACTTAAAAGCTATAGATTCCATTTGATATTACGTTTGATAAAAGTGTTTTTGGAGAAAACAAATTATTTTTAATTTTTTTGAGTTTTGAAAACTGCTTTTGAACAGAAACATGTAAATAAATATTTTTTCCAGAAACATATTTGAGAAAAAAATTTATAAAAAATTAAAAAAATCAGTCAATTAAATTAAAAAATTTTAAAAAATTCTAAATCTGCTTTTTTAGACACCTAACAACAATCCAAAACAACTCGATAAAATTTATGTGTCATTATGATTATATAAATATTAAGATTTTTATAATTCTCATTATTAAAAGTTGACTTCTAATAAAATATTAAATTTATATTAAGCTACTATTTGGTGACACTTGTTTGATAAAGTAACTTACTTGGAAAAAAAACTAAATTATAATTTCTAAAATAAAAAGTTAGTAAAATTAATTTTTTTTATAAGTTAATAGATTATGATTTTTTTATTTTTTATAAGTCAATGATTTCTTACATATATAATTGATATTTTAATAATTATTATTTCTATTGGTGTTATTTTTTTAACCGTTAAATATATAATAATTATGAGTATTTAATATTATAGTATTTAATATTATTTAAAATTAAATTTATAATAATTATCCATTGAACTGTAACTATTAAAAAAATTCTTCATATATGTATAACAAAAGTGTTAACTACCTTTTATATATATTATATTTTTTCATATATTAAATAATGTGTGCTCCTTATTTTTTCTTGTATGAGTTCCTGAGCATTAAATATAACGATACTTTATCACTAAAAATGATGAAAAAATAATAGATGAAGAAAATATTTAACTTTTATATAAAGATGAAAGTAAATAGGAGTAGAGATGTATATTTAAACATCCTTTCATCTTATCCAACGAGTAGTCGGATTTCGTTGGATAAGATAATGTTACGTCACTTCATCTCAAAAATCGATTATTTAATATTGAAAATCATAACACATTTCTTTAAAATACATTTCCAAACATTCTAATTTTAGATAGATCATAAGATCATGGTAAAAGAAAGTTATATATATATTTCATACAAATGTATTGTTTACAAAAAACTTTCAAATTTATCAAAAAAAACAAGATTTAATTTACATACAAAATGAATATATGAATAATAAAAGATTCAAAAGTGTGAAACCCATTGTGTTAATTGTAACATCCTCTCACTCTAGCCTCAAGTACCTGGATAAGAGAGTGTTACATTGGCTTATTCAAATCATTATTTTAATAAATGTTAAAAAGTCATACATTTTTTTACTTAAAGCTCAAAGATATAAAATGGATAATGTATATTCTATTCACATAAAATAATATTTATAAAACTTCGGGTTAATTACAAAATCATAAAAGATAATTTATGAATCCCAAATAAAGAAATATAAATACAAAATACAAAAAAGTTGTGACCAATGGTTTTTATTGTCGACTACTTTACTGGATTAGGCTACAGCTAGATTTATTTACAAGTTTTAACTATTTTTTTAAATCTGTGTGGAATGAAACTCTCACACTAAATTCTAAGTTTAGTAGTGTGTAAATATAAGACAATATATTATATCATGCAATATGCATTGTCAGATATTGATAACATATAAAAATTCATGCAACATGTTTTATCATGCTTTTATATTGAATATTTTTTATACAATTTATTATCTCATTATTCACTAACATATATATATATATATATATATATATATATATATATATATATATATATATATATATATATATATATATATATATATATATATGTGTGTGTGTGTGTGTGTGTGTCATCACCAATATTAATAATAATGTAATTACTGACTTTAATTATAGTGTTATCATTGACTTTATTAATCGTGTCATCATAGGTATTAATAAATACTCTTATCAGCATATAGAATTATTCAAACTTCTAGTTCTAAGCTAGGTGTTCTAAAACTTAATTAATGTCAATAAAATTCATAAATATAAGAAAATAAAAATATATATTTCTCTATCTTTTATTATCTCAATCATAAAATACTCAACTATGATTTTGTTTGCACATTTGGATAAAATCCACATTATGAGTCTAATAACTCATTTAATTTATCATACACCTCATTTGGATAAAATCTACATTATAACAATCAACCTAATATAACTTAAATATTTAAATTTCATTTCAGTCTGCACTGTTTCAGGGATAAATTGCATTTTATTTTTTACCTCAAATTTGACCCTGTTTTAGTTTGAAGTAAATTAAGTAGTCTTATAAAGATTTTATAGCCTATGATCTTATGTTTAATATACAAAAATTTTGAATTTTGTAGAAAAAAATATACTCAATTAAATACTGACTACTCATAAACAAATTTGCTCAGAATTTTCTAGACAGATTTCAGATTTGAAATTTATGTATTTTTCTGGAAAAAAAATGTAAATATATTTAGATTTTATGGTATAAATAAAAGTTAAATCCTTATATCTTATCTTTTAAACTCAATCAAAGAATACATAAAATGATCACGTAGCCAAATAATCGATAGAAAAGCATAAGTATCAATCCAATTTGAAAAAGTTACAAAAGTTGATTGGACAACAAAAAAAAAGAATTTGTAAGATTTTTGAAATTTGTTTAGTAAAGATAAAAATCACGATTAAGTATATATAATAATGTTAAAAATAATAAATAATTGCTATTGTGATTTAATCAAGCGAATATGACTAGCAAATAAATGTTTTGTTGTTTGTGATTTTAGGTTTTAAATAATTATTTATAGCATCATATATCATATACATAGTAAATGAATGCTAATGTAACTCTCTTTATGAATAGAAAATGACATATTATTTATTTATTTATTTATAAAATTTTGAAAATGATATTTTTTAACTTTTTTTGTAAAATTTTGAAATTTTTTTAGAATTTTTAACCATTAAATTAGTAACGGAATTCTAATAAAAGATTGTATATTAGTATCTTCAAGAATAAATATTTAATGCAAATAAAATTGTTAGTTTTTACTTTATAAAAGCATAACTTAAAATTTTTGTAGTCTCTCGGCAAGCATTTATTTTTTATTGTTTAATTGATGATAAATTAAGGATAAATTATTAGTTTATATTTTATTTTTTTACATATTATATTTTTACGTCGTCATGTTATGCTATGCAAAAAAGCATATACTTACCCGTCAAATCTTTTTATTCTATAGATACAAATATTTCTAAAGGCCAATTTAAATAAAATTGATTAGAAAATATTATTTATAATATTATATTTTCATATAATTAAATATATAATTGTTATACATCAATTTAATAATCAATCAAGTTCAATATTTTTTAAAAAAATTATATGTATATGATCATATATATATATATATACTGCCTGAAAATAATAGATGTTCCGAATGCATAACATAAATAAAATTAAATGTATATAATAATTTAAATAAAATAGAGATAAATGATTAATAAAATTAGTAGATAGACGTGGAGGCTTATATAGTTGCATACAATTACATTTTTTTTATCAGCAATTAGATTTTATGCCCTAAAAAAAGAAAAAGGATATTATATTGATCTTTCAAATGGATAAGAAAGTACATGAATTAGGAATTTGAGGTGCACTTAAAAGCTATAGATTTCATTTGGTATTACGTTTGATAAAAGTGTTTTTGGAGAAAAAAATTTATTTTTAATTTTTTTGAGTTTTGAAAACTGCTTTTGAATAGAAACATGTAAATAAATATTTTTTCATAAACATATTTGAGAAAAAAATTTATAAAAAATTAAAAAAATCAGTCAATTAAATTAAAAAATTTTAAAAAATTCTAAACCTGCTTTTTAGACACCTAACAACAATCCCAAACAACTCGATAAAATTTATGTGTCATTATGATTATATAAATATTAAGATTTTTATAATTCTCATTATTAAAAGTTGACTTCTAATAAAATATTAAATTTCTATTAAGCTACTATTTGGTAACACTTGTTTGATAAAGTAACTTACTTGGAAAAAAAAACTAAATTATAATTTCTAAAATAAAAAGTTAGTAAAATTAATTTTTTTTATAAGTTAATAGATTATGATTTTTTTCTTTTTTACCCTTATTTTTTTTATTGTTTTATAGTAATAATATAATTATAAAATTATTTAATAATAATAATAAAGATAAACGTATTTATTATATTGAGATAAACATTTAATATAATTTATATATTATTTAGTATGCATATATATTATATAATTCGTCTATATTATGTATTTAAATAGATTTTATATGATATTTTTGAATAATATAAACATATCATTTTATATTTTTCAGTCACATTTTTAGTTAGTTTTATCAAACACTTTTAATTAAATCGACTAAATTATCAGCTACTAGATTATCAATTACAACTAGATTATCAACTTACAGTTGAATTATCAACTGGTTTTACCAACCACAACCTAAATATTGAACTCTAATAATACACTAGATACTTTTAACTCTAATCTTTTGAAACTCAAATTAAAAATAATTTAAAGAGTTTTGATAAAATTTTAAAATACTAAAGAAAATTTTCATCATAAAATAAAAATAAAGTTGTTTTCAAATAATTAAATGTCTACCGTGTAAATTACAGTAAATTTGAAAATAATTATAAAAATGTTATTTAGCAACTTTCCAAAACACATTGCGAAAGAAATAAATCAAAATATATCATAAACTTTTAGTAATAAATTGAAATTGAAATTTACATAAAAATGTTCAAAATAGTGATATCATTACTATTATGAGAACGACAATATTAATATTTTCCATCAAAAGTAAAGCAATGCCAATGTTTTTGAATTTTACATTTGATCAAAAGCAACGACAAACCCCAACCATTCTTATGGAAATTGATTTCAACGTACAAAGTGTAGTTTGAGTTTGAGCAAAAACGGCGGCATATCCATATTTAAAGATTTGATGGGGCCAACTGCAAAAAAATAAAAAATAAAAGAACTATAAAGTAAATAATTTTATTCTGAGAAGACAAGAAAATGAAATTATTATGAAAATGAGAAAAATATAAGGGATTAAATAGATTAATTTTTTTTCATGGAGTTGCGGTCGCTACCACCAGCCCCCTCCTAGATCAGCCAGTGGGCGAAAGGGAAAAAAATGGGAAGAATAATAACATATGTAATACATATGAATTCATCGCCATTTTATTAAATTAAATACATTAATTAATAATTAATAATTTTTCTTTATAAACATTTGCTTGGATTGCAAAGCACTTGCTGACTGATAAGGATTTTGTGAAAGAAAAAAGGTAGCGTTTTTATGAAATGGAGCAAAACAAAAACCTTAATTAGTTAAAATGGGAGCTGATTTTGCCTAAAAAGTTAATTTTAGACAAATCAATCATAGTAGAGAAATTAAAATTAAATAAATTATTAATTTATTCGATTAGGACAATAACTTTTTGGCCAAATCAAATTCGTATAATTTTATATATCAATTATTTTCTTAAATAATATATAAATCGACCTGATATTATCTATTATTGTAAAAAGTTTAATTATTAGTTTACAAATATAAATCATATATGCCTGTTGAATCGTCTCACATGTTCTAAAAGTTCATTAAATGTGAATGACAACTAAACCAATGATTTCCTATATATATAATTGATATTTTAATAATTATTATTTCTATTAGTGTTATATTTTGAACTGTTATAATAATTATGAATATTTAACATTATAGTATTTAATATTATTTAAAATTAAATTTATAATAGTTATCCATTGCACTGTAACTATTAAAAAATTCTTCATATATGTATAACAAAAGTGTTAACTTTCTTTTATATATATTATATTTTTTCATCTATTAAGTAATGTGTGCTCCTTATTTTTTCTTGTATGAGTTCCTAAGCATTAAAGATGATACTTTATCACTAAAAATGATGAAAAAAATAATAGATGGAGAAAATATTTAACTTTTATATAAAGATGAAAGTAAATAGGAGTAGAGATGTATATTTAAACATCCTTTCATCTTATCCAACGAGTAGTCGGATTTCGTTGGATAAAATAATGTTACGTCACTTCATCTCAAAAATCTATTATTTAATATTGAAAACAATAACACATTTTTTTAAAATACATTTCCAAACATTCTAATTTTAGATAGATCATGGTAAAAGAATGTTATATATATTTTATATACAAATGTATTGTTTACAAAAAACTTTCAAATTTATAAAAAAAACAAGATTAAATTTACATACAAAATGAATATATGAATAATAAAAGATTCAAAAGTGTGAAATCCATTATGTTAATTATAACATCCTCTCACTCCAGCCTCAAGTGTCTGGATAAAAGAGTGTTACATTGGCTTATTCAAATCACTATTTTAATAAATAATAAAAAGTCCTACATTTTTTTACTCAAAGATATAAAATAGATAATGTATATTTTATTTACATAAAATAATATTTATAAAACTTCGGATTAATTATAAAACCATAAAAGATAATTTATGAATTCCAAATAAAAAAATATAAATACAAAATACAAAAAAGTTGTGACCAACGGTTTTTACTGTCGACTACTTTACTGGATTAGGCTACAGCTAGCTTTATCTACAAGTTTTAACTATTTTTCTAAATCTGTGTGGAAGGAAACTTTCACACTAAATTATAAGTTTAGTGGTGTGTCAACGTAAGACAATATATTATATCATGCAATATGCATTGTCAGATGTTCATAACATATAAAAATTCATGCAACATGTTTTATCATGCTTTTACGTTGATATTTTTTATACAATTTATTATCTCATTATTCACTAGCATATATATATATATATATATATATATATATATATATATATATATATATAACTTTAATATGAACTCTTTTAATTTTATTAACTCATTTATGTCTATAACACATAGTAACCACTGACAAGGATAATAGAGTTGTCATTCAGACATTTATGAGTGTCATCTGGGCATTTATGGTATGCGCATACAAGTGTCATCACTAGCATTTACAAATATATATATATATATATATATATATATATATATATATGTGTGTGTGTGTGTGTGTGTGTGTGTGTGTGTGTCATCACCAACATTAATAATAATGTCATTATTGGCTTTAATTATAGTGTTATCACTGATTTCATTAATCGTATCATCATAGGTATTAATAAATACCCTAATCAGCATATCAAACTATCCAAAATTCTAGTTCTAAGCTAGGTGTTATAAAACTTAATTAATATCATTAAAATTCATAAATATAAAAAAATAAAAATATATATTTCTCTATCTTTTATTATGTCAATTATAAAATACTCAACTATAATTTTGTTTGCACATTTGGGTAAAATCCACATTATGAGTCTAATAACTCATTTAATTTATCATACACCTCATTTGGATAAAATCTACATTATAACAATTAACCTAATATAGCTTAAATATTTAAATTTCATTTCAGTCTGCCATGTTTCAGGGATAAATTGTATTTTATTTTTTACCTTAAATTTGACCCTATTTTAGTTTGAAGTAAATTAAGTAGTCTTATAAAGATTTTATAGCCTATGATCTTATCTTTAATATACAAATTGAATTACTAAATTTTGAGTTTTGTAGAAAAATATATACTCAATTAAATACTGACTACTCATAAACAAATTTGCTCAGAATTTTCTGGACAGATTTCATATTCGAAATTTATGTATTTTTCTGGAAAAAAATGTAAATATATTTAGATTTTATGGTATAAATAAAAGTTAAATTCATATGTCTTATCTTTTAAACCCAATCAAAGAATACATTAATCTGAATTCTAAAGTTTATGTTATAACAATATATGTACTTACTGTTCCATAAATTTCAACATTGCACACATACAATCACTTAATTTAATTTTTACCAAATATACTCTTAAATCTAGCAAACATGCATGCCGATAATTTTATTACAAAATAATGTTATTTACAATAATTTACACGTCAAATGCTCAAATTACTCAATTTAAAAATAAAACATAGGCTATTGCTTTAAGTTATATATAAACCTTTTTTTTCTCATTTATTTTCTATAGGTAGCTTTCTCATTACCTTTATTTTCTTGAACTCCTTTTTGACACTTTGAGCTCCTTTTTGTCACTTTGAACTCTTAAAACGCACAAAATCATCATCAAAATCTTATTTTATCAAAACTCTCATGAAATCCTAAACTCTTTCTACATAATCAAGCTCTAAATGAGCTCAAAACCATGTTTTCATTTGATGAAAGTTAAATAGGAGAATGACAGCTTCTTACCTGTACTTGTTTCTCTTTTTGATCAACACTTGAAGGTTTTCTATTTCCTCTTCTCTTGTTTTTCTTCCTCCTTTCTAGCTTCTTTAAGTTTTTTAGAGCATGACAATGACTTTACCTTATTCTTCTCTCTTTATTTCCTCTTTTTCTCTCTCTAGATTAAGCTTTAGCTATGGTGGTTAGAGGTGGTTGGCGTGAGAACTGATTTTAGTGCAGAAAATGAAAACCAAAGATAAGGAAGAGGAAAGAAAATAAACCCAAAAGTCCTCATATGAGACCCATAACTTTGACCATATATCAATACAGTAGCTTAATTAGCATCTTAATCCTCTTCTATCACACTATGTTCGACCAACTCATATATTAATGTCCACTATATGTATTTAATTGGTATTTATCCTAATTAATAGTTTAATTTTTGGTAAATTATAAATTAACCTCAAAACTTGTCAAAATTTACAATTTAGTCATTTATTGTAATTTAATATCTTTAAACACTTTAAGTACTTTATTAGGCATTTTTCATACTTATTTACCTTTATTTTAATTTTCTCCGGTCAAAATTTGAATTTAGACTTCAATCTGTTCAACATATCAGTTTAGTGATATGCACGACTCAGGACTTAAATTAGCGGATATAACACTAATACTATTGTTGCTTTAATGGTTCAGGTTTCCATTAACTATATCTACAAATTCTATCTACATATTTCTTTTCAATGTATCTGCGTGAAAGAAATACTTTCACACTAAACTTTAGGTTTAGTGGTGCATACAGAAAGACGATAAACTATAACATACAACACTCATTCATATGCACCCTATTATCTACTTATTTCATGGAATGAAATAAACAATATTAATTTCAGTCATCTATATGCATAAGCATCAATATACATATTACAAACTTATAGCCTTTACCATTTTTGCGTCTTTTATCAATTTATTTTCTTTCCTTTTATATAAATTTACCAATTATTTCTTTTACTTTTTTTATCATTCTCTTGTGCCAAAACACCCATATCAGAAACTAGAAGACAAAAAAGAGGAATATGTAAATGGGAGTCAAAATAATACGGATAGTAAACTGCTTACGGGCGTTAAATGCATACGGGCACGAAGCCTCATGTCCTATCATCTTTAATTGGCATGACAACACTCATTCTAGTATAGGTTAGACACATAATAAAATATCAATTTATTTTTCACATTATTGTGAATCATTTTAGTACAACCATAATTTTTTATTCCTTTATCATGATAATCTTATTATTTCAGCATTTTGATTATTCACTGTTAAATCTTTGTTATTCCCCTTTATTTATCATATTTATAAATTACTTTCCTTGAATTATTCATTAATTAATCAATAAATTTTAATGCTAAAAGCTTGATATTCACGGTTGTCACTAGTTGTTCCTGTCTGTAAACTAGTTAAGTGAAACTATTTAATGGTCGTGAATGGATGTCACACCTATGAATAAGATATTGACTATTTCACGATCATAACCAATTATTCATGTCCGTGACATAGCTTCACACTTGTGATCCCTGTTTTACTTTAAGTCATGAATGAATTTGGATGAAATAATAATATTTCCAAACAAAGTTCACGTTTGTGAATCATAAATTCACGCCTGTGAATCACTACTGAAAAACTACCTTCCTAAATCCATTCTCCTTCCTAAATCCATTCTCATTCCAAGGCATGCTAAACATGAATTTCAATATAAGTTATTTGACTTTATTTCAAGCACATACAAGTTTAATTACCCTCATTTTAATACTTATAGGCCATAATTTATAATTAGTTTATAAATAATTCCATTTATCACTTCTAAACCTAGAATTGCATTCAACCCTCAAATTCAATGCATTTAAAGTTGTTATTTACTATGATAGCTAACATTAAACATGCAAACTCACAACAAATTTATAGGCTATTTCCTAAGAGTATGCACATACCTTCTTTGATTTCTCTTTCATCTTCATCAAGCTTTTTTTCCTTTCTTTTTTCCTTTTTCTACTTCTTGAACTTGGTTTTCTTCCACTTGATCAAGTAAAGATATAAAAAATACCATTAAAACATTTCTTTTATAGTCTTAAATCACTCAAAAATATAACTTCCAAACACATATTTTTCCCTCCAAAACAAGCTCTAAGTGAGCTTAAAACACATTTCCCTATGAATGTATAGATTAAGGAAAAACTCTTACCTCCTTTAAACTTTCACTATGGTTGAACCATAGGGGATCTTTCTCTTCTCTTTTTAAGATTGTTTTCCCACTCATTTTTACTTCATTTAGCTTCTCCTAATATTTTATGCATGAAACTACTCTTTCCTAACTTTTTCTCTTTATTTTTTCACTTTTCTCTCTCTTAAAGTGTAGCTTGGCTATGGTGGAATGAAGGAATGGTTTGGAGCTGGTCTCTTAATAGAAAAATCTTGATGAGAAAGATGATAAGGAAGAAAAAGAAGTGAAGAAATGAAGAAGAATTAGAAGTCTTAATGTGAGGCCTACTACTTTGACTTTAATACTTGATATTTTACATAATTACCTTAATTAAATTTAATCCTCTTTTACTATTTATGCATGGACAAACATCAGTAATATGTGATGTCCAATTTATCAATTAAACTTATATCAACCACTAACACTTGTTGGTATGCATACGACCATAATGCTAACATAAAGGTAATGATGGTAGTGGCTTGTGTGACACTTGTGTCGGTGCACTGACTGTTGAGGTAATAGATCTCACATGTTATCCTTGTTTGAAAGAATAAGGTTTGTTGGAACTCTCAACCTGGATTGCTCTTTTGCTACCTAATGGTCTCTCATTATTCTATGGCATAAGTATCCTGGAACCCTTATCTTGTGCTAGTTGCTGGGATGCTAAAACCCTTTCAACTATCTTGGCAGACGCTTATAAATTGGAAAAGTCTATCAGTCATAAAGTTGAGACCTACAACTTAATGGGATCTCTCAATCCATCCTCGAACTGTGTGCACTTTATCAGCATCAGTGGATATAATTCCATCAGTATACTTACACAAATGCCTGAACTCGCACTCATACTCTAATACCAGCATATTCCCCTACCTTAAGCTTAGAAATTTTATATTCTTATTGTTTGTATAGATCGGTAAAATATACTGCTCATTGGACTTTTCTATAAAATACTACTTGGTGAGTGGATATGGTGCCTAGGGACACTGCAACGCTGACCTCTGCCAATCATATGCATTCTCTTGCTATAAAAAAACTGCGTACTCATACTTTTGCTCATTTGTGCAATGCAGCTAGTCAATAATTCTATTTGTTTTTTTAGCCAAAACTCTACCACTGAGGGATTCCTTCTGCCATAAAAGTTCGGAATCCCTAGATTTTGTAGCATAACAAATATCAAGGTATGTGGGGCTGGTGGTGCAAACCTCTGTAACAACTTAACTACATTTGTTAAGAGCTCAGTCTATTTGGCACCAACATTCAACTGACCTTGTGATGAACTGACACCCAATCTAGATGTAGTAGCCTAGTAGCTTGATAACTCAGTCGTGATGATGCCTTTGTCTCTAAGGACTTATTACTCTCTGCCCACTCGATGATAATTTGTTGTGATTCTAAATCCATAACCTACCCATATCATAAAAAGTAGTGGTCATGATCAGTAAGCAACAACTTATATATGCAAATGTGGTCTCACACATGTCATGCAATACTTGTTATTTTCAAAACTCATTTTGAAAACCCAAAATCACCAAAATCGGGCTCTAATATGAAAAACTATGTAATACCCCCTCACCCTACCTAGCAAGTATAGATAAGAGGATGTTATGTCACCTCCTCCCAAAAATCGATTATTTAATATTGAAAACTAGAACATTTTTTTTAAACACATTTCCAATCATTTTAATTTTAGATAAACCATAGTATCATGTAAAAAAAAAATTATACATTTTTTATATAAAGATATTGTTTTATAAAAGACTTTCAAACTTATCCAAAAGCAAGGTTTTATCTACATACAAAATGAAAATATGAATAATAAAAGATTCAAAAGTGTGAAACCTACTGTGTCAATACTGTTGCTGCTTTATTGGTGGTTTCCACTGGCTTTATCTACAACTTCTATCTACAAATTTCTCTTCGCCGTATCTACGTGAGATAAACATTTTCACGCTAAGCTGTATACTTAATGGTGCATATAAAAAGACAATAAACTATAACATACAACACATATTCATATACACCATATTATCTACTTATTTCATGCAATAAACAATGGTAATTTCATTCATCTATATGCAAAAGCATCAAACATATTGCAAACATATAGCCTTTACCAAAATTTATTTTATTTCATTTTATATAAATTTATTAATTATTCTTTTCACTTCTTTATCATTCTCTCATTCCAAAACACACAAACCAGATATTAGAAGAAAAAAAAAGGAACATGTAAATGAGCGTCATGAGACAATGTATATCCAAAATTATACAGGTAGTAAATCATTGTGGGCACTATAACCTACGTGCACTGTGACTTATGGGCATTATAGCCTACGAGTACGAAGCCTACAAGCACTATAGTCTATCATCTCTAATTGACATGTCAACCTATCTATCTATTTTAGTTTAGGTTAGATATATATTATAATCTAATTTTTTTTTCACATTATCATGAATCATTTTCATACAACCATGATTCTTTATTCCTTTCTCATAATAATCTTATTATTTCAGCATTTCAATTATTCACTGCTAAATCCTTGTTATTCCCCTTTACTTTCTATCCGTATTGTAATGCCCATTCATTTAGATACTGATCGCATGTGACCGAGTCAGACACACCAAATCGATCGGAGTTTAAATTCAGGTGCATAAAAAAATAAAAATATTTAAGGGAGATTTAATAAAAATATTATTAATTGAAAATTAAAAAGTTTAGTGATAGAATTAGATAAAATAAAATTGATATATAGACTAAATGAGAATTTATAAAATTGTTTGGAGTTATTTTATAAAAAGAGAAAAATGTGGGATAAAATATGAATTATTCAAAGATTAAAATTAATTATGATTAATTAATAAAATTGACCAATAGGATAAGAGATTAAGAAAAGGTGAGGCCCACAAAAATCAAGCTAATTAAGAAAAAAATCTAAACCTAGAATCTTCCTCATTAATGAGGCATAAAATCAACCAAAAATATCTTTCCATCCTTATCTTTTATGGCCGACTACTTCTTCACCAAGTCTCCATCATTCTTGTTCCAAATTTAGCTAGCAAAAAAGAGTAAAAGATAATAAAAGAGAGAAAAAAACTCAACAAAGTGAAGGAAAATCACTTTAAAAGGGGTAAAAGAAAGGAAGAGAAAAGAAAAAAGAAAAGGAGAATATTTTTCAAGGTGAGTTTTCTTATTCAATTATTTAATTTTCTTTATCATTTGAGATTTAAGTTGGTGATTAAAGAAGTTAGAATTAAAAAAAATAGTCGATTAAAGAATTGAAGAAGTTAGGATTTGTAGAATTGGAAAAAATAAGAATTCTAGATAGCAAAAAAAAAAAACAAATCTTATGATAAAAAATTTTAAAAATAATGAAGGAAATATATGAATAAGGGGCTGCCTAGGTGATGGTAGAATGGAACAAAAAGGAGTTGATTAGATTAAGTGTAAATTAAATGAGATATGTTTGAATGTTTTAGGGCAAATTAAATACAAAGGTAGAAGCAAAGCTTGAGGAAGGAAAAGAAAAAAAAAAAGAAAAATTCTAGTAAGGGGAGAAGAGACTAATAAGGTATGTGCTTGTATGAAAATGTTAATATGTTAATTTTATTGCTTAATCTTTTGTTAATTGTATGATTAAATGAATGGTTGTATTGTTGTATATGTTGGAAACTTTATCATGAAACAACATGTATTAAAATTTTTATAAGTTAAGTTATGGAACTCGAAATTTTATGTTCCTTAATGGATTGAAAACTTAAGACATAAGGATAAAATTTTTATGAAACATGAAAGCTTGATTTTGACCTTAACTATACTTAAATTGGGCGTGAATGTTGGACTTGAAATTTGTTTCGGAATTTTTTGGGTAGAATTAGCTGAACAGTCGATAGTATAATAACTATAACTTTTTTTTACAGAGATAAGAATTAGGTGATTCAAATTGAAAATTAAAGATAAGATATGTGGCTACAATTTATTAGAAGAACATTTAATTAAATTCAGATGATAACATGGCTAAAATTGATATCCAATATAGGACCTAAAATCTGCAGGAATAGGGTTGTTAAAAATTTTAGAGTTTTATATGTAAATTAAATTGCGCCTTATGATATAATATGAATTATATTTATATGAGTAATTATTAAGTCAAATAAGTTATTAAGCCCATAAAATTAATGAGAAAATAAAACTATGAACTAATAATTGTTTGATATAATTTATGAACAAAATGAAATTTTAAGAGATTACTTAAATAAATTGAGATAAAATAATTAAGCCCTAATAGGATAAATGATAAATTGACATGCCAATAAGAGATAAGAAAGACAATGTTCTTTAATATGTTGGCGTAAAATACCGAGTTGGTTTACGTAGGCACTACATGTGCCGAGTTGATTATATATATATAGACATTAAATGTGTCGAGTTGATTTATGTAGGCACTACATTGTGCCGAATTGATTTACATAGGTGTTATACACCGAGTTAAAATTTGCCGGCAGATAATATCTCGTATCCTATCTGATAGTTCTAGTTATTGATATTAGGGGCATAAATTTAAGTAAATAAGTTATAATAAAACTTACTTATTATAATTAACTATAGAATAAATAAAATGAGTAGAATATAGTAATATTAATATTAATGACTCTAGATAGGATTAGAATAATATTAGCAATTAGCATAACTATTATATGTAAAAGAAATTTATGTATAAAAAATCAAAAGAATGTGGTTCAATTTATTACGGGTAAATTTATGATATTTATTTTATTTGATATTAAATGTATGAATGTGTGAAATATTATCAATTGCATGTTAACTTTTTCCTATATAAAGCACTACTAAGCTAATAACTTAGTGCGTGTAGCTTTTCCACACGCAAGTACTAAAGTAATCAGTAAATAAAAATTGTAGCTGTCAGAAAGAGAAAAAAAGTCAGATAATGGATAACAACATTTGAAGATTTTTTTGTTTCGATGTATTAACTTTTATAAAACATATTAGCAAGTTTTATTTTTATATTGAGTGATACTTATATGTTGGAGTCTGTAAATAAAATATTAATTAGTAGAATTTTCTATATATTTTTTGAGAAAATGAAATGGTTTATAATGAATGAATTACATAAATTGGTATAAAATATGTATATATAAAAAGTTAAAAAAAGGAGACTATATTTTAAATTTGTATTCAGATATTTTAAAGTGATAATATATAAAATAATTGTATTAAACAAATTAAACAAAAAATCAAGAGTCTGGTAGTATTTCATTGCTTTACTATTATTAGTAGGGTAAGAAGGTGTTATACGTATACATTATAGATATCATATTTCTAAATTACTTTCCTTGAATCATTGAATAGTTAATCATTAAATTTTAATGCTGAAAATAGGGCATTCGCAATCGTAACTAGTTGTTCATGTCAATGAACTAATCAAGTCAAACTGTTTTATGGTCGTGAATAGATGTTACACCTGTGAATACATTGTGGTTGTTTCAAGACTATGACACAGCTTCACGCCTATGACCATTGTTTTACTTTAAGTAGTGAATGAATCTGTATGAAACAGTAACATTTCTAAAAGAAGTTCACAACCCTAAATCATAAATTTACATACATGACTTTTGATTTATGCTCATGAATCACCGTTGAAAAACTACCTTACTAAACCCGATCTCATTCAAAGGCATACCAAACATACATTTCAAGTCTAGTACATATTCTTGGACTTTATTTCAAGCATATACAACTTTAATTATCCTTATCTAAATATTTGTAGGACATAGTTTACCATTAGTTTATAAATAATTATATTTATCATCTCTAAACCTAGAATTGCATGCAACCCTCCAATTTAATGCATTTAAAGTTGTCATTAACTAACATTAAATATGCAAACTCACAATAAATTTATAGATTATTGTTTAAAATTATGCACATAAATTATTTGATTTCTCTTTAGGCTTCCTCAAGCATTTTTTCTTTTTACTTTTTGAGCTCGGTTTCCTTCCACTTGATCACCTAAATATGTAAAAGAAGACTATTAAAACCTTTCTTTTATAGTCTTAAACCACTCGAAACCCTAACTTCCAAACACATATTTTTTTCCTCCAAAACAAGCTCTAAATGAGTTTAGAACACCATTTCTCAATTATGACTGAACCATAGGGGATTTTTATCTCCCATTTTCAAGCTTCTTTCTCATTCCTTTTTTACTTTCTTTAGCTTTCCTTTGATCTTTTATGCATGAAACTATTTTTTCATAGATTTTTCTCCTCTATTTTCTCAATTTATCTCTCTTAAAGTGTAGATTGGCTATGGTGGAATAAAGGAATGGTTTGGAGTTGGCCTCTTAGCAGAAAAATCATATGAAAAAGGTGATAAGGAAGAAGAATAAGTGAAGAAATAAAGAAGAATTAGAAGTCTTAATGTGAGGCCTACTATTTTGACCTTAATACTTGATATTTTACATAATTACCTTAATTAAATTTAATCCTCTCTTATTATTTATGCATGGTCGAGCATCACTAATATTTGATGTCCAATTTATGTCTTTCATTGTTAAATATTCCGATGAATCTTTAAATTTTTGATAAATTACAAATTTATTTCCAAACTTTTCAAATTTTGTATTTAGATCATTTATCGTAATTTAATATATTTAATCACATTCTACACTCATTTAGACATTTTTAATAATTATTTGTCTTTATTTTAATTTATTTTTAATCAAAATTTGAATGGACTCCAATTGGTTCGAAATGTTGATTTTATGACATGTATGACTCGGGGTCTAAACTAAAGAACATAGCACAAACACCCTAGTAGCCTACTAAAAGACAAAAATATGGGTATTAATCCCATTGTAATAGGAGTGTATACGGTCGGTTCAATTCGATAATTGAAAAATCTCAAGTATTGTATTTAAAATTCAGTATTCTATAAATCCAAGTATTCTATTGTAGTGAAAAAAAATCTCCATATTATATTGTCTTGAAAATTCGGACAATTTGGTATGATTTTTCGGTTTTTTCAGTACTAAATAATATAGTACAAAATAATCAAGTACTCAGATATTTTGAGCTAAATAAAAAGTTCACAAAATCTAAAATTGATATTTAATAATATTATAAAAATCCACAATTATCACATAAAAATGCTCATAATAAACGATCAATCATTGAAGAGTAAGAAAAATTTATAAGAGTAAAAATACAATATTTTCTTATATAGAAGGTTTATAAATTAAAATATTTAATTATAAAGTATAAATATGTAAGTTTGTGAATATTTAAATTATGTATATGATTATAGTGTCTATATTAATTATAAAGTACATAATTATATAAGTTTATTAAGTCTATCAATTATATATAATTTTTTATGAATGTAATTTATATTACTATATAAGTTTAATTAATATAATTGTTTTGATAAAAAAATATAATATATATCGTAAGCTATGCATATAGTAATATTTAAATTTTAAATTATTAGTTATATAAATTCAGAATTATAAGTATATAACTATAAACATATAATTATAAAGTATATGTATGTATGTATATTTGTGATTATTTAATATATATATATATATATATATATATTATAATGTGCACATTAATTAAAAAAATATAAAAATATATAAGTTTATTAAGTATATGATCGATTATATTTATGACTATTTAATTTTAATATATATATATATATATATATAATATCTTCACTAATTATAAAGAATTAAACATATAAGTTTATTAAGTATATTAATTATATATATTATTTATTAATATAATTTAAATTAGTATATAATTTTAATATAATATAATTATTTTGATAAAAAATAATATAATATATATAATGAGCTATGAATATATTAATATTTAAAATTTAAATTATTAGGTATATAAACTCATAAGTATAAATATAAGTTCATAACTATAAATATATAATTACAAAGTATAAATATTTATGTTTGTGATTATTTAATATATATATATATATATATATATATATATATTATGCACATTAATTATAAAAAATATATAAATATGTAAGTTTATTAAGTATATGATCAGTTATATTTAAGACTATTTAATTTATATATATATATATAACTGTAATATTTTCACTAATTATAAAAAATTAAACATATAAGTTTATTAAGTATATCAATTATATATATTATTTATTAATATAATTTAGATTAGTATATAATTTTAATATAATATAAATTTTTTGATAAATATATATATATATATATATATATATATATATATATATATATATATATATATAAAATACATAGTAAGATATGCATAGTAATATTTAAAATTTAAATTATAAGGTATATAAACACAAAAATATAAGTATAAATACATAACTATAAGTATATAATTATAAAGTATAAGTATGTATATTTGTGATTATTTAATTTTAATATATATATATATATATTATAGTATTGAACATTAATTATAAAAAAATATATAAATATTTAAGTTTATATATATTTTTTATTTATTAATATAATTTATATTAATTGTTGACTCATTTTTTTCTAAATAATGGAGAAGATGACTAAAATATATCACTGAAAAACTCTATTGAAACAAAGAAAAGTTGTTAAGAATGTAAAATAGATAAGACAAACAGTTGGTCAAGTATATAATTAGCTATAAATATGTCACATGGATGATAGTTAGAGTTAGCGGTTTTCCAATGATTCTCTTATCTGAGACTCTGAATAAGAAATTCAATTGACTCTTACGAACCATCTTGATATGCATATAATATTATTTAAAAATTTTAAATTCTTAAATATATAAACTTATAAGTATAAATATAAATATATAATTATAAAATATGTAAGTTTTAAAGTATTTAATTTTAATATATATATAATTATAATAAATTATAAAATATATAAACATATAAGTTTATTAAATATATCAATTATATATTTTTTATTTAATAATATAATATATATTAATATTTAAATTTAAAATAATATAAATATTTTGACAAAAAAATTATACAATATAATTAGAACAAATCATAATTTATATTGATTTATCATATAATTATAGTACATTTATTATAAATTAGGTTACATTAATTCACTTAAATTAATTTACCAAATAATTAATATAATTTTAGTTTTATTATATAATACAATTAAAATAAATTATAAATGCTAAAAAATATAATTAGTGATAAAAAATATATAGTAAAAAAATAGAACTAACAATTTATTATAAATATTTTTTTATTTACATATTAATAACAAAAATAGTTAATTAGCTTGATGATAAACTCGTTTTAGATTTACTTGGATGTTATGAATTCATTTTTCTACACCATTATTATAAAAAATTTAGCATATAAAATTATTTTTAGCATTTAAAATTTTCAATTATTTGAATTCTTTACTATTATAAATGTCATATAAATTTTATTATAATTTAATTTTATAGATTAAAGTATATTTAATTATAAGTTTAAGTTATATTATATTTGTATAATAAAAATATAAAAGTTATAAATTATGGTATATATAAATTATTTCATATATATAAGTTATTATATATAGTAAAATTATAAACATATAAATATCGATTTTTTCAGTACAATTATGTTTTAGAACAATTCGATACAATTCAATACAGTTTTAAGTACATATATCACTAAAAGATCCATATTCGTCAAAATTAAAAACAATGGTACAATACAATTCAGTTCTGATTTTTTTTTCTTCTAATTTTTCAGTCCAATTAAAAAATATTCAAGATCCGTATACGGTCTTATATAGAATAGAATACAACGGAGGAAGGGAAAAAGATGCAAAAGCAATGGATTAGTAAATATAGAAGAGAAAAATAAAATTTGGTTCTAAAACTTTTTAAATTTATGCAATTGAGTTACTTAACTAAAAATTATTTTATTCAATAAACTTCATAATTTATTAATTTTATACAATCTAAATTTAAAATAAATAATTAATTTAATTCCTCAATTGAAAATTTATGTATTGATTATTAATGATTAAATACTAAGTATTTTTGTAAATATGGAATGAACGTGAAATTTAGTAGATGATAAAAAGGAGAAATGAATGGTTGAATTGGGTCAATACTTGAATTGAACGGCCAAAATCTCTAAATTTATCTCATTAAGCAACTTGAACTAAGCTGATTTATTGAAAATACTGAAAAAATTTACTTTGATTTTGAGATTAGAGTCAAATTATACCAAAAAAAAAAAGAATTGACCGAACAAAATCAGATTTATAAAACTTCATTTCTTTAAAAAAATGACTAAATCCAAACCAAAACTATGATTCAAGCTAATAATTTGGTTCAACATGAACCTATTAATCCTAAATAAAGGGATGATAGAATAATTATTTTACATTTTTTGGGTAATGAAATTAATATTTAGTATCAACTAAATATTAGGGATGAGAATAACTCATTCTCATTCCATTTACAATTTTTTTTTTCTTTTTACCAAATGTCTTTTTACCAAACGCGCATATAAGATAATGACTAACAAAAATCCTAACTGGTTTGTGTTTGACAAAAATATTATTTTATTTTATTTTATTTTTTTGAATTTTGAAAAACTAAAAAAAATCAATTAATTAAATAAACAATTATAAAACAGTTTTTTTTATACAACGATTCTAAACACCCATTAAATAAAAATAGCATAATTATTTTTTGATTTAAGATGATCAATGTGGCTAGTTGGATAACCTACGTCTTCCCCTTATTTTTCAATGAATAGTATTTTACGTTTTGAATTTTTATCTTTGTCTAATTTTGTTATATATTGTTGGTGTTCAAGAATATAACTCTTAATAATCTACAGACATGAGGAATCAAAAAATCAGATGATCAAACATATAAAATCATGCCCTTTTTCCTATATATGGAAAAAAACTACTATACGGAAATTTATGTCCTGTTTTCTATGGTGCACTCCATTGACCCCAATCAATTTAGAGGAAAAAAAAATACCATATTAATTTTATAGTTTTTTTTTTTCAAAAAGACCCCACTATTTTTTTAATTTATAAAATTCTAAACATTTTTTAATATATTATGACCCATTTTAAATAATGATAATATTATTATATATAAGTATTAATTTTTCACTAACTGATTTTTGGAGAAATTTGTAAATAAATTCAGTTTATTAGATGATTTAGAGGTTAATTTGGTTATATTAATTATTGTTTTAATATTAATCAATATAAATAAAATAACAAAATATAATTGAATTAGTTTGAAAACTTCCTAAAAATTTCTACTTATTCTTGTCAACTCTTTTTTTTTGGGTTGGTTTGGGGGTGAATATACGGAACTCTTTCGAGTAGTAACAAGTAATCAAGCATTTTAACCCAAAAGGCGCTGCTGCGCTAAGTAAAACAGAGAATTCTTACGTCCTCTGCGGATGAAAACAGAGCTGTTTGATTCCGTTAGATTAAGAGTGAAAACCCCAAAAATCTCTTAAAAATCCCTCCTTTTTTCTAAAATTCCAACTCCAAAATCTTTTATCTTTCTATTTCATGGCCACGACCGAGACTGGCCTGCCAGAATCAGCCGACTACGCCTCCACGAATCACCTTCGATCTACAAATTTCCAACAATACGAGCCGCAAACCATCCCGGCCACCGCAACAACAGAAATAGCTGCAACAAATTCGGAACCCGACTCATTTGCTAATAACCCGGAACCTGACTTCACTTCTGCACACAATAAAGCCACCGCCACTACAAGTGCGAGGTGGCCCGGATGGCCAGGGGACTGCGTGTTCAGATTGATAGTGCCTGTGCTTAAAGTAGGCAGCATTATTGGGCGTAAGGGCGACCTTGTTAGGAAGATGTGCGACCAAACTGGTGCTCGGATCCGCGTTCTTGATGCCCCCATTGGCACTTCGGACCGCGTGGTATCTTTCTTTTTATTACAGTTTCTGCTTGTCCTCCCTTTTTCTGCATAGGATTGATTTGATTTTCTCTTTTGGTGTTGAATGTGCTACTGCTTTAACCTGTTGCCGATGGAAAAATTGAGTTTCTTTCAATTTTTTTTCCTTTCCATTTTGTGTAATTATGTTATTAATATGCATTTCGAAAAATATGGTTGAATGGATACTTGATAATTTTTCTTGGTTGCTTTATTTGTTTGGTTTCATATAAAATTTTTCTTGATTGTTATTTATTGATAAGTTTATGATCTCTGTTTTGAAATACTGGCATATTTGAATTTGATTTTGAAACATTTTGTAGTCTATTTTATTTGGATTATCTTTAAGGTATTGATATCTGGAAAGGAAGAGCTGGAGGCAGCTCTATCCCCTGCAATGGATGCTGTACTAAGAATATTTAAACGAGTTACTGGATTACCTGAGGATGATGATAAAGAATCTGGAGCTGCTGGACTTGAGTTTTGTACATTGCGGTTATTGGTGGCATCCACACAGGCCATTAGTTTGATTGGAAGGCAGGGGTCATTAATTAAGTCAATACAAGAAGGCACTGGTGCATCTGTGGTTATATTATCAGAAGGTACGCTTTATATGTTCTATCATATGCTGAGCATTTTGACTAGTACCGCTCCCTTGCCATGCCATCAATGGTATCTAATGGTTGACAATATTATGTTCATTATCTATCCTTGTCTTCTTGAGAGCTACAATTTATCATTGCTCATGCAACTCTTTCTTAAAATAGTTTAGCCGTATAATTTTGGAAGAGAATGGAGATTTGACCTCCTAAAGATCTGGCTTTGTGGCTTTGTGCTCATTTTATATCTAGCGGAATTGTTGTCTGTCATTGTGTTTATTTCTTTTAGGGGTACAATAGGTAGTCACTTTGTTCTTGCGTAATCTCTTTATTCAAGTAGCTCCTTATCAAACTATTGACTATTTTATGGGTTAGACCCGGGTCTTGGTGAAATTCAGTGCGGGTTGCACTGAATTCTTGAAGTATTTATTTAGTTATCCTCTTTGATGTAGTCAAACAAAAATGAAATGTCATGGTTAGAATATAAAAATTTTGTAACTAAAGGATGCCACGCCCTTTATGACTCCTCTTGAAATATGGAAGTGGACGCTAGGGTGGAATAGATGTTGAGACAAAGGGGGATTTATTGCAAATTTCAATATGCTGAGTTTTTGGATTGAGAGGAAGAATAAAAGAAGATTACATTTTCTTGGACAATTTGGAGTGTTCATGCTTCTGTTCTTTACTTTTTTTTTCTGCAGTACTTTTTGTCAAGCTCTGAAAAAAATTTCTTGCCATTGTTAATTTGATGAGAAGAGGAAATGGATGATTCTTTGTTAAGGAGTTTGGTGAATAATTTTGTTCTTTATTGTGTGTCAGAAGTTTTGGTGTCTGATATGTGTTGCTGTTAGGGTCAGTTTGGACTATACGGTGAATATGACTATAGAAGATAATACTTTTTGAGGATTTTATAATATATCAAATCTAGAGAGATTTGAGATAGAATTCCGTTGGCTATTGCATGTAACTTTGTTGGAAAAGAGAGAGAAAACTGTACTCTCAATTTCTTATTCAATAAAATGAATTACACAAGGTTAAATGGAACAATCAAAGAGTAGAAAAAGGAAAAAAAATAAAAATAAAAAAATAAAAAGGAAACAAATACAAAAGGAAATAAAATAATGACCTGATTTTATGAAATAAAATCTGCTAACTTTCCTACACTCCCCCTCAAGTTGGGCATGATTGACATCTATGCACTTTGCTTATTAGATATTCAAAGTTGTGTCTTGTAAGACCCTTGGTTAAGATGTCGGCTTTTTGTTGACTAGAAGGAACAAATGACAAATTAATAGTTCTAGCTTCAAGTTTTTCCTTTATGAAATATTGATCAATCTCAATATGTTTTGTCCTATCATGCTGGATAAGATTGTGAGCAATACTTATTGCAGCCTTACTGTCATAGTATAGTTTCAAAAAAAGTTCCGCCTTCTTCTTGAGCTCTTTGAGAATTCTATGTATCCACAATACCTCACAAATTCAGCCTCTACGCTACTCTGGGCAACAACACTTTGCTTTTTGCTTCGCTAAGTAACCAAGTTCTTCCATACGAAGGTACAATACCCTGAATTAGATCTCCTGTCACTTACTGAATTTGCCCAATCTGCATCAATAAATACTTCAACACTAATTTGATTAGTTTTCTTAAAAAACATATCTTTTCCCAGGAATAAACTTCCAATATCTTAAAATCCTATATACAGTATCATAGCATGCATGAATTAACTAACAATACTGACGAAGAAAGCAATATCCAATCGAGTATGGGACAAGTAAATTAATTTGTCGACCAATCTCTGGTATCTACCAGTATCAACAGGAACATTTTCTTTTTCCCAAAGTTTTGCATTGGGATCTATAATAGTCTCATCCGGTCTACAACCCCTCATTCTAGTCTCTTTCAATAGATCAATGATATATTTACGTTGAAATACAACAATTCATTTCTTTGAATGAGCAATTTCCATTCTAAGGAAATATCGTAGAGCTCCCAAATCCTTAATCTCAAATTCTAATGTAAGACTCTTTTTTAATTATTCAATTTCAACCACATCATCACCTATCAGAACAATATCGTCAACATGAATTATTAACATAACAACCTTTCCTTCATAATATAATTTGAAAAACAAGGTATGGTCAACTTGTTCTTAAGATTTGTGCAAATTTTTCGAACCAAGCCCTCGAAAACTGTTTGAGATTATATAGTGACTTTTTTAGTTTGCATACTCTATAGCTAAAATTTTCTTCGAAATTCGGTGGACTATTCATTTATAGTTCCTCCTCCAAGTCTCTATTGAGAAAGACATTCTTCACATTTAATTGCTACAAAGGTCAATCCAAATTAGCATCACTAGATAAAAGTACTCTTACTGTGTTCAATTTTCCAACAAGAGCAAAAGTCTCAGAATAATCTATGTTGTATGTTTGGGTGAATCCCTTAGCCACCAACCAAACCTTGTATCTCTCCATTGAGTCATTAGAGTTATTTTTCACAGTGATGACCCATTTACAACCAACAATAGACTTCTCTGCTGACAATGCCACAACACTTTAAGTATTGTTCTTTTCAAGAGCTCTAATTTCTTCAACTACTGTTTCCTTCTACTTTGAAAAATTTAGAATCTCTTGTACATTGTTAGGAATTTTTACACTATACAATTGAGATGTAAATGCAGCAAGAGATGAAAATAATTTTAAGTATGACACAAATTTAGATAAAGGATATCCAGTGCAAGCTCTAACTCCTTTGCGAAGGGCTATAGAGATATCAAAGTGAGAAGTTTCAGAAAAAGAATGAGAATTATCTGTACTAAATTTGGATTGTTGGTTTGTCCCCAATTCGAAATCATGGTCGTGCTAAAGAGCCAATTTCGCTTTCATTTGCTTATAATTCTTTTTCGAGTAGACAATCCATTTTCAAGTTTGGTCACTTTAGAATTATCATGTTGTGGCATTATAGTAAGTTGTCATTTGTTCTCAATTTCCAGAGATTGTTGTTCAAAATTTTTGATTTTCAAATGTAGGCTAGACTTAGGAGAAACATCACTCACAATAAGAAAAGTGTCAATAAGTAAAATTTGGCCATTTGCTGTAAGTACACTAGGCTCAGAATCTTGGGAAAGAAAAACATCATCTGAAAAAAAAAATTGCAAGAATTAACAAATGAATATTCCTTACAAAAGATGAATATCCTTAAAAAAAGATTGTTTTTCAAAAAAAAGTGAGATCCATGGTAACAAAAAATTTCTTTGTCATTGGATCAAAACATTTATTGCCCTTCTGATTTGGGGAATAACCAATAAAAACACATTTTATAGCTATGAGTTCAAGCTTTCTAGGTTTTCTATGTTCATGAATAAATGTTGTACAACCAAATATTTTAAGAGGAAGATTAGCAGAAAGTCTAGTATTAGAAAAAAAAATCAATGTGAAAACTTGAAAAAGAGTTTGATATTGTAAAACTTTGGAGGGTATTTTGTTTATTATGTATGTTACAGCTAAAACAACCTCTCCACACAAATATTTAGGAACTTTGGTTGTAAAAAATATTGCACAAACCACCTCCAATAAATGCTTATTTTTTCTTGTAGTAATATCATTCTGTTGAGATGTATCAATGCAAGAACTATGATGAAATATTCATTTTTCAAGAAAATTTTTTTCCAAATTTTTTTTTCCAAGATCATGTTGTAATATTCTTTTTCATTGTCACTTCTGAAAACTTGTATATTGGTTTGAAATTGAGTCTACACCATAATGTAAAAATTTTTAAAAACTTGTTCAATCTTTGATTTTTCTTTCAATAAATATACCCAACAAAGATGATATGATCATCAATAAAAGTAATGAATCATTTCTTGCCAAAAAGGTATACTTATCTTGTTAGGACCCCAAAAATCACTGCGAATTATTGTGAATGGTTTTGATGTTTATATGGTTGTGAAAGAAAAAAAGTGCGATAGTGTTTTGCAAATTCACACACCTTACAATGAAATAAAGATGAGTCTTTATTACCAAGTAATTTACGAAACAAATATTTTAGATATTTAAAACTTAAATGACCTAATCTAGAATGTCATAACATAATATTATTATCAGAAATAAAGATTCAAATCAGGTACTTGTTTGGTGGGATTGTTGGCCTGCCCGATTCAAAACTATTATTAAAGAATTATAGTCCTCTACTCTATTTGACACGGACAATCATCCTTCCCAAGGTCAAATCCTAAAACATATAGTGAGTTGGAAAAAAAATAGTTTGACAATTTTGATCACATGATAGCTTTACTAACAAACATTAAATTACAAGAGAGTTTGGTAACATCAAGAACATCATGAAAAGTAAGTGATGGAGACACTAAAATAGAACCTTCCCGAGGTTAAATTCTGAAACACATAGTGAGTTGGAAAAAAAATAGCTTGACAATTTTTGATCACAGGATAGCTTTACTAACAAACATTAAATTACAACATGAAAAACATTGTGAAGAGTAAGTGATGGAGACACTAAAATATAACTTTTTTCTGCAATAATTAAAAGAGAGTTATCTGCAATTTTAATTTTTTGATTACTTACGCAATTGACTAAATGAAGAAAAAAGATTTGATGATCCTGTCATATGGTTAATTGCATTTGAATCGATGATCCAGGTATGATCAAAATTGACATTAATGAGAGCAGTTTGCAGGTAATTACATTTTTGAGTTAAAGAACAATAATGAATTTTTTAAGACTCAGTAACCTTATACAGTTGGTTTATCAGTTCTTTAATGCAAGGAAACGAACTTCAAAAAGACTGTTGCTTCTTATTTGAGACACTGGCTTGAAGTGTACGCCTTTCTTCGCAATAATTTTTTATAAAATTTTTAGGCTTGCCATATATTTTCCAACATATTTCCTGCATCTCTGCTAGTTGTGCCTATTAGATGTGTCTCCCGCTGATTTTGGCTTGCCATTAATAAATCCTAACACTAGTAGACAAAAAAATCCCTCCAAATCACTTCGATATTCACCATAAACCCATAAATATTATGTGGAAGGTCAGACGATGCCGGAAAAGAAGATCGGAGTTGATTTCGCTATCTGATGCGCCTCCACACGCCGGTGCATGAAATATGCGGCAGAAACAATAGGCAGTGCGTGTGGTTCATGTGCTTATTTTCAGGTGACCGGAATTTGGGGACATACTTGAATTTTGGCAGCGCTCCTCCTTGTGTCGGTAGTGAGAACAAAAAACACCTCTAAGGTGGTGGTAATGGTGAGGCAGCCCTATTCTAGGTTTTCATAAAAAAACTAGATTTGAGTTTTTTTGAATCTGACTCTGATAGCATGTTGAAAAAGGAAGAAAAAACTATACTCCCAATTTCTTATTAAATAAAATGAATTACACAAGTTTAAATAGAACAATCAAGGAACAAAAAAAGGAAAAAAATAAAAAGGAAACAAATATAAATGGAAATAAAATAATGCCCTGATTTTATGGGATAAAATCTGCTAACTTTCCTACAAACATGAATACTCTGATGTAAGCTTTCTGAATAAGTGTAAAGACATGCTTATATAAACTCATTTTTGAAAAAATGGACATTAGTTAAAAACCTTTTTCTTTTCCAAAATTTCGCTAATACTTTTTTTTTATTTCCTTTTGAGGTTTTTAAATTGTTTGCTTCTACAGCACGTGGGTCAGATTCCCATGATATCCTTTATTTATAAATTATTCTTTATATGTAAAATTCTTGCCTTTTCTATTAGCAAAAATATTTGGAGAAAATATTTGTAGATCAGTGACTTGATTTGATGACTACACATGTTATTTAGAGCTATTAATCCCTGAACTTATTTATTCTTCGTACCTTTTATTCAGACTTAATGCCATCTCTTGGTCTAGTTATTGATCAAGTTGGATTGGGACATCTTGGAGGTCAGGTTTTTGGTTGATTCCTAAACTAGCATTCAGGAAAATTATCTGTAAACAGTAAAGGGTTTAGGTTCATTCCTAAACTTTCTTAATCCAGGGGCATCATGCTCAAGACATAAGCAGCCCACCTGGGGTTGAATTGCATTAGTCATTCCAATAAACAGCGTTGCAAGCATTGCAAGTATGGTATTCTGGGTCAAAAGGAGTCTTCAACCTCATATTCTTAGTCCTAAAAGAATTTCAACTCATAAAAAACTCTGTTAATTCATATTTTTCTAAACTAATAAGGATTCAGAAATAAACTGAAAGGATATCCAAGCACCGCATTTCAGTAAGTTTGAAAATTGCAGAATTCCCATGCATCCGTAAATTAGAACCAGCAATTTAACTGCTCAGAAGAATATCAAAACAAGATTCAATACTAATTATATTGTTATCAAGGTCCCAACAATGCTTCCCATTCTTCAACATGTCAAGTGCCTGGGTCAAAGCTTTGGCGTGCCTTTGGTAAACATGCTGCCATCTTGCTCAAATCCTAGCCTCCAAAAAGAAAAAGAAATAAGAAGTATGATTGCTTCCATTTTGTTAAGGATGTCATTTTAAACCATTATCAATTTAGCAGGTGATAACTCACTGTTCAGTCATTTTCAATGCAGCATGTGATAACTCACTCTTCACTTTTCATTTTTGTTTCTTTTGCCCTTTTTTATATTACAAAAGTACCATGGAACTCAGTCTGTTGCGTGAAACTTGATATTTCTAGCATGCATGCAAATTGTTTACGAATTGTGGGAAGTTAGGAGTTCATGATCTGTGGTTTCTAGTTTTAGGTTTACTCCAATAATTTTGGAAGTTACATGCATCATGAAGTAAGCTGTGCTTGCTTAGTTACGATTCCTTATTGCTCATTATTTGGTTTATTTCTGCTTCTGATAGTTTTTTCAGGAAATTTTGTGCAATTTATGTTACTAAATATTGCCATTCCTCTGTTTTTGGTTGTATAATCACTTGCATTTATATGCAACATTATTTTTCCCTTACCTCTGAATTAAGCCACTAAATTGAGATCCTTGTGTTGCTAGACAGAGCACCATTTTATGTTGCTGCAGATGAGAGGATTGTGGAGTTGCAGGGAGAAGCTTTGAAGGTTCTTAAGGCTTTAGAAGCAATAGTGGGTCACTTGAGGAAGTTTTTGGTTGATCATAGTGTTCTTCCTTTGTTTGAAAAGAATGTAAGTCTGATTGCTATCAGTTGTCAATAAATTGCATTTTGAATGCAAAAATGGACTAAGAATTGTCATTTTTGTTTATAGTATAATGCAATAATCTCACAAGACCATCAAGCAGAGATGTCAAGGGACAAGTCATATTTGCAGAATGCTTCTCAAGGTGTTGATACTGATTATCCTCTCTCAGCACAAAGGGGGGCATTGATCTTTGAACGTGAAAGTCCACTAGAGGCAAAGGTTTCACCCTCTAGAATTTCACTTTATAGACAAGATCTTGCATTTTCATCGATACATTCTTTACCCAATCATAGAGGTGGTCCCGTAATCACTCAGGTTGGTGGTTTTATTTTTAATTGAGTTTTAATTCTTCGCCTATGCTTATCTTTGTATCTATTCTCGACTTGGTAGTCTGGTGTTTCCTTTATGTGGCAGGAGAAGGGGGTTGGGGGGGAGGGGAGTTTGCTGACTGTATTGTGTTTATGTTGGTATTTTCTTGTCATGTGCAATAGATCTTAATTAAAGGAAGTTATGCGTTTTTCCTCTTTTTTATTTTTGTAACCTCAAATCCAAAAATTTTCAATGTCTAAATATACAAAGTAAAAGCTCATGCATTGTAGATAGATCTTATCACACTTACAGGCCCAAGTACTAGCACAACCTATCCCGTTGCCTGCTAATTTTACAGGCATGGAGATTAACGTTTTTCTCCTAAACCCAGCCAGCTTGACTTAAAATTTTCACATAAATTTTGTACATATATATATATATATATATATATATATATATATATATATATATATATATATATATATATATATATATATATATATATATTTTACATTGGGCTGGGCTGGGCTTGGATAAAAGTATAGGATTGAATATTTGGGCTGAGCTGGGTTCATGGTCAGGAAAATAGTTCAGGCCCTAAGTGAAAATCCCAGCCCATCTTTGATGCAATGGGAACAAGAAATTAAAACAAGCCTTAGGACGCCAATAACTTTGATAGTTGATTTGCTTATTGCTAGATCCAACATTTTTATCTTACATACAAATTTACACCTTAATTGCAGGATTACAATAAAAGGGATTGTTAAGATGACTAACACTTGTTGTCAAATGTGATACACGTGATTAGAACTTCTGATGCTTTAATACTTTTGCTAATAAATTATAATTGTTAATGCTTTGGAGTTTGGACAATGATTTTAATTTTTATTACTTGTTACTAAAAAAATCTTATAATTCTTAAGTGGATGAGTGTCATTGGTTACTTCTTTTGGTGTTTTTGGCAATTATTTATGGGAATTGTACTTTGCAGGTTTAGAATTGAGCAGAGAGTAGTTCCTTTGTGTCTGTTGTAAATAGAGCATGGTGGATTTTTTATGTTGTGTTATAATTGTACCCATTAGAATTGACATGGAAGTTGGATGAAGTGTGTATTACACATCACTGATATTTAAGCACTTATTTCAACCATGGCAGATTACAAGGTTGAAACCTTTGCTTGTGCTGGTACATGAGGTGTCTAAGTAAAAGAGATAGAAGCACTTTGCTAAGTCCTAACTTTGCTAGTGCAGCATGCTAACTGGACTATTTGTAAGACAGGAATTTAAATTTGGGCTCATTGTTTCAATTAATATAAACATAATATTGAAACTTATTACTTCTGCTTTCACTGCAGCTGACACCATCATTAGATTAACTGTTGTTTTTCATCAAATTTGGTTAGTTTAGTTTTAATATCAATTGGTTTCAAACAGGATCTGAAGAGCTTCAATTTGCATGTTTCTTCGTATTTATTTTTTGTCAGTGTTATTCATGTCACTTGCCATAGTTTACTGATTTTTTTATGGCATCTTCTCTATGCTTTTTACGTATGCTCCTTTCTTTCTCTCTCTGATACTTCATTTCGCTTTCCTGTGCGTCTCTCTCTGAAACTTCATTTCTCTTTGTCAATGTTACATATTTTTTGTCACTGTTATTCTTATCAATGGCCATAGTTACTGATCTTTTTAGGCTAGATTCTCTATGCTTCTCACATATGCTTCTTTCTCTCTTTCTGAAACTTCATTTCTCTTTCCTGTGCTTCTTTGCATTGGTTCTTGGTTCTTATCTTCTAAATGCTCTGTCCTGAGGCTTTATTTCAGAACTCGAGTATTAATGCTATAAAAGTTTGCTTGGAATTGATTTATAATGGACTTTTAGTGCAAGGGATGTGATAGAATTTGTGCTGCTAAGTGTTTATTTATTTAAATTATGATGAGATTGTCCTTTGTTTGTCATTCAATATTGAATGGTTCTAACTTACAACTAGATTTATAAATTATTATATGCACAATTTGAGTGTCTAAGTAACTATTTAGATTCCACCATTGAATGGTTCAGGATTTTTCGGTAGTCTGATTTGAGTCAAAATTTGGTTTAATTGGATTTGGATTCTTGATGCAATCTGACATTGCAATGGTGGCAATTTGGTGGTCTGTTATTTGTTATATTTAGCTTCTGGGGAAAAGCAATAGATGCAATCCCTCGTTTTCTGTAGCCTGTTTCTTTTTTTACATTTTTCAGTGTACATGGTATGTGTGTGTGCAAATCAATTCGGGAAATACTTCAGTACTGCATGTCTTCTTTTTAGCACTGACATTGTTATACCTGGTGGTGGCTCATATTAACAGATAACACAAACTATGCAAGTACCAATTTCTTACGCTGAGGAAATCATCGGGATTGGAGGGAATAATATTGAATATATTCGTCGTACCAGTGGAGCCATTGTAACTGTGCGAAGAAACGGATTGCCGGATGAAATAACTGTGGAGATCAAAGGCTCGGCATCAGAGGTTCAGATAGCTCAACAGCTGATTCAGGTAGGCCATTTTACTGAGTCTACTTTTCTCATGTTGCTAGGGTTCTACAATGACTTGTTTAAACATTAAGCATGCACCTATGAATGTAATTGATTGAGTTTCAAGATACAACATTCTGTTCTTTGAACTGGGTAATTTTTTCGTTTTTTTATTTTTTATTTCCTGTATTTAGCACTACATGTAGCAATTGCTAGTGGACTATGCACTTTCTTTGTCGCAGGAATTTTTAGGGAATTACGAAGAACCAGTGACAAGCAGATATAGCAAGTATGACAGCAGACTGAGGTCTTTATACTATCAGTTGGATGATACACCTTATTCTCCTTCACATTTGTTGTCCGGAAAATCCTTTAGAGGTTATGGGTTTTCCTAGTTTAGGAGGCTAAATCTAGTATATGGGAGTATTTCTTTTAGATTAATTTTCAATTCTAATCATATTTGGTGACTTTTTTTTTTGTTTTGATAAAAAAGAAAATATATTAATTTAGTGCATATAAATTTGAAGCAGCCGAGTGCAGGGACAATTTATCGGATTGGTTTGGATTTTAAAAATATTTTCCAAAGTGGTGTTCAATGGAACTTCATTGCAAAAATGGTGTTCTTGACCAGTTCTTGTTTTTATTTATTTAATTCTGTGCAGTTTATTTTATTTTTTAATATTATGCCAACTTTTGACCTGAGAAGCCATGGACAGAAAGATGAATTTTCGGTTTTTGGATGGATTCTCATATTCATTGTTTTGGGTTTGAGTGATGGATTTTAAATAAATAGATTTTGAAATTTATAAATTATAAGAATTTTATCATTTGGTTTGATTATAAAATTTAGAGATTGATGAAATAATTTCCCTTGTAATCATGTTTGATTCAATAATTATACTCTATAGATTTAATAATTAATTTTCAATTTTATCATTATCATTAAGTAAATATATTTTTTTTGTCAGGCTTATATTTAATTGTAAAATAAGAGTAAATTTTCTAAAAAATGCAATTGATGAAATTATTATTATTGTTAATTTTGAAATATTTATAAATTTTTTTCTTAAAATTCTATATAAATTCATTATATGTATTATATTTATAAATAAATTAATTCATTAATATTTTTTAATTGATATTCAGGTTAATATAAATAAAATAAGTAAAAATAAAATAAAAAAAATTAACAAATGATTTTTGCTGTATTTTTAGACTTAATGATAATTTAGGAATATTATTAATTTATTAAGGATAATATTGAAATAATAAAATCTGACAACAATTCTTTATGGATGAAAAATAATGGATTTTGGACTTTTTTAAATTCTTAAAAAATGAGTGATTTTGGTGGATGAAACTTTTTTCAAAATATATAAATTTTAATATTTTTTAAGGAGATAAACAATAAATTTGATATAAATTTATAAATTATTATAATTTACTCATTTAAAATCTCTTAATATAAATATAGCTTTAACCTTTTTGGAAATGAGAGGAAAATAAAAGTGAAGAGAAAATAATGGTGTAACATGAGGAATGATTCTCACTTTACTTTACTTGGAAAAAAAAGAAAAATAAAGAGAAAAAGTAAATTAACTTTTAATTTTTACATTTTTTTCCTCTTCAAAACGGGGAGAAAACATGAAGGATTGCAAGAAAAATATTACTATTGTCAATAAAATTATTTTTTTCTCATTGATTATTATAGTAAAGTATTTGTCATTTTATAAAATGATGAGTAAAATAATAAATATATAATATTATAACTTTTTTTATTCACCATAAATTATTTAAATAAGGAAAAATAAATCTTTTTTTTCTTTTATCTCTCTTGTTATATTACTTTAATCCAAAACATCAATTAAAAAAATAAGAAAGAAAAATAAAATTTATTTTTTCTCATTTTCCCTCTCCATAAAAAAGCTTACAAACAATAGTGAGGAGAAAGAAAAATAAGGATGAAAAAAATAATTATTTTCCCTGTAAGGGTTAGAGCAAAAGACACTAATCAGTTAGATACTTTTAATATTTTTGTCATAATTTATTTTTAAAATAAATTTTAGATCCAATTCATTAATAATTTTTATTTATGATCTCATTAAATTTTAGTTTAATTTTTAATTTAGTTATAAAAAAATAGTGCATAATCATCTATAATATAAAAATTACAATAAAAATTTATAATAAGTAACGATTTTTAAAATAGGATGTGAAAGAAAATTTAGAGAATAAAATAAAGTGAAGTGAACGATTTAAATGAGAATTTATTTTCGAGCATATTCTTCCAATCAAATATATTAATTTATTTTTTTAATTATTTATTATAATATATTTTTTTCAATCATAAAATCGCACCATTCCACTCCATCTTAAGAGAAGGTTAGTCCACCATTTACCACTGCACTAAGTAGTGGTATTTGATTTAACTTTCATAAAATTTTATATATAAATCAACCACAAATGGCTATTTATTTTATTCAAGAGATATATTATTCAAAAGATGTATAATTGATAAACTTAAATTTAATTAATTATATTTTTATAATCAAGAATATTTTAAAGTTAAAATATGAAAATTACAAATTACTAGGTTAAAAAAATAAAAAAGAATAAAGTTGAAAATTAAAAAAGAATAATTTTTTTTAAATAAAAAAGTATAAAATGTAATTTTCTCAATGCTTTTAGAGTTTCAGGGTATATATATATATATATATATATATATATATATATATATAAAGCTGCACATAGTTAAATAAGAAAAATCAACAAATTACATAAAAATTTTCCACATTTAATAAATTACAACCATAAATAAAATTTTAAAAAATTAAAAATTTACTCTATATCATTTGATAAAAATATTATTTGAAATAATAATTAGAAATATTATAATTTAAATATACTGATTATTTTATAATTACAGTCATTTGTAATAATTTGTAGTCCTAAATTCTTATAAAATGTCATTAGACTATACATAAAACTCAAAAAAATTTAAACAAAAATATTTCAAATATAGAAATATCATATGGTATATTGCACTACAATATTTGAAATTCATACAATATTAAATAAATGAGTATTATCTCAAATAACAATGAAGTAAATTGTTAATTTTTTAAAATTTTATTTTTTGTTTTAATTTGTTAAAACGTTTTTTGTAATTTGTTCAAAAAGATAATCAAAACTAACTTTCGGTTCTTAGCCAATAACACCACTTCTGTAATTAAGTTTCGTTGAACACCACTGGGAAATATTTTTAAAATCCACACCAATATGAGAATTGTCCCTCGAGTTCAAGAAAAAAAAAAAAAGGCAAGAAAATGAGAGAATTGTAGTTTCTGCATTTTTTTTCATTTTTGATATTCATCTAGTAGTACTTATGTGTGAACATATTGTTCATATTCTTTTTGATTTCATTCAAAGTGTTTAAAAAATCTAAAATACAAAAATCCAATGCAAATTAACTTTCTTTGGTTATGTTTAAAAGAAAAAAAAAATTATTGGGTCAATTTTTAGCTTTGGAAAGTTTATAGTTACAATATTAAACTTATTTAACATTTATTTTGTGTAAAATTAAAAATAAATAAAAAAGTTATAAAGATTTATTTTGGTGAATATTTTTACATTAAATAAAAAATTATAAAATAGTATAATTTGTATGTTGAAACTCTAACAAATTAATTAGATTCAAATATAATTAACATAAAAATATAGAGCAGTAAACAACTCCATATTATCAAATTTAAATTTTTCCACACAAAAGGCAACTAATTAATAGATAATGTTTGTTTGTACCCCACAGGTTTAGCCTGAGGGTGGGTACGTACATCGATTTGAGATAAGACTCAAAGTTCGATTCCCCCTTTACAGTTATGACTCAAAAAAAAAATAGATAATAGGTATGTTTTGATATTGCATTTATTTTTAAATTTTTTTAATTTTGAAAATTGATTTCGGAGAAAAATAGGTAAATAAATATTTTTTTTAAAAGTAGGTTTGAGAAAAATAATTTATAAAAAATTAAAAAATTCAGTCAATTAAATTAAAAAAATTATAAACATATTTTTTAAATACCTAACAGTAATTCCAAACACATTCATTATCTGTTTACTTTTTTGGATCATTCACTTCTACGAGACCATTTCCATAGACATGCCATTATATGCCATTGCACCAAAACATGAAAAAAAAAAATAATTTTAAAAATAGAGTTACAAAAATCAGCACAAAACATCTGAAATTATTGAATGAATCAGTTAGAGTTACAGAAAAAAATGTATGATGAGAAGACAGAGAGAATAAAGAGGGGGAGGATGATTGCATTTGCATGAAACCGAAACAGAAAGTTAGCGAAATTGTCAGTTCTGATTTCAGTGGTTACAACTGGTCGAAACAACTTTTTGAGCCGATATTAGATTTATACCGAAATTTTCTGACCTGAAACCGATATAGTTACTTTTACTTTTATGCAATTTGATCCCATATTCCTAAATTATTTTCATTGAACCCCAAATTTATATCTTATTTAATAACGTAACATTTTCCCTCTCTCGTCTTCTCCGAATCTGATAATTCTATTTTGTTGGCGTTTAAAAAAAAAAAAAAAACTGAAACCACCCATTAATTCATCCATTATTCAACAGACCCAACACTGTGAAAGAGAAATGCCAACCTTAAATCTCTACACCAACATACCTGTTGATGCTGTTACTACCTCTGATATTCTCAAAGATGCTACCAAAGCTGTTGCTAAAATCATTGGCAAACCTGAATCCGTTGAGTCCCCTTTTCTGTTTTCTTTCTTTTTTCTATGAAATTGTTCTTCCTTGCTTGCCTTTGCACTTGCCGTTTGGTGGGTTTTTGTCATTTTTCTCTTCTATGACTATCTTGTGTTCGACGAAATTACTTTGTGAATTGGATCGTCTTATTCATGTGTTTTCTTCTTTAATTTGTGCAGTATGTGATGATTCTGTTGCATGGTGGAGTGCCTATTGCCTTTGCTGGTACTGAAGAACCAGCTGCATATGGAGAATTGATCTCCATTGGGGGGCTTGGTCCGAGTGTTAATGGAAAACTGAGTTCAACTATTGCTGAAATTCTTCAAACAAAACTATCCATTGATAGCTCTCGCTTTTATGTAAAATTTTATGATGTTCAGGTAATAAACTTAATGGCCTTGCTGTTTTCATTGTTTTGGCCCTTTTTCCTTTCATTTTCTTTGCTGGTATATCTGTCCTTCAAATTTCTGATGTGAACTCCTGGCATGTCTTGTACTGCATACACAAACTTTTAGTGGTACTGCTGAACAACAAAATTAGTTCTCTTATGGGGAGAAATATATACTGTAGAACGATGAGATATACACTAGTTACTTGAGATATTCCTGGGATGGAAAGATCTTGGAGGTTGTTAGTAGAATCAAAATGGAGAAAATTATATGGATAATTTCTTCATTGTGCTGCTGTTGTACCAATACTTATGGAAAGGAATAGGAACTTTTCTAATATTGCTATAGGTCCGTCTTGGTTTGTACTTTAAATAGTGCTAGTGTCATGAGAAGCAACATGCTTACATATTTGAAAAACTTACAGTTGTTAAGTTGTGAAAAAGCACTCGATGATCGGAGCTCAACTAGAAACATCTGATTTTTTGAATGAGTTTATTAAAGACAGTAATTCAGCAATACATATGGATTTATACATGTGTTGTAACTGCTATATGATGCTGTAAAGCATTTGTTTGATTAAAATTAGATGGGGAAGATTTGTTCAGATATAAATGGAGGAACTAAGTAGCTTGTACGTAGTGCAAATAGGCAATGCTAAATCCGTACTCCAAACATTCTCATGAATCTTTTATTTTATAAAAACCTTGGATTTTCTGAATCTGTCATAAAAAAGAAAAAAAAAGGACAAAAAAAAGGCCTGTACGCCTCAATTTGTATCACAACTTTCAGTGAAAAATGTTAGCTAAAGGGTCAATTTGGTACAGAACTTGTTCACAATGGGCAAATTGGCCTAAAATTAACAAAATAAAAGTTACATGCCACCTAGGCCCAAAAAAGAGTTCTGCATGCCTGAATTTGTTTTATAACTTTAGACTGACAAAAATATTTGACCTCTAAACTCTCTTTTTAATTCACGATAATGTTGAACATGGTAATTGATATTTTATCTATGTATTTTTTATTTCTCATGAGGAATATAGTCTGCAAAGGTGCTGATAACAACAATGGTTATTGTCTGCAACAATTTTTTTTTTTTAATTTTTAAGATGTATACATATAGATTATGCCCATAAGTTTAGCTTTTAAGATTGTTAAATTTTGTTGGCAAATTTGTGTTTAGTACTTCAATTGTATATGTTATGTCAATATGAAATTTGTGAACATCTTAAAGAGTTTGATTTTGACAATATTGTCTGGAAATAAAAATTTGGTAAGGTTAACTTTCTTGAAACAAAATTAAAAATAAATGATTTTTCTGATATGAATTGAAGTTTAATGACTGTTGACATCAGTTATTAATCATGGGTGAAATTTATGTAAAGCTTCAAGTTTTCATTTTGGCATTCTACTAGACGCACCATATTTGCCTTTTTCTAGTTTTGGTTGTTCTAGCTATTGCAGCTAGAGAAAAGCTCTGAGAAAAAACAGTCAGTTTTCTGATGGATATCTTTTGTGTCTTGTTTTTGTCTTATTTTTTTTGGGTCCAGCGCTCTTTCTTTGGTTTTAATGGCTCAACTTTCTGACCAGCTTCAATTCTAAGGTAAGATATCCCCGTCAAGTGTGCCTATTCCCAAAATATTGCAGATTGAGGCCATGTTCTTACTTCTGAAGTAGCTTGTGGTTAGTTTTGCCTTGGTAGTCGTTTGACTTCTTTCATTTCACTTTGTTCCATGAGATATATTTTATCTTTGAATTACTGATATAAGTGTTGTTTATGTTTTGTGACATTGGGGCATTTACTTCTGGTCTGGACTTGCTGCATATTCTTATGCATGCTGTTGTAAGACCTTCATGCCTGCTTTTACAATCACAAGCGAATGGATGCACACACATTGCTCTCTTTTCCTTGCTAAAATGTATGACAGGAAAAAATATCCCACTTTTCATATCGAATTATAATAGATGAACAAGAGAAAAATGGCTTTTCAGTTTGATGCTGCACTGCTTCACTTATTATTATAATCTCTTTTCCGTATGCCTTTACAGAAGCAAAAGCAAACCAGAGGACAGAAACAGCTATAGTATTTGGAATATTAAATGGTGAATTTGAGTCAAAGAGTAGTGCTTTCATGAGTTTGTTCATTTTCTCAGCTGCAAGATGGTATTTATAATTCAGAAGAATATAAATTGCTCTTATTTGATATTATGAATTATACAAAAATATTTATGAATTTTGAATATGATTTTGTTGTTATGTGACATAATTTGAACGTTATCTTTTAATATACGAACGTATAATAATAATAATAATAATCTTTGAATATTCTTTTATTGTTACTAGAAGAATTGATAACATTTAATTATCACACGGTCATTGAATATTCTATTATTATTCCTACTAAAGAACTCAATTACTTTGACAATGAAAGGTTAATATGTTCCATAAATTATAATTCGATGGCTAAATTACTTCAAAATTAATTCGTGGGTCTCAACTTTCGATTTGTGGTCAAATTTCCACATTTCATTATTTTTTTTTCTGTTTTTCAATTTCCTCTTTAATTTTTATTTTCTATGATTTTTTTTCATTGTAATCTTATAGCGAATTGGGCATTCGGTTCTATAACAGAAACAAAATAAATAAATAAAGTATTTTTCAAATTGAAATGAGATAATTTGACGATAAATTAAAGCTTGTATTTCAAATGAGTTTAAAAGTTAATTTAAACAGACTTTGTTATTAAATTACTCTGTCGGTTTTATTTTAAAATGTTATATATTTAATATTTAATCTAATTAAAAAATTAATACAGATAAAAATTAATTTACATAGAATATTTAATCATTAAACTTGTATATATATGCACGCACAGGTTCAAAAATAAGTGTTAGAACGAAAAGATCTAATTTAAGTTAAAATAGGAAGTTTATTTATTTATTAAATTATTAAAATATTTATGATAGATTTTCTTTTTCAAAATAATGACGTAAATAATATTATTTTCTTATTTTCTTATAAAAAATTAAGAAAATGATTAAAAAAATAGAATTTTCAATTGCATTTTTATTGTGATGTTATTTGAGCAAAATTCATTATGGTATTAATAGTGGTGTCAAGGGGCTCTTTTAACCATAAATCTAATTGTAATGTTAATTTAGCAAAATTTATTTTTTTGAAATTATTCAAATATTTACCAACAGATTTTCACTAAAAATCTCATCACAAAAGTCTAAAAATAATTAGTGACGGAAAAATCCATTTCAAAATCCGTCTAAAAATTTTAAAACATTTAATGAAAATAATTCTCTGCCATATTCCAGGTGACATAGCTGAACAATGAATTAAGTATTTGGAATTTGGTTGCTATGCATTCCAACTTTTTCACAATTACTACTGCATGATTTACTTTTAGCAAAGACCCATCTTGGAGGAGAACCTCATCGACATAGCCCAACTTTTAGCAGTGATATTACCTTCTTGGAGGAGGTCATATCACAATTACTTCAGGTGATCATTTGCATTAAAACCTCATTTACCCATAATCCAGATTCTGCAATTCATCAATTTTTGTTACTCTTCTTCTTTCTTTCCTTGTTTGAGTGAGCATAAAAATTTATGAAGGCGACATTTTTTTTTTTGCTTTAATGGAGGAGTAGATTCAATGGAGGATAAAGGGATAGAGAGTGTAGAAATTAGTATTTAGAATTGGGAGAAAATGGGAAAGAAGGTGTTGCCAATATATGTGTGAAAGAAGAGAAAAAAAAAAGTGAAATTGATGAAACTTGAATTAACAGGTATAACATGAATATCTATGTTACCACAATTAAATATCTAATAATAATTTTATTAATAGGTTAGAAATAAATAAATATATGTAAGGTCACACTTAGGTTAAAATGATGTATAATGTAATATGTTTCAAAAAGAAAAATTCAAGTTAAAGTTTAAGTGATTTAGTAATGACTAATATCTGCAAAGTTGAGTGATCAATCTAAATAGAAAATTTTGCCCATTTTTTTTTTCAAATAACACAAAATTAATTTGAGTTATTCCACATTCATTTGGCATTTCAAAAACATTTTTATCCACTAAAAATAATATAAATGACATCTAAACTGAAGTTAACAGAAGGAAATAAATTTTTTTTTTCCTTCTTAACTTTGTCTCCAACTCCTCAAGTTCTAGTTTAAGGGTGCAAATTAAATGGATGCATTTGCCAAATTTATCAATCAAACAAGCAAGGTAAAGACAGAGAGAGAAAAAAAAAATGATCTATTCTTCTCCTCTTTGACTACTTGCACTTTGAATTTGGCCCTCTCACAAATCTCCCCTACAATTCAAACAATTTAAATGAGAAACAATATATTAATTAATGTATTACTTATTTAAGATTATAACTAAAATTTGAACATATAATCTTACAATTTTCAAACAACTATATATATGATTTAGCATTTTAATTTTTTTTTTGATATTCTCTTAATGAAATATTATCCGCTTAAATAAACCAAATTAAGTTTTACAAAACTTTAATTAATAAGTAAGATAAAATATAAATTCAATTTGTTAAATTTGTCTCACGGTGGTGGACTTATAACATTAACAAAGTTTGGCCCTTAAACTTAAATAAATTGAAATTAGAAAATTATTCATAAACCGGTTAACCGGACAAACATGCACTCTAACTACCTACTAGGAGTGTTCAAATTTTATTTTATGAGCTTACAAAGATCAAAACTCAAATCAATTATTAGATGATATTAACTTGAATTTCAATCCAAAATAAATGCAACCAACACTTTATTTTCAATTTTGGACAGTTGATTATAATTGGTTTATATCATTAATTTTAATTTATTAAATAAATTTAATAATATAAACCAATTTTCAGAAAACTATTGAAAAAAAAAATTGTTGGTGTGTATATTGATATGGTTTTGAAGAAAGAAAAATTTAAGAAAAAAAGAAAGAAAAGCGGTACCTTTATTCTGGGGCGTTGAACAGCATTAACTTTGCGAACTGGGCACCTGATCTTCTTAGAGAAGAGGCAAGTACGGCGCTTTTCTTTGTAGCGCAACACGCTCACCTCTCTTACTCCACTTTCTGAAAATATATCTATCTGCTACAAATAAAACCACAAAATTATCCAAATAAAACTATCAAAACTACAAATTATTTCTAATTTTCTTTTTAATTAATTGTATTATTAACCAATTAATTCTTTGAATTGCCAGAATAGCGAGGTACATTTGATTGTATAAAAACAAATTAATTTCTTTTTAAAAAATTATTTGTTTTACTAGTTTAACCTTAAAAACAGCCAAAAATAATTAAAAAAACAATTTAGTAGGGCAAGAGGGTCCCCTCTGAAACAATAAAAAGCACAAAAACCCTTTTCAACAAAATTTTCTTTTCTGAAATTATATGCAATTTTATTCCTTTTCCTCTCAAATTCAATTTCAAAATGGAAAAAAGCAATTATTATTATTATTATTTAATTATTTTTTTACTACAACAGAGAAGCGTAGCATCACGCGCCATGGGAATTTTCCAACAGGTTTTAAGTCATTTTCCGGGCGGAAGATAAGACACATACAGAGACCTCATTTCCAGGTTTGGACCCTGAGGCTTCATCGGTAAACGGAGACCCACGGTCCGACCAAGCTTTTAAAACGTCGTCGTAGTTTAGTTTCAACAGCAAACCCGAATTCGAATTCGATTCCTGGATTGAATTCTCCTGCTTGGTGGATTCAAGATTCTTCAGTTCCACCTTGTTTTTCTTCTTGGTCGTCGTCGTCTTCGTCTTCAGCTTAATTTTGGGGTTGGAATTAGAATCTGAAACCTTGTTCTTGCTGCTGCTGCTGCTTAATCTTGGAGAAATTTGAAGCATATCTACAATCGGAAAACTCCACCAATTGCTTTCATCTCCATGCCTTAAAGCTCTCACTCCCTTTAATTTTCCACCAAAATGGAATCCCATCGGATTCCCATACCAACAATTTCGATCTCCATCGCCTTTTTCCTTGTTCACACTCAGATTCCCCATAATACTATCGATACCTTCTTCGATTTCCTCATCGAGAATCGACTCTGCATCGAAATACTCCTCGTGCCCATCCCACAATTCCATGAAATTCCCATGGAAATCGCTTTTGTCGCAGGAATTCAACAAATTTGAGATCTTTGCCTCGTTTAAGAAACTGGGTTTTTGGACTCGGTGGAGTAGAAATCCAGAGTCGTCGAAAACCCGGAAAGGCCAGAGTAATTCAGAAGAGGATTCGTCTTGATGGGGTAATTTGGTGAATTTGCGAGGATTTGAGAGATGGGTGGTGGAGAAGATGTTTGGGTAGGCAGTAGAGAGAAGAGCAGCTGCTTCATTGTAGTTCTGGTTGGGGCGTTTTCGAGGAGTACGCGGTTTCCTTGTGGAGATAGCTAATGGAGAATTGCTAGATTCAGATAGAGTAGATGATGGGGAAGAAGATGTGTGTGAATTAGTTCTGGTTGAGGTTGATGCTGGCGATTTCACTATTTCTAAATCGAACCCATATGTTCTTCCCCCTCCACTTAAACAAGGAGAAGACATTTTATTTTGGAGCTTAATTTTATTGGAATTCTATTCAAACAGAACTCTGAATTCAGAGGAATCTCGTTTCTGACTTGAGCTAAAATTTGATAACAGAGATGGAATTTAAAGGCAATTTTCAGGGCCAATTCCAAAAAAAAGGGGTAAAAACCCTAAACCCTCAAAAGGTACAAACAAAGAAGAGTTTCTTTTCTAATTCTGTGGTTTGAAAAAGAAGGGAGAAAAAGGCCAAAACTTTGTTTATAACAATATTTTAGAAGAGATGAAGAGCAGAGAATAAAACTAATAAAATTTCTATAACAAAACAGCCATAACAAGCCCAAAAGCTAGAAAGAAAATCTCTAAACACAAAAAAACAAGGGAATTGCAAAAGCCTAGAAAAACCCAGGAGAAAAGGGAAGTTACCCAATAAGGAAACTAGGACTGTTAGTGAATAGAGCGATGAAATTAGACAAAGAACTACCAGAGAGAGAGAGAGAGAGAGAGCAGATCCGTTGAGAGAGAGAGAAGTAAGAACAAAGGGGAAATATAATGCAAGAAATAGTCACAATATACATAAACAAAGAAACAAAAAGTGTTAATGTGGAGTGAGAGAGTGAAGAGTAGAAAATTAGGAGACCAGAACAGAGGAAGAGACAATACTTGGCTTGCTGTAGTTCCGCAAATTGGACCTCTCTTTTTGTTTGTTTTCTCTCTCTCTTCTCTTCTTTTTGCCTCTTCAATTATTTATTTCTGTGCATTTACTTGATTGTCCCTCTTCTTATGTTTAAATACCAAATTGGTATAAAAAATTTATTTTGTATTAAATTGGTATTAAAATTTTAAAATTGAATTTTCTATATCCAAACTTTTTTGCCGTTCACATCAATCAATTCTATGCCACATTAGTAAATCCGATATTCACATTAATAAATTCAGCATCCGCATTAATATAAATCAATCGAAATTTTTTTTAGTATAATAATTTGAAGCTAATTTCAAAGAATTGATATCAATTTAATAAAAAAATATGATACACATAAAATTTTGATTCTATTGAATCATTACTCTATTAATGTTTATTGAATTGAATCAACTACACTAATATTATATAGGTTTCAGGTTTGTTTGTTTCCTTTTCTTCTCCATTTGTAAAGGGAAATCTTTCGCCACCACTTATATTGGAGGTTACGCCCCATTATTTGTTCTTAATTTAAGAATGAATGGTCATATTCGGTTTGGTATATCAAAATCCCAAGTTTTGAACTAATAGTTTGTAAAAAAGAAATAGTCAAATAGGAGTGTGTGTTAGTTTCTTCTTGCTATCTTTTCTCTTATTTGAGTGATGAACTACTAATTTTTTTTTCCATGTGGATATTAAAGTATTAAAGTGGAAGTAGTGATATTCAAATGATAAAAAAAAAGTAATTGAAAAAATATTTAGCGTTTCTTATGGTCAGAATATTATGTATACTCTTTTTTCTTTTTTTCTTCTTTTTCCTTAACAATGAAAGTAGAAGAATTTAAATATTTTCAAGATATATATATTGTAATCTATTTTACAAAAAAATATAAAAAATGTAAGAATATTTATAAAAGTTGAAGAAAAAATACTATCGGTACTCTCTTTTCAACACTTATATAGATATTTATTTTATAATTAGTTTACATCATTAAATTTAATTTGTTAAATAAAATTTTAAATTCTGTAAATTAAAATTTTGATAATTTGGATAAATTATAAATTATAAAGTAAGTTTCCAAAAAGTGTTGCTTGCCTTTTAAAACTACTATCTTTTCATTTATTTTTTTATATTCTTATGAGACAATATCTTTTATGCTAGCCTTTCATAAAATTTTTTATTGAATTACGACATAAAAAAAAGTATTATATATGATCATAATAAATGAAAAGTTAAGAAAAAGTTGATGCACTTTCAGTATTGTACAAGTACTTATAAAAAAGAAGCAAGCAAATTACAGAAATGTTTTGAAATTTTAATAAGTAATAATTAGAAATAAAATTTTAAAAAATTAACAATAATTTTTTTATCGTTTGAAATAATACATATTTATTTAATAATATATAAATTTAAAATATTAAAATATAATATATTATATAATTTTTTTTCATATTTAGGATATTTTTATATAATTTTTTTAGAATTTTATGTATAATATAATAACTTTTTAAATGAATTTGAAGTTTTTGTTCATTACCAATGATTGTAATTATAAGGCAATATGTACATTTAAATCTCAGCCTTTATAATTGTTGTTTCAAATAATATTTTTTTATCAAATGATATTGTATGCTGTTAGTTTTTTCAAAATTTATTTTTCTGTGTCGTTTAAAATAATGTAAATTCATTTGATAATATATGAAATTTAAACATTAAAATGTAATGTACTATATGATTTTTTTTATATATTTAAAATATTTTTGTGTGATTTTTTTATAATTTTATATACAGTTTAATAACATTTTAAAAGAATTTAAAATTTTTGCACGTTACCAATAACTTTAATTATAGAACAACCATTATATTCAATTCTCAACTTTTATAATTATTATCTCAAATAATATTTTTATCAAATGACAGAGAATGCACTATTAATTTTTTAAAAAATTATTTCTATATGTAATTTATTAAAATTTTAGAGGAATTTTTTTGTAATTTATTCAAAAAATATTTATTTTCTCCATTATATTAATGACACATTATATTTTAATAATCTTAAAATTTTCATAAAATATTTGCATAAAAAAGCTACTAAATGTCATTTTCCAATAACTAAAATTATAGTACAATTAATATATTTAAATTTCAGTTTCATAGTTATTATCTAAAACAATATTTTTATCAAATGAGAGAGAATGTACTATTAATTTTTAAAAAATTTATTTATAGCTGTAATTTATTAAAATTTCTAAAAAGTTTTTTTTGTAATTTGTTAAAAAAAATATTTATTTTTCTCCTTTATATTAATGACAATATATTTTAATAATCTTAAATTTTTCATAAAATATCTGCATGAAAAAGCTACTAAGTGTCATAAAAAAGTAAAAGGGAGGATAACAAGCAATTTTCTATATTTATAGAATAAGAAATTCCAAAATAATTTGCAAGATGCTTAAATTAGTGGTATTAATTTAAAAAGAAAAAAAGGGTAGGGCATAATGGTCACAAGAAGGTGTGTCCTAATGATGGGCAGGCATGGAAGTACTGAACGGGGGATTATCCTCCAGTTTTTGCCACCCATACCACCTGCTACTTTCTTCTGGTTTTTGTGGAAAATGCTGCTTATCTGCTTAGGTGGCAATATCTCATTGGCTAGCTTGGATTTTCTAGGGTTACGTGGCACTGTCCTTTGTTCGTTAGATAGAGGATTATCACGTGTATCTGGGGAAGGATTTTAGATCTCTCGTAGATTTAAAAACATAGAAAGAGAAGAAAGAGAGATAAGAGTAATGATTTGAACCTTTTTGGTGGCTGTTGCCTTTTGTGTGTGTGGTTTATGGCAATCATACGTTGGGCTTATTAGGTTCAATGGCTTTTGATTACAGTATCAAAGCACTTGTTAATTATTTGCATTTTCATCCTTTTATTTTATGTCATTACTATTTAATATCAAAGCGCATAATATTAATTAAAACTAAAAATATATTGATAAAAAATAATGAAATGTTTAAATTAAATAAATTTTACATAATTTAAAGCAATGCCTTTTCCAGTGATTATCTAATATTTATTAGCTTAGTTTCTGTTTCTGGTTTAAATATTGAATTGTGAATGAAAAGTAGTGCAAAAAGAATACAGATAAATAGGGGTCCTTAATTGTAAATAAATATTACTGAAGCAATCCTTGCATATATATGCACATAATATATAAAGAAAGGCAAATTAGTTTGCATTTTTTAGGGCGTCATCAGTTTTTTAAAAAATTAGAAAATAAAATGAACTATTTAGTTATATTATTTTATAACTTGGAAAATTAGAAACATATTTCTAAATTTTTTTAATTTATAAGTAATAGATAGAAAACTAAAAAAAATGATTTCCTATTTTTATTCATAAAAGTAAGCTTGTTTTTTCAATTTGGAAAATATAAATTTTTCTACAATCATTTTAAAACATTTTTTAGTTTTCTATTTCTATTTGGAAAATAGAAAACAACAAAACTTATAAAAAGAAAATAAAAATTGAAAAACAAAAACAAAAAACGTTTGTCACCCTTCCAAAAATATCTAAAAACATCCCAGACATTTTCTAACATAAATATTTAATTTAATGTGATTATATCTGAATTTTTGTCTTAAAATAACATTTTCTTGAATTGGAAAATTACCTAAAATGAAAAAAAAATTACAGAATTGATTCATAAAAACTCCATAAATCAGTAATATCATCCCTAAGCACAGTGGATCAGAATCATTGAAAGAAATATTTTCCCCTGTTCTGTAATTTAATAATTTCTTTTCTAAGATTGTATTCTTTTTTCTCCTTCATTTCCCTTCTTTATCTATTTATGCTTTATTTTATTTGGGCTTATTTGCTTGTTTTGATTAATGGTTTAATTAATTGCCTGAGCATGCATGAAAAATTGTAATAAAATCTAAATAAATAAACATGTAAACCGGACATTAATAAGAAAATGGTTTTTAAACTCTTGCTAGATACAAATCAGTTATGTAATTTTCCGATTTAACCGAATAACAGCTCTAGTCAAACCGGTTAGTTGCTACATTGTTTTATTCATGTTATTCAAAATAACACAATTTTTTTTCATTTCATGTTTAAGTAGCTACATAAAAAAATCCACAAGTTAATGAATTTATTAATTTTCCCAAAGTTGTACTCATTAAGAAAATGACAAATCGACAATGCCCGGATCCAGCCCCGGCTTAAGGCATAGGCCACTAAGGACTATGCGTAGGGTACCTCAATTTTTAAAGAGTCCCTAATTTTTTTTTAATATAAGTGTTTTGAACTTTTAAATTTGTTATTAATTATATAAAGAAATAAATCTATTATTTTTTTAGATTTTGAACATGTACAATTAATTAATTTAAACCATTATATTAAAAATTGACTTAATTTTATGAATAAATTTAGCTTTTACTGGTTAAAAAGTTAACTAATATATTTACTTAAATACAATTAGCTTTTAGTTTTATATAATAAACTAAATATTAAATATTTTTTTATTTCATTTTATTTTATCATTTTTGCCTCTTTTTTTTCTATTTGAATAATTTTTGTAGGAATATCTAGTGCAACGGATATTTACTTATTGAGCGCAGATCGTGTGTTTTCAATACTTTAGGCGGAGTCAAATTACTAGAACCTGACTTGATTCCACAGTACGAACACCTTAATTCACTTGTGATTGAATTGAGATAAAAAAATTCTTTTATCGAGAATTTCAGAGAAACTTTTTTTATGGAAGTTACGTTTTGTAACTTATGAGTTTCCTTCTTAAAAGTTATATCTTTTCATAACTTTATATATGAAATGATATGGGTCTGGGCTGGATCAAAACCACATGTGCGGCCCAATACCACAAAGCCCAACATCTTCCACTCGCTCAGAGTAGGCTTGACTCAATCCAAAATGTCATCTCACATCTCAAACTTAAATAAAGAATCTTTCATACCGGCGAACGAACCGTGCAACCTGAAACACACAAATCGTGGGAGCTCTAATATATAAACTTTATTATAGGTCATATAGGAGACATCAACCCTAAAATGTAATTATTTTCGATAATGTGCTCAATTACCCCAAGTATCTTTCTCAATACACTTATCAAGTATCGTTTAATCCCTTATGAATCCATACTCAAATCATTCTTACAATTACTTGTATTCTAAGTTACTTCTCGCTTCATCAAGCGTAATAACTCCGGCCGATGAACACAAGCTGCGAATGTCTTTCATACAGGCGAACGAACCGTGCAACCTGAAGCACACAAATTGTGGGAGCTCCAATATATAAACTTTATTATAGGTCATGTAGGAGACATCAACCCTAAAATGTAATTATTTTCGATAATGTGCTTAATTACTCCAAGTATCTTTCTCAATACACTTAATTCGAGTATCGTTTAATCCCTCATGAATCCATACTCAAATCATTCTTACAATTACTTGTATTCTAAGTTACTTCTCGCTTCATCAAGCGTAATAAATCCGACTGATGAACACAAGTTGCGAATACATAAGCAAAGTACTCTTTCTTTCGCCCCTCATATCAATCAGATTTGAATAAACTCGTTTTTCTAGGAGTGTTCCATTAAGTCGAATCATTCCAAGACTATAGGATACATCCTAGGATAGCCAATATTAATTCATCATATCATGATATAGTCAAAAGTTACAAAGGGTAAAAATTGTTTGAAATCCATTTCTAGAATTTCTAGGACTCACATAGCGAAGAAGCAGAGATCCATTCTTTCGCTTCCTAATAGGTCGTATAACACATGCAGTATGAAATGCATGCTAAGATAGAACTACTCTTTTCTTGTCAAAGATGAAAGAGTATATGTCTTGCTCTTAGTTCAAAATAAATAAACACCATATGAGTATTAGTCTTGTCGCTTTGAATGCGCTAAACTTGAAACTTTTATTTACATATTCAACAATATTAAACAACAAATTTCACACTCAGCTTTCTCCATATAGACACATGAATGGTGGGGAAGTCATTCATATTGATTTTTATATATACGAAAAATCTCATCTTGATCCTCATCAAGACGACCTTATATAAAAAAATGAATGAGACTAAGACTGCTCTCACTGCATCTTAGTCATTCATTTAATGCCTCTGCATTTATGGTCTCATCTCTGCTCGCTCTATAGCGCCAGAAGCGATTACTCATGTGAGTGAGTCAATCTAAGTCTATCGATATACTTTTTCGAATTGTGCTAACTGGTATTTACAATATATTCATATAATTGAAAAATTATTAAACAATTATATTAATATATCGTTTGTAAAGACCAAGTGATCTGACATAACATATATTGATTACATTATACATAAGCCTAGAGATTTTACGTGCATTGCAAATGCATCTCTAGCTATTAGTTTAGTAAATAGATCCGCTACCATTTTTTTTGTAGAAATGTATTTCAGTATCACTTTCTTTTCCGCAATCATGTCTCTAACATAGTGATATCTAATCTGGATATGTTTGGTCTTTCCATGATATTTTGGATCCTTAGCATAAGCCAATGCAGTCATACTATCACAATGGATTGTCACAGGTTCGGATGCTGACTTGACAATCTCTAAGTGCTGCAAAAATCTTTTCAACCAAACTGCCTCTTGTATAGCTGATGAACATGCTACATACTCAGCTTCCATCATCGATAAAGCTATACAAGATTGCTTCTTGCTACTCCATAAAATTGCGCAATCATTAAGCAATAATGCATATCTAGAGGTTGATTTGCGATGATTTATATCACCTCCCCAATCAGTATCAGTATAACCAATTACGCATAAATCTTTCCCTTGATAACATAGAACATAGTCTGAAGTTCCTTTTAGATATCTCAATATTCTCTTGACTGTCATCTAGTGTTTCAGACCTGGATTAGATTAAAATCTGCTTACTAGCCCAACGGCATAGCAAATGTCTGGATGTGTGCACATCATTGCATACATCATACTACCGACAACACTAGAGTAGGGTACTCTAGACATTCATTCTTTTTCATCCGATGTCTTGGGATACATATTTAGACTAAGGCTCAGAATCCTTTTGATAGAGGTATCCATAGGCTTACATTCATGTATATGGTAACGCTCTAATATTTTCTTTATATAAGTCTCCTGAGATAAACCCAGAAGTCTTTTAGAGCGATCCTTTAGGATCTTAACACCAAGTACATAGCTAGCCTCACCCATATCTTTCATTTCGAAGTTCGATGATAACCATTTCTTGGTAGTATCAATCAACTTCTTATCATTTCCAACTATTAAAATGTCATCGACATATAAGGATATAATTATAAAACCATTATTAGAACGTTTAATATACATGCAATGGTCTTCTTCCATCATCGTAAAACCATCCTTCAATATAGCTTGATAAAATTTGAGGTTCCATTGTCTTGATGCTTGCTTAAGACCGTAAATGGATCTTTTGAGCTTGCAAACTTTGCGCTTTTGTCTTTTGAGTTCAAAACCTAAAGGTTGATCCATATAGATCTCTTCATCTAATTCTCCATTGAGAAAAATAATTTTAACATCCATTTGATATAATTTTAAGTCCATTCATGCTACTATAGCTAGAATGAGGTGAACTGATGCAAACCTGACTACAGGTAAGAACGTATCTTCATAGTCAATTCCCTCTTTTTGTATGTAGCCCTTAGCTACTAATCGAGCTTTAAATCTTTCTATTGTCCCATCTGCCTTACATTTTATTTTGAGAATCCATTTGTTCCCAATAGTCTTACGACTAGGCGATTTCTCAATCAAATCCCAGACTTGATTATATATCATCAAATCCATTTCCTCTTCCATAGCTTTAATCCATTCCTTTGCTTTATGACCAGAGAGAGCTTGTTGTACTATTTTAGGCTTTTCTTCATCTGAAGCAATCATAAAAGTTTCCCCTTCAATCTCAAATCGATGATAGGGAATCTTGTCACGATTACTACATCGAGGTTGAGATTGTTCATGGTCTTGCTCTATTGGAACAAAATCTAACATCCTTTCACTCCCACTTGGTTCAGGAGGAGCATTAAATTCTTGCTCTGTAAGTGCTAAATCAATTATTCTTGCATTCCCACTAGTCTCAGGATCTTCCATTTCATAAAGTTCGAAATCCTTATTTATCTCACCTCTTTCAGAAAAAAGTCATCTTCTAAGAAAATGACATCTTGTGACTTAACTTCTGTTACTCTTCCATTTGTGTCTTCCCCCAAAAATATATATTATTTGGAGAATTCTGAGTATCTTAGAAAGATATACTTCTTCCCCCTTGGACCAAGCTTTTCATATTCATGGGAAGTGTTGTGGATATAAATTGCACAACCCCATAGGCGCATATTGCTTAAGTTAGGTTTTTTGCTTTTCCACAATTCATATGGGGTGGAATGAATATATGTTGATGACACATGATTTAGAATGTAGGCAGCAGTCATTAATGCATCTCTCTAAAAAAAATAGGTAAATTAGCTTGCGCCATCATTGACCTAACTATGTCCAATAGGGTTTTATTTCTTCTTTCTGCTATGCCATTTTGTTGAGGAGTAGAAGGAATAGTTAGCTGCCTAGTTATACCCTTATCATTATAATAACTTTTAAATAAATCAGATATATATTCATGTCCTCAATCGGTCCTTAAAGATTTCATATTCAAATTTAATTGATTCTCAACCAATTTACTATAACGTATGAAGCAATCCAATGCTTCAGATTTATGGGATATTAAATAAACGTGATCTTATCTGGTGAAATCATCTATGAAAGTGATGAAATAGTGAGCACGGTATCTTGCTCTAACATTCATTGGGCCACAAATGTCAGATGTATAAGCTGTAAAAGAAATGTGGCTCTTTTGGCTTAATGGTAATCTTGTTACTTTTCCAGCTAGGCAATGCTCACAAACAGGTAAATCTATTTTCTTAACAAATCCTAAAAGACCAGCTTTTGCTAACCTTTTTAAACGATCTTACCTAATGTGTCCTAATCTAGCATGTCATTTAGCATTATCATTTAATAAAATATTACTGGAATTTCCAACAAGAAATATAAATTGCTTAACATCCATAAAAATAGTATCTAGTACTATAAAACCATTCAACATATGTCCAGAACTATAAAAAACTTTGTCCAAAAATATTTTAACACAACCATCTTCAAAAATAATTTTGAAGCCAAGTCCAAGCATAACAATAATAGAAACTAAATTTCATTGAACATCAGGAGCATAAAGTACATCATGGAGATAAAGTGTGCGACCTCTCCACAACACTAGCTTATAGGTACTGATCCCAAGCATGTCAGCTGAAGTATTATTCCCCATATAGATTTTTCTACTCCCTTTTAGAATTCGACGAAATTCCACAGAGGCAGATCGGTCCCTTGCTATGTGGTCTGTTGCTGCTGAGTCTACAGTCCAATAAAGAACAGTTTCAACTAACATCAAATAACTACTAACATATAAATTCGAGGTACTAACTTGGTCATATAATACATTTGGCTTAGTGCAATCACGAGCAAAGTGACCAAACTTCCCATAGTTGAAGCAATTCATGTTCTTAACTTTCTTTCCGTCGTGTTTCCCATGTTTGCACTTATTTCCGCTAACTTTGGTCTTATTTCCTCCCTTGCCTTGCCATTTGTCCTTACCTTTCCATTTCTTTAGCCCAAAGCCTGAAGCCCATTTGCCTCTAGACTCAGTCATATAAGCCTCTCCTTCAGGCTTATCAGTGAGAAGACGATCCTCCTCTAGCTCAACATGTTGGGCAACATCATCAAAAGTTTTGATGTTGTCATTATGGGTAAGGTTGACACACATATATTCCCAGGCTTTTGGAAAAGAACGAATTATAACTTGGACTTGTTGCTTGTCAGTCATCTCATGGCCAACACCTTTCAGTTCACTTATCATGTTAGACATGACAGTAAGGTGTTGCCTCGTTGTATGATTAAAATTTTTCTTATAGGCATCAAATTTTAGAGTTAATTGACGTAGCCTTATTGTTGAGGTTCCACCAAAACTAAACCTTAACAGCATCGCAAACTGCATTGGCTGAGCGATGCTTCTCAAAGCGTAGCATCAAGTCATTTCTCATGTTGCTCAGCATTAATATGTGAGTAACTCTATCCTTGCATTTATAGGCTTGGTATGCTTCCATATTCCTCCTATGTTGAGTAGTGTTTCCATGCTCAGGCTCAGTCATTGGTTGTGTTATTGTTTCTAGTATATCTTGCTCTTCCAGGAGATACTAAATTTTACGATGTCAAATGTCATAATTTTTATCATTCAGCTTATCTTCTTGATTCAAATCAACAATAATGTTTTTTGTTGCAGTCATTTCAACTATTTAGAAACAATGATTATAATTAGGATTAGCACAATTCATTATTATTTTTATCAATTTCAAGTCACAATGCTTTAAATTAATCAATAATAACCTAACACAAGTAGTAAAAATAAAAAACTGTATATACAGCTCAATCAATTTCTACTGACAAAGTCTAGTTATCATTGTTTAATTTAAATATGCGCCAATTAATTTTATATTAGATGAGATTCATTAATTTACAAATCTAATATTCTTACAATACATTCATCATATAATGTAATATAGTAATAATAATATATATGCATTAAAATAAGATAAACATCCATTACATGTCCAAAAAAAAACATATTGTCACACACAAAAATAAATATTTTCTAATATTGAGTTTAATTTATTAATCATCTAGTTGAACTACTGGTTTTCTCTCAGTAAATTCTCTTTTTGCCAAAGTACCAGATACCTTTTTCATCCATGGAAAACTATCCATTGATTTGCTAGATCTCCTAATACTATCTTGTATCCGGCGTTTCAGTTCCTGATTCAAATCTTTTTCAAGATTTTCATAAGTTAAGTCGCTTAATCTTTCTTTAAGCGCCTTCATTTCCTCTTCCCATGAATCAGGTAAGGAATCAAGAACTATAGACATCTTATAGACATCTGTTGTTCCACAGCTAAGTCATAGTCTTCACTAAATATCATATAGAAAGTCCAAATTTTATGGAACATCTCATCAATATGCTTCTCAAGAGAATGTTCTAGATCTTTCTTATATGCATATAATCGCTCCAAAACGCGAATCATCATATTCCTCGCTGCATATTTGAATAAATTAAACCAACATTAGACACCATAAAATATGATGTATGTTATGTGGCACCAAAAAAATACACATATATATATTTTTAGTAATTATGTTCCAATTTACATATTTTTCTCCAAATTCTTCATCAAACAGTCATAAAAAAATTTTGGAAAAATATTCATTAAATTGGAAATTAAATTCTGAGAATTTAAAAAAAAAATTGGACCAAAAATACTCATTCACGCACCCCTACGTGCCGAATGAATGTCCCCCACGCTCTGTATGCGCTCCCCACGTGTACCTTGCCACGTCAGCATTTTGTGGACCAACCAGAGGAATCCACGTGGCCGAACGTGCCATGTGGCATGGACACATAGCAAAACCGTCAGCAACCGCTCCATGCCAACCGTCAGCGTGTGACGCGCAGCTTTCAGAAGTATTTTTGCATCGATTTTTCAAAATTTTCACGTTTTTGACGGTTTTAAAACCACTGAGACTATTTTTATTTCGTTTTAACATCATTTTGGCCATGTTTGAACAATACATACTTGATTTGAGAGTGAGAATCGTTTTAATGACAGTTTTCAAAAAAATATACTAAAAAACTTTGAAAAATCATAAAAATTCAACTACTCATCAGAAAATTATGCAAAAATACTCGTTTAAAAGCTTGTGATGAGAACTTTCCAACGATACCAAATTCGAACTATGAAACTGAAGAATTATTTTTACAAAAATTGAAGAAATTTTGAATTTTCATAGTTAATTTCTCAAAAATCATCACAATTACAATTTTAAGCACAAAAATGCACAAAACAGGCTCTGATACTAATGTAGGAATATTTAGTGCAGCGGATACTTACTTGTTGAGCGTAGATCGTATGTTTTCAATGCTTTAGGCGGAGTCAAATTACTAGAACTTGACTCAATTCCACAGTATGAACGCCTTAATTCACTTATAATTGAATTGAGATGAAGAAATTCTTTTATCGAGAATTTCAGAAAAACCTTTTTGATAGAAGTTACGTTTTGTAACTTATGAGATTCATTCTTAAAAGTTATATCTTTTCATAACTTTATATATGAAATGATATAGGTCTGGGTTGAGTCAAGTCCACATGGGTGACCCAATACCATAAAGCCCAATAATTTCTATATCTCTCAACTTGCATATAAAAAATAAAAAATTTCTTTTTTATTTTTACTTTTCATATTTTTTTCCCTTAATTTTGTGTAACTCATATACTTAAGGTTAATTTATTTTTTTTAATTTTCTAAAAGAATTGTTTTTCTAAATTTAAATATAAAATTTTAATCAGTGATTTTACATATCAAAAATAAAAAAAAGTAAATTTTGAATAAATTTAAAATGTTTTTCATAGTATTAAAGAACTTTTAATTAACTTTTACCCAAGATCGTACGTTCTTGAGCGTCGACCCTACCCTGATTTGTATAAAAGGTGAGTTGGAAACTCCCATAGCCTTTAAAACACTTGTAAAAAGTAGAAACAAAAAATTATATTATATAAAAAATGTTTCTTTTTTTTTTATTAGAGACTATATAAATTTTTCAAGGCACATGTGAGTAAATGTTTGGTAGACCAGTTATGGCAATTCATTTGTTATCCTCTTTATTATCTTCAAAGTCACATGATGGAGAACGGAGAATGAAGAATGAAACAGATTTATCAACTCAATTCTTTTAAATCATAAGTCTTTTCATTATGGATTTTTTTAAATTGAAATAGCAACCATTTATTTTTATCTTTTTTTAAAAAAAATAGAAATAGGTGGGTCATGTATAATATATATATAGACAATTTTGACACATCTACTTAGTAAAAAACCACTTAGACACTTTAATTAAAAAAAAAAATTGTTCATTTTTTAGCACAAAATTGGACTATCTGAAATGAGCAGCAGCGAGTGAATCACATTTGTTTTGACTTGAATAATAAGAAATTGAAGACCAATAATAATATTACACTTGGCAATTTCAAAATTTCAATAATTAAATAGAATTTCCGTACCCACTTCTTCATCTCCATCTCTCTTCTTCTACTATTTACAAAGGAGCAAAGTAATTAACCGAATTCCAAATTCAACTTTCATATTTCCATAGTTAGAGAGAAGAATCAAAGGCCACCAAAATTAATTTACCATGAAAAAAAAAAACTCAAAAAGAATTGTAATAGGTAGCATAAGCTAAGCCACTTCATTTAACTAGCTATAAATCCACCAGACATCCATTATAAATGGTGGCTGGGTCAGTTCAATCCAGTGAGTTCTCCTTACTCAGTTTTGCATAAATTTTTACCCTTAAATCCCTTCCAGATTCCACCCTCCCCATTATCGTTTCTTCCTCCAAATTAGAATCCCGTAAGTTGGGCCTTAGTGAAAATCCACGTGGTGCTTCCAACCCTGATCCATTTTGCAGCAATCTCGCTAATTGAATTGAATGGCCCTTGGATGACTTGCGGACTACTCGAAAAAATTGGGGGGGAGTCCGACGGAGGAGATATCGGCGATGAAGGAGAACATTGATCCATTTTTGCGACAATCCCGATCGGAGTCCATTTTCCTTTCTCCTCGAGCTCAGTTGAGGCAAAACCCTAAGCTAATTTGGAGTATGAGCAAAGAAATAAACAAGACGGTCACACTGGTGAACGTTCTTTGGTCACGGGGGCAAGCCGACTCATCTGGGCATATGGACACTCAGTCCGGTCATGTGCCTGAATACGGTGATTGATTTAGATGATATTTCCATACGGGGGGTTATAAAAAATGACACATCATTTTTTTTATAAACCCATGTGACTAAAATTTTCACCTTTATACGACATTGATTCATATTATTCATCAAATATTCTGTCGGAATTTTTAGATTAGGTATAACACATTTGACGTGATGAGAATTTGAATATGTGATATGTTATTGTTGTTTGTGGGGTGTCATTGAAGTTTGGGAACAAGTTGTTTATTTTGTTGAATATTCGAAAAAGAATTATTTTTAATATTTTGAATTTTGAAAGTTATTTTTGAAAAGAAATAAATAAATAAATAATTTTTTAAAAAATAAATTTGAGAAAAATATTTTATTAAAAATTTTAAAAAATCAGTAAATTAAATCAAAAATATTTCAAAAATATTTTTTTATATCCAATAACTCCAAACACCCTGTTATTTTAGATTTATTGCTTGAAATTTTACGTGGGGTTTAAAATTTTAATTGGATTTATGACACCAAAAAGTAATTTTGGGTTTAAAGGTTCCGAAATATTTAAGTCCAACAATGAATATATTAAAATGAGTAATGTTATTTGTCTCCATTTATATTGTACCAACTTATTTCAATTGCATTAAAATATCAGTACTTTAATGCAAATTGAATAATACAAGAAGATGAATTGATAAAATACAAGTATTTTAATACATATTGAACAAAAATTGAGACAAAAATTATTGGAACGAATAACATTTTCCTATTGTATCTCATCACAATCTCTCTTATAATTGTTGGTTCTCATTGGAACATGTTATGATATAAAGAGAGAGTATTGCTACTTTTCTCAACTTTTTTTTTTTGTATCAATTTGTCCCAATTGCATTAAAACACTAATAATTTAATGCTGATTGAACAATAAAAATAGACGATTTGATAAAATACAAATATTTTAATACACATCGGATAGAAATTGTAACAAAAATAGTTTGAACAAATAACATTTTCCATAAAAAAAATATTTTGATGAAATCAAGGTTCAGCAAATATTCGAAGAGAAACATAAAAGTACATAGATCACGTCTAAAACATGTAGTTGTCCATTATCTTTTAAGTCTTATTTAGCATTGTGTTTAGAAAAATGTTTTAAGAGAAAAAAAATTTATTTTTAATTTTTTTGGATTTTGAAAATTACTTTTAGAAAAAAATAAGTAAATAAATGTTTTTACTATAAACATATCTAAAAAAACAATTTATAAAAATTTTAAAAAATTAATTAATTAAATAAATAATATTCTAAATTTATTTTTTTAATTTTTAACTGTAATCCTCAATACCCTCTAAATATATCTCAACTAGATTGTAATCCTCGCATTGCGTTGGGACGGAAAACACGTAAAATTTTGCCATAATAGATCGGAAATTAATAATATAATTATTAGTATTAGTTTGTTTAATAACAAAGTAGTACATAGTATTATGAAAAAAGTTTTACATAATATGTACATATTAATAAAGTTCAGTCAGAGAATTCTTAAAAAAAAAAAGTCCTGGGCGGTGAAGCTTCTATGATTAAGCATCAACAATCCTAAAATATCATAATTACGTGATTAGTTATGATTTTCTAACCCCGTCAGATGTAAGTATCTCATAAGTTGGGAAAAACATACCTACATACTCCAAGACAGCCTCCAAGATTGGTGCTAGTAGAATCTGAATAGACATCTTGGGAAGAAAAAAAAAGAGACAGAAAAGTGAATAAATGACTACATTAATAGTATGAACTAAAAAAATAAATGCACATACACAATATGAATGATGTTAAACCAAAAATATATAGCAAAATATCATGTAAATAATTTGGAAAAAACATATTCATACTAAAAAAAGTAGCTTTAGAATAAATTTAATAGTATAATTTTAATATTTCACTAAAAGAGTACACTAACATATTATGTAAAAGAATTTATCCAAACAATAAGAATGATATCAAATAGGACATAATATAAATTGTGAAAACAAAATGAAAAAAAGGACTAAATCTAAATTAGAACATGTATTATATATTATAAACACAAATTTTTCAATGAAATCAACATATTAGTTACACATAATAGAAATTAGTAATATTTGTTCTTATTATCATTTCTTTAGCCCTATTAATTGAAGTAATATCTCAAATTTCAAATATTAATTGGAATCAATATACATAATAGAAATTACAAATATTTGTTATTATTATCAATTTTTTCAGCATTTCCTGTTAATGGAGGTAATATCTCAAATCTCAAATAAGAAAATATTGCCTACCCTTTAGATTGTAAAGAAGAAAGGAGATGATAGTGAGTTGATGCAAAAACGGAATGTAAGAGATTGCTATTTATAGAGCTACTACCAAAGATGAGCTTTCTAAAAATTAGTCTATTAAAAGTTATTGAACTAAATAAACAAAATTGAAACTTTTTATATCGTAAAAAAGAAAGGAGATAACAGGGAGTTGATGCAAGAAAACGGAGTGGAAGAGGCTGCTATTTATAGAGCTACTACGGACTTTCTAGAAATTAGTTTCTTAAAAGCAATTGAACTAAATAAACTAAATTGAAACAGTTTCTTTTAGTTACAGAGAAAAATGCTCATGAAACCAGCATACGTAAGAGTTATCTAAAAATTTGGAGAAGAGAAATTAAAAAATCAATGAAAAGAATCTGGTTTCTGATAGAAATTCATCTCTAGACATACAAATTGACACATGCAATTTAATAAGACCACATCTAACAATAAATGATACATTAACAAAGTTTAGACACATAAGCAAGACAATCTAAACTATGGTTAAGTTAACATACTCAACAATAAATGTTTTAAACTACAGAATTGTAATGATTGGAAAAAGATTATGATCATACCTCAATGTCTAGATCCAACTTGCACACCCATGAGAGACTGAAGCAAAAGGCCAATGAAAGCTCAACAACTCATTGACTGCTAACGGTGAAATGCATCAAACCGCCATGCATGTTGAAATATCTACCAATCCACCAATACCAGAGCCTCACGAATAGAGAGAAAAAATAGTTTTAATTAATGTTTAAACTTAATAGTTTTGAAAGACTTAAATAAAAGCTCAATTCTAACCTCCAACGAATACCTTCACATAAGACCCAAGTAATTATCCAATAAGCTATGAAAAACAAATGTCCAACCCAATATACAGTCCACACATATTAAGCTCAAATAATATACCAGCCCATTAATGCCCAACCCAATACACAGTAAACACACATTGAACCCAAATAATATACCAGCCCATTAAAACACTAAGTAACAACACCCAAAAAATCACATTTAATATTTTCATATTAAACTAATAAAATTTATTTTTGTACTAAATTAGTTAATAAATTGGATCAAATGAAAACTAAGATCTAAGGAAAAAAAAGTTTAAACCAAAAAAGAAAAAAACACCGCAGGAAATAAAAATAAAATCAGAAACCTTAAGTTGCTATTGAACACAAATTGAAATTAAAATCAATACAAAAAATACACATCATTTAGCACAAAATCAGAGTAGAAAAACATGCACCTCATTATACACAAACTAAATTCAAAATCAAGAAAAAACACATTTTTTACCCACCCAAATACCATAAATAGATCTAACAAAAAAAAAACAAAAAAAAAGTTGCAGGGAAAAAAAATAAATCAAAAACCTTAACACTACTTACAACATGAACGAAGATCACTGAATGAAGCAAACCATGACTGCCATTGGGAAAGAACGCCATATCTCTGAAATGCAGGCAATATCAACCAACATAAAAAATATTTAAACATGAGATTTGTTGGATCTGTGCTCAACCTGCTGGATCTGTGCTCAACCTACTGGATCTACGCTCAACCGGCAAGAATGGCCAAGATACGACTGAAACTTCGGAGGGAATAATATATACACTTTTATTGAAGGTGCTTCAAAAACCCAGGTAGGTGAAACAAATGGCAAACAAACAAAAATGTAAGTGTTTAAAAATAAAAAAAATGATTTCTACCGGCAATAAACGGTTGAGACGTATGAGAAATGTGAAAATGAAAAAAAGAATGTTTAAAAGAAAAAGATGACTTATGAAGCTTGAAGGTAAATTGAAGAAAAAGATAATAAGGAGTTATACAAAAAATAAAAACGGTAACTATCAAAAAAAAATTGTGAATGACTTTTTGGAGGTTTGCAAAACAAAAAAAAAATGGTGAATGACTTTTTTTTTGAAAAGAAATGGTGAATGATTTCTGGGAGTGTGTAATAGGATTAATGATAATATAGTATATAAGAAGACAAATATGACCTCCTTATTCTGAATAAATGGGATGCAGATGGTCAATACTCATGAAGGGTAAAAAAGTAAAATTGGAAAAAAATGTGACAATTGAAAAGGGACAGATGGGACATGTCAGAAAAGGGCAGACATCTATTTACAAATTTAAAATCTCACGTAATTTACTAATGTAACATTTTGCAATTGGAAAGGGTGCATACGACGCCGTTTTGTGTGTAGGTTAAAAAAAAACCACCAATAAATTGGGGGCAGTTTGGTCTTCACACTTTATTTTCTACAGTGATTTCGATCCCCGCTTTAATGATATAAATAGATAGATTACTCTCACTTTCTCCATGATAAGTAGTTGATGACATCAGTTATATAAAAATAGGCATATTACATCAGCCACATTTTATTTTCAATATTTCTTAAATATTTACATTATCAAAATTTTAATTTATAAAATTTGATATTTTAATTTATAAATTAAATTCGATCATATGAAGTGTCTAAAAAATATTAAAAAAAAATCTCACTAGCAATTTCCTACCAAATATCCTAAAATTCCTAGTTGTGATATATTAATGTTTTTTTTTTCCTTCAAGTATCAATGTCAATTATGTTATTATGATGAATTTTACTAGGAATTTATTATTTTATTCTCAAGGTTTCATCAAGAACAAGCTGTTCTCAAGTCGTATTTCAAGGTAAAAGCATTATTATAGAAAGTTGCAGGCTTTTAAATGATAGAAAGAACCAAAATAATTTACCCGATTTGACTTGTATTTTGACATTTTCGGTTTGTTCCGGTCCGAATCTTCTGAAGTTTTCATTTCGATCCGGGGCATCATTCATTATTTATTTCGAGTTGTTTGGCTCGACCGATTTGCAACAGAAGCGACGCCGTTTCGATTCCATGTATATATATGCTCTAATATAATAGCATAATCAAAATTTAGACTGTGTAACGGCGCGTCTTCTGTCAAAAACCTTACTCCGTTCAGTTTCTCCCCCGATCGAATCCGCATTCTGTTTCCACCATCGACACTTCTCATCGGAGCCTCAACCCTTTGAAACTTGCGTTGCTCCATACTCATTGTCGTCGTGCAAAGGTTCTTCCTTTTCATCTTTGGAAGTCGACGGAGATGGGTTGATTTTGACGATGGAGGAGTTCATTCACCGTGTGATGCTACTGAAATCCACCCCCGATTGGTTTCCTCTCCGGCCTGGCTCTTCTTTCTGGGTTCCACCCCTTAACATAGACCACTCCAGAGCTACTGATTTCGTTCAAAAATTGGCTGATGCCCTCACGGATCGAGACTCCCTTACTTCCCAGGGATGCTCTTCCTCTGCCTATTTCCTCTCTTCTACTCCCAATTTCATATTTTCCCCAGGTAATTTAATTTTGAAATTATTTAATGTCAATTAATGATCTTGTGATAAATTTTTTTGATTAGGTATAAAATTCGCTTGTGAATGAATTTGAAACTGATGGGATATGGAAGCCTTTGAATTTAACCTATAACCTAAGTTTTGCTTTGAATGAATGTATGCTTTGTCAATAAAAGTATTAGTAATAATAGTGAAAAGCATCTTTAGATTGAAATAAAAAATCTATATGAGGAATTAGTCTGTGGAACTGCATATAAATTTATATTTAAATAATTGGTGCTTTTCAATATAATATTTCTTATTAAAGAACAAAAATATAATAGAAGATCTTATAGAAGGAAGGAAAAGTGGAGAATACTAGAGAAATGAACATGTTTTTCCTTTTCTATTGGAAAAATGGAAGAGTGCAAAAGTAGAAAATGTAAAAGAAAAGTGGAAAATTAAGACATGATTAGCTGTGGAAAATTTTGGTTATTTGCAAATTATTAGAAAATAATTATTCTTAAGAAACTAGAAAATATATTCTAGTGTTTACATACAAATATGCTTTAAATAGAAAGCTGAAAATTATTTTTTCACTTTCCAAAATTCTACTGGCTTTAGAAAACTCATTTGAGAATTGAGATGTTTACTAAAATTTCCTTATGAGCCAAAAGAGATAGAAAACACTGAGTCTTCCACACTCTCGGCATCAATTTGTCGGGATTAAATCCTAGCAAGAGCAATCCGTATTTCATTTTTTTTTCTTCTAGTGCAGCATGTCAAGGGTTCGCATCTTGATAACCTCAATTTAACCAAGAAAAGGGAATTTTTTTTTTCAAATTTGTTGAAAACCATGCGAAAATCATTTTCTTTCAGTTCTTTCATAATATGGATTTGCAGGATGTAATTCCTATGAGAAAATTCAGATGTGAGCAGAAGTCAGGACTGTGATTGAAGATGGATATATATCTTGGTTTGCTTTCATGGTTATCTCTCTTTTTTTTTTCCTGCAAAATGCAGTCTAATTTTATTGGCAAGGAACTCTAGTAGTGTCAAGTTGCTTGTCCATATAAGAGAATATTTTGGTTATTAGCATATCTTATTAGTAATATATTGAAGTGCTTGATCACTCTTGACCATAACTTTTGACTGTATACAACACTAAATTAACTATCATCATTAAGTATCAACAAACAATCAAGTATTGTGAGCATTAATTAAGGGATATATTTGGATGTAGTGCTTAATCTATATCATGAGTGTTGACTTGGATCTAGTCTTAGAGAGATTTGGAGATAGAGAATTTATATAGCCGATCCTATCTAGCATGTGATTAAGGCTTTGTTTGTTGTTGTTGTTTGATTTAGAACTTAAAGTGTCATTCTGTTGATTTTGTGATTTAAGTTTGTAAATCTTATATTTTGCTTGTTCTTTTGATGATTCTGGTGTGATTTTGAATTCAATAAGCTCCTTGGAAATCATGGTATCTTGTAATCTATTTTCTATTTGCAAATTTTATTGTATTTTTGCTTAATATTGTGAAAATTGGATAAGAGGAAATTAGGAAGAAATGTACGGGATTAGGCATATTTTCTTTTGATGTTTTGTATATATGTTTGTAGGCTATTCCTTGTAAACCAAGTTGAGATTTATTCTTCTCGTGCGATAGATTTGTTCCCATGTAAAGTATATTTACACATAAAGGTGAATAAATTTTATTTAATATATTCTTCTGTTAATGAGCAAATATTTCTCAATTAATTAATCTTATCATTTATTTTTAAGATTATTAAAAAAATAATAATAAAAAGAAGAATAACTAAATAAAACAAACAATCGAATTTATAAATATTTATTTTAGAAATTTTTTTGAGTCTTATTAAAGACAAAAATAATTTTTATATGTAAGATCATTTATATTTTTTTTATAGGTTATGGAAAATGAAATGATTCGAGTATTAGGTTAAAAAGAAAAGAAAAAAAGAGGTTTTATCCGAGTAAGTACTAGGTTACGAGAGGATTTCAATTTCATCATTAAATAAACCTATATGATATTGGTTTGACGCAAATTGAATCATAATTAATCGTCAATTATCACATTTATCAATCACACAATAACTTCACATATTCTTTCAAAATCATTACAAAATTTTATCATTCTATTTACGTTTGGTATTATATTTTCCTAATTATAATTTCCTCAAACAAACTATGTTCTAGAGGAAAAATCATTCTCATTAGTTTCACCCATATTAATTTCTATAATGACCACAAAATTGTTCTCGAATAATAATAATAAAACAAACTGCCTTTATTGTTTATTAAGAATGGAAACAAGCATACCAATTAAACATCATAACAACCAAAATGATGCCCCTATTTCAAAGAAGTTATTAAAGAATTAACAAACTAAAATCAAGGAAATAAAAAAACAAAAAACAAAAAATGATCTTCTAAATGAGCATTTGGTTTCCTTGATGTTGGGGTAGTGGATTTTGTGGAAGACTTGAAAATGGATCTCCAAAAGGATTTGCTGAAGTTTGCATGAGTGGTTGTTGGGAATATTGAGGTTGTTGATGTTGGTAAGGTACCATCATCATAGATTGTTGAAATTGATGTTGATGCTGTTGATGAAATTGCTGTTGTTGTTGACCCATCATTGCCATCTGCACATTTGTTGGTGGTGCTATATTATTTGACATTATAAATGGGTCATGTTGTTGTTGATGCTGCTGTTCAAATGGATTTTGTACACTCATCCCACCATACCCATAACCTGCATTTTGCATTTGTATTTGTCTTCTCGCATTATCGTCTTCATATAAGCTATCAAGCAATAACCGATCAAATCCACCAGCCTAATAAAACCCTCCCCCCAAAAAAAAAATCATAGTTAAATGAAAATATGTTTAAAATTCATAAACATCGTACTATCAGAAAAATGACCAGCATAAACTATAATATATGTTTGTGCTGTCATAGGTTATTGCAGTAATTTGAGTATGGTGTTGTAGAGAAATTTTTAGGTAGACAAAGTCTAACATGTTATTTGTAAACTAATTTAATCAAATAGTGACACACATTAATTATTTTATTCATATTGGTTAATGTGAATACAATAATTAATAAATATGCATACATATCACTGTGTGATTGGATTAATTTAATAGATTAAATTTATCTAAAAATTTTCTCGGTGTTGTAATGGCAAAAATTTGAAATTGCTATTAATATGTTGTCATGTAATTAATAGTAACAGTGTTTTTCTTAATCATTGCTAATAATTTGTTGCAAAAATTAAAAATGTGAATGGAGAAAATCATACTAACCAATTTGCTTTCTACAACACTCCTAGTATGGTTGCTTGGTGTGGTAACAAGTGCTAGCTCCCACCCTGCGGCATCTGTCCTCTCAAGTTCACTCAAACCATTTGATGAAGATGAAGGATTATTTCCTGTTTAAATAATATTTACATTTCTAATCAATATATATAGATTGGGATTGTCATGATAATAATTTTTTTTGTCTGGTATTCAGATTAATCCAACTAATTCAGAGTATGTCGGATAGAATTTTGAATGAAAACAAAATACTATTTCAAAAGTATTTAATTTATATTACGAAACAGAGATTCAATCGTCAGGTTATTTGTCCCGTAGCAACAAACAATATGCATTTAAATCACATGCATCTAAGAATTCAATAAAGAAAGGAAAAAAGGAATGAAAAGAGGAAGTAGAGTACCAGGTTGAACAATTGCAAGAGCCAAAGCGTTGCTTTCTTCTATTTGCAAAGCTTGTGGATGTACTTCGTTCAAACCCTACAAGAACAACAATTATTGAACGGCAACTTAATATAAATAAATAAAATTAAATAGAGACTTTAAAAGGAAGGCAATTTTTTAAAGAAAAAAAAAATTTACAAGCAGATCGGTGGGTTCGTCAGTAGAAATCAACGGTGGAGATTCTGCCACAGGTTCATCTTGAGGTTGAGACTCTTCTACTGCTTGTTTTTCTTCAACTTTTTCACCTTCTTCTGCTGGTTCCGCTGCTTCTTCTGCATTTTCTGGTAATGCTAAGGGTTCTTCTGCCTCTCGAAATTCCTTTAATTCAATCCACACATTTATCTAACATTAATAAAAATATAAAAATTTACGTACATACTATGCTAAAAATATCTGCAACAGCAGCATAAAACTATTATAATATGTATTAAATTTATTATAATTGATTGTATAGGTTTTTACAACAGTTTAAACATATTTTTTTGGTACAAAAGGTTTGATTAGAAAATTCGAACTCGAGACCTCATATACTTGGTCACCCGATAGTATCATTAAGTTAAAGAGTTTATTAGTCAGTTTAAACAAAAATTTGAAAATATTATTGATCTATTGCTATATAATCAATATGATAGTAGTTTTAACAATTTAATTTCATAATTTGTATTTATAGAGAAATATAAATGTGGGAATCCATTGAGATATTTACAACATACCAATCTTTTATTGAAACCTGTCTGAGGTGCTTCTTTAACATATTCTTCCATTGTTGCAAGGAAGGACGGAGGAGGCTGCTTAATAACATTTTTTAAGGGTCAATTTATGTCCTTTTCCAAATATATTTTTCTATTAAAGACCCAAAAAAAGAAAGAAAGAACAACCTGTCTCAATGTTGGAAATTGAAAGTTTCTAGCTAGATCCAAATTCTTGCAATATTCATAAAATTCAGCAAGATTTTCAGCCTAAAGAGAGGAACAAGAAAAAAAAGGTGATTACACAAATTAAGTGAAATTTAAAAGTAATTCCTATTTATTTTTAATATATATATAAAGTAGAAAACCTGGTGTCCAGCTCTTTTGTATATATTGAGTGCTTTTACTGCATCATGTCTTGACATATCAAAGAACTGTAGAAATATTTGAAATATTAAATTACATAAATTTTGAAGAAATAAAAATATATGACCAATTAATTAATTAATTAATTCAAAGATTAGTATGACACATTACCATGTCCACAAGATTGATGATTCCATCATTAATTGCACAGTATATCTTGAAGCTCTCTTTTAAGATCTACATGATTTTTTTTTTAATAAAGAAGGAAAAGGATAAGTTTTTTTTTTTGACATATAAATATACTTATATAATAAAAAAATATATAAATGTACATTATTATCAATTTTTTTAAAAAAATATTATTTTATAGAGTAATTTTTATTAATTATATTAAATTTATATATTTGTTTATTAAATTATAAACTATGAGATAGCAAGAATGTCAATTTTCAATCCTAATTGGGATTTGCTTATTCTAAATTTGAGGTTTATTTAGTAATTGAATTGGAAAAAAAAATAAAAAATACAACAGATCTAATGATGTTTTTTTTCCTTTAAAAAAAAATCACAAAGCATGCAAAAATGTCATTTAAATTAAAAATAAAAAAGTTGTACATAAAATATTAATAGAAGAACTACTGTGAGACATATGGAAGCATAATTAGTACCAGGGCCAATGCATATTGTACAAGATAATTGCTGTAGGATGCTCCTTCAGGCTACAAAAATTACAACAAAATAAATAAATAAATCTGAAAAATATTATTAAATATGAATTTTCCATTAAAAAATAATAATGTAAAATAGTTTACCTGGCAACCAATTAGACGATAAAGAAGCTGTTGTAATGCAGGTAATTGTTCCAATAGTTCTTCCCTATTCAATTGTCTTGTTCTACTATGTACCTATGTATATATATATTCCAAGTAATTAAGATATAATTAATATTAATCATACTTAATAACATGATTTTATTTCATATAGTTTTTAAAATTTTATTATTAATATTTAAAAAAAAGGAAGAAGAAGAAGAAGAAGAAAATAAAACCTTGGTTGCAACTGTTGATGATTTGGTCAAACGTTCTGCTTCAATGTCATATTTTAAAACCCTAAAACACTCAAGTCTTTCCTCTATAAAAAGTGCATATGTTCTCACCCATGCTGAGCAATCCCATGCTGCATATAATAATAATAATAATAATAATAATAATTCAAGAATTATAGTGGTTTAATAAGCTAAAAATAAAAAGTCCAAGAGCTTAATAATGCACTTTTGTCTCATATTATTATTCTCTCCATTTCACTTCACTTCAAGTGCTCAATTTTTGTTTTTGCACAAGGATTAAATAAATGATTGAACAATCTTAATTTTACATAAAAATACTTTTAGTTTGACAAAATTACCCTTTATCAATTCTATTAAAAAAAAGGAAATGTTAATGAAGATATTAATGTTATGGAGCTCCTACTATAATATAATGAAACTTAATAAATAATGAGAAATTAAAGTTAGAAAAAAATAATAAATAGTACATTAATTTCTTAAAAAGACACTTAAAATGGAACAAAATAATAAAAAAAAAGAGCACTTGAGGTAGTAGGAAAGGAATATTATAAAATAAAATAAAATAAAATTTGTATATTTAAAGAAATATGGAAAAATAGGTACATACCCATTGGGCTAGAGTCATCTTTGAAATTGGAAATTTGGAGAATATTTCCTCTACGTGAATAATTTAAGAGCTCCTCTCGGAAAGTGGGATCTCCTTCTCTTAATGTTCGATGAATCACAATTAATGTCTTTATTGCAACCTATTAACAAATCTGTTACTCTTTCTAATCTAATTACACATCATGATATTACTACTCATTAATTAATGATTTATGAAAGAAAAAAAAATATGACGAAAATCAAATTTACATAATTCCATGTCAAGTTAATTAGAATATGAGAAGTGAACTTACCACCTTGAGCTCTCAACATATATGCAAAGCAAGAAATTTTGAAAAACAAAAGAGATGAATTTGTTTTAGTATAATTAAGTGTGTTTCCTCAAATTTCTAATGCAGTGTTGACAAAATTATCCAAAAATTCAAAAAAATTTATACTGAAAAAAAATGTAGTTTATATGTGATATTTCTATATTTGTTCGTTTCACTTTAAATATCCATTTTGAAATTTTTAAAAAAAATTAACCATCATGACTTTTATAAGATTATTATTATAATTTATCTTAATAATACCCTTTTATTTTTTACTAAAATTGTAAAAGAAAGTATGTACTTTCAATAAATAAGGGTAAATGGAAAAATATATAAAAATGGACAAAACGCTCATCCCATCTCAATGAGTTTGTCCATTTAGGTTGTTACATAAGAATTAAAAAATCATTAATAATCTAAGTAATTAACTGTAATATCGATTGAAATTAATAAAGTTTGAGAACTTATGAAATTTGAGAATTATGGAATATTTACTAAAACAAAGAATAGAGTTGGAAAAAAAAATTAAAAAGTTATATTATTTTCCCTTTAAAAGAAACAAATCTATTGAATCAGAGGGGGTATTTATTAAAATGAAAGGTAGAGTTAGTAAAACAATTGAAAAGTTACATTGGTTTCGTAAAATAAATTCATTAAAACAAAGCTTTTCTCTAAAATAAATATATTCATTATAGCAAAGGGAGCACAAAAAATTTTCAAAATAGACATTTAAAGTGAAGCAGAGGAAATAATTTTTAAACATCTCATTATGTCAAAATCACATTTTAAAATAATATAAATAAATAATGTTTTAAAGTAATAAGTATATGAAAATATAAATGTCTAATATATATATATATATATATATATATATATATATATATATAAAATATTTGGGCAAGTATAATGCATTCAGCAGCAAAGATATTAGTAAGGAAGAAATGAAGAAATTACAATCCAATTTTTGGTCTTGGCTAATCTCCGGGCAAGGGCGTGAATACAGTATGCAACATCTGCTCTTGGACGTATTACTGATGTTGCTGAGAATATTTCTGCACTTTATCAAAAATCAATGTCATAATTAAATGAGATTCACAATTTTTTTTTTCCATTTCCCTTTGATAGAGCATTTTCAACAAACAAAAACTATCTCTAAAATTTCATTTATTTTTTGGAAAAAAAAAAGAGTAAAACTTACTTCTAACATGACGTTCCTTAGGAGGACATTCAACATGATTGGTGGCTTTTACAATGGCAATATCCAATTCCTTTCAAATTCAAAATAAAATAAAATAAAATAACCCAAAAAAAATTATCAAAATTTAATTTTTTTTTTAAAAGAAAAAAAGAAAAAGGCAGAAGATTTTCAAGAAAAATAATTACCTTAAATTCGCTGTTAACCTTGGCAAGGCCAACCTTGGTTGTGTCTTTAAGTGCCCCATATGCTTTTCTGAAACTGGTAAATGAACTCATTTTTTTTTTTTGAAATTATTTATCAGAAAAGCAAATAGAGCACAAAAAGGAAGGTGAAGGACATTTAGATTTCCTTTTTGTGTTTTGATTTCATAGAATGAGAGAAAACATAGTTTTTCATTTTTCTTTTTCTGAAAATGTTATTTTGAGGTTGTTTGCTTTGGCTCCAAAATGTGCGCAACAAAATGTTACTAATTTTAACATAGGGACCATTTGGTAATTGTCTACTAATATTTATAAATAATTTTTTTTACCAAGAAAAGATGTATTGAGTCTCTTGATTTTTATTCTACTTTGTTCTTTCCACCATTAGATTACATTACATGCTATTATAGTTATCTATAAAATAGAATTTACTTTGTAAAAGATAAACTTCTTGTCAAATTTTCCTAAAACTTAAAAGACTATTTGAGATAAGTTTCTTTTTTTTCTTTTTCACCATAGTTTGAGATTTTACGAAAATAAATAAATAAACATATAGCAATGTGAGATCATTTTTTTTTATTAGTAAATAGTATTTAATCTCCTCAATATAACATTATCAAAGAAGCATTACTAATGTTGGATGCCTTGATCAGCCTATGAGCAATTTTTTGGGTTAGTCCATTTAAGTTCTTGGTCAAATTTTATTTATGTTGGTCTAATTCAAGCTTTAGCATCCTCCGTATATCACTATTATGTATCTCCGCATGAAACTGCAAACATTCTGCTTGTCATAATGCAGCTATTGACTAAGTTTTATACTATACTGTATGTAATCCTACCGCAGCCCTCCTATTTTACCCAGACTTGGGACCGGCTACGTTCATCACATAGACGGAAGTTGTTGCATTGAAACTACTGAGAAACAAAATGTGGACAGCGTAAGGAAGCACAATATATTCATTTGAAAACCCTTTTCATTTTCAAGGTGATAGAAATGTATTCATTAACCATTTGCATAAATAAACATGCTGCAGAAGAAAACACATCGGATCTCTCTCTTATCACATTAACCCCACGCATAAATGTCTCCTATAGCTCAGTTGTAAATAGCACTGAGCAACAAGCCAGATTGAAGCGCAAAGTTACCTGCAACTGAAAAGCTTTATATATGTACATTTCCAGATGCTATAAAGATGCAACTCTTGCTTTACTGATCATTCAACCTCTGCAGATCAGATGCACTTCCTTCTTGAATATGGAACTCACCTTATTATTAGCTTCAATGCCTATCCTTCTGCAGGTGGAATAAGAAAATAAATAATAATACAAAAACCGAGAACATAATTTTGATGGATTACCATTTCATGAGAACCAAGAGAGATAGAGAGAGGAGAAGAAGAAGAAGAAGAAGAAGAATGACAAGAGCACCAAGAGTAGTGACACCATGTCAGTTTTGTTTTCATAAAATTTGTAAAAGTTTTGGAGAATTCACATCTGCAACCAGCAGTATAGTAACACCAAATATATCAGGGTGGTTGACAAAGAATTCATCAGGCAGGTTACCTTTTCAATTTTTGTGAAATCCTCTAGTAATTTGAACAAGAACAAGGTTTGTCCAGCCAAAAAAACGACATATAGCAAGACTAATATTTCAATTGAGTCCTATGTTTAATTTTACAATGAAATTACTATAGCTTCAGCAACATCTAGGGAACCCTGTTATGCTATTAAAATTATAAAAAAATGGTGGTTGAACCTTCTAAATTGTCCATAAATAAACACTCCACAATAGAAAATAGATTGAATTTTTCTCTTATGATTCAAATCTTACTGGCCTTACTCATGCCTAAGAAACAAAATTTAAGCATAAAATTACCTATCACTGGCAGAGTTTTATACGTACAACTCCAGGTGTTGTGGTACGGAAAAGATGCAACTCTTGACATTTGATTCAATTTGTCCACTGGCACTTGCCTCACTTTTGCTTGGACTAGCCAACATAAGTATAGGCCATTACATGATTCCAGATTTAGTTATCCCATAAGTGTCTTGCTTGGCTTATCCAATTCTGGGTCAAGGCATAATCTCTTGCTCACTGAATTGATCATTTAAGTCTAACCTGGAGGATCAAGTGCACTTCCCTTTTGAATATGGACCTCAGCTCTTCATTAGCTTCAATGCCTATCCTTCTGCAAGTGGAATAAGCCATAATAATATAAAGCCTAGAATAAAGATTATGCATTATTACTACATGAAAGCAAAACCATTAACAAAAATAGAAGCAGGAACACCAAGTACAATTAGCAGGTAAGATAGCATAATCAAGTTTACAAGGAACTAGTCATTAAGGAAACAATGGTCAACATATGAAATACAAATTATTTGAGATTGTTGCTTATGTTCCTGATAACATTCTTACAGAATCATTCATTTGATAGCCAAATCTTTCTTCTTCACCAGTCCACCCCTCCTTTTTATCTCTGTATGCAAATTATAAAGCTCAACCCAATAAATGTTGATACTAAAATTCCAAGGCATAAAATGGGCACACTTCCTGATTCCACGTTTGCCTTCCTTTTGTAACAAATACAAAGATCAGGAAGTCTGAGAACACGTGAGAAGTTTATGGGGTGCAAAGAAATTTTTCACACGATAGAAAGCGTCCAATTTCTTAAGAATCCAATTGCAAAGATTCTTCATAGGGGCTAAGCATAAACCATATAAATTATAAACATAGAGAGGGGAGGGGAGGGGGATTGGCAAAATTCTTAGGATTAAAACCCTAAAAAGTCACATCATGAATGCCTTAGTTATAGTTTATATCTGCATCATACTCAGGACTCAGGACTAATATCACATTAACAGTCTCAAATAATTTTCCCTACCAAATATAAACAAAGCTAGCAAACAGCCATGGACACCATATTTTTCAGAACTACTATGACACTGAAACCACAGAATAGGAGAATCCTTGGGACAAAAGTAACATACCCTATTTTTGAGCCCTTTTTCCCCACAAGAATCTTCTTCTGGCTTAGCTTGTGAGTGATGAAGTGCTGTTCAATCCTGAGAGAACCATCTCGTAGCTCCTTCCAATCAATTAATCTATGCTCGATGCCATATGGGATTTCCTGAAATGTGAACAGTTTGAAGTCCTCATTCAAAAACTCTAATTAATGTAAGCCTTCTCTGAACCCCCACTTTTTCTTCCATAAAATTGTTACAGCTATCAATGTCACAAAACAATACACCAAAACAACAACAATAATAATAATAATAATAATAATAATAATAAAAGATTCATATTGTTACCTGATGGACATGATCTAATAACTTTTCTCGCACAACCTCCAATGAAATGTTTTTCATTACTTCTTCACTCATACATTGTGGATCCTCATCCCAAGGTCTTTGAACTGCCTAAGCACATAAAGTCAATGAAGAAGCAGAGTCAACTGCAAGTCTTATTCAAGAGATGGTTTTGAAACAGCTTGTGAAACCTCCATATTTTATAAAAGTACACGAGCATATTCATGCAAAGAAATTTTTCTGTTTAGCCATTGTTATATGATAAAAATCTGGAGATTCCAACAAAGCTGACTGGAAATATATACGTGTATTGAAATGTAGACTCTGACACTTGTATTTTAAAGAAACAAAGTGCTTTTAGAAAGTCAAAATTGGACAACTAGTCCAGTTCTGTAAACCAGTGCTAGAAGCACATTCAAGTCATTCCTCTGCCAAGAAAATTATAATGTCCAAATAAAAACAACTTCCATTGCAGTAAAAGGCAATTGTGGCCCTGCAGCAGCCACTCTGGAAAAATATAAAATAATGTTGGCAAAAGGGTTTGGGGAGATGGAGAAGTATCAATTTATATAAAAAACAAAAATAAGTCTGCTTCCTGCATCAGATAGTAATGATAAAGAGTTCACATATTTTGACTTGAGACACTTCATTTCAGAGAAGGAAAAGAAAAGAAAAGAAAAAAGAAAAAAAAATGAAACTAAATCAGAGAATCTGCATTTAAATGCTGCTTAGTTATATCAATTCAGAATCCAGAAAACCTCAATGTTTTTTTTTTTTTTACAAAAAAAAAACAAATCTTGCCTGCTCCATCAAATATTGTGTTAGATCTTTTACACCAGCACCCTTCAGCCCTGAGATCATGAAGCACCTAAAAGATAGATCAAAAGTTATTTTAATCATCTATCATCAATTATAAGAAAGAGCAAAAAAGTATTTTCATTTTCTACCAAACACCCACCTATCATATCCAGGAAGATCTTTGAATTGCTCAGCAACCTTGAGTAAGTCTTTCTTTTTGTCAACTAGGTCAACCTTATTCATACATAATATTCTTTTCTGTTTTGGATTTGTTTGTGCCCCCACACGTTCAATCAATCTTACCACTCTTGAATCAGGCCTGAGTACATGAAGATACATATATATGAAAGGATTACTTACGAGTGACTAATATATAACAGGAACTGAAAGCTAAAGATGCACATCTCATCAGACAACTGGGATGCTTCTGTCACTTATCAAAACAAAATAAATCAAATAATCAGGGAAAAAAGGACTATATTATTATTTTTTTCCCTAAAAAATACAGAACACAGTTCAAAGTTTAGAAACGACTGAACAATAGGAGATCAAATAATCAGACAGTGAAATGAACATTCTTCCTTGAACAGATGGATGATTGTGATTTGTAGGAAGTTTAGATAATTGGAAATTAAGATAAACATGAAGTATGGCCATATAACAAAACAAAGGATAATCTATAAGTAGATGAAAATGTTACACAGAATGAAAATATGTGAACACAAACCTAAGAGGATGCTAGTGAAAAATGCAACTTGTTACTACATTATACCTCACTAAAACTCTTAAATACACCAAAAGAGGTGGAATTTCCCCACTCCCCACAAGGATATAACCTGAAATACAGAGAGTTTATCCCTTGCCCAGGCCGTGACAAGCTATATTACTCCGACATTTCATTTTTGAAAAAGTATCCATACCTTTCGAGTATGACATTGGTATAGGTATGAAATCCTTACCAGATCCTTCACTTTAAAAGTGGGTACTCATAATCCCGGTTTCACTTAAATTACATAAGTAGATCAAATGGACTTGGAAGATAATGATTTTAGAGTTAGAAGAATTATCTCTTAATGACCACAACCACAATTGAAGACTATAATTTGTGGTGGTGGCAAAAATTAATATAGATTATGTAGCAAATTTGGGATGATTTACAATTTAAATGGACTTAGAATTATCATTTTATTGTTTGTTTGTGGTTTAAATTATTAAGTTTGTAATTTAAAATATTTTATCCAGCTTTATTTTATTTAGCAATTTAATGTTATAATTTGATCTATCTTTTAACTTAAATTATTATAGAAATTAAAATATTTACATTCATATATATATATACACGTATCATTGTACCTGTACCCTAATTTTGGATACTTTTTAACCATACCCACGTATCCTAAAATTTAAAAAATAAGAAACCGGATTTCTAGATATGTACCCGAGTCCAAGCAACATAGGTGACAAGACTGCAATATATATATACACTAAAAAAGCATGTAAAGTTTAAATGTATGAAAAACATACAAGTCGTTCATCATTTTATCATAAAATCGCATTCAAGCTTATATTCTAAAAATAACAATATATTCCTGTCATTTATATATTTTTAGCTAAACCAAAATTAGAAAACTCAACAAAAAATTTAAGGGAAAAAATGAAAGATGAATCTCCGCAGGGACAGAGACAAGGAGAGCTTTCTCCCCCATCAAAGTAAAAAGAAAGGAGCAGGAACGCTCCTGCCTGTCCTATGGCCATAAATAAGATTTATTAATCCTTCCTAAGTAGAAATCAATAAAACATCTAGGATCAGTTTACTTACAGAAAACTGAAACTGTAGACCTGGAACATTGTCCTAGACAGACAGAGGGGAAAAAAGAGCAATAGCTTTCAGTTCAAATGAAAGCTTTCCAGTTTTCTAGAAAAAAAAGGCTATTTAAACAAGTCCTCCAATTTCCCAGATTTAAACTGTTGTTCGGAATCATCTAAAACTTGTTTTATGCTGTACTCAATTTTGTTTTTGTCTTTTGAGCAAAAACCAATTGAAATGCACAAATATTGTTTCACTACATTACTTCCGCTATCACCATTAACTTCATCACCAACTCCAATACCAACCCATTGCCACCATCCACACCACTACCACATCCACACCATTGTTATTGGCAGTATTATAGCCACCCACTGCCAATTGTGCAATTATAACCACGACAAGATCATTAGCATGAGTAACATTGCCATTCATATGATGCCACCCATTGCACCACCATTGCTCACATTTTTTGTCACCAATAACAGCTTAAGTTACAGACCATATCATATCACCAATAAAAGCCACCGTCATCACCTCTCCACATTAAACAAACAATCAACTATTAACCCCAATCACTGAGAGTAGGATCAAGGAGTTAAATGGCCATTGTTGCCCTTCCAAATAAAACTCAATCAGGAACATACTTCATAGAAACCAGAGAGAAAAAATAAAGGTTTTCTAGCTTTTCCTTGGGAAAAAGGAAAATATAACAAGAAAAGAAAATTCTAGAGCCAGACTAATTTATCAGTTTCTTCCAGTAAGTAGACCCTTAAGGAAAAACATTACACAAGAGATGTGGGAAAGAAGACATATAATGCTACTTATCTGATGAACAAAAAGGATATGCTATGTATTTTGCAACTTTAGTAGATCCTTTGCTATAAGTATAGGTCACTAACAAAACCTGATAGTGGGTATTGGCTCAATAGTTGCAAAGCCTAGTGGTGTACAATACCAAAAAGCAACTCTATGGTCTATGCTAGAATCACTGCTCCATCTAAAACTGTTTGACCCAATCACCATTGTATCATTAACAGAAACAGGATGGGCATTACTATTTCTTTTTTTTTTTTTTTTGGGGGGGGGGTGTCAAGGCCATTTGATGAAGAAATTTATTACACAAAAGATGCATAAGAAAATGTGCAATATAATATCACATAAAGAAGTTGTAATCAGACCAGCCTCCTCTAATAGAGAATGATGAAAAAAAAATTACAGAACTCAACTAAGGCAATATTACTTTAACATTAAACTATTAAATAAAGGAAAATGATTTCCACAGAGTCAAAACCAAATGGAAATATACATGGCTTGATTTTCTTTTATCCCAGAAGAATAACAGATGCCATAGGAACAATAGAGGTAATTACTATTAGCAAATCTTCTATGAACTGATTAGGAAACCATAAAATGACATGCTAAGATATGCTAATTAGGGAAGATCATATATGAAAGTTTAAGTCTATTCAAGAGTCAAGATTAAATACAGTGGATCAGTAACCTGGTAAGATGCCTATGGACATCAAAAACAACCATAAGAATGTCATATAAATCAACTGAACTCCAAGCATTTTCCACACGAGCCTTCATGTCTTTGTAAGAATATCCACTGCTCTTTAACATAAGTCCAGGGGTATCAAAGAAACACTGCATAAAGACACATGTATAAAATTATTTTACATTCTTAGAAAGATCATCAAAAAAGAAATGATGAAAACAAGGTGGAGTTTTTTTACAAGTAGGGGTGAGCATTTGATCAGTTGAGTCTATACAGTCCAAAAGTTTCAGAAAAGTTCAAAACCAAACTGCACCAAGTTTGAAATATCTAAACTGTATTATTGGACCTATAATGTTTGGCTTACAAAGTAATAGCCTTTTTACAAGAAATATTAATATTGGATAAAGACACGGTTATTTTGGTTTCAATAATTGAATAATCAATCAAATCAAATTATCTGAACATACAAACTGAAACTGGTTTAATTAAAAATCAAATTGGATTAAGAAATTCATCAGTTTTGTTTCCAAAAATAGAGTTTAAATCCAATATTGATCACCCTTGTTCATAAATGACTCAATTATCCATATACACGGACATGAATAAGGAAAAATAAGAATTTAAAAGGATCGTTACCTAGAAGAAACAACAGTGGTAATGAAAGAAGAATTAAAGCAATTCAAACAGGAAAACACTTTATATTTCATCATAAGATGCTACATTTCAAAAATCTAAGACAATAACATATTGAAAATTTTGCTTTTTCGTTGTCCGTCCTGAGAATTATTTATTTCTCTTTAAGTGGGCAATTTCTCCCATGTCCCTTCCTGATATACCATTTTAACATCCAAATAGGATAATAAAAATAATTTTTCTTTTACTTTCCCTCATTTTTCCCCGCTTCATTTTAATCAAATAAAACCATAAAGACAGTGTTCTAAGGAAGCTGCTTGCTGGTATCATCATTCCCCTGAAAAAAGTTGCTTTAAAACTTCTGTTAATTGAAGACGAGAACTATAAACAAAAATCTAAATGACCTAGTATAATGGGCAAATGCAATAAATGCAATAATTAAGTTGGACCAATCCAGCCAGTCAAACTACAAAGAACAAGAATCAAAGAGATTAAAACTTGCAAACAAGTACTTGTGCATCAGATACACAATAACAGTGACAAAATAAGATTAAATATCAAAAAATTAAATTGTTTCTCCTTCCAAGCTTGATACTTTCATCCCAATGATATGATCAGGACATGCTTCAGGTCTTGATCTTTTATCTTTCAAGTATATACCTAGTCGTAGATAAAGTTACTTTATCCAAATTCATACTAAAGAAAAATGAATAAATAAATAAATTAAAACAACAGACATACAATTTGGGTGTCCCCTTTGGTCATCGCTCCTAATACTTCATGAGTTGTTGTATTTGTTTTCCGTGAAACAGCAGAAACTTTTGTCCCGACCTGATAATTCCAATAACAATAGAAAATATATCAGCGCCTAACAATCATAAGATAAAATACTGCTGATAAAAAGACCAAAAAATGCTTATAAAATAATCAATATGTCCACAAATAGGGAAAGTATCCTACTTGTATAGAACATGCCTTTTTAGTCTATGCAATGTGATACAGATATATTGAATGACTAATATGATAGATGACCAAAAAGAACATCTATAAACAACAATGTGCTGCAAATAATGTGGATCATCATGAATTTGGATATCTACAGAAAAGAAAGGCAAGGTCAGAGATGAAAAACTCACCCCAGAAATGTTTTTAGAATAGGATTTGCATACATACAACTTAATATACAAACAAAAAAATAAACAAAATCAAGTACTCATATTCCAAAGTTGAGACTGGATTCTAGAACCCTTAGCTGAATAACATTAACATATCAACGAAGAGGGGAAATTCCCAAGAGAGGAAACTCGTGGTTCTGCAATCAAATGCCACATTGCTAAGAAGACCAACATTTTTCTGATTACATTCACAACTCTCACTAAAATATTAAGACTTCCAACCAAACCAAACTAGCAATCAACAGCAACAGAGCTAATTTAAAAACTCTAATTAACTATATGAAGTACGAGAATTAAATATCAGGAATTCACATGGTACAAACAAACTTATTACTTCAAATTCACAATCTATACAAGCCAGCTATTTGAAGACCAGGCATTCCAAATTTCATAAGGAAAACCAATAAATCAAAGGCTCAGAATCATAAAATAAAACATTGTAAAAAGAAAAAAAAAATCTAAACGATTCAAAGAAACAAACCATGTAATTGGTCAAGGCTGACTTGCCAGCATTAGGAGCACCAATAATTCCAACTGAAAGCGATCTCTGGTCCTCCTCCATCACCATCTGATCTTCATCCTGATCATCTGGCCTCTCTAAGGCCGCCTGCAGCAACGCTTTGGCAAGCATTCTCCTTTTCTCCTCCTCCTGCTCCTGTTCCTGCAATATTTTGAGATTCGACTTTTGGGTTTCATGCCCAAAGATTAATTTATCTGCTCTGTGCCTATATTTCTGATCCCAAGTGGGCTCTTGAGAATCGATGTCGGGGATTGAATAGAGGCTGCTATCAAAGACAGAGTCGTTATCACTTTCGCTATGCTGGGTTTGGGCAGAGATGAAACGAGAGAGAGAAATTGGACAGAAGGGATAAAAATTTCGGGGTTTCGAGGAAAGGTTAATTAGAATTCGAAATGATGATAATGCTTTCATTGTAATGTTAATTGGATAATTGCAGAAAAAGCAGAGGCAAAAGGAGACAGTTTGAGGTGTGAAGGAAGAAGAAGTGGGTTTCCTGGTGTTGAATTTTAAGGATATTAGGGTTTTGAGGGGGTTTTAGGGGTTGGCGGAAGCGGATACAGCGAAACGCCTGATCTGCAGTAATATATTATGTCGTTTTTGTATGCTTCCACTTCGCTTATGTGCGGTGGTTAACTGCCAGTATGAGCAATCATCAATTAATAAAGCCCATGTCGTTTTTTAATATTTTTGTTCCTAATAAACTATTTAAGTATTGAAGCCTCGAAGGAATTATATTATATTATATTATATATATAATTTATTTGCATTAAAAAAAATATGCCTAGATTTATCAATTAAATCAAATTTTATTAATTCGAATTAATTTATTTTAGATACGAATCATCAGAATTAAATTTTAAATAGAATTATTGGAACTTGACAAATTTGATCGAATTTCGGGTCAGCAGTCACCTTTAATGGCCGCTCTATTTGGTTTTGGCTCTATTTCCTCTCAATTTTGCATGGTTTGATCATTTGTCTTAAATTCTGTGTGATTTTCATTAAATAACATAGTAAGTATTTAGTTTAAGACTCCTTGGGAAAAAGAAAAAAACAATAAGTGTGAACATTTTCCAGTGAAACATGGAAATCACACTTTATTTTATCCCCATTAGGCATTTGTCTCATTATTACCTCAAAATTAAAAATAATAATAATTTACAACAATAAAAAGAGAAGCATAGATTTGTCTACTTACCATTTACGGATAGAACTTAAAAAAGGCCTACCACCACTATCTATCTATATGCCTCCCAATAATGCAGAACAGTGTAGCAATTGCTTCTTTTTGAATTTTAGGTTACAAAAATAAAAATTTAGACATTAATTTCAATAATATGTTAAGAGCATCTCCAACCCACGGCAAAATAGTACAAAAAAGTGAAAAAAAATTGTGCAAGATGATAGAGCTCTAACTAAACACCAAAATAATATCAAAATTAGCTTTGATTATAGTATAATGTCATATTTGGTATGACATTGTAACTATGCCGTTTCATATTTTAAAAAAAAAATTTGATAATCACCGAAAATGAAGGATAATTGGATTGCCCATGAAGGAAGATGAAAGAAAGTTTGAGATTTTTGATAGAAAGTTGAAGGGAATAAATGTTGTTAGAAGAAGGGAAGAAGGTTTTGGGCTAAAAATCCACGTGTTAATGATTTTATTAGTTTTATTTTTTTAGTTAATGATTTTTATTATATTTGAATAAAATTTAATTTGATGCTTTTTCTTTTTTGCAATTAAATTGCGTTCTAATATTTTTAATATTATGTAATTTTAAGTCCATAACAATTTAATTTTTAACAATTAAATATATTCTAATTTTAATTAATCTTCTTAATTGAATATAATTTAACAAAAAAATAAATATATAATAAAAAATATATAACTATAAAATGCATATTATATAGTTTAAAACCATAATATATTTATTACTAACACATATTAATATTATAAAATATTAAAGCTAAACCAGTAACATAAATTTAAAATGTCTACCATAAAACAAATAAAGTGCAATAATTAATTATTTAATAATTTGATAATTTGGAAGATTGGTTCCAGATCTGCCAATATTATTAAAATAATTGTCAAACTCATTAGATATAGAAGGTAGTTGTGTTTGATGTTGTTGAGATCTTTTTTCTAAAATTTATATTTGTTCAGCTTCGATATATGCATTAATATTTGGATTACTAATAGTATTTAAGTTTTGCATCAAAATTTTTTTTTTCTTTTTTCAACTCTTTTAGTGTCAAACTTCTGCTTTTGATTTCTAGTTATTATCTGTTCGAACTGGTCTTTTTTAACATCTCTAAAAGCTATCGATTTTCTCTTTGAGGCTATTAATAACATATGAAATTTGTTCATTATTTTTTCTTTTCAATTTGGTAATTTTTACCCAAATTGGTTGTTTTGATGTTGAACTGTCAATATCATCATCTAAATTAAGAGAAAATGATGATAGTTTGGGAAATGCCGACATAGGAGATTCATGAGTGAGATTATCTGACTCTGATGAGATATAATTTAGATTTTGCTTTCGAGTTATTTTTCTTAATATGCTGACATTATCTTTAAAATTTTCAAAATCCTTCATTATATTCCACACATGATCAAATTTGAATTATTTTTTATAATTATCATCTTGTATCAGTAACATTTTAATTCGATTTATCTACAAATAATTTGAATTATAAAGTTTTAATTTTTCAAGAATATAGAAAAAAAATTTGCAAAAAAATACTCACAATATTTTTTTCTGATACACCACTATGATGCATATTTTCAACTTATCGGATGCAAGAATTCAATTTTCGAACAATTTTCTTTATAATTTGAATTCAATATTGCACATATCTTTTATTGTGATATTCTCAGCATACATTTCTTATGCTGGTATATGTATTTTCCATACGAGACCAAAATTGATTTGAAGATTGGTTTACACCAGTAATAGGATCTTGTGAAATATTTATATAAACTTAACACAAGAGCACATCTTCATCAATACTGTAAGAAGAAGACCTAATAAGTATTTTTAGTGTTTTTAAAGTTTAGAGTTTGAAGTAGAGTTTGAAATAGAGTGATGGAATACAAAATACAAGTTGGGCAAATAATATAAAATGTACACATATATATATATATATATATATATATATATATATATATATATATATATATATATATATATATATAACATGAGATATAGATAATGAATATCTAGTCAACAATTATTATCAATCGGATGAATTTCATTATAATCTTAGTCGTCGGATAGATTTTATCCTTACCTACATCTTATCATTATTTATGTTATTATCTCAATCGTCAGATAAATTTTATCATCATGTCAATCGTTCGATGAATTTCATCATAATCTTAGTTGTCAAATGAATTTCATCATTATCTATATCTTGTCATTATTTATGTCATCATCTCAATAGTTAAATGAATTTCATCCTTAAGTTAATTGTTTTACGGATTTCATCATAATCTTATTGTCTGATTAATTTCATCCTTATCTACATCTTATCATTATTTCTATCATAATCTCAATCGTCTGATGAATTTCATCCTCATACCAACCGTTCGATGAATTTTATTATAATTTTAACCATCAGATTAATTTTATCTTTATCTAAATCTTATCATTATTTATGTCATCATTTCAACCGTCAAATAGATTTCATCCTCATGTCAATCGTTTGATTGATCTCATCATAATCTTAACTGTCGAATTAATTTTATCTTTATCTAAATCTTATCATTATTTCCGTCATCATGTCAACCGTCGAATAAATTTCATCATCATGTCAACTGTTTGATGGATTTCATCATAATATTAGCCGTTAGGTTAAATTTTTGAACCTTATCATATTATCAAATTTTTTCTATGAATAAACCATTAATTATGAAATTTATTCATATTGATTATTATTTATAAATCAAATATTTCTATTTCTATTTTTCAAATTACTCAAACGATAATTTTTAAAGATGAACCTCAATATTGGAGGTCCATCAAATGTGTAATTCGAAAATTCATTTTCATCTTTGGATGACATTGAAGATATATCAATAATGAGTAATTTTATTGTTAAAGTTGAAGCAATATATCGTGCAAGTCATAATAACCACACAATCATAGAGTATTTGTAACATCCTCGACTTTTATATATGCATTTCTGTCGCATCTCATTTGGGCATATGCATTTTGCATATACATCACTTGAACACATGCATAATATGCATTTTTATTTAAATAAATTCATAGTATACACTTAGTTTATTTTCAAATATTTTACAATTGTATAGAAGTGCACATGTCTGTTTTATAATATAGATGAAAATGATTTGAAATTAATATTTAAGTGAATAAAGAAACTAGATTGAATTAATTAAATTGAAGTAGATGATTAAGTTTTATTTTTGGTATTGACTAGTATGTCTAGATACATGTAATTGTATAATTATAATAAGAATAATTAAATAAAAATAAAAGTCAGAAAATAAAAAGGAAAAGAAAAAGAAAAAGAAAAGTAAAAAAAAAAAAGGAAAAGGGGTCGGGTGAAAAAGAAAAGGAGAAAAGGAAGACAAATGTTTTTAACTTATTAGGCAAAGTCTTCTTCTTCTTCCTCCTCCTCTTCTTTCTCTTTGCTTCATTCCATTTCTTTGAAGTTCCAGCAACATCTTCTTCTCTTTTCACTCCAGAAATTACAGCAACAAGGTTAGACAAGGGTGATTATAGGTGAGTAAACAATTAATTTGTGTTAAGCTTGATTATGGTGTTTAGGGTTCATAAATAGGCAGTATTTTGTACTATAGTTTTGATGATTTTAGAGATCGAATCTGGAGAAGTGTAAAACACAAAAGTTGTTCCTTTATGTCTTAGATTTATGGATATGTAAATATTTTTGCAAGATGTGGTGTATAGAATGAGATATCCTCTTCGTACTGAAACTGGTCCGGATATGAATCCTAAGTAAATTAGCCACTGTTTTTATTAGTTTTGAACATGATAAAGCCATTATTTGAAGTATTTCAAAATATAAAAGTTGTAGATATATGTGTTTTGTATCTGTATACCAAATTTCAGGTTCATAGGTTTTATAATTTTTGAGTTATGGTTAATGGAACCATGACTGTTCCATGATTTGAATTGCCTACTGAGTGCCCTGTACAGGTCCAGAAACTTGTTTAATTATTTTGAGCTTCTTACAGATCGATTATGTAAATGATCAAAACAGGAAAGTTATAGGTATATGTCTTAGCTAAATTTTGGTACTAATTTTAGCTTGAAATGTTATGTATAGAGTAAGTTATGGCCGTTAAAAGTCATACTGTCCTGAAAATCAACTCTGTTCTATAGCAGTAAAATGTTGCTTATAATTTGAGGGTTTTAGAGACATAATTGATAATGGTTGTAAACATGAAAAATGTTTCATTTGAACCCATATAAGTGTCTGTAAAATTTAATTGCAATATGAGTTATATATCATAAGTTATGAGGAGATTAAATTGGTACCCTGAAACTGCCTAAAGGCAGAAAACAGGGCAGAAAACAGAATACGTTTAGAAAATCCACCAAAAATTGTACAATGATCCAATTGATCTGAAATTTTAATATGTTATATAATTATATGTTAATTTTATTTATGATTAAGAATCAGATTAATTGGTCAAGTAAAGAAAAAGTTATAGGCAAAACAGTCCTATAAGGTCACACTGCCTCATAGGAAAAATTTTAATTATTGATATGAATAATGCATATTAATTTATTTAAGCCACATTAAGTTTCTCTAGTCATAAATTAACCAATTATATTTCAAATATTAGGCTCAAGACAAATTGGAGATACACAAGAAGGGGGTAGACAGTAAGTTAAGGGTCGGAATCAAAGGAAATAAAAGGTGAGTCTAATTATCAATTGAATTCTTTAGTACCTATGAATGTTGTTTGCTACGTGATTTATATGATTTCTGTGATTTGTCATGGATGTTAGGATGATGGATAATTTGTGATATTTGTGGTACATATAAGTGGTAAACTTGTGGTATATTTGAGGTATATGTTAACATATGTGAGGTATATACATGGTATATGTATTGTATATGCAAGGTATATATACGGTATATGTGTGGTATATGTGATAATATACGATGATTGATGAATGCTTAAATACAAGTGCATATGCATATGGACTTAAAAGGCGTTGTGACTGGTTAATTGGTATTGCAAAGCAAAAGAAGAGGCCTATGGCCCAACAAATGTGCAAATGAAACAAATGATCAAGCTAGCTAGCAAATGCAAATGCAAATGTTCATATGGCAAATGTTCACATGGAAACCCGGGGCAATATCCATTTAACTTGGTCACAACAAAATCAAATGAACAAAGCATGAGCATAAGTAAAGGATAGTGATTATGTTTTTAAAGTTCATTTGTGATTATATGATAAAGGTGAGTGGAATGGAATATATAGGGTATGTATTGGATTTATGATTTGTTACTATGAGTTGCTTAGCACTTTAGAGCTCAATTGATGATTATTCTCACTGAGCCGCAACTCATTAGTTTGCATCATTTTTCAGGTAGAGAAGAGTAGTAGTTCATATTGAGGTGCATATAAAAAGACATGGATCAAAGGTTACCGGTCGAGCCTCCTCACTCTCTCTCCTTGCATTCTCCCACCAGCATAAGAGCATATCATTTATATTTGGGGTTTGAATACTTGCATATGTATAATTACACTGAATATGTATTAGGATATATAAACGAATTCAACTTGTAAAATTACTAACTTTTAAACGTAATGTTTAAGTTATTAATATATGTGATGTTATAGGTTATGATTAAAGCTTCTGTATAGACTGTGAAATTATTGTTGATAATATGATATGAGTTAGAAGAAAAAAAAATTTACTCTCGCTTTAAACATTAATTTTATTTTAATCTTGTTCCATACGTGATATCTGAATATAAAAATAGCATATGCGATATATAGATGTATAAGGTGTTAGGTGTTACAGTATTATCTCAGTCAACAAAGCAAAGTACTCATGGTGACTCCATTCTAGGTCATATTGTAATCAATTGTGATCCTGAAGCCGCAAATCATAATTTATTTAATGATTATTTTTTTGATAATTCACGATACAATGAAGATATATTTCATCGACGATATCATATGTCATTGAATTTATTCTTACGAATCATTGATGCAATTAAAGATCATAATAACTACTTCAACCAACGAAAAGATGGATTGAGTAGAGTTTTATTATCAACTTTATAGAAAGTAACAATAGTATTTTGAATGTTAGCGTATGGTTTACCGACAGATGCTACAGATAAATATGCTAAAATTGATGAGTCAACTGCAATTGAAAGCTTAAAGAAATTTTGTCGTGCTATTGTAAACATTTTTGCAGAGAGATATCTGAGATTACCTAATGTTAATGATGTTGCTAGGCTACTCTATATTGGTCATCAATGTGGTTTTCCAAAAATATTAAGCAACCTTGATTGTATGCATTGGAAGAGGAAAAATTGTCAAACGGCATCGGTCGGATAATATACAGGTCATAGTGGATCACCAACAATTATTCTTGAAACTGTAACAGATTATGATCTATAAATATGATATGTATATTTTGGTTTGCTGAGCACAAATAATGATATTAATATCTTGGAATCATCACATTTATTTTCTAATTTTGTTTAAAGTATTGCTCCTTCCGCTCATTATAATATTCAAGGAAAAGAATATAATATGAGTCATTATTTAGTTGATAGTATATATCCAAAATGGTTCACCATTGTACAAAATATTCATGAGTCGCTCGGTTTGAAAAAAAAGTATTTTGCAATGAGATAAGAGACTTGTAAAAAAGATGTTGAGCGTGTATTTGAAATTTTGCAATAACGTTTTACAATTATTGCAAGATCAACACAATTTTGGAGAAAAGAAGTGTTAAACGATATAATAACTATTTGTATTATCATACACAATATGATAATTGAGGATGAATGTGATCTAAACACACTAATTAATGAAATAATAAATATACTCAATTCTATAGTTGAAATGATAATGAATGAAAATACACGATTTCAATAATTTCTTACTCAGCATAGACAAATTAAAAATAAAGATGTTCACATTGCGTTTCATAATGCATTAATAGAGCATTTGTGAAAACAATATATTAATTCAAAAGATTAAATATTATTTTTCTATTGTAATATTACATTATTAGTTATCCAATAACAAGTTTTTTTATTGCGTTTTTAATAAAAGTGTTTTTTATTTAATATTTTTTTAATTAACAAGTTTTTATGATATGTGATATTAAAATAAACTTTTATTTTTGTAATATTATTAAATAATAAAATTTATATATTAGGATTTATTTTGTAAAATAATTAAATAGTATGAAAGTAATAAAAAGAATATAAAATAAAATAGAAATAGAAATATATATACAATATTCTTTTAGGTGTAAAAAATAGAATAATGATAATTACAGTGTAAAAGTTACACCAAAATGGTCTTCTGAATTAAAGATTGCCTTAGTGTTATTTTCAAATTTCATATGCTATGCTACATCTACATTTATAACATGATATATGAAATTCTCATATGACTGAAATCTACATTTTGAAAATCATCATAAACAATACAAGAAAAAAATATGAATTCTCTTGCCAGAAAGAAAAAAAGGGGGAGATAGGGAAAGAGGAGATTAAGAATATCAATCTATAAATTTTGAAAACTATATTTAATTCAAAATAATAATTTCAATATATCTAAAAAATAATAGTGTAAAAAACCAAATAAAGTATACTATTTTTTACCAAAAAGAATGTGTATCAAAACCTGAGCTTAAAATTAAGAATTTCTGGAACATAGCAAATGGCTTCAATTCGAAAACACATCTGCTGCTAAAAAGATTTGGAAGGAATTTTCAGCGATGTAATTCAACAGTCAGTAGTGAAGCCCATAGCACATCGAAGGAAAACAAAGAGCATTACAACACAAGCCCTTCCTCCAAACTCCAAATCCAGATAATTCTCACATTCTATCTTCTCTCTTTCGTGGGGCACAAGTAATGATTTCGTCAACTCTAAGAATCATCTCAGCAGCTTCAGTTGCAGAGAGGAGAATGGCTTGCTTAACCTTGAAAGATTCAGAAATACCAAGCTCTGCCATGTTTCCCACCTAAAACATGTGAAAATACAACACCACTCAACAACTGGAACAATATAATGTAATTGCACACTAAAAACCCAGTCAGTATCCAGTCTGGCAATGATTTTTATATTGTAGATCTCTGCCTCAAGTTTTTGGAATGCCAATGTTCCATAATGGAGAATTTTTGGCTTCCAAAACTATACAACGACAAAATTTTACAATGATTTACATTTCAAAAGTAATCTATGATGAACATTCAAAATGTCAAAGAAAGTGCAACATCATGTGGAACTACCCTCTGATAGCAGAGCTACATGTGACCAGAGGATGCTGCACTTGATGTACAATTAAATAGCGCATATAGATTTTCAAAGCTGATGAATACTCAAACTCAAATATACTTACAGATCCAGTTATGACATCAATCCCAGCAGTGCATCCCTCCTTCTGGTGCTCAGCTCGGAGTTGTGCTATCAATTCAGCACTGTCTAAACCAGCATTATCTGCAATTGTTGTTGGAATTGCAATGAGCGCCCTTGAGAAAGCTTCAATAGCATGGGACTTCTTCCCAGGAGTTGCTCGGGCCAGTTCATCCCCATCCTTTGCCATCACCATCTCAGGCCATCCACCTCCAAGTAAAACCCTGCTGTCATTCACCGTCTGGGACAGGACACACAGGGCATCATGCAGAGATCTTTCTGCCTCATCAAGGACATGATGGCTGCCATACATAATGACAAAAAAAGAAGAGAAAGTGCTGCATAAGTGGAAACTAAATCCTAAAGTTAAAAAGGCATTGTAAAATATAAATATTTAGAAGTTTGTGGCTGCATTTGTACAGACATGAATGCGTAACCAAAAACATGAAATTTTTAATAAGTGGAGAGCACCATATCTCAAGTTTAAAGAACATAAAATTTTTCCAAATCTAAATGTTTTGTTAACTATAATTCACACTTGTCAATTAAAGCAAACAGATCCCATTTGCACAACCACAAGTAAACAGAAGACCACAAACAACAAATAAAGTCCAAGAGGTTAAGCTGAAACACATTTTTATTTTCCTGTGTTCCTGTTAGAAAATTTTAGTTTTTTACAATCCAAAAAGTTTTAAATTAAGAGCAGTCCAGTATAGCATAATATCTTTTTATCATACTCCAAGATTGAGGAAAACATGCTTTCCAGGCTGTCAACCATAAGTCGGAACAGTATAGTCTAATATCTTGCTTCTGTAGCACATACGAAACTTTCATGACTCAGACACCCTTTGGTCATAAAAGAGCAATCTTACCACTAAGCCATAACTTGCCCTCTATCGTTACATAAGCTGCAGAAAACATTAAAAACAAAAAGTTTAGATACTGTACCTTGCACCTCTCAGTACTATAGTGCATGCTTGACCCATTTCAACACCTGAAAAATGGATCAATTTATCCTCGCCAATCATGATCTCCTCAATAAGCTTGCAGTGCCCAAGCTTAACTGACTCAGGATTATCAAAGGTTGACGCAATTTCACCACCAGTTACTAAGGCCAAACGTTCAATGCCATCAAAATCTGCATGTTCTATTGCAAGTATTCCAGCATTTGCAAAAAGTTCCTCCGGGAAATTGTAAATCAATTGCCTGTTCACAAAACAGCTAATCCCATGCGCTATTATCTTATCCACCTTCTCTCTCATTTTTTGTTTCTCAGCTGCTTCAATATCAGCAACCCTAGTCATTGAGTCAACACGAACACGTGCACCATATATCTTGACTTTGTCTGTGTCCATTGCAGTATTTGCCACCAAAATTTTTGCATTCTCTATGCGCTTGGGTTGGCCAACTCCTATTTTCTTGTCAAGAATAAATCTGAAGAGAATACCCAATTCAGAATTAGTGAAAACCCTAGAAGATATCAATAGATAAATCGAATTACATGGAAGAATAGTACATCTCAGTTATTTACAAGAAACAGATAGATCTACCAAAAAGTGAAAATTTACCAAATAACTTGAACAAAAACTTTTAGTCATATATCAGCAAACAAGAAGTCTATGCTAGTGCCAAGTAAACAAGCAAGGGCATTCACATGACATCCCATACAAACTATAGAATTATAACTTATAAGTCCATATACTGACCCTTCATCCAAGAAAGAATCCTTCAGTGATCCTCCAGGCTTCTTGATAATTTGGATAGCCTCTAAGTTTGTGCTGCCCTGCATAGCCAACAAGAAAATCAATAAAAGAGGGAATGAAGAAGGCGAAAGAAGGAAAGAGGGAAAAAGGAGGGGAAGGGTTTTAAAATGTTATGTTACCAATAAACCATAAAACCAACTTGAAACAAAATTATGGCATGAATAGTACATCTTAGAGGGAGAAAAATAAAATCAAGAATTCAGATAGTATTTTGAAATACACAACGATTGGGAGACCAGCAAAGAGAAAGAAATTAGAATATTCAACCTGCTACATCATGTAAATTTTGAAAATTATGTGAGAAAGTAAACTGATATATGACGATTCATTGCTCACCTTTAGCCTTAAAACAGCATCCACAGCCAGCTTTGCAAAATGTTCCTTATCTTGAGATAGAATTTTGGAACTCAAAGTAGTCATTGCAATTTTCATTAAGTCTGACTTGAAATTCTCTGCTTATTTAATAGTTATACACATTAGACAGACATCAAAGCCAGCAATTGAATGATACTAAAGCCAAATTTAAGCTAATAAGAGGCATGCAACTGTATAGACGCATTTCATAACATAGAAAAAATAATATCCAGTCAACTTCTGCATCAGTTCATAATTTAGAGGCGTTCAAATCAGTTTGTCAGGTAATGTGGGTTTAAGCCAAACTCAGTTATAATAACAGATGAATTTGAGACAGATGTGATCCATGTCCATTTATTATTCAAAACCCACATAACCTTTCAAATCAGATTAGGACACCCCTAGTTCATATCCATGAGTTTACAAAAGCATCAACCAAAAAAAAAGAACAATGTTCATGGTACAAGAAACAGCTTCATCAGGGACTGAGAAGACCTTCATTCTCTTTGTTATCCACAACTTTTTGCAACAAAACATTGCGACCACATTCTGCTGCCATTCGATAACCTGACAATCAAACATACACTATTACAATATCAAACATCACTTAAACGAAGTTTAAAATTCATTTCGAATAGCAAAGATTTGGACTTTGTAATCATTAAAAAAAAAGCTCGGCATGAAAACATGACAGTGACAGCATACAATGCATAAAGTGCATCAAAGTGAGAGATGGAAAGAGTGCTAAATAACTTCAGCCTTTAAATTACTACATGTCAACACATAGAGGACCTTCTAATTCCTATGATCCTCAAGTTAAAAAAGAGCTTAACATAGAATTTACTAGATACATTGGTCTCTAGAAAATAAAATGTGGCATGAAAAGATATTGTCCATATCACCATTTAGACATGGGATATATGATTGAAAAACCCAATAATCAAAATGTGATTTTGCAAGACAAGATAAAAAAGCATATCTACCAACTACATAATGAAGGCCTGCAAAATCATAACTAAAATGAGAAAAGCAAGGAGAATATAGTAACGAATTTGGCAAATAATAAAAATTTGATGTTCAGCAAAATAATGGAAAGAAGGAGAGGGAGAAGGGAAGAAGAATTGGAAGAAATACATAGTCTAAAGATAGAACAAACCAGCAATTATTGTCATGGGGTGAATCTTTGCTGCCACCAGCTTTTCTGCCTCCCTCAAAAGCTCCCCAGCCAAAACAACAACTGAAGTTGTGCCATCACCAACTTCATCATCTTGAACTTTTGAAATATCTGATCAACGAGTTAAGATTTCATGTCAAGCTAAGATTTCCATCAAACAATATAGAAGAGAGTTACCTACCTAGTTCTATTGATGACATCCAACCATTTGCTGGTATAACGGGATACGAAGATAACAAGCTATCTTTTCTCTCCTTATCTCTACTTGTATTTATTTCTTAGTTAAATTTACTTGTATTTATCTCTTTGCTGTATACTTAAACTCTACTACAGTTGTCTTATCTAGATACTACCTAGTTCATTGGAACTAAAACACTTTAGGCAGCTCTATAAATTCTCTTGTAAACTCAATATATAGCAATACTATACAAACTCTTTCATAATATTAGAGCCATTAAACCATGGCAGTCGAATTCTCTAACTCTACACCTGTTGCCTCTCTCTCTTCTCCACTTCCAATGCAGCCACTCTCTCCATCTCCTAACCCAGCTGAAACGTCAACAGAATCTCATTCCTCCCCTATTAATCCTGATCCACTTGCTCCCTCAACCGACTCATCTACACCTAGCCCCCAACCACTTTCCCCTAATCATAATAGAACTCATCCGATGGAACCCCGCCCCTGCACTGTCCTTCAACAATTTGCTCACATTGTAACTAAACATAAACCAAAAACCCCACAACCCGATTTCTTGACAACCGAACCATGGACATACAAACAAGCCAGCCATTTAGAAGTGTGGAAAGAAGCTATGAATGAGAAAATTCAGACCTTGATCAAAACCAAGACATGGAGTCTAGTGCCTTGCCCACCTAATACCAATGTTGTTGGTAACAAATGGGTATATCGAATCAAGAGGAATCTAGATGAAAGTATTAATAGTTATAAGGCCAGACTTGTAGCAAAGGGATACAATCAAAAGACTGGTGTGGAATATCATGAAGCTTTTAGTCCCATTATTAAAGTTGTCACTATTCGCACAATGCTTACCGTGGCTGTTCAACATGGTTGGACCATGCGGCAATTGGATATTTCTAATGCCTTTTTACATGGAACCCCTGAGGAAGACATATACATGTCCCAACCGCCTAGGTTAATTGATTCCAGCAGTCCCAATCATGTTTGTAAGTTGCACCGTTCCATACTTGTATTTATCTCCTAGTTATCTTGTATTTATCTCTTAGCTGTATGCTAGGGTTGTCTTATCTAGATACCTAGTTCATTGTAACTAAAACACTCTAGGCAGCTCTATAAATTCTCTTGTAAACTCAATATACAGCAATACAATACAAACTCTTTCAGCTAGCAGGGCTAGATAAATATGATCTGTTCTAATTTCCACATAGATTACATTTTATAACAAGAAGGGAGGAAATCCAAAATCTTTATCTCCTCACTAAATCTTGCTAGGCTATACCCCAACAATATACAGATTATCATATAAACAAATGGATGGTTTCAAGAGGGATCACTGTCAACAAAATCCCCGACATCTTCTACAAGCAAGAAGATTCAAATAAAAATCATAAACACTTTTATAGATACAAAGAGGAAATCCAAACTCTTTATCTCCTCACTAAATCTCGCTATACCCCAACAATATACAGATTATCATATATCCCCGACATCTTCTACAAGCAAGAAGATTCAAATAAAAATCATAAGCACTTTTATAGACACAAAGATTTTGAGGACAACTTCATTTGGTTATCATGAAAAGAAACTGCATGAGTCATAATATATGCCAGAAAGAGTGGCAATAAAAGAATACCAACTAGAACTTTAGCAGCAGGGTTATCAATGTGAAGAGACTTCAGGATGGTGGCCCCATCATTTGTAACCGTAACTTCACGCCCTCTGCCTGTTGATTGTAAAATTTTATCCTGCGCATGTATTCAAAGATAAGCAGGCATTATACTAAACTAAAAGACAAATGTTATTATCACTGCCATCTCATTGGCAAGACACTGGTGAATAAAGAACGCTCACCATTCCCTTCGGTCCCAAAGTTGTCTTGACTAAGTCAGAAATTGCCATTGCACCAACAAATGATGCCTGAAGAAGATTCAAGTTATGGTAGAAAATAAAAGATGAGAGAAGAATTTACATTCTACATAACCAGAGCCATATCCAAAATGAACATAATGTAATAGAATCAACATTTACTTGAACAGCAAGGCAAATTCTACAATCAAAACAAGATTTATTCTTTGATGAGTCACTTAAAGAACACATTAAGGTAACCAAAACCTGCAAATCAGCACGCAACACTTACCATTCTGGCATGCTCTCCTTTTTCTTCACTAGCTTCATCTTTCAAAATTTTCTCAATCTACAAATAAAAAAATAAACAAAAACATAAATCTCTCAACCGGCAACATTTACTTTGCAGAAGAAAAATTGATCAAAAACTAACATACCGCCATCAGCAAGTGCAAATGAAGACTGCTCTAGTTTAAATGCTGAAAATTAGAATCTGAAATCACCAAAACAAAAAATTAAACCAATTAAATATAACAAATTGGAAGTGCTATTTTGTTTGTTCTAGAAATGGTAGAGGGTACCCACAAAAACAATGTCCTACCTGTTCCCAAACCCATTTATGTACAAGATAACCGTATCCACACCAAACCCATCTAAAAATTCCCATAAATTACCATACACATCCCAGACATATTAATATTATGAATACACTACCCAATATTCGCTTAAATATCCTTTTATCTATTCTCTCAAAAAACAAACATAACAATAAAAATTCAAAAAGATTAGTAAGAAAAAAAATAACTTCAAACACACAAATCATGTTATTAAGTCCAAGTTCCAAACATTCAAATTATTTATCACAACATTCAAACAAATAACTGAAACAAGAATTTAAAAGCTGAAACCAGAATTTAAACAACATAAAGCATAACTTCTTCTAATTTAAACACTGAAATTAAATAGAAAAAGGCTAACTTGAATGCAATGCCATTGCCTACTAAAAGTCTCTCTCTACATGTCTTTGGCCCCATGTCATTCAGTAAAATGAGGAAGATAATGCATTGAAAATGGTCGAGACTTCATAATAGAGGTCATTTGGCATTCCAGCATTCCTTCCCATTTCAAAGCCTAGCTTCTGTCCAATACAAAAATCTACATCGGACTCTTATTATTGCTCATACTTCACACGAGGGAGAGATTATTATATATTATAAATAATATTCTATATCTACATTTATATATATATTATACAAGAATTTTACAAATTTGACAGGTAATTCAAAAAGTTTTTTGTGCTACAAATAAAAAATCAAAGGTTGGAATAAACTAATTTTACTTCATATGATAGAGAAAAGGAATTTCGCCATTGAACAGCTGGAAAAAGCCCAGCCTGCTTATGGAAAGTGGAAATAGAAGCAGATCAGTTTCTATTATTATTATATTATTATTTTCTTTCAACATTAATTCAACCCTAATTTAAACACCAAACAATAATTCAACCTAACAATGACCCGGTGGGAGTTGGTGCTTCTGTTGGGTCACTGTAGACGATGGGGAGAGGCAGGACTGCTACCTGTTGCTTGGTTTCTGCGTGAAGATAAGATGGGTGAGTAAGAGGAATAGTGCACCAGAGGACAGAGAGCAAGCAGAGAGTGAGAGGAACTGGGTTTCTTGGTTGCTGAGTGAAGAGAGGAGGGGTTGAGCGAGAGGAAGAGCTAATGAGTAATAAATTGAAACTTTAACTCAATCTAATACGAAAAACAGAGAAACTGAGACAGAAACTCGAGACTAAAAAATCCCTAATATATTAAATTTGGTGATCTCTTTTTTCTTTCTAAAATCATCTAACGATCAAAGTAATAAAATGGAATGCAAAGCAAAGAAAGGAAAAAGAAATTCAAAGGTAATCATACCCCGTCAATGCCAGGAGGAGGAGAGCGAATAGGTGAAGTCTGCTACTGCGCGGGACAGAGGAAGTAGTTTCTAATTTTCTATATGATTAGGATTTAGGGTCTAGGACTCTAGACGATGTAGATTCAGATTCAGGCCTGTTTGGCGCTTTTGAAAAAAAAAAATTTAAATTTTTCTGCAGGTTAAAAACTGGTTTTGAAAAAAAAAAGTTTATAAAAATTTTAAATATGTATTTTTTTTTTGACACCCAACGTAACGCTAACTTTGAACTCTTTTTTTTCCCACATATCTTTTTAACTAATTTAAATTATTTTTCGAATAAATTTTTAAATTAATAAATTTTTTTATATTAATATAACACAATAGTGAGTTAAGTATACAGTATTTTTAATAAATTTTTTTTTGCTCACTAATTATGATAATGCCTTCAATATGGTTTGAAATTAGTTGAATTAGTACAGTTATCCATAACATAATTATGAATAGGATAAAAGTCACAAATTTAATATTCAATCTGGAATGGTAAACCTTTGACACGTTTAAATACGATACATTGTTAACTTTAAATATAAATGCTAAAAGTTAGAATCCAAAATCACCACAACGAAACATTAACCCAACTAAATATAATAAATCGGAAGTGATGCTTTGTTTGTTTTAGAAATAGCAAAGTATAGATTTAGGTTATTTAGAGCCCGTTTGGCACTGCATTCGGAAAGCGCTTTTGGAAAAAATTTTTTGATTTTAAAGTTTTTTGAGTTTTGAAAACTGCTTTTGGGCAGAAGCAGTTAAATAGATGTTTTTTCCAGAAGCAGGTTTGAGAAAAACAGTTTATAAAAAATTAAAAAAATCAGTCAATTAAATCAAAAAAATTTTAAACCTGCTTTTTGTACACGTAACAGCAATCACAAACACACCCTTAGAGGTGTAAATAAGATAAGTAATAGAACTCAACTCGTAAAATATTCAAATTTAATTCATAATTAATCGAATTGACTAGTTTAAGCAGTTTGTTGAGTCGAGTTTAAGTATTACAATGCCTAATTTGTAAAGCTCTCAAACTTAATCGAGTAACTATTTTTTTTTATTTATTAAGTTTAAATATATTCGAGTTTGATCAAGTTGAGTTAACTCAAGTCCATTTCGAGTCAAGTCGAACCAATTATATTATTTATTAATTTTTTTATTAATTTGAGTTTTATCAAGTCGAGTTTGCGTAACTCGAATATTTTTCTAAATTGAGTTTCGAACAATTAAAAAAAATTCGATCGAGTTCAAGTCAAGTTCAAGTATCGAGTTTTTAATCGATTCAACTCAAGCTTGCAGTATATCAACTCGATTACAAAAATTGCCCTATCCATCCCAAATCCATTTAAAAATTCTCTTACATTAGACCATATTAATAATATGCATATACTACTGCAGTGGGTTTTTGCTTAAATATTCATCCCTTTTGTATTGCTAGATCATCATTGGCAATTCAAGAAAAATTTTGAAGCAAGGCATATAGTTATTTTTCATTCGAAATTACTTGGATTCCAATCCATTAAAACCTCCACCAATCCATCTTGTCAAGATGTTCAATGTCAAATGACGGAATGGCTTCAAAGAAAATAATGCTAATAAAGAAGCTGTTCAATTTTGGCTCAATAAAACAAATGTAAATCTATAAGGATTGCAAGCAACATCATCAAAACAATTAGATTTTTTAACAAAGAAAAGTGAAATTCAAGCCATCTTGGAAGGAGCTACATCACCATCGAATTTCAAGAAAAAAAAATTTTTTTTGCACCAAATAATGCTCAAGATAATGATTCATTATTTGAATTTAACGCATCTTTAATTAGTCAATCTGGGTAATTTGAATGCAAAATCAATCTTGAAACTTGTTGGAAATTCAAACAATGAAGAATTAATCTCGGGACTTTAATTGTAGTTGTAAATGGCAATGTTAGATTTGAAACTTGGAATATTACTACTCCACATGGTCACTCAGTCTTGATGCATGTAACAATCAACCATAACAAAAAGAACCTTTTTGCAGAAAAAACTCCACTTATCTTAAATGTTTGTCTTTAGAATCGTTTTGTTTTCAAATCAAAGTTACTATTAATTTCATTCAAAATAATTGCTTTTGTTTTTTATTGCTAAAAAAAGTATTCATGTTAGAAAAAGCATTCCAAATTTCTTTTTATTTATTTATAATTATTTCTAAACTTTATAATAAAATAATAAAATCACCTATGAAAAGCCTATAAAAAACAAAATTGTTACTCATATACCCCCGAAGTTTCTTCTGATATCCCAAGATAACATGATATTAATTCATAGATTTATTTGCACGTTTTATTTTTCCTCCCACTGATAGATATTTAATCATTGTTATTACTTTTTAATTTATTAAACAAATAATTTACTTTTATGAATATTGTATTTTTTTATTAACACATTATAGAAAAATATGTTAAAAAAGTCGTACCAACATTGCATTCTATGATTCTAAAAATAAATTCATATTCCAATGATAAAAAAATACAGGAAAAAAAAAAAGCAATAACTTCATATTAATCTACTAAACACTACATATCCCTCAGCTTCACTACCATTAGCAGTTGCAATTTTGACCCAATTTAAACTCGAAATAAACTCCAACAAATCAACCTCGGATAAAGATTTTGACTTGAACCCAACAACGACCCAAAATGAAATGACATATCATATATAGTCTAAATTTTTTCCTTTTTAAAAATTGGCTTGACCTGATCCGGATATGATCCAACCCAATATGTTTGACAGGTCTAGCTACTAGTAACTAAGATGAGGTGTACTCAATAGTTGAACCAAACCCCTCCTAAAACGCAAGCCATAATTACACACATAGGTATATAATGTGTAACAAAGGAACACCTAAAAATAAACCCATTTTACTCTATATTATTAAAAATAAAAGAAAAAAGAAAAAAAATCCCAGCTTCTATAAGCTGGTTGAAAGGTTGGCTGGCCTGCCAAAGGATATGATCTAATCAACGTTGTGAAAGCCTGGAAGAAGAGAAGTGATGAAACCAAAGACAATCATTTGAATCTCCTTCACAATTCCCCACCAGTTATTACCACCATTGCCTACATCAGGTTCTACATCTGGCATGTTCTCATTCTCAGCGGCCTGATTACCTACCTCTGCAGGACGATTTTCATTGTCAGCTACAGCTTGTCCCTCTGCAACAGTTTATCAAACAAAGCATTCATGAGTAATTAGTGATACAACAATCAAAAGGATCTTACACACTTTGGCAGCGCTCTCAACTTCAACAAGCTATTCTCAAACAGAGGAAACAGTAGTAAACATGACACTGTCCAATAAAATTATTGATGAGAAAAAAAAAAGAAATAACATGAATAAAACACATTTTATGGCAGTCCAGTTTGCATGGATTGACAAATAACATCAGTGTAGGACTTAACATCACACTTTACACTTCAAATATCCGCATTTTTTAAAACATATGAATAGTATGGTATAGCATGCTTTCTTTTCCTGTGTCAAATAACTCAAAAACACATGGTCAAATTGGGAAGAACGACTGCTAAAACTATTTCACTTGCAACAAAAATTGCTTAAATTTTCATATACAATCAAATGTTGCACGTTCTTTAGAACATGCTAATACAGACATCCAAAACGCAATTTTTATAAGACAGTAAAAATAGAAACCTTCCTCTGCAAGGCTGTCAAAACAAGCATAAGCTACCTCCAATATTTGTTGTTTTATATTATGATGGCTACTTCAAACTTTCCTGGCAAGTGAAGGTTCTGCTCATATTTGACCATGGCACACTAACATAAACATCCAGCCATGAATCTAGAAGGCATTTGTTGCCAGCACAAGCAAAATATATTTGTAATGCTTTCAAATGAAGGTCAGGGTCATGACTTATCCAATACAGAATTAGATATGTTGCTGCTGATATGACACAGCACTGAAGGATGTTGGGAATTTGAGACAATTGACAATTCATATCATATTGGGAATTTATTGCCAGCAAAAGCAAAATGGAGTGACCATGACAGTCAGTTTTCCATTTTTGAACAAATGGAAAGAAAATATTGTGGTACTCTGAAACAGAGGTTTTAATTTTTTTTTAAAAAAGTTTGACCAAGAAAATTTTTTTTACCTATTTCCTATTTGTCTAAAATATATGAAAAAAGTGAAAAATATTTTTCTTAAGGTAAATGTAGCTTCACATGCTTTTCTAATTTTTATTTGCTAAAAAACATAAAATTAATCCTTCATTTTCAAACTCAAATTATGTATAATAATCAGATAGGCATTGAGGGTCATAAATAATAATTCCTTTTTTTTTACCTAGTCAACCATGTCCACTTCTGCTACACTGTGGAAAAACAATAAAAAATGAATACGGCCATGGTAGATCAAAACCCTCTAACTTGTTCTCTTGGTCAAGTGTCATGTCCATTGTCACCAGCCATATATGAATCCATTTTCCACATTCTACTTAATTAAGACTGCACTATAGAAGAGTCCAATAGGGTTAAATCATGGTCCAAAGAAAAGAGGCGCATTGTCGTGAGTGCCAACCAGTAAAACTTTATCACCTCTTTCTTTAAATGCATTCAATAAAAGGAATAAAGAAAATGGCTGATGTCAAAAATTCTCAACATACATCCAGGAAACAGAAAGCACCTGCCAAAGCAACGTTCTCATTCTGCCTTGCAGCAGCAGGAACATTTTCAGCTCTGACAGCTGGTCTAGGATTACGAGGAGGTTGGGCTGCCCTTTGCATGCTTTGTGATAACCATTGTACTAATGGTGTGAGAGCTCCTGTTTGATATCTGCAACAATCAAATCCAGAAAGTCGAATACCACTCATACAAACAAGGATATAGATGGGCAAATTTTATATGATACATGTGATTGGAATCAGCTAAAAGATAAGAAAAAGAAAAAACAGACATGCATGTCAAATCTATGAGCTTAAGCTATCATTCTTAAGAAACTTGTTTTGGTTCGTCCAAAAAAAAAATTCATCCTCCAATCCTTATATTTTCCAGAGTTCTTGGATACCCTATATTCCATGGTGCGGCTTCTTTTTTTATTTTTGATATTGCGCTAGCCCTTATACGCATATTTTATTCATATTTCATAGTATTGCTCTTAATACTATGTTTTCTACTGTACAATCTGTACACACTTTAGAGTCAGTGAAAATTAAGCAAAGCTTCTCAACAATATTACCAATTAAATGGTTTTGGGCAAATATGTTCCTCACATCATAGTGAAGTCCTAAAGTGTTCAACTCTTTATCACAATATACCCACATCACCAACAATATTAGTAACCTATTAACATTTTCGACCAGCCAGTGACTCTAGTTGTTTGATTTGGAATATATATAGATTCCTGAAATATCACCACCCTTTTCTTCCTTCTCCAGGTCAGTAGTATTTGCTAACAGAGGCACCAAATGGGGTGCCACTGACACTCAAGCTTGCAAAGCTATTCACAAAAACATTGTTCCTAAAATTTAAAATGAAAATATCTTTTAAAATCACAGTTCCCATAGAAAAGTCTACTCTCAAAAGCTGTGAAATTTTTGCTCTGCATGTTATCCACAAACAGGCTAAGGAATTACAATCCCTCTTCACCCCTCAAACCTTCCCTACACCCAGCGTACATTGTTGATTCTCAAAAGAGGCTTAGATGTTAACTCACAATAGAGGGGCTTGTTATGAGCAGAAAGATAGCATCCATTTCCAAAATGTATAATTCAGCCAATTACTTTAGTTTTATGAACACAAATAATTTATATAGTCCTAGATGACCTATTATATATTGTCTTCCTCTCCTCCATCCACCCACCAGGATGCTCCCCTTCCTTTAATTTCATAAAAGCAGCACCACCAACAAGAAGTAACATCATTTTTCAATAATGACATTCCAATATCAAATTACATGCTAATAGATGTGAAATTAAATATTAAAAAAGGTTGAAAATTCCTCATTGACTAAATAAAACTAGTATCACGAGGCAATAAATAAATCACTCAAATTTTATAATAGACTGACTTCACATTTCATTAATTTTTTAATCAGCTTTAGCAAGATAAGTTTTCTTGCATTTGATACGCTTTTACAGTACATAACTAGGTAAGATGATTTAAATCAGAGTTCAGAGAAGATATCACAGATATGTTCCTCTTCTGGAAACTAATTCCAACCAATCAATCAGTATACCAACAACCCGTTAATTTTTTGTATAGAACATGTCGTAAATCGATTATAATTGTAAGATACTTACAAATAGACAAGTGAAGCAAAGAACACAAGGACTACAAGTCTCTGTCTTGATCCATCTTGGTTGAATAAAAAGATTACAGCCGCCAGCTTAAGTACAAGTAACAAATCAAGCTGAAATGCAATTTGAAATCTCCTCACAACAACTTGTCTTTGAGGTGCAGGCTGCTGCTGTTGTGGCCGTTGTCCCCCTTGCCCATTATCACTGGCTGTCCCAGCATCAGAACTTGACCTACTGTTGTAGAAATGATAAAGAGAAATGGCAACCTGTTAAACTTAGCTGTTAACCTATTAACTGAATTTTTCCATGCAATTGTACCATTTTTTCTTATGAAACAGGTACACTGATATCTAAAGAGAAATGGCAACTTGTTAAACTTAGCAGTTAACCTGTTAACTGAATTTTTCTATGCAATTGTACCATTTCCTCTTATGAATCAGGTACACTGATGTCTAATAAATGGTTGGTCCTTGTTCTCTGTATGTCACATAATTTATATACTGGTATGGAAAATTTAAGTACAGGCAAAAAGAAAGGGTCTGTTAGAAATAATTGTACATATTATCACATCATTGAAAATGATAATTATTCAGGACCATTCAAGGTTATCTCATAAAGAGCATAATAAGAGCCTTCAAGTGATGTTGATAAAGAAATTGCCCACACGACACATTAATACAACTGACATGAACAAAATCAAATCCAAATTCCCAGGTGAACCTTCTGCTGAATTTATCAGTTTCCACGTCAGGCACAACAAGAACAAGTTAATATTTATCTAAGGTGCACTCCTCTTCAAAATACGACTTGTTCAATCCATGAAATCACTTGATGACAACTGAATAGGCATCAATTAGAGCAAATTACACTCCAAACTTCTGTAATATCGATACTTGGTGGTACTGTAGTCTTTACACAGGGTAGATACACTTTTAGAGCTTACAATATACAGAACTCACTTCCTGTATCATTCACAAAATTAATTTTGAGATGTTTAACATAAGTCTTGACTTACGATTATTATCGCCTGATATTTGACCTAATATGGACATAATATCTTCTAGCATCCTATTAACCAGATTCATGCCTCTTAGCCATTCAACTCTTGGAAAGTCAATATTTACATCACTAGCTATAATATCTTCACTTGTTGCTGCAACAGAGTTCCTTTAATATCCATCCTTTTCTTCATTAAGGTATAGTACTGGCATAACAAGCAAAAATCAATAAATGGTCAACAGACTATAGCCTCCTACAACTCTTTTCAATCCACATAATAACCATAATCTTAAATCTCCAGGATGGAAAAAGGGCATTGTAACCTTACACGTTTATTTTTTACTTCTGTTTAATTTTGCAGGAAAAATTAAAAACAAAAAAAAAAGAACTCATTCTAGTCTTTTCTGCATTACCTATACGGTTTATCATGCAAAATCGCAAATTGAGGCAGTGATTTATCCCACTCACTATTTAATCAATGTTTGATAAATTAAAAAGAACCACATTACAGATAGAGTTTGCTGCTAAGCACTAGAGTAATGCAAAGGCAGCAGACTGGCCTTTTCCCACACATGCAATTCTTGTGAAGCTAAGAATGAATAAAGTAATAAACAAGAAAATTAAGTAAAAGGATAGTGCAAAGAAAAATATAATTCTTGGATAATCTTTTAGTTTGCAGCAGGCATGATAAGTTATAGACAAACTCTAGACTTCCTCATTTAACAGAACTCACAGTCGCAAGAAGTACACAATCTAATTGAGAATGCAAATTTCCTAAATGTGTGTGCACATGAAGATTTGTATCGGCAGTAGATAAGTTAAAAACTAGTTTTATAATCTTAGACTCCCAACATTTATATACAATATATACACTTACGTAGGGATATTATAAGTAAGAGGAATAAGGGTATTTGAAGGAAGTCCAGCAATAGGGCCCATAAATGGCGGTACAGGCACAGCATAGATGCCCGCCCCACGGTTCACCTGTTCCTGATTTTGCGAATAATTTATCCCAGGAATCAATGCAGGGTACACAATAGGATACATCTGAAAATCACCACATGGATAAGCTGGGAAACCAGAGAACGCCGGCACCTGAAGATAACATCACCGTCACATAATTAACACAGCAATTTCAATAGCAGAAAACCTTAAAATTGAGAAAAGTACAAACTCAATACCATTTCGTCATTATCGACCGAATTAAATGAGGAAAAACGAAACCCTAATATTTTTTCAACCTTAAAATGCCAACCCACAGCCGGATTTTTATAAAATTAAAAAACATCCATAGAATCGGAAAAGGATCTAAATACTTTGTGAAGAAAACAAAATTTGACAAAATGAGATTGGAATCGAGAATATGGAAGCATACCTGGGGTTGCTTGTTAATGGTGTCCTGGGGCGAACTTTGAGTAGTAGAAGATTGCTCGTGCCTTGACGACAACGTATCGGCCCGATTAGCCATCTTACCAAATGGAATGCAAACGATCTCTCTCAAATTGATTCTGTGTTCTTTCTCTGCAGGAAAATTCTCGTAGTTTTTTCTAAAAATTATTAATTATGTACGAACTTGCTAAATGCAGAAAACTTTCTTTTCCTGTGGCCAATAGTTATTTGGTGCGTGGGCATAATGATGTGTATGCCAGCCGTACTGCTACTGCATAATTTTTTCTTCTTGACTCCTCTTTCTACGAGGGAAAATGCGACAACAAAAGAAAATAAAAAGTTATTTTCATTTTTTTGAAGAAAAATAAGGAGATGAGCTTTAAGTATTTGAATAGAATGAAAATATGGAGACAAGTGATGGTGTAAAATAATAATTTTTTTTTGTTTTACTCTATTTGGAAAGAGAAATAAAATAAAAAAGAAGGTAAAATAATTTTTATCTTTTACTCATCATTTTATTTTTAAAATGGAAAAAAAATAAGAGAGATTACAATAAAAATATCACTATTATTAATAAAATTATTTTTTTTTATTTTTTATCAATATAAAAGATATTTATTATTTTATAAAATGATGAATAAAATAGTATATCTATAATGTTATAACTTTTTTTTCATTCACCATAAATTATTCAAATAAAGAAAAATAAGTTTTACTTTCCTTTATCTGTATTGTTATTTAACTTCAATCCAAAATATGAGTAATAAAAATAATTAATATTTTATTTCATCCAAAATATGAGTAAGAAAAATAAGAAGAGAAAATCCCTAAAAGAAATTTATCAAACATGATAAAGAGGTTATTTTTCTTCCTTATTTTCTCTCTCCCATGGAAAAATTCTCAAACAATATGTAAATGTAATTAAAGTAAAAATTTTGAAAAAAAAAATATAACATCAAAACAAATAAAATTTAAAAGTAATTAATGTAAAATTATTGAATTACATTGACTCAATTAATAATTTGATTTTATAATTATATTTTCTCATGTTGAAAAAAGTATATTTACATTTTTTTTAAATTACATATTAATACAATTTTTCGGATAGCATAATTGTCAAGCATGTCATGTAGAGTTCACTCATTTTCTCTCTTCTTATTTAAGCACATATTTATTCAATATGATTTTGTAGAATTGTAGTACATGTGAAACACAAATGCCACCTCCTTTTTGCAGAATCAAATGTATGCAATTTTGAAATTTCCATTTCTAACATCATATCTCTCTCAATAATATCATATGCAAACTCTCAACTCAAACAACATTTGAGGATGGCAATGTAAGAATTAAAACTTGTGCACTATAAAATTTTATTCATTGCTTTGTTAGCTTTTACAATTTGCATAAAGTCATACTGTCTTTTATAATGCATTTAGAATGCAACATATGAGCATCATTTTTCTTACCCTCTCCACTTTGAGTTCTCTTTACTTCTTATATTCCCTTCCTTTGCTACTCCTTCTAAATCTTTTATGTACATACATGCATATACATATATATGAATATATACATACATACATACATACATACAATCATACATATATATATATATATGTATATATATATATATAAATAAATTCATCATTCATTTGCCTCTTGTTGTTTCAAATTTTTTCACTTATTTAAGAAAATTCTTTCATTTTCAATTTATATAAATTTACATTAGGAAAATAAATCTTTAAAAACATAATTAGTTGTCTCGTCATATGAACTTCAACTTCAATGAATTTACCATCATAGGAGAATTCAAGATAGTTTTCTGTTGTTGAAAAGAGTCCCACATGGATAGTCTAAGGGATAGAATAATAATTTATAATTATGGTACAACTAATTTCAAATTGATTTAAGTCAATTCAAAACAATAATAAATCCACAATTATCAAACTTGACATTTAGTACATCCAATTTTAATATAAGAGTCATGAGATGACTAATTGTCATATGATTGTAGATTCAGTGAATAAAAATTTAAGGCCCAAGATGTATAAAGGCCCAAATTAAAAAAATGAATAAGTATATGACTTAAGGAAAGATAAAAGATTCACGTAGATAAAAATGATAGATAAAACAAATGATATGTGAGTCAAGATTCTCAAAACTAATTGCACTTGAAGAAAAATATTGAAGATAATCTCACATGAAGAGTTTAAGAGATAAAATAAAGACTTATAATTGTTGTGCTACTAATTTTTGTATTAGTTTAAGTCATTTTAAAGCAATAATAAATCTATAATTATCAAGTCTGATATCTAAACCTATCCAATTCTAATATTTGCCTCCCTAATTTAAAAAAATAGGAAATTGTACCTACAAATAATGAGATAAATTGCCATTTTAATAAGCCTGCTCGACTTGAATTGAGATTACCTTAGGTGATTATATAATATTGGATAATTTAGACAATAAAATCCAAAAAACTATGAGGCTATCCCATTTTATCAATTTGAAAAGCGAAACTGAGTGAGCTCTCCACCTCTTTTTTACAAAAAAGAGACCTATAAAGTTATAATTTTAAAACTTCCATGACTAATATAATATTTCTCAATCAATGCCGGTACAAGCTCCTAACTAATACAACGTTTGGGGATGTCAAGGTAAAGGTTATGTTGGATTTTATGAGTCTGGGCTGCCCATATGGGATTGACCCAGCCCAAACCAATTTCTTTAGGTAGTTTTTACTTGAATAAAAACTGCTACTTGGATAAATTAATAAAAAAAATGCTCTAAAAAGGGAAGCATCAGAGCGTAAAAAACAAATCCTCATCTTTTTGCAATTTTTTTTTCTAAAGAGTTTCTGCAATCTCACTTGAATTTTAAGAGAACCAAGATGTTCATATTGTAAATTAAGGCCTAGATTTTAGTAACCGGGTATATCCAAATGATTGAAAACATACCGTAAAAGCTTAATAAGTAAGTTTTTTTTCTATCCAAAAATTCTAATATTGGTATCAGAGCCCGAATTATATGTTTTTGTGCTTGAATTCGTGATTAAGATGATTTTTGAGTAATTAACTATGAAAATCTGAAATTTCTTCAATTTTCGTAAAATTAATTTTTTTGTTTCATAGTTTGAATTTGGTATGATTGGAAAGCTCTCATCACAAGTATTTTTGCATATTTTTTCTGATGAGTGATTGATTTTACATAATTTTTTAAAGTTTCTGATCGAAATTATGATTTTTTTAATTTCTGGAAACTATGTTAAGTACGATTCTCATTCTCAGGTAGTATATGTATTGTCCAAATATAACTTAAATGAACTTAACACAAACTAAAAATGGTCACAGTAGGTTTAAAAACATCTAAAACGTGCAAAATTTAAAAAAATGGCCGAAATTAACCATTGTAAGGCGGCACACATATCACACGTGCCACCTCATCACGTCACATGCTAAGCAGACACGTCACACGCACGTAGCAAATAAGTGTCATGTGGCGCTTATTCATTGGGATAACAGTAGCTTTTGGCAGACGTATCTATCTACATATCACATTACGTGTCCATGACAAATGGCATATCCTGCTGCGTGGATCACTCTGGTTGGTCCATGTAGACGCTAACGTGTCGATAATATGGCAGGTGTGATGGTGCACGTACGGCACGTGGAGCGTGTGGACATACTTATTTCAACATGTATAGGCACGTGAAATGTCCATTTTGGTCCAATTTTAAAAAAAAATGTTCAAATTTTAATTTTCTATTTAATGGATATTTTTTAAGAATTTTTTGATGACTTTTTTATATAAATTTTGGAGAAAAATATACAAATTTGAATATAATTATTAAGAAATAAATTTTTTGTCACATGAAATCTGTTATAATTGATAGTGTCTAATGTTGTTTTTAATTTATTCAAATATGTAGTGAAAAATCTTATGCTTATCTCTTTGGAGCGTTTATGTACGTATAGGAAAGATCCAGAACATGCTTTAGTGAAGCACATCAATAAGATGCTTTATAAATTGTAGACTTTCTATGTAATATTTGCAGATAAATATGATTTAACTGTTGAACAACAAATGTCTTTAGTTTTTGATTTCTTGCATGATTCATGGGAAGATGAAAGTAAAACGTTTAAAGAAAGATTAAGCGACTTAACTTATGTAAATCTCGAGGAAAAATTGACTCGGAAACTGGAGTACCGAATACAATATGATATTAGGCGATCTAACCAATCAATGAATAGTTTTTCATGGATGAGAAAGTTGTCCGATACATTGGCAAAAAGAGAATTTACTAAGAAAGAACTACCAGTTCAACTAGAAGATGAATGAATTGAATTCAACATTAGAAAAATATTTAGTTTTTTATGAAACAATATATTATTTCTAAATTATTTTAGTATTGTTGTATTTTATATTATTTTAAACATGTAATTACTGCTTATAAGACTCATTGTTAATGTTTATTTTCAATTATATATATCTTTTGTTATTATATTACATGAAATGATGTATGTACATAATATTATGAGAATATTAGATTGGTAGATTAGTGAATCTCATCTACTATAATTATTGGTGCATGTTTAAATTAAATAATGATAACTGAACTATGTCATTAGGAATTGATTGGGTTGTATAAACAATATTTTTATTTCTGCTGCTTGTGTTAGGTTATTATTGATTAATTTAAAATATTGTGACATGAAAAGATTATTATGATAATGAATTATACTAACCCTAATTATGATCATTATTTCTAGATAGTTGAAATGACTACAACAAAAAACATAATTACCGACTTGAACCAAAGAGATAAGCTGAATGATAAAAGCTATGACATTTGGCATCGAAAAATTTAATATCTCCTGGAAGAACAAGATATACTGAAAACTATAGTACAACCAATGGCTAAGCCTGAGCATGATAGTATTGCTCAACATAGGCAGGATATGGAGGCATATCAAGCCTATAAGCATAAGGATATAGTTACTCACATATTGATGCTGAGCAACATGAGAAATGACTTGATGTTATACTTTGAGAAGCATCGCTCAGCTTAAGCAATTTGGGATATTGTTAAGGTTTAGTTTGGTGGAACTTCGACAACAAGGTTGTGTCAGTTGACTTTGAAATTTGATACCTATAAGAAAAATTCTAATCATACAATGAGACAACACCTTACTGTCATGTCTAATATAATAAGTAAGCTTAAAGGTATTGGTCATGAGATGACTGATGAGCAACAGATCCAAGCTGTAATACATTTTTTTCCAAAGTCTGGGAACACATGTGTGTCAACCTTACCCATAATGACAACATTAAAACTTTTGATGATATTGCCGACATGTTAAGTTGGAGGAGGATTGCTTTCTTGCTAATAAGCCTGATGGAGAGGGAATTGACTATGAAGATACATTCTCACATGTGGTTAGGTTTGCGTTAGTTCACCTCATTTTGGCTATAGTAACACAAATAGACTTAGAATTATATCAAATGGACGTTAAAACTGTTTTTCTTAATGGATTAGATGAAGAGATCTATATAGATCAACCTTTAGGTTTTGAACTTAAAAGACAAGAGCATAAAGTTTACAAGCTTAAAAGATCCATTTACGGTCTTAAGCAAGTGTTAAGACAATGGAACCTCAAATTTCATCAAGTCATGTTAAAATATGGTTTTACGATGATGGAGGAAGACTATTGCGTGTATATTAAATATTCCAATAATGGTTTTATAATTCTATCTTTATATATCGATAACATTTTATTAACTGAAAATGATAAGAAGTTGATTGATACTACTAAGAAATGATTATCATTAAACTTCGAAATGAAAAATATGGGTGAGGTTAGCTATGTACTTGGTGTTAAAATCTTAAGATATCGCTCTAAAAGACTTCTGAGTCTATCTCAAGAGACTTATATCAAGAAAATATTAGAGCGTTACCATATGTATGAATATAAGCCTATGGATATCCCTGTTGAAAGAAATCAGAGCCTTAATCTTGATATGTATCTTAAAACATCGGATGAAAAAGAACAAATGTCTGAAGTACCCTACTATAGTGTTATTGGTAGTCTGATATATGCAATAATGTACACACATCCAGACATTTGCTATGCCATTGGGCTAGTAAGTATATTTCAATCTAATCCAGGTCCAAAACACTTGATGAAAGTCAAAAGAATATTGAGATATCTTAAAGGAACTTCATACTATATTCTGTGCTATCAAGGGAAAGATTTACGCTTAATTGGTTATATAGATGCTGATTGGGGAGGTGATATTGATAAGTGCAAATTTTGGATATGCATTCTTGCTTAATGATTGTGCAATTTTATGAAGTAGTAAGAAGCAATCTTGTATAGCTTTATTAATTATGGAAGTTGAATATGTAGCATGTTCCTCAGCTATACAAAAGGCAGTTTGGTTGAAGAGGTTTTTGCAGTACTTAGAGATTGTCAAGACAACATCTAAACCTATGATAATTCATTGTGATAGTATGGCTACATTAGCTTATGCTAAGGATTCGAAATATAATGGAAAAACCAAATACATCCAGATTAGATATTATTATGTTAGAGACATGATCGCGGAAAAGAAAACAATTCTGAAATACATTTCTACAAACAAAATAGTAGCAGATCCATTTACTAAACTAATAGCTAGGGATGCATTTGCAAGACATATAAAATTCCTAGGCTTATGTATAAAGAAATCAATGCATATATTGTGCCAGACCACTTAGTTTTTACAAATAATATCTCAATTTAGTTGATTAATGATTTTTCATTATATGAAAATATTGTAAATACCAGTTAGCACAATTCGAAGTAGTATGTCGATAGATTTAGATTGACTCACTCACATGAGTAATCACCTTTGGCGCTATGGAACGAGCAGAGATGAGACTATAAATGCAGATGCATTAAGTGAATGACTAATACGCAGTAGAAGTGGTCTCGGTCTCTTTTTTTTTTTTTAAAGTCACTTTGATAAGGATCAAGATAAGATTCTTCATATATATATAAGAATCAACATGAATGACTTCCCCTGTCACACCCCTCACCCCAGCCTCAAATGTCTGGATAAGCGAATGCTACACCGACTTATTTAAATCATTATTTTAATAAATGCTAAAAAACCATACATTTTTTTTACTCAAAGCTCAAAGATATAAAAGAGATAATGTATATTTTATTTATATAAAATAATATTTACAAAACTTCAAGTTAATTATAAAACCATATAAGATAATTTATACATCCAAAATAAAAAAATATAATACAAAATACAAAAGTATTATGACCCAAAATTTTCTCTATCGATAACCTTACTGGATTAGGCCACAACTAGCTCTATCTACAAGTTTTAGCTATCTTTCTAAATCTGCATGGAAGAAAACTCTCATGCTAAGCTCTAAGCTTAGTGGTGCATAAAGATAAAGACAATATACTATATCATGTTATTCATAACATATAAATATTCATGTAATATGTTTTATCATGCTTTTTATGGTGAATATTTTTCATACAATTTATTATCTCATTATTCACTAGCATATATATATATATATATATATATATATATATATCAATTCAAATATTTTTCTTATATTCATTTTTCTTTATCATGAACTCTTTTAATTTTATTAACTCGTTTATACCCATAACACCTAAGAACCACTAATAAGGATAATGGGATTGCCATCCAGGTATTTATGAATGCCACCCAAACATTTATGGTATATGCATACAAGTGTCATTACCGACATATATTTAGATATAGGTGTCATTACCAGCATTAATAATAATGTCATTACTAGTTTTAATTATAGTGCTATCACCGATTTCATTAATTGTGCCATCAAAGACATTAATAATCTCCCTAATTGGCATGTCAAACTATCTAAAATTATAGTTCTAAGTTAGGTATTATAGAGCTAAATTAATGTCATTAAAATTCATAACTATAAGAAAATAAAAGTATATATTCATTTTTTTTATCATCTCAATCACAAAAATACTCAACTATGATTTTATTTGCACATCATTTTTATGAGTCTAAAAACTCATTTGATTTCTCATATACCTTATTTGGGTAAAATTCACATGATCACAATTAGCCTAATATAACTTAAATATTTAAATTTCATTTTTTTATTTGCCCTATTCAGGCAGAATTCAAATTCTATTTTCGACCTTAAATTTGGAGTTTTGTAGAAAAATATATGATTAATTGAACACTGACTATTCATTAACAATTTTGTCCATAATTTTCTGGACAGATTCTAAGTCCGAAATATATATATTTTTCTGGGTAAATACAGATATATTTAGATTTTATGGTCTAAATAAAAGTTAAATCTCTATATCTTAGCTTTCAAACCCAATTAAGAACACATTAATCCGATTTATATAGCTTAAATTATAGCAATATATATGCTTACTGCTCTATAAATTCAAACATTACACACACACAATCACCAAATTTGCTTTTTACCAAATATACTTCTAAGTCTAGCAAACATTTATACCCAAAATTTTATCACAAAATAATGTTAATTTACATGCCAAAATCTCAAATCATGCAACTTGAAAATAAAACATAGACTATTACCTTAAATTATGCACAAACCTCTTATTAACCTCATTCACTTTCTCTAGGTAGCTTTCTCTTTTCCTTTGTTTCCTTGAGCTCTTTCTTTGTCACTTTAAGCTCCTAAAATACATAAAATCATCATCAAAATTTTACCTTATCAAAACTCTCATGAAACCCTAAACTCTTTCTCTACATAATCAAGCTCTAAATGAGTTCAAAACCATATTTTCCTTTTATGAAAGTTGAAAAGGAGAAGGAGAGATTCTTACCTATACTTTTTTCTCTTATTGATCAACACTTGAAGGTTTTATCTCTCCTCTTCTCTTCCTCTTTTTCCTCCCATCTTCCCTTCCTTAACTTTTCCAAGTCTTGTTGTGCATGAAAATGACTTCGACTTGTTCTTTTCCCTCTCTTCTCTTTCTTTCTCTCTCTAGATTTCAAGGTTGGCTATGGAGGAAAAAAGGACTGGCATGGAGACTGGTTATGGGCAGAAAAGAAAGAAGAAATTAAGTAAGGAGAAGAAGAAAAGGAAAAAATAAGAAGAAGAAATAAAGTCTTCATATGGGACCCACCATTCTTTGACCATTTCTTTGATTCTTAAGCTTAATTAATATATTAATCTCATTCTTTCATGCTATGGCTTGCCAACCCATTTTTAAATGTCCAAATTTCATATGTTTAATTAGTAAATAATCTCATTAATCTTCTAAAATTTGGTAAATTGCAATTTGATCCCAAAACTTATCAAATTTTACAATTTAGTCCTTTATCGTAAATCAACTTCTTTAAGCTTTATAAACACTTAATTAGGCATATATCAACATAATTTAATCATTACTTGATTAATTTTGGTCAAAATCTGAATTTAAACTCCGATCAGTCAAACATGTCAACTTCGCAACACGTGCGACTCGGGGCCTAAATTAGCGGATATGACATCCCCACCATTCGTGTGTCTTTATAAAGGAAGTTGAGTATAAAACTTATTATTTAACATTGTTGAATATGTAAATAAAAGTTTCAAGTTTGATGTTTTTAGAGTGATAAGGCTAAGACTTATATGGTGTTTATTTATTTTGAACTAAGAGCAAGACATACACTCCTTTCATCTTTGACAAGAGAAGAGTAGCTCCACCATAGCATGCATTTTATATTGCACATGCTAAATGACCTATTAGGAAGCAAAATAATGGATCTCTACTTTTTCGCTATGTGAGTCCTATAAATCCTAAAAATGGATTTTAAACAATTTTACCCTTTGCGACTTTTGACTATATCATGATGTAATGAATTAATATTGGTTATCTTAGGATGTATCTTATAGTCATGAGATGATTTAACTTAATGAAACATTTCTAGAAAAGCAGAGTTAATTCAAATCTAATTGATGTGAGAGCAAAATAAATAGTATTTTTGATTATGTACTCGCTGCTCATATTCACCGACCTAAGTTACTGCATTTAATGAAGCTTAAAGTAACTTAGAATGCTGGTAATTGTAAGAATGATATGAGTATAGATTCTTGAGGGATTGAATGATACTCATTCAAGTGTATTAAGAAAGATACTTGGGGTAAATAAATACATTTTCAAGAATAATTTTTTTTGGGTTGATATCTCCTATATGACATATGGTTAGGTCTGTATATTGGAGTTCTCACAATTTATGTGTTTTAGATCACACGGTCTATTTACCGGTATGAAAGATTCTCTTTTTAAATTTGAGATTTGGGATAAGTCAAACCCACTATGAGTGAGTGGGAGATGTTGGGTTTTATGGGTCTAGGACGCCCATATGGACTTGATCCAGCCAAAACTCATTTCATTAAGCAGTTTTTTACTTGAATAAAAACTACTACTTGGATAAATTAATTAAAAAAAATGCTCCAAAAAAGGAAACATCATAATGTAAAAAACAAATTCTCCTCTCTCTCTGCAATTTATTATTTCTGAAGAGTTTCTACAATCTCACTTAAATTTCAAGAGAACCAAGGTATTTGTGTTGCGAATTAAGGCCTAGATTCTAGTAATCGTGAACGCTCAACAAGTAAGTTTTCCATTGACCGAAAATTCTAATAGGTTAAAATTTGTATTTGCTAAAACTTCTTTTTTCTTTTTTTTTTTTTAACTTGCATAAAGTCATGCATGTTTTTATGTTGCACTTTGTATACAACTTCTAAGCATCATTTTTTTACTTTTTTTTTCATCATTTTAATTTTAATCCTTGAGTTTTCTTTTTCATTTTCATTGAATTTGGGATGAATGCAAAATATGAGTAATGTTAGAGTAATTTAAATTTAATTTTAAACAAATATGGATACTTTAATTTTATATGAGTTTGAGTTTGAATAAGACTTTTTTTTTGTAGATATCCTATTTTTTGGCATCCTTAGTAAAAATCATGCTTATTTTTTTTATCCTGTGTTTGAATGCAAAAAAATAAAATAAAATAAATTTACCCTAATGAAAGAAAGTTAAGTAAAATAATTTACTATTTTTTTATTTTTTATTATTTAATTGAGTGTATATAAGGATAAAAAAAAAGAAATAAATTATCATAAATTTTTCATTAAAACAAATCAAATTTATTCTATTTTATTTTGCTTCATTAAAATAAACTAAACTTTCTTATGTCCAAACAATAAAAAGGGAGAAAATAATATTAATTTAGCCTTTTTTTGAATGGGAGTAAAGAATAGTAAAGGAAAGCAAAGTAGGATATAGTAAATATAATTTTTCCCTTTCCATTATTTGGATGCAATAAAAATTTGATTTACTTCCATAAAGAAAAATAAAAATTTAATTTACTCCATTTTACTTTCTATTATTTAGTTATCTCTAAAAAAATTGAGAAAATTACCCCTAAAAGTAAATAGCAATTTCCCTATGTTTACTCATTTTTATCTTTTAAATTTTTATTCAAACAATAGCTTTATCTTCAATTACATTAAAACAATAAATGAAAAGAAAACTAGAGTAAAGTAGAGAAAATCAATTACCCTTTACATTCAAATATCATGTTACTCTATTTTGGACACTTTATTCACATCCAAACAAAAGCATTAGAATTAAAAAAAGAAGAATATATGAAAAAAAAAAGGGTTAATACATAAGAAGTCACTTGTACTTTATAGAAATATTTATTTTGACTCATTTCTATTTTTTTTTGTTATAAAATGCCCTTTTAATTAAGTTTTTGATATAAATTATCCCTTCAAATTTATGATTTTGGATCATTTTATTTTATTAATTTGATATAGTGCTAATATTTATTAAATTATGAGTCGTCAGCTCATTCTTCAATAAGCATGTGGTTAGAGCCCCAGGCTTCTCCATTGTTTGGAAGCTTATAATTTCATGTTCTATTTCACTCTTCGATAGAGTTCTTTTCACTTTTCCTAAGAACATCTATTTCCTCATACCTAAAGGGTTATATCCATTTATAAGTTGTGAAGAGTTTAACCATATATAATATCTTAACCATCCCTTCAAACAAGTGGAAGATTCATTAAACTGTGAAACATTACCATGCCATAATGTGATGCAATTGCACTGTTCATTCTAATTTCTACTATTTTTTACTTATAATATACGTAAAAACAGTTAGTTAAGGTGATTAATTTGAATGAAACTTGAATTCTTATCAATATCAATAATTAAAGAAATAAAATGAAAAGGATAAGAGGTAGGGGCATTAAACTGTTTGTATCAATAGAATATATGGCGTAACATAGATAATAAATAAGTAAAAATTAATATCATTCTAATTGCCATTATGCCATTAATTATTAACTTCGGCATTAAAAGATATTTTTGGCCGGTAATTATTTCAAAAAATACAATCAATTTTGCAAAAAAACTGTTCATGTCTAGAAATGAAAAGGAAACTAGTGATAAGATACTAAATATTTTTGGCATTGGAGTAGCAATTCCGCCCATTTCGTCAAGAAAAATACTATGTAGATTCATTAAATTACATGCCACATAAATTTAATAAAGCCAAATGAATCTAAATCATAAATTTAGAAGTAGTTATTTATATCTAAAAGTTGGTTGAGAGAGTAATATGTACCAAAAACAATATAATGTGTATATGTATTATACCAAAAGAAAAAGTTGTTCGATTTTTGGTAACTGTTTTAAAATTCATGAGCAAATGCTTTTTCATCTCAAGATTTTAGCCGGAATGAGTAGAATTAATGTATCGGATGTTGTTGTCTAGATTATAATACCTATGGTCTTGGAAAAAAAAAACAAATAAAAAAAGCAAAACTCTCTTTCTATAACAGGCAACTGCTCTCTCTTCCGCACTGTCGTCTTCATCTTTCTATTCATTTTCCCCCTTCTAGGGTTTTGAACGGAGAAAGGAAGGACGAAAAAGAAAGAACGGATTCTTCTTTACCCGGGTATGTTCCGTTCACTTTACCTCTCTTATGTTCCTTTTTACATATTTTTCTTCTCCGATCGTCCCACCAATAGTTGCTCACAGACTTGACCGGTAACTATTAAGGCGATATCCCCAATTCCCATAATATTTTGAATCTGCTTGTATTTAATAGCACAATTTATTGGAGTTCGAAGGACGAAGAGACATGCATTATTGGGATATGATATACATTTTTTATCAATCAGAATATTGGACTTTTATTTTTGAAAGATATGATTAGTGATATATTTTTTATGGCATGCATTTTGATCCTTTTGGGCTTTATCTAGTGATGATGGTTACAAGGTTACTTTCATACATGTAGAAAAAGAAAATGCATTCCTATTGTACTTATATCAATGTGTTCTAATAGAAACAAAGGATTTCATATCATTTTTTTTTCAGAATGATCAGCATCATGATGCTGCTCGCAGTTATGTGACTGGATCTTTTTATGTTCATGTGAATTGTTGTACTTGAATCATAGAAGGAATTTTGAGAACGGGAAAACACTCTAAACACAACTGCAAACTTCTTTCTTGTGAAAATGCTGTTGCAAAGTTCTCTATATAGTTCAGCCAGTTGCTCTATTTTATCTCTCTTTGTGGCAAAAAGATTTTATTTAAGAATGAATGCCTTGTTACTGAAATCTTGTAGATGTGTCCAAAATGTCATGAATGTTCTCAAATTGGCTCCAGAGAATGAGCATCAGAAGAAAAAAAAGAATGCTGATTATTTATGCCTGTTAAGATTTGCAACAAGTCCTCAACTATCAAGTGTTTGTACCATGTCTGAATGTTCTGCACCTAATTTTGTATATTCACGAAGGAAGCAACAAGGAAACTCTGTTGCTGTTTTCTCAGCAGAGGCCCTTGTAAGCACAAAGAGAGGTGGAGAGGATTGTCTGTCCGTTGTTAGTTCTGATGCTCCTTCAGTTGCAGTTAATGAGCTATATGTGGCTTGTCAAAGTGAGCACACTAATGGAGATCATATCATGCCTTCTACAGTATGCAACAGAGAGCCTGGTGTTTTAAAATCAGAATCTATCAACAGATGTTCACTGGTTAAGGAACTAGGGTCTGATAGAACTTCCAAATATAGTAGGCATAATTTTGTCTATAGGCGAAAGAAGCTAAATGGAAACTCCATTTCTGTTTTCTCATCTGAGGCTCCTTGTCTATCCGTTGTCAGTTCTGATTCTCCTTCATTTGCAGTCAAGGAGCGAGATGTGGCTTCTCAAAGCAAGCAAACTAATAGAGATCCTTTCATGCCTTCTACAGTATGCAACAGAGAGCCTGGTGTTTTAAAATCAGAATCTATCAACGGATGTTCACTGGTTAAGGAATTAGGGTCTGATAGAACTTCCAAAAATAGCGGGCAGAATTTTGTCTACAAGCGAAAGAAGCTACATGGGAATTCCATTGCTGTTTTCTCAGCTGAGGCTCCTTGTCTATCTGTTGTCAGTTCTGATTCTCCTTCATTTGCAGTTAGGGAGCAAGATGTGGCTTCTCAAAGCAAGCAAACTAATAGAGATCCTTTCATGCCTTCTACAGTATGCAAAGGAGGGCATTGTATTTTTAAATCAGAATCTATCAATGGATGTTTTCCACCACAGGAACACGGGTTTAATGAAGCTTCCAAAAGTATGAGTCAGAAAATTATTGAGGTTGACAGTATAAATGACAGCTGTTCATCATCAAAGTCAGACACAGAACTCGGTTTGGCTTCTAGTCAGACTGAAGTGGATAATTCTGGTGAGTGCTCCTCATCTAGTGTTATGGCTGCAGAAGTCTTGGAGGAGGATATGTCAGAAAAGGACCTATGTGTTTCTGAGGAAGGTGTTAGTGATAGTAGTGCAAGCAGCAGCTATCAGTTGTGCAAAATTTGTTCTCATCCAGAGTCTACACTAAAAATGCTGATTTGTGACAATTGTGAAGAGGCATTTCATTTATTTTGCTGCAATCCTCGTGTAAAAAGAATACCACTTGATGACTGGTTTTGTCATTCGTGTTCAAAGAAGCGTCATAAAATTCTTAAGGAGACAATTTCCAGATCTCGATATATGATTGGTGAAAAGGGCAGATGTGGAAGTTCTTCCAGAGGGGAAACAAATCCTATAGTATTGATGCTAAGAGATACTGGGCCATATAGAACTGGTGTTCGATGTGGTAAAGGTTTTCAAGCAGAAGTCCCAGAGTGGTCAGGTCCGATTACTAAGTAGGTGCCTTTGGTATACCCCATATATTTACTTATGAAAAAATACTAATAAGGAACAGATAACTATAAGTTACATAGGAAGCTAAATCAAAAACTGAAAACTTCAGATCATATTATGTAGTTATTTACTGTTTCTTTCCCATTTTGTGCTTAAAGGCCTGTTAGTCTTGTTGACATTCTGTATGAGATTGTTTTGCAAGTTTTAAACTTCATATTATGTGGTAACTACAATTATGTTTGGGGGAGAGGAACTGCAGTATAGTGATAATCAGTGGATGATGTGATGTAGGAAGTGGTACGAGACTGGATCTTTTATGCCCCTATCTGCTATAGCATCAAAGGCTAATTTTAACCAAACATGCCTTTCTGTATTATTCCTAAGGTCTGTTCTGCATTGTTATTGCACCTTCTGTTGAAAAGTAAGGCCTTGCGAATGTTTCCACTAAAAGCAAGATAAATTTGTTTTTAGGGATCATTTGGTATGTCTTTCACAAATAAAATTCTTGAAACATCCGAAAAACAATTTTGAATTGGCTTTTGTAAAAGCATCTAGAAATGCACTTCTACAAGGAGCAGTTTAACTGCAATCTCATATAGTTATTATGGGTTAAACAGGTTTCTAAACTCCCTTTTAATGAGTCAGCAGGTGACATATTGACTGTATCATTTTCTGTATTTAGGATTCCTAGAGATGAATGTTTAGAGGAAAATACCTATGTTAGCTTTTCAGGAAATTTCCATACAAAAAATTTCAACGAAATCTTTCAATTTCTTACTGCTCATTTTTCCAACTTTTCTGGTTGATAACCTTGCTAAATATTTGTACATAACTAAGGTCTTCCTCATGAACATAATCATATAGCCTGATGGAAATTGAGAATCATTAAGTTCTATTGGAATCAAAATGACATTTTTGCTTTTTGATGAGCTTTTTTAATCATTTTATCACTATATACTGAACATCAATATTTAAGCTTTTAAGTGTTAATATGAGAAAAAAAAATGCCCTACAATGCTTGATGAGATAGAACAGAAGCCAATTAGAAGGTTTCTAGAATGCGAGACTAGAAATGTGAGGAAGCTTATGGTTGGATGATCAATTGATTTTACATTAGTAAAATTGAATCATGGAATCTTGGGATACATTTTAAATGGTAAATTCCTTTTGCAGCTTGTAGATTGCTGATGGTTTGTAATTATACATTAACTTACAACAATTGTGGGTAAGTATGTGTTAACTCAAGTATGATGGTCTGTAAATAGGGATTCACTATAGTTCGCTACCTCTTTTGGTTTTTTTATAATAATTAATCTTTCTGAAAGATGAAATAGAAGTAAAAAATTATTGGCTGAATCAGACTTATTCTTAAGTCAAGGCTTAGCTTGAGTGGGACTCTTAATCTTAACAAGTGAAGGCATAAGCCTGTTGGAGCCCTCAAATTGTGAAGTGTGAGGTGTGGGCGTTAGGAGTGATATGAGTAGATAAATCATGTATCTGAATAAGACAGATTTAAGTGGACCGTTAATCTCTTGGAATTTCTTCAGGAAATCTAAATCAGTAGATATAAGGATTCTTTGTGAAAATGTTATGCATTCTCTTATCTTTTTGGCTGTTTGGACCTCAAAATTGCTAATAAACCTAATATCCTTGCTATAACAAGATGGATCAAAAAATTAAATGGGCTTTAAAACAAATATTCCGTAAACTTTTTCTCTTTTTTTTTTTTTATGGAAGTTTGTGAAGTTTTTCAGTAATATTGTTAGTTCAATCAGGAGAAAAAAGAAATTAAATCCTTATTTTCTCTGGGCTTTTTTGGTCGTTGGATCTATAACCTTGTGCATGCTAAGGTGGACTACTTTATTGTGTCATATTTAAGGGTTTTAGCTTTGCTTTGTATATATTGTTAACATGCTAAGTGCTTCGCAGTTCTAATATTTGACCATATTATGATTTGTTTTAAATTGTAATGCAGTGGTATTGACATAGATACAATGGCTGAGCCTTTGGAAATGAGTCCATCATATTTTGTTAGTTCAACTGTAAGGCTGCAATTTGTGTTTTACTTTATACCTGTATTTCTATATATTGGTTGACTTGTATTTTGCTGCTTCTGAGGAAATTTGACACACTCTTTTATTTGTAGGAGTTGAATTCCAACAAGTCATCTAAGCTTAGCTCTATTGGTAACTGGCTTCAGTGTAGAGTGGTTGTAGATAGTGCAGGAGAAAGTGCCAATGGAACTATATGTGGAAAGTGGCGCAGGTAAACTTGATGATGATGATATTTTGGGTAATTGGTTTTTTAGGTTTGTGTTAAGCAGGCATCTAATAAGAAACTACAGAAGATTTGCATATGCTTTCTTTTAGTGTCCAACCCAAAAACTTAACCCTTTTTTGTGAGACATCTGCACAATAAAAGCCTGTGTGGGGCTCTTTCTCAACTGACTCAAACAAAACATAGCTCAACCATCCCAATTTACGTAACGCCCTGGTGCTTATGAGTTTGAATTTCTGCTGATATGCTGTTGTATCAGGTGTAATGAGAGAAAGTGAGAGAGTGTGTGTCAGAGAGAGAGAAAGAGTTTTAAGGATGCCTGCGCAATAAACACCTACATAGGGCTCTCTCTCAACTGACTTTAGTTAACTGGATTCGCTTGAATTGCTTACCTGCTTGTGCAGTCAATGTAATTGTCCAAATCTCTCAACTTGGATCTGGTCAAAGTAAGTCTCTTAGTTCCAAAAGTTACAAACTTATTAGTAGTTAGAGTGATTTTAACTTAGAATATCCCAGTAAATTGATTTACAACAAACGACTTAAAAAGAGTGGCGTATTACTGTTGACATTGTAGTATTTATGACTCATTGCTAACCATATAATTATAGAATTTCATAGGATGGGGTCATAATGTGATAGATATTATAGTTGTTCTGAATTGAGGCTCAATTTTTCTGTTGACATTAACCAGAAATCATGATTTGAATTTCTCATGTTATGAAATCCTAAGGATAACCTTTTTGTGTTTGTAAATAAAAGCCTAAATTTCTACTCTGGTTTTTTCTTATAGTTTATTTTATTTATAAAATGTAATATTAATGTTCCAAGCATGTGGGAATCCTTTGTTCTCCTTACTTTTCCCCTTCTTTCCACATGTGCGCATGTCTGGATGCCTTTTGCGTTTCTCTTGGTGTTTGCTTTTGTATGTGCACATGTGGGAACTGATGTTGCAGATCTTATCAATATCTTGTGTTAATTATGCACAAGACAATAAATTTTGTCTTTTAATAACAGGGCTCCTCTTTTTGAAGTCCAAACTGATGATTGGGAGTGCTTCTGCTCTGTCCTTTGGGACCCAGTTCATGCTGATTGTGCGGTACCTCAGGTGAATTTAGCTTGACAATCTTGATTTTTCTCCCATCTTTTGTGCTTTTAGACTATTTGGGCTTCTAGTCGTAGATATTGAAAATACATTTGGCAGAAATTTTCTACAAGTCTGTAAGAAAAATAACTCAAAAAGCACAAGTCCGTGTGCTCCAATTGCTATGGGAACTGCATACATAGGCTTGCATTTAAATTATTGCCTTTGAGAATCGAGAGGCAGTAATAATTGTTTTGTGTTCATGACCTTGGACTTCAGTGATGAATATTTTTGATATAGTGATCCAACATGCATGCCTTCTGGCACTGAAAATGTTCAAGATGATTGTGAAGCATTAATTGTTGGATTCTTTATTGTCACTCTTTCATGGTAATCTTTGGTGGATGTTATCTAGTGGATGAATCTTATCTTTATTCTCATCCATCATCACTGATTATAAAATTTGGTCAAATTCATGAATTTTAAATTGTTATAAACAAGGTTTTTTCAAACATAGGTTGGCCTTTAAACTGGCAGATGCATTAGAGATTCTATCTGGATCAAACATTGATGGAACTGGAGTTAAATAAAATAAATATTAAATAGTATAGTAACGTATATAATAGAAATTTTTATAAAAAAGTAACAATTGAATTAAATATATTAAAATTAATAAACTTTGGTAAAGTTTGTTGGTCAATTAGCAAAATAACTTAAATAAATGTAGGTGTAATAACTTTTTTTTGCTAACAAGTAATTTATTAGTTTTGGTTAGAGTTCAAAACTTTGAAATCATAATGTTATATAAGAGAAGAATTGTTTAAATAGGATATAACATAGTAAGATATTTATTCTTGTCAATAAAAATGAAATTTGATTAATTTAATGTATTACATATTATAAATGTAATATATCTAACTTTTAGTGTGATAAAAGAAGCAGCTTACTGTATCAATAAAATTTAAAAAATTGCATGGTGATTCCTTAAGCACATTTTGGAATTTCTCCAGAAACTAAGGACCAAATTGTTTGATTGCATTAAGCTACTGTTTTTTTTTATAAAGTTCAAGCCACCATGGCATTGTCCAATTAACTGTTCACTAGCTTTCCAAGTCCCAGCTGATTTAATCAAGTTGAAATTATTTTCTAAAAAAATTATTTGGATATCAAGTAAAACATATAGATAAAAGTTTATCACAATGTAGCACTGTTGATGTCATTGAAATGAAATTGAAGTTGATTAACTTTGCTGATCAAAGTTAATAAGTTGAGTTACTATTGTTATACAAATTGAAATTTAGCAACTATGTTGAATTTAATGATGAGTTTAAAGACCACGAATGAGACCAGCCCATGAATCTTAAATCATTGAACTATTTTAATTAGTATTTTTTAATTTAGAAATGTGGTTGCATTTATATTTTTTTTGTATTCATCCAAATTCAACCAACCAGTTTGGTTTCTAGAAGTTACTTTTATTTATTTATTTATTTTGAGGCAGTATAAATTCTCTTACAAATGCTTGTCAAAATTCAGAAGTTTTTAAGTGCCTGTTGGTGTCCCTTTGGAATTATGTAGAATTTGTAGTGTCATTGTATTGTAAGTTTACTTGATGGCTTGATTTTTTCTCACAACACACTATACATACTTTCTTCTAGCTAGAGTCATCTGTCAGATTGTCACCTAGTAGTTTGGAGAATAGGCAACAATTTATGTCCTTACATGTGATAATCTCCATTAATGTTTACTTGTATTTTGTTACTATTACAAATTTCTGTTGACTATTCAATATCGTTTTATCTGCTGTTTTTATGTGCTATATATTTTTATGACCAAATTTCCTTTTGCTTATCTACTGCAGGAGCTGGACACAGATCAAGTTCTTTTGCAACTAAAATATATTCAGATGGTATGTAATAGACACATGTTTCATGAAATTACATTCTAGCACTCTTGTTTCATGACGTTGCATTCTACCAATTTGGTTTCAATCTTTGCTCTTATGTGACAACATTTGAGTGCACTTGGTTGCTCATTTAGGGTGATGTCTGGGCATGTTGGACTCTTATATTTCCTTTGGAGTCAATTACTTAATTTGGATTTTTGTTTCCATGGGGAAATACGTGGTTGAACCTTTAAAGTGGTAGAGAACTCAAATTTCATTGTCAATCCCATCAACCTAGATAAATGAACATTAGGATGAATTTATAACAGTAATGTAGGGAAAGGGTTTAATTTTGTTTGGATTATATCTACAGAATGTTAAAAAATTCATGGTTATATTTTGGGTCAAAGATGTATTTTGTAATTGTTTCATCTCTTTGGTTAACATAAATTTTTGCTGTGTAGCTGAGACCACAGTTAGAAGCAAAACGGCGAAAATTGGAACACAGGAAGAATGATGATAAATCAATGGATGTCGTAAACTGGCAGCAGTGGAAGTCATGGCAGCAACTTCAAGTGAATGATGATGATTCAGTGGATGTTGTGAACCAGGAGCAGCTGAATTCACAGCAGCAACATCATGCCAATGATGATAATTCAATGAATGTAGTATACCAGCAGCAGCAGCAGAATGGAAGTATAATGTACAGGCGCTACACTCATGGTTGCAAAAAGGGCAGCTATCAGAATTAGAACTGAGTCTATTGTCATTTGGTATTCTGTCATTTTTGAGTTTTGTTAGTGTACAAACATAAAGGCAGTTACCTTGTCTCTGGGAGCAGTTCCTTCAGTGTTGCAACTACGAGGAACATTCAAGCGAGATGAAAAGAAGGAAGCCCACAGTTTATTTTGAGAATTCGAGTTTTGAGATGGAGAGCCCTTGTTCATTCTATTAAAGTAGGTCATTTGAATATGATAGTATAAGCCACTGCCTTAGATGCTTATATTATCAATGGCCATAAATTTTGTGGTTAAAAGTGAGATTGTTTCAGACAGCAGAATCATTCGAGTATGATAATATATGCCACTGGCTTGTGTCTTCTTTTATGTGCTTCATTTGCTTCTATTCCCCTAGTTCATTGGTTTACTGTTAAACATGGAAGCTAGCGAAAGGTTATTACTATGGAAAATGCTGAAAATTATCTTTGTGTAATTATTAATCTAACTTGGTTTTTCCTTTTTTGCTACAGAAAGCACATCAATTCTGCATTTGTAATCTGTTTTAGAAAGATAGGCTCTTTTTTTTTTTCTTTTTAATCTATCTCAAATAGTAGCTCACTTCTCATTTTAAAAATATAGTTATTTTGCTAATTTTTTTGTTACACTATTTAATGTATCTTATTATCAATAAATATGAACTTTCATTTCTTAGTTTTTCTATATGTTCTCAAGTAATGCAGAGGTATGTTAGGAAAAACGTGTTGTTTCACCAAATTTTTTTACTTTATGTGAAAGTAGAAATGAGTCAATTTTTGTGGGATGAAGGAAATATTTGGTTAAATTCATGCACAAAGGCATGTCTATTAACATAGGTAAAGAATTTGTTCATGTATGGATTCAATATACTTTTAAAATGCTATTTTATGTAAGTATGGATCTCCATTTATGGATTTAGTTGAATAGAGAATATGTTGAATTTCATGGAAGCCATTTTACATTAAAGTGTTAGGCATTTTGACATTATTGATTTGGGTTCCTAACAAAAATTTCATTTTCTAATTTCCCTCAAGTGTTTTTTCGTTTGACAAATTTATTAAGCATTTCAATAATTGATGCATTAACTTAAATTTTGAAGAATGGTTTGCATGAATTAGTTTACGAAGCTTAGCATACGGTTTGAGATCTAGAAAGATATTGGTTTAAAAATAAATTAAAAATTAAATTTTGTAATATAAATGGGCGACAGTTTTTTCTTTCTATTAATTTGCAAGATTTATTGGGAATAAAAGTGTTTCGAATGTAAATGTCAAATTTTTAGGATCCAAAGTATTTTAAGATTTGTAGGTTTAAGATTTGTTTTTTTTGTGCCAACTACAAAGAAAATTTTGCATTAAGTTCTCTTCCTTTGAAATAAATCATGGATCTCAATTAACAAACATGAACGTATTTACCATTAGACTTGAAACTCTATTGGTTATTTTTTTCTGAACAAATTACTGACTGTCTAAAGGCATACACAATTGTTAATTCTATAGAGAGTTTAACTTAGTCAAGTGAATATCTATTAGAACAGAAAATTTGATCAATAATCTAACTAAAAAAAAAAAGGTGCAATTTAAAATCACCACTGCTATCATCTTACTTCACCAATAGACTACAAGAATAATATGAATATAGGCAAGAGAAATTTAATTTAATTGATAGGATTCTTTTTCGCTCATACCACCCCAAATTGCAACCTTAATGAAAGCAGATTCTTACAATATCTCCCAAAAATGGGTGATGATCAGCAATTGACTTGGACCAGACATTAGTAACAAAAATATATACAGGTAAGCTTACAAGACATGCCAAAAATTCATAATGATGTTGCCCAAAGATCAACATTTTTCCCTTAGCTCTGCAGTAGGAACATAAACAACAGATTCTTGATGTAAATTGTCCCTGTTTGATTTCTTCGCTTTGCAATTTTGTATTCCCAGCAATGTCTGCTTCATATTCTCCACCCTAACCTTGGCCCTGAAAAGTCTCTCTATCTCAGCCTCAGCTACTTGAGACTCTGTCGTCGAAACAGAGTTGACCCTCTTCTTCCCTCTCTTTGTTTTTGATTTTAACAGCCTCTTCAAACTCACATCATCACTATACTCGATACTGATCTGAATAGGACAAACAATGACAAATATAAGGATGAAAATAAGTTCAGAATCACAACACAGTTGCAAGCACAAAGCGCATAGAGTTTACAACATTGCTAAATTAATAAAATACTGCAATTTTCCCCACCATTACTTGGGTTAATGCCAAATAAAATCCAGCTTAGAATATGAGACAGTCGAAGCTTACTCTTCATTTTCAGATTCTGTATAATGCACAACCCATATATGCAGATGACAAATATGGTCTTCAAATTTTTAGGAAGCACATTTATCTGCCACTTTATCCTCTATAAATCGCATAATTGAAGCTTGTCTACATGTGTTATCAATGTCAAACTTCTATCTCAATCAATGAACTTGAATTATTTCAATTTCAATGCTATGTTTTGATGGACAGATTTCACTAGTTTTCTTTTTTGGACGTGATTTTTGACAGAAAGCCTATTTGTTAATTAATGAGATTCATTAAAGGATACATTTATGAAAGTGGTTGATAGCTTATTGGGAATTTGTGAAGTTATCTCAATTCCACACTCATTTTTATACCCATTCATGAACACCATTTTGAATCTAATCGACCAAAGAAAACCCACATATAATCAAATTTGAATATCAAATACCACATCCCTCTTGAATTATTCAAAAAATGTGGCTACGCCCTTTGTGTGTACACTTACCTCTAGCTCTCATTCAAGGAGAACTGGTGCTAAGCCAACAACTTCAGGCCTACTGATTTACTTTACAAAGTTGATTCCAATCACAACTCACAATTAAATCAATTGCAAAATCAGTTGAAATGAAAAGAATTATTATAAATGACACACAAAGACAAAAAGGAAGAGAAGCTTTTTCCAATGGAAACTTTTTTCACTTCATTTTTCTTCAAACTGCTGAAAAAGAAGACAAGTTTGAGCCAGCAAATACCTCATTGCTTCCAGAATGACATTCAACAGAAACTTTTTTCAGTTCATTTTTCTTCAAACTGCTGCTTATTGACTTCGGGTTCTTTGTCTGAAGTAACTGTTTTAAATTCTTTGGACTGTGTATCCTGTTTTCTGTTGAGGAATTCTTTAGTTCAGTAAGATCAGCAGTTCTATTATTCATAGCCTCTCTTCTGGGTTCCCTGGGGAATTTAGGACTGGAATTATGAAGTTCTTTACCTCTTTCTGTCTGTCATTCAAGATAAAGTAAATCTGATAAGAATATCTATCTGTTGATACAAAAGAGTGACATTCAGAACTACAGGCTCATAAAAATGTAGAAAATATATGATGCTCATCACCTCCAAGATATTACTCATTATCTTTACATAAGCAACTCAAAATAATCACGTAAAAAGAAAATGAGTAGCAGAAGTCAAATTGATAAGATATACCACTAAAAAAAGAGTTACAACAAGAAATGCATTGATGGAAAGTATTAGACAAACTCACCTTTCTAGATTTTAGAGCCAAGTACCGTGCATTCTTGAACCATTTGCTGACCTGAAAAGTCTTGTGTGTCAAAGAAGGGATTGCGTTGAAAATAAAATCAGAGAAGCTAGGTCATCTCTGCGTATGATGAAAGGATGGCTATGCCCAACCAAAAACCAAGTTCACAACAATAGACTCCCTTTGCTACCCGCACTTCTAACCAATTAGCATGTGTCACTCCATTTGGTTAAAACCATTCAATGGAGTCCAAATATATATAAGACAGTTTATTTTAAATTTAACTTCATTTTGTTAGCATTATGCTTGGAGGGAAATTAACATTTTTATTTGATGACATTCAATCACTATATTTTTTTTTTCCGAGTCAAATCCAATAAATGAAAGAGACAGAATTTATTACTGCATGCACCAAATCCTCCAATAGATACATATTTCACTTTGCAGGCATCATACTACTATGCAGATAGATCTGATAGGGCAAGTTATTACCTTTCCTGGTTCAAGACCCAATTCTTTTGAAAGGTTTTCCTTGACAGTTCTAGAGGGAAGTTCATTCTCTGCAAAGACTTGGCGGAGTTTCTAGCACAGCATAAAAGGAAAAAAAAAATGAAAGGGAACATTAAGCATCATACCAAATATCTTATTTTTCAAAGCTTATGAAATGGAAAGGGTAAAAACATGCCACAAGACACTTAAATTAGCACTGGAACATTTTACCTCAACTGCAGAGGGGGGGATTCTGAAAAATGGCCTTTTAACTTGTTTATCTCGAGAATGTTTCCTATTCACTTCAACAGTTTCAACTTTTTTACATTTTTTCTCACTTTCGTACAATGTCATAAGGGTGCTGGCTGCATCCGACTCCTTTGCTCTCCGCTTTCTTTTGCCAGGACCCCAGTCTTCATCTTCACTAAATTGCTCATGAGTTGGAGCATCCTTTCCAAACATCTCCTAATAGAAAATAACAGTCAATAAATAGACTACCACATAAAAAGAAAAAACTATCCATCATTAGTTTACATGACAAAACTTGAGATATTGAACTAAAAATGCTGGATATTCCGTTGCTATAAAGTCATTCAATCATGAGATATTTGCTTGTTTTGCTAAATAAGAGAAAATCAAGATGTATGTCATCCTGAAGTGAATGGACAGCTTTTCAATAGACAATAGAAATTACTACTGCATATAAGTAAAAATGAAAAAAAAAAACAGCAATGGCACTTCTCGTACAAAGACATGATGGAAGTGAGGAAGATATCAAACAAAGGATTAAATTAGGATGAATGAAGTGGATAAGCATGACAAGAACGTATGTGACTGTAAATCTAACAGCTAAGTTGAAGGGAATGTTTTATGGACTGTAATTTGATCAGCAATAAGATACGGTAAACGGTGTTAGGCACTAAAGAAATAACATGCACGGAAAATGTGTCCGAAGGGGCAAAATGCAAAGATAACTGAGCAGGAACATAAAACACTTATTCAGGAAAAATTGAGAAAATAGACAGAGACTACTTGGATGTGAACTGAAGACCAACAAATGCTGCAGTGTGGGAGATATATTGAAGTTGCAGAACAAACAAAAGCAGGAGGATCTGACATGGGCAAAAAGTACTGCAAAAAAACTTTACAAGCATGTGATCATAACCAGGTGGAAAAAATCCAGACAGCATCTCCCCCCTAGTCTGTATCAAGGCTTAGTTGAGTTGAGTATAAATGATTCCACTGAACTGAAATGACATTTATGGTAGAATAACAAAATTGAAGACAAGCAAAACATCTCATTTTTAAGCTTGCTTCTACACTCTTTCTTCCGCTAATATTTTGTGGTTTTTAAGAAAATAATCAAATAAAAAATTGATTTTCAGGATTGAATACTCACATCATATAATTTTTTATAATCAACAGCTCTTCGCTGTCTGCGGCCGCACGTAACTTCTCCATCACTGGTTTCATCAGAATCCAAACTGCTATAAATAGATTCATTTCCAAAATCTGTGTTCTTCATCTCCCACTTCCTAGATCCTGGACAAACTTCACCATCTGAAGAGCCACCCACACTGGTTGCACTGGTCGCATCATCAGTGCCTGCCCCACTGATGCTGTCCTCCCTCCTTTCTGGATCATAATCATCATCTTCAGAATCATCAGAAGGCCACTCTTCTTCTGGATTTAACAATGTATTTCCACCATCAGGAATGTCTGCTTCTTCAAAAATATCCTGTTTGAAGGGAAAAAGTGTATTATTTTGGTAATAGTTTTCTTTTCAGAAAGAAAGGGTCTAGCAGTAAAATGATAACCTGCCAAGATCCACTGACTGAGAACTGGGTCCCAAGATGTGCATTCATGGCTTCTATGATTTCCATCCTACATTCACAAAACTTGCAATACCATCCCTGATCTCCAGGTGGTACTGCAAAGTATCAAATAAATCAAGGGTCTCAGGATAAAGCCAATTGTTTCACAACCTAGTCAGACAATTGACAAGAAAATTAATGAACTTACTATTTTCAGTGTCCAGAGGAGGATCAAGGCATCTTTGGTGGAAGGCACAATTGCATGTCCCATCACAGAGTACAATATCATTATCTGGGGAAACTTCATTGGATTTGCACTTCGCACAGAATATCTGGAGACAAAAAGGCAAATGAAATATAAATATAGAAGTATGATCAATCAAATGAGATCCTCCTATCATAAAATCCTGCTGCTTCTGGGTATACACTTAAGATCCATGTGCCGGTTGAAAACCCAAAACATAATGAAGCAATGGGCATCATAATTACTAGCAGCTAAAAGAAACATACACTGCTGCTTAGAAAATAATATTGATTTCACTTTATTGCTCCCTTGTCCCTTAAAATGTGGTCAAGTTATTGAACAGGATGTTTCTTATCAAGCTTCTCAAAATTGAGAAGAAAATAATTAGTGCGTGGAATCCCAGTTTCCCATCTCTGTTTGAAAGTATTCATCAAAAGATTTCATTCTTTAAGGTTTATACCACCATCAAAACATGAAATTCACCTTTAAGGACTTATGTTCCTAACAATATATACGAGAAGTAATGCTGGTTAGAAAGCTTACATATTCATGGGAAACAGACCCATCGGGAGCCATAACTGAGTCTTCAATACACCCCACTGTACTCAATGAATCTAGCTGGCGAATTGCATCACGTATACCAAGTTTACATTTCAAAATCTGCTTCCTGGCTCTTAGCAGTTCCTTTTCTGGCTTGATCTTCTCTCGACTATGCAAAATCATGTACATGAATAAGACCAAGCAAAGCTTTTCCATAAGAAATTTGTACAATACTAGCTTTCCAGTAGCTGAAATTGTTTTTGTTTCCTATTATGTACTTCTAGAGTCATATTTACATTTGGAAGAGGTGTTATAAAAACATGTTATGTTTTTAAAGTCTGAAGAAATGAAAATTTCATTTCCATGCATACTTGGACAATGAAAATTTCATCTCAATGCATACTTGGACAAGAAATTAAAATGGTCAATATTTCCCAAGTATTCCCTACATAGTTTCTGATAATTTCTTTTGAATCAAACCTCAGTCCAAGCTGCAATTACAAAATTTTCCATTCCACACAGGGAAAATATATTGGTAAAGGCAAAAAACAAAAATAAGCAGCTAATCATGACACCTACTTACACTTCTTCTGTGCTCTCTCTCTCTCTTTTTACCTTTTTTTTTTCTTTTAACTCAGATAAAGCATTAACTGTTATATTGTCTCAAAATCTCTAGCTATTGTAATTGAAAATGCCTCCTTTTTATTTCTTTATAATCTTGTACGTTTTTAGGAATAGCCATGGAGTTTTTCACTATCCCTATTCCTGTTTTGCCTGGGGAGGGAACCAAAAGTTTAGGGCAGAGGCAAGTCTCTTATATTTATTATATTATGTTTCATTGAATCATATATTTCCATATTGAAATTAAATGCTATATATACTTACAAATATTAAATAATATTCGAAGGATATTTGACATAGAAAAAGAACAAAAACAAGTAAAAAATTTTGTATTCTCAAATACAAAGAAGTTTTCAATATCTATGAAACTCAATTATAATACAGAAGTAAATTTTCAAAAGGCAAGGCAAGATCAGGGCTGGATATCCATGCTCTTGCTACCATTAGTAGGATATCCTAGTCAACTTCCAAGTGACGTATGTGATACCTGACCCAGCAGTGCAAAACATCTCCAAATATTTAAACATTCACAACAGTTTTTTTAAAGTTATACCATATGTTAAACATGGCACATGCAAATTTCAGAGCACAATTTGAAATCTTGATCATAGGTGCTTTAATAGGCAACTTCTCAATCAAAAATGTACCTAGACCCTCTAATGCAATGCCTCTTGAGACCATCATTAAAAGGAAAATGTTGCTCTCATAAACCCAACTTTGATCCCCACATAATATTTCAGATAGCTACATGGTCAAAGCATATTCTCCTTAAGAAAAGAAATAATACAGCTCAAAGCGAAGAACAATAACACAATTTTATGGCAGTTTAAGTCTGCGTTATTCCATATTGCCTATTTTCCTTCTGCATCAATATATCATACTGATTAAGCAGCAGTTAAAATTTAAATGGACGCCTTCAAATGTTCATATAACAATTGTTCATTTTGAGAGAATCCTTTCAAAGACTTCTAGAAATTAATGACTACACTTAGCAAGGAATTTTTCCTTTTCTTGAAATGGAATTACGTGTTTAAATAAAAATTTCATACCTTTGACCTTTCCAGCCTTCCCCGGAGTAAGCATCTATAAGGTTCTGTTCCAGCTTCATTTTAATCAGCAGGTACCTTGTTCTCCTCTGCAAGCGTGACGGTTCATCAAGCTCCACCTTCTCCTTTTGTCTTTTCTTTCTCTTCTTATGTATCTTGACTGTAACATCCCTGTCGGATTTTTTATGATTCTCCCTGGAAGCAATAGTTGGGGATGAAGAAACCAGCTTCTTTGGGGCCTTCTTAACACGAGCTTTTTGCAGAATTTTTCTACTAATGGATTTTCTTCCTGTAGATCCTTTCCTGTTTCCCTTGCTTGAAGTGTTGGACATTTTCCTCTTCAGCATGTTGGCACCACTTGCTTTCAAATCAGATTTTGATTCTGGTTTATGTTTCTTGCAATGAGCCTTTTTTACCTTCAATGATGCAATTAGTACAGAACCATTTTCTGTCATTGAGAAAGAAGATTTACTAGATCCATGATGTGCCGCTTTTTTTCCAGCAACCCACATATTGATCTGTCAGGTGTAGATAAATTTGTCATGTAATAAATGACTACTTCTCATAATTAAGAAACAGAACTCAAGATATAGACATGATTATCGAGTGATTTTGACAGCTTCTAATTCTGTTCAAATCACAACTATCATAAAATTGAATAAAATTTTTTTGTTCAAGTCAATTATCAAAAGTTCATTGAATTTCTATAACCCACTTAAAAATCTGAATACAAATGTTTCTTAACCCCGTGAGAGTAAAGTAGAACATCCACTAGAATGCAAAGAGATATTTCTCAAATTTTTTTTTTATGTAAGTAACTAAAAAAAAACAAAGAATTAATATTAAAATTAAATAGCTAAATGAATAAGTTTTTCAGAAAAGATAGCAACACAGGCATACTTGCATATGCATAACCACAGTTTCAGTGGAACAAATGGCAAATAGAATATTGCTTTGGTCAGCAAAAAAGAAGCACTTATCCACTTCATATGGAAAAAAATTATTTCCTAGGAGAGAGAGATAGAGAGAGGGGTTAAATTGAAGAAACATGAAAAAGAGTCTGTATCCTAAATGTATTTCCTGTTCAAGAATAATGTCGAAAACATGATCATTCAAGAATAGAAACCCTTTCAATAAAAACAGAAGAAAGAATCAAGTGAAGTATAATGTAAGAATGGGTAAGTTAAAAACAGGAAAACAAAAAGGCTTAAGCTTGATTAATGAATCATAACAAGAGATAAGACAATGAATGAGAGATGAACAATTGATCACCAGAAACAGCAATCCCATAATAACATAAACCAAAATTATTAAACCAAAGGCAATAAGATTCCACATTAGAATCAGATGAAGGAAACACAAAAGAGAAAGACTAAACCAAAGATTGAGCTCAAATCTATAAAAGACCAAAGAAAAGGGTACCTGAGAAATGATAGAAACAAAAAAGAGAAGATCTTGAAATTGAAAAGTGGAATAGCAGCACTAGTGAAATACTGTACGATTCTTTACAGCATATGCGTGTATAATGTGTATTTATGATTGGTTTTGGATTAAAAAAATGGCTCCAAAATTTTGAATTGCACTTGGAAATATGAGCGTAATTAATGAAGATGATGGAGAAGAAGTAAAATAAGAAGAAGAAGAAGAAGAAACTGATTAGTAATTTGATTGATTTTGACAGAGGCTGCGGCTGTTCCCGAAGCGCCACCCAACGGTTTTGCTGCTCTTAAATCGTAATTGGAATTAATCCTCTGTTTTACAGTATTTCCTAATTACAACTTTACAAGAATTTGAATTTAAAAATTTTTCAATTTAAAATTTTTAATTTTTTTACAAAACATTTAATTTTCAGGTAAATTAAATCAAACATTAAGGGTCTTAAGAAAGCCAATACTATAAAATTAAAAATCATTTTTTTTCATGATCATTGTTGTAATTTTGTTTGGAAAAAGGGCTCATTTGGAGTCCAAGACAAGAGTCTTGAATATTTTTTCTAGGTAAAAAATCTATGTTATAATTTGAATCAAATGCGAGCAATAAATAAGTATTCATACATAAATAAATATTTACTCATTTTGTTTCAATTTGATAGGGGGCTTAGTGTATGTAAAGATGTGGGAATTATTGGGTCTGATATGGTTGTTTTAGAAGTGGGTTTTTTTGAGACTGCAGAGGTGATGTTATGGCTTGTGCTGTTAAATATATTTTTTGCAATTGGTCCCCTACTGTTTTTGAGGCAATTGCAATTAGCTACGGTTTACCCCTTGCATTGGATCTTGGTTTTTTCAAAATCATACCTGAATTAGACTGCAAGGGGATTATTGATAAGTGCCAGATTTAGCCAACGTAATAAGTTGGGTATTGCTTTAGATGATTGTTTTTGTCTTCAAGCAAGAATTGCCGATTTCTCTTGGTCTTATTTCCCTAGAGAATGTAACAAACCTGCACTTGTTTTAGCAAAATCTTTAGGTGGGGGTAATGGTGAGATGGTCTGGGTCGAGGAAGCTCCATCACTTTTAGCATAGCATTCCTCTCTTTCTGCTATTGTAATTTTGCTCTCTAATAACTAATCCAAAAGTTTACTAATTTGAGGTGGTCTAATTGAAATGTAGGGATGATTTTATGTGTATTATGAGTTAGTGTCAAATTGGATCGAGAGTTTGTACCCCTACCTTCCTACGAGGTGTGAAATTAATCCTTTAACGGACCATGTGATACACTATAGGGTATCTGCTATAAAGTATGAACTTGTATTTGATTATAATCCTTATACTTCGTGAAATGTTCGAATATAGAAAGATATTTATGTAGTACTAATTGATTAGCCTCGATTTGGAGACTTGGAGAAAAGTCTTAATGCCACATGGGCTAAAATGTCATGATCTAACTATGGCTCGTGACATAGCAGGTGAGTTGTGGCTGCCCTGGTGGGGTTGCAACCCTGAGGCGACCATAGTCAATGGGGATTGGTGTTGTTGGCATTGATTGACAAGTGGTAATGGCGATCAAACTGCTAGTGTGAACGTGTATCATATTTAGAATTAAAACTATTCACATATATTTTTTTGATGCATAGTCAATTGCAGTTGATTGGAATATCATAACAAATGCCTTTGGAATAGAGTTGTTAGATATGATGAACTATCAGCTTATCAGCTTCTCCAAACTTCTGAACTAAACCCTTCCCTTGGGCGAGAAAAAATTCTCTGAATATGAAAAGATTTTGTCCACATCACTAGCTAATAAAGCTTTTCAAAATTTCACAGTAACAATTACAAAGATTTAAACGATTGTGGTGGCATGTGCCTTTCGGTGACCTTCAAAGATCCTTTAATTTGGACTGTCTTTTTAGTAGTTCTTACAATGTCCTTAGTGGTCATAGAGAGAGAATTAACAGATAAATGAATATTCTAGTCTCTATGAATTGTTTCGGCCATAGTGAGAGCATGGAGCATCGATGAATAATTGGATATTCTAGTCTCTTTGAATTCTTTCTTTCCTATGTAGATATTTCACAAGAAACCATTAATAATTATCATCACCATCAATCACTTTCAATTTGAAAACAAAATTTAAGCATCATTGTAAATATCAATTGCAAACTTTCTGTGCATCACTAACAAGATTACTTTTTTCTTGTATGGGTTGGTTGCTGTTAGCATCATTTACACGGCACATAGGAAATTTCTTGTCGGTAACCCTTTTTAGTCTCAGTACCATGCAACATTAGATCCATATCATGCCATGATATTGAGGCAAATTCCATATGGAACATACATAGCCAGAAACTATAAGCTAAAGAAAAATTCAATACATATAACATTCTTGAGAGTTCTTGGCAAACGAATAGAACAAAAGTTCTTTTACCCATATAACAAACATTAATGTAGAAAAGTGTCATGCTTAATAACAACGTTCAAATGTATTTTATTTCATTGATTCATGCAGCCGCACATTAAAAAGTCAGTATCTTCCTGTCTATAATATCCAAAAAAACACGAAATGAAACATCAAACAAATCAATGGCTGCATAATCAATCCCCCAGGAGGTTCTCCAAACCCTGCAAAAATAAGGCAAATATTTCAATTTCTTGAAAATGTATAGGGGATTTGAGCATGCTCATGCAAAGACCTATAAACACCATAAAGCTTAAATAGTCCGTACAAGCATATTTTTCAGGCAAGCAAGCGTATTATAGGCTGGGTAATGCAGTTGCATCTATTGGACACTCCTATATTGTTGCAAATATTCATATCAACAATGTTGACAGGATTTGCTTTACTTATTTTCAAACTGTAGGACTAAGAAACATGGAGCAGAGCAAGTAAAAACAACAGCTTCAATGAACACATCCAAGCTCAGAACACCGGGTGTCTGGAAAAGCATATTTATCAAGCAAGGAAGCAGTTGCATCTCATGGATACTTATCAATGACCTTGATAGGACTATGCTAGTTCACAAAACATGGGACTAAAAAATGCAGGAAAGTGGAAAAAATAAATAAAAAGCAGTTACATGAGCACACCAAGGTCCCTGTTTCAAAATAATCAAATAACAAATATATTAACCTGAAAAGAATTTCTGGTTTCAAAAAAAATGCAAATAATTTCTTATAGACGCAGCTTAGATCTAATTTGACCTCAATGGAAAGAACAGACTCATCTCTGTTGCATTAGCTTTACCTTATTAACTAGGCACAAGGTGGAGAGACAGCATCATAGCATGTAGTGTCATAGGTAACATTTCTAACAGACAACATATATGCTTGATGGAAGGATGTTCTACTAAAATTTGAGCCAGTTAGCTAATCACATACAAGGGAATCATGCTCTGTGCAATCAATTTTAACATCCAAATGACCTGGAGATTGTAATGCCTCAATAACTGAGAAGATAAAAGCGAAGAGAACGACCAAAGAAAAAAAGGAAAAAAAAAAAGCATAGTGAAGCCACTATCCAAGTATCCATATCCAGCTCCTAATAGCAGAAGGCAGGAAAGCAGTCCCTGTAAAGCGAAATCTTGGTTCATATAATCCAGTTTACCTTTTGGAATCACTTAAAACATGAAGTTTAAATATAGGATTTCATGGAATTAAAGATGTTATCAAAGCGTTTACGAAAATTCAAGTAGAATCAATGCAAATAATTTGTTTAAATGGTCCTACGGTTCCTTAGCACTAACACAGATAGAAACTCCAAGTATTGCTCCCACCATACAGCTAAATCCTATCTGTTCCAACCTTGAGAACTCAACTTGCAAAGTAAAGACAGTAGGAATTCAGAGGAAACCTGAGAAGAAATGACAAATAGTCTAGCTTAAATGTGTAAGAATCTGAAAAGTCCGGAAGTAAAGCAGTACATAGCAAAGGAACACCATAATATTTTTATATCTTTTGGTCATCGAACTTTTTCACATATTGGTAAACATATCAACCAAACAGCAATATGCAATACCAAGTGAATTAAAAAATCCAAATAAAAGAATCAATTCAAATTGTTCAGCCATGTATTCCATCATGGAATTTTATAAACACAAGACCCAATCTACTATGGACTTCCTCTTTTCTTTTCTCTTTAAAAGCCATACATGGGCATTGTTTCTGTATGCATATGTGAAGGAAAACCTCAATTTAGAATTTTCGCCTTTCTATTTCTCTGCCAATCATAAAAGTCTCAGAAGTCCTGCTCGATAAACATGAACCATATGTTCCTAAGGTACTTGTATAAATGTCACATGATATGGCCACATGCACCTGAATAACAGCATCCACCACTCAGGTCTTATCTAGTAGGTGTTCATCTCTCTGATATTTTTTCCATGAACCTACTCCAAAACCAGTCCACCTGAAAAATTGAGTATTATTCTTCAACTTTCATTTTATTTTTTTTATTTTCACTTATCTTTTGGGAGATATTTAAATGCTTCCATTTTATGTGCAAAAGAATATCCATCAACTAGATCAAAAACCACCAATATCCTTTCATCCTGTAATACTCTTTACTCCAACTTCAGGAAAAAAAAAAAAAACTAATTGTGCTGAAAAGAGGGAAAAAGAACACTATATTAAGCCGGTTGAGGCCTATCAATTTAAATGACAGAATAAAATTGACTTGAAACTCAACCTGCCTAACCAATTAAGTCACATTTGCACACACCTAATTACAATTAAATTACCACATTCCTGCCTAAATCTTGCAAGCAATATAGAGTTTGAAAGTACAGATGCTAACACTCTCTCCCTCTTGTCAAACTCCCAATTTGAAGTTTGACCAACTAAAATGTATCAATCAGAACACAAAAAGTTTTCAGCACTTGAAAACTTACATTAGTCCCATTTTGGCGTAAAATCCGTGCATTGCTAAAATGCTGGAAAGAAACATTCCTCAAGTCAATGCTTTAGGCATCCATCAAAGGAAACTGACTAAATAATAAGTGAACTTAATCAGCCGTATGCAATCCAGAATCAATCAAATGCCAAAAAGTAATTCAATCGATTAAAAAAATCTCAATATACTAGCATGAACAATTTCACATTTTCACAAACAGACGCGTCAATCTTGTAATTATCCAACAACAGAAACAGAATAACATCTCATGAATGAAAAATTAGCAAAATCCGACTAAACAAAGGAAAACCCAGCAATAGAATAATTGTGCGCATAACAACAAAGCAGGAATAAGGAATACCTGAATTGAGCAACCGAGGAATCAGTGGCCATGGTGCTGCTGGTGCTCGAGGTGGCGACGTTCCTCAGGAAGAGCGATAAGATAGGACAAAATCATGCCGCCAAAGCAGACATGGTAGAGGGGATCAATGGAATCGGTCTGGATGTACTTCTTGTTGTAGTTATCCAATGCTTTCTCAACAGATTTCTTCACGTAATCCAAGGAAAGCATCGGCTTCACGTAGTTAGGCACCTCCTTCATCTTCAAACCCTTAATCTCGCCGTAGAACTTCCTCAGTGCCATTTTGTATTTGTGGATTACTGATAATTTTGTTGATGAAATAAGGAAACCTAACCCCCAAAACAATTGCCAAGTGGGAGATCTAATTTTGGCTGAATAGCAGAGAGAGACAGAGTCTCAGAGGAACACTTTATATAAACGAATATTATTAAATACTTATAAAACGTAAATTCAAGTTTATATTTTGATTTCCGTTCTTATTTTAATTTGAAAACAGTATAAGGAATCCTGTAGAATTCTTCTTGCGTGTTAAATAAATATATTAAATTTTTTTATTTAATTTGCTGATTTTTATAATTTTTTATATAATAGTTTTTTAAATTTATTTTTGAAAAAAAATTCTATTTAAAGGGTATTTGACAATTATGCTAATTTTTTTAATTAATTAATTTTTAAAAAATTTTACAAACTATTTTTTTAATTATTTATTTTTATTCAAAAACAGTTTTTAAAACCTAAAAAATTTAAAAAAATTCAGAAAAAACTTCTTCCAAGTATAAAGTTAAATAAGATTTTATATGTTTCTTTTCAAAAACAATTTTTAACATTCAAAAAAATTAATAATTTTTTTGAAAGTTTTTTTCTTAAGCACAATGCTAAATATGGTATGAGTGATTTGATTCTTAGAAAAATTTAGTTAATTTTTAAAATTAAACTTTTAATTATAAAAGTTAGGAATTATATTTTTTTTAAACAAACTTAATTTTAAGTAAGACTTACATTAAAATGTATTAAATTAAAAAAAATTGAAACAATAAGGTTTAAAATTATTTTATTAAGACTTAAATTAAAATACATAATAAAATTAAAAATACAACCAAAGTAGAGCTTGATAATAAAAGACATTCTATTTATTATTACAAAGAAAATTATTACAATCTTTTTTTTTTTGAAATAAAACGAAATTAAGCATTAACAGAACAAGTTTAATACATAGCAAGTCCTGGAGGCTTGTAGGAAGATCAACCTAGACCATTACGAGTGTGTTTGGAATTACTATTAGGTGTTTAAAAACAGATTTAGAATTTTTTTGATTTAATTAACTGATTTTTTTAATTTTTTATAAATTGTTTTTTCCAAATCTACTTCTAGCAAAAATATCTATTTACCTGCTTATTTTTAAAAACAATTTTTAAAACTCAAAAAATTTAAAAATAAAATTTTTTCTCTAAAAACGCTTTTGGCAAACTTAATACCAAACAAATCCTATATCAGAAAACTGAATAGAGATTCTAGCTAGTTGATGAGCAGTAACGTTGCTTTGCCTTCTGGTAAAGTTAACAGACCAACTATACTGCTGCGATATGCATTGAAGACAATCTTATCATATTACAACTAATATTTTTTTTAAAAAAAAAGGAACAAAAATGGACCTAAAATTGATAGGGCAAGTTTTTCAATTTCCACTACAAAATATTATAAAAGTGAAGACTATTGATTTTTTTAATAAATAAATAAATAATAAATATCTTGATATTCTAATTAAAATATTCATTAACCCACTAATCGATATATGCACACCCTTATTTGTTCTTGGTTGAAAAATAAAAATTTTATTGATTGGGTAAAGATTTATATTATAATAAAAATTTTAATTTTTATATTTTAATTTATCACATTTAAGTCTAATATTTATCAAGTATAAAAAAAATTTAAACTAAAATAATAACAAAACATAAAAACCTAATATGAAAAGTTAATATTAATTTAAACCTTTTAAAATTTAAACTATAACTTATTACTAGTTACCAATGTAACATTATTAGGTATTATAATGATATATATAGGCATAATATTGTATATAATTATAATGCTACTCGTAATTATATTATTAGTAATAAATTTGTTAATTCTTTTAACCTTAAATTCATTTAGAAATATTATTAAATAATAGCTTGTGGTTTTTAATATATTTATTTTATATATTTTACATTTTGATTTTAAATATTCACTTATATTTTATAATTTTTTTGTTTATTAAGAAATTTAGTAGATCGTGGACTACACAACATATATGGACTACACAATAAAAGATAGTCATTCCCTTACACTCATTATAAAGATAAAAACTTCCTCCAATATTGATAGATAGTAGCGAGAAAACTCGAACTCCAAATCTCCCACAATTCTCACTTCTCACCAATCAAGCCTAACAAAAACCAAAAATTGTAATAATCTTTTCTTTTGTCTTGAAACAATGTCTGTCATTAGATTTCAAATTGATGTACATCTTTAATTACACAACAAAAGATTAGCAATTATACATTTCACTAAATATGTATGGCATGTCAATTGAAAAATGCACTGATCTATGCTCTGGTTACACGGTCACCGGAGTGGGTGCTGAAGGAGGCACCCGGTTTTCAGCAGGTATTTCAACAAATTCTGAGAGGATTGCTCTGAATTCATCACCGGTCATCGTTTCTTTCTCCAGCAGGACTTCCACGATCTTATCAATTGCCTCGCGGTTGTTCCTTATTTGACTCAAGGCAATCTCATATGCACTATCTGATAACCTCTTGACTGCAGCATCAATGTCTTCAGCAAGCTTTTCTGACATTGAATTTCTTGCCATCATTCTCATAATGACATCGGCACTTTGAGCTGAAGAGTCCATAAGCGACCAAGGGCCGATTTCAGACATTCCAAATGTGGTTACCATCTATCACAGACAAAAGTAACACTCAGTTTCACCAAATTCTTTTGGCAAAACAAACAGAGAAGAGAATTTACAACACCATGCACGAGAGAGCAATACTATCGAAATAGGAAAACCCTAGCAACTATTACAAATCAGGCTGAAATTCATTACTTCCTGATATATTGTCCTCATTTCAAGCAGATTCCAATTTTGGAGCAACCCAAAAAATGCAGAAGCAGAGGAATTTCTATATGCTAAAAGGATTTATGAATACAATTATCACACTCCGAGTATGACCGACAAAAAAAAGAAAGGACCAAATAAACAACTAAAAATGTAAAGAAGAAGACCTGACCAAGAGTTTCACAAATTCAATTATTGTTGATGCAAGTAATTAATTGAAGCTCTATGAAAAAGTAGACTAATGGCCAGAAATAGTGCAACTCTGACTTTATGACCTCTCCTCCAATACCAAAATTAAGTTTCTATGATGCTCTCCGTCCTCAAAATCTTCTCAGTCATCTTACTTGTCAAGCTTATGGTTAAATTGCCAGTGCTGTTCAGCTTGAATCATCATTTGCTTCTCCAATAGTTATTATCTTTCATTGCCAACTTCCATTGAATGTCTTCTTTTTTTCAGAAGATTGTCGGTTTTTCCTTATATTTTGCGACTTTTGCAGCACTTTGCTTTACAACAGGTTTGTTCACTGGTTCTCATGCATTTTGCTCTTGATTATTCCAAATCAATGAATGTGCAAAAAAAAAAGGTACATGTAACACACAGCACATTGATATCAACAGAAATGCTCTATACCTGCTTTGCTAAACCAGTGATCTGCTGCAAATCACCAGCTGCCCCAGTAGTTACCTCTGGCTCACCAAAGATAACTTCCTCAGCAGCTCTGCCACCAAGTCCACCAACTATTCTTGCAAAGAGTTGCTGCTTGGAGATCAGAGTAGGATCATCTGTAGGAATAAACCATGTAAGACCTCGTGCCTGGCCACGTGGAATTAGAGTGACTTTTTGAACTGGATCATGCCCAGGAGTCAAAGTTCTGAACAAGGAGAAGATGAAATTGCATTATTACCTTCAATTTTCAATAAAGCAAATATCTCAATAGGAAAACAATAAAATTTTAATTAACAATTAAATAGAAAAATACCATAAATGAAAACCACTAAAGGAAATTATCATAAATTCCCTTTTACCTTGTCTACATAGAAAAGCAAAATTGAGGATCAATGCGTTCAGTCAAATAACAACTACGAATTTTCTACTACAGATTTGTAGAATTGTAGACAGTCAAAGAAAAGAAATCCAAAAATCAACCAAAAATTCAATATGAAGGAAGTCAACCTTGGTTTTTTTATTGTGCTCCAGTTTCTTTTAAATTCCACAATGAGTTTTCTCTGTCTATTTCAGTATCTACCTCTGAGAAACAAATAAAAATAAGATAAAAAAAATTATTGCAATTATTCACTACTTTTGATCGCTTCAAATCAAACCACCAAATCTGGGGTGCAAAAGCTCGATAAATTGAGACATTTAGCCCTGGCTTTTGATTCAGAACAGGCAACAATTAAAAATCTACTTCTAAATGGATTATATTGATCTAGTGACTGGTGTTTTTCTTTGCACTAGGGAATGATTCTCAAAAAAACAAAACAATATATTAAAAAAACTAGGATATTAGGGTTTGATGTTTCACTTCTTTCATTGATATCTGAGTTAAATAATTCATTGCTCAGAATTAACTACTGCAGCTAGTGAGATCCACTTGAAACAGGATTTAAGATTTTTTTTTTTTCCCTTGATTTTGGCTCTGTAAGATCAACTTTCTAAAATATATTAACTTCCTAGCTAAATCACTACTCACAGCAAAAATCAATTTCTAAAGAAAGTTTGCTCCAGGACATATTTGGTAGAATATAACCCTACCCTAAACCTACTCTACAGCAGGGAAGCAAGGGAAAGAAAAGAGCACTTGATAATTCTTATAAGCAGAGATTTTGGAAAGATATTTATAATTGTTGAAATCTGTCACTCACCCACAAATAGCATGGCCAACTTCGTGATATGCAACAAGACTTTTACTCTTTCCATCTGTCATAACTGTTCCTTCCATTCCAGCAACAATCCTATCAATCGAATCATCAATCTCTTTAGATGAAATTGCAGTCTTTCCACGTCTACCAGCTAATATGGCTGCCTCGTTTAAAAGGTTTGCAAGATCAGCTCCACTGAAACCAGGTGTTCTCATGGCTATTACATCAAGAGAGACATCTGCATCAAATTTCTTATTGCTAGCGTGAACTTTTAATATCTCTGTTCTTCCCCTTATATCTGGAACATCTACAGTTACCTGCAATAAAGCTTTATGATGAATACATATTTCATAAAAGAGAAATTAGACAAATGGCTGTGTCATATTTTTACCTGTCTATCAAACCGTCCTGGCCTCAGCAGTGCAGAGTCCAGGATGTCTGCCCTATTAGTTGCTGCAATAACAATGATACCAGTGTTACCCTCGAAACCGTCCATTTCTGTCAAAAGTTGGTTAAGAGTCTGCTCTCTTTCATCATTTCCCCCACCTATGCCAGTGCCTCTTTGCCTTCCAACAGCATCAATTTCATCCACAAATACAATGCAAGGAGCATTTTCTTTGGCCTTCTTGAAGAGGTCACGCACTCTAGAGGCACCAACACCAACAAACATCTCAACAAACTCAGAACCTGATATGGAGAAAAATGGAACACCTGCTTCACCAGCAATTGCTTTGGCTAGAAGAGTCTTTCCAGTTCCTGGAGGACCAACAAGAAGAACACCTTTTGGAATGCGAGCCCCCACAGCAGTGAATCTCTCTGGCTTCTTCAGAAACTCAACCACCTCCATGAAATCTTGCTTTGCTTCGTCAACTCCAGCAACATCATCAAATGTCACACCAGTGTTTGGTTCCATTTGGAACTTTGCCTTGGATTGACCAAAGGCCAAGGGAAAACCAGGGCCACCAGGACCACCCATTCCTCCAGATGAACGCCGAGAGAGAAGGAACAAACCCCCAATTAAGATTAAGGGGAAAGCTAGATTTCCAATCAAGTTGAATAGGAAGGAACCTGAATCTTCTTGAGCATTATGTGCAGCAAAGTCAATGTTTTTCTCTCTGAATTTCTGGAGAAGCTCTTGGCTAAGCCCAGGCAGTTGCACACGAACTCGCTGCAGCCGGTTTCCTAATTCAGGAGAAACAGCCTCTACAATAGCAATGGTTCCATTCTCAAACAAATCAACCTTTTTGACCCTGTCCTTGTCCAAGTACTCCAAAAACCTGGAATAAGACATCCTGGAGGAGGAAACCCCCTGGTCATCAGCATATGCCTTCCCACTTCCTAGTAAAGTGGGTGCGGCAAGGCTCACATTACCAAGCAACTGTTTTAGGAAGCCTCTTCTTCCTTCATGCTTTAGTAGACCGCTTCCTCCATCATTATGCCTCTGGTCCAAAGATGCTTTTGTAAGAAATGTTTTTGATGTCTTACCTGATAATTGAACTCTTGAGGAAAGGAAAATATGCATGCCATAAATCTCTTTGCTCAAATTTTGTTTCTTAGTATGGGTTGATAGACCATTATTCCCTACAATGCAAGCTGAGGATGCTGCCATATGCTGCAAGGGGAAAGTGTATATCATTTCAATGAGAAAATGAAAATAAAAATATATACAGAATAGTATCATCAACATTAAGTGCACAAAAAATAGGAACAAAGTTTTTAACTTTACTACAGGGAATTCAATTCCTAACTTGATACTAACGGTAATCTCTATTAAATATACTTATTTCTTTGCAGAAACAAGCATTTAATTTTTTCTGCCACCATTATATGGCAACAAAATTTGCCACAGAGGCATTGATAAGGGTCACATCCCCGTGCATGAGGGAGAGTAACGCATTTCCAGAGAATCATAGATTTTCCAGTTTTTATCCACTGCTTCATTACAAAGAAGTTGCCTCAAAAATTTCTAAATTCACATAAACAAAACAATCCCTTTTACTTGAACAATCCTCACTTCTTTGGCAAGTCATGACCTTAACCATAATGTTCAAATAGAAAATTGTTTATGACTCGAGCAAGCATATTATGGGTCTGTTTGGCACTGCGTTTGACAAAAACATTTTTGGAGAAAAAATTGTTATTTTTAAATTTTTTAAGTTTTGAAAATTGTTTTTGGAGAAAAAAAAGTAAATAGATATTTTTTCCAGAATCAGTTAAATAGATGTTTTTTGCAGAAGCAGATTTGAAAAAAACAGTCTATAAAAAATTAAAAAAAACAGTCAATTAAATCAAAAAAATTTTAAATCTGCTTTTTGAACACTTTTAAGTCAATCACAAACACCCCCTATATATGCATTTAAAATTATAAATGATTAATGAAATGCATCGGCTGTGATATTATATGGAAGCAGGTAAAAGTAAAAACTAATAGGTCCTACATACACATACATAATTAAAACAATAGTTGTATTCATTTTCGATCGCAAACCCAATTTCAATTCCATCAAAACCAAACAAGTATTCAAACTGGAATAAATTTTTTCTCCAATTAGGCAAATGCCATCTTGACCACACAATAAGCCTGACTCAAGGGAATAAAAAGAAGCGCAATGTGAAGTATCAAGCAGTCTAAAATCTCATCTTTCTAATTATTATAAACCGAAGAGAAATTCAAGAATCGCATAACTTAACACTATAATTAATTAATTAAGAAGAAAACGGATGGAGCAGTTCTTACCTCACAAGAGAGAGCGCGAGAATTAGCATAAAAGGAGGAGAAGAGTGAAGCTGTGAAGAGCAGCTGAATGCGAATTATTAATTAAGGAGTTTGAGCGAGCGGATGATGATGTGGTTTCGGTATATTTTACGTGGCGCTTTTCTAGCGGCCCACTCGTTTCGATTCTCTGCTCGCTGGGTCCCTTGTTTCAGATTTTTCTTTTTTATTATTTTTCTTTTTATTTATTCCTTCGATATTTTTCTCAGGGGAAGTTGTAATTTTGCCCTCAAAATTTTCAAAATTTTTTAATTTTACCCTTTATATTTTTTAGTTGTTAATTTTACATATAAACTCTACTTTTTTGCAATTTGATCGTTAGTTGGTCAAATAAATTTAGTAGGATAAGGTATAATTTTTTTTAATTTTTTTAATTTTTTATATATATGACCATAAAGATGTGATGAATAAAACTTAAATTTTGTTCCAAGCACATAAAATTTAAAATTATTTTCAACTATATACTAAATATTATCAAAATAAGACATAGAATTTATATTAAATATAGAGCAGTGATTCTTTGTGTTTATGGCATTCGTAGTAAAAGTGTTAATGAGTTTTAAATCAAAACAATGATGTAGAAAGATGATAATGAAGTGAAGTACATGATGAACCAGTTAAACTTTCAACTATAGTATGAGAGTCCACCAATTAATATCTATTTTTATAGAAAAAAAATAAACAAAATGTTTTAATTGCAAATTTTATAAGCTGATTTTATACTAAGTAAATTTTATTTTTGAATTTTGATATTTATAATATTTTAATTCTCAAATTTTAATTTATAATAAAAAAAAAAGTATCCAAATTTAATAAGAATGTCATATTAAAATCTCATTAACAATGTTCCGGTAAATTTGTTATCTCAATTTGATAAGCTTTTTATAGATATGTCAGTATTTTTTTTTTCAAAATTCTTTCTCCTTAGTATTTTTTCTTTTCATCCATTAAACAAAAATAATTTATAAACATCAATATAGTTCGTTGAGCAAACAAAGTAGCATTAAGAAAAATTGAATGAATAAAAAAAAAATTTCAACTTCATTAATAATACCTATTTCTTTTAATGTTTAAAATAAAAAAATTTAAAAAATTCTTTTTCAACTCTCTAATCAATTGATTTGTATTAAATAAAATGTTAAAATATTTTTAATTTATTAATACAAAATAAAATTTTATGTACTTTTTCTAAATTAAAATTTATTTATTTTTCAATGTTAATTGATTGACTAAAATTAAGAGAGAGAGAAATAGGGAGAAAATTTATTTATAAAAAAAAAAGCTTACTGGTGAAAAAAATGTCATGTCAAATTTGGATAATAAAATTACTTGAACATATTGCTTTTATACAAAGTTTATATTCTTTTTAATTATAAATTGAAAATTGAAGATCAAAATATTATAAGTATAAATTATGAGTGATATGCAATATATCCTTTTATTTTTAGGCCAAAGATACAAATTAACAACGTATAATTCAGCTTCAAAGTATGATCTAATCCAATTGAGCCCATAAATTAAAGTTTTTAGGCCATATTAACTCTTATCTAAAATTTTGGTTAGCCCATTCAACTTTTCTATTGTAAATTATATTATGAATCAGTATTTTATAATGCACTACTTGTTATTTATTTAAATAATAATTTTTTTTTATTTTTTTAAATATATATACATATAAGCACCTTTACATTTATGAAAAACATTGGATCCATAATACAATATAGACATGGATCAATTATATAAAAATTGACTTTTCATAAACTCTAATTAACTAATCTTAACCTCATATCTTCCTTTTCAAAAGACAACCCCTAACTTTATTGACTTATGCTTTATCAACTTGACACTCTTTAGATCTATTTAGTTTAGCAGTTAAATGCAACTGGTAATTGATAACTAATAGCTGATTGATATTAATATTTGGTAAAACTAATTGAATAGTTATTATTAAAATGTAAAAATATCAATATAGATATAATTTATTTTATTCAAAAAATATATTTTTATATGATGTATAAATAAATAAAGTAATTATTTGATATACTTATTTATTATAATAAAAATAAAAAAAATATAATCAATTATAAAAAAAATTAAATAAATGTTTAATTAATTTCTCATAATTTATGCTTAATATATTACATGATATATATAGTAATTAAAAATATAGTATATATTTTTGTCATTTAAAAATTAAACAATATTACTAGTTTAACTACTATTTATAATATTTTTATATTTGTAATTATAAATAATTTATTGAATTGAAAAAATTAATAACTATAAATAATTTATTAATTAAAAAATTAATTTGGAGAAAGTAATTATTTTTTAATTAATAAAATTTTTTAAAGGTAATATAGTCCAAATTTATACTATACATTAAAAGTGGGTTCAACATCATTGTCACTACTATAGTGTGCTAACCCTTTTACCTCAGTCATCTATCTCCTTTGCAAATTTTAAAAAGATGTTTTTTTTAATTAAAACCAAGCAAAAATGACATCATATCTATTTTCTGAAAGCAACTCGATATGGTCATTTAATATTATTGCCCTTATGCCTTATTTTTTATTGCCACTAATTTTGCACAAAGCAAAGCCTATTTCCATCTTTCTACCCTTACCTCTACTCATTATGGATGCCTTAAAACCCTCAAACTTCATATTCTTCATTCCCTAACACTCCCCATTGCCACCATGGTTGCCCTACTCTACCTTTGCATTTTTACCACTCCTCTTCTTCCCTTAAACACTCCTCATTCTCTCAATTACATAGACTCATATAACCATTAAGACTCTATTTTTTTCTTTATTTATTCTCGTTGTTGCCATAAACCTCTCAATTACTGTATTTTTTCATTCTTAAAGACTCATATAAACATTAAGCTCCATTTTTCTCTAACTCTTTTCGCTATCGCCATGAGCCTCTCCATCACTGTGCCCTTTCTTTTTTCACAGATTTCTCACCCATCTTAACTGTTTCTAACTGATATCACTCAATGTCAACCCATGTCGTGTTTGAATACTTACATTTTGTTTGTTTGTTATCTTTTTTACCTACTTGCATTTTTGAAGTACCTTTAACAAAAGCATACATATTTATGTCATGGTTAGATCTAGATCCACTCATCTTTTTCACACAATGTTCTTTTCTTTTGTCTTCATGCTCAGATGGAAGAAATCACTTTTCAGATCATATATCTCTCCATTGTAGTCGGATCTAACCATTCCTCCCATGCACTGGTTGTGTCTAGTGTCTATTCGCACAGTCTAGCATCATCATTCTCTAGATCGGTAAATATCTCTCTTTGATCAGTCATGTTTGTTTAGATATATAATTTTTTTGTGTTTTTTTGGCTTTGTGCGTTTTGACATGCCATGTTTATGGTTTGATTTTCAGTATTAGTCTAGCCACTTTTTTTTTTATGAGTTTATTGTGTATGATTATGGTTTCATTTTCAATATTAGTCTAACCACTTTTTTTTTGAGTTTATTGTGTATGATTGTGGTTTCATTTTCAGTATTAGTCTAGCCACATTTTTTTGAGTTTATTATGTATGATTATGGTGTAACGCCCACAAGTTACGATCTAGAAATAATATATAATAAGAGTATATTAGGTGTATATAGTTGGTATATGAGTGATTATGGGTATTAAGAACATGAAAATAATTAAAATAACTTAAAAAATAAAAATTTTCAGTATTCACGCCAGTGAATATTGCATCACAGTCGTGAATGTCCCAAAATTGTAATTATGAAGCTAATGAGCTTCATATCCTGACATATATGGTCACGCCCACGAAGACCTACTCATATTTTTTATAGAACTCGCTATTTTCCAAACTTAAACCCTATCCACTAGACCTCTAAATCCAAAATCGATTCTTTTTCAATTTCTTTTAATCTTTGTTAATAATATACAAAATTCCCACTATAAATGAGGTTAAAATTGATTATAATCAATGGTGTATACATTTCCATTTAGGACAAAATTGGGGAGAAGGAGAAATTAATTTGTGAACCAAAACCTATTATGATTATGCGAAATAGAGATATGAATCATATTTTCATTGTTCTTCCATTAGTTTAATTTAGTTTTAGATGGGATTTGATGATCAAAGATCCATATTGATAGATTAAATTAAGTTTTGGTTAGTTTATGGCATATAAATGGTTCATATATTGCTATACTTGAAGTAGTTGTTGCTTTTTGTTTTTTTACTTGATATATTGCAGTGTGCTTGGCCAACTTTAGAGCTTTATTTTTATCTATCCAGGTGATAATTACTTTAGAGCTTATAAAGAATTAAAGATAGTTATAATGATGTGGATGAATGTCAACAAATATAATTAGGGACAAATTCAGTTGCAGGAGTTTAATTGTAGAAATGATGATGTAATAGTTAAAGTTGTCTAGAGGATAATATCATTAATTAAAGAAAGGAGTGGTTGTATGTTACTTAAAACCGAATGTTCCCATGTGGTGCTATCAATTATAATGCATAAAACCAACTGATTAGCTTTTTTATATATGATGCAAAGAACCAATTGATGATAGTTTTAAATTTTCAGTTTTTATGCATTCAATAAAGTAATAAGACTTTTCTATTTATATATTAATTATATTACTGAATTGCATATGACATATGGGTCTTTGTTAATTGGAATTATAATCTAAACTTATTTTTTTTCCATAAATAAAATATTGCAAAAATATATATTTCAGAAATACAATTGCATCAGAGTATAAATATGAGTCTAAAAGAGAGAATGCTCTAATTTTAGATTTTGAAAGGATTTTTACATTAAATTTATTATCTATAAATAAATGGAACAAATATGAGTCTTAAAAGAAAAGGCTCTAATTATAGATTATGATTGGAATCTTATATTAAATTTATTATCCATAAATAGATGAGAATAAGCAGTACTCTGTTAATATAATAATGCAAAGTGGCAAGTGAGGTAACATGTTCTGGGGACTAACAAGGAATACATGGAGCAATACCCTTAGGCCTTATATGTAGAAATTATACATGATACATCCTCAAAGCAAAGTTCATAATAAAAGAATGCAAAAGAAGTGTCAAAAATAATTTAATGACAAAAACTGCTAATTTAAAGTACCTATATATTTTTTAGAGAAAAATAAAAGTAAAACACAATTTTATTTCATTTAATCTTAATTTTTTTATTTTATTTGTTCAAATCCTCAATTTATTATTTGAACATTTTTTATACTTTATAATTGTATTAATTAATAACCTCATAAAAAAATAAAAAGAGAAAAAACAATATCATGAAAAAAGAAGAAAGCAAAAGAAATAACTAGAAGCAATTGATTTATTGTTTATATCATGGATCAGATTTTCAAGACCTGTTATTTGGTTTTCTTTCTTTTTTAAATACCCACATGTGATCAAAAATTAGAAATTATGAAGAAGTAAGAAAATGGCATTTACATATTATGTAAAACTTTTTTTATGATACTATGTACTACTTTATTATTTTATAAGCTAATGCGAATAATTATATAATTAATTTTTGATCTATAGCAAATTTCTGCGCATTTTTCATCTCAATGCAATATAAGAGTTACAATCTAATAAAAAATAAAATTAAATCAGCTATCAGCTGATGAAAAAAAATTATAAAATTGTGCTTTTTTAATTAGTAGTTGATTACAATATAATTAACTATGAGCTACTGATTTTGATATTTCATCAAACACTATTTTAATAGTTGTTAAGTATCAAACAATTATTAGTTATTCAGAAAAGCCAAAGCAAAGTCTCTTAGTCTTTCTAGTCATGCCACCATAATTTACCCACATTTAACAACTATCATCCTCCTCGTTCTAATCTTCATAACCATATCTTTTTTTTTTCAAAAATCACATATCAACATCGTCTTTTCTCTTTCTCTTCTCCTAACATCCACTACAACAATGTGAATAACTGAGACACCCTTCATCAACCAATCTCTTCAACGTCAACCAACGTTCTATGAAGGAATATATATGTGATGACTTTATTTTTAAAAAAAAAGCTTTAATCAATTTCAAGTATCAATAATTCCTATTTTCCCTGAACCAATTAACTTTCTTATTTATTCATATCATATATTTGATGTTGGTGTGAAATCAAAGATAGTTAGTGAAGCATAAAATAATAGGAATAGAATAGTTATGTTGAATAAGTAGATTTAAGCATAAATGAACATATAATTTATTTCCCTTAACTTTCTCATTTATTCATATCATACATTTGATATTGGTGTGAAATCAAAGGTGTTAGTGGAACATAAAATAATATACCAAGAATTGAATAACTATGAAAATAAGGATGATAATTGGACACACTTCTGAAATTTTTTGTGATAAAAATGGAGCAGAAACTATATATATATATCCATATCTCAATCCCTTATATATTTATGTATGTATATATATAATAATAACTATTTATATTTTAACATAATTAATATTTTAAAAAATAATAAAATAAAAATGTAACAGTTATTTAAACTAAAAAATATTTTTTATTTAAAAAATTATATAATTAACTAATTAATTAAAAAAAATATTTTTAACATTAAAATAAAATAAAAAAATTTAATAAAAATCTGAAAAATGAGACAGGATCGAGGACATCCGTCCCCGTGTGGTGTGAGGATGAAAATCTAAAAATTCTTTCTTGCAGATAATGGGGAGAGGTCAGGAAATGAGGGCGAGATTTCAGGATGAGGAATGAAAAATTTAGCTCTAAACCTCCCCTATTGTCATTCTTATATGAAAATAAAATTTCCTTTTTTTTGGTTACACAGGTGGGGAAGGAACCCCAAAAACAAAAATCCAAAACAAGTCTAATACCCAACAATATCTGCAAGAAGAAGCTAATTCAAACCAACAAGAGGATCGAAAAAAGTAACGAATGCCCCACATTTCGCCCAAAACAAATCTTGGCCCACCAATCTACACAAATATTCATTTATTTTGGAATATGATTAATCTCCATTGTGTAAAAACATTCCGAGCATTATCCGGCTGTACAAAAAAAAAGGTTAGTGCATCCCAAAATTTCTTCAGTATAATTTAATAGCTCTACCACTTAGAAGTGTTTAGAATTGAGTGTCCAAAAAACAGATTTATATTTTTTTTAATTTAATTGACTGATTTTTTTAATTTTTTGTAAATTGCTTTTTTTCAACTCTGCTTTTGAAAAAATCATATATTTACCTGATTTTTTTCAAAAACAGTTTTTAAAACTCAAAAAATTTAAAAATAATTTTTTTTCTAAAAATATTTTTAATAATCACAATACCAAATGGACACGTTTATCACCGAGATGATGTTATAAAAACCCATGTTATGAGCTAACTTTATTCACTTAATAGCACTCCGTTACTCTACAAATAAGGAAGAACCTCTGCGGATATTATAAGAAAACCCAACAATCCAGGTCCCTTCAGAGATTTTGCAAATACAATTTCATTTTCATTCCATTCTCTTCATTTCATTTTCATTATCTTCATTAAAGAAAATAATAATTCTCTTGCACCAAACATAGTGTTAAGGCTAATATTGTGTGAGAACTTAGACCATATTTAGTTCACTGAATATAATATAAGGAATAAAATATACAAAAAAATAGATAATTATTCTTATTCCTCAATTTGGTTTATGACCTAGAATTACTCTTCTATTTCTATTCCTTTATTTGGTTCATAAGTATTGCCATGTGAAATAAGTAGATTTAAGCATAAATGAATTTCATTATTAGTATTAAAATTAAATTGTCATACAATTTTAACAATTTATATAAAAAAATAAACATATAATATATAAAAAAAATTACATGTACATTTCATTCCTAAAAAATAATTTAAATGCATAATTAATAATTTTAAAAATTTTTTAAGTAATGAGATTATTTATTATTTTTATAACAAATAGTAAAATAAAAAAAATTATTTTTATCTTAAATAAATATAATAAATAAATAAATCGCAAATAGTAAATAAGAGTGAGATTATTGGGTGCATCAAATAATAATAAAATCGATCCATCCTGTAAATAAATGCAACCTCGTCTAATGACTAAAAAATTAACATCCATTGTTGTTTGTTGAGCCATAAATTTGACTACAGAAAAGAAGTTTTTAAACTCTAATTTTTTCAAAATAATAAAATAAAATTTGTCATGTAATTAAAATATCTAATTTTATTGCATGAAAAGAGAAGTGTAACTATATTAACCCAAAATTCAATTTAATAATTAATCATAAAAAATAATATATACCCATACGACGTCGTGAGAATGAAAAATCTTGATGCAATCCATTGTTCATTTGTTTTTCCTCTCCTCTATTGGATAAAAGATCCAGAATATCTAACTCAACAGTTTCTACTTCCTGTTTGCTTCCCAAATTCCATCCCACACAACTGCTAGCCATATCTGGTCTTCTCTCCACATTTTCCTCTCTTTCTCATCTCCCTCAAAAACCCATCTCTTCTCTCTTTGAAAATCTGAATAAAAACCCACAAACCCAAAAGACCTGCAAGAAGAATCATCACTGCCAAATCCAACCAGAGCAATTCAGCAGATGCCAGTGACCGAATAATCTCCGCAGTCTGCTACTTCTACCATTTCAAGTCCGACACTCTGTCGGTGAAGGAAATACCGAACCCTCTATCTCTTTATCTCTCTCTTGTAAAACAGTCACTGCACATATCTGCAAAGATCTCTATATGACGGAACTTCACGGCGAATCTCCGGTCACATTCTCACCAGAATGTCAGATTCCAGCCATCAGGTCCATTACCCTTCCATCCCTCTTTTCTGTTTCTCATTCTCTCTCCAGAATTGTTCCTTTTTTTACTGAGAGTAAAAGCGAAAATATTCCTAAAAAAATCCCTATTCTTTAGTTTTTTTCAAGAATATTTATTCTAGAAAAATTATAGAAATTAGAATTTTACATCTCTAAATAAACTAAATTAATAATATTAAATTTTACGGATTAACTATTTTATTTCTATTTTATGTACCGAATATAGCCTTAGGGTTTGTAATGATTCAGTTAAAATCAATTTAACCGAAAATTAACCGAGCATATTTCAATAGTTAAAAGTTCGAATTTACCACAGCTATTACTAGTGGTTCGATAAATAGTTAAAAAATTAATGAGATTTTGGTTTTTGGTTCCGCTGGATTAATTTAGAAAAAAATTGATACACTACCGTTTCAAGTTTCGTTTCCTTTGAACAAAGTCTAATTTCCCCTTCCCTCTCTTCCTTTCCAGCCGCTGCTTATTCATCTATTCCTTCTCGTACTGCCACTGCTCCTCTTCCATTCGGCTTGGTAAACATCACGGTTGCACTTTTAGGGGGTGCGATCGCGCTGCTGGTCGTGAACCGCTCTGTTTTTTTTTTAAGTCACTTTGTCATTCAAAAGGTGTCATTGCTAAATGTTTGGCCGATCGCAAAAAGCCTTTCGCGAGCAGTGTCTCCCATCATGCTCGCGATTTATAGTGCATCTTTTATTTCTTCAAAAATTAATCAAATAAATGGAATAAAATTTTATATAATATCAAAACAACAACAGTAAGTGAACATGAATTAATTTGATTGTTAAGATTAAAATAAAAATTAATCAACCTAAGGTCAACAAGACCGAAGAACCAAACTTACAAAATCTATGAAACCGTATAATTTCCTGAAAACCTTCATCTTCCAAAATGTGGTATTAGAGTCCTATGAGATTCTCGTCCATCAATGTTAGCCTTTTCTGTCTTTTACAGTCATTTGGCAGTGATGATATTTTCCCTTCTCACGTATCATTTTTCGAAACCATTTAAATTGAATGTCGACTTTCCATTTTTTTAGTGCCTGAATGGTATCATATTTCATGTTTATAAGCATACTGCACTCATCATTCTCTGTGTATAATTTTCATTTTTCATTATAATGTTATATAACATTCATGCTACAGACTACAGAGTTCACAAGAAATTTTTGGAGAGAGATGAAAAGGTTGAGGGAGAGAGATAAGGGAAAAATTAGAGCGATAACCTGAAAACTTTTCATATCTGCAAAGTAAATTCTTTTCATATCTGCAAAGTAAATTTCTCATAAAAGGCATCTTTTTCACATTTTAAAAATAAATATAAAAACGATGAAATTATCTAATTGTCTTTATTTTCATAAGTTTAAAATAGTCAAAACGACGTCGTTTGTCCTTCATATTTTAAAAAAAGACCTTAAAAAATCCAAAACGACGTCGTTTTGATATTAAAATATCTCCACTCGCTGACAAAATATCCCCATTGCTTCACTTTTTATGACCCTGCTTCACTTCTTCACAATCTTTTCAACTTCAAACTTTCCCGCTCATATAATTCATTTCATCAGTAATTTGTATAACTTTAATTGCAAGTTTTTTCAGTTTTTTCCTTTACAAGAAATTCTCAAACAACTGTTGTTGATAGAATTTGGTAACCTACGACGACAATGACAGTAAAGAAGATGAAAACCACAATCGCTCATTTTGAAGAAGCCTCAGACTCTCGAAAGTCATCTTCATCTTCCACTCCTATGGATGAAGTATATTCAACTAACTTTTTTTCAACCAAAAAGAATAATATGTTCAAGGTATGTATTGAAAAATTCTCGACGGTAAAATTTAGTACGGTAGATTTTAGTAAATTAATTTAGGATTTGATACATTTTAGTGAAATAAAAGTGAAATATTTTTTTCTATAATTCTAATTCAAATTGTAGAGAAATTAGAGTTTATTTATTCTTTAGTAGTTTATGTTTGATGTATATTAGGGTAAAGATTTTTATTTTAGATTTGAGAATATTAGTCACGATTGTATGAGTTTAGAGATATTTTTATTTTCGACAATGAAGAAGTAGAAATGGTCAAGTTTAGTAATTTTATGAAAACGAACATTGACATCTATATATTTATGTTTGATTGATTTTTAATGTGAATCATTGCATAATATTTTATGAATATTTTTTTGAATAACTTTTAGATATTTATTTTTGTTTTTTTAATGATAATCTTGATTGTAATGTAGAAAGTTTTTATTCATGACTGTTGTGGAGTAGAGATGGTCGAGATTAATGATCTTATCATTGATATTAGAGATATTGTTATTCCCGACAATTGAGTGGTATAGATGGTCGAACTTTGTGATCTTATGAAAACGCACGTTGATATCTATATACGTATGTTTGATTGTTCTTTAATGTGAATTATTGCATAATAATTTATGAATACTTTTATAGAATAAATTTTAGATATTTATTTTTGTTTTGTTAATGTCAATCACGACTGTAGATGTCGAGAGTATTGATTTCCAATCGTTGTGGGGTAGAGTTGGTCGAGATTAATGATCTTATAATTGATATTCTTTCTTCTACTGACTAATGATTTTGCTTATCTTTATTTGAGAATAATGAGATTCCAAGATTGCCAATGAAAGTGTTAGAAAAAATTTTGTGCCCTTTAAGCTCACAATAAGGTTCACCTTGGAGGATTTTTCAAACACTGATGAAAGAAGAGTTGATTGAGTACCTTGATGTCTTGGAGGATTTGAAGAAAATTACATTTGGAACATACTTCGAAATACATGACTATCATTACTCCTCTACCATCATATGGGAGCTGCTTTTTAGAAAGACTTCTTTAAATAGGGAAGAGGAGATGTGGTTTAGTATTAATGGTCTTCTTATCGTGCTTCGTTTTTTATCTTGTCTACCTGGCCTTTTGCCTTTCTTGTTGTTCCTCCTTGTACAACTACTTAAATTTTTTTGCCACCATAGTGATGTTAATTATCTTTTCCTCCAATATAGGAAAATTTTTCTTCATGAAATCATTAGTCGCATCCTCATTGTACACAGAGTAATTATCCCAATTCTCAGCCAAGTGTGAGCATCGTAGCCCAGTGATGATAGCAAACTCCTTGAGGGAGTATCTGATAGGAAGGTCATTAATGTTGAACCATATCTCCCCTTACCTTTTAAAAGAAGCATCTCTGAAAAGTAGCTCCCACATGATGGTGGAGGAGTGATAACAGTCAGTTATATCGAAGTATGCTCCAAAATATACATTTCTTCAAATCCTACAAGACATCAAGGTCTTCAATCAACCTTTTTTTCATTAGAGCTTAGAAATCCTCCAAGGCAGACCTTATTGTAAGCTTAAGGGGCACAAAATCTTTTTTTTCTGGCACTCTTATTGATAATCTTAGAATCTCATCAACCTCAAATAAAGATAAACAAAATCATTGGTTAGTAGAAGAAAGAATATCAATCATAAGATCATTAATCTCAACCAACTCTACTCCATAACGATAAGGAATCAATACTCTAAACATTTACGGTCGGAATTGACATTAACAAAACAAAAATAAATATCCAAAAGTTATTATAGAAAAATATTCATAAAATATTACACAATAAAGATCAATAAAGTGTAAGTATATAGATGTTAACGTACGATTTCGTAAGATCACAAAACTTGACCATCTCTACTACTTGATTGTCGAGAATAACAATATCTCTAATATCAATCATAAGATTATTAATCTCGACCATCTCTACCCCACAATGGTTGGGAATAAAAACTCATTACATTACGGTCGGGATTGCCATTAACAAAACAAAAATAAATATCCAAAAGTTATTCAAGAAAAATATTCATAAAATATTATGCAATAATTCACATTAAAGATCAATTAAATATAAGTATATAGATGTCAACGTTCGTTTTCATAAGATCACTAAGCTCAATCATTTCTACCTCTCCATTGTCGGCAATAAGAATATCTCTAAACTCTACGATTGTGATTGATATTCTCAAACCAAAAATAAATATCCTTACCCTAATATACATCAAACTTAAACTACTATATGATAAATAAACTCTACTCTCTCTACAGTCTAAAATATAATTATAAAAGATAATATTTCACTAAGATGCACCAAACCCTAAATTAATTCACTAAAATCTACCGTACTAAAGTCTACTATAAAGAATTTTTCAATACATATCTTGATCACATTATTCTTTTTGGTTGAAGAAGAGTTAGCCAAATATACTTATTCATCCATGAAAGATGAAGATGATTTTCGAGAGTCTGAGGCTTCTGCAGAATGAGCGACGATGGTTTTCATTTTCTCACTGCTATTGTCGTCATAGGTTACTGAATCTATCAATAGTGATCGTCTAAAAATTTATTGCAATGCAAAAAACTGAAAAAACTTGCAATAAAAGTTATACAAACTACTGATGAAGTGAACTCTGTGAGCAAGGAAGTTTGAAGTTGAAGATGTTGTGAATAAGTGAAACGGTGGGTTCTTTTGTCAGCGAGCAGGGACATTTAATTTCAAAATGATGTCATTTTGGTTTTCCTAAGTCTTCTTTTAAAATATGGAGAACAAATAACGTCGTTTTGACTATTTTAAACTTATAAAAATAAAGACAATTACGTAATTTTATCTTTTTTATATTTATTTTTAAAATATGAAAAAATGTTTTTTATAAGAAGGGTACTTTGAAGATATGAAAAGTTTTCAGGGTTATTGCTGTAATTTTTCCTAAAATACAAGTGAAAGTTTTATTTTTTACAAGTGAAAGTTTTATTTTTTGTTACCAGTAAAACCTTTGGTTAGTGGTGAAAAGGATATTATTGTTGCAACATGTAAAATTAAATGATTTTTTAAGCTAAAAAATTGAAGTTTAGAGATATTTAAGTCGCTTAAATTAAGTGATTAGGATCTAAGTTCAGGGACAATATGCATAATTAACCCATTTATTTTAGCATTACTTGGAATAAATTATATTTCAAAAGTTTCATAATTTCATTTTTTTTCATTGGTAGTGCTGAGTTTTAGCTCTTTTTCTAGTTTCTGGTTGTAAATGTTGTTTCGGTTGATGTGTTTCTCAATTAGGTCCTGAAGCTGGAAGTATAGATGGTAGAACCAAAAAGGTTTCCTCATTTCTCTTTCATCCATTTCTGCCCCTAGCTCTCTCCATTCAACAGACGTGGTTCTTGCTGCCCTCAGTTGACATCCACTTCCGGGGATGATTATGATGATTGATGACGATAGTTATCTTGCTTGCCGATCACCCATTTTTAATCCAGCCCATTCTGACTGAGATCTATGCTGAAATTATATTTAAAGTTATTTTTGTATGATAGTCATTCTACTTTCTCAGCTTTACAGTTTCCCTTCGAGAATACTAATGCTGCAGTCAAGACACAGGGATTCCAAAGGTTCGCATCTACTCATCCAGTTGTGGAGGAAATTTGATGCATTGAAATTACCAAAAGCAAATGTAGTAGTTGCTCGCTAGATCATACTATAGAGTAACCGAATGTATCTTTAGAATCTATTCATTATCCATTTTATGACAAATAATCAATCAGCTTTTCATTTTTTTTTTTAATTTGAGTTGGGAAGAGGAGTCAGTCTTTCTTTAGTCTTTATAGATGTAAATGGGCTAGGCTGAGTTTGCCCAAATGGTTTTGAAGTGCATTGAACTATTCATTTTTTCAGAGACCAAGTGTTAGAATTTATGATTTCCATATTTGCAGTTAGTTCCAATTGGATTATAGGTTTATTTGTTTATTCTAAACTCAAAATCAGTTTCAGTACGAATTTAATTTGGTTGGTTCAATTTAATATATTATTTGTAAACTTATTTTTAACCTATGGTGTCATACAATACATTAATCTGAGCCCTCTTAATGATGACAAATCATAAAAAGTAATATAAAAGTAATGAAATTTAAATGCACAGAAGTCCAGTTTCATAAAATATAAATTAGAATAATGAATTTTTGGGTTAATCGTAATCAATCTTCTCAAATTTGCTTAAAAATAGTTTGAGAAATAGAATTAGGAGATTGAGTGCTGTACACTTATTATGAATGAGAAAGATATATATAATACGAGGGCCTAAAATATTTGCAATGTAATAACTCAGCAACTTTAGTGAAATTAGATTTGAGGATTTTATAAATTTTAATTAAGATTTTGAGCATTTTCAAGGTCGAATAAAAGGGAACATTCTGTAATAAATTTTAAATTCTTTGTGTGTGTGTATATATATGAGTCTGGTCTGGTTCATTTAATATAATTTACTGATCAAATAATAAATTTAAATTACAAGCGTTCACTTCAATAAAAATTATTAGCATTTTTTACATTATTTAATTTCTAATATAAATATTTAAAATCTGAAGTAGAGAAAAAGCACAGTTTTGAAATAAAAATAATTAAAGAATTTATTTTATGCTGAAGCAAAATAGAAAGTACCTTATGCAAAGTTCCGAAATGCTAATTCTGTCATTGCGGTTGCCTTGTTGAGCCTTGATATTGACTGTTCATCTTCAATAGTCTATACCAATTGATGAATCTTTTGAGAAAATCTTATGGAGATTGACTTCCTCCACACAAAAAAGACTAAGATTTAAGCCAGTATTTCAGCATGTGTTCTATAAAATTCGCCACTTTCAGAAAATGATCACCACAATAATTTTTAAAGTACAAGTTTCAAATTAATAAGAATTTTTAAGAATATAACAAGAAATTCAAAAATATTCAAGTGATCAATGATTTTGCTTGTACAAAATGAAATCACTCTAGTCATTGTACTTAAATTGAATGAACTTATAGAAGAAACATTATTTTGGCAGAATTCTATTTGGGTAGAAATACATTTGGACAACAAATTACTCACTATCAGCATCCAATTGCAAAGAAACATGCATATGGTTGATGAATATATCAAACATGAGCATAAGGTGCAAAAGGACCATTAATTTTCTATTGTTAGCTTCCACCTATATTGACACATAAATTTTCACTATGATCTTCATCTTCAAACAGCACCCACACCTTGTTTATTTTAGTCTCCAGTTTACTTGAAAAAACAGTTGATGACAAGCTTAAATTTCTCCCATTTTCTTGTTTGCCTGTAAAGTTTGCAAGGCAATCAAATATAGGAGCAGGATGATGTGTGTTCAAGGTTGAACACTGCTCTAATGCCATAACATGATCCATGGTGATGATTTGCACTAATGGGTACTCCAAATTTCTATTCTCAATAACTTGTTTGCAATTCTCATACAGATGATAAAGCTGCTGACTTTGTTGAGAAGCCCTCTTGAGTATTTGGCAGGCCAATTCTCTTGCTGGCCTTGTTAGATCAAAGAACATATTAACTAGAGCTGCTATGCCTTCACAAAATGTCATGTAAACTCGGAAGCTCTCTTTCAAGGTGTTGGTCATGGCTGCTTGTGTTTGTGCAAGCAGAATTATATCATCTGATATAGGCCAACAATCCAATACTTTATCTATGAAGGCTTGGCATTTGGGAAGTCTCCGAAATATCATATCAATCGATTTTTCATCATAAGATCGAAGCTGCAGATTGACAGGCTCGAGCTTGCCTGATTGGTTGATGACCCAGCCTATTCTTTCTTGAAGATAAGCTGCATATTTGTGAAGGAAAGAAGCTGAAGAGTGGAAGTTGGTGGTGGTGATTTGAAGGTGACCTGAGGTATGAGCGCTGCGTAGCTGCTGCTCGAAATAACAATTGCCACCGCGAAGGAGCCTGTGAATGAGTAGGAGAGTCTTGAGGGCTACGAAGGGATCTCTGGTCTTAACAAGACGGCGAGAGATTCTCTCGGCGAGAAAAGGGATGGATTCAGCAGGAGTATTTGAGGCCAAGAAGAGGATTTGGTGCATTTGTTGGTCGTCAATGGGGGCATTATCATGGGCAGTTGCACGCACAACTGCAATCTCTATGTGGGAGAAGTCATGATTTTTCATGTATATCATGGCCTTGCCAATTGATGCATGATCCTTCATTGCGCCAACAGCTGCTTTGAGCTTGTCTTGTATGCTTAAAACCACCATTTCCATCAATTTTTCTGCTTGCTATCTTGTTCTATTGTGGAATGTAATAATGCTTGATGACCAGGAGGCATATATATACATCTCTTTTCTTCTTTCAAAGATGCACATAAAATGACAAATATATTAATTTTTATATCAAACTTTAAAAGACATCTATAAATTTTTATGGAATTTAATTGTATTAAATATACAGAAGAGAATAAAACGAGCTTTGACATTGGGAAGACTTTGTATATAGGAAGCTACTTGCATTTTTATTCCGAAACAATTAGTTAATAAAGAAAACTCATAATATCATAAAGTAAAGGAAGGATATTCCTTTAATTTTTTTTTTTTTTTTTTTTTTTTTTATGGAAGTCATTCGCCACACAACACCATTAGAGCCTTGGATCCTTCCTTTTAATGTTAAAAACCAATCAATTAGTGTTGATTGACATTTGAAAATGAAACAAATTAATTAAACCCTTTACAAGGGTCCTTTTTTAACTTTTGTGTGTGGATATGAATGAATAAACCTCTTCTTCTTACTAATAGAGTCAACGAGGCAAAAGGGCTTTAGTGGGGAGGTAGAGAAGAATCTCATTCTTTAGGAATTGGATTCTCATGCATCAATCTTTCTTCCTTTTTGCAGCATCTAAATTATATATGTTGGTATATTGCATTCCCAACCCTCAAGTTGAAGAGTTTAGATTTGCTTGTTAGGGAAATTTGAATAGAATAATTACACAATTCATTTATTTGTACAAAGGACGACTCCTACATATACAAGAGAGTCTTAATTAAAATAAGAAGGTCTAAACCAAAGCAAGAATAAATAAAAATACTCCTGAAACTATTATAATCAAATCTTTTTATAATTTACTCTATATAGTAATCTCCATAATTACATTGTTTAATACCCTTCAAACTTAAGATGGGATTATAGATATCAACTCCAAGGAAACTTATAAGTTGTGGAATCTATATATTTTAGTAAAATTATCGGTAGTATGATCAAAAGAAAGACACAAATATCGTTTTTCCTTTGATACCATTTGTTGGAGATAGAAAAAAGAAAGCAAATAAAATACTCAACATAAACCACAAAATTTCCTAAGAAAACATTATAGAGAATAAATCAGAATTTTCATTAAAGAAATAAGGATATATTATCTTTATATTTCTGCATAAACTCGTATATATTAAAACTATTTTCTCTTTATATCTCATATATTTTCTGTTACATAGTAACTTCTTAGTTCTTATATAGCAACAAATTCAAGTCATGAAGTACCTAACACACTCAAAATTCTATGTAAACAACCAAATCAAAAATGTATTAAACCGTGCCTCAATTCTTTTCCTAAAATGAGGACTACAATTCCTTTTTTCCTAAAAGCCAAAACCTCGGCACATTCAACAAAAACTTCTACAGCAAATGAGGCCTATGCATATGGTCTCACTTTTTTTTTTTTGGAACAACTTGCCCAAGCAAAAGCTTGTCAAGATTAAGTGTGGATAAACATTGTGTTGGGAGCATTAGCCAAGCTTTATTCCAGCGTTAGGTAACTTGTTCTTGACACTTTTTAGCCTTAATATTCCCACACTAAAAATGAATTTAGTTTTCAACATACTAAATGCCATGACAACTCTCTAATAACATTTATCATGCTAAATGCTTTTAATGTATTTAGTTGGTTTAGCTCTAAGCCAAATTTCAAAAGGAGTTTTATCTTTCAGTGCCTTTGTTGGAAATCTCTGTTCAGAAGTGCTTTCTACTTCTGCCCAAAGTTCTTTTAGTAACTTCTTCTAGAACAAAAGAGCATAGGCATCTTCTTCCTTTCACTCACTTCACTTTGATGGGGAATGTAACCTAATGTAAATTGATAATGAATTCCAACATCCTCATATAACTTGCAAAATCCTCTACTGTAGTTTTAATCTTGGAGTTGCTGTGACTCTCAAACCATAGCCTTGAATTATTGAAACACACCTAAGACTTTAGACTTTTTGCTATAGAAAATACACCTAATAGAATCCTGAAAAAGCTTCAAATAATGAAAGAGCACAGAAGTATTTAATTGCTCTCATAGAGGAAAAGAGTCAATAGCTCTCTCCAAAATTAATTCACTAGGAAAGGCATTAATGTTTAAAATTACCTCCTAAGCTAGTCTTTTCTTATATTCTACCAATTTTTTTTGCAACACTTTTTTGACACTTACTTATCATTAGTCCACATCATCAAAATTTTAATTTACAAAATTTACTACTTAATTTAATAAAATAAATTTAATGATGTGGACTAATTATAGAACAGTTGTCCAAAAAAGTGTTGGTATCATTCAATTTCTCTTAATCAAGTAATCATCTCAACTCATAAGTATTGCAAGAAATATAAAATAATTTTTTTTTATTTTTTTATTTTTTTCTTAATTTATTAGATTTTAACATAATTTAAAAACTCATGTGTAAGCATGTAAATTATGTGCATATGGTGTGGCAATTAATGACTTCTATTCAATGAAAGAGCATAGGTAACGATAAATTTTTGTTATATGATATGTAGAGTTATTTTATAAAATGAATTTTCATAATTGTATTATTTTTGACACCTCATAATATAATTTTCTAGTTTTGCCCTTAGATGAGATGCCCAACGTTCAATAAATAAGAACTAATTAGTTACAAGATTGATATTTGAAAGAGTCAATTGAACAAATTTTAATAGCAAAGAAAGTCAATCAAATAAATTTAAAAAATTGAAAATTAATTGATAAATTTATAGTCAAATAATTTAATGGTAAAAAATTGCCAAGTTCAAATATTAAATTTTTTTTTTCCAAAAAAGAAAAAGTCGAAATTTGAGGGCTTAAAAGTAATTTGCCTTTTAATTGTCAATAAATAAATAATCCTTTGATATTAATGTCATTGTAATTTCATTTGAACATCGAAACGCAGCGTTTTAGTCCGGACAGAATATCGAGGAAACCCGAGCTCGAACTCTTGATAGCTGAGTCCCTGGTTGCACAGTGAGCTTCAGCTAACAAATCAATTCCCTTATTTTCTTGTTTTTGGTATTCGATAATTAGTTTTGCTTATTTGTAAATCTTGATTTTACAGCTGCTAAACATTTCTCAATCATGTCTTGGTGCACTATTGAATCTGATCCGGGTATTCTTTTTTTAATTATTTAATCTCGCTTCTATTTTGCTTTGTGCTGAAATTTCTGTTTTAGGTATTTCGCTACTTGTGGATCTCTTGACTGGGGCTTTGGGGCTTTGCTTTCATTTTTCTCCGAATAAATAAATAAATTTGAACTAAACCCTAAATTTTTATACAAGTTCCAATTTTTGTGGAAATGTAGTCTGGATTTTTTATTGTTTCTTCTCCTGTAGAGTAAGAGATTCCTCTTTTCTTCCTTATTCAACAAATAATTTTGGTTGATCGAATGCTTAGTTAATTTTTTTTAATTATTTTAGTGTTTTTGTGTTGGGTATTTAGTTATGTCAGATATCTCTTTGTGCATATATTCATGTGTTAAACCGAACTAGACTCTCTATGCTATCTATAGCGAAATCTTTTGGTAAAAGCAGTGATCAGCAAAAGAATTCATGTATAATCTGAATTGCACTCTGTTTTTTTTTTCTTTAGAGGACTATAATTATGTATATCAAAGTAGAATGATGAACTACAAGTCTATGTATTTTGACAACCAGCGAATATAGAGTAGAAATGGATAATAGGATATATCACATGTAACCGGAGGTTAATCAAAAGTTTGCCATGCATACTGGCTTCCAGTTGTGTTATTAGAGAGCTTTTCCATACTTACTATATTGGTTGCTCGTCATTATGTTATCCATCATCGTCCATTTTTCAGCAATATAATCTTTTTTATGTGCACACACATTTATGTGGTGTTTCCAAGATAAATATGATATAGAATATGATAGGGGGTGGCCTATTGCTTTCGAACACGGAAGCTGCAGAACTCAGATTTGAGATGATCAAGTACTGATGTAGATGCCATTAAGTAGTAGAAGATGATTAAAAAAAAAAAGATAATTGTTTTGCAAGAGAAAAAAAAAGGTTTCTATAGAATACTTCACATAAACAATTCATTTTCATGCAACAATTTCATTTATCCAATAAACTATATGTTGTTATTTGAGCTTTGTTGAATTTGTCATGAAAGAGGTGAGAATTTAGAGCTTAATTATCTTAAAGAGATTTCCTAAGATTCTTTGCTTGCATCAGGCGTGTTTACAGAACTTATACAGCAAATCCAGGTGAAAGGTGTGCAGGTAATGTTATGATTTTCATTATGCCATTTCTGTTGCCTTTTGCTATATTTTCTACGATTTGTGTCACATTGCACCATTATATTGCATGAGAAATAATTGTTATAATCTGGATTTTAATCGAATTTATATTTGCAGCTTGAATTATAAATAACTGTAGAGAATTTATATGTTTAGATGCAAATTCCTTTTTTTTTCTGAAATAGTTTTATGCAGATTTGAAGTTGCCATTTCTTGAAATATATATTCACACACACACACACACAAATGGACGACCAGACATATTGATGTGTGTATATCTATTTGTTCACTGGTATGAATATTATAAATGTGTTATGAACTAACTGATCATACAAACAGACTTTTTATGGCTAGCTTGATAAAAAGATATAATATGTGAGGGAAATGCATTCTTGAAGTAGCAGATATAAGTTGATTTTTAAGTGGAAAAGAAATAACTAGCTGGCCAGTGCCTGAATAAATCATGTGGAAATTGATTCTCCATATTTTAGAAGTACACTTCTTCCTCATTAACTAAACCACCTTTACATTGGTATAACACCACACATAATGTCAGAACCTAACCATTGTTATTATTTTTACGATCACAGTACTTGTATTATTTCTTTTTTTGCCACCATTACAATAATAACATGATTACTAGCATTGTTACCGTCACCATCTCTACTGTTTTATATCCATTTTGATTTGTGATGTATCGCAATGAATTCTTGTATTTTCCAATTGAGTTCTCAAAAGGGATGTTATTGCCTCCATTTCATATTTTCTAGGGAAGCATAACACAATTTGTAGAAAAAATATGTTTGCAGGAGTTGACAAACAGATATTAGAAGTTTTTTTATCTGACTTGTGTTTTCAGAATAAATATTTTATAATGTGTGTGTATATATCTGTATTTTTTATTAGTTCCCTCTCTCTCTGCATGTTTGAATTTTCCTGCTCGAGTCTGAGCCTGCCAATTTCCATAATAAATTTACTTATTTTTCCCCTCTCCTTAGACTAAGTGGTAATTAGAGTCAAACCAGCAATTAAAGTTCTTTTCTAGGATTTCAATTGTCAATTGCTTTTAGGATGTGTCATACGATTGCATGTTAAAGTATATTACTATTTATGACTTATCTCTCCCTTTATCCATGTGAATATCAGTATGATATCTTGTTATGTCTTAGCAGGTCGAGGAGTTGTATTCTTTGGATCTTGATTCTCTTGACAGTCTTAGGTTGGTTTCTGAATTTTATTGCACTATACCTTTTCGTCTTTGTGATTCACATAAAAAATAAATTTTCTCCTTTCTTTCTTAAGGCCAGTATATGGGTTGATTTTCCTGTTCAAATGGCATCCAGGGGAAAAAGATGAGCGTCCTGTAATCAAGGATTCAAACTCTGACCTCTTTTTTGCCAGTCAGGTCTGTTTCCATGAAATTCATAACTGATGATATTATAATTTTTTTTTCTCTCTTTCTCTGTTATTCTCCTTTCTTCCTTTTAATTGTTTTATTTGTTATTAACAATATCAACTTTTGTTACCTTTTTTTTCCTGTCTTGCTCCCTCCCTGTTTTTTCTCTTTAACTGTCTTGTAGGTTATTAACAATGCTTGTGCAACCCAGGCAATTCTGTCCATTTTAATGAACTGTCTAGATATAGATATTGGCCCAGAATTATCAAAATTGAAAGAATTCACTAAGAATTTTCCACCTGAACTCAAAGGCTTGGCCATTAACAACAGTGAAGTTATACGTGCGGCTCATAACAGCTTTGCGAGACCCGAGCCTTTTGTTCCTGAGGAGCAGAAGGCTGCTGGAAAAGATGAAGATGTTTACCATTTTATAAGTTATTTGCCTGTGAATGGAGTGCTGTATGAGCTTGATGGCTTGAAAGAGGGTCCCATCGGCCTTGGCCAGTGCACTGGCGGGCACAATGATCTGGACTGGTTGCGTATGGTGCAACCTGTGATCCAAGAACGCATAGAGAGGTATTCAAAAAGTGAAATAAGATTCAATCTCATGGCAGTGATCAAGAATAGGAGAGAAATTTATACTGCTGAACTCAAGGAGCTCCAAAGGAGGAGGGAACGTATCTTGCAGCAGCTGGCTGCATCCCAATCTGACAGACTGGTGGACAATGGCAACTGTGAAGCATTGAACAAATCACTATCTGAGGTAAATACTGGGATTGAAACAGCAACTGAAAAAATTCTGATGGAGGAGGAAAAATTCAAGAAGTGGAGAACAGAAAACATTCGCAGGAAGCACAATTATATACCATTTTTGTTTAACTTCCTGAAGATTCTTGCTGAAAAGAAGCAGCTGAAGCCCCTTATTGAGAAGGCCAAGCAAAAGACAGGAAGGTCTGAAGGAAATGTGTTTTCTGGTTAGCTAGCAGCTATAATGATTTTCATATCTATCTTATAGACTGATAGATCTATTTATAAACTTATGCTGTTGGCAATTTGTGGTACATTAAGAGTGGGATGCTCTGTAGGAACTTGGGAATTATTTTTAGCTTGTGGATTCCCTTTTAAGATTAGTATTCAGACAATCAACTGTGGAGAGTTGAGTCTTGCTCACATAAAAGATTAATACTCCACATACAATTAATTTGTGGACATGGTATGAACAGTATTATCAGAACTGTTAAAGTGCAAAAGTAAGGTGCAATCGTTTTAACTATTTGGTTAATGGCCAATTATTGGTTTTTCAGTTATCGAGTAATATATTTTTAGGCTGATTACAACTGTCCCTACTGTTTTTAAATTATCAGAAATTTAGTTTCTACACTTGGTGTGAAATTTTAAAGTACAGTAAAGTTTCAGAATTTCAAAGGTGAACTCCCTGTTTGTTTTTGTTTTGTTTCTTATTATTTTTTATTTTGTAGGGTTTAGGGAAATGGAGAGGAAAAAAAAAGGAAAATAAATTAGAATTTCATAAATTTCATTATATTGATTTAAACAAGAGAAATTAGATTTCTTGAGGGAAAAATGAAATCTTTATTTCCTCTTTAGCTCTAAAATAACATTTTTCCATATAGATGGAAAATTGCTTTACTTTTTATTTCTAATAAAAGAAATATATTTAATGTCTCTCATAGTTTAAGTAAAAAACAAAACAAGGATGAGGAAATTACATTTATTTTCTTTTTATTTCCCATTTCCTTTCATTAAAGGAAATATAATTTCCCTTGCAATTTCTCATTCCACTTTCAAAGATTAGGAATTAAATTGCACGCTCTTGGTTTCACAAATTAAATTTAATTCTTTCTGCTACATTAATCTTCTATTCAGTGTTTTTTTTTTTTTAATAATGTTAGTCAAATTTAAGTCCTAGAGATGTCATAATTTGATTTGAAAAAAAGAAAAGAAAATACGAGTCTATTAGTAGCAGTATTTAAACCTCAAGGTGTTCTTATTTGAATTTTACCGGGAAAATTTAGAAATTACAAGTCAACTTAACTGTTTAAATTATTATTTTTATTAAACAAAATGACTAGACCATAAAAAAAAAAATAGTAAGAATACTGCAATTCGAATGTAAAAATGATAAGCAATCCCTAATAATTATGATTACATGTTCAGAGTTACAAAGAAATTAGCCCAAAAATGAATAAAAATAAAAAAGATGATTAAGAAGAAGAGCTAAATGCCCCTTGAGGTGTTGCCCAAAATACTGTGAATGATCCACTTATTGTTTTAAAATCTAGAAGGGGGAAAAATCCAGCACAAGGCTCTCAATTCTCCATTATTCCCTTTTTTTTTTTCTCCTTTTATATATATCAAAACATTGACCCATTTTTCATATATTATGAAAAGTTGAGCTTCCAAATTTCATAAGAAAAGAATAATGCATTAATTATAACAAGGTTCATATCAACATTTCTCTCAGCACTTTGAAGGATATGGTTTTGAAGAAATGGACCTAGAGAAGGCAACTTTGCTGCTCATATATTGAGCAAGACTTGTAAGAAAAAGCATATGCCCAGATGATTGGATCAATCCCCCACCAGCTACCTTAGATTCTTAGAAGGTGCCCCATGAACAGATGCCTTATGTAGAATAGAATGATATTTTACTGTTCAAAAAACCATTTCCTTCATTTTAAAATAAATAACCTATGAATTCAATGCAATATATTTTTTTTTTTTTCTATCGTTTACAACATACAAGACTATCAAATGATCCATGTATAATAAGAAAATTAAAATGTGTTCCATAAGCATGGAACAACAATGGATCACCCGTTCTAAGAATCAACAAATTTTCAACCTGCAGGGTGCACGCTTGGTTAAACTGATCAATAATTATAAAATTTCAACCTCCAGTGGGATTGTCGTGCCACGGCTTCGATGCTCTACATAAATGAGCTCCTCATTGTCATTCCAAAAGCGGTTCCATCAAGGGTTTGGAATAGGATGTGTGGAGTTTCATAGTGTACGTAACAGCCACCCCGATAAGTGAACAGAAAGCCGGAACCAGCCCCAAACCGTATCTTGTCACCGAAATATACTCTATCATAAGGTCATGTTGGACTCTCGGAGATATGCCTGCAATGAAAAATTTGCAGTCTTGAGTAGGTTTCACATAAAGGAAATTATTATAAGAAAAAGGAGAATCTGCAAAATCTCATATTAAAAATATATGATACTATACTATATTGAGGTTAGATAAAGGAACCAATTTTAATGAATTTACAACACAAAATAATCTACACAGCCTAATTATACATTGTGCTTCCATTGTGGGAAAAAAGGAGCATATAAAGCAATTAATACAAACTTACTCTGAAGTGACTGAAGAGCATAAAGCGCAAGGCCACAAGAAATCTTGTCTAAGAAGCTTAGCGATCCATACACAAATGCACAGCCGTTGAGATCTGAACCAACTAGAACACTTTGCATGCTTACTCCTGTTACCTGTAAAGTGAAACAAAAACCAGAAGAGCAAAAATTTGTCGTCTTCAATTACAAGTCTGAGTCAAGTTCATCATCTGACCATGCACAATTACTAAACACATACTTGCAAGCAAGGGAAGGAAAGGGGGGAAGCAATATCACTTAACATGAAAAATCAAAAAAACAAAGTGCATCATAATTGCAGAGATGAAAGCAGATTCCCACGTCATACCGTCATTAGAGCATTTGCTATCCCAATAAATATGGATATGATGTACATGAAACCACTCATGCTTTGAGGTAATAGAAGGATGCATGCACCACAAAACAGCCAAAGAATGCCTCCAGCAGAATAGTATGCTTTCAGGCGCTCTCCAGTCCAATTTATTTCCTACAACACAAATATATTAGTGAAGCAATTAACATAAATAAATCACATGAGATTTTAGATAAAAAAGTTGACATATGAGGACCACCTGCATAATAACAGATATGACAAAGCTGCTGACGTAAATGATTGCAGGTACCTACTTCCATCAATCAAACAACAAATCAACCTTATTTGTAATTTTAGATCAATATTATGTCCATATGCACAGGTATCTGAATGCTAACGTCAATGCTGGTAAGGTCTTTGCACATACCAAAGCTTTAGCAGATTGGGCCATTCGCAAATCATTAATCACATAGAATGCAAGATATGCCTGTGGAAAAGAAGCCATTTTGATAAACAACTTGAAAGGATTACCAATTTCTTGCAAAATATATTTTCCATAATATCCTCAGAGAATTTTAGCTCCCAAATTAAAAAATTGTGGAAAATGAAGCATCTCGCCACCAAGGAAATTTAAAAAGGAAAAAAATGTAGCACAGATTACTTAATATGAGCTACATGATAAATAAAATATATGCTGACCTGTGAAACATTTTGTACAAGTCTGGTAAGCATATATACCAGTCCAACTTGATAGTACAGAAGTTTTTTGAACCAGTAAGTCCATGATATCCTTGCGCAACTATTTCCATGTACATTAATCTTTAATCTACATAAGGGAAGTCCATGAGGTAGCAGTAATTATAAAAGCCATCATCGCATGAATGAAAATCATGAAGAGTGAACGTGATCCTTCATAACTATACGTTACTAATCAAGCACAAAATATACTCCAAATTTTTTAAAAAAAAAACAATAATAGTCCGTGCTAATTTGTCAGTGATGTGTAATTATCAGAACACCACATAAAAACCTGAGAAGAGATTCAAGAAATTTAACAATACCTTGGTTCCTTGGTACCGAGATGAAATATTCCTATAAAAAAGCATCCAACAAAAATTGACAAGTATGCAATCCAGCGGTACTGTTCAATCATGACCGATGTATTAAGGACTGAAAACAGCTCTTTAATAGTCAGATTGAGAACCATATCCGAAGTGAACTATTACCTGGTTTTCAATATCTGCATGTGTTTTTGCACTGGTGGCATTGAATACTACTAAAGCAATAGCGTAAAGGCTGAGATTAGCAACCTATAAAACATTTGCAAATAAGCATTACCTCCAACATGATGAAAAGTATATATCAAATCAATATTTAGAGAGAAATTTACCATTGTAAAAGCATTTCGGCAGCTTGCCATTACCACCCTGCTTGTGGAATTCAAAGAGATGCAGTTCACCATAGACCTTCAATCAAAGACAATAGCAGATCACAATTTAAGTAGTTTAGTACATAATTTTGTTTGAAAGAAAAAAAAAAAATTGACACTTTCATGGAAAGTCCAATTGTCACTCGTTCATTTTGCTATGAAGACATGAGAAAAATGCCTTTGCCTATCAACTGGAAAACATTGAACTACTAGAGGAAATTACATGTGCGAAACTTGAGTAGCAGCCCAACCAACATTGAAGATTGCGGCAAACACACTATAAGAAACTGTTTCTATTGTGTATGAATGAGTTGCCAAGATTTTGCAAGGGAAACAGCCACCGAAAACAGAGGAAAATGAAATGGCAACTAAAAGAGATCCAGCACCATGCCATACTTTGAAATGTCCAAACCTGTCTATCTATCAAGTAAAAGCGTTGGAAACAAAATGATTATTTGAATGATAATGTTTACCCAATAACTCAGAGCATTCAAAATCATTCAACAATTTACAAACTCCAAATATTTCAGGGATGAGGCAATGAAGTTGCGATGACATGGTCCAAATCAATATAACATGATTGTGCCACATAAATTCAGTATCAATTTCAAATAGAAAGCAATTACATATGCCTACAATGCTCCAATCAGGTTTTTTACATTTCCATCTTCTTAACATTGTATATGCATGAAATATGAACGGTAACTTCAGAATAGTATGAAGAAAAACAAGTTATTTCACAGTTTTAGTCAGTATAATGTAGAATTCCCCAACATAACAAAAGTTAGATAGCTGAGAGACGTGTACAATTGAGTTCCAAGAATTCATTAAAGCTTTAGGAAGAGGTCATCAGGTAATACTCAAAATCTACAACCCAATTCAAGAGATTGCTAGCTCCTTTATTACCCATCACTTACAGGAGAGGCAGACACACAAATCATAAAGCAAAATCAAATGCAGCAGAAAAATTTACATAAAAACAAGAATATGGTTCACAAATATATCTAAACCAGGAAAATCTAAATTGAATAGTTGAAACCCATTTTAAGTTCTTGACCATTACATTAATCTGTCATTTTTCCTGCATTAAGAATCTCCTCAAATAACCATAACATGTGAAATACACAATATGTCAATAGTTTCTCCATATATTTTTAATAAACATTTTTACTTTATACTCTCTTTTGTTATATAAAACAAAATTTCCCTGTTCGAATATATTCTGTTTTACAATCATTAAGTGGCATTGTTTGAAGAGTCTTCACACACAAAACATAACATAAACAGTTTAGACAGCTCTGCAATTGTCTATGAAACTCAATTAAAACAAACAAAGAGACCATATGATAAATAGAAATTTATAAGACACGAGCAAATTGAGAAAATTACTATCAGGTGGAGAAAAGAATGAATGCAATTATAATCTAAACAAAATGAGAAAAGAAAAATAAACCATAAGAAAATCATATGTTAATATTCTCCAATGAATATATGTATTGATTTTAAATACCAGTTCGCCCGTAAATATAGTAGCAAATCCATCAGCTATCTGACCAGAAAGCATTACAGCAGCAGCATCTCTGTAAAATAAATTGAATAAAACATCATAAGAGCTTAACAGAATGAGTAAACCATAAGAATATAACAGTGTGTATTTGTATAACGGTGGCAGTGAAAGTAGATTCATTTGTAGAATAGACACATACACACACAAGAAAGAGGAATAAGGGGCATGGACTCAAACTCCCACACAGAAAGATTTAACTATACTTTTGAGGCAAAGATCACAAATGTAATAACTCTATGCAAACTGCTAATCAATAAAGATTCACACCTTGGGGAAAGTCCAATATCTGTTAAGAACAATAAGAGATAGGTAAACCAACAGGCAGCAGTGATGTCATTTAGCATGTGGCCCACACCATAATAAAAAACAGACCATCTTCCAACAGGCATGGAATATGAACCATCCCCTTCAAAATCATCGCCCATTTATCCTAGAATCTCTAACCTCCTCAGAACATGTCCAGAAATGTAGTTTCAAATATGTGGGCACCTGCAACATACAGATTGATGTACAGAGAATGAAAAGCAGCCACCTCAGCTTAATTAATTGCAATAAAAACAATATATTTTCAATGGAAACTTCTTCAAAAGAAATATAGAATCACACAAAATTCAGTTCTAACATACTCATTAAACACTTCAGATATCCATGTCTCGCTAGGAACAAATATAATTTAAAATTTGAAAAGGTTCTTCACATTTTTATTTTATCCACTTCCAGAAGATCTCCCTCATCTTTCTAAATTACTTTTTCTCCTTTTCACAGGTTAAAAAAAGGGAGGCCATACCAGAAAATGTAACAAAACTATATCAAGCCTATGAAGAGGAAAAGCTTATTTATTTTTCTGTGTCTACTCAACATCAAAAACCTCCCCATCCAATCCACAAGTTTGTTGGAAATATTACTAATGAAATTCTGAAGGACATCATGCTCACCATGGTAGTTCTTCTAGAATTTTTTTCTTTACAAATTTGATACGTTACTGCACACCAACTCAAACTCTTAACAATATAAAATCTAGTTTCCTAGTAATGCAAAAATTCATCAAAACAGTGAAAAAAAATTCCTTTGCATTGACAAACATAGTTTACATGATCCCTAGCTTCCATGGCTTGTCTACACCAAGCAAGTATTAGAAGCTTGGAAGAAACCCATGTTATCTGCCTTTCCTACCTTGACAACCTATAAAAATAGCTAACAGTAAAACAAAGCTATGCACTGGAGTATCCTGGGAGATCAAGTGCTATAGCCATTCAGGTTAGCTGATTATCTAAGGACATTCCAAGTTCTCATTTAAGATGGAATCTAAGAAGACAAATGTAATGGTCATGCCTAGGAAGACTATATCGCAGCGGAACTTCTCAAATACTTGCTGCATCCAACTTGGAAGAAAGCCCACACCACATGTTCCTGTATTGAATATCCTTCACATTGAAAGGCATGTCAGGTTCACACAAACACTCCCTTAGGGCGGTGCAGGTGAAGTGGTGGTGCCAAGATGGAAACTTTTCCCCTTCCCAACTGCAAACTTGACAAAAAGGCCTCAGATAATCCTAAAAACTTGAGGATTTTCCTCCAATTGTGAAAGGAGTTGATAACAGTATTCCACCAAACCACCCCTCAAAGGTATTTAAACAGTAAAAGAGTTGTTTCCGACCCAAAACCCCTCAATTCAAACAAGAATCACCCTCATGCTATTGCAATTGGGTATTCTAGCTTCAAATTAGTGTTGTTAAAGAAAACCATGAAAGCCCACCAATAGCAAATACCAAAACGAAATAAGATCAATCTTGCAATTGGTTGACCAAAAAACAGAAAGGATCAGGTAACAATCAAATACCCCATGTAGTAGAAAAATAATTAGCAAAAAACTTCAAGGGAAAAGAATTTATACAACAAATTAGATAAACGAAGGATAAAAATGCAAACTTGGGCGACTCAAATATCCAAAGAATCAGAAAAAAGTAAGAAACGAAAAGAAATGGAGAAGGAATGTACATACGATAGAGGAGGAAAGGAGCAACGGGCTTGTTAACCTGAGTCAACAATCACCCACAAGAACCCTAATTTGAGTGCGCAAAGGGATATAATTGAAGTTCAATTCAATTCATTGAAAATTGAGATTGCTTGATATTCGCTCCATCCATCTCAGTCATTCATTGAGCGGCTAATTTGTTTGTTTCTGATCTTTAATTATTTTTTCAGTTACAGATATGTGGAATTCGGAAACTCCATATAAATATTTGCAACAACATGACCAAATTAACCCGCAAGATATGGCGTATTTGGGACATAAGTCGAGGTTAGTAATGTCATCTCATTGACTTTAATAAGACTAGGAAAAGTTCTTGAGAATCTCCAAAGGTGTTTTTATTTATTAAATATGTAATAGAACTAAGAAACACGAAACGAATATTTAAAGTCACTTAATTATTTTATTTATATTAATTAATAGTTAATAAATTTATATATATTATCATATAATTGGATTAGATTACAAAAAAAATATAATAAATAGAATTTATTTAAAAAAATTATCATCACAAAGAAAAATTAAAAAAATATATTTTTTAACGTATCAAATAAATTGAAAAAAGATACATATTTTGTGTTTTTTATTAGAAAAAAACATTTAATTTGATTTTTATATTTTTTTAAAAATTTTTATTTTGAATTATATATAAAATATTCATAAAAAATAACTTTTTGATAAAAAAAAATAAAGTATTATTAAAAAAAAAAAAAAAGGCTTTATCCCTTAAATGTTAGAGTGCTAATCTACACCATACTCTTATGAAATATATCAGAAAAGAAAAATAGAAAGAATATGAATTTTGTGGGTCCTACTTTTATCATCTACTGCTCCTATCTATCCAACCAAATGATTAGATCCCCCCCATGTAAAGCCTTTGGATTTGTAATGCTTTCGCAAAAATCCTTTTCACATTTGCTTATATAATATGCTCTCTGCCTTTGACTTTTCTAATTTTTAGTTATTATTTTTTTTTAAAGGGTCATTTTTTTTTCCTATAATAATTTTTTACATTGAAATCATTTAATTTTCATACTTTCACTTTAAAATACTTAGATTATGTTATGTCAGAAAAAAAAAAAAAGAGTACTGTGGCAGAAAAAATTTAAGATATGGTTAATTTTTTATGTTCATCGATCATTTATATGTTTGTAAAGGGTAATTGAAAATAATAATTTTGAAAGCTGAATTCATAAAGTAAAAGTGTTAAAAATCAAATTAAATGTACTTATTTGATAGAAAAAGCACAAAAAGGCTTTTATTTATAGGAGTGAACAAAATCAAATCGATAAAATTATTTGAATTGTTTAGGTTGAATTAGATAAAATTTTATGGGTTAAATTTAACTTTCGGGGGTTTAGCTCAGTCAAGTTAGAGAAAATTATTTTGATTTTTACTTTAGTAATCGGATTAACCAACTAATTTAAATCAAATCGATCAGAACATATTAAAATTTAAGGATTGTTTTATTTGAAGTTCGGTTGAATTAGAGAGAAAAAAAAGGTATTTTTATAGTATGGTCAAGGTCAATTAACAATTGTTTTTTGACATTTTATCCAAATTGAATCGAATCAAATAACACAATTAATACTTTCAATACAATTAGTCATTTAGTCTGTTTGGTTCAACGACAATAGTTAGTTGTAGAGATTATTGATTTATAATTAATTTTAAAGTATTTGGTAACTTAATGTTAAAAATTTATTATAATTTATAAAACTTATTAATAAATATTTTATATTATTAATATATACATATTCTAATTTTTTATTTATTCATAATGTATACATTATATTATAAAAAAATCAAATAAACATAAAATTATAATTCAAAATATAATTTATTGACTTATTTTTTTATATTAGACATCTAAAAGCTAGTTTTTGATATGAAAAACTGAAGATTTCACTTTTTTTTATAAAAAGTCAGCTTTTAATATAAATTCTAAAAGCTGACTATTAAAAATTTCAACAATTGATTTTTACTTTTATTTTATCAAACTCAACTCAGTTTTTAATTTTATTATACCGTTAAAAGTTGAGTTAATTAAATATTCAATTCTTATTTTAGTTTATTGGACCGTCAAAAAACTAAGACTAAAAGTTGAACTAAATTAATATGTTATACCATGCTTTTTTTCACGAATGAAAACAATGAATCATTTATTTTTTAAATAAATTATTCGTTTTAAAAAATATTTAAGTGAAGTTACCTCACTTGAAATTTTCATAATAAGTCACACTTCCTCAATTAAATTAAATTAGAATTAAAATAAATTAAATATGGCACATGTCTTCTCAGTTATAAATTTATTATTGTTCTTTTCCATATGTATGCATCCACCATTTGAATTCAACTATTTAATTCCAAAAATAAAGTAAATCAAACTTTTATAAAAAAAATTATAGATACAACAAATTATTCACCTGTTCCATATTTTGTTTTTATAATGATATTCATTGTTGGCAAAAATATTGATTTGCCGTAAACTATACCATTTAAACAACACAATGGAATATGCATTTTTCTCCGATTGTGCAAAATAAAATAGGCAATATAAGCAAAAGAATATATATCAAATCACAACCACAAAATACCAGAATTTTTGTGCGGAAAATTCTTTGGTGTGAAGAGAACAAACCGTGAACCTAGTCCAGCCAAATCTTCAAATAATAAAAAAGTAAAGGTACAAAAGTTCATCCCTACCTCCTCTGGAGGTAATCTCAATTTCAGCTTAACAAGCTAAATAAATCATCATCCAGATGTGGTATGCAATTATACATTGAAAAGATGGAAAGATCTCACCAAAATGGGTATACAAGAAAGGCATGGTATCAAAAGCCCTTCAACAATCCAAACCAGTCAATTCGTAGAGCTTAGTGAGAAGAGCAACATATCAGAAAATCATCAATATCAAAGAAAAATCGACCATTTGATCTTAGCAAATTGCCTTCCCACCCTTAGTCGAAACCCAACTCAATAACCTTTCCAAATTCCTGCACACACTCCATTGGTAAAAGTGAAAAGTCATATTAGAATTCAAAAAGATAAAGTTTAAATAAGATAGGTTCTTTTTAGAATGTATAGTGAGAGAAAAGTATATCTACACTCTTGAATGGTTGAGTCACAGTCATAAATGGTGATCACATTTGTGAAGATGTATATTATGTCCATAAATGTAGGTCAGTTCTGCATGTGAATAGTCACATTTTTCTCTTTTCTTCACTTCTTATCTCTGCACCAGCTACTCTCCATCGTCTCTATAACCATCCCTGGCATGCCAAACATTTTTTCTCCACCTTATCATCCTCATTTCACACACAAACTCCATTGTTGAGTTTGAAGAAAACTTGGAAATCAAAGGGTTAAGGAAAGAGTTCCTAAGAGATAGTGATAAAACTCAGATTTTAGACTGGTTTTAGCTTATTTTCTATTATAAGAGTCCTATGAGGATTTTTTATATTTTTAAGTGTTGCTAGAAGCAGTGGTGAGGATCACTAAAGGGAAATATAATCTTGAGAAGCTTAAGGTTTAGATGAGGCTCCATTTTGTTAGAGATATGCATATATTGCCATTTAAATTAGATTTTTTTTTTCATTTTGGCTTGTGTAATAGGTTGTAAATACATGATGAAGATGTAAAGACATGATATATGTGAAAATGACTTGATTGTTATATAATTTAAAGATTAGAATGAGTTAAATGTTTGTTATGGTGTTAATGAAAATAAAATGACATTTTTGGCCTGAATTATTGTTCACATGTGTTTTCAAATTGTTAAGTCACATTTTTGGCATGAAATATAAGTAGAGATTATTGATGTTGGTCAATATTTAGAGTCATAGAATTTATTGCATGAATGTTCTATTTTTTGCTCTAGTTCTATTGTTAAAATTCTCAAATTCACATCTATGACATATGGTTTATAGTTGTAAATGTGTGCACAAAATCAGGTTTCACACCTGTGATAAGGGATTCACAGTCATAAAATGTTTATCTAGAAAATGTCTAAATCGGATAGAAACTTTCACACCTTGTTTCATGACTAAGTCGTGAATGTATGAGTTCACACCTATAAATAAGGAGTCATAGTCGTGAACATCGATACCACAATTTTCTTTTGCTCACACCCATAATTCATTATTTATTTCACGGTTAAGTAGTCGTAAAGCATGTTGTCACACCCATGAAGGATATTTTACGCCCTTCAAGTTTGTGCATCTTATGTAGTAGCTCTCACATCTTGGTTCATATGTAAACACTTATGAAAAACCTTTACGACCGAGAATGGGTATTCACACCCATGAACAACTAATGTCAGTCACTCTAGCAACATTCTAGCATATATTTTAATCATTTACAACAACCATATACTCCATAACCATCAATATTAACTAGAATTACTCATCAAACATCTCAATCTAACTATGTTCATAAAAAATTTCATCATGCATATCAACCCCACATTTTATTATTTAACTACTCATTGATCATTTACATCATGTATTTAAAAAAAATAACACAGAAACATAAAATAATTGTCTTAAGTATTGTTATGTATAAACCTTATATATAAGATGGAGTGAACTAAGACTTTAGCCCTTCAAGCTTGTCATCTCTCTTCATATGGACTTTCAACTCTACCTCCATATCCTAATAAGAAGGAAAAATGTTTCCTTAGCTTTTAGAACCCAACTAAGACTAAGAAATCTTCAAAACTAAGCTCTCACACACATAACATCACAACTCTCCTTTCACTTCTCTCTCTCACTTTACCCTCACAAAACTTCACCCTCAAAGCTTCAACAATGGTGGAAGTAGTTTCTGATGGTAAAGAATATGTTAATTTAGTGTGTTAGGTCAGTTATAGAGGTATGGGAGTAGATTTAAAGAAATGGCAGGAAAAAATATGATTGTCTCACTTGTTTTGTCTGCCCAGGCTTCACGGTCGTGACTCATTTTTATGGGTATGAACCTCTCCTTCACAGTCATGAAGAAACTCTTCATGGTTGTAAAGATCACAACTGCTAACTAAAATCCAATATTTACGGTCATGACGCCTATTGTCACGGGTGTGAAACAACATATTTCAGCAACTCTCAAACTTTCAAAACTTCATTTAAACCCTAATTCTCACTAACCAAGAACATAACTTATAAGCTCTATTTACGAGCGTTACAATACAAGTTTAACACTTGTGAATCCATGCATAAAACTAGGTTTCATGCCCGTGATAAGAGGTTCATCATCATGAAATGCTTATCCAAAAAATGTCCAAATCGAGCATTCGCTTTTACGCCTTATTTCACAGCTAAGTCATGAATTCATAAGTTCACGCCCATAAATAGGGAGTCACGAATGTGAACATTGATACCCCTATTTTATTTTGTTTACACCCAAAATTCATGGTTTATTTCATGGTTAAGCAGTTGTGAAGCATATTGTCACACTCATAAAGGATATGTCATATCTGTGAAGTTTATTTATTTGTATGCAATAACTCTCTTACCTCGGTTCATAGGTAAAACACCTATGAAAGATAGCTTCATGACCATGAATTGGTATTCACGCCTATAAAGTACAGTAAATTATCAATATACAATTTTTTATTTTGATGTAATATGATGAATTTGATTTATCACATGTTATGAGTTATATGGTTATATGAATAATCATATGTGAGTGATGTAAATGAACCTATGAATATGTATTATGATAATGACAATTAATAAAAAAAAGAAATATGATTTAATGTTCAGTTATTTAATCTACGACTTGATATATGATTGATGACATGTCATTAAAGGGGGTACAATACCGTAAGATATATTGATATGGATTATGAGGATAAAGTGGTTTAAGCTTGGTTTGTGAGTGCCCTTGCTAGCAATGATTATTATTACTCAGTCATAGTGGCTGAAACTTGGGTTATGAGTGCTTTTTACTTAAAGGGCTCAAATGAGTATATGTAGTTTATGACCAGAGTGACTTAAGCTCGGGGTTGTGAATGCCCTTATTTTACAACTCGCATTCAGATAGTCATACTTAATAGTCTTGGGCTATAAAAATAACAATGAGATGGTACGTTTTAGGCATAATGAACTATAAAAAGGAATATGATTTGGTTATATATGGTTTGTATATGGATGCTTGTTCATAATCTACAGATCTAGTATGTATGTTAATATGGTGATAAGGTATGTAACGTTTGGAATGTATTTTCATATATATGTTCGCAATGTAAATGACATGAACATGTTATAATAATGGTATGACATTACATATTTGTATGTAGAATTTTTATGCACATATATACCATTAAGTACTAAATTGCTTATTTTATGAGTGTTTTTTTCTATATGCAAGTTTGGAGTTGATAAACAGAGATTGACTGAAGAGTAACTAGCCTTTATAAAGATTAGTCAGTGCAAACCCACATCTAAGGGTGAGTATTACATACATGACATAACTTGATTCTTTTTGTACATATTATTGATTATGGGACAATTGTTGTACATATTTTTTACTTTAAGAATATATATTTGATATTATGAAGTATTTTCTAAAAACAGGGTTGCTATAAAGTCCAAACCTGGTTTTATTATATATGACCTTGATCTTGAAGATCAAGTTATTTTATGATGCATGATTGAAAGTTGATATTTATGTTTAAATATGCTTTTTATTGAAAATGAAATTAAATATCATAAATGTATTTTAAGATGAAAACGATTTTAATTTAACTAGTTTTTCAGTAACTGGTCCTATAACATTCTCCTATATAGTTAGGATTTTCCTAACTATATTGGCAAGTATTACAAAAGCGATATAGGTCTCACACCACTTAAGTAGAACGCCACATAATAAAATTTCCCCTCACACTTAAGTGGGCGGGGTTGTCATACTAGTAACCTCCCTATAAACAACATGCTTCTACATGGATAAAGATTTAGTCATCATATCAGAATCACTATCACTAGTGTGACTCTTCTCAACTGAAATTGTTCATCTTCGGTGCATCTCAAATCTAATGATATCTCACATTAATGTCTTTTGATTGTAAGTGAAATTTTGAGTTTTTACTAAGATGAATGACACTTTAATTGTCACATTACAACACATACTTCTCTTGCTCAAAGCCCAACTCTTTTTAAAAAAATATTATTCATAAAAGCTCTTTACTTTCTTCAATAATTGCAATATGTTAAGATTTAGTGGTGGATAAAGCAATGCACTTTTGTAAACATTAATTGTCAATATACTGCTCCTCTGCAAAAGTATTTAAGTGCCCAAAAGTTGATATCCTGAAATCAATAATGTCTGCCATATTTGCATATGTATACCCATCTAACATAAATTTCCCATCACTAAAGCATAAATAAACACTAAGGTGCCTCTAAGATTAATGCAAGACATGAATGGGTGAGGCTTGAGGAGTAAGTTAAAACGGTTGAAAATGACATGTGTCTGTGAAGAAGGATTAACAACTATAAAATTAAAAAACTAAAAGCCCCAAAAATATAGAAGTGGCAACCATGCTGTTAATGATTATTTGAATCCAACCGCAAATTAGCTATTGGTCATAGAAAAATCAACAATTGGCCCGTGTAATAAAAAAATCGACCTTATAATTTTATCAAATTACATGATGAAGGGGCATTTATTTATACTGGTCCAACAAGGATATATGCTTTCAGTGACAACCCATTACAAAACCCATTAAATGCTGGCCCTACTAAGGTAACAAAGACAAATCTACGACTCATAAAAATATGGTGACATTTTAGTAAATAAGGATTCCTCTGTACATATTATATTTCATATTGTCTTTGATTGGCTAAAGGAGCTACCCATGATTATGATTAGTTACATGTATTGCCCATATAACACTATAAATGTAACACTCCCTTACTCTCTTACTTCACATTCAAGTAAAAGATGTCACAACTATCTATACAGACAAATATGTATATATATCTGTGCATATATTCATATATATGTTTCATCCATGATATATATATATATATACACGCATAAATCCCTGTAAAATAAACATATCAATTTATATAAATTACCATATGAGTATATTCATATATTCCTCTCTACTCACAATTTCATGTATAATACAATATATTCACATATCATATATGCATAGAGCAAACTTTAATTTACATATTTATTTTTATACATATAATCCATATGATCACAACTGATCATAAATATTTACAAACTATTTATATGCATATATAAGCGGTTACAAAAAGAAACTAACCATGTTCAGATGACTGTCACTGCTGCTCTGTTCCATGTAGGACTCACTGGACTAGCAGCACACTCATATAACTCACCGCTCTTAACCATTGTCTTGATACTTGCGCAAGAGGAAAATAAACTCTCTTGTTGAGTTTTAACTCAGTGGTGGAAAAATTTATAATAATGATCATTTTGAAGAGATATATATATATATATATATATATATATATATATATAATTGAAAATTCATTGAAATTCTTTTTTTTTTTTGCATAAAACAATATCTTTAATAATATTTATGTTTATATAAATAATCTGACATAAATATTTTAGGTAAATGAATATAACAGTGAAACTTTTTAGAATATAAATTCATTCATGTGCGAAATCATAAGCATATACTTAAAACGTAACACAACATTTATTCATTAGATAAAAACTTTTATCAAACTCATATATTAAGATGTCATAGACCCAATCCTAGGGAAACAAATGGTATTGTCAATCAACAGAAAAGTCAAGACCCAAGAAATTCACAAGACCAGAGTCAAATCATAACCCCGTAGCTGATCCAAGATAACCACTGAATCGGTAAAATTATATTTAATTATCAAATTTTTCAAAATGTAATATTTCTTCTAATAATGAAAATTTATCCATTTCTTAAAATTAACTTAACGTCGCTCATATTAATTTACGAGTTTAAATTTTATATTTTCTGAAATATACTAGCTTATTATTTAATTTACTCATTTTATTCATTATCTTAATTTGTTTAAATTTTTATTTAGCCCAATAATTAACTCAACTATTTTATTTTCTTGCTTTATTTACATTTTTCACTTAATTCACTAATTGGTTTAATTCTTTATTACTAATTCATAATATTATCCAAATTTCATTTATTAAGTTTTGGTCCAATTTATTTATTTATTATTTATTTATTTATTTTTTTTTTGCTTAACTTTAAACTCCATTAACTTAATTAACTTCCATTTAACATTAATCAACTAAATTTACTTTATCATTGTGGCGCCTCACTTATATATTAGGAATAATTCCATATATATAAGAAGGATGTCACAAGCTTAAGTCGATAATTTGCTCGAATTGAATTTTTTTCATTTTAAATAACTTAATCTATTTGTTAATTAGAACAACTTACCTAAATAGATTAAGTTATTTAAAATGAAAAAAAATCAATTCGAGCAAATTATCGAGTTAAGCTTGTGACATCCTTCTTATATATATGGAATTATTCCTAATATATAAGTGGGGCGCCACAATGATAAAGTAAATTTAGTTGATTAATGTTAAATGGAAGTTAATTAAGTATAGATTAAGTTATTTAAAATGAAAAAAATTCAATTCGAGCAAATTATCGACTTAAGCTTGTGACATCCTTCCTATATATATGGAATTATTCCTAATATATAAGTGGGGCGTCACAATGATAAAGTAAATTTAGTTGATTAATGTTAAATGGAAGTTAATTAAGTTAATGGAGTTTAAAGTTAAGTAAAAAATAAATAAATAAATAAATAATAAATAAATAAATAAATTGGACCAAAACTTAATAAATGAAATTTGGATAATATTATGAATTAGTAATAAAGAATTAAACCAATTAGTGAATTAAGTGAAAAATGTAAATAAAGCAAGAAAATAAAATAGTTGAGTTAATTATTGGGCTAAATAAAAATTTAAACAAATTAAGATAATGAATAAAATGAGTAAATTAAATAATAAGCTAGTATATTTCAGAAAATATAAAATTTAAACTCGTAAATTAACATGAGCGACGTTAAGTTAATTTTAAGAAATGGATAAATTTTCATTATTAGAAGAAATATTACATTTTGAAATATTTGATAATTAAATATAATTTTACCGATTCATTGGTTATCTTGGATCAGCTACGGGGTTATGATTTGACTCTGGTCTTATTCTTATTGAAATCCTAATTTAAAAAAATATAATTAATTAATACTTTGATAAAATATTTATTCTTAATATAATTTAAATAAATAACTACAATTTCTTTAAAGCTAGAACAATACCTCTAAGGACTGTTGGATCAATAACTTTTTTTACACTTACCCAATTTATATGATTCTTAATCCTAATTAAATATAACATGTAAAAATAAAATATACTAAAATTTTAGAATTTTTGAATCTTTACATAATATTTGGTATAATTTTAAATATTGCCATGTTTTCTGCACTTAGGCAGTTTCAAGGTACCCAATTCAAAAATTCATAGCTTTCAATGTGTAACTTCAATTATTCTGAAAATATTTATACAGTTATATAAGTTAATTTTGGAACATTTTTCATGTTTAATGCATTTCCATATTCGGTCTCTAAGGTTCTCAAATATTGGAGGATATATAACTAATTCAACATAGAGTATCAACCCGACCAGTTTAATTGTTTAGCTCATAACTCACAAAATACATGACATTTTAAGGTGAGACTTTCACAGAAATTTAGATAACATAGAAGTAAAACTTTTATGTTTTGAAATTTGGCTACTTCGATCTAAAAATATGTGAAATATAAGGACGAAATTACTAGAACTGCACATGTATATGAAACCAGCTCAATCAAGGAACAATCATAGTTTATTTCAGAATAAATCAACCTACACAAGAGCAATTTATACAAAAATTTGCAGAGACCTCAATAACATATATACCTACAACTTTCATGTTTTACAAAATCTCAGATTAAACAACTAAGATGATCAATTTTTACAAAAGTCGTAGGCTATTTAGTTGATACGTCTCCCTGAACAAGTTTCACTCCAATAAACATATCTTCATATACTCAAAATAATTTAATAAACTTTGGCAGAGAGATACAAAAGACATAGATGAACAACTTTTTATGTTTAACACATCCCCAAATTCGATTCACAAGATAATAAAAAATAGAGTGCAATATCCTGTAAAAACATAACCTAAAGAGTTCTAATAACACAGTAATCATGGAAAAATTATTTCTTACCAAGATCAGATTTATTTGGACTGATTTTTGATACAAATCTTGAAGAAGATGATGAATAATTTGAGCTGTGATATGGAGGAAGGAAAAGGGATAATGGAGAAGAAGGAGAAAAGAGATGAATTTGGAAGAAATGGCCAAAAGAAAGACTTCAACCCCTATTTTCCATTTTTGGTTTTTTTTTTCTGCTGACCATTTTACTGTTTACTTTACTTTTCTTATTCTTTTTTTAATTTATTATTATTATTATTATTATTATTATTATTATTATTATTATTATTATTATTATTATTATTATTATCATCATCATCATCATCATCATCATCATCATCTTCACATATTTTCTTATATATAATATCTTTAATTTTATTTTACCAAAAATATAATTTAATTATGTGGTCTAATTTATTCAAATTCATCATGGCTATCAATTTAATTTATTTTAATTTATAATTTAATCATTTATTCCATCTATTTTTATCTTTATTATCTATCATATTTTTCATATTTATACCACATACTTATTCAAATTAAACTCAAATTAGTGGGTGTTACAATCATACATAATTAGCTTCCAATCCACTTTAAATTTCGGTTAATATAATTCTTAACCCTTTCCTTACAAATTTTTGAAATTAACACTAATCACCGTTATTAATTCATTTTAATCAAGTTAAGTTCTTTGATTTAACCAAATCTTGTTTAGTTAATTAAACTTCTTCTTCATTAATCTTGATTTACATAACATCACCTTATCCTTTTCTATGATTCTTGGCCAAATCTCCAATCAACCATCAAATTACCATTTTCTTAACACAAAGTTAAAACTCATTTCTAAAACACAAAGTTAAAACCCATTTCTAAACTCTACCTCAAGTTCACGGTCTTCATTCCAAAATGGACTCATTACTTCTTCACTTCCAACATAAATCCGAACTCCAACTCTAACAACAATCATTACAAAAAAAATTTTGAAGTTTATGAAAGGAAACATGTAACGCTCGATCATTTAGACACTGATCGCATGTGACCGAATCAGGTACGCCAGATTGATTGGAGTCTAAATCCAGATGTACGAAAAAATAATAATATTTAAGAGAGATTTATTAATAATATTATTAATTAGAAATTTAAAAGTTCAGTGCTAGAATTAGTTGAAATAAAATCACTATTTGGATTAAATGAGGATTATTTTGTAAAAAAAAAAAGAGATTATGAGCTAAATGATGTATTATTGAAAGATTAAAAATTTATTATGGTTCATTAATTAAATTGACCAATAGGAGAAGAGGTTAAGGAGATGTGGGCCCAAAAATGTTAAGCTAAATAAGAAACAAATCTAGAATTTAGAATCTTCCACATTAATGAGCATTAATAAGTACTAATGAGTCATATGCCTAATCATCCATTATAAAATTTATTCATTTATGAGGCATTAATAAATCTTATCTTCTAATCCTTGTCATTGGTGTAGAAGCTTCTTCATTAATAAGGCACTAAAAGCAATTAAAAAAAATCTCATCATCCCTATCTTGTATGGTCGGCCATCTTCTCCACCAAGTTTCTACCATTTTATTCCAAACATAGTTAGCAAAAGAGAGGAAGAGAGGATCTAAAAGATAAAACTCAAGAAAATAAAAGAAGTCACCTACAAAGGGTAGAAGAAAGAAAGAAAAAGGAGGAAAAAAAAGAGAACAAAATTCTTTGGGTAAGTTTTCTTCTTCAATCCTCTTACTTTTTTTTATTAATTGAGATTAAAGTGATGATAATTAAAGTTCAAAATGAGGAAGAAGGGGTTGCCTATGTGATGGTGGGTTGAAACAAAAAGCAATTGGTTTGACGATATGAGATATGTTTGATGATTTTTGATCGTTTTAGGGCAAACCAATGACAAAAGTAGAAGCAAACTTGAGGAAGGGAAAGGAAAGGACAAAGCCGAGGAAAGAGAGAAGAGATTAATAAGGTATATGTTTGTATGAAAAAAATTTAATATGTCAATTTTATTGTTAAATTTTTTGTTAATTGCATGATTAAATGAGGGGTTGTGATGTTATATGTGTTGCTGAAAATTTTATCATGGAGCAACATGCATTAAAAATTCTATAACTTAAGTTATGTAACTCTAAATTTGGTGTTCTTTAATGTTTTGGAAACTTAAGATATATATCTAAAATTTCATGAAGAATATGAGATCTAATTATGAATGTAACTATGTTAAAAATTGACATAAATATGAGACTTGAAATCTGCCTCAGAATTTTTTGGGCATATTTTAGCTTAGCAGTCAGTCCTCAATCAGTCATAACTTTGTCTACAAAGATCAAAATTAGTTGATTCAAAATAAAAATTAAAGATAAGATATGTGGATAAAATTTATTAGAAGACCATTTAATTAAATTCAACCAATAACATGGTCAAAATTGAGATCCAAAATAGAGTCCGAAATCTGTCCAGAATAGGGCTGTTGAAAAAGCTATAGTTTTATATGTAAATTGAGTTGGGTCTTATGATATGAGATGAATGATATTTATATGAGTGATTATTAAGTTATATAATCCATTAAGCCCATAAAAAAATTATTGAGAAAATAAAATTATGAAATAATTGTTTGGTGTATATGTTGACGATAATGAAATTTTAAGAGATTACTTGAATAAATTGAGATAAAATAATTAACCCCTAAGACACCTAGCTGGGACTAGGGTAAATGATAGATTGACATGCCAATAAGGGGTAGGAAAGACAGAGTTTTTTTATATGTAGGCATAAAATACCTAGTTGATTTATGTAGGCATTACATGTGCCGAGTTGATTTATATAGGCACTAAATGTACCAAGTTAATCAATGTAGGCACCACATTGTGCCGAGTTGATTTTGTAGGTGTCAAGAACCAGTTAAGATTTATCGACAGATAATGCCTCATATCCTATTTGATAGTTCTAGTTATTAATGTTAGGGCATAAATTTGAATAAGCAAGAAAAAAAAACAAGATATGATAAAATTTACTTGTTGTGAATAATTATTGAATAATAAAATGAGTAAAATATGGTGATATCAATAATAATAACCCTAGGTATAGTTAAAAATAATATTATGCAATAATATTTGCAATTAACATAATTATCATATGTAAAAAAAATTGTGTACTAGAAATTAACTTGCAAATTAATTTATAGCTAATAAATTTGTGATATTCCTTTTATTTGATTTTAAATGTATGAATGTATAAGATTTTATAAATTGCATATTAAGTTTTTGTTATATAAAGCACCACTAAGTTAGTAGTTTAACGCGTGTAGTTTTTCCACGCGTAGGTATTAAAGTAGTTAGTAAATAAATGATGAAGATGCCAGAAAAAATAAGAACGTCAGATAGTGGATAACAATATTTCAAGATCTTTTTGTTTTAATGTATTAACTTTGTAAAACATATTAGCAAGTTTTATTTTCATATTGTGTGATACTCATATTTTTGGTTTGTAAATAAAATATTAACTAGTAGAATTTTGTATGTAATCTTTTAGAGAATGAAATGGTTTATTATGGATGAATTATATAAATTGGTATAAAGTATATATATATAAAAAATGGGAGACTATATTTTGAATTTATATTCAGATCTTTTAAAATTAGAATATATAAAATGATTGTATAAGCAAGTTAGACAGGAAATTAAGAGTACGATAATACTCCCGTGCTTTGCTACTATTAGTAGAGTATATGAGTGTTACAAAACAAATCTAAATGGTACATAAAAGATAAGAGAGTTTAAGTTCTTGGGTACATGAAAAAAATAAAAATTAAAGCCAAAATAAAATTTTTACGTAGATACTTCCTTCAAACCCTTGACTACCTTGATCTCTAATATGCAAGGTTTCCAAAATTCCAAGTTGCCCTTGGCCGAGTCTTAAACCTCACCTTTCTCCACTTGTTGCTTCAGTTAGATTTATTTAGCATTACCCTTAAGATATTCTTATTGTATTATGATATTATGGCTAAACTAGGTTTAGATTTTTGAGAACTTTGTTGAAAACTATAGAAGAAAGAAGGAAAAACATGACTCGGTTTTGGGAGAGCAAAGAGGGAAGATGAAAGCAGATGAAAGAAGAAGGAAAAAGAGAAAGATGGAAGAAGAAATGAGGGCACGGTTTTGAGATTGAGGGATAAGTGGAGAATTTTCTAGAATAGTTGAATCTAAATTTTAGAAAAAAAACATAACTATGGCCAGTCACATTTTAAGATAGTCATTTAGTTAGTATTCAATTAGTTTTAGTTCGGTTAAAGATTTAATAAATATTGTTTTCTTTTGAAATGGGTGATTGATAGTTTTCACATCAATCAACTCATTTGTCTCTCATTTTTCTTCCTAGCCGAAATTGGCTTTTTCTTTATTATTATTATTATTATTATTATTATTATTCATTTTCTCCACAATTGTTAAATCCATTAATACCAAGCCCGAAATAAATAAATTTTCAACAATTAATTATACCATTGTTTATGAAATAATTTTTTCTACATTTCGGTATGTTCGGTTTTACAATTAGAGTACCAGAGCAAAAATCATATTTTTTCGAGTATTTTTACAGTACTGTATGTTAAATTTTATCTCATTAATTTGATGCCCTAAACAATTGAGTTTTCACACCAAATTGTACATGAGAGTCTGCCTCAATATTTTTTTACGTTCTAGTATATTCCGTTCGTAATTTGCTAACAGTGCAAAAATTGCATATTTTACAACCAGACGTCATTTTCATCGATTTCATAAAAATTTCAGCATTACATATTTAAACTAAAATTTTCTATTTATTCTCGGTCCTAATTTAGACTTCGGTCATATCAGTTCAAATCCGATTGCGCATGAGCACGGTTTTCAATCTGTTCAGCGCATCCGGTAGCGAAACAACCATATCGACTGTGACCTAAATTGACGGACATGACAATAAATAGGAGTGTATTTATTAGTTATAAATTATTTTTTTGCCCACTTTGACATTTATATATTGGTCAATTTAGGTTGTAATTGCTTTATTTTGATAAGTCTTTTTATAGTCTTCAACATTTATTTTTATTCTAGTATTTATTTCCTTTGTCTCTTTTAGTTTTTATTTCTTTTAATCACGTAGTTTCTTGTGACCGGTACCCTTTATCACTCCATCGACCATCTTGCTATATTCCTACATGAACATGCGACTGTGACCACCCTACATTAGTGGTGTTTCTGAGTTGATTTAGTGCTGATTAAATATAACATTCAATCCAATTCACAATTTATGAATTGAAAATGTATTAATGCAATCCAATCTATATATATATATATATATATATATATATATATATATATATAAAATTAGTTTAATCCAAACTACAATTATGGATTAGATTGAATTGGTTTGTGATTTAATTTTATATAATTTTTACTTTTATCTAATAATAATAAAAAAAAAGTCAAATCACACTTTGTTGTTAAATTAAAATAAATCAATGATATTTGTACAAACAAAGATACAACAAACTAAAACAAAGTAAAATTAACATCTATACAAGCCATAATTTTTTTTCATAAAAACGGTATGCATTTGAAATGAGTATTTTTTTTTTGGTTTTATACGTGTGGTAATGCAACAACTTAGTATAAGAAATTAAGATGAATAGTAACTTAATTTGTAAATAGATTCAAGCGTGGATACTAAAAGAAAGAAACAACAAAATTGAAATTGGACGGTTTATGTACACCCTTACCTTACACTATGGGTATTCATAAACTGTCCAACTCGTCTAAACTGCACAAATCCGAACCAATCTGCAATCAAACTATAATTTAATAATTGTAGTGGATTGAATTAATTTATATTTTTTTCAAACCATATTTTGTGGATTTGATTGAATTTTTTATATTTCAATCTGAATAATCTGTGTATATATATATATATATAACTAATATTTTAAATATGTATTTATTTGTAATAATTTTTTTTATATTCCATGATTTAAAATTAAAATCATAAATTTTCAAATATTAGTAGATAAATTATTAATTGAGATTAAAATAAAGCTGATTATGTATTTGATGGAGTCTTATGAACAATGAGTTAAAAGACACAATATATTAGATTAACGATAGCTTAATACTTTAAAATTTTCTATATTTTTAAAAATTGCAAGAGATGTCTTAGCAATTTCAATTCCAATGGTTGCCTCGAATCTACTTTTAACATAAGTGGAAGAATTACTGATAAATTTTGAAGTTTATTGGCTCCTAAAATAGTAGAGACTGTTCAGTGTGCATAAAATTGGTTGTGGTATTATACTATGCCTCTTGACTTTCATGAAATATTCCATGATATAGAAAATTTTTGAAAAAATTGCACAAGATAATGAATTTTTTATTTTTTTTACAAAATTGTAAAATTATCGATTTGATGCACATGTTCTAACATTTATACTTTTTTTAATAGAAATTTTTGTGAATAGTATAATTAATGAAGTTCATTAGATGAAGAGAATGATAACAATGATGAATGGTAAAAGAGATAGACAATATTTTTCAAACTAAATTGAATTTGTGTACATTATAATGGTAAAAGTCATTTTTACTATTTTTTTTATGTTTAATTCAACTTTAAAAATATGCATTTCTTGTGCTTATTTTTGTTGTGAGTTACACTACTGTAATATCACTTCTAATGTTGAATTATTGGTGCTGTAGATTTTTTATCTTAAATGAAATATTTTAATAATTTGTTGTTGCATTATTTTCAAAAAATTTCTGCTATAATTTTTATACTATGAGTTGCTAGTAAGTAATTCATATAGTTGACTACAAGTTTTTTAGATATTATGAATATTTGTAATATATTATTATTATTATTAAATAAAAAGTATATAAAATTAAACCTCAAACCGATTTGATCCAATCTTCAATTGTGATTTGCATTTGATTGATTTTTTTTTTTATATATATATTCACGGATTGAATTGGATTCATAAATTTTCAATGCACAAATTATGAATTTAATTAAATATTGTGTCTAATTTGCACCAAATCAATCTGCAAACACCCCCACCTTACACATTGAAACCAATTTAGATTGATAGCTTATTTGGTCAAAATCTTGTATAAACATACCTATAATCCACTTTCCCGAAACATAATTATTTTTGGACTTCATCATTCGTTGTGAACAAGACTAAAAACCAAGACAAATAATCTACAACACTAATTAAAATCACAACATATAAATTGAGATAAAAAAACTAAGCATATATGAGTAAAATTATTCAAAAAAAAAAAGGAAAAACGTGACAATTTTGATGAAGTACGAATCTGCAATTGGGTAAATAAGAAAGCATGATTATGTTTTAGATTTTATATTTAATTTCCGATCCGATTACAGATTTTGTGTAACCCTAGACAATAATTAATTATGAGTCATTTAATATTATAAATAAAATTTTTAAAGTTATTTAAATTTTACTTTTCTTACTTTTTGAAATGCAAAATCACTAATTAAAAATTTCTTAATAGCCTATGCCTTAAGCCACTATGATAAAACTGTTAAAAGAGAAAAATAGAGGTAAAAATGACAAAAAATGATATAAGAAAAAATATTTCAGATTTTATGTAAAGTTAAAAGTTAGTTTAAACTTATTTACAAAATTAATTCAATTTTCAATATAGTCATTTAAATTAACTAATCACAAATAATTAGCCGTTTAAATTTAATATTACACGTTCAAAATTTAATAAAATAGTAGACTTATTTATTTTCGAAATCCAAGTAGACTTATTTTATTTATATATTTAATGAAAAATTTGAGGATCCCAAAACACTTATATAATTAATGAAAAACTTATGGGACCCTAGGTATAGGCCTTAATATCCTATGTCTTAAGCTAGAGCTACACAAAAATTAACCAAATCAAATCGATCTAATTCAATCTAAACCAAAAATAATGATTTAAGTGATTTCAGTTTGATTATAGTTTTAAAATTTTTATAAATCAATTTTTCAGTTTGATTTTGGATTAAAAATATAAATCTAATAAAACTAAACGAATCAATAATATAGTGCCTCTTTGATAGGTGAATGCTTTAGAATACTATAATTGAGTCAAAATTATTTTACTGATCCACAAATTATATTTTGAATTTTCTAGAGGTTTAAAGTAGTGTATTGATTTTTTATATTTTGGTGATATTTTTGTTGTCATTTTGATAATGATTTTAAGTTAATATTTATCGAATTTTTATGATATTTTATTTATTCATTCATTTATCAAACCAAATCTAAATAGTATTAGTTTGGACATTTATAGTAATATTTAGTTTGGTTAAAAATTAAAGCATTTAAAAATTAAATTTTTTTGCTTGGTTATAAATTTTTGATTTAAATCGATCAAATCGAATCTTAAACTGCTCCTGTTTAATTTATTGGTATAAATAAAATTCTAGCTGAAGATTACCTATTATCAAGGTAAAACATTCCAATTAATATCTAAAATCATAATATAACATTTTATTGGAACTCAATATAATATTGTAAAGAGATTAATTTTAATTGTTTTGATAAATTCTGTATAAATGTTTCACAAATTTTTATCCATTATAATTTTTTTATTATTATAAATTTTAAAATTTAAAAAAAAATAATTAAAAAAACTGTTTATTTACACCCAAAAAGTTCTTAAAAATTCTGTATGGTTGAGCGACACACACCAATATTTTTTAAAAAAATCGGTTTGGTTCAAACCTATTGCATGCCCTAAAATTGCAATTGCAGTGAGGCAGGTTTTGTTCAAGTGGTTACAAACTGATCACATCAATATATTTTAAAAAAAATCGGTTTGGTTCAAACCGATTTCACGCCCTAAATGCACTTGTGGTGAGGCTTGGGTTTTGTTCAAGAGGTTACAAACTGAATTGATCCATTGGTGGAATATTTTGGATTGGATGATGAAGTTCTTATGAAAATGGCTTTGACATGGAAATCGATTCTTCTTCTTAAACTAGTTGCGAGAACCGCAAACAATGGGAATCTCGTGTCTAATCACTTCATTACAAATTCCGCAACTATAACTAGAAGAAGGCCTGAATTTGAGCGCATGAAATTATGTTGCTTTACTCACAATCACAGTGGCAGTGCTGCTACTAGTGGTAATTCTGAAAACAGATACTTGGATTTAACGGAAGAAGAACTCATGAGACAGTGCGAGATGGACACGTTCAAGGCGTCCGGCCCCGGAGGTCAACACCGCAACAAGCGCGAGTCCGCCGTCCGTCTCAAGCATCTCCCCACCGGTATTATTTCTCAGGTCTGAATTAATGGTTTTCTATCTTTTAGTGTAATGCATCCAAATTGCGCCATATGTTTGTTGTTCTGTCTATGTGTCGGGATACAGGCCGTTGAGGACCGTTCCCAGCATAAGAATCGCGCTTCCGCCTTGCGACGCCTCCGCACTCTTCTAGCTCTTAAAGGTATCTGTCTGTTTTTCACGGATTTAATATATGAGAATGTAAACAAAGACTGCATTTTTTTTTCCCTGGTTGATACTTTACTAATCATGAGCTAGTCAGGAACTCTGTGGATCTTAGTGTGTATTCGCCTCCTCAAGAGCTTTGTCAAATTCTTCCTCCCAAGTCAACCATCAGAGGATCAGATTGCGGTCCCCAAATTGGTCCCAACAATCCTAAATTTGTTTTGGTACTGGTTTTTCTTTTTCCTCCATTTCCTCCATATCCCAAATTGAATGCATCTTTTAACTGAAAATGAAGAAGAGCGAATAACTTTGGGTATCATTTTCTAATGGAGGGAATGCAAGCGCTGCTGGATCTTCTCTTTGCAGTTGACGGTTCTGTATCAGAAACAGCAAAATTGCAGGGGTACATAATCTTCATCTTTCTATCCCGCCTCTGACATCGCTCTTCTGAAGAAGAATGATTTTTCTTACTATGAATAAATTAATAAGAGAATAATGCAAATTTAATAAGTTCTTGAATCGGTTGTCATAAATAATGTCAAGAGGCAACTTACTCTATAGGTTTGTATATTATGCCTGCTCCAGTTAGGAATTACTTTGCTTTATATAATCTGTTATTTTCATGTAAAATATCAATTTTAACCATAATTTCTCGTTATGATTCTACCTGAATTTGATCAAAGGGAAACTTTTTCCTTGTTTAGGCTTTGCATAACTGAACTAAATTGTTTGCCTATCATTCAACTCCCACAGGTTAAGCACAGGGGCACTATCCCGATTGATACTATCAGATGACTCTCTTCGCATGGCAGTAAATGACCTGAGGTCATCCAAGGTAGATCGGCTAAATGTTATTAATTTAAGCTGTTGCAATGGTTTACATGCTGTGCTATGTGCTATCTAGTTTCAATAGAAGCAATTGAAACTTTTTCATTTAATAATGGCTTAAATAACAAATCAAGGAACATAAATTGCTTCAAATATGTGAAGTTAAAAGAGTCTAATTAGCTTTGTCTTTGCTTGCATACTACAAATCCACAATGCATTTTAAGTGCAACCTTGCAATCCTTTATCTTGAAAGCAAACAAAACTCTAAATTTTTTCAAGCTCATTGCAATGCTACTTTTCTTAGTTCCACATGGCCTCTTAGCTTTTTTCATATTCATTGTTCGAGTTATGTCTGCATACCAAACTTTAGAGAGTAGGCTCTTCATTCTGCTTATGTATATTGTCAAATGCAGACTTGAAACTACTGACTGATGTGTAATTTGATTATGCAATATCTGGGACTTTTTGTCTGGTAGTAAATTCGTATCCTACTTATCAAAGCAAAAGCAAAAATAGATGACAGTATTTGAGCTTATGAGAGAGCAGATGAAAATATCTTTTCACAGCATTCTTTGTTGTTGTCTTGAGTTAATCTCTCTGAAGACCCCTTTCTTGCCTGCCTTGTGTTGTGCTGATGAATTCCTTGCTTCTGGTTGCTCTATTAACCTGGATCACTTGGTGATATTGCACAATCGACAGAATGGCAAATAGGGTATTGGGTGGATTTACAGGAGCCCATTGTCTTAGAATGCCATTAGAGTTTAACCATCAAGTATTACATAAGTAGATTAAATTTGGGGGTCAAGTCAACATTTTGTTGCTTATTCTCATGAGTTAGCTCCTCTTTTTGGGAGATTCAACCTATTTGCCAGTAGGTTGCTAATTGGATGACAGCTAGCAAAGGACAAGAAATGAGGCTGAAGAAAGAGAAATTCCTTCTCATTTACGTCCACTCTCTGCACTCAAATAGCTGTTTTCAGGCTTGAAAAGAAGTAATATAATACATATAAAGTTGTTTCGTATTGGTGGAACAAAGGTATTTTCCCTACCTGTGTTCACATTACTCGTGCCTTTACTTATGGGTGATTGTTCATAATGCTTGAGGGTTGAGCTAGGATGCTAAAAGACGAGTCTTGACGTGGTTAAAAGTCAAAAAACTAATATAACATTATGAGTCATTCATCCTAACTCCTTTGTCCGAACAAGAAAGAACTATTCTGCTGGGAAGAAGCTTTCTCTCAGAAGTTATATGTAGTTTTTCTTTCAGCTTCTAAAAGACAGTACCATAAAAAGGGGAATGTGAATGCTAATGTGGTATATAATTTTGGAGCATTAAGATTGAAATCTAATTAGGTTCAGGGAATTGTAGGAGGAAAATTGCCAGGAGAGTGAGCATAGAATTGAGAAGACTTGAAGAAGATGATTAGAGACATCAAAACTAGGTAGTAAAGGAAGAGAATCCTTTATCAGGTGCACAAGTTGGCTCAATCAAAATCTATTTGTCTTCTTTCCTTTTGACATATAACAAAATAATTGCACTTGATATAAGGTTAAAAAAAAAAAAATAAACTGTAATTTAGGTGCCTTTGATTCTTGTCTCAGAATGGAAGTATTTAAAATGGCATTTATATGCCCATGTGTTTTATTCAAAAGAGAGAACATCTAGTAGTGGAAGAAGACTCCCCATTAAAATTATTTTCAGTGATTTACTTAGAGAAAATAATCTCTTACCCTTTTCCTTTTCTGCACATAGACTAGGTGCTTGGCTCCTCTTCAAGTAACTAAAACGAGTTTTTCCTTAATTCCTTTCATGAATTCCTTGATTTTGGTTCTATTCCATAGTGTCATTGTTTCTTTTCTGATAAAATACTTGACAAGGTTTAAAATGACAAATTTGAAAGAGGAACCTATTACTTCTTGTGATGAAACTAACATTATTCTAGATGATCATTCATTTGCATGAGAAGAATCATGTGTAATTATATCACTGAATTTTAATTCCCCCGTGTTGTAATGCAATTTCCTGTACAGTTTGAGTTTTTTTATTTTTATTTTTATTTTTTTATCTGCATTTTAAAATAATTCCTTATTTGAATAATTAGTCACAATTATTTTTTTCCCTGCCTTTTGAAGGCAAAGAGGTAGAGTAATTTCTGTAATGCTTTTGCAGGGTATGAAGCCTCTAAAGTAAGACTTCTGATTGCCAAGTTTGACAGCTATGCAACAAAAAGTGACTGCAAAAAAACTGCATATCTATTGGCATTTGCATTTGCATTTTGAGTTCCTTGTTATTAAATAAGAAGAGCACAGCATTTGCTTAGGGCATTATTTTATGCCCGAAACAATGACAGTTTGAATGTCTTTAAGCTGTTAGACCTACCTATTTATATGATCTATAACACTATATTTAATGGCTAATTGTCAAAATTATTCAGACGTGTAATGCTTTACCTTTAATTATTCGGCTGTCAGGATCATTTTGCTGGTAGTAATGCACCAAAATTCATGAACTAGCAGTTTCAAATTTGTGGTCGGAGTACCGATCTCTGATTATTTTAAGATAGAATTTAAAAAAATTCTAAATTTTGGGTTATTTGAAAAATAGTTCTAATTTTGGATAGAAAAATTGAGTTAGCGGGGACAAATGGTTGTGCTGATTTTTTTTTAAATTATTTTTAAATGTAAGGGTAAGTAATATGTCCATGGCCAAACAGCTAAGACAAAATGAAAGAAGGATTTTCCATTTTTCACCTCCGTGTAACGCACAATGTGCAGGTCATGATGGAAAAAATTACGATAATAAAGTCGCTTTTGCTTACACTCTCACGTGGGTGGTCATTACACAAAGTTGAGCATGTATTGCATTCAGGTCAAAGTTACAATTATTTTTCCCCCACGTTTTGATTAAGTCTACTAGAGGCTAAGCTTCTCTACCTTGGCAGCAGAAATCCATATTGCGAGCGGCTTTGGCTGAACTAATCACGGGACATGGTTATAATTTACAAATTTGATATGAACATCTAAAAATTGGAACGTTATGTTCTTTTCGTAGAATGTGTTCCTTGACCCAAATTGGTTATATATATATATAAACTATATAGTTCGGACACGAAGACTACCACTAAAACTGAGAAACGATTGAAAAATGATATTTATAAAAAGCATACGATCCGGATAGATGGGAAAAAATATAAATATTAAAAATATATGAATAAATTTATAAATAATTAAATTTAAGAAATATAATTACAAGTTGTTATTTTTATATAAAATTAAACAAAAATAATATATAATCGAATATATTGAATAATAATTGGTGTCATATAAAAGTTTTAGATATTTTAAAAGTGGAACAAACTTATTTTTAACTTAAAAGAAATATATTCCTAATTTTTTAAAAAAATACAAAATGTACACATGTTATAGTTGGAATGTTCGTGTTTCATGGTATATATATTATATATAGACAGTAGTGCTCTGAATGATAATGCCTTTATCAGTGTTCAGAACTACTATCAATAACTTCTGTACAATAGTGTTTCAACACTTGGTCTTTATCAACCTAGAACAACAGAAAAAGCAGAGGTTGGCTGCCAGTAAGTTATCACAAACCCTCGCTTCATTATTGTCCTTCAAGAATAGTAAACAAAATAGGCCAAGTGGCAATCAAAACCACAAATTAGTTCTTCCTCCTACTCCTACAGTTTTTCTGATTTTGCATGTGTTTGCTTCCTCCTCTGTCCATCGCAATCCTGCATCAAAGGCTCACTAATCATGAACATCAAGTTTCTGGCTAAGGTATTAATTGAAAGCAAAATCTAAAACCTCCATCATCACAAGGTGATTAGTTTCAACAACTTTTAATGGGCAAAATACAATATTAAGACCTTGAACTTTTTTTTGTTTGTTGTTATTGACCCCTTGGTATTACTATTTTGACTTGTATCCAAATTAATAGTCACGCTAAATTGCACTCTCATCATTGAGAGAATGTGAAAATTTATAGGTTTTAGGTTTTAGCTATAATAGCAGTTCATCCGCTACTGGGTCTTTCCTCTTGGCTTGCTCATAATTTTTATGGAGTGATTTATTTCCTTTAGTATTTCTTTGTGAGTTTTTCTCACCTCGTTCTATCAATTTTTTTTTTCTCTTTTCTCCCTCTATCGATCACTATTGTGAGCACAATTCACTAGTGTTATGCAATCTAGAGCTGACAATTTTGGACACGACACGATTAAACGACACAAAACGATACAGACTTAACCGTATATGAATATAAGTTAAACGGAAATGGGTCATAACCGTGTCAACACGTTTGCGATACGAAAAAAATTTTGTCATAAACAGATTTTACCTGTCTAACCTGTTAAGATACGATTAAAAATATGTTATTTTATAAATTATAAAGATATGACTAATTATTTTAGTTTTACTCAAAATTCAAATATATATTATAATATTATAAATATATATAATACATATTTATATATGAATGAATGAATTAAATTAATTTAATTGAACTTCTATATATTTAATTGGAGTTTAATTAATTAAATTAAAATTATTAATTAAATGTAAATTGGTTAAATTGAGATTCAATTGATTAAATTAAATTTTTAATTTAAAATTCATTTCTATTCGTGTATAATCGTGTTAAGTAAAATCGTGTATAATTGTGTCGTGTCATATAAAATGTATACGTTTAAACACATTAAGTAGATCGTGTCTAATCGTGTCATGTCGTATAATTTATACATGTTAAGTTAATCGTGTTAACACGGATTTTAACCGTATCGTGTTCGTATTTCAAATTTTTGACACTATTAATTAATCGTGTCGTGTTTATATTTGATATAATCGTATCATATTCGATTGAAACACGATACGATTAGACACGATACGATACGAATTGTCAACCCTAAATTGCAACCTTTAATTCTCGAATCTCAATTTGGACAAAACTATTAAAAGAAGAGTGCAATAGAGACAAAAAGACTCAATAGGTCGAAATGGAAGTACAAGAACTTAATAGCAAACAAATCAAAGCATAAGAACTTTATATTGCATTTGCCTTAATAAGTTTGTTTTTCTATCTAAACTCTTGTTTTTAAGTGTGAAGTGTCCCACCAAGATTGCATTAGGAAAAACTAAAACCACCATTGAAAAAACAAAATTACAGAAGATAACTTTTCAAGTAGAGCTCTCTAAGCCTCATCTAATTTTCAATATCAGTTTAGGCAAGAGAATCTGAATAGGACAATGACTTCAAGCAACAAGACAAGGCAATTATTGAAAGATTAAAAATATGATCCACAATTGTCACAAAAAGATACAATTACTACACATCAAAAGTAAATATTTTAGAAAGAAAAATACCATCATCTTCAATCACTCTTTCTCCTGAAAGAGCAACCCTCTGTTAGCCTTGCACATCCACCCGTTGGTTGGCATAAAACTGTCTAGCAATTCCCACATACCACCACCGTTTGTGAGCGGCTGAACACCGTTGTTCTGCCACCATTTTTATCAAATTTTAGTTTTTCATATATAGATTGATAAAAAAAAAAAACAAAAAAGATGGCTAAAATATTGAAGGAAGAGTCTGAAACTTACATGTTGAAGCAACCTTGGCATTTAACATCCTGCAATGCATCAAATATTTGATTACATCAAACTTTTTTTCTCCTCTAATTAATCTCACAAATCAAAAATCACAAACTTTTAGAAATCGAAAGTACCACGAAAAATGAGTTGGGAGACTGCACTAGGCCCTTGAGCTTGTGCTTCCTCTTCTCTAGCTCGGCCGGAGGGTTGATCACATCGATGTCGTTTTGAAGAACCTTAAAGCAGGAAAATGATGTGATTTTAGGGTTTTTTTAATCAATCTCTTGTACTTTCAAAATTAATTTTCTAAGTGGTATTGGACGAAATTTGTTTACAGAAATAATGTCCACTGACCCAGAACAGAAACATGTTTCGTTTTTTTTTAATGCTCAGCTTTTTTGCTTCGTTCACATATTTTTAAATTCTACCCAGTTTTTTTTTTCTTTATAAAATCTGCCCAGTTTTTTTTTTTGTTCATTCACACATTTAGCAAGAAAATATTTAGCCCACATACTCTTGATCTTTACGATTTATGGTGGATGGCAATCTTAATTAATTTTCCATTTAAGTCGATTCACTATTTTTGATAAAATTTATGAATCAAATTCTTAAATTCTAAATTTTAAACCGTAAATCTTAAACCCTAAATCATAAATCTTAAACCCTAAACACTAATAAGAATCTCATTGTTTTTCACGTGATCACACGAAAGAAACATATTTGCATCAACAGGCTCCTCAAACTGTGGAATTTTCAAGCGACTTGATTTCTATGCATCAAAATTCATAGAGAATATGAAACAAACGTATGACGGCACAAAGACGAGAAACTAGTGCAACAATTGTCTCATGAAAATGTGCAACGTATGAACAATTGTCAACAGGCCATGCATATCACGGTTCAAAGGCCATCAGCTTGTGGAACAGGTGGACATAGACACAAATAAATATTTTAATATATATATATATATATATATATATATATATATATATATATATATATATATATATATATATATATATATATATATATATATATATATATATATATATATGTTTCGGCCTTTTCAAGTAATATAGATTTTGGAGTTAATTTCGTTTGTTTCAGAACCTCCTTTTAATGTTTATCCTTAATTAGAAATCTAGTTAAACATTAAAGAAATCTAATTTTAAATATTATGTACAATGAATATATTTTAAAAAAATATATAGTGTTTAGTATTTAGTGATAGGGTTAAATGTTAGAGCTTAGAATTTAAGATTTAAGGTTTATGGTTTATAATTTAGGATTTAGAGTTTAGAATTTAAGATTTAGGAAGGTTAAGGGTTTAGAGTTTAAAATTCATAGTTTAGATTTTATGATATAACAGGGGTTTAGGGTATGATATATTTAGGATTTAGAGTTTATGATTTAGGGTTTAAGTTTTAGATTTTAGCATTTAGGGTATGGTAGATGTATGTAGTTTATTATTTGAAAATTTTATGAGAAATTATATTTGTTACTTATGAAAATAAAAGTAAAAAATTATATAGTATAAATAATAAAATGTATTGTTAACAATTATATTAAAAAAATTATATTGGTATAATAAGGTTTATACTTTTATCAATATAAAAAATTATATGGTATAATATATTTTTAGTCAGTTTTATGAGTAAAATTGTGAATACAATTTAAATGAGAATTTATAATTAACAAATAATAAGGTGTATTGTTAACAATTAAGAAAAAAGGGGTTGTTTAGTAACATTCTTTAATTATTATTTTTTAAAATAATTAAAGAAGTATTGAATATTTTCTTATTTTTATTATTATTTCTTGTTATTTTCATTATATTCATATATTTCTTATCATATTTCTCTGTTATTTATCTATTTTCATTATTTATATAAAAACACACAAAAAATTTAGCCAATTATAAATATTTTTAGAGAATTTTTAATAATTTTAGAATATTTACTTAGCTTAGTCTTTTGTTCTCCAGTTTAATTTAACTCCACTCAATTTATTAATGTAAGTAAATTAATTACTCCTTTCTATCCCATTTTGATAGGCTTATTTATATTTTCACATAGATTAAAAAATATAGTTAATAAAGTTATTAATATATATTTTAACTAATATAATCGGATATTAGGTAGAAGTATTATTAAAAAAAATTAAATAATAACTCATATTTATTCGTAAAAAGATATATTAAATAAGGATATAATAGAGAATTAACACATAACCGTATTTTTAAGAAAGAAAATGAACTACCTTTGAGACGAATAAAAAAAAAAGAGAGTAAGCCTATTAAAATGAAACACATAAAGTATTTGATTTCAAGTTATCCATACTTAAATAAAATATGGCTAATTATACATGATTATATATCATTTTTCTTGTATTTTCCATATTTAATTACTCAAGCAAAGAATGAATAATTCTAAATTGGTTGATTTACTTTTCCAAACTCTACCTAACCTTTTGTTTAACCCCTATTAGATTTTTATAATAATAGGTACAGAGCTACTCGTTTATGAAATTATTCAAATTTAATTCTCACAATTTAAACTATTACTTCTATTTTAATTATTTTTCGATGAAGTAGAGAGCTTTTTAACCCCTCAAATAAAATTGGATTATTTTATTAACACATCTAGTCTCTTTGCACACATGTACTCCTTCCTTCTATTACCTTACTTCACTGTGCCTTGCCCCTTTCCAAAGAAAAAAATTAAATTTATCTTTTTCTTTTTGAGAGTGATTCAAATTAATCTTTTAGCACACTTGCATTATGGCAGATCCAAAATAATGTTGCTTTCATGAGTGCCCAAAATTCATACGGTAATTAAATTGTTTGCAGGATAAATTTCATTTGAATGGCTTGCCTTTTCTTACATACCTCTCCTGCAAAGCATCAACAATTGCAGTCCAAGGCAAGTGAGTATATACTTCTGTCCTTCGGGACCCGAACTTGATCCAGGAACAAATGTTATTCATCTGTCCTGCTGTGCATCAATGTACGTGTGTATACATAAATATCAACCTACAGCAATGCTATGGTCCAATCCATAGTTTCTCAAGTGAAGTGTCATCTCTTGTAGCAAATGATGTAACTCTCCACTTTTGGGGTGAGATTTTTCACCCTTACGAAATTCATAAACCATACCGTCAACTTCAATTGAACTACAACCTGGAGTCTTCTTCAACTTTTTTTGTTTCATTTTCTTTCTCCACTTCAATGCGTCCTTCCACCTATTTGCTGAGGAATATATGTTTGACATAAGTATATATGCACCATCCCTTTCAGGTTCAATCTCCAAAAGTTTTTCCGTTGCACTTTCCCCAAGTTCAACTTTCGCATGGATCTTACAAGCTCCAAGAAGTGATCCCCAAACAAAAGCATCAGGTTGAACCGGCATCTTATTGATGAATTCTACTGCCTCACTGATTAATCCAGCTCGACCCAAGAGGTCAACCATACAGCCATAATGCTCTGTTTGAGGTTCTAGGTTGTAAAGCCTTGACATGTTCTCAAAATGTTGTCGACCTTCTTCTACCAGTCCTGCATGACTACAAGCTGAAAGAACCCCAACAAATGTTACTTTGTCTGGCTGTATGCCGTTTCTTGTCATCTCAGAGAAGGTATCCAATGCTCTCTCTGGTTTACCATGCATTGCAAAGCCTCCAATCATGGCAGTATATGAATAAACATCTCTGCATTTCATAGCATGGAACACCTTGAAGGCTTGGTCTACGCTTCCACACTTGGCATACATATCCACTAGAGCGTTCCCAATATAACCATCCGCCTTGATCTGATTTTTGTCAATATAAGAGTGCACCCACTTCCCCAGCTCCAGCACTCCAAGATTAGCACAAGAATTCAACACACCAACTAAAGTAATGGCATCAGGCTTGAGACCCAGATTTTGCATCTTGCGGAACACTTCCAGGGCCTCTTTGGATTGTCCTTGCTGAGCTAACCCTGATAACATGGAGTTCCAAGAAACAACATTCTTAACAGGCATTTCATCGAACACTTTACGAGCCAGGTCAGGCTCGCCACATTTGAAGTACATATCCACCAACGCATTGCCTAGGAATACATCAGAATGGAAATTGATTTTGTAACGATCCATATAAGAATAAATCTTCTTACCCAGTCTCAAATTTCCCATTTGAGAGCAGGCAGAAAGAACAACAACCAAAGTCATCTCGTCTGCTTTCAAATCCATTCGAAAGAATGCATCGATGGCTTCCGATGGACAGCCCATCTTGGCATATCCTTGTATAAGAGTAGTCCAGGAAATCAAATCCCTGTGAGGACAGTGATCGAATGCCTTCTCAACAGCATCGATGACTCCACACACAGCATAGAGTCTCATCAGAGTATTGTTGACATAAAGATTTGAAGCAAGACCCATTTTCACGGAATGGGCATGAATCTGCTGGCCCTCACTCAAAGCCTGGGATTCTGAGCAGACTTTGAGAAGATAAGGAACTGTGTAAGTGTCAGGAAGGAGGCCTTTTAGCAGAATTTCACGATAAATTCCAAAGATATGCCTGAAGCTATTCCTGGATGAAGTGGACAGTGATTGGATGATAGCATTAAATATGAAAAGTTGGTCTATGTTTTGATCGCACAGCAATCCAAGGGAGCAAGCATAAGACAGGTTTTCTCTGCTGCCAACAAAATCACAATTCTCAAAGAGGGACGTAACTGTAGAGCAAACTAAGTGAAGCGGGAGAGGCTTTGCTTTGGATTTGATGATAAAGGCATGAATTTGTTTGAGTTCTGGCAATGAATTGCACGAGTCCAGAGTAGAAAGCGGAAGGAATCCTTGAGAATTAGTCAATTGGAGAGAGGAGTTTACGATTTTATCCGTTTTGAGAACGGCTAAACAGCGTTGAAGCATGATTGATGATAATGCCGATCCAGCTAGCTACGCCTTTGAGAGAGCCTAAACTAAAGAGGCGGGGTAGAGCTAGGCGTATGCACGGATGGGCTTGGGCTCTGTCCCGGTCAAGCCCAATGACAGAAGAGCATGGTATATATACGCACATGAAAATCCCGTGCGTCTGGGGACAATCGCTCTCTTGGTGAACCTGCAGCTTTTGGTCTAATGAGAGAGCGCGTGAGACGGAAAGACTGGGATTCTGCAACTAGTGAAGCGCGAGCTTGCTAATTGCAACTTGCAAGGCAATTTTCGGTTATTGTTATTGGTTTGGTGAATAATCGAACCCTAATTGTTTCAATTGCTTGCAAAAATGGAGAATCCTGAGAGTGTTGCGGCGAAGGTAAGTTAGTATCTTTGTATTCACTCTGTGCTTCTCATCCTTCTTGCGGGCTCTCAATTTTATTTTATGTGAAATTTAAATTATAAGGATCAAGCAACTGTTGCTGCTGTGGTTGATAAATACAACGTTGAAGCCGCGGAAATTTTAGCCAATAATGCACAGGTCTGAATTTGTGAACAATTCTATTTGTTTTTATTAAACTTTTTTTCTTCTCTTTTCCTCTAGCTAATTTGATCTCTCTCTCTCTCGCTTTTTCTGCATTTTGAAAAATTCAGCATTTGCCTATTACTCAGGCAGCACCAATATATGAGCAACTCCTGTCATTGTTTCCTACAGCTGTGAGTTCCTTTGCCTGCCTTGCGCTTTTTCTAATTGAATTAGCAGAATTCTTTATTCTCTATGCCAATGCACTTGACATCCTTTGTCCCAACAACTGAGTGCTTTTTTTTTTTTTTTCAAGTTTTATGTTCTTTCTTTTCCATTTATAATCTCAATGGCTGGAGCAGACAGAGACATATGTACCTGTCAGGAATATATCATGTTTGGCTTAGCTCCTGTTTTTAGCACTTATTGATGTTGAACACAGGTCTCTCATATTTCTTTCTCAGTCAGTGTTCACAATAATCACTTTGCTGGAGAGAATCTTTTCTGTTCTCTTATTATAGGCAGTTCGTTTAAATTACTTCATTTATATTCTATATGGTTTTGTGGTTGTTCTAACATTAATTATGAGTATGATACTTTAAAATATTGTTTACCTTTCTGAAGCTATGCCGCGTTCTTTCTAGGCAAAATTTTGGAAGCAATATGTGGAGGCATATATGGCTGTGAATAATGATGATGCTACAAAGCAAATATTTAGCCGGTGTTTATTGAATTGTCTTCAAGTTCCTCTGTGGTGTGTTTTTTACTTCTATCCTATTATTTTACGATTGAATATATCCATTGGGTTTCATGTGGAACTTGTTGTAGTCTGAATTTTCACTACTCATTGATGCAAAGTTCTTTGTTTTGTTATCCAAAACATATATCTACATTCTGTATACCTGCCTTAATTCTGCACCCAACAGTATTTCCCCACTTGTAGTATTCCTCCTAATAAATAATAGAACACTTTGACTGAGGCTGCGGCTCTTGCAGTTTTTAGGGGATCCTCTGTTCATCATTGCTTCCTTTTTTTTTGCATGATAAGCCAGAAGACTTGCAATATTTCATTTTTAAATGAATTGGTTATGATACTGCTATTGATCTCAAATTAATTTCCGCAAAATGTATAGAAAAGTCTTTGGCTTTGATTGTAACTAACATTTTTGAGAGCCTGTATGAAGTTGGATAAACTTTAGCTACAGTGAAGTTAAAACTAAAGGAATCAAGTTGCCAATCTGACTTGACGGTAGAAAAGCAGTCCAGCCAGGAAAAGGAAATAAGTGAGCAACTAAAGTGGTAGAAAGAAGAATGGAGCCATAGGGAACAATCACAGCAGTAAGGGGAAGTGGGGAAAGATGTATCCATGATTGTAAAAGTATGGGAAAGATGTTGCAGTTTGTCTTAATTACCATGCTTGTCAAAAGGGCACATTGATTTTTCTCCTTCCTACTCCTTTTAAGGCGCTAAGCAAAGAATCTCTTTTTTTTCACCATTGTGTGTTGTCAAAGAACAATTGAATCTAAACAGCTTTTGTCTCTGGCTTTTCCTTTGATTTTCGCATCATCATTTTGCTAATTTTTGTTATATATTTGTTGGAAAAGTATATTGCAGTTTTCTATTATATTTTAGGTTCATGTTATTTAGGAATTTTTGGCTGGAGAGGAGAGAATTGCTAAGATTTTTAAGAGCAAATATATGGCTTATAATAAAAATGGAATAAAATAGTTTTCATTTTGTATTTTGTTTGCATTTTTGCTTTAGAGGCCTTAATGGGATATATGTAGCTGACATGCAATTAGACTAGAGAGCATTGCTTATGGGATTACATGTGGTTTTAAGTTCATTTTGTTGACATTTAGAGTACATGCAATTAGACTAGAGAGCATTGCCTATGGGATTACATGTGGTTATAAGTTCGTTTTGCTGACAGTTAAGAGAAGGTATCTCACCCTCATCTTTGTATCTTTCCTTATTTTCTATTGCTACAAAATCTTTAATACAAAAAAGTTGTTGACTTCTGTAGGCGCTGCTACATTCGATTCATTAGAAAGGTCAATGAGAAAAAGGCCATAGAGGGCCAAGAAGAAACAAAAAAAGCTTTTGATTTTATGCTAGGTTATGTAGGTATGTTTCTCATGGTGACACTATCTGAAGATTTTGTTTTCATATTTTATCTTGGCGTTTTATTTTTAGTGTAATGAAATATTTAATTCGGCTTTGAGTAGGATGTCCTCTAGATATCCTATTCAAAAAATCCCATTCCTATGTTATTTTTTAGGTAAATATATTTTAATTTTTTTTGAGAAATAGGTAATTATATTTTAATAGTAATTGTGGAATTTATGCTAAAATTATAATCATTGTCACCTTGATTCTTGATATTCAATTATGAAAATGTCATAAACTTTTTGAATTCCTTGAATACCAAATAAGAATTTGAATATAATCCAAACAATTGTATTTCATTTCTATTTTCAGAGCCAACCAAATATGACCTAAGATTCTAACTGAAATTGCAATAAAATTCTTTACATAAATTCTAGCTTGGAACATATTCCAAAACTAGATCTCCATTATGCTTATGAACCTGGAACAAATCTCGAGAACTGATGGACTTCAGGTTTCTTGAATATACGTTTGATGATTTTTTATCTTCAAATCCCATAAAATATCCACGGATGTAATATAAAAGGAATGGCATGACAAACCTGCCTGATATTACTCTCTTCTCTCAAACAGGGAACTAATAACTGAGTGGGAGTGCTCTAATATCTCTTTATTTCTGGTGTGTGTGCTACCAGGAGCAGACATAACATCTGGGCCTGTATGGATGGAATACATAACCTTTCTAAAGTCACTGCCGGTTTGTTGAATTTCTGATCTATGTTTTTGTGCTGTATACAGATTAATGGGGTGGCATTTTTCTGCTGTATAGCCTTTTCATATATAATTTATTTTATTATTATTGATTATGATAATCTATCATTGTCTCTTAGTGTGAAATGATGTTACAGGCCCAAAATGCACAAGAAGAGTCACAACGTATGACTGCCATACGGAAAATATACCAAAAAGCTATTGTTACTCCTACACATCATGTTGATCAACTTTGGAAGGACTATGAAAATTTTGAGAACTCTGTTAGCCGGCAATTGGTACTATTTTTTGATGTGAAGTATATGATAAAAAAATATGGATACATGTATGTTGTTGTGTGTGTGGGTTTGTGAGCACACATGTTGCATTACTGCAATCTGATTGTTTGTCTTAACCAGGCCAAGGGATTGTTATCTGAATATCAACCAAAACATAACAGTGCTAGGGCTGTCTATAGGGAGCGGAAGAAATATGTTGATGAAATTGATTATAATGTGCTTGCTGTACCACCAACTGGCTCTTACAAGGCAATTTCTGATCGCTGTTTGAATGTTGTGATTTTTTTTCCCTGATTCTGTGGTTATTGGTCATTTGTGTATAAAATTACTTATTTCTGTTATTTATTTTACTATTGGTCTGTGCATAGATAATGATAAAGTTTGTGAACTACTAGACAACAGGCTGCTTTCTATTGAAGTGTTTCATTTCATTTTATTACTATTTTAATCTTATCTTTGATATTCCGCTTAACCTCTCAGTAAATAACATTTGGGTAACTAGGAGAGTGATTGGTGGGAGTGAATGTTATCATAGATTATGAGATATTGAGTTGGCACTTTGTTAATTTGTTCAGACTTGAAAGAGGAATTGGTTTTCAATTTTTTTTAAACAATTTTTCTTATAAACCTAGTTCTTATTTTATTGGATACTTGTTCTGTGAAACATCAATTTTAAAATTAAGAATAAATTGAATCATCCTCATTTTACAAGCTTACCTAGAGGATGATTTTTGTTTCTAATAAAAAATTCTTATTGGAAGTTTTGCCTCAAATATAATATGGATCTGCTGGAAAGGCATGGTATGGTTAGAGTTCCTTTATTGTTTCATACTTGTTAACTTCCTCGTATTATACTTTGACCAGATACGGAGGCCTGCTTGGGAATTAATTCTTTTGGTTTTATAAAAAGTTCTGACTTCCTTGGTTGCATCTTTTTGGACAATAAGTAATCTTTTTTCTTAGTTTTACAGGAAGAGCTGCAATGGATGGCTTGGAAAAGATATTTAGCTTTTGAAAAGTAAGAAATATAGCATTTTTTTAATATTTGTTTTATCCTCATAGTGTTGATCCTTCGCTCTTGCCCCCTGTTCTGCTCCTTTTCCCTCCTCCACAGAGAAAGAAAATAGCATTGATGATACTGTCTCCACCGACACTGCTTGTTGGGGCAAAATATAGTTAATGTGTTGGTTTTGCTGGCTAGATTAGCATAACTTAATACTATATGTCTTTATATCTTGACCATAGGATGAACGAATACTGCCAGAAACACCAGTACTGAATCAAATGAAATGTGTGAATGGCTTAAAATTTTCTCTATAGCAAATAAATCTGGGTTTTTGTCATCATGTGGACATGATTCTTATTGAGCCTAGTGTTACGTCCCGCTCAAATTATCCCTCAAAATCCAAAGAAATAGCATTGGAAGGTGCTGGAAGGCACTAGAATATTCTAGAACATGCTGGATGGTTCATGAAGTATGTAGAAGTCCCTAGAAGCTTCTGGAGCATCCTAGAATTTGCATGAGGGAATTAGACAATCCTAGAAGACTCTAGAGTTGGCTAGACTTGACTAGAAGGTCCTAGAACCTTATGGCATGTTGTAGACACTCTTGTACATTCTAGAATTGGTATGATCTAGAAACTTGTGGCATAACCTTAGGCTTGGTGTCACACTATAAATAGGCCTCTTGGCCTTCATTTGTAGCATCCTTGGAAATCTTGGGAAGTTGTAAGATAATCTCTCTAGAGCAATACAAAACATTCTTCACAAACTCTTTTGTGTTCTTGTTTTGCTCTTGAATCCTTTAAATCTCTAAGTCCCTTTTCTATTATCTTTGGAGTGTTTTGTTGGGTTGGAAGGCATACTTAGTGCAACGGACCGTGCTAAGTGCCCCACGATTGCTAGTTGAAGTCTAGGGTCGTGACAGTTGGTATCAAAGCTTTGGTTTGAAACTATACTACCCTTGGCATAATGAAGGTTACTGCCCTAGCTACACCTAGTGTGGAAGTTCCACCAATGGAGCATGGTTGTGAGGAAGTTCGAAAACCACCATCTAAAGAGTCTCGAGCCAAGTCGAAAGACATGATTTCTACCTTGGAAGCACGTGTTGGGAGTGCTCAGGACAGCTTGGGGGAGCTGTTCGACCGAGTGGACAACTTGGAGGAACGTTGCAGCGGCTTGGAGGCCGAGGATGTGGAGATCCATGCAGCGGTCAAGATGTCCCTCAACGAGCTAGATAGTGGGTTAAGGCAAGAGATTGATGGGTTGAAGGACGAACTTGCCAAGGTACGTGATCTCTTCCAAAGAGAAATTTCCAATGTGTTGCTTAGAGTTGAGGATATGGGTAGTGATCTAGCACTATGTAAGCGGGCTATGGCCTCGGAAACTAATACGACCACCATCATTGAGGCCAAGAAAGTGGAAATTCCCAAGCCAAAGACCTTTAATAGTGCTAGGAATGCTAGGGAAGTTGAGAACTTCCTATGGGGGCTGGAACAATACTTTGAAACTACTGGCATAACGGACCATGCCAGCAAAATCCGAACTGCTGCCATGTACCTGTCCGACACTGCTATGCTGTGGTGGAGACGAAGGCATAGAGATGTGCAACATGGGGTATGCACAACTGACACCTTTGAGGACTTCAAAAAGGAGTTCAAAAGCCAATTCTTCCCTGTAAATACTGAAGAAGAGGCGAGGGGCCGACTTCGACGACTAAAGCAGACGGGTAGCATAAGGGAATATGTGAAGGAGTTCACAACCTTACTGCTAGAAGTCCCTGACACATCGGACAAAGATGCATTATTCTTGTTCATGGACGGTCTCCAATCGTGGGCTAACCTTGAGCTCAAGCGATGTGGTGTCCAAGACTTGTCTTCGGCCATTGTGGTTGCTGAAAGTCTTATTGATTACTCCTCAAACAAAGAAGGTCCGAGGGCAGCAGATAGAAAGTTTGGTGGAGGAAAGAGTGGGGGAGGCCATACTAAGAGTCAGAGCCACAAAAATCACAAAGAAGGCTCCTCATTCAAGCCGCGAGACAAGGGGAAGGAAAAGGAAGAACGTGGCGCCTCAAAGCCCCGTGTGACGTGCTTCATATGTGACGGACCGCATTGGGCACGAGAATGTCCCAAAAGGAAGACATTGAATGCTTTAGTTGCCTCCACTCATGATCAAGACAGAAGTGAGGCATATGAAGGTGCAAAGATGAGATCTTTGCGGCTACTTAGTGCATTGCAGAATGCCCCGAAGACCCCCAAGGGACTTATGTTTGTGGATGCAACCATCAATGGGAAGTCGCCAAAGCCCTGGTTGACACAGGTGCATCTCACAATTTTGTTTCGCTAGAGGAAGCCAAAAGATTCGATCTCAAGGTTGCCAATGGAGGTGTCTCCCTTAAAGCAGTTAACTCGGCGGCACAACCTCTCCATGGAGTTGCCCATGGAGTTAAGGTCAGTCTTGGTGCATGGACTGGCCAAGTGGATTTATCCGTGGCACCCATGGATGATTTCTCAAGGGTATTCGGCATGAAGTTCTTGGACCAGATTAGAGCTTTCCTTGTTCCATGTTCAAACTCTATGTGCATTATGGATGGACCAAAGGCTTGTCTAGTACCGACGGAGAGAACCACCAAGCCTACTACCCAAGTTCTCTCAGCATTTCAATTCAAGAAGGGATTGAAGAGGGAGGAAGAGAGTTACTTGGTCATTCTTAAGGAGTATGATGATGAGGAAGCATCACCCCAGCCTAACTTGCCGATGGAGGTGCAAGTTGTCTTGGATGAGTTCCAGGATGTGATGCCTGAGACGTTGCAGAAACGGTTACCTCCAAGGAGGGAGGTGGATCATGAAATTGAGTTGGAGCCTGGCACAAGACCACCAGCGATGAGTCTTTACAGGATGGCGAACTCGGAGTTGGCAGAACTACGAAAGCAACTCGATGAGGTATTGGATGCTGGTTTCATTAGACCATCCAAAGCCCCATTTGGTGCCCCGATGCTTTTTCAGAAAAAGAAGGATGACTCACTGAAAATGTGCATTGACTACCGCGCTCTAAACAAGATCACGGTAAAGAACAAGTATTATATCCCACTCATTGCTGATTTGTTTGATCAATTGGGGAGCGCAAGATACTTCTTGAAGTTGGATTTGCGGTCGGGATATCACCAAGTGCGCATAGCCAAAGGGGATGAACCGAAGACTATATGTGTAACAAGGTACGGTGCTTATGAGTTCCTTGTTATGCCCTTTGGTCTCACTAATGCACCTGCTACCTTTTGCACTCTCATGAATAAGCTTTTCCATCCCTACCTCGATCGTTTTGTGTTAGTATACCTTGATGATATTGTAATATATAGCCGGACTATGGAAGAACATCTTGAGCATTTGAGGAAGGTGTTTGAGGTCCTCAGGAAAAATGAGCTATATGTTAAAAAGGAGAAATGTTCCTTTGCCCAAGATGAGGTGATGTTCTTGGGTCATAGGATAAAGGATGGGAAGCTTATGATGGATGGAGACGAGGTGAAAGCCATCCAGGAGTGGGAACCTCCTACTAAGGTCCCCGAGTTAAGGTCTTTCCTTGGACTTGTGAACTACTACCGGAGGTTCATCAAGTCATACTCAGCAAGAGCAGCCCCACTAACTGACCTACTCAAGAAGAACAAAACTTGGGAGTGGACAAGCAAGTGCCAAGCCTCGTTCGATGACTTGAAAAAGGCCATTAGCGAAGAACCAGTGCTTTGCTTGCCAGACCCCTCCAAGATGTACGAGCTGCATACAGATGCCTCAGACTTTGCCATTGGTGGAGTGTTGATGCAAGAAGGACGTCCGATAGCATATGAGAGCCGCAAGCTCAATGATACCGAACGACGCTACACTGTGCAGGAAAAGGAGATGACAACTATCATCCATTGTCTAAGGGTGTGGCGACACTACTTGTTGGATTCTCACTTTGTGATCATGACCGACAATGTAGCAACCAGCTACTTCTAGACTCAGAAGAAGTTGAGTCCCAAACAAGCTCGGTGGCAAGACTTTTTGGCAGAGTTTGACTACAAGCTTGAATACAAGTCTGGTAAGGCCAATGTGGTGGCTGATGCGCTAAGTCGAAAGGCGGAGTTAGCAGCCTTAAGTAGACCAAGTAGTCCCTTGCTGGAAAAGATCAAAGAAGGGTTGGAACATGATACCCTGGCTCAAAACCTCCTTGTCCTCATCAAGGAAGGAAAGACAAGGCGATTTTGGCAGAGTGACGGACTACTTTATGCCAAGCAAAACCACATCTATGTACCTAAGTGGGGGAACTTGAGAAAAGAGTTGATCAATGAATGTCATTATTCACTATGGGCTGGACACCCAGGCATGAGACACATCCTTGCCTTGATCAAGTCTATTTACTATTGGCCTCAACTATGGGATGATGTTGAAGCCTACGTAAGAACTTGTCTTGTTTGCCAACAAGACAAAACGGAGCAGCGTGCACCCAGTGGCTTGCTAGAACCACTGTCTATTCCAGAGAGTCCATGGAAGAGTGTCTCAATGGACTTCATCACTTGCTTGCCAAAATTAGAAGGATTTGGCAGTATAATAGTAGTCATTGATCGTTTTAGCAAGTATGCAACCTTCATACTTGCCTCGGCGGATTGCACTGTGGACGAGACTGCACAGTTGTTCCTCAAACAAGTTGTGAAACATTGGGGAATTCCATCTAACATTGTGAGTGATCGAGACCCACGATTTACTGGAAAGTTCTGGACAGAGTTGTTCAAGTTGTTGGGATCAGACTTGAACTTTTCCACAAGTTTTCATCCTCAAAGTGATGGACAGACGGAACGTGCCAATGCACTACTGGAGCTATGTCTTAGGCACTTTGTTAGTGCCAACCAACATGATTGGGCTAAGTTGCTGGATGTAGCCCAATTCTCTTATAACTTGCAACAAAGTGAATCCACTGGAAAGAGTCCCTTCTAGATCATTATGGGACAACAACCTATGACCCCTCATGCTTTAGCCACAAGCTATGAAGGAAAGAGTCCTGGTGCCTTCAAATGAAGATGAAGAAGTGGGCTGACAAGAAAAGGAGGATGGTTGAGTTCTAGGAAGGAGATTTGGTTCTTGTCAAGTTATTACCACAACAGTTCAAGTCCTTGCGGAAGGTTCACAAGGGGTTGGTGCGGAAATACGAAGGGTCATTTCCAGTTCTTAAGCGGGTTGGTAAGGTGTCTTACAAGCTATAACTCCCTCCTAAGCTTAAGATCTACCCAGTCTTTCATGTAAGCATGTTGAAGCTTTATCATGGAGACGAGGAAAATGCCAGTGGAGGAGAATCGAAGAGGGCACCCACTGCGGTAGTAACCTCCTTTGATAGAGAAGTGGATTCTATTTTGGCAGACTGCCTAATTTGGCGTAGAGGTGTACCAAGTTATCAGGAATACTTGATCAAATGGAAGAATGCCTCAGAGATAGAGGCAAGCTGGGAACCTGAAGACTCTTTGTGGCAGTTCAAAGATCACATAGAAAGGTTCAAGCTTGAAGGCGCGACGAGGGCGTCGTGAACTTGAGTGGGGGAGGGTGTTACGTCCCGCTCAAATTGTCCCTCAAAATCCAAAGAAATAGCGTTGGAAGGTGCTAGATGGTGCTGGAAGGTGCTAGAAGGCATTAGAATATTCTAGAACATGCTGGATAGTTCATGAAGTATGTAGAAGTCCCTAGAAGCTTTTGGAGCATCCTAGAGTTTGCATGAAGGAACTAGACAATCCTAGAAGACTCTAGGGTTGGCTAGACTTGACTAGAAGGTCCTAGAACCTTATAGTATGTTGTAGACACTCTTGTACATTCTAGAATTGGTAGGATCTAGAAACTTGTGGCATAACCTTAGGCTTGGTGTCACACTATAAATAGGCCTTTTGGCCTTCATTTGTAGCATCCTTGGAAATCTTGGGAAGTTGTAAGATAATCTCTCTAGAGCAATACAAAGCATTTTTCACAAACTCTTTTGTGTTCTTGTTTTGCTCTTGAATCTTCTAAATCTCTAAGTCCCTTTTCTATTCTCTTTGGAGTGTTTTGTTGGGTTGGAAGGCAGACTTAGTGCAACGGACAGTGCTAAGTGTCGCACGATTGCTAGTTGAAGTTTAGGGTCATTACACTAGGCTCTTTCACTGGAGGTGGATTGTGGTTGAACCATGTGCATATCTTATCCCGTTACTCTTCTATTCTGCGGTGGGGACCCTTCTATTCTGTGGTGGGGAATGAATTCTCTGGTGTTTATTTCAAGAAGAAATGGTACCTAAACTAAAGATATAAGAAATTTCCTGATTGATCATGCAGTTGCGAGGTTTAAGAACTTGAAGAAATTATTGTTTGTACTTCATAGTGCAGAAACACCTTAATGCATGAAAAATATCATATTTATTTTGTGTGGTTTTTATACTACTGCAAAATTTTGATAATCAAACCAAATATCGTTAAGAAAAGTGCTTTTTGTAATGCTGTTTCTACGATCAATTTGTAATTTATAAATTCTACATATGTCAATGATGTTATAGAGTGAAGTCTGAAATTGATCTCCTAGATTTATGTCAAAAGATGATGATATGGTACTAATGTGCTAAATGAGAAAATTTGTATTTGCTCATATATTATGACATGTTATTCATCTTTGCTGCATCTTTCATTACTTGGATGTCCGTTTATAGCTATAAAGTTCAGATGAAATTTTTGCCTGCCTAAAGAATATTTGAAATTAATTTGATATAATTTTTCTTATTTAGAGGAAACCCGCAAAGGATAGACAGTGTGTCCTCCAATAAGCGAATTGTATTCACCTATGAGCAGGTAATAGAAAGCTACTTGTTTTATGTATACAATTAGTCTTTTCTGATGCTTTAGCCAAAGTTGTGTTATGTACCCATCATTTGTTGTCTTATTCATTCTAATTTACGCATTATAACGTTGATCTAAATTATTATGAAAATTTGGGTATCTAATATTTCTCTGGGGGCGTGCTGCAATGCCTGGCATCTTATAGTTCTGCATGTGACCCACATTACCATGTTTTGTAGAGTTGTAGACTGGAATGTTTTGTGCAAGAAGGTTGAAAAGCAATATAGTTGAGAGACATTTAAGGCTTGATAAAATGTCTCCCTGCATTGAGCTTCTGAAAGCTCTTCTTGCTGAAAGTCATTATTATTGTATTTATGTCATTTTTGTCACAAAAGTTCCTATATATTTGAGACTCTGTATAAATGTCACATATGTATAACATTACTGTTTCTGCAAGCGATACTAAATTCAACTTTTTAAAATCAATGGGGTAAATGGTGTGAATTCTCCTCTGTCACTTAGTGGCAGTTGCTTCCAAGCCATATAAAGGAGGTTTTTTACTTAAATTGAAAGCAGATTAGATTCATATCTTGAGATGATGATATGGTTTTCATCAGCATTTGGATGCATCTTTTGAAGTCATGCTCTTGCTAAAGAATTGTCTTACTCCCATTCCAGAAAAAAAGTTTAGTTTATGTCAAGATTTGGTGTTTCTTATTGAGTAAACTTCAATGATGAATGCTTACTTATTGTTATCTAGTGCCTGATGTATCTGTACCACTATCCTGATATATGGTATGACTATGCTACTTGGCATGCAAAAAGTGGCTCTATAGATGCTGCAATAAAGGTATTTCAGCGGGCTTTGAAGGCCCTTCCAGGTAAATTTTATTTTTCCTCTTTTCCTTTTAACAAAGTTGTTATACTTTGGTAATCTATCTTTGTATTACTATCACCTTTTTCTTTCTCATTTATGCTGTAGTTTAGATTGACTCTCTATAAGTAAGCATATAAAACTAAGTTTGTGATGGGCTTGAGGATGGCTTTTTTTGTCTTCCTTTCTTTATTCCTTTTTGTCTGTAGCCTAGACTGAAGCAATTTATTCTCTCTGACAACTAGATTCTGAGATGCTGAAGTATGCGTATGCTGAGTTGGAAGAATCCCGTGGGGCTATCCAGGTATTTTGCATTTCTCGTGTAATGTTTCTGATACTTGGTTTTTTGTTAATGTAAGCTCCTGCTTTCATTCAGCCTGCCAAGAAAATATATGAAAGTCTTTTGGGTGATGGTGTTGATGCTACTGCACTAGCACATATACAAGTAAGGGTTTTCTTAAATTATAGTTTTTAATATTTCTGTTAAATCTTTTGTTTTCATAGCGAATCAGGAACATTTTATTTGCATGCCAAAATATCAAATATGGGGATTCAACATCGTGAAAAGTTGCTGATTGCACGTGCAATTAAACAGCACCCTGGCAAAAAACATTAAAAATTTTCGGATTATAGGATATCTAAATATGCAATGCAAATTATTGAATAGAGTTGGCTACAGTAAATGTGTGCTATATGATTTACAAATTTTATATATTCTTCAACGTAAGTTGTACTTAATAATCAATTAAATGCTATGCCCATGAAAATTGTAAGAATCTAATTGAAAAGAGTTTTAATACGTAAAGATTTGTGTGCAACACTTTGTCTATAGATGTCTCTGAGTGTTTGAACGTGAAAATCATGATTTGGGCCCCAAAATAATAGAATTGTCCATCAATATACAAAAAGGATGGAGACTAGAGACTAGAGAGACTAATGTCGCTTTATATTAATACAAGTGATGGGACTTTGATCTTTTATTAAGGCATGATGAACAGTGTGGCTCTCTCATAAAACTCTGTTCTTGGTCATTTCCGTTGGCATTGAAATAAGAATTTTTTCTTTTTTCTTTTTTTAATCAAGAAGTTCCAACTTCCTACATATGTTACTGGGAGTGGGATTTTTCTTCTTTTTCTTCTATTTTAGTTTCCTTTGTCTCAATTATCATTTCATAAGTCGATAGTTATTAGAAGTGCTGAATTTGTGAGGACAGTATCAGATGGAGGAATATAGAAAGGCTTTATACCATTGCTAAAGGGCTTTGAAAGCAATTAGAGTCAATTATCCTTTTGAGGCAATTTGGATGATGGATCAGTGTGCACTTGCCGAAGTTGGTCTTTTGCTAGGGAGGCCGCTTGTTGAAAGAATTATCCCGGTGAATAAAGAAAGGGGAAGACACTGTAATAGATGCTTCTTGGAAAATTTGATTCTAATTCCTTTTGTAAATTAATTATTTCCTTTTATTTCATGCTGCCTTCAAGCAATATATATTTCTATCTTGGGGGAAAAACCATGAAACCGAAGTCATAGAAATATGCACGGGCAATACTTATAAATTCAACTTGTCAGATTCGGGATGTAGGAGCATCCAAAAAGGTGTTGGTCTCTATATTTCTGGTAACCCTAGTTTAAACTGTCAGTATTGGTTATCTATTTTTGAATTTGTGGCTCCAGAGAAAGATCTTGTTTAGCATATTTTATACTTGATATCATGCTATTTTGTGTTACTTCCAATGTTGAATAGGCTGTTATTTGGTGGTCCCTGCTGCAGTTCATTCGCTTTCTACGAAGGAATGAAGGGGTAGAAGCAGCACGCAAGTACTTCCTAGATGCTCGCAAATCCCCAAACTGCACATACCATGTGTATGTTGCATATGCTCTAATGGCATTTTGTCTGGACAAGGATCCAAAGGTATGGTTGTTGTAAAGGGGAAAATTTTAAAACTTTGTATCACATTTTCTTGCTTTTTGCTTATGCGATAATTTGAACTTGTAGCAGTAAATGAAGATTGGTTGGTTGTTTGTAGCAATCTTTAAATTTATGCTAAATGAAATTGTTTTCAGCTCTACATGTGTTTCTGCATCATGGAGTGTCTTTATTCAATATGCTATGTGATTATTCGGTATTATTTTCTTGGTTTTGATTATCTGATGTTTTATTCTTTCTTTGAGAAGGGGGATATTTTTGACTCTTATTTTATTGTTTATTTGTCTTTGAAAATAAATTGAAATTGTCTTCATGCAGATGGCACACAATGTTTTTGAAGCAGGATTGAAACGATTTATGCATGAGCCTGTATATATTCTTGAGTGAGTTCAGTTGTTCTCTTAGAAATTATACCATGTGCATTTTGCTAATTTTTCATGTGGGATAGGGTATCATTTTAGTGGGAAGACAACTAAGTCATAAAGACAAAATCATATGTTTTCAGGAGTAGGGCAACATTGAGAGGATTTTGTCTTCTTTTCTTTTTCTTTTTCTTTTTTTCCTGAACTCAGTGTGTTTCTAGAGCTCTTTCTATATGATTGCTGAGCCATGCAGATCTATCATACACGTGGAATGTTTGTATTGAGATTAGGCTAGTCATTCCATAAATTCTAAAATTCGATATGATTTTTAATTCTACAGGATATCAGGCCTCATGCTTCAAAACCGATAGCAATTATTACCAGGGGGGTGGGAAATTATCGCTGAGGCATGTATCTGTATCGTTGTGGAGCTGGATTGACATGATGACATGGAGGGGTAGATTAACATGGTCTACAAGTAATGAATAAGGCCTTCAAGACACTCTCAGGCTCAATACTCATTGCAGTTTTGTAACATGGGGGCCATTCATTAGTTCTAATCTTAGTAAACCTTAGTAGTGGATTTTTGAGTCATATGGGACCACTTATTAGTCATAATCCCGAGAATTAATCCCTCCATATCAGCATGCCAACCAAGTGCTACATCAATATATACCCATGCCGTAGTCATTATTTCCACTCCCTTGGATACATCTGCTACCGAGTATTAAGTATGCATTGAATTGATAGACTCAAACAATTGGATAGAATTGAAATCATTGTAAAGTTCAAACATTATGGAATATCAGAACCATCAAATGCAGCAATCAGAAATGGACTTGTCATTAGAATTCAGAATATGAAAAGTTAGGAAACAGCTGTAGAAATGAGTGCCTTGCTCTTCTCACATATATTCATGACATGTGTAGTCATGCATTTAGTTGTTACATGGACGTTTCATTATATGGTATCTCTCAAATGCCATTTCTTTTCCCTTAATGCTGTAGATATGCAGATTTCTTGTCTCGTCTGAATGATGACAGAAATATCCGGGCTTTATTTGAGAGGGCATTAAGTTCACTACCACCAGAAGAATCTGTTGAGGTTCAGTATCTCTATTTCATTTCTTTTCTTTTTTTTAGAAGTTAAGGATAGCAGTGTATTTAAATGAATAGACATGCCTATCACATATCGTAGATCAAATAATGTAGGGTTTGTAAATTATAATACCAAACCAATAGGAGCAAATGGAAAGATTACTGAAGTGTTTGGAATACTGAATTGGTCAAGCCAACTACTAGGAACTCAAGAAAAAAAAAAAAAGTTTAGATAAATAAGAGACTTAGAGTTGTGGTCTATTTTCATAAAAGCATTGATGCTTATAGACTCTAATTGATCCTAAAACTTTAAGAAATTTAAAGATTAAACTCCCGGGGAAAACTAAAACATATTAGTGTTATCCTTAAGTAATAAGGACTGAAATGTGTTTTTAAAACTTCTAACTTCTAACTAATTATTAATATTTATCATATTATAATTAAACTTCTTTAATGTATAAGTAATAGTAAAAGCAGTATCATTAATGATAGAATTGAAAGCTGTATCTTCCATATAGCAATTTAATTTTTTTAATAAAGTAGTTAGCTAAAATTTATTTTTTATTTTTCTGAATAAAATAGTAGGATTATTATAGATATTATAAAATAGTACTATCGATACTAATCCTACTATTAATATTTTATTGTTATCATCAAAAAAACCTTGAGAAAATTGCAAATTAAATATGACATGATTAGTTTGATTGATTTTAATCATATTATTCATTCTATTATAATTGTTGATTGAGCACCTTTTGTGCCGATAGAACTTTTACAATAATAATTTGGTTTGAAGCTTAATTGTTTTGCCTATAATTGGATTAGTCTGTCGGGAATGTTGTCAATATATTTCAACAAGGTATCAAATTGGCCTTTCCAAAGTACTAGAGAAGATAGAGGGTCACGGATTGGAGGTTCAACCCGGGTTGAACCAGTTAGATATATAAGTCTAATATTATAATATTTTGTTTTCATATTAGACATTAATATTAATAACTATATGTAATTTTAAGTTTAAACTTTGATATTTATTTTTCTATTGTATTGTAACTAACTATATAAAACTAAAGGCTAATTGTAAATATATCAGTCATTATGCATAATTAATAGGGGAAATTAGGGAGTCCTAAGATAATTTGGATTTAAATGGACTTGGTAATATGAACTAAATAAATAAAATAAATTAATAGAGTTTAGTGAGCTAAAACATAATAATATTAAAGTTTAAAGGACTAAAATGTAATAAGAAATTTGAAACATCTCAATTTGCGTGTTTTCAACTAGGTTTTCAAAATCGGTTGAATCAGGCAAACTGGCCACTGGTTGACCTGATCATGGTCAGACTAGCTAGTTCAACGATGTTTTCCACTTTTGCTTTAATATGATTTCTTAAACATGATTTTTACAGTCAAACCAGTATGGTTTTCAAACATTTTATTTCAATAATATACAAAATGTCCTATTTGGCATTGCGTTTGGAAAAAAAAAATCCGGCAGGGATGACAATTAGACCTGTCCCAAAATTATTGTTCATTTCTAAAAATAATATAAAATTCATTTCTAAAAATAATAAAATAAAATTATAGTTCTTATTTAAAAATAAAAATGTTTTTTTATTTAAAAAAATTATGTAATTAACTGAAATAATAAAAATAAAAATATTTTTAGTATTAAAATTAAAAAAAATTAATAAAATCTAGGATCGGGTCGGGTATCCCCAGTCCCGTGTGGTGCAGGGATAGGGACGTATAAGTTTTTCTTGTCGGGGAATGGGGCGGGGTCAGGGAAGGGGATGGTGACCTCCGCCCTAAACTTGTCTCATTGTCACTCCTACTTTATGGAAAAAATATATATTTTTAATTTATTTGAGTTTTAAAAACTGTTTTCGGTGAAAAACAGATAAATAGGTATTTTTCTCATAAGCAGATTTTGAAAAAATAGTTTATAAAAAAATTAGTCAGTTAAATTAAAAAAATTATAAATCTAATTTTTTGACATCCAACAGCAATCCCAAACACCCCCAAAATATTTTAGAAAATTGGATATGAAAATTTTCCCAAGTACACATATATTTACAACTTATTTGTACATGAATAAAATTTAACCTATAAACAATGGATGTGGGCAACATAAGTTGCATTAGCTACTGCATTGGTTTATTTTCAAATTTTATCTTAGTTGTATTATTTGTTGGTGATGTTCTTCTAAATGCTTGTACAGGTTTGGAAAAGATTTACTCAATTCGAGCAAACATATGGAGATCTAGCTAGCATGTTGAAGGTAAAGTTTTCTTTTCTGTTTGCAATATGAAAGTTGAAACTTGTGAGCATTTACTTCGTCCTAAATTCTGTATCACAGAATACATCTTCCTAGATTTTGCAACAGCTGACTTCTTCCTAAATTTTGTTGCACGACAAATATCTATCTAAAATTTGTACCATGCGAAATGTGGTTTCATGGAATGGCAAGAGTAGGGCAGGCAACACACCCTCTTTTTAGTTTTAGGTGTTCTTTCAATGTATAAAATATACATTAACCTTAGATCAGCAGAGTTATGGTTCATCAACATTCTTCAGTTCCTTAAGCATCAGAACGAATTGTTATAAAACCATTTAAACATCTTGTCGTCCTACATTCTTCTTTCTTAATTCCTTGTTTTGATCTACCAACAGGGCTAAGTTCTTCCAAGAGTTTCCAGTCTTCTTCCATCTGGCAGTGGATCTTTTTGGCCACTTGATTTATTTCACACATCCTACCTACCTCTCTCTAATTAGCAAATATTTTAGTGGATCTTATGTTTACATTCATTCTACAAATTTGCTAGTAATCTTTCTAAACTAGGTTTTCATGTTGCATACAACCAAACCATGTAAGCATGAAATGCATTGTTTCACTCAACTAGCATTAAGTTCTTTCTACCTTCACCTGTATATATGTGCACCTGGCGGAATATCAATAGTAGCATTAAACTCATAACATCATGTTTGAAGCTGGCCAGGTCTATCTTAAACAGAGAGGTTTTGTAATCCACCTTCCCATGATAAGACATGGAGATGTGAATCTAAGCTGCTGGAGACATGAAAAACAAACTTACATCAGCAAAGTATACCAAACAAAAGATATTTGTGGAAAGCGTACACATCAGAAATTTCATGATATTTATGTAATTTAACTATTGTATATCTAATTAGGTTGAACAAAGAAGAAAAGAAGCTCTTTCAAGGACATGTGAAGATGGAGCATCTACATTACAGAATTCATTGCAAGATGTTGTGTCACGATATAGTTTCATGGACCTGTGGCCATGTTCTTCCAAGGACTTGGATCATTTAGCCCGGCAAGAGGTACCTCAATTTTATTTTTTACCTTTTATATATATATATATATATATATATATATATATATATATATATATATATATATATATATATATAAGATGTTTAAGAAGGTGCATGTTATCACATTATCAACAAGAGCTTTGTTTGTGAAAATCAACACCCAAATCTTTTGTTTGGAAACATGCTCGAAGAAAAGATTTAAGAGCTAGGATGCCTGTACTGTTACTACTAGTAATGGCAATGTCATCAACTTACACTGCAAGATAAGACTAGCTGTAGATTGTTGGTAAAAGCAAAATGATCACACTTGCTTTTGTCATACCAAACTCTTGAACCACTGGACTAAATCACGCATGAAGATTTTGTTCTAAACTGTATAAGGACTTTCTAAGTTCGCAAACATTGCTGGACTCCTTAAGCAACAAACCCAAGTAGTTGCTTCGTGTACACTTTTACAAATCATGATGGAGAACTGGTGTAACTGCCAATTGTTTGTAGCAGAATAGATGCGAGTTTAGCCATTGAAGAGAAGGTATCAAAATAATCTGGTCTATTAGTATGAGCATGCCCTTCGACAACAAGATGGGCTTCGAGACGAGCTAAATAGCCATAGGGTATTAACTTTTACAAAAAACAGCTGTTTACAACTTGTAGCCTGCTTTCCTGCTGGCAAGTTTACTAGATCCCTTGTACCATTGCCATCTAAAAGGCTACCATTGTTTCCTCATAGTAATCTCCAACTAGGGTGAACAGAGCTTCAACTAAAATTTTAAGAACAGAAACAGAATCTAAACCAACACAATGGAGACAAATGTTCACAGACGCAAATGAAGAGATAGAATGATAATATTGTAGTTTACCTTTTCTAAGAGAGGAGGGAATATCAAGACTAGGATCTTTGGATGGGGGAGCTAGCGGCGGACGTGAATCACTACCTTGTGGACAAAAGGAATAATATGCTTGAGCCAGGGTTGTTTAGTGGCCTAAAGAGAGTTGATAGTGGTGGAAATGGTATATACTAGGATATCATCTTCCTCCATTTCACTATTATGGATATTGGAATCAAGTAGAATGGAGGTGTATAATCTTATAGTTAACAATCAAATTTTCATTTTAAAATGTATATATAAATAAGTACAGAGAAATTTTAAATTTTACAAATGCTTTTCAAGTTACAAATTTTATAATTATGTTGTTTTCTTGAAAATTTGATATGGTTGTTCAGTGGCTTGCTAAAAATGTTAGTAAGAAAATGGAGAAGTCTGCTGTTGCTAATGGACTCGGGATCATAGGTACTGATTGCATTTTGTCCCACAGCTTTGTATAGTTATTCTTTTCTCTTTCCTATTATTTCTCTGCATTTTTTCTCCATCACTGGCTTAGTTTTGGTTCTCCCTTTATGCAGACAAGGGTAGTACAGCTCTGACAAGCAATTCAGCTGCATCTGCAAAAGCTATTTATCCAGACACTTCTTGTATGGTGATTTATGAACCAAGGCAAAAGCATGGTTTGCATCTTTGATCTTATCATATTTCTTCAAGCAATGTTCATCTTATCATTTGCCTATTTTAATTCATATTGGTGCTTGTGTTTAGTTTGCCTGCTGAAGTATGAATAAATGTATGGAAGTGTATTAAATTCTAATTGAGCTTTGTATGGTACTATGAATTTTCTAAATTTGTTATTGGAAAAATAGTAGTGGAATGTTGGTAAGGTCTCCGAGACAGATTCTATCAGATCTTGTATGCACATAAATATTTGGGATAGCTAGGATCGTCTGAATGAACCTTCCTAAATTTCATTATCAACTGTAAATTTGTCATTGACGTTTATGTTTATCGTATTGCCAGTTGGCTTAGTTACTCCCAAACATTGTCCGATGATGATTTTCCTCTGCTGTTTTTATTCATTAAATAACTGTCGCCTTTTCTTTGTGAAGTGAACCCTGAAGTGTGCACTATAGATCAGTAATTCATGAAAACATGGACGATGTTGCTAAATTATGGCTGTTCTGTTAGAGTCTAAATTTTTTTAACTTTTTCAATCATTTTGGCCTACATACTGTTGGGCCATTGGCATTGATTAGATGAGCTGATTTTGGCTCATTTTCATTGAATGGGCAATAGACCAGACGACATAGCCTGGTTTCATTTGCTATGCGAAATGAGCTGAAGAAAAGACATGCTTGAATTAATTAAATTTCAGATAAAGTGTGCTCAGCTCTACCCTAAGGTCAGGTCAAACTTGAGCTCAATAAAAAAAAATAATGAAGCAAGTCTGAGATCCACTCATTTGCAGTCCTATTGGCATTTCATCTACTTTGTTGAAGACCATACCTCTACTCAACTTGCTTCTTTTGGTTGGTTGTTTCCCCTCATTATATACATGTATATGATCATGTGTTTAAAATTCATTATGCTTTACTTATATGTCATTTTGCACATAGGACCTACAACTGAAAAGATATTGTAACATTCTATGATATAGAATTCAATTCTGACCATTTTTTTTTCTAGAATTGGCCGGTAGTCAAATTTATAGAACTTCAAAAGGCTATGGAACAAACATGAATCACCATGAATTTACTTTAAGATATCAATCCTAACTCATCAATCTTGATGTTTGTTTGTTAGGAAGCCTTGATATTCTGTTCAGATACATTTTTTCAAATGCCCAAACAAACAAAAATCATTTTAATTGCCTAAAAATGACATGCTGCAGCATTAAGTTCCAAAGTATTAGCAACATTTTCACATATAAACTTTGTTTAACTGTATGCTAATTAGTATTGTTTGACAGTAGAGACTGGAATTTCTCCAAGCACAACTGCTCCTGTATTTGGGACTGCTTCCATCCCATTGTCTAACACCATTGTTGGGTTAGTGGGTTCTGCAGCAACTAATGCATTTGATGAAATATTGAAAGCAACACCACCTGCCTTGATATCATTTTTATCAAACTTGCCTACAGTTGAAGGTAAATTCACAAATTTCCTCGTCTGTCATGAGTAAAGTGTGCGGTGGAATATTTTCATGGAAAATTAGAGCAAGGCCACCTACAATTACATTTGTTGTCAAAAAAATGAGCAGGTTTCTCTGTTTCCTGGTTTCTGTATTTCTTTGTAATGAATCTACTCCCTAGTTTCTGTTGACATGAGAATTGGTCTAGTAATATAAAAATGTATTGCCCTGTGACATGAAAACAAAATAATACATGGAAAAGCTGTGGAGCTTTTCAACTTTATTCTATTATTTTATTCTACGTATTTTCTGCTGGTCATTTGCATATAGTTTCAATCTCAAACCTTTATTTAATTGCATATTGTATTGAGAAATGCTTCTGCATTAAGATTTCCCCCCTCCTATCATATTTTGGTTCTTTCAATGTGATTGTTATGCTTTAATGGCGTACAAAAACTTAAATTATCATAGTTTTGAAATGCTGTTGATGTAGTAAATTTGATCTTTTGTTGCTAATTATTTGTTCTTTAATATTTTTAGGTCCAACACCAAATGTGGACATTGTATTATCAATTTGTTTGCAGAGTGACATACCAAATGGGCAGACGGGGAAATTGGGGACTTCTTCTGCTCCAGTGCCAGCTGGTCCTGCCCCTGCTACGACTGACCTTTCTGGAACAAGCAAATCTCGTCCTGTTCCTAGCAATTCGTCTTTCAAATCATCAAAGGATAGACAATCTGGAAAAAGGAAGGACTTGGACAGTATGTTTTTCCTCTTCTACAAAGCCATGTTTAATTCTATTTGAACATTAATATTTTAAATAGAGGATTGCATTATCAATCTGTTTGGTGTTTTAGGACATAGTTGGTCTGTTATAAAAGAAAATATGAAATTCTTAAAAAAAAAAAATTAGATTGACAGGATTCACTTAGGACTTATTATGTACAAAAGCAATTTAGCCTTTGAGCAAGCGCGTCAATTTGAATGCCGAAAATAGCTTTACCCATGATAATGTTGGTGTTGTAGGGCAAGAGGAAGATGAAACAGCAAGTGTACAAAGCCAACCACTACCAAGAGATGTTTTCAGAATCAGACAGTTTCAGAAATCGCGTACTGCTTCACAAACAGGATCAGCTTCATATGGAAGTGCTCTTTCTGGAGATCTATCTGGTAGCACTGGGTGATATCTAATTTTCCATCATTTATTTTATTTTATTTATTTCTACCTTTTGTAAATGGCATATATATTAAGTATTTTTTTTTCCATGATAATAGAAGTATTTATTTCAACTTTTTCTTTATTTCTTTTAATTAGAAGCATTGAGATAGGGTTTTTGAATGTAGGTTCCTCCCTTTATAAATAAGCTAAGATGCCATTGAAGTATTTTGTTCCTTTTTTTTTTCTTTTGAACTGAATTTAAGTATTTTATTCAACTAAGTATATAGTATCATATAATGTATAATAAATTCAATATCCATCCTAAAGTTTTTGGGCAACTTATGAAACTCAGACCATAGAGGTTTACATTACATATTTCTCCGAACAAATACAATAAGTTATTTATGTTTTTGATGAGTTTAATGACAGATTTTATTTGAACATGAATTTGGTGATAGGAATTTAATATGTTAGCTCACCGAATTGACTATAAAGGGTATAGGGTATATGATATATGTAGTAGCAGATTCAGAAGTTCAATTTAGAGAGGCAAATTTATATATATATATATATATATATATATATATACAATAAATTTATATCATAAATATGTTATATCTAAATATAGTAAAAAAAACGTAACAAGCTAAAGAGTTATTGACCAAAATATAAAATAAATATATTTAATTTTTTGTTCTTTAAGATGCAACTATGGAATCTTAAATTAAAAGAGGATGGGTTAGAAAAAAAAAACTAAAGTAATTATAATAATTTTATTTTACAGCACTCATCGGCCCCTTGTTGGTTTGCCAATGGATATATGTGAATTTGAGATAATTTGCAACTGTAGAATTTGGCTTTAATAGAATCAATTTTTATTGGAATTAAAAATAGTAGAGTGATATTAGCATTCTTTAACGTGTTTCAATTATCCTCTATCAGTAATTGAAAAGTTGTTCAGTCAATTATTTAAGGATTGAATGTGTTTGGTATTCTAAATTTTGGAATAAGAATAAAATTTTTACTCTAAATTTAAATTTGGTGGTTGAAACAATTAAGAATAAGATTTTAATTTCTGTATAAAAATTTTTAATATCTCAGATTTATTATTATTTGAAATTTTTTTATATTTTTTAAATGAAATATTTTATATTTCTAAAAATACTTTTAACAAAATTAAATCGAATATAAAAATAGAATTTTATATCAAACAGAAATATTGAAATTTAAAAATATCAATATAAGAATATAATTTCATTTCCTTTGAAAATTCTATTCGTTAGTATATCACACATGCCGTAAGGGTATTCAAATAATAAATTAATTCATGGTAAATGGAAAATAATGCTTTTTTTTTAAGTGGAAATAGAAATGTAATTAGAATACACAGCACGATTAATATCATCCTGACAGACTGGATTTGCATCATCTTTGTGATATACTGTTCGTTAGTTCTAAATTATTTATTTTAATGAGATTTTGGTGGCCCATAACTATTTTTTCTTGCAAAAATAAGTTCAAGAAATAGTTGACAAAAAAAAAAGCATAAAAGTGTTCATCCAATGGAATTAATTTAACAAAAAATTGATGAAAATATATACTTTTTTTTTCTTTATTTTGGGATTCTTTCATGAGTAATGAAAATATATGATATCATGTTTATACATTTGCACTAATTAATTGTATAAAATTGCACAAAGATCCTAAATCATGTGGACTATATAATTTCAATTTGCAATCCATTTTTATATCTTTGCAATAAAGTGACCCTCAAAGCTTTGAAGAAGCCCAATCATGCAGTGGATATATATCCATTTATATGAAAACAAAAGGGCCATAGAGTTCTTTTTTTTAAAAAAAAAAAATTCCTTCTCCAAAATGTAAAGATAATCTCCTTCTAGAATATATATTTAAAATATAAAAACCCAGCAAGTGATTGAGACCACAAGAAATCTAAGTTGATTGGCAACGCTACACAAAAAGCAAATGATAACTAATACTTTTCTCCGAGGAATGCTAAATAAGAGCTACCTGTCGCTTTTATTATTCTGAAATTCATATAAAAAATATAGTTGTTAGTATTATTTTACTTTATCTGTCAAAAATTTTTCTTTGACTTTTACTATATTTGTGAAAATATATATTTTAATTATATTAACTAATTTTTTAATTTTTATATAAATTCAAGTAAATATTTATGTATATTATAAAATAATTTTTATATATTAAAAAATTATATATTATTATTTTTGTTTATAAAAAGTATCAATGCTCTGAAAAAATTTGTATATATATATTTTGACTGATAAGTTCAAACCTCAACCTGAAAGCCAAACAAGCAATTTTGAACGTTTTTAATTTATTACAAAAACGGGAAAAAGAAAACAAAAGAAAATATTCCACTTTTTACTTCTTTTTTTTTTCCAAAAAAAATGTCAGCGAAACGTAAGAGTAAAGACTTTGATTAGTTTATTCAGCGCCTGTGTGTTTTGAATCATTTTTCAGATTTTCGTTTCATGATCAAAACAATTTTCTCTGTTCTTGGCTGCGTTTTCAAGTTTGGTCAGGTGTTGGACGATTGCCTACCGGTGGTGTCGGCGATATCTCCGATTGCTTCTCTCAATATCTGTAAAGGTAAAGGTAAGTTATGTATTTAATTGACCCCTAATGGATGCTCCAATTTCAATTACTTTGTTCAGCTATTTCTCTTTTCATTTTTATTTATTTACTTGCTTTACTCTGCTTAGTTTTTTCTTTTTTTGAACTTAAATTTTCCTATTTTTTAGTCTTATTGAGTTTGAGAATTATGATTAAATATTTGGCGGATCTCTCTCGTGTTGTTGTCGTTTTTGTTGTTTTATTTTTTTTATTTTTTTATTTTTTTCCCTGTGAAGCATCTCTCGTGTCATTATTCTTGTTATTTTTGGGGGTTTTTAGCTGCTAATTTGTTGCTCAAATGGTAGAAATTTGAACTATAAAAGCCATAACTTTGCTTTTGCTAGAATCATGTAAATTCATCCTCCTCCATTGCTCAGAAGAGAGAAAAAGATATATATATATATATATATATATCATGGGTTTTTTCTCTCTCTCTCTCCTTGTATGTATAAACTCTTTTTATTTTTATTTTTTTGACATGATTTTGCATTAATAGGTTGTCTCCGGAGATCTTAATAAACTTGAGATGCCAGAGACCCCTGAGGAGTCAAGGAAAGAATCTGCAAATTCTGACCATCGTGTATATGTAAGGGAAGACAGTGAATATGTTAGCCTTGTTGTGCCCATTGAACCAAGTCTACCTTCACAAACTCGCATCGTACAAGCTGAACAAAAACCAGCATTTAAATCTTTCATTTGGTGGACCAAATTTCTTGCATTTTGTACTCTGGCTACTATATTCCTTCTCATTTTCTTAAAATGGGGAGTACCATTTCTTTTTGAGAAGGTAATTTCTCTCTATACTTGCCACTTTCTCTCCTCTCTTTTGCTTTCTTCTCTAATTTATACTTTCTGTAAATTAATCTATGCACTGTTCACTTTTTCATTTGTTGTTCTTTAAACATTTTATTTAGCTGGACTTGATCTCAGTATCAGTTTGAACTATTGAAAGTGCATTCTACTTGACTGTCTCATTATTGTTCTTATACCCTTTGCATTTAAATGCATTGCACTGCAGAAAATCACACATTGCTTTGAAGTAAACAAACTTACTACCTGATTGATGTATTGATAACTAATGCTCGTTAATTTTCTTGTGCAAATATTTGAATGGAGTTACTTTACACTGCCATATGGCAAGCACACAATGTATTGCATATTTTATCTTAAATTGCTTATACCATCCAAAGATAAACCATGAACATGTGCGAGCCTGTGTGCAGATTTTTTTGAAATGGGACTGTCCTAAGTGTATGCCTAATCATAATTGATTTCACTGTAGGTTCTTTTCCCCATCTTGCAATGGGAAGCAACTGCCTTTGGCCATCCAGTCCTTGCTCTTGTGCTTGTTGCTTCTCTGGCCTTGTTCCCTGTGTTGTTAATACCTTCAGGACCTTCTATGTGGTTGGCTGGAATGATTTTTGGCTACGGCGTTGGCTTCATTATAATCATGGTTGGAACAACTATTGGAATGATCCTACCATATCTAATAGGGCTATTGTTCCGTGACCGCATCCATGTAAGATGAATAATGGATTTTTGTTTATCTTCCCCACCCCCCTAGCCAAACAACTTAATATCAATACTTGATCTTCTCTGTCATTCTCCATATAACATCTGAGTATAATATCATTTGTTCAGCAATGGTTAAAGAGATGGCCTCAAAAAGCTGCAATGATCAGACTTGCTGGGGAAGGGAGTTGGTTTCATCAATTTAAAGTGGTTGCTCTCTTTAGGGTTTCACCATTTCCGTACACAATTTTCAATTACGCAATAGTGGTAACAAGTATGAGATTTTGGCCATATTTATGTGGTTCCGTTGCTGGAATGGTACCAGAAGCTTTTATCTACATCTATAGGTCAGTTTCTCTTGACTTCTTATAACTGTTATGGCCACTAATACTATATCAGTTCTTGATATTACCTTTAAATATATATGTGCATATCTGTTCACATTATTTGAATGCACACAAAATATGGCAAAATTTTAGCAAGCTTATATTTCTGCTTGAGACCTTTACAAACGGTATTTGGGTAAAAGAGGGAGATGCCAATTCCCCTTTTCTTCCCCTCTCTCGCTTCTTAAAATGGATGCTGTACTCTTGTGCAGTGGTCGGTTAATAAGGACATTTGCTGATGTGAAATATGGGAATCATCACTTGACTACAGTGGAAATTGTGTACAATGTCATCTCCTTCATTATAGCTGTCGTTACCACGGTTGCTTTCACCGTTTATGCAAAAAGAGCTTTGAAGGAGCTTGAAGGGAAAGAGACTACTGGAGAATTCCCTGTCTCTGACCGAGGCAGCTACGAGATGCCAAAGCTTCCACTTGAAAGGCAGTTACAATGATGCAGGTTTGTCATCTCTTTCACAGTAGTCTAGACACTATGGAGGAATATATTTTACCTGTAAAAATGAAGAACAAAAAAAAAAGGATATCTGAAGGGGTTTTACATTCCCTGAGCATCCATCATGTTCTCTATTTTATTTCAGGTTTCCTTTGCCCCTGTAATTACAAACACTGAGCACAACACAAAAGAAAATGATTGATTATCCTTGGTAAAATGTTAACTTTCATGGCCATAACCTTCAGTCACCACTTTGTTTTAGTCCCTATTGCTTTGACACAATATAATTGGCCTCATATTTTAAAATTGGCAAGTTTAATTCTTAGATTAATATTGACAGAGATATAAAATTTTAAAAGATTGAAGCGTTTTATAATAAGGGTCAGTTTCATAATTTATACATGCAATTATATGTTAATGAACTAATTAAGTTGTTAAATGATACCTATCTTAAAATTTTCTTTTTCAATACTAAAAATAAAAGACAAAAATTGATTTTCCATTTTTATATAAGAACTCATATGCATCACTTCTTATCTAAGGATCCAAGCTGTTTGATCATTCATATCGGGACATGTACCAAAAAAATTAAAAAAAAATGAAATTCCTATGGTAATTTCAGGTATTTTCTTGACGAATTGATATTTGGGTATTAATTTCGGGTATTAAAATGTTACGAGTGTCAAAATTTACCAAAAAAATAAAAATAAAATGATGAAATTCCTATGGTAATTTCAGGTGTTTTCTTGACGAATTGATATTTGAGTATTAATTTCGGGTATTAACATGTTACAAGTGTTAAAATTTGGTAATCATAGATGCAGTTTATCCATTAATCGATTCAAATTTAATCTTTCAAAAAAATTTAATTTTTTTTCTAACAAAGATTGTTAATTATCATGTTATCAGAATTTTTTTTATATTAATTATATATTGTTATGAAATATAGTATTACATTTTAATAAGAAAATCAAAATTAAAAATTGAAAAATATTTATACAAAAAGCTGCCATTTATATATATGGATGACTACCGATTTTGTAAAATAAATATAATATATCGAGCCAATTTTTTTTAAAAAAATCAGTTTTGTTTGGAATCACATTGGATTAATCTTTTTCCCGATTCGGTCAAGGAATTTCAGGTCACTCCTTGCTATATTTGAAATCACATCACATATTGAACATCACAAATAATGCCAAATTGAATTAAATAATACTAATAAAGAATGAACTAGATTTGGGAATGCTCAGTTATGGATGCTGTATTTGCTTCTATAACAACCATTTCCTGTGGATCCCGAGATGATTCTGTCGTCAATTTATCAGCATGAGTCCATCTTTTTATCAATGATTGCACATGATCATGGAATATGCTTTTCTTGAACTTGCTACCCATCTTTATTCACCAAATATTTGTAGACCAACCCGGAAGAAATTGAAAAAAAAAACCAAATTAGCAGAATAAAACTGACAGATTTTTCAAAATATAACTTCAACTTGAAAAAAGAAGAGGGGTATATAATAGGCCTAAATCATATATAGTTCTATGTACTTGTATTAGTACGATTTATCAGTTTGCCCTTTGTACTCATTTTTGAAGCTTATAAATATATGTGCTTGCCATTTTCATAATATCAATGGTGCCAAGTACATGGAACTATATATGATTTAAGCCTTTATAACATAGTTGATGGTGTATATATAGTGATTAAGTACAAACCTGGGAGACTAAGGCATACAGAGGTAAGGTGCTATAACTGCAAAGAACTTGAACTATCACACTGCATAAAAGATCATGCATAAGCAAATTAATAATGCTCTTATGAAATTGCAGTAGTAAAAATCAAGATTTATTCATATTTATGTGTTAGTTACCCCATAATAAGTCTTGGAATGATGTAGCCCAGTTTTTCCATGATGCATGAAGTGAATCCATATGTGCACTGTTACAAACCAATTTCTCTTGTAAATGAATATTCAAATATTGGAACTAGTGATGATAGAAATGTAAACCAAGTTGACATGTACCCAAATCCAAAAGAAGAAAGCAATCTCAAATGCATTCTGAAAGAGAATGAAGTGAATCAAGTGGAGCATAATAACAGGATTGTGAAACCAAAAATGATCATCTGAAGGCTTCACTTCCTTGTTGGACATTCTCTCATCAGCTTCCTGAGCCAAGCGTGTAATTATGTGTTCTAGCTTAGCACCCACCAGCAATAGAAGCTGCCATTTTCACCCAGAACATCAACGTTAGTATTATAATTTTGCTTTGTCAGCCCCCATAAAATACCAGATTTACATTCGTTCAAGATATCAATTATCACGTCTCCATGTAGAAGAAGAAGCACTTACAATTAAAGGCAAAAAGGCTAGCCAAAAATATGTGTGCCATCCTGCATGCATTAATTTTCTTTTCATGTTATAAAAAATAATAGTTTCTAATTTTATCTGGCTGATCACGTTCAAGCAAAACAAGAAAAAAAAAACAAAATCATCAGATGGAAGGAGAAATTACCTTCTACATTCAGCAGCAAAAAGATCACAACAAAAAGCCACAGGTACCAGCTGTTTGGAATATTAGTTATTAGGTGCATTTCAATAGTTGAAACAAACCATGGTCTTTGATACTTACCTTATTCCACAAATTCTTTTGTAATCGGTTTCAAGTGTTCGCAATATGTAATTGTGAAAATCAAACTGAGGCACATGAGGGCAATGAGTCTGCATTATATCTGTCACAGTGTTAAAGCAAGACTGTCGCAATGAAATTAATATACTCTCTGGAATTATGAACAAAACTTGACCTGGATGAATCCGTGTCGAAGCGCTATGTAGTCTGACTTGGTAATAGAGCCAGAAAAATGTTTGAAGAATGAAATCTGAACATAAACACCAAAAGATAGTTATTGTCATTGAATGCCAGATTATGAAGAACAAAGTAAAATGGCTTGACACTTGCCAACCAACTTATAACAGCTGACTTTCTCCAATATCCTCCTGCATGTTTTTGAAAGAACAAGTGATGGTGATGTTCATGATTAGTGTACCTAGCTTGACCTGCAAAATATATCAGTTTCATTCGTGCAATCCCTAGTAAAGTGAATTAAGCAGTTGTAATTGTTTCTGCATAGACACAGAGAAAGTTGTCTCAAAATGTAAATTCCTGAAACCTTCTGAGATTGATTCATTCCTAATTGAGTCTTCCCAAGCCTTCCATTGCCGTATCTACACGTAAATAAATGTGAATGAAGTTTAGGCAAAAACTTCGAACTACCACGTAGGAACTACATTATACTTGAGAAAGATGGAATAGATGGATCAAGTTACATTTATCCAATATGACAAACATAGGTCGGACAAATTGTGAACAGAAACCTAAAACAAATAAGGGAAAAAGAAGATGAACAATTAAGTCATATTACCCTTGCCCCTCCAAGAACCATTGTAGTGGCGCAGAATATCACTTGCACAACTGCCAAAACAAAGATGAAAATGTGCAACTGGTGCAATGCTTCCAATGAAAACAGTTGAACCTTCCCCTGTGCATGGAAAATTTATGACCCAAATATGTTTGGAATATAAGATTTAATCAGTTTAGCTACATACATATTTCTAAACATATTGGCTTTCTTTGAAATCCATTTCATTTGCTCAATACCACAGCCATTATCTTATCTGAGATCTTCATGGGAGAATAAGACTATTCTTGATGAAAAGGTGATGTCAAGAGAAATAATAGTTTTCAGTAACAAACCATAAGTTGATACCTCATGAACACAGTGAGCTGCATTGCTGCTTGCGGACAACAAATGTCGTCGTCTGTTAACAGGCTGATGAAAATATTTTTCGTGACTGCTGCTCTCAGCTTCTCTCTTGCATGGAAGCATGATAGTTGCAAGATGAGGTGGAATACATATGCGGCTAATTGAATTTTGAGTAACTGTAAGTAGAAGGGAGATGAAGCCCAAAAGCATCAATTCTGTTGACATTAATCATCAGAAAGAACTGTCATTAGGCTTTATAACCAAGTCAAGAAACCTGTATCTAGATGAAAAATATCTTAGGACAATCGTGTAGTTTTTTGGTCCTAGCTAGAATATTTATTTTAGAAAATTAAAATCGAAAACCAATAACCTATCCCAAAAAAAAAATTATCATATTTAGCAGACAATGTAAATCCAACATATTGACATATTATTATATATATTAAAATCATTCGTAAGGTTACTGTTCCTGTAACAGTAGCTTTTTTTTCTTTTAACTACCATACTTTCTACTTTTTACAATTTAATCTTTTTTTTTCCCTTTGTCTCCCATACTTTTCACTCTTTTCAATTTAGTCATAAATTAATTTTTATGTTTTCTAATCTTATTTTCAACCTCATTAAATCTTACCTTAATTTTACTCAAAAACTTTAAATTTAATTAAATTTACCCTAAATTAAATTTTCTTTTATAATAATTATTTTTTTACGAATTTAGACAACGTTTAATTCAGCACAGTCAATATTAAAGTTCATGTGAATTGATATCAAAATTAGCAGATGTGACATTTCTCTCATTCTGAAAAATTTCGTTTTTGAAATTTTACTTGGCTACCTAGTACTACAAAAAAAAATAGATCTACAATACATAAGATTTCACAACATAACTTTGTGTATCATAAGGGATTTACCTTGTGTTTAGCTGTTAGAATATATATTTTGTTTCTAATTACTTTTTTTTTCTTTTTTTCTCTCTCTCACTGGTATATTTCTTATAATTTGATTAACATCAATCATTAAAAACCAAAGACTAATATATATATATATATATATGTAAATATAATTTATTTTAGTTATATATAATATATACTTTTTTGATTACTTATACATCACAGTTCACAAAAAAAATGTCAAACACACAACTGTATATAATTTTTGGTTTGACCGTAATTATAGTACATTTGCTTTTATTATTTCCTTTGAAATTATATGAGAATAAACTATTAAATTATAACATATATAATATACATTTGTATAAAATGTATGTTTATATCTATAACATTATATTTTACATATTTATTATCTATTTATTTTTTAATATAAAATGCTGAAAACCGCAACATAGTGAGTATTGTTTTTTTTTTTTTTCAAATTTGATTCTAATATTAGAAATTCAATTTATATATTGTAGGCCACTTTAAAATTAGAGTCTTTTAAAATTATTTTGCAACGTGAAATCCGCCTGCAGCGCAACGCTATTTTCCTGCCTGTCAGCACTTAAATTGCAAATTCGTCGATTAGAACTAGAATAATAGGAATTTGGTTTTACAAGTGAAATTATTAGGACGAGTCTAATGCACCAGCTATCCAGCAACATTAGACCATCACAACCACTTACTTCATCTATTAATCTATAGCATGTGGATCCATTTTTCTGGTTAATAACGAAAATGAAATGCTGCAATTACTAAATAAAGAATTTTATCCTGAAATGTTAAAAGAATATTCAGTGGAAGGATCCAGGAAAAAAGAACAGCGACAGTAACATCAAACCTTCTTTTAATTTTTGCAGGGCCTCAAACAAGGCGTCTTGTTTCTTGTTCTTCAACAACTGAAATAAAACAATCAAGTAGTTACTGAGGAGCTCCACTTATGCTGAAAAACATTTTACTAATTATGAACACTGAGGAAAACTACGATGTTATGTGCACAAACATTACTAGCTGGGAGAACAAAAGTGTTGCTTTATAAGCCCACAGAAACTGCTAAAATTCCTTCATGCTTAAAGACATGATGCCTAAGATAATTTACCAATACGTTCAGAAGAAACTGAACCTCTAACTGTTCTAAATTTACCAATAAGTACCATTTCCTACATTTATTTCTAAATTAACAGCAACGCCACAGTTAAATTGCTCAAAACTGTTCTTCCTACTATTCTCTACATTTTGGCTGAAATATATTATTCCAAGTACTGAAAAAATTGCAGCTCGATCAAAAAGATAATTATGAAAAGTAAATGCTTATGTACCTTTCCCAATTTATGAAGACCACGTTCAGCGATAAGAGACATCAGAACAATGATGAAACAGACAACAGCAACCACCCATGTGGGTGTGAACTCCAAAGAATTAAATTCTTCTGCCATCTGTTAATGCACAGAGAAAGATTTTCAAGGTTGCTTTACAAAGATGTAGAATTATATAGCATAGAGAGCTGTGAAAATGACAAAGAATAAGCGAATAAAAAAGCTGAAGGAAAAGAATATAATGTGCAACACCCAAAAGTGAAAAATCAAAGGTGACCAGTATAAGGAAAGCACATAAATTTACCAAGTGAGAGACGAAAAGCACCGAAGTCTGAACAGTGGCATGGGACTATTGAAAAGAATCCCTTGACACTTGCATCTTATGTTTCTCTTCATTGAGCATTGTTTAAAATGTTGCTCCATAAAAACTCAATACAGATCTTACGAACACCTTCATGATTGACTGAATAGTTTATCCATTTAGAAGGAACCACTAATTACACCACAAAGTAGCAAAAGAGAACTTGCTTCATTTGTGAGTAATTCTGTCGATGGTGCCTAACTTCCAAACCTATAAAATCCCCATCCAATATGCTGGCTAGATGATTATAACATCATGGAATTAAGCCCAGGGAATAGATCAAGAAAATCAAAATTTTGATGCTTGAAGCACCTGTCATGTGCTTCTAATTGGTAATCAGGAAAAAAGAGTGAAGAGAATGATAGCGCTTCAATTCCCATAAAGGAAAACATTAGTGTGCTCATCCTCTATAGAAAACAGAGATTTAATATCAGCATCTTCAAAATCAATATCATATTGAGTCTCCAGTTGTTAGACAAGTTGAACTGTTTGTTTTGGCTTATTAGGACTTTCTTTTTGCAAAACAACATTTCTTACCACACAAGTAACATCGATCTGGTTGATGTTTTCTTTTGAAGTATTAAGACTTCTTAAGATGCTTTTGCCAGGACCCCTTATAAATTTTTTAATGTTTTCCTTTCTTACAATGTCGGTAATCACAATTCTTCTTATCTAAACATTTGATTGGAAGATTCAATCTGTAGAAACTGATTGGGTGAATTATATCAATGATACTTTAAATATTAAATACGTAATAAGTCGGTATTCAAATTATTATTTGTAACTATAAAATACCTAAACTATTATTTTGTAACAATAAAGTATCTCTATCATATCTTATTAATGGATTACTATTAATTGGAATATCGTATTGTTGCAAAGATGATTAATTGGAGTATTATGATATTACATTATTTTTAATTAGAGTATTTGATGTTACTAAGTTATGTAGGAATCACTGACGAAACTACTTTATTGTTACAAAATAATAGTTTAAATATTTTATAGTTACAAATAATAATTTGAGTAGTAGATTATAGTCTTAAGCCAAGCATACATTTTTAGTAACCAAATTTTTTTTTTTTTTGGCTTAGAGGAATAACATCCATTGTGAACCATGGACCATTAGCAGAGTTAGATCTATAGGTTGATTCATCCATCTCCTCATCATCTGATTCTTGAACAAATGGAGCTGATTCATGAGTGAAAGACTCGGTTGGAGCTAGTTGTACTATTGGAGGTGCTCGTGGACTAACCATTCTTATGGATGAAATAGATGATTCTGTAACACTCTTATAATACTTATTCATATCTATACGTACGTTATGTGGGTAAATACGATTATAGCCGATGTATGCCCAAAAATTTTTTATTTTAATTTAATGATCATAATATTATCAACACGTAATTAATCCTTTTTATTTTTCCAAAAATTTCGACAGCATAACGGCTATAACCTAACTAACCCACCTGCAAAGCAAACAATCCACAGCCCATTTTTGCGCACAACAATCCACACATAATGCAATATATTTTACATTCATCCACAAATCATTCTTTCATTCTTCACACACATAATACTTTACAAATACCATTTTGTCATAATATGTACAAAGTTCATTCCTATAACTCCATATCTATGCATATATATACATGTCATTATTAATAATATCCTATTACAATTTTGTTCTTCCGTCTGCTCCCAAAATTTACATACTTGCTCCTGCTTTTTCCGCTACTACCTGCACGCAGTCGAATAACTACGTGCTGAACATTAATATGTTCAATGGTGACTACTAATCTAAAAATTTTCACTAATTATATTTTCATGCAATTATATTTTTAATATACTATTCAATTTTTCTCATTAATATATAATTCATTTTATTATTTTTAAGTACTCTTAATTCACTATTTAATACCTTAATTAATTTTATCAAATTTTTTTTCCTCAATAATTTTTTTTCCCTTCTTTTCTTTCTTCTTTTCAATTTCTTTTTTTTAATTTGTTACAAATTTCACTTAAATTCCTAAATTTTCATTTATTTACAATTATGTCATTAACTATATATTATTTACACTTTTGCCACTAACATTTTTTTATATTTATTTATTTGATTATTTATCTTTACTACACAATTTAATATCTATCTTCCACTTATTTTTCAATTTTCAACTTTATTATATATATTTGTTTTTAATTTATCTTGTATTTCACACTTTCATTATTTTTCTTATATTTTTCACTTATTTCATATTTATCCTAATTTTCATTTTAATCATTTTTCTCATTTTTTATTCATAATTGTCACTTTAATTATTTCATTCACACTTGCCCCTAGTTTCAATCCGATAGAAAATTTTTGGACCTGATACATGGAACGTGGACCCCCAAGAGTCCACTACACTGAAGAGTAATCTCAAAAGATCACCCGAGTACTTTATTGTACACTGAATCACTGAGTTACGATCACTGAAGTAGACCATCATTGGTTACATAAGCGAGTCGTCATCACCCGCACCGCGGTAATAGTGTCTTTATGGCTAGCCAATTATATACTGAGTTAGATTTAACCATCAGAAAAATAACTAAGGACATTATTTTATTTCTTCAATTCAATTTCTATTAAACCATAAATTTCATTATTTTTACATTATTAATCATTTAATAATTTATTCTTTCATAACAATTTTATCATTACCAAATTTTTTTCATATTTTTCATTCTAATATATCAATTAAGTTATAAACTCACTAAATATATTTTATTCATTATTTTTCATTTCATACATAATATCATCAATAAATAGAAAAATATTCAATATTTAATTGAAAAATTTTCAATAAATTTCTACATATCTAAAATCGTATTCTTTTACATTTCATAACTAAATTTTCATTTAATTAGCAAAGAAAATATTAATTTCTTTTTTCTTTTTTTCCCTATATTTAATTTTCATCATTAAAATTTTTCTTTCAATTTCTAATTATTCATTTCACTAATTAATACATTTATTATTCCATATATATCATAATATTACACTAAAATGTCTTTATTCCTTAACATTCATTTTTCACATAATAAGGTCACATTTTTCAATTTCCACTAATTAATTTTTTTAATATAAATTAATCATTATAATTCACTTTTCATAATCCATTAATCATGTTTTAAGCATTAATTTAACAATTACATATAAAATACACAATTTTCTAAATTTTCATAACCCTAAATTATACTTAATTAATGGAAATAATTAGATTAAGGAATCACTAACCTTAATTGCTTGTTTAGCCCTTCCTAAATTTTCTTTTCATTTGTCTTTCCTTTGGAAGAACCTTCACCTTCTCTTAAACCTACCATGGACAAAATTTTTTCTTCATTAATCCACCATTAATTTACTTCCTAAACTCAAATAAACTTCATATTTATCATCTACATATCTTAAAATAAATTTTTGGATGTCGTTTGTTATTTTTCATAGTCCGGTCAAATTACGGTCAACCAACTATTTAATTAAACCAGATTTTTTTTTTCTTAATTTTAACTTTTGAGGACTTATTTGACCTCATTTTCACTCCAAATTTTACCTTTAGACTAGTCATAACCTATATTTTCCGATGATCAAATAAAATATTTTTCACACACTGATGTATTTTTGACCTCCGGGTATACTGATCAATCTCGAAAACTACAGTTTACGACTAATCCGGTATTTGGGCCATTATAGATTCATTGTCTACATCTTTAGAGGAAGATGAGTATGAGTCTGGTTGATCTTGCATACTAACTTATAGAGGTTTTGGAGAATTATATGTATAGTTTTGCAAAAAAGTGGGAATGGTATATGAAGGGTTTTGAATCATGTATTTGTAAGGGTCTTGTGAATCTTGGAAATGGTCTTAAAGAAGGTTTTTTATCAAGACATCTAAGAATATATAGTGTTTTTGATAGAAAAGTTGTTGAGGTTGAGGTTGTTGTGGTTGTTATAATAGGTTTTTTTTTAGGTTTGTACATAGACGTTTTAGCTTTAAGCATGTTCCAACAATTCTCATGTTGAAGCAAAATTGGATCTACATCTAGTTGTTTAGGAACAATAAGTGTTCTTGGTTCTAGTAAGGGTTGAGTACTAGTAAAAGCAAACGAATTGAATGGTATTTTAGCATGCAAGTCTCTTTCTATCTATGAAAGTTGTTGTTTTAGACTCATAATTTCTTTATTTCTTTTGGAAACGTGGTTCAATAATCTGATGTTGAATCATCTACATTAATTATTGGTGAAAATTCATAATACGTTTTTGAAGTTTAATCATAAACTATTGCTAACAATTAAGTCTGCTGTTGACATTTGCTTCCATCTGGTCCATCTTTAAAGAAACTTCATCAACTTTTCGATCAATTTTTTGAAGTACAGAGTTTTATGCCAAGGCATTATTAGTTTGTCAATTAAGAACTGATTCTCTTATAGTAATTTTCCTTGATTGCCCATGTGCATCAAGACCAAGTGATTTTATCCATGAAGTCCTTTTAACCTGATTGTTAGGATCCCTAGATCTTGTAAAATTGGAAATTCCTATCCTGATGATTGGAACATACAAACTATAGGAATAGTTTGTAGATTGAAGAGCACAAGCTTTTGGAATCCACTTTTGCTAAGGCTCTTTTTTTTTTATCAATTCAAATCCTTTTCAATAGATTGGAAGAGGTGGAGACGAAGGCGAATTTGTCCTGGGTGGATCAAGCATAGGTTCATCCCAATGGAGGGTTGATGGTGTTGGCATTTTAGCTCTAAAATAGGCTGATTTAGAATAATTGATAATGTAGTCATATTTTTCCGAGAGATGGCCAAGTAATTTGACCAATTGATCATCATCATCAAATTATCTCCTCATGATATTTTTAAAGAAAATTTTCTTTTTTCTCCCCTTGCGAGTTTGAGATTATTCTACATCACATGAATCATAAATAGTATCATTTTTGCAGTCTTCACATTCATAATCTATATTGAGTACCTTATGGTCACCTTGATGCATCGAATATATTTGTTTATTGTAGGCATCAAATCCTATGACTGAAAAAGTTTATTTTACTTTACATGGCTCTATCATGAACTGTGTCCAAAATATAGAATAACTAGAACTAGAATTTGCAAATCTAAGAAACTGTCTCCACAATTCCATCTACCTTTTTCAGGAACTGAGATTCCTGATGTTGTACTAGCTGAGAAGTGCTCTGAATCTTTTCATAATTTGTCACCCATGACTTAGATAACAATTTTATCCAACATGAGAGATTCGTCGAGGAATATGAACACAAGTTGGAACTTTTTGAACATCTGCAATTATCAATAATGCATCACTGGATACTAGGATAGCTAAATCTAGAGTATGATTCTAAACCCTATAAATTAACTAGTAGTGTAAGGTTGTTATAATGATTACCATAACTTGAATAGCACCAGTAATTAATACATATACCTTCAAAGTTTAAAGTATATGAGAATTATTCAGTGACATTGCAATTTGGAAAGAAAGTGAACAACATCGTTCCAACATTTAGTGATGTTTTTACGGTACTAATTACAACATTTTGATACTACAGATATCTAGTGTCTAGCAAGACTACCCTTGCAAAGACATTAAGTCCTTTTCTCCCATAGTATGAAAGAGCAAATCTGATGGCAACAAAATGGATGTGAGAATATCTTTCTCGCTTCCAAAGAGAAAAAATTTGGAGGCATCTCCAAAGAAACAAACTATTCTTCTCATGTGACTTTGATTGTATAGTAATCAAAAGAAGACTATACATATTATTTAACAAATTTTAAATTTCTTTTCGCTAAAGATTTAATGTTTATTTTCCAAAAGGGTTGAAATAAAATATCTCAACAATTGAGTTTTTTGTTCATTTGGGATGCGTTAAAGTTCATAAAGAAAGTCTAGTTCTAAAAGAAAAAGAATGCGAAAGTGAAAAAGGCACAGTGACAGAACGGAGGTGTTGAATTTGGTTCCATTTCTTCCAAAAAATAATCATAGGTTTGATACCATTACGACCCCTTTATGGCCACTATTGATATATTAGGATATAAAACAAGTATACTAGCCAACATGGCACCTCCTAAGCTCTCAGTTATTTATACACATGCACCACAGAACAGAGATACACAAGTCAAAAATAAATAACTTAATGGAATATATATTCAGCCAGCAATAAGTTATCTATTAGACATTGAATTGAAGTTTATTGTTCATCAATTTCCAACTGTTCAGATTCACATGTTCCAAAGAATACAAGATTGATTTCATAAAAATTACACTATGTATACCACAAAATCCAAACAAAGAGTTCCGTGATACAAAATATCAATTTCTTAATGCTTGTCAGAGTCCACCAGTCTTCACCCAGATCTCTTCACAACCAATGTCTGCTGCACTGTTTCCGACGTCCCAGGTCCTCCCTCAAATTTGCACCATCATTAACTTCTCAAGAGGACCTAACTAGCAAGATTTGTTGCTGCAAAATTATCTAACCATAAGTCACACAAGACATACTTTTTCATGGGGAAAACAGAGGCGGCTTATGGTTTCCAGGGGGCTGGAGGTGGCGGTGGAGTGGGAAACATTGGAGGAACAGCAGAGAAAATGGTGTTCTTGTCGATGCCAGTACTCTTGTCACCTGACAAAGCCACAAGTGCTGCAACTAAACCAGCATTGCCAGCAAGAGTTGGCTCCGTGTAATTGTAATTAGTACGAACATCATGGAAGCCGTCATGCTTGTCAGGACCAGCAACCATGGCTCCAACAATTGTATTAGGGTTTGGCTTCGAGGTGTCCCTCCACTTCCATCCTCCTTTGCAGTTATACTTGACTTTATTCTTAGGGATTGACGCACCGCGATGATGAACATGTTTTGGGTAATGATTACCAAAGCCCACAACATAGCTCATTTTCCGAGGATTTTTGCCGAGGATGTAATCAATCTGCCAGAATGAAAGAACAAAAAATTAAGCTATTGATCATTAAGAAGTTCCATGACAGACCAATATACCAAGACAATAATGAATAACATACCTGGGTCTTAGCAAATTCACGCAAGACATCAGTTGAGTAGAAATTGGGTCCACAGTACCATCCAGGTGTATCTGCAGCTTCAAGATAATCACTATACAAGGTGGCTAGAAAGGCTGCATTAACAACATACTGAAGAGGCTGAGGTGCTCCATGATTTAACTGGATCAATCCTCCTGCAGGAAATTACCCAACAACTAGTGTGAGATCCCAATAGTACATTTATTGACATGAGTATTCACATGTCAGATTAATAAGAGAGAGTTTACCTTTGGTTCTGTTGAAGCTTGTGAAAAGTGGCAGGTAAGAACACATAATTATACTGGTCTGATTGTGAAATGTCCTTAATATCTCTTCATATGGATAGCCAGGGCTCAAGAACAATCTCAAACGACTCAGAAGCACCTGATTATACATTGACAAAGATTTTATCAGTGAGATAGATATGATAGCTCCAGAAAATTTCTGAGTTCCTGAATCACAAAGTAGGTAATTTTGACACAAATAGACAAACAACATTGCCATCACAACAAATGAGGCAGTAATTTCATGTCAGAGAGCATTGATTCAATTTGAAAATTTAAGCCATGATATAGCAATAATTATAACAATAGAACAAAACAAGATGAGAAAAGAGAGAAAACGAAGTTAGATAATTAAAAGCAAATATAGATAATGGGAAGCATGAAAAGTATAAGTTGTTATCCAAAAATGAAAAAAGAAAAGTTAACACATTGTACAGATAAAATCTTGTTAAAAATAAATATTTTAGAAACAAATCATTTCATCCATAGTATGAATGGCAACTAAACAAAACCCGAAATTTCATCAAGACTCAAACATCAACTAAACCAAATGTTTCTGTAACTCCCAAAGATAATTATCATGCCTACGCAATGAAACAAATTGACAGGACATGGAAATGGACATGGACATGGACATTGAATGAATCAATAAACTGCCAAAGAAAAATGAATTGCAAAGTTCGCTGATACTGATTCAATAACAGACCTGAGCACCAGTAAGCTTGTTATCCCAGCTAAGAACACCATAGAAAGGTCCTCCCCAGAAAGCACCGGCGTGCTTGGCAATACCAGGAGTAGTAGCAAGCTGAAGATAGGAAGAATTTCCAGTAGCATAGTAGAGCCAGGCCCCACCCCAAATGAACTCATCCCAGTAGCTAGTTGAATTATAGAAAATGGCAGCTTCTACACCTGAACTGTATCTACCTCGTTGTTCCCTTGAGAATTTAAACAGAGTTTTAGCACCATGGACAAGTTTCTGCGAATAGGCCTTGTTATCTTTGAAAACTATGGAAGCAGAAGCCAAGGCTGCAGCCATTTCCGCTGCTAGATCAGAACAACTATGGCATTCAGTAACGGGCCGTGGGTAATCAATATCCTCAGGCCGCATCCAACAATAATGATCATTATGATTAGTACTTCCTCCAGAAGTATCTCCTTGACCAACCTGTTGAATATTGCCCAATATGCATATACATCGGATCCCAAATCACAAAGGAACAATTTTGATGAAAAAAAATACAACTTTTTTGAGATCAAGCATCAACCCACTAATAAGGTTAAAGGGAAAAGCCTGTAAAAGAAAAGCACTTTTCTGAAATCAAGCATCAACCTGTTAATAAGGTTAAAGGGAAAAACCTGTGCAGCAATGGTGCTGATGCTATCAGCAGTATGATTGAAGCACTTGAGAAGGTAGTCAGTGCCCCACTTGATAATCTCTTTGACATGGGCGAGCTCACCAGCGGCTTCATACTTGGCACTGTATTCAATAACGCTCCAACTCAACATGGTGAGAGAAAAAGATTGAGGAAAATTGAACTTGATAGCATCTCCCGCGTCGTAATACCCACCAGCCAGATCTTTGAAAATGGTACCAGTGGCAGATTTTCCGTCGTTGACACATGAATTCCCTCTCCATGAAACATTGTTATGCTTTGGAAGCTTCCCAGCTGCACATCAAAGGAAATGAGGATGAGATCGGATCGGATCAGATAAAAAATGAGAATTAGAGAAGAGAAGAAAAGAAGATTACAGCGCTGGGCATTGAAGAACATGAGGGCCTTGTGGAGGGCGAGAGTGTAGTTGTCAGGTGGAGATTTGGAGTGGTGATGGCGAGGCACCGTCTTGACTATGAGGGTGATGAAACCAGCCAATAAGGCGGAGAAGAGCAGTGTGCCCACAGTCCACGCGAAGATCTTGCGGCTGACGATGATGCAACCCAGATCCACATACTTCTTCTTCTTCTTCTGTTCAGCAGGACCCAGTAGCCAGCTCTGCTGAGTCTCATCCAATGGCCTGGACAGAGCAGCCCTATCCAAGTCCTGCAGGTTCCTACTCCTGTCATCGTCGGTGGCTGAATCGGCGGTGTTAATCTCCAGTGGGCCACCCCACGGATCTCTTCCATACATACTCATTTTAGCTTAAAAATCGGGCCTTTATTGAATTGAATTGAATTACGAACAAAAAGTAAAAGAGAAAACTTAACCACCACAGATCTGAAAATGTAGGTAATTTAGACTGTAACAGTGATGGTGGTGGTGGTAGGAGATTGAAGTTATTGTGGCTTTGATTGTTAAAAAGTACTAAGAAGAAAGAAAGAAAGAAAGAAAGAAAGAAAGAAGTTGGAGAGTGGACAGTGATGACGGTGGCGAGTCAATAATACTAATTTATTTTATTTATTAATATTTAAAAATATTGATTATCATTATAAGTATAATTACTGTAATAAAACATATAATGACATGTGGGTTCGGTTGGGTTAAGGGAAAATTAGATGTTAATTATTGTTTTTTTTTTCACGAGAAAGACAAGTCACTAATAGAAAACGACACTCTGTCTAACTCTGAACGCTCTTTATCTTATCTTATTAAGATTAGAGAGTTTTATAGGTAGCCACGGCATAGTCTAGCAAAAGGTTGATTTTCACTTTGAGCTATAAATTTTAAGTTTGAATCATTTATTGCCCGTTGTAATTAAAAAACAATTAGAGAGTTTAGTTTTGTCGTACAAGCAAGTAGAGTACGGTTTGCTTTTGTTTCACTAGTCATGTTTTGTTTTATAATTATCACACTGTTCACCCGTTTGAAAGATCTCCTTCAACTAATGCAAAAATTAGGAAAAGTTTTATTTTATTTTGGTATTGATCATTAAGGACTTTCACCTTCCATTTAAATAAATTAAACTTACAATCAGATTTACAAAATGGAGAATACACTATAATGTATTGCTTGTAAAATCTACAAGTAAAGAGAAAAGGGCAAATATGGGTCAGCGAGAGATGAGTAATTCCCACCACAATTACCCATTGGACTTTATCTCTCTACCAACTTAGATTATCAACAAACATTTTCCCAGTTTCCACTTTGCCGACACTCCAAGATATCCCATTCCTATCATTCCTTTTCTACCACCATCCTAATAATCAAATTTGTTCTCTTTTTTTTTATTATTTTTAAACAAAAAATAATATAAATATATTTAATTAAAAAAAAAAAAAAGAATACAAGAAGGCTATGGCCGTAGCATTTTTTTTTTTTTGATAACTAAGTGGGCATGTGAAAGCTTTTCAATTATTATTGATATATAAACTTGCACCGACAAAATAAAAAGCCACCTCGATAATTGAGTTATACTAATCAATGCCCAACCAGAAGCCTATTATTATTGTTGTTGTTCGGGGTGAACTATATAATTAGCTGCTTTAAGTGAACTAGGGGAACATAATTCGGGTTCAATCTAAATTCAATTTTGAATAATTGGGTTTGATCTGCTATAATTTTTTAAAAAACAAAAATTAGATTCAAATTTCTGTTCAGTTTGAATATTGATAATATAAATCAAATAAAATATTTCAATTTTTTCTTATATTTAATATGGCTGGTATAATTTTTGAAGAACCATTTTATAAATTTGAGTTATTCAGATCAATTTTAAGTCAAAATTGGAACCAACTGCTGCACAACCCTAATTTACCAAATATAATGGCCTAAACCTCCATCATATTCTTTATAAAAATGGTATCTTTACTCCATCCTATAATTTAATTCAATAATATAATAAGCAGCTTCTGATCTTATACTTCCAAAAATGTTATACAAGCTAAGTATATATACATGTATACAAAAATGTAGACTACTGTCATCTATTAGCTGTGTTGAATGTCAATAGTGGCTCACTTGCCAGTTCTTTCAGCATCCCATTAACATAACTCATGAGATAAGCTCAAAATTCCAGCAACACACAAAAAATTCCTTCACTTCAAACTAGTTGGTTAGTATTTAGTTGATGAATCCATGAAGCACTTAAAATCAGACAGTATTTGTTTAACTTCAAATCATTCATTGCTTTATATTACATGTATGTTAAAAGGAACAAAAATTGAACTAAAAATTGAAGCTGTGGCTATTGTAATGGAAGATTGGGCTATTTCTTCTTCTTCTTCTTCTTCTTATTCTTCCTAAATTCTGTGACCTGCACTCTCTAGCCACACTTGTCTGAAGAGCTCTAGGCCCACAAGCTATCACACAAATATCCGTCCCAGCCCAGCAATCTGACTTCATTTCAAAAATTTCTGCACCATGTTAAAAACCAAAATCAATTAGGATACATATTTTTTTTTTCACATTTCAATATGATGATAAGCTTTAAATTTCATGTAGTCATATTAATATCAATTCTGATATATGACAATAGAAACATCACGCGTGCATAGATATGTTTGAGTATGTGTTTTCAGCTGTCTTCAAGAAAAAAATTAGCCTTTGGCATGGCATTTTTTTTGTTCTTTTTTAGCCTCAGAAACATACCTTTGAAGTCTGGCCTGCAACCATAGCGAATGGAACTTAAGCTTGTGAGAGTGTGCAGAGGTATCTCCTTCGACATAACTTTATCATGCTGTGCCCGCTCAATTTTTTCCTCGTCTTCTTTGCTTTCCTCCTTGGCCAAAGTCTTTCCCCAGTAATACCACATGGCAACCACAAGACCTCCAAAGATTAACACACTTGCAGCCAAGCATGCCACCAACACCAACCCTCTATACCACCAACTTGATATATTGAAGGGCTTTATGTAGTATGTCTCCACAACACCCATTGAAATAACAAAGCCAACTGAAGATAGAAAAACATAAGTTCCACACCATATCTTGTTTCCTGTTCCAACCAAAATTGACATGCTACCATCTTTGGAGGATGAAAAAACAGAACAACTTTTTACCTTCAGAACTTCACCGCCTTCCTGCAATTAGAATCAGTTAGATGTTGCAAGCAAAAAATAGTAGCATTATACAGATCAACAAAAATTCATGCAGGGGAGGGGACAAACTTAAATTAGACCTACCAACAGTGGTTCTAGTTCACGAGTGACAAATGCTTGAATTTCAACATTCATTTCATTAGAAAAAGGTGGAATGAGGGCATGTAATTCAGAAAGAAGAGTTATCTCATTTGATTTTTTCACTGCCAAGACAATTAAAATATTCCTCGAAAAACAAGGGCTTTCGCCCTTAATGTTGTTGAAAATATCACTTAAAATAGCAAAGAAAGGTGAGATCCCACTTCCTCCGGCTACCAATATGAGGTTTTTATACCTAAGAAAACAAAAAAAAAATCCCAGTTAGTCCAGCCATAAGTGCTTGCAATATCTCTCAAATTGACTGCAATGAACCAAACTTTTATAAGTTCTTCATTCCAATCAGGAAGATAGAAATGATTTTCCCCAAAAAATTTCTTATCAAAAGTATAAATAGAACAACTTAAATTTCAGGTATGACCAATAGGCACCATCTCTTTTATAATCAACAGAATCATTGCAAATTAAAACGAGGCTTGCCATTTAACATTCAAATAAAAAAATACAAAAAAAAAAATCTTCAATGTAGTACATCATTATTTCTTTGGCTTGACACAGGGCTACTAATTATTTCAAGATGCATGCATGTGACAAGAAGAAAAAGTACACCTTAAATGGTAAGGCAATTCATGCCCATAAGGCCCCTCTACAGATGCTGAAATTGTGGAATAAGGTGGAAAAGGTATCTCCATATGAGACTCTGCCACAAGCACATTTGAGAAACTTCCTATGAGCCTGGAGGTCCAGCCACCAACAGCTTTTACAAGGATAGAAAGATGACAGCTACCATCCAGGGGACTGGATGTGACACTAAAAGGATGCCATTGCAACCAAGAGATTTCTCGAACTTTAAGGAAAACAAAGCTGAGGGCATTATACTGCAGGTCTAGATTCAAAGAAGTACATTATGACTCATGGCTGCAAGAAAATTCAATGAAAAAATCAAAAAAGAAAGAAATAGTCATACTTCTGGGTTTTGAAAGCACCAACTTCAGTGTCCCACAAGGAAATATCGTCGCTGAAATTATGTTGACAGCTCTTCTTGACTGGCAAAATCTTAGAAAACGATCAAGCATGAAAAGAAATATTCCCCCTATGGCTTTGCTAAATATGGTATCACCAACATGCAATGCAAAGAATATGACAAACAATATGTAAAGTTGGTGAGTATAGAAGAAAAGCTCAAAACATTTCTTTTTAATGATGGGAAGTGTTGTCGCCCATATTAGCAGACCAAATGCATAGCTGATAACCCCAGCAAAATTTGCACCACTATCACTTTTCCACTCCACAATCTGCATGGAAAAGAATTACGAAGGTTTAGGATCTTCCTTCAATTTTGTTCTCTCTCCAAAGGTCCTAGATACATAAAAGAAGTCCTGTCATCTCAGAGACAGAGGAATAACAGATGATAACAAGAATCAACATGATTTCAATAAAAAAGCTATTGATATCATTTCTCTTCATCTTCATATTCTTCAGCTGATGAATATGACCTTTTCATTTGTTATTAACATAGATGAAATTGTATCACTATTTTGATTGCAGCCACATATGATGTTGCCAAGGGATGTGTGAGATTTACATCTGACTGCATGTGGAAGGCATTAATCGGCTATTTGGGATACAGAAATGCAGAATTGATGAATAATGAGGACATAATGGTTTTTCCATCTGATTTATTTTTGCATATGGATATGATTCATTTGGAATTTTGTAACAGAAGTAGTCGTTGTGTATCTACAGATTCATCTTTTAGACCATTAACTATGAAACAACATTGGTTTCCAATTCTTGCATGGAATTAGTCTCATTTGAACTTTCATCAACAATATTAGATACCAGAATATTCAGTATACGATAAAGTGGGTTTAAAAGCAAGAATATTTGGTACATTCACTCACAGATTCCAGTAGGATGCCTCGAACCATCCATACAATCAAATAGCCTAGTCCATGAAGGGTAAGGAGAAACATAGTCAGATGTCCCAACCATGCATGATATCTTGTGGCATGCTCAAATGGTATATCTACAAGACGAAGAAAGATTGATCCTCTTGCAACTGGGAGAAACAAAAAAGCCAGGATAGATAGGGCAATCAAACCAAAGCAATATGCTGACATCTGCAACAGTTGGACACTGCAAAGTTCAAAGAGTTGAAAAAGTTGGCCAATGAAATTAATTTCAAGACGTAAAATTTCTAATGCAATTTTATATTAGAAATTTTGAAGTATTCATTGAAATTTTTGATATATAATGCGAATTTATTGGCAAAGTTTAACTACTATAATGTGTGTCTATACTCGTAAACAAGGTTGAAAACAATGGAAAATGAGAATGTCATAATATATTTAACACTTGTCTTGACCCGAGTCATTATATATCTGGGCCATGCCTTTTGATGAGATGAATGTATCTCCGTATAAAGTGTGAATGTACCATTAAAAACAAGACGTGCAGGACAATCGGGTTCAGAATAGGAGAAATTTGACTTATATGCAGATTATAACCATAAAATGAATATAGAAGGAATGATATTTGAAGAATTGAAATTCTACAAAGGAGAGCATTATTAAGTAGCCAGATAAAGTACAGACTTTGAAGTTCGCCAAAGAACTCAACTACTGTAAGCAAATCAGGGAAAAAAAAAAGGAATAAAGGACACAATGCTACTAAAATCCATGAAAAAAACCAAAATTTAACAAATATAGCAGCTTACCTTCTCTCTTCAGGCGTCAAATCGTCATAGGTAGGTAGTATCTCAAGGTTTGTAATGGTATAACAATAAGCAGCCCAAAGAACAAACACAAGAAAGATAAAAATCCCAATTAATTCAGCAGCAGAGACTATTCCAAGTGGTCCATCTACCAGAACAGGGAAAGTCCACAAACGGAATCTTGGAGGCGTATTCCTAAAAAAATAAGAAGATTTTCATTTAAGGATTGAAACAAGCACGTTATGGACACAAATAATCCGTCCAGGGTAGCATTGCAGCTGATGAAATTGCATACCCATTAAATTTTTGTTGGTCCAGCTCTATCCTAGAAACAGCAAGATACGGAACAGCAACAAGTGCTATGATAAAGATTGGACCATTGAATATGAGCAAAACACTTCCTGCCAATATATAAGAACAAACTCTAGCAATTAAAACACATATCTTGCTGAATGGTATAAATAAATAAAGAACAAGTAAGGTACCAGTCTCCCCAAAGAGAGTTGCACTGGTAGCGGCAACCCAATTAATGTAGAGTTTAGCCCCAAAATCGGTGGGAACAAGAAAGAAGAGAGCAATCCATAAAAGAAAAAGAACCCATATTATGGATTTGAGAAAGCATTTCGCCAATGAGGCAAAGGAAAAGAGTGTGAAGTTTTCGAAATCAGGCCCAAGAAGTGGGTGTCGTGATTCGGCAATGGTAGCCATATTGAGCTCTTGAAGTCCACATGTCTAATTCCTCAGTCGAATTGTAGGCAAATATACAATCAGCTTCTTATTCTCTTCTTCAGCTGTGGTTCAAACTTCAAAGTCCTCACCTAAATCTACTTCTGGGTCTCAGTGGACTATCAGCTAAAGAACCATACTTAAGCTCAATGCCTATGAAATTCCAATAAATAATACTCCCACCTCCGTCTGTCCGTCATATGTTCAACATGATAAGACAGTATATTTTTCCTTTTAATATTATAATTGTTTTTGGTAAGTTTAATACTATAATTATTTATTAATTTTTTATATCCCTATTTAATATATAGACTTATTTTTTATTTTTAATTAATTCTTTATCATATCTCTATTTAAATTGTTTTGTTATCAACAAGTAATGAGTTATTTTTTTATTTTTTTAATAATGACTCTAATTAATTAATTTTATTTTCCGAGGGAGTTACATTGGGAAATTAACAAGAGATTGTTTTTTGCATTTTTCAATTCTTTCCATTTGCCATCCATTGGCTTAACACTTTTATCTGCTTTGAGATATTTGTATGTAGCTAAATGCAAAGATCATTGCATAAATGAGCCAAACCAGAGCTGGCCCAGTTCAATTCATTTGCAGCTGCAGCCAAAGAACTATATTGCAACACTTTTTTCCAAGTTCTAATTTGAAGATGTTAAAAATTCATTGCGCTGCTGCATTGGGGAATATGTAAGCAATACTTCCAGGTTTATCTTGTCTGTGGTTGATCATATTTTTTGCAAATTCAAAATTTGCCTATATGTATAAGATTTATGACTGACAGATGTTTTTGCACCTTTCAAGTTTCAGTTTTACAGAAGCAATATCATGTTGTATTTACAAGAAATAGAGAAGGTATTGCATGTAAGGTATCTTGACCATAACATATATATGGAAGCAAGTTCCCATTATACATTACAGTAGACTAGCTAGAGAGACACAGCCTGTCTCAGTGATGCTGATATATCACAATCTACAAACTATACATTTATCTTTACAATTTAGATAGTAAGTTCAGCTATAATATTTGCAAGAGAAGCCTACAAATCAAAGCTATGGCTGTTAAAATGGAAAATCGGGTCATAGGAATCTCTCCTGAAATTTTGTGACCTGATTTCTCTTGCAACACTGGCCTGAAGAGTTGGAGGACCACAAACTATCACACCTATATCAACATGGCCCCAGCGCTTCGACACTGATCTAAAAATTTCTGCAATTTGGAAAAATCAAATATGATTATGGAAACAGCAGCATTTCACATTGAAAAAATAAAGAAAATTCAGGCTTTAACATTACAAGCCAAGAAGTCAAGCTCATGTACCAAAAGTTGACAATCATCCATAGAAGAAAACACTTATATACTTCCCTAGTTTAGAAGGTAAGTAAACGTCCATGTTGCAAAGGAATTCATTTTCATGTCATGCATGTTACCATTCCTGAAGAAAATGTTAAAGGCCTAGGAGCTCTTTTTTTTCTGATTTAAGATGGCACTTAATAAGACAACTACAATTAATTAGCCCATGACAAATATCGACAGTGTCCAAACCAAAACTGGATAGTTCTAGTCAGTTGGCAATCCAGAAAGTCCTCCTGCTGCGATCGGATGATCAAGCTAGACATAGACATTTGACAGAGAAATCCACAATAAGAATACTCCAACGTGTGACTAATTTAAAAGGTGAAAGTAGAGAAGTTAAGCATCTTTTTTCAAGTTCTTATGACTTTGTAGTAAAATATTTCTATTCGAACAGATGACAAATGAATGACCAGTTTCAAAGAGCAGGATTTCAAATTACCCTACTTCCATATATTAAGTAGAAATAAGTGTCACAAAATAGCCATACCTTTGAAGTCTGGTCTTGAACCATATTGTATCATTGTAGAATTTGTATGCAAATTCTTGTTTGCTGCATTTTCATTATGCTGCATTTTGTCAAACTTTTTACCAACCTCCTCATATTCCTCCATGGCTGAAGTTTTCTTTTCCCACAGATGCCAAAAGCCAACCACACAACCCCCAAAAAGAAAAACACTTGCAACCATACATGCTACAAAAAGAAGTCCCTTGTACCACCATGACTGTATGCCATACCGGTTTATATAATACACATCTAACAATCCTAGTAAGACAGCAAAGCCCACAGTAGATGCAACAACGTAAAGTCCAGACCACATATTATCGCCTGTGCCAGCCAAAGCTGACATGCCACATCCCTTGGATGCAGGGAAGGCGGAAGAATTGGTAGGCTTGTGTACTATTCCCTCTTCCTGTAGATAATTATTGAAATTCAACAAAACATATAATATGAATAAGAACGAGAAAAACAAATCAAGGCAACACCATAAGCTTTAAAATGATAATCAGACATACCAACGGGGGATCTGCTTCGCGAGTAACATAAATATGAATCTCCAAGTTAAGTTTCTCGGAGAAATATGGACAAATTGACTCCATATCAATGGTCGAAAGAAGAGGAATCTCATTCGATTTTTTCACAGCCCAAATAACCAATATACTTTTTGGTAAACATGGACTCCTTTCATTAATACGGTGGAGAATATCGCTCAAGATTGCAAGGAAAGGAGAAATGCCTATACCACCTGCTACTAAAATGAGGTTCTCATACCTAACAAGATGGCCAAAATCCGTTGATCAGCAGAAGATAATAAAATTTAGCAAGATATATAGTAATCTTGACCTCATTAAGTTTTTTGATGCAATCACAAAACAAAAAAATTGTTAGATTCAAGCTTTACTAACTTCTAGAATATGCTCAGTTGAATTGCTTCAAAGGATAACTCCATAGCAGCCACAAGATTAAATGAATTATAATGGTGTTAAAGAATTACCACCAGAAGAGTATAAATAATGTAAGACTTTTCATTTAATTATTTGCTTTTAAGGCAGTCATTACACCAATATCACCATCAATGATCTCAAATATGCGACTTAAAGGACAGGATACATACATCAAGTGATATGGTACTTCATGCCCATATGGCCCCTCAACAGAAGCTGTTATCTTGAAATGTGGCTGGGAAGGTTGGTCCTTAGGTTTCGTTGCTTCTGCCTTGGATATGTTAATGATATTTCCTCTAAGCTTCTCTGTCCATTTCCCGAGAACCTTTATGAGAATGGCTAGATGATTTTTACCGTCCAAAGGACTAGATGAAACACTGAAAGGGTGCCATTGCAACCATGATAATTCCCGAATTTGAAGAAAAATGAAACTAAGGGCATTGTACCGCAAATCTGCATTGTAAAAGAGGAAAACGAAATGCATTAATGCCTTTAACTAAAGATAGGCAAGGTAACAAAGAATGGTTAAGAACTATCATTACTTCCTGGTTTTGTAAAGACCAATTCCACTGTTCCACAGGGGAGGCACTTGGCTGAAACTACATCAACAGTCCTTCGAGATTGGCAAAATCTCAAAAACCGATCAAGAATGAAAAGAAATATTCCACCAGCAGCCATGCTGAAAATAAAATCACCAACGTGCAATGCCAGAAAGAGGACAAAGACCACATATAGTTGATGGGTGTAAAAGAACAATTCAAAATTCCAGTTCCTCACACCAGGAAGTGATGTCACCCACATAAAAAGTCCAGCTAAAAGGCTGATGACTCCTGCAAGATTGGCGATGCCAACATCTTTCCACTCCAATATCTGCATGAAACAGCATAAAACTTAAGACGAGTTCCCTCTCTATCACCACGCTCATTAGATAAACAGAAGTCTAACTAATCCTTTCAATAAATTTATAATAATCAGGAAGGGTGAATTAGGAAATAAAACTCTACCAAATTACATACTAGCAAATACTCCAAAAAAGATTACATTGGACCCGTCCATGTAGAATCACTGGTGATGATTGCATATAGAAGCTATGCTTGTAGTTTGCCGCAGATAAAGGGACACATGAATTTTTTCTTTTTATTTTATGATGAGCCAAAAAATCTCTCTTTTTTTAATTTTCATAGTTTATTGCCACTCTCAGTCTCTGCCACTTCTCACATTTAACCAATTAAGCCCTCCATATATTTTGGTTTTCAGAGCTTGCTGGCTCTCTCTCTCTCTCTCTCACACACACACACACAAACACAGAGACCTGTGTCATATTTGATGTAATCTAGGAGAAATGGTCGGGACATAACCTTTTGCTTAAGCAGTTATTGTGTTTAACTAAGGGCAATCATACTGCCTCTATAACATGAAAAACATTACATCAATGAGGTCTTCAGCAAACAGAAAAACAAGTAAATTTGCAAACAATAAATGAGAAATGCATGTGGCTCTGCCAATCTTATGGAAGGATAAGGAAAAACAGCACGAGGACTCACTTCATGAAGGAGGTTGCCCTGCATTGCCCATCCAATCACATAAAGCAGCCCATGGAGGGTAAAAAGCAGCATTGTTAAGTGTCCCAACCATACATGGTATCTTGTAGCATGCTCAAAAGGAATATCAACAAGGCGAAGAAGAACTGATCCTCTTGCGACTGGAAGAAACAAAAATGCCATGCAAAATAATCCAATCATGCCGAATCGAAGTCCTGTCAGTTCTATCAGCCAAATGCTGAAATACTTGAGTTAGAATGGATATTCAGCAAATTGTAGCAGCCTTCATAAGAAAAAGAAATAGAAAGTTCACAAATTACAAATGCATGATGAATTATTAAAGACAATATGGTCAACTATGGAAACTTTGATACCATTTTTAACTTACAATACAATGAGCTACCATAAACTAATAAGCTTTGCACTCTACAGTCTACCTAGATCAAATATTGACTGGAAAACCCATTTCAACTTTAGCAACGTTTTAGAGGAATAAGTTGCCTCTATGTAATTCAACAGCCTTCTTTTTTTCTTATTATTTTTGAGAAAAAAAGCTGCACAAAGCAAAAGGATGCTAAAAGCGAGACAAAAAACGATACTAAACGCCAAAAGCATGTGAATAGAAAAATAATCTCAAAAAAAAGAATATTGTGCATCCATGTTAAATTGATCAACGGACCAAAAAAGTAATAAATAACAACAGTCAGATATCTTTGAGCATAGAAATAGGCAATGAGTCTCTATTCCGAAAATATTTTAGAAATTTGGGTTAATTTCACTAGTAGTCACTAAATTTTGCTCCATTTACCACAAAATCATAAAAGAATTATTCGTCATACAAAAATCACTTCCGCCCACTTTTGTTAAGTTAGTAGCCGAAAAATATGATGTGGAGCATGACGTGGCGTCACATCATGTAGGATGACACGTAAGCACAATCCTAATTTTAATTGTCATGTCAAATGTCTACATAGCAATGTCACATGAAAAAAAGAAATGTCTTTCATTTAAGGTTTGGGTTAATTTCATTGTGGTCACTAAACTTATACTTGAATTGCAATTCAAGCAAAAAAAAAATATTTTTCAATTTATCATCAATGTACTCAAATTCCTTTTTCAATTTTCAATTTTGTTAAAAAAAAATTTTTCTAACTAAATTGCAATTAAGATATAAGTTTAGTGACTATCAATGAAATTAATTCATAGTGTAAATAAAAGACAATTTTTTTTGTACATGTTGCACTGACATGAAGACATATGATATGGCAATTGTACTTAGGGTTGTGCTTGGCTTTTTTTATGATCAGCTAACATGATGTGCAACAATCCGGCGCCACGTGGGATGCCACATCACATCATATTTTTCAGTTGTCGACTCAACAAAAATGGCTATAAGCTATTTTTGTGAAAGAAAAAAAAAGCATTTTTGTGAGACAAAAAATTCTTTTTTTTATTTTGTTGCAAGTGGAGCAAAATTCAATGAGGCTATTAAAATTAACTCTAAAAATATGTATATTTCCTTCATGTTCCCAATTTTGTATAACATCGAAAAAATTTGTTTGACAGAAAGTTGATGGTTTAGGGTGTGATTTATTTTTCGTGTTCGACCTCTATCGGATTTCTGTAAAGGAAAAAGCTAGTCAACAATTTCAATGGCCAAGGTCATACGGATAAATAAATTATTAGTCGAGTGGAAAAAGTGGTGGCCACTCCAATTAATACTTATTGTTTATCAAAAGAGGGGGTGGAAATAACTAAACGTCCATGGCTGATATTTCTCATTAGTAACATAACGGCAAAACAGGGCTTCATGAAGTCAACAAAGAAGATAGAACTAAGAAACAAAAACCTTCATCATAATTATGGAGTGAAAAGGCCAAAATCTTTAAAATATATTATGCCAAAGCATCAAACAAGTGCGTTATATCGATTCAAAAATCAGAAAATGTAGTACCTTTCATCTTTAGAGTTTAAATGCCACTGAGATATAAGGCTGAGATTCCGCATTGTATAAACACAAACAGCCCAGAAAATGTATACAGCAAAGAGGAGAATCCCAATGAACTCGGCAGCAGAAACAACCCCAAATGGTCCATCCACAATAACAGGAAAAGTCCACAGGCGGAAACTTGGATACTTTGAATTCTTCTTCCTAAACCAAGAGTTCACAAAAATAAAAACAAAAACCAAGAGTTCACAAAAATAAAACAAAATATATTATGCATTAAGGCTGCAAATTGAGGTAAGGTTAAACGAAAACAAGGAAATGAATTTCCCAGTTAAGAGATGGCATACTGCTGGAACTTCTCTTCCCCAGAAATGATAAGATGTGCAATGGATAGAAATGCAATAAGAAGAATCGGTCCACTCAACAATAGGAATATGCTTCCTGCAATTTGCAGTTGGCCAATTCAAGTGTGAGAATAAGAAGCAGAGATTAATCATCAGATTAAGGCCAAAGAGAAAATAAAAATATAAAAGAAAAACAGAGGAGATTGAACCTGAAAGACCAAAAAGAGTTCCATCGGTGGTACGAATCCATTTCTCAAACAATTCGTTGCCCAGTTCTGTTGGAAGGAGAAAGATAAAAGCAACCCATGCAACGAAAATAATCCACATTAAAATCCTGAGAATCCATTTCACTGATGAAACAAAGAGAGGTGTCTTCTTGACACCACTATTCAGAAGAAGAGGCTCCTGAGCTGAGTATTGATCCATAACAAGAAACCAATACCTTAATTTGCTTAATATAATCTCCGCATATATAAAGAAACTGTAATAATAAAACCAAAACTTGTGGAACCCATCACGACATTAATTTGCTACTGTAGACAAGAAGATCACATAAAAATAGAAGGGAGAGAAAATCAGAACCACTTGAGGAAAATTATCAGGGCTTAAAGAATTTGCATCCAGAAACATAAAACGCAAGCAAACAAAATGAAGGGAATTGTGTAATTAGAGTACGATAATGAATTTGAATTGAATTGAAGTGATAAGAAATGCAATATTTGCCGTTCATATCTTTTCAATGTAGATAACATAACAGAGACATAACCGAACAGAAATCACCATAACGGAGTAAAGGCAGAGGAAATTTATGATGATAAGGCTAAAAAATCATCATGTATGTATAAATTTAAAAAATGAAAAAGAGAAAAGTATTGAATTTGTCACCACACAAATTTATGTGAACCTGCATAATCCTTCAATCATTATATTTGACAATGACAAAAGATAATTGTCTTTTCATTATTAATTCTTCTCCAAATACATCTGTACAAAAATGCAAACAATGGGTATTTTCTTTTTTTATCATAATTTCAACTTAGTGAATGTCACAGAGAACAAGAATCACTACTCAGTAAGAAAAGGCCAAATCGCTGGCTTTCCTCTCTTGCTTGGAAAAGGAAGCTGATTCCTTAATTACTTCCTTCTTGAAGAAAAAGAAGGAATAACTAATTTCGATATTTATAATATTCAGCATATAAGTTTCTTTTTGTAGAGACTGAGGCTCAGTTTGGTTTAGCTGTCAATGTAGCCAGTTGGAAAAGTCCAAATCACGGACCCTCTTAATTGGAAAGGGAGGTTGATTCCTTTATTACTTCTTTTTTTTTTCTCCAAGGAATAACTAATTTCGATATTTATAATATTTAGCACATAAGTATTTTTTTAGAGACTAAGGGAGCATTTGATTAAGTTGTTTAATGTAGTTAATAATTGATAGTTGATAGATAAAATTAATTGAGTTTTTACTATTATAATGTTAAATTACTATTAGGAATATAATTTATTTCAAAAAATTATGCTTCTATAATGTATAAATAAACAAAAAAAATAAAATATTATATATTATTTGATATAATTATATATTTTAATGAGTCAAATATACTACCGATGACTTCTACTAATGTCACATCAAAAACAATAAGTATGCTAGCCACAGCAATTTTTCTTGGGCACTTAACGGGTTTGCCTCTTAGTTATTTATTTTGGTGCATCAAATAGCATCATCCAGAGGGAATAAGGATCCTTAATTATTTGAGAAAAAAACACATAGTAGGTATATATAGAAACTATATAGAGTGATAATAAGCCTCCTTATATAGAGTATTCTTCATAAGATACAAACAAACTTTAAAAAGTAACATAATGAAGAAAAGATATGCAAATATTTACTTTATATAAAGCAAACTTTAATAATTGAAAAGGATAAACAAATGGATAATAAAAGCAAGCTAATTATACAAAAGATAAGATAAAACATGATGATATGCCTTTAACTTTTATCACAAATAGGTTCATGATTGGTGAATCATAATTGGTGGATGGTCTCGTTTCATTATCATGTTTTGGTGAGGGTGTCTATTTAGTTGATATGATTGCCTCATGAATTTCTTCTTCCTTCCTCAGACTGTCCATGTATGATGATGGTATGGCTTCCTATGGGGCGTCATCTTCATACTCAGGACAAAATTCTTGTGGAATGTATTGATTTCTGGTTGCTAAGGATCTTTGGAATTCTCTAACTTCAGTAGGATGAGAATCACAATTTTCCCAAAGAGAATAGGAGAAAGTTCCATAAACTTCAAATATTGAGTAATGTTCATCCTAATGCAGAATTATGATTGAGTGCACCTTATTAGCATGTACCCTTAATCCCAATTTTTCTGAAGGAGTCAAAACATGGTATGTTGCCAGAGAGCAATTTGTTTAAACCATCCTAAAAACTTTTTCGAGTTTTCAAGCAATGTCCTAATAGCAATTGCATTGTACCATCATACAAGACAAAATTCAAAAATCATATAGTACATAACACACATGTATCATAACATATCTAGAGATTCCTCAGAAAATGGTATAGATAGAGGGATTTTAAAGACATCCATAAACGGATAGTCAGGATAGAAAGCTTCTAGTTTGAGGAAAGTGTTTCCATGCCTTCGAATTTCATTTAGCTAACAATCCACAATCAAACTTTTTGTTTGTTCTTCATTCATAACCTTGATTGAAGCACAAGGATATGGAGGAAGATTAGAACCTTCCATGAAGATGAAAGCAATTGTATGGGGTTTAGTGATCAAACTTAATTGTTTGCCTTGAGGTCTTGATAGAAAATCAGGAATGACATTTTTGTCTCGTTTTACATGTTCAACATTGAAACTGTATTTCGAGAACCAATCATTTCATCTCAATAATTGAGCATATGGCATATGTTTCCCCTTAAAGCTCATAATTTTTAGAAAAGACGAGCAATTCATTAAGACTGTAAAGTAATAGTTAATTAGATGAAATTCAAATTTTTTTAATGTATATTTTACTGTCAGTATCTCTTTGAAAGTTGAATGGTAGTGGCATTATGAATCTTTGAAACAATTATTGGCGTATGCACAGATTTGTCATTTCCCATCTTTTTTTTCTAAAAGAATTGCTCTCTAGTACTCATCACTTGCATATGTCTGGAGAATTCTTTTTCCTTTTGTCAATATATGTAAAGGAGGAACATCCTTGCAAATTTCCTTTATCTGCTTTACAACTGTAGATTGCTCTTGTGACTATGTGGGCATTTTTCTTTAATAATTATCAAAGTGATTGGGCTACTTTTGAAAAGTAAGGAATAAAGTCTATAACATAATTAGCAATTCCAATAAAATTGTTGAATTTATTTTACTGTCAAGTCTTTGTCAGAAAACTTTAATAATTCTAGCCAATATGTAGACACGACTGATATGCAATATTTTTAAATCTCATCTCTATAAATTAGATCTCTTCTTTTACTAGTCATATCTTTTTTTTCAAAAAGCATTACTCCATATTTAACTGTTAGGTCAGCAAACTATTTTAATAATTGTTCATAATTGTCAGCATCTTTTGATAAAAGTAAGATATCATCGATGTAGATCAATGCTGAAGATAAGATCGATTCATATATCTTAGTCATAGCCTTTTGAAAAAATGATGAAGTAACTTTCAGACCAAATAACATTATCATCCACTGGTAATGATGGTTGGGAATACAAAAAACAGTCTTGTGACCATCCTCAAAATGTATTCTTAACCGCCAGAATCTTAATTTAAGATCAAACTTTGAAAAGATTTTTGCATCCTTGAGAAATGAGTATAACAATGAAATTTTTGGCAGAGGAAATTTATCATCTTTGAGAAAGTGATTAAGTGGCTTATAATCGATTACAAGTCTTTTCTTTCCTCGCACTTGCTCAGAACGCTTATTCACATAGAATGCCTAACAATCTCAATCTAACTTAGTTGGCTCAATTAGTCCTTATTTTAAAAGTTGAGAACACTCTTGGATAACCATGGATTGATCATTTAGATTCATTCCAAGATGAGTAGCCTTCGTAAGATTTATATCTTCATTTTGTTTGAATGACAAAGATATAAAATTCCTTTCTAGTCTAAAGAGGATTTTGACATTTTTTTAAAGAACTCAACATGATTGTTTGCACAACTTTGATGGATAATTTGGGCTTGAATGTAATAGAATGGGCCAAGAACAAATTTAGAGTAAAGGTGTAAGGCAAAAACTATTTTTTACTTTAAGACTTAGGTCGTGATGGATAACTATGGTATTGGCTAAAAACATCAAATCCAATTAGAATATCTTTCTTTGGAAGATATGAACCTAATACTTTAGTCTATACCTCACAATTTAGGAGAAATTGGATTTTTATGGGCTTGGATGTTATCTAATATGTTAAAAATAATTCTCCATCAACAACCTTAAAAAATTCTTTATGGATTTTACAGAAGTGATTTGAAAATATGATTTTATGGGTTCTTGTGTTAATAAAAGTTATGGCTTTTATGGGTCATTCATTTTTTTTTGTAAACAATTGAATATGACAATAAGGGACCATTTTTTTGGATTTTTAGGCAAAAACAATTTCTTGAACATAATTTTGGCTTACCTCTGTTATAGAGAAACACTCTTCTTCTGAGTCTGATGAGAGTGATAAGGCTTCTATCCTCATAAGAGAATCATCATTGAATTCATCATCAATGGAAAAGAGTGATTTTATATCGGCTTCATCAAGATTAACATCATATTGGTGCTCTAGTTGTTGGACCAGTTGAACAGTTTGTTTTGGCCTGTATGGATATCTTTTTTACAAAATGTCATTTCTTTCCGTAAAAATAATATCGATCATATTTTTTATATTTTTGATGTTTCTTTTTGAAGTACTTAAAATTCTTGTGCTTCTTACTTCCATATTTGTCTTTGTATTCATAAAACTTAAAATGCTTGTCTTTTTTATATTGCCTACAGTCACAATTTTTCTTATCATAACATTAATTATAAGAATTAATCTGGAACAGGTAAACTCAAAACTTTTATCATTTGTCATCTTTAAAGCTTTTTTAACCTGCTTTTTACTAAACATAAATCTTCAAGGATGATCATTATCTTTTGATAGATCTATGCCAAAGAAAAATCTGCAAGAGTTGTTTCTTATTTTCTGAAATACCTAAGTGTGACATTTCCAAGCTCTTTTAGAACTGAATTAATAAATTGTTATTTAATATTAGTATCACCAAAACCAATTTAGTAATATCTTTCAGAAGCATGCATGTAATACTTATCCAAATCCTTTCTTTTAAACTAACAACATTTTAACTGGAAAAATTCACTTCGAAATATTTCAAAAGAATCTGCAGGGGTACCAATGAATTCAATTTCTATATATGCCAAAGCATAGATTATATTTGAAAGCTGACAAAATTGAAATTTTTGGTATTCTGCCACCTTAATCCACCATTCTCTTAGACTACCAACAAATCTTTTAGTAAATTCTTAAAGTGCTTCTTGGAGTGATGTCCTAGTTTGAATTTTTATTTCTAGCCAACCATACAATTCAAGGAGTTTAGTTCTCCTTTGGTTGGGGATCACATCGTCCATATTGAACCATGGACCATTTGAAACTTTTAGATTTGGATGAAAAGAGAATTCATCCATCCTTTCTTCATGCGGTTCCTTAATTATGAGTTTATTCTTGGTGCAGTTCCAGGTAGAAGTTTAGGTGTTAATTGAGTGTTTCTAGATTGTTCAGTTGACTCTGTTAGTCCAGCCATCTTGATAGATGGAATAGATCCATCAAATGATATGTAATTAGTTTCTGAATAGACTTCAAAATCAAATTGTAAATGGTCCCTAACTTGGTTTATGAAAAATGTAATCCTATTTGAAGAGTATTGAACCTTTAATTGATAAGGATATTATGAATCTTGAAAGAAATCCAAAAATGGTTATTTGTCTAGCCTTGGGGGAATAGGTTGATATTGAGTTTCTAATGATGAAATAAGTGGAGTAATAACAGATGTTGCAAAAGGGGATATTATTGGTTTCTTCTTTAGAGGTTTCTGTAAAATGGTTTTGGCTCGCATCATTTTTCTGAAAATTTTCATGTTGGACTAATATGTGATCAATTTTTGGTTGGGTAAAACTATTTTGAATAACTGGTTCAGGTAGAGGATGGGTACTTGCAAAGGTAAATGGATTAAAAGGTGTTTTGACCTGTAGATTCTTTTCAATCTGGGCAAGTTGATTTTTCAACTTTGAAATCTTTTCTTGTTCTTGAACAAATTATGGACCGGTAATATGATTCTGGATCATCTGGATAATTTCCTAGTAGAGATACATGATTTACTTCTGAAGTCAAAGCATAAATTATGTTGTCAACTGAGTTATCATTTTACATCACATCCTAGTTGGTTAACCTGTTGTGAAACTTTATTTACTCTTTTATCAATATTTTGAAGCATTTTGTTTTGAGCTAAGACATTATCTGTTTGTCAGTTCAAAACATATTCTCCAACTGTAATTTCTCTAGGTCTACCATTTGGATCAGATCCTGAAGATTTAATCCACTTTCTTAACATGGATATTTGGATCAATAGTCTCCTAAAGTGGTGGAAAATCATGTTCATGAGGTTGGAACATATATACTATTGGAGTTAAACAAAAATCATTTATTGCTGATTATATATGAGTAATAGCTTGAGTAGTACATGACTTTGGAATCCACTGTTATTGTGGTTCATTTTTTCGAATCCATTCCAATCATTATTTATAAATTGGAAGTGGTGGTGGTGATGAAGGCAACACTGGTCTTGGCGATTTTATTTCTATCTCATTTCCATTGTGGTGGTGATGATGGAAAAAGTATTTTTATTATGAACAATGATGGCTCAGAGTAATTGACTATATAGTCATATTTTCATGAATGTTGGTCAAACAACCCAACTGATGGATCACTATCATCAAATCTTTTCTTCATAGTTTTTTTAGATGTGCCCTTTTTCTTTTTTCTTCTTTGTGTTAATGATTCTTCTTCAAATGAATCATAATAAGCATATTTTTTTGTAGTATTCACAGTTACAATCTATATCCAGTACCTTATGATTTTTTTGGTACATAACATAGATTGGTTTTCCTTTTACATCAAAACCTGTAATTGCAAGATTCTCTTATTCTTCATATAGCTCAATCATGAATTAAGTTGAGAATAAAGAAGTGATGGTGTCGAGCTCTGTAAATCGAACAAATTTTGTTTCAACAGTTCCATCCAGCCTCTTTAAGAATTGTGATTCTTGATGTTGGAAAAGTTGTGCATTACTTTGTATTTTTTTTATAATTAGTTACCTAAGTTTCAAGTAACAATTTAAGCAGTTCAGCTCTAGAGATCTGCCTTAGAACATGTACATAAGTTGGAACAAGTACACAAGTTGGAAATTTTTGTGCATCTGCTACTATTAATAAGACATCATTTAACATGGGTACAACTGAATTAAGGGTATGATTTTAAACCCTATAAATCAACTAATAATGAAGAGTTACAACTGTAGCAATCATAACCTGTGCAGCAGCAGTAATTTGTATTTGTACTTTCAAGGCTAAAAACATATAAGGACCATCCAATGATATATTAAAGTTTGGAAAAAAAATGTAAACATAATTGTACCAGCATTGAGAGTCATTTCTATAGTACCAATAACAACATGGTGATACTACATGTACCTATTATCCAGTAAGACAATCATGGCAAAGACATGAAGACCTTTCCTTCTATGGTAGGAGAGTGAAAGCGCGATGACTCCAAAATAAAGATGAGAATATCCGTCCCTTTTATAAAGTGTTAAAAATTTTGGTGAAATTTCTAAAGAAACAAATTGTTTCTCTCCTGTAGCTTTAATCGTACAATGGTCAAAGGAAGATGATTGAGCATACTATTTTACAGACTTGGAATTCCTTTTTACCAAAGATTTTATATTGGTTTTCCAATAGGACTTGGACTGATTATAAGCATAATAAGGAGAAAGACAATGTATTTCAGTAATTTGAGTTTTTTGTTTATCTAGGATGTGTTGGAGTTCATAAAGGAAATCTAAATGATTACTAGTGGTAGTTTTGAAAGAATTAGAATGAGAAAGAGAAATAAAAACAGTGACTGATGACAAATGAATAGAGTTTGTTTCCATGATATACCTATATAAATAAATAAAAAATTTACAAATGTATATTTATAATTTAAAAATATAATCAATTAATTTAATATATTTTAAATATTATATATTTTATATTGAATAAAGTGATTTTAAATAAGTGTACTTTGTTTTTAATAATTTTTTACAATATCATGTATTTTATTATAAAAAGGTTAATTTTGTCATTTTATTAAAAAAACATCAGTTATTTCGAAAAAAACTCCAAACTTGAGTTTTTTCAATTAATAGTTATTTTGATTTTTTATTAGCTATAAGCTGAGATTACCAAACATTTATGTTCATCTGTTAATGATCACAAAACTATCAGCTGCCTACAATAGCTAAACCAAGAGAGTGTTTGGTTCAACTATTTAAGGTAGCTGACAACTTTTTCTTGCTCAATTTCCAATAAATAAGTGTTTAGTAAACTTTTTTAATTCATAGTGGGTAGTTGTTTAAAATCCAAAACTGATTGAAAAGTTTTATTTTATAGTTTTATTTATGAACAACTGAAGTTTTTTTAAATACAAATATCAAATTACCATTATATATAAAGAAATAACCAAATTTGGATTCAATTTTTATTTAGTTAATCTTATATTATATTTTTTAAAAATTTATTAAATTTATTATTATTATTATTATTATTATTATTATTATTAGTTGTAACATCCTTTACTTTTTCCATATGCATTTCTATAGCATCTCATTTTCGTATATGCATTTTGCATATATAACACTTGAACACATGCATAATATGCATTTTTATTTAAATATATTCATGACATACAATTAGTTTATTTTCAAGTATTTTACAATTGTATAAAAATGCACATGTCTGTTTTATTATATAGATGAAAATGATATGAAGTTAATATTTAAGTGAATAAAGAGACTAAATTGAATTAATAAAAATTTGATATCATTAATTTAATTAAATTAAAATAAGTAATTAAATTATATATTTATTTATTATTGGTTAGTAAAATTGGGTAAATGTATATATGTATACATGAATGTATGTATATGTATGTATGTATGTATGTATGTATGATGATGATGATGATGATGATGATAATAATAATAATAATAATAATAATAATTAAAAAAAAGAATTCAACAAAAGAAGAGAAAAAGAAAAGTAAAAAAGAAAAAAAGAAAAAGGGACGGGTGAAAGAAAAAAAGAAAAGGAAGACAAAATTTTTAACTTAGGTTAAGTCTTCTTCTTCCTCCTCCTCTTCTTCTTCTTCTTTGCTTCATTCTCTTAGCTTAATTTTTTTGAAATTCCAGTAATATTTTCTTCTCTTTTCACTCCATAAATTACAGCAACAAGGTTATCCAAGGGTGATTATAGGTGAGTAAACAATTATTTTGTATTAAGCTTGATTATGGTGATTAGGGTTCATAAATAGGTAGTATTTTGTGTCATGGTTTTGATGATCTTAGATATCGAATCTGAAAAAGATTAAAACACAAAAATTGTTCCTTTATGTCTTAGATTTATAGATATGTAAACATATTTTCAATATGTAGTGTATAGAATGAGATATCCTCTCTGTACTGAAACTGGTCCGGATGTGAACCATAAGTATGTTAACTACTGTGTTTGTTAGTTTTGAATATGATAAAGACATTATTTGAACTATCTCAAAACATACAAGTTGTAGATATATGTGTTATATATTTTTATACCAAATTTTATATTCATATGTTCTGTAAATTTTGAGTTATTGTGAATGGAACCATGATTGTTCCATGATTTGAACTGCCTACTGAGTGCCCTATACAGGTCCAGAAACTTGTTTAATTATTTTGAGCTTCTTACAGATAGATTCTATAAATTATCAAAATATAAAAGTTATAGTATATGTTTTATCTAAATTTTTGTACTAATTTCATCTTAATATATTATTTATAGAGTAATTTATAGCCGTTACAAATCATATTGTCCTGAAAACCAACTCTGTTCTATAGCAGTAAAATATTGCCTATAATTTGAGGGCATTAGATATATAATTGATGAAAGTTGTAAACATGCAAAATGTTTCATTTGAACCCATATAAGTTTTTGTAAAGTTTCATTAAAATATGACTTATATATTATAAGTTATGATAAATCAAAGTTGGTACCCTGAAACTGCCTAAAGGCATAAAACAGGGTAGAAAGCATAACACATTTAGAAATTCTACCAAATATTATGAAATGATACAATTGGTCTGAAATTTTAATATGTTATATAATTATATGTTAATTTTTAATTAGGAATAAGAATCAGATTAATTGGTCAAGTACAGAAAAAGTTATAGTCAAAACAGTCTCATAAGGTCACACTGCCTCATAGGAAAAATTTTAATTATTGATATGAATAATGTATATTAATTTCTTTAAGTCACATTAAGTTTCTCCAGTCATAAATTAACCAATTATATTTCAATACTGGACTCAAGAAAAATTAGAGATACACAAGAAGGGGGTAGACAATAAGTTAAGAGTTGGAATCAAAGGAAAAATGTGAGTCTAATTATCAATTAAATTCTTTAGTGCATATGAATGTTGCTTGCTATGTGATTCATATGATTGTGATGATTTTTCCTTGATAATATGATGAGGAATAATTTGTGATATTTGTGGTACATTTAAGTTTGTATACTTGTGGTATATTTGAGGTATATGTTTGACATATGATATATACATGGTATATGTATAGTATATGTAAAGTATATGTGTTGGCATATGAGGTATATATGTGGTATATATGTGGTATATGTGATAAGATACAATGGTTGATGAATATATAAGTACAAGTGCATATGCATAATGACTTAAAAGGCGTTGTGACTAGTTAATCGATATTGCAAAGCAAAAGAAGAGGCCTATAACCCAACAAATGTGCAAATGAAACAAATGATCAAGCTAGCTAGCAAATGCAAATGCAAATGCAAATACAAATGTTCACATGACAAATGTTCGCATAGAAATTCGGGGCAATGTTTGTTTAACCTGACCACAACAAAATAAAATGAATAAGCATAAGCATAAGTAAAGAGCAATTATTGAATACTTGATTTTAGCTATATTATATGTTATTGACTGATGAAATGGAGTGTAAAGTATGTATTAATTATACTTGTTATTTGATATTATGAAATGCTTGGTGCTTTAGAACTCATTTGATGGTTATTCTCACTGAGTCGCAACTCACTAAATTGCATTATTTTTTAGGTAGAGAAGAGTAATAATTCATATTGAGGTGCATATAAAAGTTATGGATCAAAGGTTACCGGCCGAGCCTCCTCACTTTCTTTCCTTGCATTCCACATAAGCATAAGAACGTATCATTTATATTTAGGGGTTGAATACTTGCATATGTATAATTACAATGAATATGTACTAAGATATATATATATATATATATAAATGGATTCAACTTAATGTTTAATTTATTAATATATGTGATGTTATAGGCTATGATTAAAACATCCGTATTGATTGTGAAATTATTATTGATAATATGAGATGAGTTAAAAAAAATACTCTCGTTGTAAATATGAATTTTATTTTATTCTTGTTTCATACGTAATAATTTAATATAAAAACAACATATGCGGTATGTAGATGTATAAGGTGTTAGGTGTTACATTAGTGCTACTACTATAATAATTTTTAATTTGTTAAAATAAACATTTATATCAAATAAGCAATATATTATACTTTTTATTTATCTATTTATATATTATAAAATAATGTACATATTAAATTAAATAAATAATGTCTCTATTATTAATTTTATATCATAATAGTAATAATTTAATTATTTTTACCAAATAACAAATATGAAACCACTATCAGTCATTAGTTATCAACTATTAGCCACTAGCTATTAGCCAATAATTATATTCAACAGTTAAACTAAATGAGATTTTTAATAAGCTATTTATTTAAGTTATACTCTTTATTTTAAATAGTCATTCTATAAAAATTGACTCAAATGAACTCTTTGTTTCCAAATTTTAGAGTATAAAGTGAATTTTTATATCTACATCTAAAAAATTAAATTTCATTCTCTATTCTAATTATAATTAATATATATCTACTTTTATGCATATTCTATCTTTTTATTGATGTATTTTTTTAAAAATATTTTCTCTTTCCTTATAACAAAAATTATTTACTTTTTTTTTAATAAATATTAATATGTATGAGATAAAGTAAAATAAATAGTAAAAATATAAATAGTCTATTAGACTTATATTTATATTTAAAAATATTATAATATACTCTTTAAAATAAAGAACATTATTGGAAATGCTCTAAGACTTTGTTTGATTTAATTATGAATGCTGATAGCTAATAACTGGTAGTTGATTTTATTTATATACATGCCGAAATGAAATTTAAAATATATATATATACATATCAAAATATAACAAAAAGACCAACCCGCTCTGGTTGGCTTCCACTGCTACTGCTATGCTCCATTTAGTGGGTCCCCAGTCAGCGTCCCTTATCTACACGTCTAGACGCTGTCTGCTGCTCTTGTAACCTACGCGAGAGAAAATAAACTCCCGCGCTGAGTATATAACTCAGTGGTGCAAAAACTCTTATAATAAAAATCATTTAAAATAAAAGATACATTTAAATTATTGCAATTCAAAATTTCGCTGAGTTCTTAATAATATATTTTTCATATACCCACATATTATAATATCCTAGACTTGCTCATAGGGAATCAAAGGGGTATCATATCACATCTTAACTTAGGATCCACAGAAATGCACAGGATTCAAATGTAATATGACTCAGCCCACAGAAATGCACAGGACTGATAGTTGTATCAGGTGATCCACAGAAATGCACAGGATCATAATATTTTATTGGCCCACAGAAATGCACAGGACCATAATTTTTACCCTATTGGCATGCCAACAATACCCTAGCTCATATCTAGGCTAATATGTGGGAAAAATTCTCAAAATCATAATTCACTTTATTTTTCAGATAATGAATAAATATTCTTTCAATACCAAAATAATTATCATCATAGATAATTTTTAACATTTAAATTTTCTGGAATACAAAAATATATATATAACTCAATAATTGCAAAAATTCCCATTTTCACATAAAATATTTTCATATGACTAATATTATAACGGTAGTTGCACTAACCTTTCTACACTCTGCCGGTATCTGCCGGCTCTTTCCCTTTATCCCGGGGTAGCGTCTGTCCCGACGTCACACCTAGAGATAGAAAATTAATATTAGCCATTGAACCCCTTACGAAAATAAAATCTAGTAAAAATTAAATTTTTTTCTCTCACAGATATTCAGATCCTATAATTAAAAATTTTCTTATTATGCATGTTTAATGCATAAATACCGGTTTTGGTCTTCATCACGCTTCCCGGTGAGACCAAAAATTCAAATATTAATTTCTTTTTATAATATTTGATTTTCTTTATTTTTCCACCTCCAAAACTATTTTTCTCCATTTATTTCTTTTATTCTCCTAATGTCCATTTTCAATTCAAGAATTCTCATTAATTCAATAATTACTCTAAAAATTCCAAATAAATTCCTATACTCACTTTAACTCATTTTCTTTCATTTTCCATCATCAATTTCACCAAAATAATATTCAATAACTCCAAATAAATTTTTTCATAATTAGGCTAAAAATCTAAAAATTCACCAAAAATCCTATTAAATATTCTTTCCATTCCAAAAATTAATTTTCACTTTTAAACACTCCAATTAACTCCATAATTAATAATCTCCAATAATTATGCAATTAATCATGCAATTCAACTAAATTAATTAATCACTTTAATAATAAAATATATCTAAACTTCACAAATAAATTCATATTTCATTATCTAAAAACAGCTAGGAGGTGCGGTTTGTACCAGATGGCTCGGTTTAATGAGCCGAAGATTCTGCCCAAAAAAAATCCGATTAGTGGTCACCGGAAAATTTTCGACGGCGGCGGATCGATGATCGGCTAGTACCAAAAGAAAGCTTGAGGTGTGAGGAGTCCAAATATATAAGTTTTGTGGCCTGAAAGTGGCTGGAAACGTGTAGATCTGCAAAAGTTTCCCCGGCTCCGGCGAGAATTTTCCAACTCCGATCAGCCCTCAAATCGCGGTTTCCGGAGCTCAAATTACACCTGCCAAGGTTTTTCGACGTCCCGAGTCCGTTTTCGGTGCCAGATTTAAGAAAAGAAGCTAGGAAACATGCGAAATGGTAAGGGCAGCCCGAACTCCGACTTTCGCTGCTCCGATCCCGAAAATCCGGTCAGATTTTTGAAAATCAAACGTCACCGGAGTGATAAGGACGTGGATAACTACTTCTGGTTCAAATTTGATGAAGATCGGATTTCGTTTTGTTGATGAACGGAGATGATGATCGGGTAGGGAGAACGAGAGAGAAAATGAAATTTTTATTAGTTTAATCTTTGAATTCTTTATATATATACACTCAAGGGCAATTTTGTAATTTTTTTACAAACCTCAAATTTTAATGAAGTTTTACTCAGATAAAATTATTAAGTCACCCAATAAGTTAAGAAAAATATTAATTGAACAAAAATTAAAAATATGGAGTGTTACATAGTTATTGATTGAAAACTCTATTTTAAAATATTTTCTAAACAACTAAATTTTTTTAAACATAAATATTAAATTATCTTTACACTAAATTATCTAAAATGAATTTTGAATTTATTTTTTGAAATTTTTTTATTCATTTATTATTATTATTATTATTATTATTATTATTATTATTATTATTATTATTATTATTATTATATTGAATTAAATAAATGATGTATTTATTAGTACATAATTTTATATTATAATAACTCAATTATTTGTATCAAATAATAAATATCAATTCGCTACGCTCTCAGTTATATTTAGCTGCTACAAACTAAATATTGAATTCATAACCGCTAATATTTATTTAATAATTGAACTAATTACAATTATCTCGTAAACGTTTCATTTGCTACTACTAGATTCCAATATTTTTATTTTAGCCTATTATATCTTTTTAATGATCTCATCTAAATTGACAGCAATATTTTTAAAATCAGATTTAAATATTGAATCAAACCAAAGATCGAATCAAGATTTGATCCTATTTAATTGAGTTTGTTTTTAATACTTTTCACTAATTATTAATTATATATACAAAATTAAGCAAACAATATAAAAACTACAAAAACGAATATAAAACTTATTCATCATCAAAGATATATATAATTAATATCAAGTAATTTTATTTAACATAATTTAAAACATTAATCTATATTTCCTATAATAATCATATTTAATATAATAAAATTCAAAATAATATATATGTCAAAAATATTAATACAACAATATTTTTATTTTAAAATTCAAATTGAAAAATTTAAAAGTTAAAGTGATTGGAATAAAATATAAATGATTAATTTTATATAATATTTACTGTTTTATATTTTTATATATTATTTTTGTATAAAATACATATAGTTAAGAATTAAATATATTATAAATTATATGATAGTTATTTATTAATTATGTAAAGTTCTTAAATTTGGCCACGTTAAAAATAAATTTCCATTTACTTACCACAGAATTTTTCCTGGTTTTTCTACTAAAATGGTTCGGATTAGACATCATTCGCACGTTAACCGGTCAAATCAATTAGTCTATTCTGATTTAAAAACAATAATTTAGATTTGCAATTAAATATTATGTCATGCGCCAACAATCTATTAAATACATTATAATTCGTCCCTTAAATGCACAGCACTATTGTAAATTCATAAATGCTCTTAGCTCATGTAATGAAATTGTGTCGTGTGTACTTTAATTTATGCTCAAAAAAATATTTTGAGCCTTGAAATGGAAAAGCAAAACGGCCCCATTTGAAGAAGCAGTAGAACAAAGTTCTAACCTTAACCTTTATTCTGCTCACATCTTTTTCCCTACAGCTGCCTCTCCTCATTTTCTTTTCATCTTTCTCTCCATTGTTGCGCCTCTTGCTCTTGATTTTTTGATCTTTTTGCTGGATTACCTGTTTCTAATTCTCTCTCTCCATTTGTGTTTGATAGTTGTTATGGGTATCAAAGATATTTTGTAGCATATTTTTGACATATTGATTTTCCAAATCTTCTTTTAGTTTTATTTTTGATTTTTTTTTCTTATAAACGCTTCTTCAGTTGCGATCTCTGTCAACCCACGCCACGCTTCTATATGGATCGCTTCAAATCTATTACATGCTCACAGGTATCGTTAACTCATTTTTTCTATTTATTGAAGCATTTCATATTATAGTGCTTGAGTTTTTTTTTTTTTTAAAATTGATCTCTTCTTTTAGTTTAATCTTTGAGTTTTTTTTAGAAAAAGTTTTTTTTGCTTGATCTCGTTTGAGTTTATTTTTTTCTAATATGATTTTTTATTCTTCTTTTCTTCTTCCCGCATTTTCTTCTCCTACCCACCTTTCCTTATGATTCTTCTTAGAGAATGACTCCTCCTGATTGAAGCTATTATAAGTGGGTATGTTGGGTATGATTTTTATTTCTATTTTTTTACTTTTTCAGTTTTTGATCTCTTGATGGTTTCTTTTACTTAAATTTCTGAGCTTTTTTTTCCCGTTCTTTTTCTTGCATTTTCCTCTCCCCTCTCGACGACAACTCTTATGAGTTTGTTATATAGAACTCTGATATGATTTTATTTGTGTTTTTTTTTTTGCTTTTCCAGTTTCTTAGCTCTTTATCTCTTTCTTTTGTTTAATCTGTGAGTCTTTTTTATACATATCCTATCTCTTTTGCTCAATCAGTTCTTTTTTCATGGTGATTTCTCTCTCTATCTCCTTTTCTTTTTTTGATTTTTTTCAACTTGCTCATGGGATACTATTCATCTCCTAATTTTTTTTGTTTGATTTCTATTTTTTTACAGGCTCTTCATCGATCACTTATTCTCCATTAATTTTTGAGATTTTTTTTATGTAGATCCTGTCTTTTAAGCTCGATCTATTCTTTTTTCATGGTAATTTCTCTCTATATCTCTCTTTTTTTTAAAAAAAAAAATATTCTTTAGCTTGCTCATGGGACACTGTTAATCTGTTGATTTTTTATTTTGGTTTCATTTCTTATTTTTTTAATTTTTTTACTTGTGTTTCATTGATGGCTTATTCTACATCCATCGATTAGAATTGTTTTCTAAACAATATGTATTTTTTTGGGTTTTTTTATAAGATTAATGAGTGTTTTTGGAATATGATATATTGATAATAATGTCTTTATTTTTTTATAATTCTTTCTTAATTTCTAAACCAATTAATAATAGCTTAGCAACTTCAATAATGTATCAATTTATCATTGATTTAACCTATCATGAATAAAATTTGGACACGTTATTTGTAGAGTTTTTTCTAATGTTCCCTCTACTCACTTAGAATCTTTTTTTTGCACCTCCACATTATATTAGAAGCAGTGGCAATAGTATTTAAAGTAAGAGAATTTTCAACAATCTAAAGTGAAAAACAATGTACACTTTTGTTCATTTTAAAGCTTTGATTTCATGAATTTATAGATCCAACCCTTTTTACACCCATATGTATTTATTTTTTTTAAGATATTTGTCATTTTCATCTCCTCTAATTCTTCAGTAGCTGAACAAGTACTGCATAAAAGTACTAAATTTATGCTACAAGTTTTTAGTTATTATCTTCAAATTTATTTGTTTATGTGCTTCATTATAATTTGATTTCAAAACTTTTTTTTTATTTATAATAGCAAACCTTTTTTTTCTTTCTTAAAATTTTACCATTTTTTAAAAATTTCTTATTTTGTCAATGGTCTTTGGGTTTGTCGTTGAAAATTTGTATTTTTTTGCCTCTATGTAAGTTTTTTTCCCAGATATTATGCATTCTTCTTCCCTAATCTAATAGATATTATGCATCTTCTTCCCTTTATTGTCTTTTTATATTTGCAAATATTTTACATTACTCTCCTCAATTTTCTTATTCTTTTTTAATTCCTTCTAAATAAACATATTTAATGTGTTTTTATTCTTTCTATCTCTAACTATTTATGTGTTTATAACATAGTTATAGTATTTATTTTTACAGCCTCCATGAGGTTTTTAAATTTTTTTTTTTGTATATTATGAACATTTGTTGTTTAATTTTGATTTTGCTTCTTAGTTTTAAACTTTTGTTAATTAGCCTATTTACAATGGATCATTTAGTTTTTCTATTTTTATTTTATTTATGTTGTGTTATATTTGTTGCTTTTTCCTTTGATTTATGAATTTTGCTCTGTATTATTTTATTTTTTATACTTTATTAACTTCGTCCATTTACTTTAACTAATCTAATTGAAATTGTCATTTGGTATGTAAGTTGCTTTATGTGTGTGACATAATGAATTAATTTGATTGAAACCACAACTATTGATCCCTTCCTACACTTTATAGTTATTTTACTTTATTAGTAAAAAGAATATACTTATCAGTTTTTACAAAGTATAAAAAATAAATTTAGTTTTTTTAGTTTATACTAACTTCACACACTCATGTACATGTTTATTGATTTTTTTATTTACATGGTGTTCATCTTAGATGTATCTTGTACGAATATCACTTTTTTATGTTCTAGATGTTGTCCTAACAGAGTTAGGAATGCCCCATTTTGCATGTGATACCTAGTTTGGTGAATTCTCTCTTTATTTTTTTTCTTTCTTTTAAAATTTTTTCAGCTTGCTCATGGGACACTATTGATCTCCTTATTCTCCATTAATTTTTGAAAGTTTTTTTTTTGTGTAGATCCTATTTTTTTGGCTTGATTGGTTCTTTTTTTATGGTGATTTCTCTTTCTATCTCTCTTTCTTTTTAAAAAAAATTATTTAGCTTGCTTATGAAACACTGTTGATCTACTAATCTTTTATTTGGTTTGATTTCTGATTTTTTTTACAGGCATTTCATCAATCACTTATTCTACATCTATTGGTCAGAAATTTTAATCATGCTTATAGGTACATTTTGATTTTTCTTTTTGATTAACTTTAAAATTTCTTTTATAGATTGTCGGTTATTTCCGGGTTTGACATTGAAATTTTGTGTAGCTTTGTATATTTTGCCTTTATAAAAAATCATGATATGATATGGCTGTCTTGGCTTTTTGTTAGGGCTAGAGAATAAATTAATTATGCCTAAAATATTTTAGAAAGTTAATTAATGTTTATTATCTCTCTCTTTTGTTCAATATATTTTTATAATTTAAGTACGTAGAAATGTAGCAACAAAACACATACTTTGAAATTTCAGTCCCAACTTATATTAATATGATATGATATGGTTGTTTTGATTTTTTTAGGATTTCATAATTGATTAATTATGTCTATAATGTTGTAGAAAATTATTATTTTTTTTTATTATATCTCTATTTTGTTTAATATATTCTTTTTGTTTGATTTCTATTTTTTTTAAAATTTAATTTTGTTAGGGCTTAGGAATTGATTAATTATGCCTAAAATATTTTTGGTTTGATTTCAATTTTTTTTTTCAAAATTTTATTTTGTTAGGACTTGAGATTTGATTAATTACGCCTAAAATACTTTAGAAAGTTAATATTTTTTTATTATATATCACTTTTGTTTAATATATTTTTAGCATGTAAGTGTGTAAAAATGTAGCAACAAAACACATATTTTAAAGTTTTAATCCAAACTTATATCAATATGATATAACATGACTATTTTGACTTTTTCTGAGAGTTTGATAATTGATTAATTATGTCTATAATGTTATGCAGAGTTATTTATTTTTATTATATTTTTATTTGGTTTTATATATTATTTTGGTTTGATTTCTAATATTTTTAAAAATTTTATTTTTACAAATGCTTATTCAATTGTTTTTTTTTCCATTGATTGGTCATAAATTTTAGTCATGCTCATAGGTATATCCTATTTTTTCTTTTAAATTTATTTTAAAATTTGCTACTCTAGATTGTTGGTGATTTTTTTGTTTGACATTGAAATTTTTTATAGTTTTGCATGTTTTGCCTTTGTATGAGATTTTCGAGGAAATATTATGGTGGTATTGTGATTTTAGTTTTTGTTGCAATCTTGGTTTTTATTTATAGTCCAATGGGAACCCAATCACATAAAAACTAATTATTCTTCTTCTTAGGACAACTGATTATTGAAAAAACAATGAATTTGTTTTAAAATAATCATTTAAAATGATTTGTTATCCCTTTAACAAGATTTACCCGTAATGAAAGAATTTTTTGTCATGTGATTTCTCTATTATTACCCTTTATCTTGCTACTGGATTTGTTTTTTGAGTTTCCATTCTGCATTTGGTTTAGTTTTTTAAGGTTGATTTTTGCCTAAGTCCCATCTATATTTTTAACTCTTTTTTTTTCATTCTATATAAGATCTACAATTTTTGATATTCTATTTATTTTGCATTGCCCTTATCCATTGAATTAAGTATATGGTATAATTAGATTATTAGTGTCTATTTACACATTTGTGCATGAATTACTGTTTTGAAGTTTAACTGTTTATTTTGTTGTTTTTCAAGTTGTCAAATTTTCATAAAATTTTTAAATTGTACTAATTGGATGGTTATTGCTTATGAAACATGATTTAAATTGAATTGTGATGATTGTTATTGACATAAGATGTATTTGTGCATTTTAGTGTTTTTTATATTCTTAAGTTTGAATTTGAAGTTGTTTGGTGTTTGTTTCGTTATTGATTTGAATATAAAAAAAACCCCTTATGCCTAAAGATATTTTTATGTATTTATTGGTGTTTTTATACTTTTTTATTTGGAAAAAAAATTCATGAACATTTGCTTCTTTTAAGTGTTGTTGAGTTGTCCTAATTTCTTTTTTTTTTAGTTTGATTTCTATTTTTTTACTTTCTTTTTACATCTGCTTCTTCAATCGTTTTTATTAATTTCTGGTGCTAGATGACATAGTGAAGCAGATGGAGGATAAAATTGCTGCTTTGCGGGAAATGCATGTCACAAAAGGAGATAAGCTATAGGCAATGTATTCCTTTCTACTTTTTTTGTAAATAAAATATCCAAATAAATGAATGAGTCAGTGTTTAGTTTTTTTCCCTCATTTTCAACATTTTTATAGAGTTTCTTTATAATCTTGATCATATATTTTTTAGATACTGAAAGATTTACTTGATATGGAAAGATTTTATAATTATTTTAATTGTTTTAGATAATTATAATGAATTATGTAAATTGCTTTATACATATTACATACTGATTATATATGTTATATACCAATGATTTGTCTTTGTACTATTGCTAAAATCTGCATAAATTTTAGTAAATCTAATTCATTTAATATAGGATTTTGTTAGGATATCTATTTCGTTAAAGAATATTGATTTGCTTGATTTTATAATTTTTTTAATTATTTTACATGGATTATAATGTATGCAGGATGTATGTTATTCAATGTCATGATATATCAATCCCTAATCTGTTTTTTCCTTTTACGAGTCATAATAGTGCATGATATATGTATTAGTACATATCTCATAGATCCATTAATCATAATCCTAATGTGCAATGATTTTTTATAATTTTAGTATGTCAGAATAATTAATGACTGTCTATTAACTATATCTATAACTTTGTGTAATTTACTTTTTTACCCTGATATGCATTGTATATCTTCATTAAACTTTACAGATGGCCAATCTAGAATAATTAATGATTACATGTTAATTGCATCTATTCCTTTGTGTAAATTACTATTTTACCCTGATATGTTGTAACACCCACTAATTATAGTTTAATTTGAATAATTTAGACCATATAATTAAATTGTATTTTTGATTAAATAAAATTAAAAATATTAGCTATAAACAATTATGTGAAGATGATAATAATAATAATAATAATAATAATAATAATAATAATAATAATAATAATAATAATAATAATAATAATAAGAAGAAGAAGAAGAAAATTAAAATTAAAAAAAGGCAAAATACAAAAAAACGGAAAAAAGGGCTGAACTATTTCTCCCAAATTCTCTTTTCTCCTTCATCTCTTCTTCTTCTTCATCCCTTTTTCTTCCTCCATATATCAGATCAAATTACTTATCATATTCTTCAAGAATTGCATCAAAAATCAATCCAATTAAATCTGATCTTGGTAAGAAATATTTTTCCCATAATTATTGTGTTATTAGAACTGTTTATGTTATATTTTGACAGCATATTGCACTCTATTTTTTATTATCATGTGACTCGAATTTGGGGATGTGTTAAACATAAAATTTGTTCATCTATGTCTTTTGTATCTCTCTGTCAAATTTTATTGAACGATTTTGAGTATATGAAGAGATATGGTTATTGGGGTGAAACTGGTTCTGAAAGACGTATCAACCAAATAACCTACAGTTTTTGTAAAAATTGACCATCTTATTGGATTATTTTGAGTTTGTATAAAACATGAAAGTTGTAGGTATATATGTTTTGAGGTCTCTGCAAAATTTCGTATGAATTGCTCTTGTGTAGATTGAGTTATTCTGAAATTAACTATGATTATTCCTTGATTGAACTGGTTTCATATACCTGTGCAGTTCTAGTAAATTCGTCCTTATATTTCACATATTTTTAGATCAAATTGGCCAAAGTTAAAAACATAAAAGTTTTACTCCTATGTCTTATCTAAATTTATGTGAAAGTTTCATCTTAAAATGTCATGTATTTTGTGAGTTATGAGCTGAACAAGTAAACTGGTCGGGTTGATACTCTATGTTGAACCAGTTATATATCCTACCATATTTGAGACCCTTAGAGACTGAATCAGGAAATGAGTTAAACATGAAAAATGTTTCCAATTAACGTATATAACTGTATAAAAAGTTTCAGAATAATTGAAGCTACACATTGAAAGTTATAAATTTTTGAATTGTGTACCTTGAAACTTCCTAAGGGCAGAAAATATGTCAATATTTAAAATTATACCAAAAATTATGTAAAGGTTCAAAAATTCTAAAATTTTAGTATATTTTAGTTTTACATGTTATAGTTAATTAGAATCAAGAATCATATAAATTGGATAAGTGTAGGAAAAGTTATTAATCCAACAGTCCTTAGAGGTCTTATTCTAGCTTAATAGAAATTGAAATTATTTATTTAAGTTATATTAAGAATAAATATTTTATCAAGCTATTAATTAATTATATTTTTAAATTAGGATTTCAACAAGAAGAAGACCAACAAAAGTGAACAAGCTCTGAACTTATATTTTGGAAAAAGGAAAATACTATCGAGATTTGTACATATATATATTTTGTTTTGTCTTTATGCATGATTGTGTGTATGACATAAATTACATGTCACAATGATAAAATTATATATTATGACATGTTTTAAGGTTGTAAGAATGTTATTAACTATGAACTTAATATTGTGTTAACATTTGATAAAATATTATGCTATTACATGGTTTTGAAATAAATTTTAAATATATGATTGTGTTAATATGAAATGAGTATTGGTTATAGAAACAAGTAATTAATTGTGTTAATTGCCCATTTCTATACCTGAGGACTAACATAGGATAGATGGTGCACCATTAAGGGGGGAATTACGGTACCGATATGGATATTATTTAGGGACAGAGTGGCTTAAGCTCTGGGAGCGCCCCTGATCCTGATTATACACAGATGACATAATTATATTTAGTCAAGGTGGCTTAAGCTCCGTGAGCGCCCTTGACGTGAGATTATGGTGAGTAGGGTGGCTTAAGCACCGCGAGCACCCCTATTTCACACCCCATATCCGGACAGTCCGGGAATGAGATTTGGGCTAATATGAATTAAATACTATGAAATGAAATGTGACAAAAATTTATTATTGACATAAGTGACAAAACATGAAATGCTTACAAGAGGTAATGAGAATTTAGTTATTGAATATGATTTTTATGTTTATACTGTTATGTGATGTAGTTATTTCTTTTATATAAAATAAAAATTCAGTGTATCATGAATTATTTGAGACATGCATTTGTGTGACTACTTGGAAAAAAACTTAATACCTATATGTACCACTAAACTAGAGTTAGCTTAGCGTGAGTTCTTCTCACGCAGGAATTGGAACTATAGACGGTAGGAGGTGAAGTGTTCAAGAAGAAAATACAAGCTCATATCAGTAGAGACACAAGAAGCATAGTTAGAGGGTTGGTTATGTATTATTATGTTTTTTTTAGTTTGACTATGTATTTGGTGTGGTAGACAAATCTCATATATTAATATTATGTATGTAAATAATTATGTAACATAATCGGGTGTCATATGTGTATACAATATAAGGATATATATATATATATATATTTATTTATTTATTTATTTTTAATTAGAATAATTTGCGTAAACCAAAATAAATTAATATATTAAGTTATTTAAAATGAAAAAAAAAATTCAATTTGAGCAGATTATCGAGTTAAGCTTGTGACATTCTTCTTATATATATGAGATTATTCATAATATATAAGTGGAGCGTCACATATGCATTTATATCAAGTATAAATAAGACAGATAGCATCAGACTTTTTGCATCCTCATCTTTCCTCAACATAAAATCGTTTATGCATAGTCATTAAATATATCTATTTGCTGCTGGGTTTTCCATCTTTTAAGTCTTTCTCCACTTTGCTCTAAGGTAGTTACTTATGAGTGTTGTTTTTATCATAATTTTTTTAGTTATGGTAAACATGTTTTCTATAAAAAATTTCTATTTTTTAATTGAATTAGACTTTTCCTGCATTGATTTATATTGTGGAATTTGCATTCAATCTTTTTCCAATCTAATACAGCCTATTACAAACATATTTCCTAGTTGTTGTCATATTCATAAGATTAATTTAGTTGATAATTGATAACAATTTCCTCTATTATAATAATAATATAGACTTTCGTAGGTTCTTAAAATGTCATGTTTGACTCCTTCATGAAAACTCCACTGTAATATACAACAATTTAATAAAAGAAAGACTTTAATAATATCCCAGATCAGTATCATGAAATAAAAAGCCAACATGTCAGCACAAGGGGAATGAATCATTGCATTAAGAAGCCACAGAAAACAAATCGTCCAAAACAGCTAGTTTCAGCTGACTGGGGAACTTCACCCATCAAAAACTGAACATCGCTTAAAGACAGACTCCATTGCGCTAACTCATGCGCAACTTTATTACAAAGCCTTTTAACAAAAGAAAAAGACACAGAAAGAAAACAACCACTTTTGGCTAAAATACCTTCGGCTAACGAGCTAGTGGGGCTTCCACCTCCATCAGGGGCCTTTAACATGGTAATAATTGAAAGATCATCCGATTCTTTTATTTCTAAGTTCTTGAATCCACATTCCCAAGCAGCTGAGATCCCAAATAACATAGCTAAGGCCTCTGCTGTCTCTGCATCCAATATACCACGAATTGGTTTGTCACCTGACAAAACAACAGCTCCCTCCTCATTCATTCCTTATTACAAAAAAAACCCATCATTTTATCCTTCTATTGATCAGAAGATGGATGGAAAGAATATAAATTGAAAGTAAAATATAACAATAGGGTTTAATTTATTAGTACAAAAAATTGAATTTAAATTAAAAATATCACTATATGTTAAAGATTTTCTTTTTTTTTATAATTTCTCTTTTAATATATATATATATACATGTATATATGCTTGACTATCAATTTGAATAGAACCATTCAAAAACAGTTTGAAATATATAAAATGATTTTAATTACATCCCTTAAATAAAGAAACTCACTTTATTCAATTTTTTTTTTCCTTTAAATTTTGTGCTTCTTCTGATTTTTTAAGTATATTATTATGTCATGTATATTCTTTTCCTTGGAGGTTTAATGTTAATTTATTTCATTATGGACATTATTTTTATTCTATTTATCATTTCATTTTTTATAATTGAAAAAAATACACCATAAATTATAAAATAATATAGTTGAATCTATAATAATTATATATACATATATGAAAATAAAATATTTTTTCTTTATTTTCATTTTTGTTCAATTATAAATTAAAATATAAATAATTGTATATCATTTTTTTTCTCTCTCTTGTATATGGTTCTTTTTTCTAACCTTTATGGGTTTAACCAGGGATTATGTCATTTCTTCTTCCCTTCATTGATTTCTCCAGAGATGTTTTTCACTCTTAGATCTCTCCCCAAGCTTCCTCTCCCTTTAATTCAATTGAATATATATAATATAAGCTTAGAAGGAATTTTCTTCACCTAAACAAAGTTTCAATCAATCAATGTATGGGTTTGGATCTGTTTCTAGTCATGGTCAGTTTGTTGAAGAGTATCTCATCCACATCAAGGAAATCACTTACTTCATCTTTTGCCCAGTAAGTTCAGGATGTCATTTGCTGGAATAATGCACCAAGGAAGCTACAGTACGATCAAGAATGGAGGGTTTAAAATTTTAATTTTCTTGATAAAGATCATAAGTTACAAAATGAATTTTGACATTTAAGAACTCAGATTAGAGAAGATATTAATAAAACGCATGCCTGATTTTTGAAATTCAATAATTTTTCAAATTTAAGAACATGGTTTTGGGAAAAAAAAAGGGGGGGGGAAAACATTTGCATAATGCACATATTTTAAAGATATAGAGTTAATTTTTATTGTGTTTTATAGATACAGATTCCATTAAATAGAGATTTTGCTCCTATGTATATGGAAGATAAAAAATCAACGTTTAGTTCGTAAGAAATGGACCCAATATTAAAAAATAGGAACCGATTGTTGTCATTCATAGTAAACATTGCTCAAAAAATACTTTTGAATGAAAATTGTAAAATTTGTTAGGAAAATAGGTATTAAATCTATCTGTTTCCAAAAATTAGCTTAAGAAATGTGTTGTACAAATCATTATAAGTAGTAGTTTATAGTTATATTCAACTAATGTGAGATAATTTAACACATTTCTCTCACTTTTAGATCTGCTGTGAGAATACAACACAGCGAGAGGTCACATTTAATGTGAAAGTAGCAAATTGTACAACTCGTAGGTCAACTTCAGGTGTCCAATATCATTTGACTTTGATACCATATAAAATTTGGTAAGTAATCGAATCTTGAATTTATTTCTTCTCAAAAGCTAGCTCAATTGAGGAATATTATTCAAATAATTATTAGTAGTAGTTTATAGTTATAGTCTATCCGATAATTCAACAAAATCTCATCACCCTATCAATGAAAATTGAACCTTTCCCCTTATCTATTATGGCAACGGGTAGTGTATACCAATATTTGTTCTACCATTCCCAAATCTGTTTTACTTTGAATAACTTACCTATTCTAAATTTGTTTATAATTATTCCTCTATTACTTGTGTCACTCCTAAATTTTGATTAATAATGATCGTATACTAATGCTTATATAATTATTCATTTGCCTAAGTAGTAAGTAGATATTCCATTTGATGCATTTAAGTGTTACTTTTTAAAAATCAAATGAGCATCTATGATTATTTTTTTAATTTTACCTTTGTATTATAATAACCATCACATTTTCCCCCTCTTTCTTTATAACCTTTTGCTGCCTTATGAATTAAATAATAAGAATAAGTTAGTCAAATATACATATTTTGTTCACAATTTAGGTAATATAATTATTTATTTAATTTTTATACAACAACGTTTAATAGACACTTGAAATGGGCAGAAGGGAGTATAAATTCAAATTTAAAATATCAAATTTGATATAATACAAGTTATAAAATAATGATTTTTAATTTTTTTTAAATTAAACAAATATCTAAATAGAGTTATATAATTAATGTTTAAAACAAGTAAATATGAATTAAATTTTTATATTACATAATTTAAATTCAATGCAATATAACCAAAATTAAAATATATTATATAATTGTATAATTAGGTTTGAGGAGCGGATGCCTATAGTATATTCGCATCCTTACCCAAAACCAATGTGATAGTAAAATTTATCTCAATTCACTACACAAACTCATTTATCACTACTTTAACCTACAAAAATGGGATGAACCATATTTGGTATCATAAAATACTTATCTCTTACCAAATAGATTTTATTTCAAAGAGAATTAAAATAAATTTCACCTATTTATTAAGAAATAATATATCGAGAAATAATGTATCGACCGTAGCTCAATTTACCTAAACAACTAAAATTTATAAGATATTATTAGTAGTTCAACTATTTTTATATATCTCTTTCCTCTCACATTGCTTTCCAATATGAAATTAAAAAGCACCTCAAATTAATACAACTCTAAGTTTAAGCTTTACATTCAATATTTTTATTATATTATGTATGCTTACTGATGTGAAATTTGTTTATAAGCGTTACATTTTACCTTTCACATGGGATGTGATGTCCTCATTGACATTTATTCCACCATTGCCAATGTTACACATGGAATAATTTTAATACCAATTATAATATATTTGATTCAATTATCTTGATAATTTATAAATGGTCAAAACATAATGACTAAAATGATAAATCCAAGTAATTACTATTAGTTGAACCATAAATTTACAAATCTCTCCTCACCTATAATTCTTTTTGTTGTGAGATCCAAAAGTATATCAAGTTAACATTTCAAAAATTAAAGTTTGTACATTTAATAGCTAACATCTCTTTCATATGTTTGCTAATGTGATGTTTGTTTAAGGGTGTTATAAATAATATGTATCTATTTTTTATTGTTGTTAAATATAAAATAATTTATATTATTTTATTTTTAAAAATATTTTAATGAATTTTTATAAAAGAAAAACAATTCTTTTATAAAATAAAAAATTTAAAAATACTTTTTGTTATCAATTTCATTTTTCTTATAAAAAATATAAATTAGCTATGAGTATTTCATGTACTGCCCATCAAATTGATTAAGTTTATTGTCAGATTATAAATTATATTAAAATTCTAAGATTATAAATTGTATTGAAACCTTTAGGATAAAAATTTAATGAATTCAAAAATATGTGAATTTTACTTTTTTTATTATTAGATCCACAAAAAGGGAATTTATAAAACGTATTTCCATCTTTCTTTAATTCTTCTTATGAATCCGAATAATTTAAAAAAAATCAAATTCTAATTTTTCTTTAAATTAAATATAAAAAATGAATAACCATTTAGTATTCTTATTTCACTTTATTCTAATTCTAATTTTGTTTTCCGATTCCAAAATTCGAATAAAAACATCTTCAATAGAGTAGCTATTTAAGTCAAATTCTTTATTTTAAAGAGTTACAATAAAAAAACAAAAATTTCAATATACTATTTATTTCTAAATTATAGAGTTGAGAGGGAGTAACTTTCTATATCTACATAATTAAATTTACTTTTTATTTTAATTGTAATTAATGCATTATAGTATTTTCAATAATTTTTTTTAAAGAGCATCTTTAGTAAAATAAAGAATATCTTAGAGCAACTTTAAAGAGTATATTTAGTAAAATAAAAAAAACATATTAGATTATCTTTAAATATAGAAATTAAATTTTTTTTGCTCTTCATTTTAATTTATCTAATTCAAATTAATATTTATCAAAAAAATAATTTTTATTATAAGAAAAGAGAAAAATATTTTTAGAAAAATATAACAATGAAAAATACAATATACATAAAAAGTAAATATTCATTAATTACAATTAAAATAAATAATAAAATTTAATTTTTTAGATGTATAGAATTAAACTCATTCTCTACTTTATTTAAAAATATAAGGCATATTAGATATTATTTTTAGTAAAAACTCTTTAAAATAAAGAATATATTGAAAATACTTTTATATTATCTATGTATATTATGTTTTTTATGGGTGCGTTACTTTAAAAATGTATTTATTTTTTTTACAATTTATTTTTTTATAAATATTAATTTATATATAATACAATAAAATAAAAATAAAAAAATAAAAAATCTATTAGATTTTATAAAATTTTTTTATTCTAGATTCTCTAATTATCTAAGATGCTAGCAAGTATACTATTTATTATAATACTCTTAACAGGCTAATATCAGTGACGCAGCTGGTCGTACAATTGAATTTTTGCCTAAAATGTAATTTACAATTTTTAATTTTAACATTATAAGTTATAAAAATAAAAAATAGAGATGGCTTTCGCATCTTCGTTCGCCCTAATTCCCAATTTCCTAATGAACAGATTGCTCTCTCCTGGCCAAACCCAAATGCTATCTCTATTCAACAACTAAAACTGCAAACAAATTCCGCTCTTCTGGTCCCTGTCTCCATTCTCCGCCGTGAGCTTCTTTGGATAATTAACGGGCGTGAGTTTCTTTGGTCCCCGTCCCCATTCTCTTATCTGTTACCACATTTATCATTTTGAACTCCATTATTTTTTCTTTCTTTTCTTTTAACTTCAATGTTTCCTTTTCTTTTCTTTTTTCTTTTCCTTTGATTGATCAAAGTGTAGGGTGGAATAAAGAAAAGTCTGATTAAATTTTGTGATTAATTAATGTACTATTTAGCATCTAGTTATATCTTGTTTTTATTGTTATTTTATTTTTCAAATTTTTGATATATTTATTGATGTGAGTGATTGGAGAAGTTCAATGTAAATAAAATTTTTTATTCAGGAACAATTTGTACATTTCTGATAATTATGAAAAAAAGAAAACTTCTTACTGGAAAATCAGAAACGATGTTGAGATGCAACTTTTATGCTATTGATCTCACTTTTAAGTTACTGTCGGTTGTGAATAATTTCTCATGCTATTTTTATTATTTTTGAATTTGTGCATAGGTTGTTCAACTATGTCAACTCTTTGAAAGTACTGAAGGTGTGAAAGCTGCAAAAAAGTGATTCTGTTGTTTCTCTACCAGCTGAGTTTGTAGGTTTCTGCCATATTATTATTATTATTATTATTATTATTTTGAATCTGGATATGAGGTTTTAAATGGGGTCTCCTATCCATTTATTTTTCTGTTTTTGTTCATATTTTTAGGAAAAAGAAATGATAAGCGGGTAGTAGTCAGGATTAAGTGTAGCATGTGGCTACTGTCATTCCAATTTGGGACTGTACTTGTATTAGAAGAGTAATTAATTACGATCAAATTTGGAAAGGGTACAGTCGTACAGATATTGTCAATGTTTGACGGATTCAGGAATACATGGGGCATTTTTTTTTGTAGATACCCTACCTGCAGCCTTACCTACAAGGATCAATGCATAATGAAATTGGTTTATCAGGAATAAATATATATGAACTCTACATATTTTTGCAATTTCACTAAATTTTTTCAACTCAGTTTATTTTATTGCTTGGCTATTTTTTGTACTGTCTCTGTGATAGACAGTCAGACTGAATGTGATTCTCCAGGCAAATGTTAAAAATTGAAATCTTCTAAATAATTCATTAAATAGGATTGATACCTATGTCAGTCACCTTCCTCGTATTCATGATTGTCCTTTCTTTATGTTTACTCCACCAGTTGAGCATCTGGCAGATTCCAAGTGAAGTGATATAACCAAAAAAGAATCAGGGTCCTGAACAAAAGGAACATGAGATGTCATTTCCACGCCCCAGTGTCCTGGGTGAGAAAGGATCTTTATCTGTTAGTTTGAGTGCTTCTTCTCTTAATACAGGTGGTGCTGATGCCATAGCTCTTAGAGCCTCAAGTCCACCAGGAGCATCATCTGCTTTTGATTTGGTTAAAAAACAGTTGCAGGACTCAACAACATCAACACTGGAATCAAATAGCTCCGGAGCTCTTGAGGCTACGGCTAAGCCCTTGCAAAGTCAAAATAGCAAAGAAAAGCTAAAAGATGCTAATGGGGATGGTAATATATATGCAAGTTTAGAGGATGAAGGCATGAGGCCTACCAAGGAGGAGTGCCTTGTTCAATTTAAGGTATTTTTAGTACTAACTGTTCCCTGAAAATTTTTACACCTAAACAAGTTAATTTGGTGTATTTTTTATCCTTTATCCATCTGTTACAAGAGAGAGAGATTGGATATTTTAAACAACTTTACTAATTCATTACTAGCACCAAAAATAATGTTAACAAAGATAACATGTCCAACGCTGGTAGATCTAAATTCATAAGTCACCCCTTCAAATGAATATTCCATGCATCATGGCAGAAAGTATGCATATATGCTGGCTATTTCTTACATGACTTTGTTTTTTTATTTTCAGCAGTGCATTAACTTTTTTGAGTTAATTTCTTGTTTTAACAGTGAGCATTATGACTTATGAGAGTAGATCAAGGAAGGATTTTGTTTTATATTCTATGGCTTATGTCTAGAATTTGAATTATGGTCTATGAATGATGTGTATTTTAAAATTTGTCTTCTGATTTCTGGACATCACTTAAATGCCAGAGGAAAAATGGTTGTTAGATGGATCACTTGGCACCTTTGAAGAGAATATCTATTGTTAATATGCATGGTGGTTTTGCAAAGTCCAATAATTAATCTTAGAGAGTTTTCACCTACTGCAGGATACATCAACTTCAGTTCCACAAGCCAGTGCTTTGTCATCTGCTGCAGTTCTATCTCCGTCCACTTCCTTATTTTTTCATTCTTCTTCAATTTCTACAAACATCTCATATTCATCTCCTAACTTAGGCCCATCAAATTCGCACATATCTCATACCCCTTCCTTTCTGCCTCCTGGATTGCCAGCAACTCCTGGGACTGCTGGACTGTCTGGATTAGCTCCAATGACCCTTTCATCTGCTGTTGTTGATTCTGCCTCATCTTCAGTTCAGAGGCCTATCATGCTGACTGCTGCTCCTCCAGGTTATGTAGTTCAGCAGCAAACATACCCTACCTATCCTGCTATGGCTGCTTCTCCCCAACCTCAAGGGCTTTGGTTGCAGCCCCCACAGATGGGTGCCATGCCTAGGCCGCCATATTTGCCATATCCCGCTGTGTTTCCTGGATCCTTCCCTTTGCCAGCTCACAACATTTCTCGTTCATCTATCTCATCACCTGATTTTCAACATCTTGGTGTTAATCCTGTTGGGACTACAGGTGCAAATCCTCCATCTTCTGCTGCTTCAGGTCATCAAGGAGGGACTCCAGGGATGCACAAAGAATTACCTCCTGGAATTGGTATGCTCAGGGTTTCATGCTAGGTTACTGATAAACTTACAATGTAAGAGTTGTTTATTCCTCACTAGAGTTACACTGGATGAAATTTTGGCACTGATAGTAAATTGGGCTTTGCAGATGACAAGAATCAGACTCATGACTTAGGTACCCAGGGCAATACTGCCGCCAATGGACCATTAGATGCCTGGACTGCCCACAAGACTGACACTGGAGTGGTTTATTATTATAATTCTGTAACAGGGGTATCAACTTATGAGAAACCTCCTGGCTTTAAGGATGAGGTATGGACAATTGAAGTTAAAATGTTAAATACCAAATTGCTTTAGTTTCTTTCATTTATCTCTTCATGAAAATTTTTGGAATAAAAATGAATTGTTTTTAACATCTTCAAGCTTGTGATAATATTGTTTATATTTTTAAACAAAAGCTGCAAGTTTAAAAATGTGCGTATTACAATGCGCTGACAGTGCTATTCAATGAAATATCAATAAAATGTCCTCCTCCTTTCTTGTCTCCTTCTTATTCTCTACATTGAATTGTGATATAGCTGCTCTATTCCTTTTGAGTCTTTTCCTTTTTTGGGCTGGGTCCTAAAACTCTTGTTATTTGTTCTTTTGTTGGCTACTGTATATGGAAGTCTGAAATTGCTACCCTTCTGGCTTAAATTTTCTGTTTGGTAACTTTGGTTATTGTGAATGGCTTTATGAAAGTCACCTTATTTACATAGGAGGTGCTTTTTTTGGGCCTAATACTGGCAGTGCTTTTGATTAATGCTAATTTGTTTTTCTCTTTAATATGGATGCAGCCTGATAAGGTTCCTGTTCAGCCAACTCCAGTTTCTATGTAAGTTTCTTACTCTTGGGAGTTGTTATAAATTTATTCAACTTTTGTCGTCTAGAGTAGAAACAAAATGTGCCTATATTGTAGTCTCTCTATTTTTTCTGTCTTGTTTCTTATATGCTGTCAAAGGCTCAAAAATTTGTGCCAATGGAAATTTTTTGGCAAGAGATCCTTTTTACTTTGGATGAAGTTGTTTTGTATATTTGACTTGCATTGATGCCTCTGATGTGCATGCATGCATTGGTGTGTTTCTATACATATTACATCTGTATTTTCATAAGTGTAATGCTAAGGTGCTCCTTGGTAGGATTCAAACATTGGTACATAAGATATAGTGACTTTTTTTTTTAAAAATTGGCTTCTTAACAAGATATATTTGACTACATATAAAATATCTCAAAACTCTTTAAGTATCTTAACTAACTATTAAGGACTATTTTTAATTTAATATATTTTCTAAGCTAGCATTGTTGTTGGTATACAAACTTAGAATGAAGCTTATTTACTCCATAAATAAATTGTAAAATTAAATTAAGAAATTAATTTTAAAATTATGTTGTAGAATTTCTCAACTTATATATTGCCAATAGTCCTTTTTGGTTGTGAAAAGATTTAAATTAAAAATTACAAGCAGGTGATAATTGTCTTTAAGAAAAAAAATAAAGTAAATTTTAGATTAATTTGCATGTTAGAAATGCGATATTTGTCATAGAAGGATTAATAATGAAAAAAATTTGGAAGAGGTGCTTTAAATTAATATTTGAAAGCACACTAGATTAGGGTTAATTTTTTCAATTAGAAAGCAAATAAGCTAGGGTTACATAAAACACAACAAAGAAAGTAGACCACTCTAGGTATGTATCTTCCTAGTTATCCTATTCTTTCCTATGATTGCTTTCATCTTCTCCTTTTGTGTTGTTAGTGATGTCGTCTTCTTCCTTTTTGTTCATCATGAGAGAAATGCACCACGACAAGCTGAGACATTGTGATATGGAAAATCTCCATCATTCTTGCTGCATCCCAATTGTTTGTCCTTTTTTCTGTATGATCCAGCTGATATGGGGTGCATAGGCTGACATTTAGAACTCATCTCCATAGGTGCAAGTGGCCTAGATGAATTACTTAACTGAAACCTATATTAAGGGGCATTCATTTAAGGACACTTGAGGCAAGCTATGCATCCACCAAGCCTTGGAGGATTAGCAAAAAAGAAAAAAGAAAAAAAAAGCCTAGATCACCCATCATAATATGCCTAACATTAGGTGATATTTTCTTGACTGTTTTTTTAGTTTTATGCTTTGTTGTTTTACACCTCTTTTTACCTTATGTAATCAAAATGCTGGGGAAGTTTAGGAGGTTAAAGAGCACTTATGAAAGATTTTACTTATAGGAATATTATCTTATATGGAAAAACCTATCATCTAGCCCTTGTACTTTTTGACTTTTCCTGATTTCACTGCATATTTTTACTTTGATGATTTGAGTCCTAGTTCTATTATTTTATTAACAATTCAGTCATTTTTTAATAGTTTTAAAAATTAGACTAATGTCGTTAGTCTACTAATATAAAATCATTTTTTTTTTATCTAACTTGGATTGATTATTATATGAATTGAAGTGTGTAATTTACATATTACTCTTAGTTGAATTGCAACTACAATTCAATCCAAGCTAGACAAAAAAGACAATTTTGTACGGGCAGATTGATGGTATTAGTATAATCTTTGGAAAAATGTTAAAAAGAGACTTAATTTTAAAAAAGTAATGGTATAAGGGCTCAAATCATCAAAATAAAAGTACATGAGCTAAATCAAGAAAAGTTAAAGGTATAGGGGGCCAAATGATAGGCTTTGCCAATATTATATTAATAATAGACTAATAATTATTGAAAAAACCACTTTTTTCTGATAATTAATTCAAAAAGTATAATCTTCATCATACTTCAAATATTATGATGCTTTACCTTGTTCTATGTAGAATAAGATTATATGTTATGATGCTTTTATTAAATTATGGTTAGGTATTTTATGATAAATTTCTCCTTATTGTTTTTTCATGATTGACTATATTATGAAAGTAGAAGACTATAAGTATAAAATCTTATATTTTTTTTTTCCAGCATTTGATTATTGCTTTACTTAGAGTTCATTTGTTAAGAGAGTTAGGGAGGGATAGGAAGGAATAAGCCAAAGGGCAAAGGGATAAGAGATATCCCTTGTTTGGAAGTTTTTAAGGAGTAGAAAGTAAGGGATGAAAGAGAATTATCAATCCCCTTTAATCTTGGCTTTGTTATCCCTTCAACATAATATCCATACATCATGGTTAATTGTGACTTTATTACTAGAGTATTTTTTTCATCCTTGTAATAACTTCCCAAGTAAATTCGTTGGGCAAAAAACTCTACTATTTTCATATATATGAATTAAATATACTTCGATGATTTAGTATGCTTGGGTTTGACTGCTATTTTCATATATGTGAATTCAATATACTTTGATGATTTAGTATGCTTGGGTTTGACTGCTATTGTAGCATCTAGACTGATTCTTTTTGGTTTTAATTTATTTAAAGTCAGTTATTATTTGGATTGTCTACATGGAGTATCTATTTCTGCTGTTAAAACAAGTTATATGAAGTGTTTTAGATATTTTTGGTTCTTTATTTAGTTAAAGATTAATATAATGGTAAAAAGTTTATAAATTTTAGAATTAAAAAGTGTAAATAATTTTGATCTTCTTAATAATGTTATTTATACATGACAATTCAAAAGGTTATAAGAAAAGAAAATATCTTCCTTTCATTTAGAACAACCGAACATGAGATTTATAATCCTTCCTTATCCTTTCAGAACTTCCAAAAATAAATAATCCCTTATTCCTTGTACTTTCTTTTCCTATTTCATGGCTAAAGAGTTATTTTCTTTTTCTTATCTTCTCAAATCTCTTGAACAGTGTTAAAGGCTAAGGATTTTTTTTTAACTTTTTTTTTTGAAATTGAAGGAATATAATTCCAAATACATTATTTGACCACTGCATAATAGTCCAAATAAATTACTAATATTGTTTCTTAAGCCTTTCTTTTTATCATGTGTGATAAATCTCTCACATATGGTTTATTTCAAAGACATATATGCCTGGTCTCACGCCTGCACTTTTTGTCTAGGGTCTTTGATACTTAAGGCCCTGTTTGGCTCATGGTTTCCATGGTTCATTAAAGTATGGTATAGTATGTACAATATGGTATAGCATGGTATGATTTGTTATCCTGTTTGGGAAGATGGAATGGTATGATATGGTGTGTTATCCTTCCAGCTGGTGAGCGGTGAGGGATCAGCTGTCAAGAGGGGCTGCTGTATTCTGAACACGGAATAGGATAATTGAGTTTTATATTAGAGGGATAGTATGGGAATGTTATAATGTTTTGTAAGGGTAAAATAGGTATAAATTAATCAAAACCATGAAAATGACCAATTTGATGGTTTGAAAAAGTGGTCAAAATTCATGGTTTTTGTACCATGAAGAAACCATGACAAACCATGCCTAAACCATTCCTGTCATGTGGAAGTGGAAACAGACATAAAATGAAACCATACTATACTCTAATAAACCATGGGAAACCATGAAACAAACAAGGCATTAAGTGTTCCTAGTGTTGTTAACAACACTGCTTGAAACTTAGCTTTGACTTTTCTTCCAATAAATATCTTAACTGCCCAAATTATGTATAGTTTTTTGTCCCATTCGTATACTTTTGGTATTTATATTTTTCATGACATGCATCATTTTAACTTTTGTAGTTTTTTAATGTCTTTTGATTCGTTTTATCCTTTAATTTTTGATCAATTTCCCATTAACTTCTGCCTACTAAAGTTGTTGTACGGGGCTTTGTAAGTTCAAGTGATAGCTTAAAATACTTGGCTCTTAAAGTAATTCAGAAAAATTTTGTATTCAGGGAGAATTTGGCTGGCACAGTTTGGGCTTTGATCACCACAAATGATGGCAAAAGATATTACTACAACAACAAAACTAAGGTATGGTAATGACTTTAATTGGTCTATTTATTCCATAGAGTTGTATTAGATTATTATAGTAGATGAATATTGTCTGGAAGCTATACAGCATGAATTTGGTGAGAATTTACTTTTTTTATAGTTTTGATAATCCATGGGCAACTAATATCTGCACAATGAGGTTGGTTTATCAGTATTAAACATATATGAAGACTACATGCATAGATCAGTAGCTGTACACTTCATCTTGTCCATAAGTGATGAGAAAGCACGACACTTTAAGTGAGAGCGTTTGTTCATGAAGCATGGCTTTTGAATTCTATTATCAGGAGATCTTTTTTAATTTCAGTTTTAACAAGAATAACTGAGAATTAGCTGAATTGATTTTGTTATCAGCATAGCATGTTGAGAAGCCTGCGATAACCTAGTGTCTAGAATATTGGTACTGACTTTTGCAATTGGATTTTTATATTCCCTTGTTTTCTTGATTTAGAAACGTAAAAAGGAGAATATTTGTATATTTTCAACCAACCTGCTAAACATGTCACTTTAAAATAAAATTCAATTGTTAATTGCTATTTTTAGAATTGGATGGCCAGACTAGGAATTGGACCAATAGCCACTCCGCTTTAATATGGCTTGGATTTGTCATTCATTTCTTATCTTTATCCATTTCTTGTAGAAAATTGAAATTTTTGTCTATTCATTTTTTTTTCTGAATAGTGGGAACAGTAAAATTGAACAGTATAATAACATTTGAATCTCAAATCATCAGAGATCTGCATGCTTACAGTTTTGATTGATTGGAGAGATAGGATATGATTTTAATGAAGAACTCTTGTTTTAAATGTTGCCTGTATCTTTTGTTTGAATTGCATTCGAGTTTTCATTAAGCTTGTTGTCTTCTATAGATGATGCTAATTTGTTGCCTGTACATACCAGTTTTTGAATATTTTAAAAAATTCTCTATGCAACTGGTCATTGCCTGGATCTTGGAAATCTACTGCTATATCTGTCAATTTGGCATCTCTCTGTCCGAGACTTTATGGTTGTAATCTTTCTTCAAAAGAATGGTGGTGTGGTGTGGAGGAGTTTTGCAATTTTAAATGTTTCTCAGCTAATTTTATCATTTTGATTTCCTTGGTTATTTTTATGGCTATCCTTGTGAAGACGTTCTGTTTGATATGTTTCTCCATTCATATGCTAAAAATAGGAATCTACTAACAATTCATTGAATTAGATAGCCACATTTAGGTCACCATACTTAAAATTCATTTTGTCCCTGTCTTTCTTTCTGTTTTCTCTATCAGTTGAGCAGCTGGCAGATTCCAACTGAAGTGACAGAACTGAAAATTAAGCCGGATTCCGAACTAAAAGAACATGAGATGTCAGTGTTGCGCTCCAATGACTTGAGTGAGAAAGGATCTGCTGCTATTAGTTTGAGTGCTTCTGCTCTTAACACAGGTGGTCGTGATGCCATTGCTCTTAGAGCCTCAAGTGCACCAGGAGCATCATCGGCATTGGATTTGATTAAAAAGAAGTTGCAGGATTCTGGAACTCCAGTTACATCTTCAGGTGCTCCGGTTTTGCTAGGAACATCAACAATGGAGCCAAATGGCTCAAGAGCTCCTGAGGCTACAACCAAGGGCGTGCAAATTGAGAATAGCAAAGAAAAGCTAAAGAATACTAATGGAGATGGTAATGTATCTGATTCATCTTCAGATTCAGAGAATGAAGACAAGGGGCCTACCAAGGAGGAGTGCATTATTCAATTTAAGGTATCTTTATTGTATCCATCTCAAATTTTACTTCACTTTAATACAATCCAGGTAAAAACACTGAAAATAATTTTACCAATTCGCTTCTTTAACTTGAACAATATATCTACTACAAGCACACCAAAATTCACAATGGCAGCCCCTTGCATGAGTTATTTCTATAGCAAAAAATTTGAAGTAAAAGTAAAAGGACATCTTTTTGAATCTTTCAGTCTCCTTTGATTTATTCTTAAAATCCCATTCTTTTTGTTTGAGGAATGATTCAAATCTTTTCATAATTACTTTACATTTTTGTATGCATTGTCATCTTTTCATAAGTATTTCGACAAATGCAAATCTTTAGGTGATAAGCTTGATGCTTGTGATAAACTCACTTTATCTGAATCTTGAGGTCATAGATTGTAAAGATTGAATAAAAATTTCATGAATTAACCACCAGGAACTCTTGAATCTTTTATTACTTGGTTAGCAACTGGTAAATCAATTAGTTGTAGATCTTTTTCTAACACTAGGGGTACTCTGTGGTCTAAAAAATATCCTTTTTTTCTCCATAGCTATTGTGGAAGAATTGTGAGGCTCACCAAAGGAATACTATGCATTTCTCTAATGCATTTCTATACTTAATGAAAATTTTTTGTCAGTCAAATGGCTTAAAGCAAAGGTGATAAATATCTAGTTCCTGGTATTCTAGCTGGGCACCATGGACTTGTGGAGTAAGCTTGCTAGTTAGAAGAGTGAAAAATGTAGACATGATGTTATATTTAACTTATTCAAAGCTTTTAACGAAATGGATTTTTTTGTTTGTTAGTGCTAATTTTCTTTTTTGGTGCTCCTTCTAACTTGGCATTTGAAAATAATTAGTTTCTGTATGTATAATGTCCTTGGAATGTACAGGAGATGCTAAAGGAGCGTGGAGTGGCACCATTCTCGAAATGGGAAAAGGAGCTGCCAAAGATATTGTTTGATCCTCGCTTTAAGGTTTGTTGAGTCTAAAGATTTATGAATTACTTTGTTTGGGAATTAGGCACATTTCCTACAACTCCTCATTGAAACAAGTTTGTTGGATTCTATACATCTGCTCACTTGTGATAGGGGTGAACTTGTTTGTGTGTTATGAATATGTTTCTTTTTGTCATAATAACTTGCTAGCAGCCATATTATTGTATCCTTTTATGAGGCTTTTTGTCGAGGAAATAAATTATGATGACAACTTATTGGGATGGTGATTGTAAGATGCAATTCTCATAGGGAGTGTTTGGGATTGCTGTTGAGTGTAAAAAAAAAAAAAGTTTAAAATTTTTTTTATTTAATTGACTGATTTTTTTAATTTTTTATAAAACTGTTTTTCTTAAACGTACTTCTGAAAAAATTTATTTACTTGTTTCTTTCCAAAAATATTTTTCAATACACAAAAAAATGCTTTTCCCAAACACAATGCCAATTGGGTCCATAACTTTTCTATATTGTTTATGTTGTGTATGACTCATATATACAGTAAGTGGACAGATGTTGGAGTGCAGCGACGAAGCGACAACATTTGTCCTTGTGGGGGGTTTCTTGGTTATTTTATGGGTTACGGATTAATTGAGTTGGGGGTGAGGGGGCAACAGCCCCGCGGTACTGTACAATGGTATTTTTGTAAAATCATACCATGTTATATATAACATGTATATTGTAACCCTGGTTTTTGTACGATCAATAAGAAAACCTAGCAGCTATGCTCCCGAGAATGTAGACACATTGCCGAACCTCGTTAAATCTTGTGTTTTCTGTGTTCTTGCTGTTTTCTTATATTTTCTTGCTATATTTCGTTATTTCTCAACAGTTTCTAGGGTGTTAATGGTTTAAGAATCTGTTACATGAGCTATAAAGCCACATATAAAACAGTTAGGAACACTAATTTTTAGGAATTATTTTGGTTTAATCTAAATTCTGAAATTGACATTTTCATTTTAGATTTTCATGTATGATTGCTACTTAGGAAGTTTAGGCTTATCATTGTTTAGGAACTTTTGTCAGCATTGGGACTATTTTTAAAGTTATGTTCTTTCTATCCTATTTAGCATTAGTTTAGAACTTTCTTTGTTTGGGATTGTTATTTTTATGGTAGTAGGATTAAGTTATTAGCGTATAGATACTTACTCAGATTTGTTATTCTCTAGATATTTTAAATTTATTTGAATTGAAGGAAGCAGAAAGCAAGGCTGTTAGGCCAATGTGTAAAGTGCTGTGGAAAATGGCCCCAGGATTTCAATTAAAGCTTAAGCTTAGTGCTTTCTTTTAGCTTTGTGCGTTTTTGTTTATTTTTTTTTTTGTGTTCTAAATGATATAAGAAGTGGGGAAACACGAAGTTCCTTGTTTTCTTAAGTCTTTAGGTGCGCTCTTCATTGGAGGGGAGGGCACTCTGCAGAGGAACTATTTGCATGACTTATAACTAAGCAAGAAAGTTTTGGTTTTGTGGATAGGGCTTGAGTTTATATTTGGGTCTTTCAGGTTATGGAGCTGTTAGGTGCTCTACCATGCCGATACTCCATGATCAAGATCCCTTCTATTGTAAAAAGGGGTCTCTCTAATGGTGTTTGATTTTGATGTCTATACTAGAGTGATCTTGAAGGATTACATTAGGCTTCCTAGTTGGTTGACATGATATGTCATTTTCAAGTTTAATATAATTCTCAAGATTTTTACTCTTTTTTTTCCTCCCTTGATGCCATTCTACTATAACTAGTTGGGCTCCAAAAAGAGTTGTAATCCCTCTAAAATCAAATAAGTGTAAATGTTCAGATTTTTTGTGGTTTTGTAATTGTCATGAATTTGGTAATAGGATTAGTTGTTGCAAACTAAACATTGAGTTTGGTAGATTTAAGCTATTGCTGGTTGTGCTTACGCTCACTATCCAAAATGGCAACCAGCTCACACAAATATACGTCAAATTAGATCTTAAGTTGTGAGAAGTCAACAGTTCAAAGTTGGTTACCACAAGCAAAGAACAACAAAGACACGAAAAATTTGAATTTGTGACTATCATTAACAATTTCAATTATGCAGTATTATTTCCAGAAAAGCTAACTCAAATGAAAATTTTGATGGTTTTTAAGTTCTGTTTGAGTGCATTTAGTGGAGAGTAGCACCTATCCATGTATTTCTTATGTGAGGTATGATGTGATGAGTGGCTGAGTTGTGTGAGTATCGGAATAATAATCCTGTATTGCTAATGTATGAAAATAAGAAGGGCTTATAATTATGGGAAAGCTAACTCTACAATGACTTAGGTCATTTTGGGGCAATGGTGGATCACAATTATTAAGCCCATCTTAAAATCTTACATGGTATTAGAGCCTACTGCCTAACAAGATTTTGGTTTCAGCATTTCTTGACACGTCTAACAGGAGAGCCCCAGATTGAAGGTTGAAGAGGGCCAGGTAGATGGAGATAGGATGGACAAGTAGAAGAGCACCCATATTTGGCAAGTACAACTAGGCTGGTCCAATTGCACTTGAGGGAGAGTGTGAGTGTGTTGGAACAAGGATTCCACATTGCTAATATATATGAAAATAATAAGGCTTATAACTGTATGTAAGCTAACTCTAAAACGGCATAGGTCATTTTGGAGTAATTGCATGCATAATTATTAAGCCCAACCCAAGGTCTTAAGTTGAGTGTGACTGAGTTGCCAATGAAGTTCTGTTTAACATGCATGCTCTCTTTTTCTTATGTTGTGATGCATGATGCAGCCTCATTCAAGGGAAGGGGCTGGCACCTGTCTAGATGTAGTTTCTATTCTTTCTTGTGTAACATTATGGATCTCTTATCTGAATGATGATTTTTTGCTTCTCTGATTGTATAACAAGGGTACGTTAGAGTGCTGTTGTTGTTGTAACAGCATTCCTGTTGCAGGCTATTCCAAGTCATTCTGCAAGGAGGTCATTGTTTGAGCACTACGTTAAAACACGTGCTGAGGAGGAACGGAAAGAAAAACGAGCAGCTAAGAGGGCTGCAATAGAGGGATTCAAGCAGTTATTGGATGAAGCAGCTGAGGTTTCTTGAGTGAACTTCATTTTAAATCCTGTTTCAGTTTTTAGGCTCTGAAATTGGGGACTGCAGGTTGCTTACCACCCAGATTTTGATTTCAGGACATTGATCACAACACGGATTACCAAAGTATCAGAAGGAAGTGGGGCAATGATCCACGGTTTGAGGCCATAGACTACAAAGATCGAGAGTATTTATTAAATGAAAGGTACCACTTGCTGAGGAACTTGGCTTTAGATTTCTATAAGCATTGTATATTATGATCATTTTGCAGCAAAATTGATCTTTTTTTTTTGGGTTCATATGTCTGCCAATTAGTTTATGTTGATTGCTGCAATTAATGCCTTTACCAGTTAAGAGTTTTAATTCTTCATCCATGGTAAAATGGTGTTGCTCTTGTGAAGTTGAAAGGCTTACTGAGTGCAGCTCCATGAATTCTTGGAATTTAATTCCTTTGGCAGATTCACATCTACTTGCATATTGTTCTTTGAGCCTCAATCTTTGTAAATAGGAAACCTAATTTGAATTATTGTTGATACGTGTTTGCGAAACCACATTTGTCATATGTTTATATTTCATATTATTCAACAGCCATTTCGTGATTAATATCTCCATGTGCCACAAAGAACTATTTAACTAATGGCGCCCAGACAGTGCATGGTGGTAGCTTTTTTTTATGTTCATTGATTTATTTTAGCTGCAAAATTTGTATAACTTGCCAAAATCAATTTTAAGAATGACATCTATGCGTTCTGCTGTCAATTATAACTTGGATGTTTTTTTTAGTCAGATTCACATTTTGTCCAAATATCTGCAACATGTAGGGCAATTGACACAGCAGAGCTTTTTGGCATTTCTTTTACTTAGATTCTTATTCAGATTTAAATGAAATGTTTCCTAGACAGAGAAAGTGATTTTTATTCAAATGCCTTGAAGCTACATTGGTGAGCTGAGTAGTAGGCTAGTGATCAGATTCTCATATTTAATTTGGGTGTGTCCTTTAGCCCTTGAATCTCTTTCTATATGCATGATAAATGCTTATTACTTCTGAGGTTGTCATTTATACTGCACTGGTGAAATAATGATCTTGCTTCCACTCTAGGGTTCTTTCTGTTAAAAAGGCAGCTCAAGAAAAGGCTCGGGCTGAACGTGCAGCTTCTGCTGCTAGTTTCAAGTCGATGCTTCAAGAGAAAGGCGATTTAACTGTCAATTCTCGTTGGTCCAAGGTATACATTATGAATCATGCTATAGATTATGAATCGTGTTTCATATTTACATTTGGTTAGTGTTTTAAATAACAGAAATGGTCAAAATTGATGTTGGTGTCACTGGAATTGAATTACATTGACTGCCACAACTGTAAAGTGGGGATTTTTACTGAGGTGACTGAAAAAAAAGAATTCAACTAAAAACACTTTTGTCGATTTTCTGAAAAATTACCAAGGTCACTGAAATCATAGAAAAAGAGGAATTCAACTAAAAACACCTAAGCGAACTATTTTATTTGAATAAGTAACAAAAAATTACATTGAATTTGACTACAATTGTATATCAAGCAAATTTCTCTAATAGCATAATAATATTATGGATCTTACAATTTATCTAAAAGAATTCAATTAAAAAAGAGCTAATTTCTCTGCAATTGAGAAGTGTAGATTTTCTTAAAAAAATTACTGAGATGACTGAAACCGTAGTACAACAAGAATTCAACCAAAAACACGCAAGGGAACTATTTTAATTGAATAATTAACAAACATAAAGATTAGTGTATTTGCATGTCAAGCAAATGTCTCTAGTAATATAATAATATTATGGATCTTACTATTTATTCAAAAGATCAAAAATTCAAAATGTTACCTTATTTTGCCAAAAGCTTTTTGTGCAGTCATTGTTGTTGGAAAATTAGGTTGACTATATTAGATATGTTGTTGGTTTTGTCCTTTGAGCAAATGCTAATAGGCCAAAAAATTAATATCATTATTTTTAGCCTTATCTTTAGTTGTGCTGTGGAGCTTTCTGATGTAAATGATAATGAATTTTGTTTCATGAATTTGAACCTAATATGGCTTAGGTACATGTTCCTCGACCTATGGTTTTTGGTGCTTAAGTATAGTGCTTTTTAACAGCATAGTCTGGTCACTGCCAGATGCTGACAATTAGTTCTTTTGGCTAAGTTGAAGTGTGATAATTTTGCAGTCTTCATATGGTGCAACAAATTTTTTGATCTTTTATCATTCGTTTTGCAAGCCATTGCTGTTCTTTTTTTTTTTCTCTCTCTCTTTAAAAAAGGAGGGGAATGATTGCTGCTTGGTGTTGATATATGGATCACATTAAGCTAGACACAAGTAATTCTATCAATGTGAAAAAGGAAAAAGGCAGGGTGACCATCTGAAAAATGAATATGAGATGCTCTAATTGTTTAAATTTTAATGCATGAATGATTTTTTGTTGCGTTATTGTTATAGGTTAAGGAAAGCCTGAGGAATGATCCTAGATACAAATCTGTCAAGCATGAAGATAGGGAGATGTTATTTAATGAGTATTTGTCTGAACTAAAAGCTGCAGAAGATGAAGCAGAACGAGAGGCAAAAGTCAAACGGGATGAGCAGGTGTATACACACAATTCCAAATTTTTATCAAACATATAATCTTTCAGCATTTATCTATATATTGTGTTGACATGTAAGCAAAGGTGTAAGTTTTAAGTTCCAGTTCTTTTTCATACCAGGAGAAATTGAAGGAGAGGGAGCGCGAGATGCGCAAGCGGAAGGAAAGAGAAGAACTAGAAATGGAGAGGGTGCGAGTGAAAGTTCGGAGAAAAGAGGCAGTTTCATCTTTTCAAGCCTTGCTTGTTGAAACAATCAAGGACCCTCAGGTATAGTCTGATAACTAATGATTCAATTCTGGGTGGCATCAGTCGGGATACTTTAAGAAATGCTTGAAATGAGACCTACCGGATGGAATGCAAGAGACCTACTGTGTGCTCTGTATCCATGGGTAGGGTTGTTTATTTTATCCCGTTCAATATACTTCTGTGTAATTCTTTTAGCCAAACTGAGCAGAATTTGAATGTGAAATGAAATATTTGACACCCTCAAATGTTAACCAAACTGAACCAAACTTTCTGGAAAAGCAAACCAACCTTATTTGGTTATTAATCAAAACATATAATTTGCATGTTCCATGTGTTTAATTTGTATATCATAAATAAAACCAATGACATATTAATAAATAAACAAATTATTTATTATTTTTGAGGTAACTGAACTAAGGTGAAAACCAAAAACTGAAAATTTTCTGAAATATTAATCGAGCTGATCGATAGTTGAGTAATGCCAAGCTGAAATAACTTAATTTTGTTGGTTCGTTATAGCTTTCAATTATGGTTAAACAGAACTCATTCTAAAGTGTAAGAATTCGGTAGTTAATTCTCTTGCAGCATCTTTATGCTGCTTAGTTTTTGTTGACATTTTTCTGGATCTTAGTACCTGAAATAATTGGAACGTTGTGCACTAATTAAAATATGTCTTTCCTTTCTATTTCATCAATTCTAAAGAAGTGATAAAGGCATGCAAATACTGCTCTCGCCTTGGCAATTGGTTTGATGTTTTATTGATGCTTTGAGGTTTTACATGCATATAATTTATTGGTTATTCAAGTAAGTTGGAATGAATACTTGAGATGCCAGTAGATATTGCTATTTACTTCCTTGGTCTGCTATGATGATGAAATATAGAAATTTTTAATCACTGAATATTACTATTAGCTTGTGTCTATTGATTTTTTAGAATCACATAAACATTATGCCATTTTGGTCTTACATCTATATACAATGGCAGGGCCGGCATGCTGCCAATTATAAGTGCAATAGTGCAATTTGGTGTATGTGACTTATGGGTCAATGTTCACTTTATTCTACCTGACCAACTTACAACTTATTAGCAATATATGCATTCGGATGTGGCATATAAATCTTGAGGTACTAGAGAGCATCTGAACATTGATGCTCTGCAGCCGATTAGATGCATCACAAAGACTTATTTAAGATCTGCAATTGTAATAATTTTTGCCTGAGAAGGGTTTGATCATATTGGGGATTTAAGGTGAGGAGTTAGAATATAGGATAGTAGCTTGATTGTTTAAGCTTTCCATCCTCTTACAGGATATATACACATACTAGTTGATCTTTTTATATTTTTAAATTCTAATTATAATATCCCTATCATGTGATTCCCTTTACTGTCTAATCCTATTTATAAAGGATTGTTTCAGCTGTTAGGGGAACTGTCATTTACCTAAGTTATCTCAGTAAAATTCAATCAAAAGAGCATAATTGTTTACTATATATCCCTTAAAGTTATGTCATACTACTATACCTGTATTTTTATAATCTAACTATGACATTTATAGGATTTAATTTTAACTAACAGAAAAAAAAGGGGTAATGGAAGGATGTCATTAATGTTTTCATTCAATTTTAAAACTCAAAGCACCCTCTAGTAGTTACTGTCAAAACTCAAAGAATATATAGTAACAAACCCACATTGCTGTGTGTTTTTATTTTTTATTTTTGCTAGGAGTCTGATATTAATCAATTAGTTCATCTGCTACTTTTATGCACCAGGCATCTTGGACGGAATCAAAGCCCAGATTGGAGAAGGATCCACAAGGGCGTGCGACCAACCCTGATTTAGATCTTTCAGATATTGAGAAGCTCTTCCGAGAACATGTCAAGATGCTGTTTGAGGTAATTCTGCATGAAGCATGCCCATGATTTTTGTTGTTGAAGGATTTTTCAGTGGGCGTGTATTGTGTTAATTGATAAGGAGATAGTTTTATAGATGAGCATCAAAGAGTATAAATCAAGCATTATTTATAAATAAACTTGTATTAATTATATTTATTTATGAATGAGTTTTTTCCCCAGCGTTGCACAAATGACTTCAAAGCTCTTTTAGCTGAAGTTATAACTGCCGAAGCAGCTGCCCAAAAGACTGAAGATGGTAAAACAGTGTTTGATTCATGGTCAACAGCTAAACGGCTTCTGAAGCCTGATCCTAGGTATAATAAGATGCCGAGGAAAGAGCGGGAAATTTTATGGCGCCGATATGCAGAGGACATGTTGAGGAAGCAGAAGATAGCATTGGATCAAAAGGAAGATAAGCATACAGATCCAAAGAGTAAAAGTTCTATCGAGTCAGGAAGACATTCATCAGGATCGAGGCGAACGCATGACAGGAAATAGCTTTGTAGCTTCATTATTTTTGGTTGGAAAGTAGGCATTTGTAGAAGTCAACTGCTAGCTTGAGTTGCCAACACATTTAAGGGATTAGTGTCTTACTTTGTTACGCTGTATTATCTCTCTGATAATCGGATAAATTTTCAGATAAATATTGATGATGTATCACAGTATCAGTAAATTTTTAAGAGTTCTTTTTTTTGGGACCTGTTAAACCCAATTATTAAGTTATGATAACTTTAATACACATTAAAACCACAAAATCATGCCATAATGCTACTTTGAACTCGTTAATACCACAAGCAGCATTTTAACTCGTTACAATCTGTAATGATCTCGGGCTGAGATCAACAAAATTAACGGAATAAAGAAGAAGATCAGAGTTGAAGAGCAAGAAGAGAATAAGGGTTCAAGCAAAAAAGAGACAAGAAACACAGAGATTGAAAAACAAGAGAGAGAACATTTTGGAGGAGATTCAATTTGTAATTTCATTTCATGTGTGATTTTGTAATATATCAGAATATGTATATGTACTACTTGTAATTGGACAGCTGATGCTTTCCACATTATTGAACTAATTATCCTCCAATAAAAACCATTCATTCTTCCTACTAGGTTGTCATCTCAGCTATGATGACTAACCCTATTAACTAACTTGCTAAATTCAAGGAGAAGTAACAAATGTCAAAAGCTAACAAATAGTGCAAGGACCATATTCTTTGCCTCTCATAGCTCTTGCATGCTGACAGCTTGCAGAAGCTTCTCGTCAACATCTTCCCCCAAAAGCTTCTGAGCTTGAATTTTACTGAATTGGTCTTCTATTTCTCTTGTGCCCCGTTGACAGTCCAACATCTCACTGAGCTAGTTGCTTTTTTTGTGCTTATGGGCTTTCTTCCTCTTGTTGGACTATTTTATTGGATTCTTGGGTTATTACAATACCCTCCCATTGTCCTCAATGTGTAGAGTTAGAAATTGTGACTGAAGGAAGGAGAGGTACTCCCAAGTGTTCTCATCAAGGTATAATTTAGTCCATTGTACCTTAACTTGATGAATGAACTACCCTTTTCTGGTGATACTTTTGTGTTCGAGAATGGCCAAAGGTTCAACCTTAGGAACTCCTTCATTAGTGCAGTCAGGAAGTGTTGGCATGGAAGTGTGATCTCCAATAGCTCTTTTTAATAGAGAAACATGAAAAACATCATGTATTGCAGCATTGGGAGGAAGGGCCAGTTGGTAAGCGACTGGTCCAACTTTTGAAATAATTGGAAAGGACTCAGTATTTAGCAGACAACTTTAGGCTTTGCCTTACTGCCAAAGAATTTTGTCTATATGGCTTTAACTTTAAGAAGACTTTGTCCCCAATGTCAAACTCTCTTTTTGATCGATGCTTGTCTGCCTGTTGCTTGATGTGGTTCTGTGCTTTCATAAACTGATCATAGAGTAGAGAGGCTATGTGTTTTCTATCTTGCATGAAAGCTTCTAGAGTAGCAGATGAAGCTTCAATATTTGGCAAGAAATGGAAAGAAGGGGGTTTGTATCCATAAAGGGTATGGAATGGAGACATATGTAAGCTGGTATGATAGTTACTGTTATACCAGTACTCTGCCAAACTCAACCACCTAAACCATGTTTTAGGCTTATAAAAACACATGCACCTGAGATAAGTTTCAATACATATATCTATTCACTCTTTCTATCTGGCCATCAGTCTGGGGATGGTAAAAGGTGGAGAGGTGTAATTTTGTCTGCAAAAGCTTGAACAACGCTTGCCAAAACAGGCTGGTAAACACTCGATCCCTATCTGAGACGATTGTAGTTGGTAAGTCATGCAATTTAAAAATTGTATCAAGGAAGAGCTGAGCTATAGTAGCTTTTGTGTAAGGATGTTGTAATGGAATAAATTGAGCATATTTGGTGAGTCTATCTACCACCACTAGGATAGCATCCTTCCTTTCTAATTTAGGCAGCTTTTCTATGAAATCCAGGGATATGTGAGTCTAAGCTGATAAAGGAATTGATAGTGACTGTAAAAGACCCAAATATGCCACATGTTCTGATTTACATCTTTGACATACCTCATAGTGGGAAACCCATTCTTGGACTTCTGATTTCATGTTAGGCCAATAGAAAATTGTTGATAACCTCTTATATTATATGTAAAGAGATTATTCCTAATAAATTTTTCAATAATTATGCCAAAAATTAAAAAATTCACCAAAATTCCTATTAAAATTTTCTTCCATTCTAAAAATTAATTTTTCACTTCCAAACACTCCATATAGCTTCATTATCATCATTTTAAAGTACAAATCCTTCAAAATAATTTTCAAACATTTGACAATAATTATGAAACCAATAATTCCGTAAAATTCCTAAAAATTATTCTCATAAATTTTCTATCATATCCATCATCCTCAAACCTCATTCTACTTATTTCTTATTTTTTTCTAATTTTTTCATAATTTTCCTATAAAATCATAATTTTTCCATATTACTAATTCAACTCCAAATCATCATCAAAGTTAAAATTAACTTACAAAAATTATTTAAATCAACTTAGATTCATAAAATTTTGAAAGAAAAATGATGAAAGTCTTACCTCAAATTTTCTTAGAATTTTTGCCAAAATCTTTTAGCTCTAAATAAATTTATTTCCTTTTTCCATTTAAATATTTGCTCCTAAATGCTTGAACATTATGAATTAAGAAAATAAAATAAAATAAAATCAAGAAAAGGTAAAGGGAGAGGTTCGGCCATGGAAGGAAAAGTTGAAGAAGTTGACCATTTTTTTTATGACATTATTCTTTTTTTTTTTGTCTTTCTTTGACTTTTATACTTGATTAATGCTTAATTTAAACTTCTATTGATTAATTAAAATTATTCAAGAAGATATTTTGGCTTTTATCTAAATTAATACAAAATAAACTTTGACTTTAGACTTTTTCCACCAAACTTTTCAATTTTTTAATTTATTATTGAATAAATTTATTTTCTTAAATTCTATATTCCAAATGATCTTATCTCTTCAAATTGAATATGTCAATATCCTCAGAATAATTTTCTCTTCAAAATGGTCTTCTTGATTTTGCAAAATGATCATCGGTACAAAAATTATATTTTTGCGATTTAGTTCTTTTTCTAAATCATTATTGTAAAAATTCATTTGTAATCCAATTTATAAATTATCAATTTTAAAAATTTTAGAATTCAATTTGAATCACATTGGCACCATTGCGATTGTGAACACATTTTTCTAACTCCCAATCAAAAAATCAGATTATAAACCCACACTAGAGACCGTATTTCCACCATTCGGACCATAAACTTTAAAATATCATCATATTGCCTTAAAATAATATTTTCTACATTTTGATATGTTTAAATTATGTTTTCATTATTGGAAAAAAATCACGTATTTCAAATATGATATGTTGCATTGATTTGTGTGCCAAAACACGAAATCGTAACAATTAATCAATTAAATTAAACTTTCATATTAAATATTTTTTTTATCATATGAAAATAATTTTTCTCATACTTATTTTGTCATATTTAGACTCTAATTGATACGTCTCTGTACTGGGTTATAGATAACCGAAATTTGTGTTTAAGGTCAGAGTTTAGATTGCCAACATGACAATTTTATGCTCCTTAAAAGATACTGTCCTCGAAATCATACCTGATTGTTTGTCATGGAAAAGTAGTGGGTATTGGTTTTGCATTACCTTTTCACTCTCCCATATTTCCTCTTTGGTTGAACGTCTTCACCATAAGACTTTTACTAGAGATGTTTATTTATTCCGGAGTTGTTTCACTTCCCTTGGCAGAATAGCTACTGGTTTTTTTTCATAAGTCAAGTTTGACTGTACCTCTATATCTTCCACTTTGATCACATGAGATGGATTCGATCTGTACCTTCTGAGTATAGACACATGAAATATATTATGAATCTTCTTTAGCTCATGAGGCAAAGCCAATCTATAAGCTACTAGTCCCACCCGTTCTATTACCTCATAAAGGTCAATAAATCTAGGACTTAGCTTGGATTTTCTTCCAAATCCCAAAACTTTTTTTCAAGGAGATGCTCTCAGGAATACCTTATCACTGAGCTCGTACTTGATATCTTTGCATCTTAAATCTATATAAGACTTCTGTCTGTCGGTGGCTGCCTTTAGTCTATCCTTAATCACTCTAATCTTTTCCTGTTTGCTGAACCAAATCAGGTCCCAATATCTTCCTTTCAATAAGCTCTATCCAACACACTAGAGTTCTGCACTTTCTACCATATAATGCTTCATATGGAGCCATGTCGATACTTACCTGATAACTATTATTATACGCGAACTCCATTAGCGATAAGTATTTGTCCCAACTTCTTGCAAACTCAATCACACAGCTCCAAAGCATATCCTCTAACAATTGAATTACCCTATCTGATTGTCCATCTGTTTGAGGATGGAATGCTATGCTGAAATGGAGTCGAGTACCCGAAAATCCCTGTAGACTTTTCCAAAATTGTAAGGTGAATTGGAGATCTCTATATGAAATGATAAACAATGGCACTCCATGCAGCTGGATTATCTCCTAAACATATAATTCTACCAACCGATCTAAGGAATAGTCCATCCTGACTGGTAAAAAGTGTGCAGACTTGGTCAACCTATCCATAATAACCCATATCATGTCATGTCTCTTATGAGTCAATGGTAACCCTGATACAAAGTCCATAATGATTTTTTTTTCCATTTCCACTCTGGTATGGAGATAGGTTGTAACAATCCTAATGTCAATTGGTGTTCTTCTTTCACCTACTGACATATCAGACATTTGGTAGTGAACTCTTTAATATCTTTCTTCATCTCCATTCACCAATACTATAGCTTCAGATCTTGATACATCTTGTTGCTGCTAGGATGCATAGTTTAAATTGTCTCATGTGCTTTCTTAAGAATTTTTTTTTCTTCAGTTCTGGCATATTAGGCACACATAATCTACCCTTGTAGTGAATACTACCATGTAACTCGACTGTATACTCTGGTCTCCCCCTTGGATATAGCTTCACCAATTTATGACAATGTAGGTTGGATTTGGAGCTCTGAAATCCAAGGATAAGTCTACTTCTAATATATTATCATATAAATTCAAGAATAATCTTATTTAGTATTCGTATTTACCTGCTAGAGTCTTTTGATTCAAAGTATTGGCCACCACATTCGCTTTGCTAGGGTGGTAATCAATGATACAATCATAATCTTTAATTAACTCTAGCAACCGCCTTTGTCTGAGATTTAACTCATTCTTTGAGAGTAGGTACTTTAGACTCTTATGATTTGTATAGATGTAACACTTCTCTCCATACAGATAATGTTGCCAGATCTTCAAAGTGAATACAATTGCAACTAACTCCAAATCATGAGTTGGATAATTCTGTTCATGTGGCTTTAGCTGACTGAAGGCATAAGCAACTACCTTTCCCTTTTGCATCAGTACACAACCTAAATCGTTTAAAGAAGCATCATTGTATACCACAAATTCCTTTCTGGGGGTGGGTTGTATCAAAACTGGTGCATTTGTCAACATTGTCTTTAACTGGTTAAAACTATTCTGACATATGTCAGTCCACTCAAACTTCACATCTTTACAAAGTAATCGAGTAATGGGAGCAACTATTGATGAAAAACCATTTAAAAAGGTCGGTAATAGTCTGCTAACCCAAGAAAACTCCTTACCTCATTCACATTTTGAGGTGACTTCTAGTTAAGAATAGCTTCTATTTTACTAGGGTCAACTTTGATTCCTCCAGTCGACACAATATGACCTAGAAATCCAGTTTCTTTAAGCCAGAATTCACACTTTGATAGCTTAGCATACAATTTTTTCTCCCTCAAAGTCTGAAGCACAATCCTTAAATGTCGATCATGCTCATCTCGATATCTGGAGTATACTAAAATATCATTAATAAAGACTACAACAAATTGATCCAGGTAAGGTTTAAAGATCCGATTCATCAGATGCATCAATGTTGCAGGTGAATTCATCAATACGAAAGGCATGACTAGGAATTCGTAGTGGCGGTACCGAGTCCTAAAAGCTTTCTTGGGCACATCACTACCCTTGACCTTTAACTGATGATATCCATACCTCAAATCTATTTTGGAAAATACATATGCACTTTTTAACTGGTCAAATAAGTCATCAATTCATGATAATGGATATCTACTCTTCATTGTCACCTTATTCAGCTGTCTGTAATCTATACATAATCATAGTATGCCATCTTTCTTCTTTACAAATAATACTGGTGTGCCCTAAGATGGCACACTAGGTCTAATGAACCCTTTATCAAGTAATTATTGTAGCTGCATTTTCAATTCCTTTAGTTCTGCTAGTGCCATTTTGTATGGTGTGATGGATATGGGTGTGGTACCAGGCAACAACTCAATAGAAAATTCTATCTCCCTATTTGGTGGCAATCCAGGCAAATCTTCAAGAAAAACATCCGAAAACTCACACATAGTAGGGATGTTCTGAAGACTCAGACTCTCCTTCCTGGTATCCACCACATATGCCAAATGAGCTTCATTTCCTTTACGAATCAACCATCAGGCTTTCATGGCAGAGATTACATTAGTTGTTAACCTTGTTCCTACACCCTGTACCACTCCATTCTCACATCCAGGCTTTCTGAAGATAACTTTTCTTGTTGTATAATCAATTACTGCACCATGTTGAGCTAACCAATCCATACCTAGAATAACATCATACTCATGGAATAGAAGCTCTATCAAATCAACTGGATACGACTCACCCTGACTTAACATAGGTAACTGGCGATGTACTTTATTCACCTTAACACTATGGCTTAAAGGGTTCGTCATCACTATATCAAAATCTAAAATCTTAGTCTCTAAGTTATCTCCAACTAGTGACATAGTGTATATGTATGAATGTGTTGATCCTGGATCTATCAAAATATAAATAATTGAGACAAATAGAGAGAATTTACCAACAATGATGTTCGGAGTGTCCTGCTCATCTCTGACTCTCAAGGCATATGTCCTGTTTGGTGTCCTAGTGCTTTCCTTTGGCCTATTGATGGTCTCTGACCCAGCTTGTACAATTCCTGTCCTGCCACCTCTCATCTAGCCTCTACCTTTGCCCCTAACAAGTATGAATACTTGAGTCAGTGCAAATATCACTCTAACAGACCCTGTGCTATGACTTCTATATGGACAATCTTTCCTCAAATGGCTTGTTATTCCACACTGGTAGTAGGCTCTAGATGACAGCCAACACTCTCCAACGTGGTGTTTTCCACACTGCTGGCACAAGGGGTATGTGATAGATCTTCCCTCTGTTAGAGCTGAAACACTAGCAGATGAAGGTACTGTATCTACAGGCTAGCCCCATCTAATAACTGCACTCTGCCCTTATGTCCTAGTCTGAAATCTACCTCCAAAAGATATGGTTCTCTTACTTGCAGAGAACTCTATACTTGGCGGATGGAAAAGCTTCTTACCACGACTCTCACTATCTTCATCTCCTCATCCTCCATTTCTTCTACACTCTCTGTAGCTCTCACCAACCTAGTGAAATCCTTAATCCAGGACGCAACTACTCTGCCTTTAATAGATGTCCTTAACCCCCTCTCAAACCGTCGACACCTATCAATCTCATCCTTAATAATCCCTTCGGCGTACTTACTCAGCTGACTGTACTCTTTTTAATACTCACTTGTTGTCAAATTATTCTGTCTTAGATCTAAAAATTCCTACTTCTTCTTGTCTGCATACTTTCTGGGAATATATTTCTCTTTAAATTGTTCTAAGAAAAAGTCTCAAGTAGGAGGAATAAGAGTTTGAAGTATCTTCTTCATTATCTTCCACCAATCATGCACCCATTCCTATAATAGAGACACTGCATATCTATACTTCTACTTTGATGTGCAGTCCATATCCTCAAAGACCCATTCAATTCTTTTGAGCCAATAGTCTATTGCCTCGGCATCATCCTCTTTACGGCCATAAAATTCGGTGGCTCCCAACTTACGGAGCTTGTCACACCTCAACTCTGTCATAACAAGTCTAACTGATCTCTGCATCCCAGCCATGTCCTCAAGCAACTCCTCCCTAACTAAACTCAAAACCGGATCATATCTATCTCTCCTATCTCGTTTGTTTGGTCAATATGATCTATCAGATTCACTAATAAATGTATTGCCCTTAGTTGTTCTCTGCTGCCCAGAAGGATTGGTGACATCCATGCTCTATATATGATTTAATGGTCTCCTCCCTATCCTGCTGTAATGGCTCATACTTCTCGGGAGTATCTTCTCTGCCTCTCTGTAAATGCAATCTATCACCCTTTAAAATAGAACAATGGTCCGCATTAGGAAGCAACAACAATTTATTTTTTTGTATTCAAAATACTTTTTCAAAAACCAATGCATATGCATGTATAAACATTTTCCTATTTCTACCATTTTTCTGTCATAGAACCGCTTAAATCTCACTTTGATACCAATAAAATTGTAACACCCCTACCTACTCGTATACACTGTTGTACAAGATCAGATAAGGAATGCTATAATATATATTTATTTAAAATAATACATTATTAAAACTTATATATATATATATATATATATATATATATATATATATATATATTGGAATGAATAGAACTTAATAAAATAATATATTACATTAATAAAATAAGATAAAATTTCGTTTTCTCACGATTCTCATACCATGATGTTAATTTACATACTTATGCAAATAACTTATATATATTAAAATATATCAAGCGAAATATATAAAAAATACATATAATAAAAATCCACCCTAGCGGGGGTAATTGTCATTACCGCTTGACTTTATAGATGAGATCCACTGAATCCAGCGATAATTTTTATGTACACAGTTGTCGCTGCTTAGCTCTGCTAAAATCTACGCTAAGGAAAACAAACTCATGCGTTAAGTATAAACTCAATGGTGCAAAAACTTATAATACAAGTCACTTTGAATGAAAATATATAATTTAAAATCAACAAAATTCTAAAAAAAAAAAAATTTATTATCAAAACTATTAATAAATTATTTACTTATATATAAAAGTAAATATAAATTATTAAACAAAATATACCAAAATCAAAATCATTAATATTAATACCGCAATTATATAATAAATGTAATAAAAATTTTAATAATTTATTAAAATAAAAAATTTTATTCAACCCATATATTAATAGATCATAAACCTACTTCTAGGGAAACAAGTACTGCAAAATTACAGAAATCAAGTACTGCAAAATGACGGAAATCTCAGAGTCAAAGATAACTACATAACCAGAGTTAAAGATAATCATATAATCCCAAATAATATCATATGATCCAAGACAACCATAAAACCAATTTCGATCCAAGATAACCATATGATCGGTAATTAAATAATGTATAATCCAAGATAACCATAAGAGTCATACAATACCTTTCATGATCAAGATAACCACAGAAAATAAAGTTTCTACCTTATTGGCATGCCAACAATTTCCTAACTTATTATCTAGGATAATATATGAGTTTATCGACATACATAAAATATTAAAGTATTTATCTTACCAAAATTTTTATAAAAATAATCGTTATCAATTTCTCATACAATTATTTAATAATATAAAAATTCACTACGTAAAAAAAATAAATTTATTTCATTAAAATCTCATATCAACATATTTATTTCATACCAATACACTTTCTTTACCAAAACATTTTATTTTTTTATCATAAAATGTATTTCCAATAACTTTCCAAATTAATTAATTTTTTTCTCTTCTCTTCTAATTTTTCTCTTCAATTTATATAATTTTTCCTTCATACTTTTATTTTCCATTTTTTTTCCTCCAAAAATATATTCCAACTGAAAAATCCTATTAATTCAATAAAAGGTCTCAAAATTCCAACTAAATTTTTATAATTATTTTCACCCATTATCTTACATTTTCCATTACTAATTTTACCAAAATTACATTTAATAATTCCCAATAAATTTTCAATAATTATGCCAAAAATCCAAAATTTCACCAAAATTCTTATTGATTTTTTTTTCATTCCAAAAATTAATTTTTCACTTCAAAACACTTCATATAGCTCTATTATCATCATTTTAAGGTATAAATACTTTAAAATAATTTTTTAAAAATTTGGCCATAATTTTGGAAAGTTCCCAATAATTCCGTAAAATTCCTAAAAATTATTCTCATAAAATTTCCATTATATGCATCATCCTCAAGCCCCATTCTACTCATTTCCTATTTTTGTTTTCTAATTTTTTCATAATTTTTCTATAATACTAATTCAACTCCAAATCATCATCAAACTTAAAATCAACTTACAACAATTATTCAAATCAACTTAGATTTATGAAATTTTGAAAGAAAAATGATGAAAATCTTATCTCAATGTTTCTTAGAATTTTTGCCAAATTCTTTTAGCTCCAAATAAATTTATTTCATTTTTCCACTTAAATATTTGCTCCTTAATGCTTGGATATTATGAATTATGGAAATGAAATGAAAGAAAATCAAGACAAGGGAAAGTGAGAGGTTCAGCCATGGAAGGGAAAGTTGAAGAAGATGACCTTTTTTTTTTATGACATTATTATTTTTTTTTCTTTCATTGACTTTTGTACTTGATTAATGCTTAATTAATCTTAATTAAACTTAATCTAAGCTCCTATTGGTTAATTAAAATTAATCAAAAATATATTTTGACTTTTATCCAAATTAATACAAAAGAATATTTGACTTTGTACTTTTTCTACCAAACTTTTCAATTTTTTAATTTAATCCTTGAAGAAATATATTTTTTTAAATTCTATATCCCAAATGATCTTATCTCCTCAAATTGAATATGTCAATATCCTCAGAATAATTTTCTTTTCGAAATGGTTTTTTCAATTTTGCAAAACGATCACTAGTACGATTTAGTCATTTTTATAAATAATGTCCGTAAAAATTCATTCACAGTCCAATTTATAAATTATCTATTTTAAAAATCTTAGAATTCAATTGCGATCATATTGACACCCTTGCGATCGTGAACAAATCTCCCTACCTCTCAATTAGAAAATCAGATCATAAACTCATACTAGAGACTATATTTCTACTATTTGGACCATAAACTTTAAAATTTCATCTTATAACTCTACCTATTGCCTTAAAATAATATTTTATATATTTTGATATACTTTAATCATATTTTTATTGTCGAACAAAAATTACGTATTTTAAATATGATATATTGCATCGATTTGTGTGTCAAAGCACGAAATCGCAACAATTGATCAATTGAATTAAACTTTCATATTAGATATTTTTTTTATTATCATATGAAAATAGTTTTTCTCACACTTATTTGTCTGTATTTAAATTCTGATCAGTACGCCTCTGTATTGGGTATAGATAACTGAAATAGGCATTTACGGTCAGAATTTAGATCGCAGACATGACAGCAGTAATGCTACCAAGCTCCCAGTGTCTGTTTCTGTTCAAGACAGTGCATCAGCTACTATGTTGTCAAACCCTTGTCTATATAGTATTCTGTATTTGAAGCCTATGAGAGTGGTCACCCCTTTCTGTTGTATGTAATTATGAAGTCTCTGTGACAGTAAATGCTTGAGAGACTCATGGTTCGTTTTAATTATAAATTCTGTATGGCTCAAGTAATGCTCTTCTTGGACAATGCTATAATAATGGCTAAAAGCTCCTTTTCATAAATTGATAATCACAAATATTTAGAGCTGAGGGCCTAGCTCAGAAAAGCAATTGATCTTCTATTTTGAGTCAATACTGCATCAACTCCTCGGCTGTAAGCATCTGTTTGTAGCATAAATGGTTTGTTGAAATCAAACAGTGATAGTACAAAAGTCTCGCTTATGGCTAACTTGAGTTGATCTAAAGCTCTTTCAGCTTCCAGTGACCATTTGAAGGCATCTTTCTTAAGCATGTTTGTGCAGGGCCTAGCAATAGTGCCACAATGATGAATGAATTTCCTATAATAGCCTGTGAGGCCTAGAAAACCCTTTAAACTCTTTAGGGACTTGGGTTTTGGCCAGCTAAGCATGACTGCCACCTTTTTAGGATCTGTTAACATCCCTTGGCCATTGATTATGTGACCCAAATATTCTACTTGGGGTTGATAATAGGTGCATTTTGAAAGTTTTTCATAAAGTTGGTTGGTAGCTAAGATATCAAAGACTGCTTCCAAATGGGCTATATGTTAGTCGAGGGTTTGACTGTAAATTAAGATGTATTCAAAGAAAATGAGGATAAATTTTCTGAGATATGGCTAGAAGAGGTGGTTCATGAGGGCTTGAAAAGTGGCTGGTGCGTTGGTGAGGCCAAATGGCATTACCTTAAACTCATAATGGACTTGGTGTGCTCCAAAAGCAGTTTTGTAAACATCTTATGGCTTGACTCTGATTTGGTGGTAACTAGACCATAGGTCTATTTTGGAGAAGAGTTTGGCCCCTTGAAGTTCATTTAGAAGGTCATCGATGACAGGTATGGGAACTTATTTTTGATGGTGATGTTGTTCAACTATTTATGATCAACACAAAATCTCCATGAGTTATCCTTCTTTTTGACAAGACAGGTGAAGCATAGGGACTTTGACTAGTCTGAATTATTGATGAAGCTAACATCTCATGTATTTGCCTTTCAATTTCAGTTTTCTGGAAATGATTGTATCTATAGGGTCTAATATTGACTGGCTTGGCATCCGGGGTCAAATGGATTGCATGGTCATAAGCCCTTACAGGTGGTAGCGAATCTAGAACCTGGAAGATGTGCTGGTATTGTTGGAGCTACTGCTGAACAAACCCTGGGCATACATGGGAGGTTGTTGAAATGGAATCCTCCATTGGAGACACTAAAACAGAAAAAATGTGTGGTTTAGCAACTTTTTAAATTGTTTGCCAGTCATTTGATGTAGCGAAGTCCCTTCCCCTAGGCCCTTTAATACAATTTGGTTCCCTTCACTCCTAAAAGTGAGTTGCATGTTAATAAAATAAAAAAGCATGGCATTGTGATTTTTCATCCAATCCACTCCCAATACCATGTCATAACCTCTAAGATCAAACAGCCTTATGTCAAAAACAAAAGTGTGGCCCTGCATATTCCATTAGAACGCAACACATTTGGATTTACTCACTATTCTTTGTCCATTTGCTACTGTTACTGAGAGAGGGTTAGCTCTAGCTACAGTTTCTTGGGCCTTGGCAGCTATTTGGGGATCCACAAATCTATGAGTACTTCCTCTGTCAATTAAAATAACCAATGGTATGCCATTGCTCACTCCTTGTATATTTAGTGTATGAGCAGATGATTGGCCAGTTAAGGCAGTTATAGAGAGCTCACCGTCAAACTCCCCTTCCATGTTATCATTAGGAGAATCATCATCTTCAAACTCCACATTGATAGCTAACATTTGCTTAGCCTTACAGTGGTGACCAGGAGTAAATTTGACGCCACACTTGAAACAAAGGTCAACAACTTTTTGTTTTTCAAACAAATTGGGTTTTGGGCTTGGATCATGTTGCACAATTGTGTGATCCATGGTTTTCGACAGAGGTGGTACAAATTTTGGGGGTGGATTTTGGTAAGTTGGGTTTGTTTTAGGTGATGTTGGCTGTTTGATAAAGAGTTTGTGCTTGGTGAATATTGCATGAAACGACTGTTCTTGTAATTTGGCTTGTTCATAGGTTTGGTTAAGGGTTTGGGGTTTAAACATTTTAATGATGGGTCTTAGTTCATCATTTAATCCGCTAATGAAACTGGAAATGAAGTAAGGTTCAGTGAGATTTGGATTAAACTTTTGCATCAGAGCTTTTGGCTCTTCAAATTTCTCCTAGTAAACTAACACTGATTCTATTTTATGGAACTTCTTGAACTCCTCCACTACCTCTGCAGCTCATTTTCCTCCAAACCTGACATAAAGATCCTCAACAAACTGAGTCCGGGTGATGGCATGTTGATGAACTAGTCAGCCCTGCAACCAGTTGTCTGCCTTTTCACCAAATTGCAATGTGGCTAACTCCACCTTCTAGGTTTCTGGAATGTTAAAATATTGGAAGTATTTGTGGCACTTCCTAATAAAATTTCGTGGGTTGTCACCATCGAAGGAAGGCAGCTCCACTCGAGGTCCTTTAGTAAAAAAATGGTCCCTATGAATTTTGTCAGCACTTGGATCTCCTTTCTCCCAGTGTTTTGGAGTTGGAAAAATTCCTTTCTCAGAGCTGGAAACCACTTCATGAATTGGGTGGACTCCAATTGGAGATTTGCCTTTAGCATTTCCACTAGTGGGATCCAACATCCTCCCTATCATCTATTCAAGGAGAGCTTCAAGTTCCTCCATTCTCCTCTGCTGATCTATTTTTAGGTCAAATATCTGGGAGTTTATTTGCTGAATCTACTCATCGATCTCTCTGGGTCGTGAGTTTTTAGCCATAACATTTTTTTTATTCCTCACCAGTGTATATCAAATTAAGGGAACGTCGTTGTCGCTAAAGGACATAAACTGCTATTGGACATCATTATGCAAGAACCGCATCTCTGATACCAAGTGTACTGATCTCGGGCTGAGATCAACAAATCAACAGAATTAAAAAGAAGATCGGAGTAGAAGAGCAAGAAAAGAATAAGGGTTCAAGCAGAAAAGAGAGAAGAAATAGAGAAATAGATTGAAAAACGAGAGATAAGCATTTTGGAGGGGATTCAATTTATAATTTCATTTCATGCATGATTTTGTAATACATCAGAATATGTATATATACTACTTGTAATTGGATAGCTCATGCTTTCCACATCATTGAACTAATTATCCTCCAATAAAAACCATTCATTCTTCTCACTAGGCTGCCATCTCAGCTATGATAATTAATCCTACTAACTTGCTAAATTCAAGGAGAATTAACAGAATGCCAAAAGCTAACAAATAGTGCAAGTAACGACCATGTTCTTTGCCTCTCATAGCTCATGCATGCTGACAGCTTACAAAAGCTTCTCGTTAACATCTTTCCTCAGAAGCTTCTTCAAGGCCTTGTTGGATTGAGCTTGAATTTTACTGAATTCCCCATTGACTGTCCAGCATCTCATTGAGCTGGTTGCTTTTTTATGCTTCTAGGTTTTCTTCCTCTTGCTGGACTATTTTATTGGATTATTACACAATCTTTAAATTATCTAACCAACAAGTTATTTCACATATTTCATGCATTTTCAACCATATCACATGCCAAAATGCAGAAAAGACAAATTTAAATGTCAATATATACTAATCTCTACAAAGGAGTCTTAACTATTGTTTCACAATTTTCAAGTTTGCATTTCCTTGCTTTCTAATAGATTCTAACATCACAAAACATCCTCATAAGATCCTTACAATAGAGAACTAGCTTAAACCGAGCTAAAAACCAAGCTCTAACTCTACCTTACAAGAACTTTCTTAAAATTTCTTAACTTTCATGTTCCTTCAACTCAATAATGGAGTCTAGGTTAAAAGAGGGTGAAGGAAATGAAGTAGAAGTCTTTGGCTTGTCAAAGAAGGGATTATGAGTAGTGGAAAACAAGTAAAACAAAGATATGAGGCAAATGAGAGAGAAAAGTTTGGCTACAATATGTCCAACCGACTTGTGTTCACGAGCATGAATTGTCATTTACAACCATGACTAAATAATACATGAGCATGAATGTCTTCTCTACTCCAAAACAATCCTGCTACATTCAAAAGTTTGTTGTTTTGAATCCTGACTCAACTTTCATAGGTGTGGAAGTTTTCTTTTCACGAAACCAACTCTTAAACCCTAAACTATTCATTCTCTCTCACTCAAAAGGATAAACATAACTCCTAGACCCTAAATTACGGGTGTTAAAAATTTTTCAAGTGGATTGATAGAAGCATCATGATGATGAAGTCCGCATCCTTTAAGCACGAGAATGATTTGAGTTTTCCACAACAGAAAATTAGTAGAAGAAAGTTAAATTGAAAACTGATGAACTAGATTTGGCATGGTGATGTTGGACAAAATTGATCCTATATTGTTGGGAATAATTTCATTGGAATTATTCATGGTGTAACCGGAAAAAATGAATAGAATTTAGGTAAAAAGAGTTTTGGGTTGTTAGACCTCTTATTTATTCTGATACCATGTTATGAATTAAGTCTCTTTCAATTATATTCATTTTAAGTATTACATATTTATACAAGAGTACAACTAGTGAATCAAAATACAAGATAAATAGAATACTACTAAATACATATAACATTGTATTTCTATAAAGGTTAATTCTCATCCTTATCCTTATTGGTAATGACTAGCTTTTGATTAAAAAAATGACTAAAATAAAAAATCCGTTTTTTGTAGTATAGGCTAAGAGCATGTTTATTCCCTTTCAAATGGAGTTGCAAATGCATATGTGATATTTGCAAATCCAATTGCATGAATAAACCATGCAATTCAAATTTTGCAACCTTGCAAATAGATAGAGGAGAAAGACAATTTCAAATGAAAAAAATAAAGCTGCGGATCCCATTTTTTTATTTTACAATAAATTTAAATTAAATGAATAAGTAATATATATTTTAAAAATTAATATAGTTAATATTACTTAATATGCAATTATTATAAAATTAATATTTTAATTAATAAAGTTTATATAATTAATATATAATTAATGTTAATTAATATAATTATAATTATTAATATAATTATATATGTTAATCAAGATAAATATAATTACTAATATAATTAATATACAATTAATATAAAATTAATAAACAATTAATGTTAATTAATATAAGTAATTAATGAAGTTAATGTCCTTATTAGATCAATTAATTATTATTAACATCATATTGATAATAAACGAAAAACATAAAATTTTAATGTAAAAGTAAATAAAATATATTAAAATATTAAACGAGTCACACAGTTTGAAACTGATGTCAATTGCATGGATAAAGATGGTTTGGTAAGTAATTCCTAATGAGTTGATGTGATAGTAAAGACTAAACTCAGTGATTGCAAAACAACTGCTGAGATAAACATTGTTCTAACTTGCATACTAATAATAGCTCATGTGAGAAAACGGACGTTCAGCCCAAAGCTGCTATTATGCCAAGTAACCGTTATACTAGCTAATGTGGTAGGTGTAGATGAACGCTCCGATTTCAGCCACTCATAAACTCCATTTCATCCACTCTCTTGATGATCTTTTAGAAGGGATCAATAACTGGTTGCTTCATGATGTTTCTGGCATTATATATTTGTTATGACCCAGCGGGAAGGCATTGGTAGTGGGCCTGATGTGGGTGTACAGCAACAGTCAGCTGAAGAAATGGGAATGCAGGCCCAACTCGAGCTAGGAGAAGAAGTCAGGAAGATAGCTGAAGAAGAATGTGTTCTGGCCCAGCCTAAGGAGCTTAAGCAAAATTATAACAAGTGAGAAGGATTTGGCCCAGCTTGAAGAACACGTAGAGATGGCAGCAAGGCACCTGGCATAGCAGCTGGTGGAATTACCCTGCATTAGATGTCATTTTAGTTAATTCTGTTAAGTTAGTTATTAGCTATAAGAGTAGGAGTCTGATGAGGAGAAATGAAGCAATGTTATTGGTTAAAGGAGGTGTCATGAGGTGGATTTGCATCTGTAATATCTATTCAAATTTCATTTCATTTGTGATAATTAGCAAATACATTGTATGAAAGGGGAAATGTGTAACAGAATTACCTATGCTATGAATGAATTACAACTGAATTTCCCTCTCATTCTCTTTCTCTCTTCCCAATTCTCTTCTAATTCTTCTTCTCCCACCTCTGATTCTCTTCTTCCTTGATCCCCACCATTTCTCTTTGCCTTTCCTTCTCTTCTATCTCTATTCTTTCCTTCTCTCATCTTCTCATCATTGAATCCTTCTTGTTGAGCTGAGTGACTTGAGGGTCATCACAATATTCTCGATATATAGTGTATTTATTGTTTTGTAGGTTTAATCCACCTTTATTTGCCAAAAAAATAATGCATAGAAAAGGTATTCGACAAAGAAATTGTTAAATAAAGAAAATAAGGTAAACAAATAAGCTTCTAGTCAGAAAGAACACATAAATTAAACATTAGAGGAAATATATTTTCTATGATTTAAAGATATAGTGATTGTCCATATCAAAAAATAATAATAAAAAAATGATACAGTGATTTGATGAGCAATTGCCAAACTTATGACCATCATCAATCAAATCTCATCTTGACCATTATATTCGTATATGTATCGGTACTCGACAGCAAAACTCACCAAGGTCATTGGTTTCATGGTTCAGTTCGTGCAATTAATCTGATTTATAAGTCAAAAACAATAAGAAAATTTTCCATCCGATCGGACCAACCCAAATCAAATCTTGTTGGTTCAATTATATGATCGGCTCGGTTTGATTTTTGCTCACCCTAATAACAGCATTAAACTCTGTTGCCATGAAAATTTTGGTTGGAGTTAGTTTTAGAGGAAGTTGGGTGGTTATGTTGAATGAAATTAAAGCATCTTTGGAGTTTAAGAGAATAATGGTTGATGCAATCAAAGGATGGTGGTGCTGGAGTTCTTATAGTTTGCATCTAACCTATATGAATTTGTACAAGGTAAAAATATTAAATAATGGTACAAGAGATGGACTCATTTAACTGGTGGTTTTTGAAATGATGTTAATTATGGTTTTTTTTTTAAGGCTTATAATTAATTGGTGTTGTCAACTTTTTCCACTATATTTTTGTTCCAACTGATTTTTTTTTTTTTTGTACATGAAGGTGAACTTAGTTTACAAAAACGACTAACAAAAATAAGTTACACTACTAATATCATGCTAATTAGAAAGACTAAGTGTCTGTTTGACACTGAGTTTGCTAAAAGCGCTTTTAAAGATAAAAAATTTATTTTTAAAATTTTTGAGTTTTGAAAATTGCTTTTAGACAAAAACAGGTAAATAAATATTTTTTCCAGAAGCAGATTTGAGAAAAACAGTTTATAAAAAATTAAAAAAATTAATCAATTAAATAAAAAAAATCATAAATTTGTTTTTTGAACATCTAACAACAATCTCAAACACCCCCTGAAGAGAAGATTAGAGAAAAAGTGTATCCCTAAACCGTAGTGCTTTAGCTTCGTTGGCTATGAAATTAGCAGCAAAATTGGTTTCTATATAAATCTATGCAAACTGAATAACTACAAACTGTTTAGAAAGCTCCTTAATAGCCTTGATGAGGGAGTAGCAATTCACGCAGAGTAAATATATGCTGATAATTTTATCAATAAGAGATAATAAACATTAATTGATGGAAATACATTTACTGAAGCTATGTCTACTATACATCAAAATACAACATATACTATATATATTGCCTACCAAATAACCATAATTATAAACAAAAGGAACATACTAGAAGATTAAAAAGCCAAACATCAACTAAATAAGCCTTAGCTTAGTAATACTGGCCTGATAAACAAGATTATTAGGCTACAAGTTTAAATCCTCGATCGGTCAAACTTCTTGTACCAAACAAACTAAAGATCAAAAGAATGACTATGAAAGTGGAAAATTGGTTGATTTGATTCTCTCCTTAAATTATGAGACCTAATATGTGTAGCAACACTGGATTCAAGACTTGGAGGACCGCATACAATCACACCTATATCAATATGGCTCCATTTGTCTGATACACATCCAAAAATTTCTGCAATTTGTAAAAGCAAATAATATTAGTCAAGATAAAATTCAAAGGAGAAAAAAAGAAAGAAAAGAAAGAGAATCCCTACATATTCATACCTCTAAAGTCTGGTCTGGAGCCATATTGTACAGTGAAGAACTTACACAAATTATTGTATGCAGCCACTTCTTCATTAACTTCCACTTGTTCATCATTTTCATTGTGTGAAATTTTGGTTTCCCAGAAATGCCATAAACCAATCACAAAACCCCCAAAGATGAAAACGGTAGCAACCAGACATACTAGAAATAGAAAGCCTTTGTACACAATAAAATCAAATATTTTGTATGGATTGATATAAAAAACATATAGCAAAGCTAGCAAAATTATGAATCCCATTGTAGGTAAGACAACATAAACTCCAGACCATATGTTATCAGTTGAACCAACCAAAAGTGAGATGCCATTGCCCATGGATTTGGATGATCTAGTGGCGTAGTGATCATAAGAATTTGTAGTCTGGTGATCAACTATTACTCCATCTTCCTATACATAGATAATGAATAACTATTCAAATGAGTATATATAATTTGAACATCAAATTCATATGAAGAACAATCAGTTGATTATGAGTATATATATGTAAAGAAACTTACCATTGGGGGATTTGTTTCACGAGTGACATAGATACGAATGTGGAGATTAAGATTGTCAAAGAAATGTGGTGAAATTGAGTCCATATTGATGGTCGACAGAAGAGGAATCTCTTTTGAGGATTTGATTGCCCAAATAACCAAAATATTATTTGGTAAACAAGAAGAAGAACGCATACGGTGGAGAATATCACTTAAGATGGCAAGGAAAGGTGAAATGCCTATGCCACCTGCTATTAATATCAGATTCTCATACATCAAATAGTACGCTACTTGATGCCCATATGGTCCCTCAACACAAACTCTTAGCTTGGAGTATTGTTGTCCTTCTCCTTCATTCTCAGATATATGGGTGATGCTTTTACTCACTTTCTCTGTCCAATTCCCACTACTTTTGATGAGAATAGATATATGGTCTTTACCATCCAAAGGACTAGATGAAATGCTGAAAGGATGCCATTGCAGCCATGATATTTCTCGAATTTGAACAAATATGAAGCTCAGAGCATTGTATCTCAATTCTGCATTTCTCAAAAAAGAAAAAAAGTATGTATGCATGTAAATACATTTCTCGTACTAATAATAATAACAATAATGCCTAATATACGTGGTGCTCATGCACTTGTCACAATAGGTTATTTTGACTTTTGAACTAATTTTTGGTACACATTGTCCTCGATATCATTTTTTTTACAATCAACCTCTAATTTTTTAATTTCAAGTTCAATTAGCCACTGATATGACGCTAATATGATTGTTTTCTAAATCACAAGCCACGATCAAATTAATGAAACAAATGAAATTCTAAATAAATTAATTAGGGACTAATTGTACTATATATATGAGAGATAATATGTAAAAAATGAGTAAATCCCTATAAAATTCATGGAGCTTGTATGAAGTCTAATAATAATAATAATACTAAGGTCTAATACTTGTGGAATTCCCAATACTTGTAATGATTAATCTTTTTGCCCCTCCCATTCACTTTGTCAATTGTACTTATTTTTAATATAAATTGTGTCATGTAACTTGCTTTTTTGAATTAGCTATATAATTATCCAATTTCACAATCAATTGACCCACAAAAATTAAAATGATGTTGACGTGGCATGAGCATGGATGTTTCTAAATCACAAACCATATCAGAGATTAATGAGAATAATTGAATCCAAAATTGATTAATTAGAGGAAAAAAGAAATATAAATGTACTAAAAATGAGTATAGAGGATAAAGTGACAAAACATGACAAGTATAAGGACAATACATGTAATAAACCTAATAATTATAATAATAATAAAAGAATGGGCATTACTTTTTGGTTTGGAAATAAGCAATTCCACAGTTCCACAAGGAAGGCATCTGGCTGAAACAACATCAACAAGCTTTCTCGATTGACAAAATCTTAAAAGTCGATCAAGCATGAATAGAAAAATTCCAGCAGTAACCATACTGAAATTAAAATCACCCACATGCAATGAAAAAAACACAGTAAACACCACATATAAATGGTGGGTGTAGAAGAACACTTCAAAATTCCACTTTCTTACAAAACGAAGTGAAGTCACCCATATAATAAATCCTGTTATAATCGCTATAACTCCTGCAAAAGTTGCAATTCCATAAACGTCCCATCCTAATATCTGCATCAATTAACACCTTTCAGAAATTACTAATCAACCATATTGTCCACGAGAATTAATTTAATACTAATTTTTCTTCATTCATATCACAAAATTTCAATGTCCAATATAATGTGATCGTTAATTATCACTCTAACAATCTAATTAATCTCTAATAACTCTAACTCTATAACAAAGGGCATTTCTTAACAGTCGTTGATAATATATGTTAGGAACAACACAAGTATGAATACTGCAAGTGTAGATGATAGGAACTTAAGACAAGAAGTGTAGCTGAAGTTGAGGGAGCTGGATTGGAGGCGATTAGATCTCAGTAGTTGGTTTGTTGGAGAATGTAACTTTTGCTAGAAATACTAAATTATTAATTGCTGTTTTTTATTTTGAAATGTTGCTGTCAAAAGTTTAGTTAGGTAACTTTAAGAAGGGCTACACATATCTTTTGTACTAGTTTACTTGTAAACCTTAATTTGTTGTTTTTGTAGTTCTATATATTAGAGTCCATCATTGGATAACTGAATCTCATACAAAATATTTTGTATAGCATAACAACCTCCCACTTTATCTCTTCTCGTTGCACATCTATATCTATTGTCCCTCACTAGTATTTTAAATATCTCATCACTGTACACTTTGATGCTTGACGAAAGCAATTCAATCATTGAATAACAATCAATTCTTATTTCGTTGGGATAAGAGCCATGACTTCTCCTCCCCCTTCTTCTTCTTCTTCAACTTCCTATTCTTCTTCATCCGTGGCAGCCACAAATACGGTTCCACCCTTATCTCCTCTCTTATCTTCTCCCACCGCAACACCCACACACATTCATCAATCATTCTCCATTAAACTTACATCTAAAAACTACATACCGTGGAAACTCCAATTTACTTCATTACTGAATTTTTACAATCTATATGACATTCTTAATGGTACTGAAACTCCTCTACCAAAAGAAAATTTCAATCTCTCAACAAATCAGTCTGAGCTTAATCTTGACTATATTCAGTGGTTCATCAAGGATCAACTCCTATTTTCTTGGTTAGTATCATCTATTACTGAGGAAGTATACCCATATATAACTCATCGGTTTAAACTCTGCAGCTGAAGTTTGGAAAGCTCTAGCCTCCGCATATGGTGTTGTAAGTCATGCACAACGAACACAGCTTCATATTGAATTTCACAATTTATCCAAAGATGAAAATTTTGTATCCCAATAGCTGTATGATACAAAGGCTATTGCTGACTCATTAGCTTTGGCAAGTCAACCCATATCACCAACTGAATTCAATGCTATAATTTTTAGAAAGCTTGGAGATGGTTACAGTGGCATTATTGGCTCTCTTCGATAGCATTCTAAACCAATCTCATTCAATAATTTGCATAGCCAATTGGTTGTGTATGAGTTATTGTTAAAATCTCAACTACCACAATTGCTATGGCTAATATAGTGCAGCGTGTTCTTTCCTCCAACAACAACAACAATTACTGCTCCAACTCTAATAATGGTGCCCGTGGTAGACAAAATAATAGTGGAGACAAGGAAGGTTTTTCCAATCATGGTCAATCTTCATCAACATGTGTAACGTCCGTAAAATATGACCTATAAGTTATATACATATTTAGAGTGAGAAAAGATGGGGTTTAAGGTGTGTTAAAGTTTAAGTTAAAATTTTAAAAAGAAAAGCTTTCCCACCTGTGAAAAGTTATATTGTGGTTCAAACGACAGAGTTTTGGGACATAATGGAAGTGTTTGAAAAGAGAGAACTTTCATGCTCATGAATGATTTAGTAACGGTCGTGAAAGGCGTTTCATGCCCATGAAATGCAGGTTGGTTGGCTATGATTAGCTGCACTTTTCTCTTTTTCCTGCACCAAATCTTGCTTTAAAACCTATCCACTGCCCCATTATCACTTCTGACATACTCCAAGACGTCTTAGTCATCTTCTCCACCTCAAAGAAACCCTAAACACCATTGCTAAGCTTAGAAGCTTGAAATACATGAAGGTTTGAAAGAGTTTTTGCCTATGTTGAGGTAAAACTCGGGTTTTTAGGTTAGTTTGAGAGAGTTCTAATACAAACATTTTTGTGATGCTAGGATCTGCTAGAGAGCAAAGAACCACATCACAAAGGGATGGGCAAGCTTAAAGAGCTTAAAGTATTAGTAAAAACTCCTTTTTGGTGAAATGTATGTACATATGGACACTTAAATTCATTTTCTTACATCAAGTATGTTTTACATGTTATGAGATGTAAAATGAAATGGAAAATGGTATGTTATGGTTGATAAATAACATGGATTTATGGTTATATGTATACATGACATAGATATTATATTATGTCTTGATTTGACTTAGAAACGGATGTAATGAACTAAATATTGTGTAAACACATTGCAAACATAATATGAGTATGTAAGTATTGATAGGAGGGATTAGCACTGGTTAATATTAGAATTGCATGAAATGCTTTGTTTTGAGTTTTTGGAAATGAATGATTCACACCCGTGAACAAGGATATCATGGCAATGAATGTCGAGATTTGCATGAACCCAGAATTTCACGGGTTGAAAAACCGTGATGATGTGGCATCACAGCCATGAATAAGTAATTCATGCCCGTGATGATTATATGGTGATTCACATGATGGTTCATGGATAAAGTAACTATGAAAGGTTCTTTTATAGTCGTGAATAAATAGTTCACACCCGTGAAACTATTTGAGTGTAAAATGTGTATAGTTTATATTATGACCTATGGTGATAGGTTGGCTTAATGCATATTATAAATGTATGTATACATTATAAATAACGTCTGAATGACATGATATGATATTTTTGTATTGGATATGATAATGCATAAATGAAAAAGTAAATGCTGGTAATAGCATGTGATAAAGTGAATGTTGGTAATAACATGTATTTTAAAATGAATTGAATGATAAATGATTATGAGATAAAAAGCCCAGTTCTTTAGGCCTGGACTTGTCATAGGATAGATGGTATACTGTTGACGGAGGTAAATAGTATTGTATGAGATACTTTTATATAAGAACAAGGCAACTCAGGTATTATGAGTACTTGATTTTGGATATGCTAGCATGTATTATTGTACTCAGTCAATGTGGTTTAAGCTTAGGTTGTGAAGCATCATTGATTTGAAGAGCTCAGTGTGAGCGATTATAAGTTGTAAGTTGGGTGGCTTAACCTCGACTATGAATGTCCCTGACTTATGTCCTACATCCAGATAGTCAAGTATAAAGAATTTTGGGCCAAGCAAAAATTAATCTATTAAGCTTAGAGGGTCTTGGGTGATATAAAAATACAAGTTAAATGAATATAAAAAGGAAAATTATGGTATTGTAAAGATGTGTGATGAAATATTAGTAGCAAGTAAAATGATATATGTATATGTGTATAATATACATGGAAATGGAATATGATATCTATGATATTAATAAGCATGTGAAGTTGCATTGAGGCATGAAATAATTAAAATGTATGATTCTAGGAAGACTTATTAAGTGAATTGCATGACATATTATGGCACGAGTTAAATATAAATTTTTTATACACATACATACCACTAAGCATTAGTTTGCTTGGCGTTAATTTGCTTAACGTATAGGTTTTCTGCATGTAGATTCAAAGTCAATAGACAGGAGTTGACGGATAGAGCAGTAAGCCACTAAAGTCCAGTCAAAATGTCCTGTTTGGGTGTATTATCATTCATGGGATGTTTATGTTTTGTTTATGTCATGAGACATTTTGTGATAATGTTTTACATGTCTTTTAGTTTTAAGAACATGTAATAATATCTTTATGAAATATTTTATAATATGAGGCTAGTGAAGCTGGACATAGATTTTATGTTATGATATCGATTATTGGATCGATATTTTATTTATGTTGATTTTATGCATTAATTGTATTATGATATTTAAACATGTTTTAAATATGAAAGTTTTAAATCAAATAAATTTTTTGCAAAACAACATTGTGACATCTATTGGTACAATTGGTGAGGGTTTTCCGACTGTAGCGGTGGGTGCTACACCATGTTAGATGTGTGGTTATACTAACCACATTGCTATTAATTGGCAACGGAGGTTTGATTCAAATTTTGTGCCATGCTACAATCAACACCTAACTTATAATGGATCATATGGTTTTACTAATAACATGTAAGCAAATCTCTCTATATTGTCGATGCTTTCGTCCACTCAAGCCATGTCTTCTACATCACAATAAATTCACTAGTATTCAGACAAAGGTATAACATATCATCCCTGATTTATTATCTCTTAGTATTTCTAAAGAATATAAGGGTAAAAAAAATTACTTGTTTGTAATGGTAATCGCTTGTAAGTCACTCATATTGGTAATAATACCATATCTTCTCTCTCACAAACTTTCGCCTTACGCAACGTATTGCATGTTTCCTCCATTACTAAACCATTATTGTTAGTTCAAAAATTTTGCAAGGATAACAACTGTTTCTTTGAATTTTATGCTAACCATTGCCTTGTTAAAGACCGAGTTACCAAGAGGATAATACTTTGAGAAACGAGAGAGCTGAGACTTTATAAATTGCAGGATATTCTTCAATAGCGAAACTTATTGAATACAACAGTGTTCCTTACTAGCTTGGAAGATTGACATGTAAGACTCAAGCATCCAAATTACCAAACTATTTGCCACCTTCTTAATCAGTTTCATTTGTCTTGTTCATTAAATAAAGTTAATTTTAATAAACGTGAGACTTGTTATATAAATTTTATTGATGCTACATGAATAATTACACATTAACTATAATCAAATTATCAACAATTATGACTCTTCACATAATAAATAATCAAATAGTCATGGAAATAAGAAAGAAATTGAAATAAATAATTTCTACTTTTTTTTTTATTTTACACAAAACAAGAAATCTCTACTCCATAATTATTGATATAACTATTGATAATTAAATAAATTAAAATAAATCCAATAAAAAATTTATAAAGTATAAATATAACTCTTACATATTGGTTTCTTTTATAAGGATTTAATGAACAAAAAGTAGATGTAGAAAAAATATTGAAGGTATAGTAAAAATATGGTGAAAAGAAGAAAAACATATACTATTGTTCAAAACAAAATGATATATAAGCATTGTTTTTAAAAAAAGAATGTCAAATTTACTAAACTACCTCTAAAAATTTTAAAACTTTTAAGAGGACAATTAGCCTAAGTGTGCCTCCATCCTTGCTTATAGACAAGTCTCTTTAGTAGTAAAAAGAGATATGAAGTTGTTTTTTTATTATTATGGACTTTTTTTAGTTTTAGCTAAAATTGGTTCACTTGCTTAAGTTGCAATTACCTGCTTATGTTGGCGTACATGTTGTATTTCATGTCTCGTTACAATGAAAGCTATTGATAAGTGTTTGTAATGCCTACTTCACCAAAAATAGCAACTCAATTTCAATTTCTAAGTTGAACGCCATTAGCTATTTTGGATAAAAGTGTTGTTACTAATGCATGACATTTAATGGTGCAACTGTTGGTTCAATGGATGAACTTACATCCATTAGAGACAATCTGGAAAGAATTACCCTTTCTTAAACTCAATTTTTATATTGGAGATAATGTGTCAGTTTTAGTAGAGGGTATTGTTAGGAACAATGCAAGTGTACTTGATAAGAGCTTGAAACAAGAAAGGAGTATCACTAAAGTTAAAGAACTAAGATTGCAGGAGATTAGATCTCAGCAGCTGGTTGATAAACGTGAAAGAGCTGTTAAGGGTAGATAGATATGTTATTATTATTATTATAATTCTTTATTTCTTCTTCTTCTTCTTCTTCTTATATCTTTTTTTTTCTCACTTCTATTTATTTTCAAGCATGGTTTATAATCAAAGATCACAACAATGTAATGCTACCAATTTGTGGATATGAAGGCTTAGTTACTATCTAACACAGTTAGAATATGTATGTTAAATTACATACACATCAACACCATGATTTCCTTTTCATATAAGAATTTGTTGAAATAGAGTGCCGATATAAAGAGGAATAATTGAAAAAAAAATGATTAAGAACATAAGGATTTAAGTGGTTCGACAATTTGTTTAAGTTAACAATAGGCGAGCAACGAAAAAATTTTCACTATGTAAAAGGATAATATTACAAGAGATTTCAACAAATATTTCTCACAATCCAAAATTTATCCAGAAATACTTTCACCCAAACTTCTCTCACTAATGAACATTTTTCTCATTCTAAGAGTACAAAATAAAATATAAAAGAAAACAAAGAAAAGAATTTGTATTATTTCGAGATATTTTGGATGAGAGAATTCATTATTATTTATAGCCAAAATAATGTCTAAATTTGTGATTATTAAAACACCAATAAATTTGTAATTATTAAGCCACCAACTAATTTTTGGTCATCAAGCCACCACCAAATTTGTAGCCACTAGGCCACCATATAACTCTCTTAATTATCATATATTTATCCATAACTTAAGCTATAAAAATATTCAAATTGGATTGATGTGAATAATTAAATGAGTTTAATCAATATTAGTGAATTCAAAGCAATATGAAATTTTTATAACTAAATTTGGAGAAAAGTTTTAATTGATTTTTCTAATAAAGAGAAATTACTATTATATATATATATATATATATATATATATATGGCTAGATAGATATTCTTATTTGTCAATATAGCTAATTCAATACTGAATAGACAATAAGTAAGTTGATTTTCATTGAACAAAAACAAAAGATTTGAAATATTTTATTCTTGATCCAATACTAAAATAATTTTTTTTCTATTATTTTTTAATTGAGTTATTGGTTAAGAAATATTTTTCATTTATTTATTGGTTTTGGTCTTCGACTCTCCCAACAATAAAAAGCCTATGCAAAATTTTCAAAAACTAAGGCGTCCAAAAGGAAAGACATAAAAAATCCAAATAGCCAATATATTTTTATAAAAATAAAATATTAAGTATTTTGCAGTTGTAAGCTAATTATAACAATAATCTGAACTATTGGACTCCTAACGATTTAACATAAAACTGTTTGATATATTATTTTATAACTAAAAATCATTTGTCTTGAACTGTTAACTTTTGTAATGGTAAAATGACGCGGATTATCCATCTCAGTACTAATTAACCTGGTGGAATTTACACATCAGTGAAAAGATATCCATATGTTTAAATGGATCTCATAAAAAATTTCTCCTTCATCATTTCACTTTCCCTCATTCTCTCGGCTTCCAAACACACTTCCATTCACTTCCCTCCACACATGTTTTTATCCCATATCTGCACTAGCATATTCTCGAGTTTTTTTTTTTTTTTACAGTGTATAACCAAACACAATCGAGAGTTTTTGTTTTTTGACAGTGTACAATCAAACAAGAGTTAGTATCATCTCCATCGAAAGTGACTCTCCCCTGAAATCCCTCTCCCGCCTCCACCTGGTCGTCCCCCACCACCGCATTCACCGCCTCCCTCCTCATCGCCATCGCCGCCCCTTCCTCCGTTTCACTCGAGTTCTCCAGAGATCGCGTCCCTCCTCGTCACCATCGCCGCCCTTTCCTCCAGCTCTTCCTCAAGCTCACCTCTGTCGGAACCTTAGGTGATGATTTCTTCTCCAGCGATAGCCATTACCTCCCTTTCCTGCCACCTCACTCGTGTGGGAACTCTATGTGATTATTTCTTCTCCAGCGATGCCAACACTGATCGACCCTAAGTTCGGGTATTCTGAGTATATCATCGATAATGGGATCAAGATCCCTCTTTGGTCCTAATCGTAATCTTCCTCTTAATTTGTGTGATTAATTTTGGTTTTTGACAGACAAGAATGGTTCAAGTTAAGCAGATATCAGATCTAGGAAGGGAGAGAGAGATTCATGAATCATGGGTACTTCACTTTATCAGGGAAACTGAAATTTATGTTGTGTATTTTTCTTGCATTTTCTGGAAATCAGAAGCAATTCATAAGTTTTTTTTTTTTTTTTTGCATTTTATGCTACTTTATACATTTGTGGAAGTGTTGCGGGAGGAAATGCAAGGGGAATAATGGAAGTGAAAATGTGAAATTTGGGTTTTGGAAGTATTATTATGTGATCAGTTGCATTATTTTTCTGATTATGTATATAATTTGTTTGGTTAATAGGGTTTGTTGGTGTTGTTTTGTTCTTTAGATGTAGTGAAAATGGGGGGAGGGGAGTGTCAAAGACTGCATTTTTGTTTGCTTTTCTTGTTTGGTTCACGAGAAAATACTTAAATTAGGGAAAATGCAAGACTAGAATGTTTGGGTATTTTTGTAATCTAGGTTGGACAGAGAAGCATATCCAATTATAAAATAATATATATATATATATTTAACAGTTTGAAGATGGAAGGAGTTTCCAATTATAAAATTATAAATATATATTTAACAGTTTGAAGATGGAAGGCGTTTGCAATTATAAAATAATATATTAAACGGTTTTCTGTTACAAGTCAATATTTTGAAGTCATAAATTAAAAAGCCAAACTGAGGACTTACTTGGGTGTAGAGCGTTCCCTGCATTGACCATGCAATCAAATAACAAAGGCCATGTAGGGAAAAGATGAGAATGATCAAATGGCCCAACCAGATATGATATCTTATAGCTTCATCAACTGGAATATCAATTAGCCGAAGAAGAATAGACCCTCTTGCTACTGGCAGGAACAAAAATGCCATGCAGAACAGTCCCATTTCACCAATTCCGTATCCCACCAATTCTAACATCTCAATGCTGAATTTTTTTAAAAAAAAAAACATTCTGATCAGAGAGAATTGTATTTATCTTACAAAATCTAATATTTATTGTAGCAAAAAAAAAACAAAAGAGATCATATAATTACCATTTGTCTCTGGGAGTTAAATCTAAGGCAGAGACAATGCTGAGATTTTGCGTTACAACTATGTAAAGAGTCCACACAACGTAGAAATAGAAGAGCAAAATACCAATGAATTCTGCAGCACAAACAACACCAAATGGTTCACCCACTACCACAGGCAATGTCCACATCCTCATTCTTGGTTTCTTTCTACTCTTTTTCCTGTTAAGTAAAAAACAGCAGTCACTTAATTTCTTCATATATAACCCATATATATAAAAAGAAAAAAGAAAAAAAAATGTATACTTTTAGTATATCAGATAGATGAGATGATTAAGAGATAGACCACATACTCATGATGCCAATTATCCTCATCCCTATTCATTATAAGATATGGAATAGAAAGAAAAGCAATCAGAAGAATTGGCCCACTCATTAACATGAAATTGCCTCCTGCAAAATTCATTTTCAATTTGTTATGTTTAAAGCAACTGTATTTTTATATATGTATCCATAAGATAAGAAGACAATAATAATAATTAAAAACAAAAAACCTGTTGGACCAAAAAGAGTTTGGCTCATGGCTGTAGCCAATTTGGCAAAGAAATCTCCACCAAAATGTGTAGGGTGAAAAAACATAAGAGCAACCCAAGCAAGGAAAATGATCCACATTATAATCTTTAGTATCCATACTACTGATAATACAAATACAGACTTCTTCTTCACATCTCCACCACCTAAAAGAAGAGGTTCCTCCTCATCCACTTGACTTGATGAGTATTGATCCATGTATTTAGACACAAATGTGGCCACTCAATTTGGTTGCTATTTACTCTGTAAGAGATGCAGAAGATTGCTTGCTAGCTAGCAAACTGATTCCTCTTACCTAACACTTGCCTCTTGTAGTTTGCTACGCATGCTGATTAGAGGTAGGTACGACGACTTTTGGGAAGTTTGCTATATATACTGACGACTTCTGGGTAATATTTATGTAGACCAAATCTACATTAAAAATATTATAAATCAGTTCAATAACTGCATATCAAGTATGCAATATAGTTATAATTTTATATATAACATGTGATTGAAAATTTATAGACCTGTTTTAAGAAAGACTAATCCTGTCTATGGTTATTTTCTTTGTTGTTTGTCTCTCCATAGAATATATTTTGTCAGATTTTATAATTATGAATCATGTTTTTAAAAAAAATATGGCTTACTACCACAAAAATAATTTACAATTGTGATAAAAAAAAAAAAAAAAAAAAAAAAAGCGAACGAACCCACATTGGTAGAAAGGAAATGCCCACAGCTGGCCTTATTAATTATTTGTTTGTACTCTTTTTCCTTTAAAACGGAAAATACCGATCACTCAATCTTTGCAACGCAATTTCAAACTGTGAAAATGTGAAAATAATAATAATAATGTATACTTAGAATAGCAGAAGAGATGACACATGCAATTCCTGTTTACCCCATTTATTAGAGAGAAAAGCATTGAGAATAATACGAAAGCCCCACCGGCATAATTTCATTTTCTGTTTGTTAATTTGAAAGCAACTATAATTTTATGCATCCATAAATTAACAAGATAATAAAGAAAAAAAAAACTGAAGGACCAAAAATGTATATATATATATATATATATATATATATATATATATATATATATATATTTAATCAATTAAAATTAAGTTAAATTTAATCAATTTAAATTCAATTAATCCAATATTTAACCATAAATTAATCCCAATAAGTTCAATTAGTTAATTTTCTGAAGTTTAATTTAATGAATTGAATTTCAATTTAATCAATATAAATTCAGATGTTCACTTAATCAATTGAATTTGAATCCTAATTTAATCCAACCAGGTTGAATTGATCATTTTTTTTAATTTTTAATCAATTGAATTCAATTTTCAAGAAATTCATCAATTGAACCCAAAATTAAAACAGAAAATATAGATTTAAAATTGCAATGATCAATAATCCAAAATTGTCTAAAAAATACCAATCTAAATCTAAAATAACACGAATCCAAACCAGATTATGCTTGATTCGATTGTCATGTGTAGATCTAATCCAACTCGAAAATATGTTTGAGGACACCTAAAAAAAAAGCATGACTCAACCTAAAAGGCTAATACAAAAATGATTCAAATCCAAACCCATTTGACTCAACCTGATTGCTAGGTTATATTAAAATCCTTTGTTCGAGAAGGAAAAAAAAAAACACAAAATCTATCATTTGATCTTTGTACTTTTCGTTTTTTCTTGATTTAGCCTCTATACTGCTATTTTATGATTTGAGTTTTTGCACTATTATTTCATTCACAATTGAGTCCTTTTTTAATATTTTTGAACTTTAATTTGTTAATATAAAATTATTTTTTTCTATCTAACCTGAATTGATTATAAAATGAATTTAAATATGTAATTTACATATTATTCTTTGTTGGATAAATGTAAATACAATTCAGTTGTACACTGAAATACACATCATATTCAATTCAAGTTGGACACAAAAATAATTTTATATTAGTATACAAACGATATTAGTCTATTTTTAAAAAAATTGTTAAAAAGAGACTTAATTATAATAGAAAATAGTATAAGAGCACAAATCATCCTAATTATAAAATTACAAGAGTCAAATTGAGAAAAGTCAAGAAGTACAAAAGCTAAATTATATATTTTTCCAAATATAAATCTTATAGTTTTCTACTTACTAGAATATCAATCGATTTTTTTTCTCTTTTTTTTAATTTTTTTTAAATTTTGAATTGGATTTATATTTATTAAATTGGTTTTGGGAACAAATCAAATATTGCTCGGTGAGATTAATTCACATCATAAAAAAGAAGTTGGATGGGATTTTTTGTTCTTGGGTTCGATTGGATTTAGAGTATAGTCTTAATTAGATTACATTTATTGTTATTAATTAGGATTTGATGTTTGGAAAAAAGTTTTTTTCAAATACAGATGTTAGTTGGGTATATAAAACAAATGCATAAAAGAATAATTAACGTTCATTAAGTTATTCATTCCCTTTCGTTTTCCATTTTTCATTCCTTAAGAGATTTTCGTTCTTTAATTATTCCTTAAAATTGACTCAAAGCTGTCACAGGCCACAGCTTTTAATTTTCTGATGCTGATTCCTATATATACATTTATTTTGTAATGTTGGAGGGAATTACGTCCCCTTCCAAAGAATATTTGAAATTAATTTTTTTCCTATAAAATCCCATCATACTTTTCAAAATATTAGTTGATCAAATACTTAATTCAAATAATAAGAGAAAATCCCATCATACTTTTCAAAATATTAGTTGATCAAATACTTAATTCAAATAATAAAAGAAAATCCCATCATACTTTTCAAAATATTAGTTGATCAAATACTTAATTCAAATATTTGTTGATCAAATATTTGAAATTAATTCGTTTCCTATAAATTACTAATTTTCAATTTTTTGATTAAGATAAAAGAAAATCACAAACTTCATTAAATTTCTAATGAAAGGCGATCAAATACTTAATTCAAATAATAAATTTAAATATTTGAAGGTATAATTCGTTTATCTTATGCATGTATCAAGTAAATTGCATTGTATAAACTATAAGTTCATTTCAACATATTCTTATTTTGTAAGTTATATATAATTACAATATTAATTTGTAATATTAAAAACAAATAAATTAATGCATGATTATTTACTTTATTAGCATGCATCATTCTTATATGAACATAAGTTTGGCACTTAAAAATTACCATTTTATTTAGATGTTAAAATCGAATGCATATAATATGTATTCATATAAGATGTGAAAAATATTCTAATTTTGTATAGTTTTGGGCATAAATTTCATTATAGGTTATATATTATATTTAATTAAATTATATATTGAAAGTGGAGTTAATCCTGTAGTTAAGTACATTTGAGAAATCGAGTTTGAATATTATATAAAATATTATGAAAATAACAAGTAAATAAAATAAAATAATTTAAAAAATCAGCTATTTTAATTTAATTTAATTCAATTAAGTTCAATCTAGTTTTTACTTAGTATATAATTAATCTCTAGAGCTATATCAAATTAAAATTAACAATATAATGTGATTCAATTCTTATAAAAAATCAACAATATAATTTCAATTTTTGGTATTTTTCTTGGTTTTTTGGAATAACAAATTTCCCTAATGTCAACATATGGAAATAAAAGTTTCAGGTTAATATTTCATAAAGGGTCACTTCAGTATATCATCATATCAGCCTAAAAATTTGTTGGGAGGTCTTATCAACAGGTATCTAACCTCAACAAACTTTCTAATTCTCTAACCATTACAGGTAGATATATGTCAAGTCAATTTTGATGAATGTTATAAACAGCAGTTGTAGCCAAAAAAAAAAAAAAAGAAAGAGTTGTTTCATATATATATATATATATATATATAATTTTTTTTTTATATAAAACAACTTACAAAAAATTCTCATTTTATAAAAAAAGTAAGAGTTTGTTTAAAATAATGTTCATTCATTTTATATTATATGAATTTTAAATATTACAATGTAATGTATTATATAATTTTTTTATATTTAAAATATTTTTATGTGAATTTTTTAGTATTTCATATACAATTTAATGAGATTTTATAAAGGTTTAGAGTTTATACTCAGTAGCAACGACTATAATTACTAGACAATTAGTATATTCAAGTTTCAATTTTTCTAATTGTTATTTTAAACAATATTTTATTGAAGGATAAATGGATAAAGTGTTAATTTTTTAAAATTTATTTTTAATTGTAATTTGTTAAAATTTCTACGGTTTCCTATAATTTCTTTATTATTCTCAATATATATATATATATATATATATATATATATATATATATATATATATATAAACTTTGAATACTTAATTAATCTTATATCCCATCAATTTATGACCCTGTTTCTATAGCGAAAATATATTGAAACTTTTATTATTAAAATTTAGAAGTAAAATAAAATAGGATTTGAGGTTGAATAGCTATTCAGCATATTGTTTATTTTTTTTAATGTGATTTTAAATTTTAATCGAATTCATATAAAGTTTCAGGTCAATTAATATTCAAATTATCCTGTTTTTAAATCTTAAGGAATATAATTCTGTATAGGGAGTTGTATGTAAATAGGAATGTTTTTCTACTATATATGTATATATACACTCTCAAGTAATACAATATTCATTCAAGCCTTAATAATTTACAAAAGTGAAAATAGTAATAATGTTTTTATTATATATTCTCACCATTGAAAATGTAATAATGTATAATATTGAGAATAATAAAATAGTAATAATGTTTTTTTTAATAGTAATAATTATCTTGTTATTGTAATAATATTTTTATTATTGCCAATTTAGTTCAATTTTTAATACAAAAGCCCGGTACCAAAATGATTTAAAAAATAAAATTTGGTATATATATATATATATTCTCTCAAGTAATACAGCAATATTCATTCAAGCCTCAATAATTTACAAAATTTACCTTCTACTTTTAAGATTATTAAATAAAAAATAAATAAAATGAATAATAAATGGATATTATCAACTGAATAACAATAGCCTAATATTTTTCTTGATATATCCACCATCCGGGAGAAGAGGACCACTTGATCAACGTGAAGAGGTAACGACTACATCGGCCGTACTCTCATTCCTTCTGTTTCTCTATTAATTAATTAAAATTGGTCCCTTTTGCAGCAGGTCGCTTGGGGGACTAACAGTGGAACACTGTATAGATGTTAACATCGACAAGCACATGATATTTTACCCAACTAAGAATACATAGAGGTGTTTAAGTGAAAGAAAAAAAATGATAAATATTAAATATATGTATATTTATTGCTAGAGAAAATTCCACATTAGAATTTTAAAAGATAAAATAAAAATTTATAATCCTTGGCAAAATTAATTTTAAATTAATTTCAGTTATTTTAAAATAATGGTAAATACAAAATTGTGAAACCCCATTTGAGCCAAAAAAAAAATAATAATAATTCATGAAGCAAATTTACAAATTAACCCGAAAATTGATTCAAACTTAGAAAAAATTGAACCGGATCGAATCTAAAATAAATTGAAAATTTAAGATTAAATCTGAAACCCAGATAGATATGATTCAAAAAAAAATATTCATATTCAATCCGACACATGATAGGAATTTTTAATTAAATTTTAAAATTATAAAAATTAATATATTTTATGTTTTTATTAATATAATTTATGCATTATTGCTTAACTCACAGCCGAGCTATATGCATATCCGGGTTTGTTTTCCAGGATAAAAATGTTTATAATTATATTAAATTTCAAAAGTATTAAAAATATTGCTTCACTGCTATATATTATAATGTTTATCATATCACTTAATAAATTATAATTATATGTTATGCTAATTAACTAATATTAGATCAATAAGAGATAATAAGAATTATTTATTGTATTCTTAGATATGGGTACCAAGAAAAGAAAAGGAACATACTACAAGGATTAAAAAACTAAAGGTCAAAACTATGGGTATGAAAATGGAAAATTGGATGATTAGATTCTCTCCTTAAATAATGAGATCTGATTGCCGTGGCAACGCTGGATTCAAGAGCTGAAGGGCCACATACAATCACACCTACATCAACGTGGCCCCACTTGTTTGATACAAGTTCAAAAATTTCTGCAATTTGAAAAAGTAAATAATGTTTAGTCAAGTCAGTTAAAATTCCTGAATGAAAGGCTTGATAAAAGTTGACAAAAAATGATTGTTGTATGTCTGAATTTTCAAAATGATAACTTATTGCACAATTTGATCTTAGCACAAGCCACCCAATTACATCCTTTTTTGCTATAAAAGAAATTATTTAGTTGGTCCCTCTTCTTTTTCTGATCTCTGTTATCATTATATTTCTCTCTTTCCCTTTTTTTTCCATAAAATTGCTTGGCAATCCAAATATACCAGCCACATATTTTAGGAATTCATGAAAATCAAAAGCAAAATGCAAAACTCCAATCAACAATTTTTACCATCGGTTCATTGTATATTTAAAAACATTAGCAAAATATCCAAAAAGGAAAGTGAAGGAATTGGTTTTGTCAAAGCAGAGAATAAATGGGTTTTAATCAGGGATTGAAAGAGGAGAAAAAGAAAATTTGAAATGGGTTTTATAAGATGAATTAATGAGTTTTAATTAAGGACTGGAATAAATAAGTTTTGTCGAAGAAGATGAATAAATGTATTTTATTTTCTAGTGCAATTGCGTTACTTACATGGCATATGCCAAATTCAAGGTACAATGGGTCATTTTGAAAGTTTAAGTGTACAATTCACATTCTTTACTAACTTTAAATTATATTTATGTATTAAGACTGAAGTAGAAAAAAAAATCATGAAATATACATACCTTTAAAATCTGGTCTTGAGCCATACTCTATCATGGTGAACTTATGCAAATTCTCATGTGCCACTTCTTCATTACACTCCACTTGTTCATTGTTTTCATTGCTTGAAATTTTTGTTTCCCACAAAAGCCACAAACCAACCACAAGACCTCCAAAAATAAAAAGGGCAGCAACCAAACATGCTAAAAATAGAAGCCCTTTGTATGAAGTCGATTTAAATATTTGATATGGGTTTATATAGAGCACATATAGCAAACCTAGTAAAATCGTAAGTCCTATTGTAGATAATATGACATAAACTCCATGCCATATATTGTCACTTGCACCAACCAAAACTGAAATGCTATTTCCTTTGGAATCGGATGATCTTTGGTAGATATAGGATTTTGAACTCTCATCACCAATTATTCCCTCTTCCTGTAAATAGATAATTATAAATTTGAACATGAAAATAGATAAAAATCAGTTAATTAATTATTTAAATAAACTTACCAATTGGGGATCAGTTTCACGGGTAACATAAATGCGAATGTCAAGATTAAATTTGGTAAAGGCATGTGGAGAAATTGAGTCCATATTGATGGTGGATAACAGGTGAATCTCTTTTGAGGTTTTAACAGCCCAAATAATCAAAATATTATTTGGTAAAGAAGAAGAAGTACTGTCTCCATTAGTACGCATACGGTGGAGAATATCACTTAAGATGGCAAGGAAAGGTGAAATGCCAATGCCACCTGCTATTAATATCAGATTCTCATACATCAAATAGTATGCTACTTGATGCCCATATGGTCCCTCAACACAAACTCTTAGCTTGGAGTATTGTTGTCCTTCTCCTTCATTCTCAGATATTTGGGTGATGCTTTTACTCACTTTCTCTGTCCAATTCCCACTACTTTTGATGAGAATAGATATATGGTCTTTACCATCCAAAGGACTAGATGAAATGCTGAAAGGATGCCATTGCAGCCATGATATTTCTCGAATTTGAACAAATATGAAGCTCAGGGCATTGTATCTCAAAGCTGCATTAATTTGTAGGGAAAAAAAAAAGAAAGAAAAAGTATAAAGTAAATATGTTTTTATATTAAAACATATGGTATATAGTGTTATAAGCACATATAAAATCTCTTATACTTTGTTAAGATTAATTACTTCATTCCGTATACTCATTTTTTATACACATTGCTCATCATTTTTTTTTTCCAATCAGTCACATTATATAGTTAAAGTTATGTTTGATATTGAGGTTTAAAAAACGCTTTTCGAAAAAAATTATTTTGAAAATAAGTATATAAAAAATGAATATAAATGACAAAGTGATCAACAATTAATATACTTGAAAAGTATATGATGTTTCACAAGATTGAATTAGTCCATATAAAGACAACAGAAGAATGTACTTTACATTTTGGCTTGGAAAGAAGCAATTCCACAGTTCCACAGGGAAGACATCTGGCTGAAACTACATCAACCATCTTTCTTGATTGACAAAATCTCAAAAATCGATCAAGCATGAAAAGAAAGATTCCAGCAGCAGCCATACTTAAATTATAATCACTAACATGCATTGCCAACAACACTATGAAAACCACATATAATTGATGGGTGTAGATGAACACTTCAAATTTCCACTTTCTTATAAAAGGAAGTGAAGTCACCCATATCGTAAGTCCTGTCATTAGTGCTATTACTCCTGCAAAACTTGCAATTCCAGCAATTTTCCATCCGAATAACTGCATTAATTATAACATATATATATATATATATATATATAAATGTTCTATATTTAAATATAATGAATGAATAACTTCAGAAAAAAAATTCTAATGTTTGGCTTTTTTTTATTGGATATTTAATATATTTTTTAGCACAAATTGTTTTCATTTTTTTTAATTAGACACCTCTGTTATGGGGAAAAAAATAAGGACTCACTTGGTAATAAAGGATTCCTTGCAAAGTCCATGAAATGATATAACCAAGGCCATGTACGGTAGAGAGCAAAATGATCAAATGTCCCAACCACGTGTGATATCTTATAGCATGTTCAAATGGGATATCAATCAGTTGAAGAAGAAGAGATCCTCTTGCTACTGGCAGGAAGGAAAATGCCATGCAAAACATTCCTGCTTGGCCAATTCCCAGTGCCACCATTTCTAGGCCAGAGGCTGTGGCATTTCCCCTTGCATTTTCCCAAATTGCCCAGATAACAAAGCAAAAGAAGAGGACAATGCCAATGAACTCAGCAGCACAAACAACCCCAAACGGTCCATCTACTATTAGAGGAAATGTCCATAGCCTCATTCTTGGTTTGATTGTACTCTTTTTCCTATTAAACAAAACATTACTTAATTTCTTCGTAAACCCATTTCTAAAATGAATTTTTAAAAAAAATTATGTAATTTATTGACAGAAAATTTTGTTTGTAAATCCGTCAGAAAATCGATTCGCATGTTAGATAATTATAAGATATGACATACTTAAGCAACTCCTCTTTTTCCCCAATCAATATAAGATATGGAATAGAGAAAAAAGCAATGAGAAGAACTGGTCCACTCAATAACAAGAACGTGCCACCTGCAGTTTCATATTCAGTTTGTTAATTTCAGAGCAAATATATAATGTGATATTATCCATAAATTTAGTAACAAGATAGTAAAGAAAAAAAAAAATAGAAGAACCTGAAGGACCCAAAACAGTTTCACTTGTGGCATTAACCAATTTCTTGAAGAAACTATCACCAAATTGTGAGGGATAGAAAGACATAATAATAGCAACCCAAGCAATGAAAATGATCCACATTATGATCTTTAGCATCCATATTACTGATAATACAAATACTGACTTCTTCTTCACATCTCCATCACCCAAAAGAAGAGGTTCCTCCTCATCCACTTGACTTGATGAGCAGTGTTCCATATATTTAGACACAAATATTACCACTCAATTTGGTTGCTATTTAGTCTGTAAAAGATGCAGAAGATTGCTTGCTAGCTAACAAACTGATTTCTCTTACTTAACCCTTGCCTGGTGTTGTTTGCTATGTATAGTGTATACTAATTAGATGTGTACGACGACTTATAGGTAATATTTTTCTTGACTAGAACTATATATATTAAAAAGAATTATAAATCATTTCAATAACTGCATATCAAAGTATGCAATATAGTTATTGTATATTATAAGATGTTGTGATTGGAAATTTATAGACCTGTTTTAGGAAAGAAAAATTTCTGTCAACCATTATTTTATTTGTTGTTTGTCTCTCCATAAATGTAAAATATTTATAATGTCAGATTTTATAATTATAAATCACATTTTTAAAAAATATAATTTATTACCACAAAAGTAATTTACAGTGCCAATAAAAAAAATGCAACAATATGTATACAAATTATCATTATTGGTGTATGGTAGTGATTGATAGCTACTCTATTATCGTCAAGTTTTTGTCGTACAATTAATATAACAACAATTTAATTACATTTATCAATGATAATTTGTTGCACAAGCCATATTTATGTAACAGTGTTATAAGTTAAACAAAGAAAATTAATTCATACGAATTATTAATTAGTTAGAATATTTTTACTGCACATATTTGAGGCATATGAGATTAATTCATGTCATTAAAAATGAGTTTTAAAAATGAGGAAATGCCCATTCTTGGTTTAATTGCACTCTTTTTTTCCTTTTAAACAAAAATACCACTTAATTTCTTCATAAACCCATTTCTAAAATGAATAAAAATAAAAATAAAAATTTACACTTGGTGTACACTCAAGAATTCTACAATTTACCGACATAAAATTTTTGTTTTTAAATCCGTTATAAAATTAATTAGCATATTAGATAATTAAGAGATGGCATACTTAAGCAACTCCTCTTTATCCCCAATCAATATAGGATTTGGAATAGAGAGAGAAGCAGTGAAAAGAACATGAAAATTCCACCTGCAGTTTCATTTTCAGTTTGTTAATTTCAGAGAAAATATGTCCACAAAGTAAAAAGATAGTCAAGGAAAAAGAAAAGAAAAGAAAAGAAAACCTGAAGGACCCAAAATAGTTTCTCTTGTGGGCCTGTGGCATTAACCAAAATTTCAGAGAAACTATCACCAAATTGTGAAGGATAAAAAGACATAATAATATCAACCCAAGCAATGAAAATGATCCACTCTATACACTTTAGTATCCACTTTAATAATAATAATAATAATAATAATAATAATAATTTCTGTTGAAGAGAATCCCACATGTGAGATTAAGAAAACTTATAATAGTGATGCAATAAATCATTTTGAAGTAATAATGAATCAGTATCAAATTCAACTGTTTAAACTAATTCAATTCTAATAATTTCTTCTTCACCTGTGCTCCACCACTCAAAAGAAAAGGTTCATCAATTGATGAATTTTGATCCGTATCTGAAAATAAAATAAAAACGAAAACAAATCAGAGTTATATATGATTAATAAGTCTACTGTGCAGAAATTGATAATCCTTAGTATATTCCTTTGGAATTTTTTGCTTACTACCGAACTAGCCCTTCTTGCAATCTTTATTTGTTTCTCTCTTTATTCTTTGGAATTGACTCATCTTATGTTGATTATTTATTTTAATCACTTTTTTTTTTCAAAATGTTATCCTGATCAGGTGGAATTACGTAGCCCCTCCTAGAAAATTTGAAATATTCAGTGATTTTTTTATAAAAATTCATTTTCATCATTTATACTTTGGTTATGACCCATATAGATTTATTTAAATACTTTATCCGCCTGAATTTTATTGATGTATTTGTATTTTACACAAATTAAAAAAATATAATTATATAGTTAAAGATATATATTTTGTCTAATATAATTTTACATTAATTAGGTATATTATTGAAAAAATAAGATAATTAATAACTCATATTTATTAATGGAAAAGATCAAATTAAATGGTGATAAAATAGATAATTAATACATAACTATATTTGTAGAAAAAGAAAGTGGATAATGGTTTTGGGAAAAATGATTAAAAAAAAAAAGTTAGGCCTATGGAAAGAATAATAATTTATATCCATTTCAAATTAAATTACCTACAAATCTTATAATTTTTCTTAACAAAATTATTTATATTTTTGTTATGTGTGACATAAATTTACTTAGCTAACATATATATCTGTTTCAATTTTTTTATATATAATTTTAATATGTTAAACTTATAAATACAATTTATATTCTTATATTTTTATCAACATTTTTATTTGTGGCCATCATAATATCTAATCTCGGCGACTTGGCCCTAGACATAATTTCTTAATTCCGTTCCTGATGTTACACTTTGACATTTCAAACTTAGAAAAAAATAATAATATACAGTAATAAAAAAACAATTTCCAAATCTAATAAATAATATAGTGTGAAACATTATATGAGAAAGGGACAATTTATGATACAGTAGATTTTACAGAATCTAATATCGGAAGTTTTCTGCTTGCTGTCCGTTAAGGAAGCCAAGGGGCATTTTATGAGGCAATAGATTTTCGGAATTTAATGTCTTGATTTTGATTTTGATTTTGTGTTGAATTCAATTATATAATAACACGTACTTAATTATTTTATTTATATTGGTTGATATAAATACCACAGTTAATAAATCTATGAAAAATATCATTATGAGATTAAATTAGTTTACAGATAATATAATATACTGAATTTCCTTAAAAAAAATTCAGTATAATAAAGAATGTAATTAGCTACTTTTTCTATATTATTATTTTTATGTATTTTTTTCCATATGATCTTATAACATTAAAATTGGAAATATACATTAAAAATGGAGATATGTATCCATCGAAGTAGATAAAAGAAGGTAATAAAAAGAAAGTATTTAACATTTTTCATCTATTAAGAAAAGAACATGTTATGAAAAATTGTGCTATTTTCATAATATCAAAATATTAAATATATATGTAAAGGAAAAAAGTGAAAAAAGCATTTGGTCCAGTGTTGATTCTTGACTTTAAATTAAACAGAGGGAAGAGTTATTTGTGCAAACTCCATTGTCCAAAATCTGTACAAAGCATGTACAAAAACTGTTATATTCTTTACCCCTCTCTCTTTCTCTTGGGTCTTGCATTTTGTACACAGGAATTGCTAGTTGTTAGTTAGAGTTCCTTCTTTCCAATATATCGATTTTAATGAAAAAATGACTTCTACTTTAAATCTTATACTTCATTAATATACCATTAAGTTGATCAACTATATATAAAATTTCTGTATTTGTTTATTCGTATTTATAATTTACTCATATATGGAATGAAAATGAAGAACTTTTTATATGAACGAAGGAGCATATGAACAAAAATTAACGAAGCAAAAAAAAATTATGAAAGGTGAAATATGAAGATTGATAAATAAAATCAACATTGGTAAATAGAGGGGTTCATAGTTTGGTTTAATCAGTTTATTAGATGAAAATTTTATAACTAAACCAATAAAATCAATTTTTAAATTTTTTAATTTTTTACCAAACCAAATACTACTAAAAATGTTTAAACCAATGTAATTTGGATTTGATTTCGATGCCTGTTTGATAAATAAATGAATGAACAAAATAAAATATCATAAAAATTCAATAAACAATAACTTAAAACTATGATAAAAATAACAACATAAAAATTATCAAAAATATAAAAAAATTCAGCACGTCACTTTAATATTTAGAAAAATTAAAATATATAATTTGTAAATTAATAAAGTAAATTTTTGTTCAATTATAGTATTTTAAAAAAGAAAATAATTAAATTAGATAAAATTTTATACAAATTTACTATATATATATATTAAAAGAAACATTATATTATTTGTTCGATTCATTTATACAAATTAACACTGATTAATATAACACCAGCACCAGCACCAGCACCAGCAACTCGTTCAGTACTTTCACTGCCTGAAGTTCCAGTAAATAGCACAAGAGCTGGGAGAAGTCAAGCTAGTTAGTAAGATAGCAGTACAGGAGAAGTTGACATGCAGTACGAACCCTATCATTCAAGGAGTAAAGCTTGAAGCGATGGATTGAACTTAGAGTTTAGCTTAACCTTAGCTAACTTATGCTAGGACTACATATAGTGGATTAGAAGCTCCTCAATCTTTTGGTTATGTTGAATGATATCATTTCTCCTTCATTTTCACTTCAGGTTAGCTAATTCTTTTCATTTTCATTTGCTTTACAAATAAAAGTTCTTTTTTTTTTTCCAATCATAAAAAGGGAATTCAGTTAATTATTATTGATTTGATGTTAATGGGATATATCGAACAAATGTGTACATGACTAATTAATGTTGATTGGTTAGTTTACCTAACCAATATATAGATCCATCTTGTATCTTGGTTTAAATTAAAAAGAATAATTTTATATTAGTATATAATGTTAGAAAGTCAAAAATTTCTGGCACCGAAAATATCTGAAAATTGAATTTTTTTTGTGGAAAAATTTTCACATTTGTGCCTAGATAAGGCACCACAAATTGAGAAGAATATATAGTAAGAGAGAGCAATAGATAGCTTTTTATTGCTCTGTAATTGCCACTAATAAGTATATCTTTTATATTAGAAAATAAATTAGATTATTATTTTCTCTTAAAAATTATTATAAAAGTAACGAAAACAAAATTTGAAATTGAAAAATTCAATAATTTCTCCTTCATTTTCACTTCAGATTAGCTAATTCTTTTCATCTTTCATTTGCTTTACAAATAAAAGTTTTTTTTTTCCAATCATAAATAAGGAATTCAATTAATTATTATTAATTACGATTTGATGTTAATGGGATATATCAAACAAATGTGTACATGAATAAATAACGTTCATTGGTTAGTTTACCTAACCAATATATGGATCCACCTTGATTCAATTGTATCTTGGTTTAAATTAAAAAAGAATAATTTTATATTAGTAGATAATGTTAAAAAGTCAAAAATTTCTGTCACCGAAAATATTTGAAAATTGAATTTTTTTTTTGTTGAAAAATTTGCACATTTGTGCGGCACCACAAATTGAGATGAATATATAGTAAGAGAGAACAATGGATAGTTTTCCAATCCTAATAGAAAAAGAAATAGAAAAATAGAAAAAAAATATATTTATGTTTTTAATTTTTAAAGAGATAGTATATTTATTTTCTCTTTAATTATTAGAGAAAATTGTAAATTTCTATTTTATTTTTTAATGAATTCTTCTATTTTTTTCTGTGGTTTTTTATCCTAATTTATTTGGCGGATTTTTCACATAAATTTTGTATGTTCCATTTTTATTTTTAATTTTTTCAAATTATTAGCTACGATTCTGTTATTTGCAGTACTAATTTTTCTAACAAATGATATCATAATCTGATTTGAATATTAATATTTATGTTCTGTAGTTACCATTAATAAGTAGACCCTTCACATCAGAAAATAAGTTAGATTATTATTTACCCTTAAAGATTGTTATACAAGCAATGACGACAAAATTTGAGATCAAAAAATTCAATTAGAGTAATTTCTTATTGTGGAAATTAAAAATGAATGTTATCTTGAGAAAAGATAATTGTCTGGAATTTATTAGTAAAAAAACAGTGGAATACAAAGATAATGCTAAGTGGAACGAGATGGATGAAAATGTTATTACAAATCTTCATCTTACATTAGTAGATGGAGTATTATCAAGCATAGAGGAGAAAAAAACTGCAAATGAAATTTAGGATCATCTCACAAAGTTATACGAACCCAAGTCATTGCAAATAAAATTTAAAAAAAAAATTGTACACTCTGTGGATGTCAAAATCTACTTCAGTGAAAACACATTAATTTGTTGAATACTTTATTTTCTTAACTCACATTATGGGGTCATAAAATAGAGTCAACTGAACGTGTTGAATTTCTGCTCCAAAGTCTACCAGATTCGTATGATCAATTCATCATCAATCTAACCAACAATGTCCTTACAAATATTCTGAGTTTTAACAATATTGCACTTATTATTCTTAAAGAAGAAAATTAGCGCAAAAACAAAAAAGACTTGTTAACAAATTTGTAAGAAGCGGAAGCCTTAACAGTGATGAGAGAGAGATAAACGGAATGTGAACCTAAGTGGGAGCCAAGATCATGGTAGATCAAATTTAAGAAGTAAGAAGAATCTCAAATGCTACCATTTGTGGAAAAAATGGTCACTTGAAGAAGGATTGTTGGAGTCTAAACAAAAAAAAAACTCAAATCCTTAAGGAAATATTGCAAGTACATATAATGAGGGTGATGCTTTGTGTTGTGAAGCTGCAACAATTAGTGAAGGCAAAAAGACATTTGATGATGTGTGGTTCATTAACTCTGGAGCCACATTTCACATGACTTTGTCACTAAGGTATATGTGTATAGTTGTAATGAACATACCTTAAAGATTGTCAGTATTGAAACCATCAAGTTGAAGTTTCATGATGACACAGTACTCATTATTCAACAAGTGCGACATGTTGAAGGCCTAAAAAAGAATTTATTGTCGTTAGGTCAACTATATAACCTGGGCTGTAAAATTGAAGCCAAAAAACAAATCATAAAGGTGATTTGAGGTTCGTTTGTACCAATGAAGGAAGAAAATGTGATTGTTAACTTGTACATGTTGAAGGGAGAAATTTTGCTAGAAGGAGAAGTATTAGTTGTTTCAAATAGTTTAAGTGAAAGATCTGCAATGGTGTGACATCAAAAATTTGGGCATATGTCTAAGTAAAAAATGAAAATTTTTACAGAGCAAAATCTACTTTCGGATCTCACTAAAGTGTCTTAACCTTTTTGTGAGCACTGTGTTACAAGTAAGCAACACATATTAAAGTTTAACATATCGAATTTTAGAAGTAACGAAATTTTAGAATTGTTTTACTCTAATGTATTGCAAGCACCAGTTATGTCTCTAAGAGGAGTAAAATATTTTGTATCATTCATAGATAATTATTCTAGAAGATATTGGGTGTATCCTATTAAGAATAAGACAAATGTATTTTCAATTTTCAAAGTATTCAAAGCGTGGATAGAGCTTGATTCTGGAAAGAAAATCAAATGTCTAAGGATAGATAATGGATGAGAATATATCAACCATGAGTTTGCCGAATTTTGCAATAAAAAAGACATCAAAAGATAGTTCATTATAGCATACACTCCTCAATAAAATGGAGTGGCAGAACGAATGAACAAAGCCTTGTTAAAAAGAACAAGAGCAATGTTGGGAGTTGCAGATTTGAAAAAATCTTTCTAGACAAAAACAGTAAATACTGCCTATTATGAAATAAATCGGACTCCATTAACAACAATTGAGTTAAAGACACCGATGGATTTGTGGAATTGAAAGAAGGTTGATTATTCAAATCTATATATATTTAGAAGTTATGTATACATGATGTACAACGCCTAAGAAACTATAAATTTTGATCCAAAATCTAGAAAATGTCTATTCGTAGGGTATACTGATGGAATAAAGAGGTATCACATGTGGGATCCCATTACCCATAAGGTTGAAGTCAACAAAGGTGTTGTCTTTTTAGAAGATAAACAACAAAAAGAAGAAATAGATGATAGCACAGTGAAAGAAAATTCAAAGACTACAATAGTATATGTGGAAAATGAAGTTAAACAATTTTTTTTTTCTACAACAGAACCAGAACACGAGGAGGAAGAACCAATTGTTTCTAAGGCACCAAAACCTCGATGATCAGATCGCTCTAAAAAATAACCAGGTTGGCACTCCGAGTTTATTATGGAAAGTAACGTTGCATATTGTCTTCTAACATAAGATTGATATGCATATCTCTCCAAGAAACATTGAACAATTCCTATGCATCTCAGTGGATGGTAGCAAAGCAGGAGAAAATGGAAGCTCTTTATAAAAATAAAACTTAGGAACTTGTTCCATTACCATAAGGAAGAAAACCTATTGGAAATAAATGGGTGTATAAGATCAAACGTAATGGTGAAGATCAAGTGGAGCAGTATCGTGCAAGATTGATAGTGAAAGGATATACTCAAAAAGAAGACATTGACTTCAATGAAATATTTTTCTCAATAGTACGACTAACAACAATCAGAGTAGTCTTGACAATATATATTATATTTGACTTACATCTGGAGCAATTAGATGTCAAAACCAATTTTTTTCATGGAGATCTTGAAGAAGAAATTTACATATTCAAACCAGAATGATTTAAAGAAAAAGGAAAAGAAAACTTGGTTTATAGGTTAAACAAATATCTGTACGGTCTAAAACAGATACCGACGTATTGGTATAAGAGATTTGATTCATTCATCATGAGCCTTAAATATAGCAAATTTAATGCAGACCCTTATGCATATTTCAAGAGGGTTAGCATAAATAATTTCATCATTTTGCTGTTGTATGTAGATGACATATTGGTAGCAGGCCCCAACAAAGATCGTATTATAGAATTGAAGGCACAGTTGGCTAGAGAGTTTGAAATGAAGGACATGAGAAAAATAAACAAGATTTTAGAGATGCAAATTCATCAAGATAGAAATAATAAGAAAATTTGGCTTTCTCAAAAAAATTATTTGAAGAAAATATTGTGACGCTTCAATATGTAAGATTATAAGCCAATTTCTACCTCACTTCCTTTAATTTCAAGTTATCCTCAAGTATGAGTCATATCAAATAAATAGAGAGGATGTAAATGTCTCGAGTACCATATGCATCAGCAGTAAAAAGTTTAATGCTCGTTATGATTTGTACAAGACCATACATTGCACAAGTAGTGGGAGTGGTTAGTCGATACATGACAAATCCTAGTAAAGATCATTGGAATGCAGTGAAAAGAGTGCTAAGATACATTAAGGGGACACATATATTGCATTGTGTTATGGGGATCAGACTTTATTATCAGATGATATGTTGATTCAGATTATGCAATTGATACCACTAGGGGGATGAGTCAGCCTAATCCTTATAGGTTCGTGGCGTTGTTACATCAATCTCACAACGGGATGGTTACCGTCATTTGCCCCAGTAGAGCACAGAGTATGGTTTCCAGCCTATAAACCTTATAAGAATTAAGACTAACTCATAGGAACGAAACTCACCTTAAAAAGTCAAGAATCAAGAAACAATGTATGACTATTCCTGAAGGCATACTCTTTGGCCACTGATGGAACTGTCCTGTTTTGCATCATTAACTCAAGAAATCTCAAAGTAATTCTCATTGACTAATGGCTAACTTGAACGATCGAAGAGACTTAAATTGACTACTATTGGCTGACTACCAGATATATGTCTGTACTTGCTAGCGGAGCTATAAGTTGAGTTTCAAAACTGTAGTCTATTATGGCTACGTCAACAATAAAAGCAGAATACGTAGCAGCTACTCAAGCTAATAAAGAAGCAATTTAGTTGAAAATGACATTGGAAGTACTCGGACATGAACATGAGAAATGTTATCTATTTTGTGACAGTCAAAGTGTTTTGCATCTTGCAAAGAATCCATCTTTTATTTAAGGATAAAACACATTCGAGTGCAATATCATTCTGTTTGTGAGAAACTTGAAGAAGGAACAATGAATATATATAAAATTCATACATAAGACAACTTAGTGGATTTATTAATTTAAAACATTAAGTATTGACAAGTTTATTTGGTGTCGATCATCTAGCGGTCTAACATAAATATAAGCGACATGCAATGACAAGAAAGAAAAAACAATGTGAAGATACGATTGATACAATCAAATCTTCACATAAGAGAAAAAATGTATATTTATTATCGTAATTTTTAAAGAGTAATATATTTGTTATCTTCTTAATTATTAGAAAAAAAATTGTAAATTTTTATTTTATTTATAGTGAATTCATCTATTTTTATTTGTGGTTTTTTATCCTAATTTATTTTGAGGGTTTTCCAAGTAAATTTTGAGTATTTCATTTTTATTTTTAATTTTTTTAAATTATTAGTTGCGACCATATTTTATTTGGTCATAATTTTTCTAATAAAAAAGTGACATTAGTTTCATTTTTTTAAATTATTAAGAATAAATTTAATTATTTAAAAAATAATAGTATAATGCTCAAATTACCAAAATAAAAGTACATAGACCAAATAAAAGAGAAATTGAAATGACAGATTTTACCAAAAATAAATCCTATAATTTTAATTTGATACCAAACGAATTTCTTTCTTTCTTCTTTTTTTTTTCTTAATTTTGAATTAAATTTAAATTTATTTTTTTCAATTGGTTTTCGCATTTAATAAGAAATTACTTAGTGAGATAATATAACATTAGTTTATTTTTTAAAAAATTGTTAAAAAAATATTTAATTATAATAAAAAATAATATAAAAAAGCACAAATCATAATAAAAGTACAAGAGTCAAATTGAGAAAAATCGAGAATAAAAAAAGCTAAATGATAGATTTTACCAAAGATAAATCTTATAGCTTTCTACTCACTAGAATATCAATCGATTTTTTTCTTTTTTTTTTCATTTTTTTAATTTTGAATTGGAATTAGATTTTTTTTAATTGGTTTTCGGAACAAATCAAAAAATAAAAAAGGAGTTCGATGGGATTTAGAGTATAGTTTTAGATTACATTGATTATTATTAATAATGATTTGATGTTTGTTCTTTTTGTTTTCGAACACAGATGTTAGTTGGATATATAAAACAAAGATGAATGATCCCTATGTTTTTTATTTTTAGATATTTTGTAATATTTATTTTTTAATTAGCCAGTAAAAAAAGATAATAATTTTTTTTCATAATTTTTAAAATTTTTTTCTCTCTTACCGATGAATAAAAAATATAAATAAAAAAATATTAAAAAAAAGAGAATATGCACAACATTTCTCTGAAACAAATGTAAAAGGAAATAATTAATGAGCATTAAGTTATTTTACCTAACCACTATATGGATGGACCATTATTCCCTTTCCTTTTCCATTTTTTTAGAGATTTTCTGTTCTTTATTCCTTAAAATTAACTCAAACCGTGAATGCTGATTATTTATTTTTATTTTAATGATTATTACATGATTTATTTATCTATAAATATTATTTTTAACTGTAAAATTACAAATCTAATAATTCTAATTAATTTTATAATAATTATGACAATTAAATATTAAAATATTTAATATTATTTAATACTATTTTAATACTAAAGATTATATTAGTTACCTAAAATATCACCTTCTATGTATATTTTTTAATAATGTTGAAGGGAATTACGTCCCCTTCCAAAGAATTTTTGAAATTAATTTTTTTTTTAAAATCTCGCTAAACAAAACAACATTATCTATAGGATGATCAAACATTAAAAATACATAAAAAGTATTTTTTATAATTTTAAAATATATTATATATATGTATATTATGGCTCTTATGAAGCCTCCACCTTTGTCCAACTTATTTATATTTTCACTATGCACCCAGTAATTTACTTGAATAACATTTATATCCATTTCAAATTAGACATTTTCCCATAAAATCTTATGATTTTCTTCTCTTTTTTTTCATATTAGTTAAAATTTAAAAACAGTTTTTAATTTTTAAAAAAATTAAAAATCGAAAAATGATATTTCCATATTAAAAAAAATGACATTTTATCAACGTGTGGTAATTGGACCTGGACGTACAAAGTACAAATGCATAAGTTTTATCAACATGTCGGCCACTTGGTCCTGGAGGCTGGACAAAATTTCTTAATTTCGTCCTTCACGTTACCAAACACTCTGACATTTCAAATATAGACAAAATGATTATACAATATTAGAAAAACAAATTTACGAGACCTTATGTTTGAGAAAAAAAATAAAAACAATATTTTTCTTCATTTTATGTTATATTTGTCAATTTTTTATGAGAGAAAATATGAAAAATAAATTTTATCTATTTTTATTGTGTTTTAAATTGAAATAATACAAGTAAAATGAAAAAAATAAGACTTATATTTTATTTAGATAATTTTATTGTCAGAAAAAAATTATATTATTACATAATTACTATTTTGTATATCATTTTATAAAATAATAAATATTTTATTATAATAATTAATAATAAAAAGTAATTTTATTAGTAATATTGAAATTTTTTTTATCAGATTTTCTCTTTAAAATGGAAAAATTGTGAGGAGCGAAAAATAAATATTATTTTATCTTCCTATTTTATTTTTGTTCATTTCCAAATAGAATAAAATAAAAATATTTTCTTATTTTATTTTTAAAATAAAAATAAAAGTTATTCAATCTCTTTAAAGAATAAAAATAAAAGTTATTTTCCAATCACTTTACTTTCTTTCCAAATAAGGTAAAATAATTATTTTATTATTTTTATTTTACTTTTCTACATATTTTAAGTACATGTTATACGAGAAGGGGACATTTTATAAATTTATGATTGTTGGGAATGTAATACCTAAGATTTTTGTGGTGGCTAAGGCTCTCTGTAATGAATGGGACATTTGATCAGATTCGGAATCTAATGTCTAAGATATTGTGCTGGCTTATCTCTTACCCTTTGTTTGCAACTTTCCTTCGACGGAAGAAAAATTTAAGAAAATTATTTATTTTTTTATTTTTCTTCATCGTGTTTGAATTGAAGCAAAATAATAATAATAAAAATAAATTCCTGTCCGAATTGTAAAATCTTTAAATCGAAACATACTAAAATAAGTTCCGATTTAATTCTAGCATTGAATTTTTTTTAAAGCGCTGAATTTTTGCCATTTTGAAATTTCTTATTTTAAAGTGGCAAAACCTCGAGATATTTGGATTGAAGTAAAATAAGAAAAGAGATAAAAAATAATATTATACTTTTATTATTTTACTTTTCAATTTATAAAATAATAAATATTTTATTATAAAAAAATAATGAATTTTGTTTGAACTTATCATGTTATCAAACTAACAATATATAAATGATAAAGAGACAATGAAATCAATTTTTGTATTAAAAAGGAGATAATGAAATCAATTTTTGTATTAAAAAATAAAAACTAAAAGGATTTATTTTCATATTAAAATTCTGAAGTAATGTTGTTGCTTATTACGGAATTCAATCATAATAAGTGAAAAAGACCATAAATATCCAGTGAAGCATTTGACTTCTGAAGCTTCATTACAGTTACTAAGGTTAAAAGTGGTGTAATATTTAGAAAGTGAATCATGGGTAAACCGAAGGATTAGAACTGTCATAGGATAAACAGGTAATTTTATTTTGAACAGTAAAATTTTTTCTCACAATCTCTTTCGTTTTCTCTCTAGTTTTGTGAGAAAATTAAGAAAGAAAATTTTCCTCCTCCTTCATATTTTTTCTTTCTATCCAAACAAAGTAGAGTTAAAATCTCCTCCACCTCCATATTTTCCCTTCTCCCAAACAAAGGTTAAGGAGTTAGTAGGTACCTTTCATTATTACGTCCTCCATTTGGGGTTACGGTCCACCCTTTCAGGACCATATAGCAAATTTTTGGATTAATTTTTTTTTTTTTACTTTACTCAGATGACCATAATCAGTATTAGTTTAATCAGTTCAACTCTAAATTAATATAATTAAGTTGGATTAATTAATTTTTATTTAATCAATTAAAATTCAGTTTAATGAGTTTAATTTTAATTAATTAATTGAACTTTATTTTAATCAAATCTAATTAAATTCAATTAAAAAAAATTTATATTTAGTTAATTAAGATTCAATTAAGTGAATCGATTTAAATTCAAATAAATAATTGAAGTTCAAATAGGTAATTTCAATCAAATCAATTTAAGTTGAGTTTTAAAAAAATTGAACATCTAATTTAATTAATTAGGCACAAATTAAGTTATATTAATTAATTAAATCTAAATCCAATCAATTTAACTGCTATTAATCTTTTAATTCTAATTTAATCAATTAAATTCTAATTTAATCCAATTAAATTCCAATCAATCAATTTTTATTTAACCAATTAAAGCTCAATAAATCAATTAAACTATAATGTAATTAATTAAAAATTTAAATTCAATGATCCTATATATTTGATTGTGATGTCTAGATCCGTTCCATCCCAAAAATACGTCTGGAGACAACTAGAAAGCATGATCCAAACTCTAAACTGACCCGGAAATAACCCAATTTAATCAATTGCATTATTAACCTTCAATTTAATCAATTATAACTTGTATTAATCTATTTTAATCAATCAAATCTCAAATTAATATAATTAAGTTTAATTAACAATTTTTATTTATTTAATTGAAGGTTATGAATCCAAATTCAATCAATTGAATACTAAATTAATCCAATTAAATTTAATTAATTAATTTTTATGTAATCAATTGCACCCGTCAATTAAGCCTCATTTTAATCATCCTAATGTCTGGATATTGTGCTGGGTTAGGGAGGAGTAGGTACCTTTCATTATTACTTTTTCCATTTATGGTTACGGTCCACCCTTTCAGGATCATAATAGCAAATTTTTGCATTAAAAAAATTATGGCCCATATTCAGTATTTGAATCTTAATGATTGATGTTGGTTATCTTATTAAAATAAAAATGTATGATAGTTTTGGATGAGATGATTAAGGGTCTCGTCTAGGTTAATTAGAAGTTTTGTATTCGAATTCTGAATATGTAACTAATTTTTATGAGGGAGTATTTTGCCATCTTTGAGATTCACATCCAATAGAAATATTATTAGTTTCAACTTGTTAATTAGCTGAAAATACCTCTAGTTTTAAATGAAAAAAAAAAATTAGATGGATCTTATTGTGGAGGAAAAAAAATACCCTTTTTCTTTCTAAAATATATTATATGAACTCTAATCAATTCAATTATAAATTAGTCTAATTAAATTTATTTTATTTGATTAATTGAATTAATTAATTGAACTCCAAAATTAATCAATTAAATCTAATTAAGTTCAATTAAAATTTTTTATGTAATTAATTCAATTTAAGTTCAATTGAATTGATTTAAATTCAGTTAATCAATTAAACTTCAATTTAATCAACTAAAGTTCAAATAAGTAATTTCAATCTAATTAGTTTAAGTTCAATTTTGAAAAATTCAACCTCCAATTTAATTAATATAACTGAATTCAAATTTTATCAATTTAAGTGTAATTAATTTTTTGATCCAAATTCAATCAATTGAATTTTAATTTAGTCCAATTAAGTTCAATCAATCAATTTTTATGTAACCAATTAAATTAAATTAGTCAATTAAACTCTAATTTAATTAATTAAAAATTTAAGTTTCAGTGACCCTATTTGATTGTCATGTCTAGATTTGACCTAATCTGAATCAATTGAACCAGAATCTAATTAATTTATCTCCATTAATCAATTAAATACCAAATTAATTCAATTATGTTCAAACAATTAATTATTATATAATCAATTAATAAATTAAAGTTTAATTAAGTCTCATTTTAATTTTTATTATTTCTAATTAAGTTTAATTAATTAATTAATTTCTATTATGTCAATTAAAATTCAATTAATCAATTGGATCCCAATTTTAGCAATTGAAGTTCAAATTAATAAACTATTTCAATTTAATCAATTTAAATTAAATTTTAAAAATTGAACATCCAATTTAATTAATTAGGCCCAAATTAAATTAAATTAATTAAAATTTGATCAATTTAAGTTCAAGCAAGCATGTTTGAACTTAAATTGGGATCAAGTGATCAATTGAACTTCAATTACTTAAATAGGAGTTCAATTGATCAATTGAATTTAAATCGATTAAGTTGAATTTGCTTAAATTAGATTGCTTTAATCAATTTAATTTAATTAATTAAAAATTTGGTTCATTTGCAGCCTGCAGAGTCAACTACTAACGATCAAAAACTTTATTTTCTAGAAATTCAGAATTTATGGAAACAACTAAAATTCAAAATTAAAGTACGAACACATTGAAATGCTGGTGTTTCAACTGTTGCCTCATATTCAGTAACCTAACATTCTTCACCAAATTTGATCAATTAAGATTTCACTAATTATGTATATAAATATATAAATGTGAATAACATCAATAATATTTTAATTTTTTTTCTTCTTCTTCTCAAGTTATTTAACAATCCAATTTTTTTTCTTTTTTATTTAATTTTATTTTTCTGCGCAAGAGGTTTGATAGCCTGGATTTACTTTGATACAAGTAAAAAACCATAAACCGATACTAATTAGAGACGTGATAGACGAGTAAAAAGCCGTACGAGGACTAAAACCCAAGCTAATTTGAGCAGCTGAAGTTTCCAACAAGTTGTGAGACATTGCTTTGCTTGGGGCCATAGTTAGCTGATCCATCTTAATGTCCTGACTGAAACATGATAAAATTTTGCAAGTAGGGTATGTCACACTTACGTACCTTTACATTAACATATGCCCATCAGCCCATGTGAGTTTGAGATGCTAGTACTGGATCATCAACCTCCTCCTAGCCTGAACCCCGCTACACCATAACAAGACAAATTCTCAACTGTTCCTTTTGTTTATCTATGCATTCCTCAAGTGCAAGGACTGCCTTCTAAGTAAACTATTGGATTTTCCATGATTTTGTAGGTGTTGTCTACTTTAGATAGACTTTGTTTTGTTGTGGGTTTTCCCCACCTTCTTTCATTAAAAAAAAAAAAAAAATAGAAGTGCAAGGACTGCCCAAAAAAAAAAAAAAGAAAGATTTACTGAAGATGAAGTAATAAATGGCTAAAAGGCCAGATGTAAAAGAACACAAAACATAACAAGTCTGATGGGTTTCTATTACAAATTGCTCTTCACAGCAAATTACAGTACAAATAATCATAACAAATTTGATCAAATCATTATGAAAATAATGATTGCTAATTAATAAAATAAATAGGACTTTCATTTACTATGTAAAACTGAATTTTTTTTTGTTAAGGTGTGTGTTGGTTGCAGAAGAAAAGAGGAAGGAAAAATGAAAGTGAAAAAAGGGATTCTTACTCTAACTCTGATAAGTTCATTGGGCTTTTTGTAGGATGTCGCTAGAAGCGAACTCAGTTTCTTTCTGTACTCTTCCTTCTTACGAATGCCTAATCCTATCTCCATCTCTATCATTACTAGTTTCCAACAAGCCAGAATTATCTATGCATTTGTTCTTGTATGGCTCAGCTTAATTTAAGCTATAAATTATTGAACACAAATGTGATGTAGCAGATTTGTGACTATAAATTTATCAGTAATGGAAGAATTACATTGCTCTCTTCCTGCAATCTTTTTTTCCTTATTTTCAGACTGCTACATGAGTTTCAAAATCCTACATGCTTCTTATTTGCCCTTTATTTGTACTACAGCTATTTTAGAAATCCTCCTCACCAACAAGAAACTTAAAGTTCAACATGGAAGATGAGTAACCTGATTACAGCTTGATTGCTTGCATCAAGAGAACTGCAAAATATTACTAAAAAAAAAAAAGCAAAAACAAACATTCTGCTGATTTAGTTATAAAATGAAAAATGGCGTTTTTTTGGGGTCTTGGTATATACTGAAACATGAAAATTTTGTAATATACCAGGTGGAGTCGTGACTAAATAGTGAACTCTCTCGATATCTGACTTGTTGATATGCTTCAAAATCTTTGTTAAGTCGGATCACTTCCTGAATCTAACTTTTAAATTTCATTTATTCGAGAAGAGATTCGAAGTTCAATACTGGGAAGGACTCAAAGTGGTGTGACATTAACCATGGCCTCAAGTATCTTCGATTCCAATTCACTTTCATCAACCCAAATGGAACTTTGACGGCGCAGCATTTCATTATTCTCTTTCTTCTTCTGTCCCCTCATTCTTTCTTTTGTCCTCCAATGTTCAAGCTTCTCGGCTCTTTCTTTCAACTGTGATGGCATTAAGTACGCTTGTCAGTGTACAAAAATTGATATATGGACATGCATGAATGATTATGACACATTGGTAAAATGGATCTTAAAAACAAGCATGTAAGCACAGAGTGAGAGAGAGAGAGATAGAACACTACATAATGAAGTAGATGTTTAAAACATTATGTGCATGTGTGTCTACAGAACTTTATATATTCAATTTAAACTATTGTTGCATTATGAATTTCCATGCCAATTAAAGGTTTAATCTAGCATTCCCTTTTCTGAGTACTCCGTTGTTAGGATCCTGATCCTGATCAATCATTCAATTCCTGATTTAGTCAATTTTGCTAGTCAGTTAGCAACTAAATATTAGTAATATATTATGTTACTATCTGTTCTTGTATCTATAAAAGGATGATCGGTGTATTGATTGGGATAGCTGCGGAATAATAACATAACTATTCTCTCTCTCTCTCTCTCTCTCTGTCTCTATTTCCTCTCTAAATTTCCTCCCTTTTCCTCTCTTTCTCACTTACAAAACATAAGTTAGGCTTGGTTCCCAACAATAGGTATTAAAGTGATCGATCTAAGGGTGTGCCATCAAAATCCAAATGATGGAGGATCAAATTCAGAGTTTGGAACAACTACTCCAAGCACTCAAAAAAAGTATTGATCAAAGCTTTGGAAATCTAAAGAAGCCGTTTCAACAAATTCCAGAGCATAACATCAAATTTTATCACAAGCTTCTCTAATTAATGTGCATAGCCCATATCCAAGAAGGGTATCTGCAAATGAATCTTTTTGTAGGAGATTGATCAAAATGAAGCTGATAAAAAGGAAATCAGTTATATTTTGCACCATCCTGGAGCCTCTGATTTTTGAAGACAATCAAGGGTGATACAATCTAGGATATAATTTCATGGGGAGCTAAACTTGCACATTTTTATTTTGTTAGGTCATAATACATGAGTTATAAAGGGTTAGTGGGGATGAGGGTAAATTTCCCTCACTGTCCCCCAACTTGTTGCTTATACACATTAATATCTATCATTTTTAATTTGTAACACAAAAGTACCCTAACTTTTATCGATGTAACAAGCAAATCCCTTTAACCTGTTATAGCAAGTTTACAGGATAGAATGCTGATTAGACACTAAATGAGACATTTTTCTTGTTATTAACAATAATAATAACAACAACAACAACATAACAATATATTTTCTTAATTTATTGTCAGCTTATAGAATTATCATCTATTCAGTTTTTCCGTTGGCTATTTCTAGAGTTCATGATCAATATTTTGATGTCTTATTGAATTTCTACAATTTTAAAAGTTCATATTATTCAGAAAAAAATAAGTAGATTCGTTGATTTTATTATTAAAGATCCCATTTTAAAATGCCTTAAGAACAAAAATATTTTTATTTCTCAAATTAAAATTTTCTTCTGCTAGTAGCCAATTTAATTATCCATTAATTATTCATATCAGGCACAAAATCTGTCTTGTTTTATTATTATTATTAAGGAAAAAAATTCATGATGACATCTAATATGTAAAACTTGTCATAGTAGATTAGAGGGACTTTTTTGTTACATTAATAAAAGTTAGAGGATTTTTGCATTACAAATTAAAGATTAGGGATATTAATGTGCATAAGAGACAAGTTGAGAGACAACGGGTAAAATTTACTCGTGGGGATGGTGGGGGCAAAACTTTCCATTTTTTTTGGGTTGTTTGGGGGTGGGGGAGGCGCGGTGGGGGGAAATAACGAAGACAATACAGGCATAAGCCCCCGCTTGCCCCATTATGCAACTGCCCATGGCTGTAACTATGAAATGAAAGTACCAATTCAATCCAATGAAGAATGGGTGCTTGCAAATGAAATTACTGTCTAAAGAGTGAAATTCAAGGAGATAATTGAGAATTTGTATCAATTTCAGAACCACTTGCATGTTTCGAAATTGCAAATCAAGATATGATTTATATTGAATCCAAAATTGATAATAAAACTTCTATGCCTAAGTTTGTCGAGACAGTATGAGCGGAGATGATGTGGTTGAAACTTGTTAGGATTCTATAGAGAACAGTCAGTTAGTTATAGATTAGTTAACTAATAATCAGTTACTGGTATTAGATGTTTGTTACAAATTATGATATGAAAGGAGCAACTTGTATGGGTCAAAGAGATACGATTCCAGAATTTAATATATGCTTTCCCACTCAACACACTTTCTCTCTCTCCACTTGTTCTCTAATTTCCTTCCATTTCTCTCACTTTCTCCTTTCCCACACAATGTTAGGCTTGGTACTGATGAGTGACACCAAAGCAGTTTCCATCCTAGGGATTGCTTCTAAATTCTCTCATTTCTACTTCTAATTCTTTCTCAAATTCTTTTATTGTATCTTTCTTCTATCTATTCTCCATTGTTTCCAGTCTTCCAATTTCTTCCTTCAACTCACCTTTATTTCTGTAATTCCTATCATCAAATATCAGTCTATAGTGGAGGATGAAGCCACTATATATTCAAGCATTAAGCTCACTCAAGATTAAGGAGCAACGTTTCCAAGCTTTCTGAAGACAGGTTCAACAAGCTTCTCAAGAACAATAGAGAATATTAATACAATCTGAGAAGAAAATTGGCAAATGAAAATAGAGATTTATTGTTGGATTGAAGAAAGAATCAAATAAAGAATGGATAAAATTACAGAATTGTTGGATAATCATATTCAAAAAGCGGTTCCTATTGTTCATCCGATAAGAAGAATTTAGAGAACAAGAACGATGATAAACATGAGTTTAAACAAGAGTTCTTAGAGCGTCTTAAGCAATTTGGTGTCTGGTGATAAAGGAATGTCCATGTACGGTGGTTCTTATGATTTATGAATTAAAACAAAATTAAATTAAAAAAAAAGATGTTATGAAGAGACTCCAATATATTTTTTCAAGTATTAACCGCAACTAAAAAGATTTATGTTCACAATAAGGAAAAATAATAATATGTCAAAAAAAAAAAAAGATTCAAATAATAATAAGCCAGAGGTGAAACTGGCAATAACCCCAGTTCTTTTCATCAGAAAAACATAAAAATGCTGTTAACTACAAACAATAGAGAGTTGTTGATTTCCAATGGGTTTTGAGAAGATGATGAAAAGCTTCAAAAGTTATGATTCTAAATTTGGAATTGACTGATATTTCACATTGAAATTTGCCACTCTCGACAACAAAATGCATCATAGAAGATCAACTACAAAGAAAATTACCTAAGTCCAATTTTCTCAGTGAAAATCTGAGGAAGCATTCTAGTATTAGTTGCAATCATTCAATTGCCCTGAAGTTATTTATATGGAAGGCTATAATTTCATAACAGGGCATAAAACGATTGGATCTTCCTGCAGAGAATGATAAGGTACGAACCCGAATCTAATACTTCAAATCCCTAACTTACCCAAGATTATTTTTGTTCTAATTTAAGTTTATGATATTGAGAAAGAGAATTCGATTATAGCACATACTAGCATTTGGCGAAACTCCTCTTCAGCAATCTTGCGTTCCTCAGCCCTAACTTTAGCAGCCTCAGCTTTTAATTTCTTGCGCTCCTCATTTGCAATCCTAATAGCCTCTTTCCTAGCTTCGTCTTTCCTCTGCTTCTCAAGGCGCATCAACTCCATTTCCTTTATGTACTCCTTGCGGACCTCCTTCACTTTCTTCCCATACTCCCTTCGCAGCAGTGCTAGTTTCGCCTCCGCCTCTTTTGGGTTCCTGGGTGCTTCCCAGCTCCCAATGAAGGAGTTTGGTTCCAAGAATTGATGGGTGTTTTTATGGCTGTTGTGATGGCTGCTGCTGGTTGTCGAAGACAAGAAGCGGCGCGTTGTCCGCGCTGCACAACGAGCTGTGGAGGCGGCGGCCATTATTGGTGCGGATTGCGGATTCTGGGGGTAGAAAGGGAGACTGGCTTATGAGAGAGTGGACAGAGGGGCCTTCGGTTTATTAGATGGGCTTCTAGAATAAAAGAGCCCACCTTTCAAACAAAAAACACAGGGAGAGCATCACACGCTCCCTAAACCCTCCCGCCTAAACTCTTAGCACCGGAATTCTTCATTTTCCGATAAACAGAAGAAGATGAGGAAAAGCTTCCTAACTACCCTTTTCTCTCATTATATCCCTTCTCTATCATGTCATACATTCAATTCCATCTCTTACCCTCGTTCCCCCAAGTTTTGCTTCCAAAATGTCCTCTTAACTATCTCCAAATTCATCTCTACCTCTTCCTCTGATAATCTTGAAGGATTGGTAGATCCGGAGGACCCTCTTCGTCTCGATAATTCTCGGGTTCAGTCTCTTTCCAGTGAAGAATTCTCTTTTATACGCGATTCCTTGTTATATCAAAATGATGGCCCGCAAAAGTTTGATACAGGTAAGTGCTCGAATGACGCTGTTTTAATTGCTAATGCGATTTTAACGAATGATGATGGGTTTGGGAGTAAGATCCAGAAATTGCTTAGGCAGTATAGAGAAAAATTGAGCGAATCTTTGGTGGTTGAGGTTTTGAATCAAATTAAGAACCCTGAATTGAGTATAAAATTTTTTATCTGGGCTGGTAGGCAAATTGGTTATAGTCACACTATGTCCGTGTACAATGCATTGTTAGAGATAATTGAAAGTAGTAGAGATAATAGTGATAAAGTACCTGAACAATTTTTGCGTGAAATTGGGAATGATGACAAGGAAGTGCTTCGCAGGTTGCTTAATGTTTTGATTCGTAAGTATTGCCAAAATGATTCCTGGAATGTAGCATTGGAAGAGTTAGGCAGGCTTAAGGATTTTGGTTACAAGCCCTCGAGATTAACTTATAATGCTTTAGTTCAAGTGTTTCTAAGGGCTGAAAGATTAGACACGGCTTATCTGGTCCACACAGAGATGTCAGGTTTGGGATATAGTATGGACGGGTTTACATTGGGTTGTTTTGCACACTCCCTTTGTAAAGCAGGGAAGTGGAGGGATGCATTGACATTAATCGAAAAACATGAAATTGTGCCTGATACAGTGCTTTATAACAAGATGATATCTGGGTTATGTGAAGCTTCACTTTTTGAAGAAGCTATGGATTTTCTGAATAGGATGCGGGCAAATTCTTGTATTCCTAATGTTTTGACGTACAGAATTTTGCTTTGTGGATGTTTGAGAAAGAGACAGCTGGGTAGGTGTAAAAGAATACTAAACATGATGATTACAGAAGGTTGTTATCCAACCCCTACGATATTTAATTCTCTTGTTCATGCTTACTGCATATCAGGAGATTACATTTATGCTTATAAGTTGCTCAAGAAAATGGTAAAATGTGGGTACCAACCAGGGTATGTGGTTTACAATATATTGATTGGTGGTATTTGCGGTGGTGAGGAGTTGCCAAGCAGGGATGTGTTTGAGTTGGCTGAGAAAGCATATGGTGAAATGCTTGAAGTTGGAGTTGTATTAAATAAGATCAATGTCAGCAATTTTGCACAATGCCTTTGTATCATTGGAAAATTTGAGAAGGCATATAATGTTATTCGTGAAATGATGAGAAAGGGCTTTATACCTGACACCAGTACATATTCTAAAGTCGTCGGTCATTTGTGTAATGCCTCAAAAGTGGAGAAGGCTTTTCAATTGTTTCAAGAAATGAAAAGGAATGGCATCACTCCTGATGTTTATACTTATACAATGTTACTTGATAGTTTTTGTAAGGTTGGTTTAATAGAACAGGCTCACAACTGGCTTGATGAGATGCAAAGGGATGGTTGTGCCCCAAATGTGGTGACTTATACCACGCTTATACATGCTTACCTGAAAGCAAAAAAGTTGTCAAATGCAAATGAGATTTTTGAGATTATGTTGTCCAAAGGTTGTGTTCCTAATATTGTAACATATACAGCTTTAATTGATGGTCATTGTAAAGCTGGAGATATTGAAAAAGCTTGCCAAATTTATGCAAGAATGAAGAATGATAACATGAAAATCCCTGATGTAGATATTTATTTCGGGGTTGTTGATAGTGAATCTAAAGAACCAAATGTTTTTACTTATGGAGCCTTGATAGATGGTTTGTGTAAAGCCCACAAAATCAAAGAGGCAAGGGACTTGCTAGAAGCTATGACCATGGAAGGTTGTGAGCCGAATCAGATAGTATATGATGCTCTTATAGATGGTTTTTGCAAAGTTGGAAAACTAGAGGAAGCGCAAGAAGTCTTCTCCAAGATGTTGAGCCATAGATATTCTCCAAATGTTTATACTTACAGCTCTTTGATTGACAAGCTGTTTAAGGATAAAAGGTTAGACCTTGCATTAAAAGTCTTGTCCAAAATGCTAGAAAACTCATGTGCTCCCAATGTTGTTACTTACACTGAGATGGTAGATGGTCTATGCAAAGTTGGGAAGACAGATGAAGCCTATAAACTTATGCTTATGATGGAGGAAAAAGGATGTAAGCCAAATGTAGTTACTTATACTGCAATGATTGATGGCTTTGGGAAAGCAGGCAGAGTTGACAGATGCCTTGAGCTGTTGCAGCAAATGGGTTCCAAGGGTTGTGCTCCAAATTTTATTACCTATAGAGTTTTAATAAATCATTGTTGTATGTTTGGTCTTTTAGATGAGGCGCTCAGACTTTTAGAAGAAATGAAAGAGATGTACTGGCCAAGGCATGCAGCAACCTATTGCAACGTGATTGAAGGTTTCAGCCGTGAATTCATAGCTTCTCTTGGCCTTATAGTTGAGATGAGTGAGGATGATTCACAGCCAATTTTCCCAGTTTATAAACTTCTGATTGACAATTTTATCAAGGCCGGAAGGTTGGAGATGGCCCTAGAGCTGCAGGAAGAGCTGTTGTCATCATCAACATTTTCAGCTGCCTACAAGAACACATATTGTTCTTTGATTGAGAGCCTTACACTTGCATGTAAGGTTGAAAAGGCTTTTAAGTTGTATGCAGACATGATTTTGAGAGGATTTGTTCCAGAGCTAAGCTTATTATTTTACCTCATCAAGGGGCTTCTTAGAGTTGGCAAGTGGGAAGAAGCACTACAACTATCTGATAGCATATGCCAGATGGTTTGTTTCTCTTTCTTTTCTTTCTTTAATAAAGATCATACCAAATTTATTTTCTTGATGAAAATAACATTGATATGTGAACAGATGGATGTTATCTATCTATATATGTTTCTATGTGTCTATGCAGATACATGGATACATATACGCACGCACACAGAGAGATGTAAAGATTCATGCTTTGCCCATGACAATACTTGTCACTAGATACAGGCACACACACAGATGTATGGATTTGTGCTTTGCTCATGCCCTAGTATTCTTGTCCATCACTTATTACTGATAATTGTGGATAAACATTTGAATGACTGTTTTGAGCAAATAGAGAATGCTGATAATCATCTTCAGAAATTCTTTATCCAAGGTGGAACAATTAACAATATGCTATCAGATAGTTTCTAACAATTTGCTATTAGGTGTCATATTGTTACCTGATTAGTACCATACTTCATATTAATCTGCACACTCTAAATGTTCCACACATTTTTAGTTAATCCTATCTCATGCTTGTATTAAATGGTCAAATATGGTTTCCTGGAACTATCCACCAATGATGACTGACAGTTCTGGGTAATAAATTTATTTGATAGACCCTTAATATCCTGTGAGCCTTTGCAACTTCCCATATACCCTATTTCCCTTACCAACCCATATATTTGGTTCATAAGAAGTTCTTATATCAGTTAAGCATACTGGTAATTTACATTAAAGGTTGATGGAAAGCTAACTGTTATTCATTTGAAATTTAACTCTGAGAAGACTGAACTGAATCCAACCAATTTCCATATAAAGTGTTTGATATATGTTTCAGTAGAAAGTTTATGGAATGGGTGCAGAATGGAGACCTCAAGCAAAGATATTTTAGTCTGGTTTTATCATTGGGAAAATTTTAGGAATTGGCTGTGGAATTTCTAGGATATGCTTAAAATTTCCAAATTTATAGTCAAACAGAATAACAGATACCAAAAAATTCTTGAAAAATATTATTTTGTGCATCGCTTAGGTTATCTGTAAATCAGTTTTATTTTCTGGAAATCTGAGACTGCTCAAACATTTGAGAATATATTAGATACTCGGGATGAATAGATTTTGCTTGGTTTATTGAAAGGATAGAAAGTTGTCATTTTAAGTGTTGGAACTGCCATAAATGTTAATTGTATCCAGCATTCATCTTTGCCTTGTTGAAGCATTTATAATGTGAAATAACTTATTTTATATTTTATGCAATATGTCCATTTGAACAGGATATCCACTGGGTTTATGAAGAGCAAACAGCTGACAGAATTTAGTTTTTGCTGCACATCTTATCTCAATTTAGGCAATCCAGTGGTTAATGGTGCATTATTTTATCCACTGAGTACAAGATTCCATTGGAAAAAGAATTCTGCATCTGTGCTCTTTATTGAGGTTGACTAAGAATGTTATTCAATTTGACTGCTCGATGTGCTTTTCAAGTTCTCCTGCGGGAATATGACTGACCTTGTGTTTTTGATTTGGGGTAAGTGATTTTTATTATTTTAAATTATTTCTGAATAGGAATTTTTTTGCTAGTATTTTGGGCATGGTACTTTAATATGATTCTCGTATTTTTGGATTCATTTTTTTTAGTTTTATTATCTATGGTATATTTTGCACATTAACCTAATTTTGTCTCTTTTTTTTTTAAATTTTATTTCATTGAAGTTTTGATGAATGTAGAGGAAATTATATTAATTCTGAAAACATATTTGTGCATTTTCTCCTTATGTTTTGTCAATTTAATTCAAAATGTTCCAAAACAAATTATGATTGGCTGGGATTATATCCTAGGACTGTTTTCCATGTGTTATTTTGCTTTGTGTTTGCCTTGCATTCTTTTATCTTCGCTGTACAAGTCGCATGGTAATATACAATGGAACACCATTTTAGAAGTGACAAAAGTATCCCTTGAGCTTTTTTGGCTGTCACTTGTTTTAGAACTTATGTTAATTTGAAAGTGGGGCTTAAAGAGATTAGTCATGGCGATGGGAAGTATAAGCTTTTGGTTTTGTTGCAACACTTGAACATCCAAATGTGATCTTGGACTTCGTTAGTATTTGGAACAATGATTATTGAATATGGTTCTTCTGCTAGCTTACTCTGGTCTATTAGTTCTTTTATGTATCAAATGTGCAAGTTTTAGACTTTTTCTCATCATAAAAACCACCAAGTTCATATAAAAAATTTTATTGTGTTTGATGTCATATGCTTGAAATCTATTTACACAGGCTGCAAATTTTTCACATCTGCAAATTCTGAAGAATGAAATCCCACATTGGTGGAATAAAAGGAAAATGGGTAGTTTATAACCAAATTAGGCAAATATCCAAAATGGCTCAAGCCATTTTGGAAACAAGTCTTCCCATGCATGCCCAAATTTCAGTTTGATCCGCAATCTCCCTATCCAAATTTGGATTGGGCTCATTTCCTAACTACAATGATATTAGAGTTTGGTTCATAAAAACCTAGATTTGTTTTTGTTTGAACCGTAGAACAGGGCTGCCTCACCTTGACTACCATCTTAGAGTAGTTTTTTATTCTCACTGCTGACACAAGGAGGAGCACCACCTAAAGTTGAGTCAGTCCCTAAAATCTGGTCATTGGAAAGGAAATGCGTGATCCTTATGCGCAGTCTTTGTTCCTGCACTGATGCATGGATGCACGTTTGACGGCGAAATCATCTCCGGTCATTTTTCCAGCATTGCCTTACCTTCCACAAAATTTTTCTGGGCTTCATGGTTAATATTGAAGTCATTTGGAGGGGCTTTTTTGGTCTGCTAGTGTTTGGTAATCTCTGCATTTGTTTTTCTATTCTATTCTACTGGAATTTTTCTGCTATTTTGATTTCTTGGAAATTCTGTGATTAGATTATGACTGAAAACAATAAAATAGAGACAATTTCTGGAACATCTATAATGGATAATAATGTTCACAATTCAACAAGTGAGTTGCAAACTATCCAAGCAATGTACTTGTTGAATGAGAAGAAATATTTGAAATTGTCTCAACTAGTTCAGACTTTTCTCAAAGGAAAAGGGATGTTAATCCACCTATTAGGTACTAGTCCAAAATCAGGAGGATCAAAATTTGATGTATGGGATGAGGAAGACTATTATAATACAGTGGCTATGGAATTCTATGTTACGTGAAATCAACGATACTTGGATGTAGGGCTGTAATTGAATCGAGCCGAGCCGAGCCAAATACTGATGAGCTCAGGCTCGGTTGGTTTAAATCCGGCACAAGCTCGAGCTCGATTCGATCTTTTATATTTGAGTTCAAGCTCAACTCGTTTCAAATTATTAAACTCGCAAGCGGTTAGAGTTCAGTTCGTAAATAACTCATTTATTATGTTTAATGAACTTAGTTCGAGTTCAACTCATTAACTAATAATGACACAAACTCGAGTTCGAGCTCGATAACAAAATATAATATAAACGAGTCTTAAATGAATATATTCGTGAACTCTTAAATGAACATGTTCATAAGCTAACAAACCAAACAATATTAAACATGAGCTTAAGCTCGGATTTGAGTTTGAGTTCGACTCATTAAGATTAACAAACGATCTCGAACAAGTTTTTTTTCTAAACCAAAATCCGAATAGCTCATGAACGGCTTGAGTTGTTTACAACCCTATTTGCATATTTCTTGGAACAACCAAGGACATATGGGAAAATGTTAAACAAACTTATTCAAAGGTTCATGATGCTGCTCAAATTTAGGAGATTAAAACAAAAATATGGAATGCCAAACAAGGAAGTTGTTCTATCGCAGAATATTCCAACTTTCTAAAGGGTCTATGGCAAGAAATGGACCATTAACAGTGCATTCAAATGAGGTATAGTGAAGATGCTGTAAATCTTAAAAGATTTGTTGAAAAGGACAAAATGTGACTTCCTAACTGGCTTAAATGTGGAATTTGATGTAGTACAAGTACAAATCCTTGGAAAAGAGGAATTCCCTTCATTAAATGAAGCAATTGCAATTGTACTGGTTGAAGAAGGTAGGAGAGGGGTTATGCTTGAAACACCATATGTAGAAAGTTCGACTCTACTATCCAAAACAACCAAAAATTCTAACATGGAACAACGTACTGGTGTGGGCAATGGACAGGTAGATGTCTCAAAAACTGCCAAAGACTTTGTATGGTATACTTTTTGCAAAAGCCTCGACATACTAGAGAAAAGTGTTAGAAGCTTCATGGTAAGCCACATAATTTGAAAGGGGGGCAATCAAAAGGAAAAGTACAAGCCCATGTTGCTACTTCTAATATGGAGAGTTCTAGTTCTCATGATAGTTTTAACAGTGAAGAAGTAGAGAAGCTCAAGGGGTTACTGGAAACCTGATAAAAACAAAAACCACAACCTTCAATAGGTGCTAATGCATTAGTATTCTTAGGTATTTCTTCTCATTGCAATCCTATTTCTTTCTCCAGTTTTTCTAATGCTTTAGATATTATGTTTCCCAACTCTTAGGTGATTGACTTCGGAGCTATTGATCATATGACCAACTCACATAAATTTACTTCATATACCCCTTGCCCAAGAAATAGAAAAATAACCACAACTGCTAAATCAGTTACAACTATCGTTGCTCAAGGATATGTTTCTTTGAATGAATATATCCTTTTGAAAAATGTTCATGTTCCAAAATTATGCACCAACCTTATTTACATTTATAAGCTAACAACTGATTCTAATTGCAACATATCTTTCTTTCCTTCTTACTATGTTTTTTTAGGAAAAGAGTAAAAGAGGATGATTGGACATGCTGAGGAAAGGAATGACCTTTACTATCTTGAAGAACCAAATGGATAAAATGGTGTTTAGGGTTCATCATTTGTTGCCTTCCTTTTTGATATGTTAGAATCTAGAAAAAATAAAGTTTTGCTTCAACACCATCGTTTAGGACAACCTTCTTTTAGTATTTTGAAAGTTATGTTTCATTCTCTTTTTAAAAGAGTAGCTATTGAACAATTTCATTGTGATGCATATGAATTGGGTAAGCACAAATGTGCTTTTTTTCCAATAAGCAATAATAGAACTTTGACTCCTTTTACTCTTATTGATAATGATGTTTGGGGACCATTTATTGTTGCTAATTTATCAAGGGAAAAAATGGATTGTGGTTAGGCCAGTAGGATTTGAGGGGGAGTGTTGAAGAATGAAATTCCACATTAGTGGAATAAAAGGAGAACGGTAGTTTGCAAACCAAAATGGCCCAAGCCATTTTGGAAATAAGTCTGAACTTGGATTGGGCCCATCTCTTGACAATAGTGGTATCAAAGCTCATTGGTCACGGCCTGTAAATACTTGATGGGTTGGGTTGAAAAAATTACAAACCAAAGACTTATTTGAAGACTCGTGGCCTCTGAGGTTCAAAGGACACAAGCTCAGAGTGAAATGATAAACAAGTCTCAACTGGGTCAGATTAGTTGGACTTGAGGAAGAGTGTTGAAAAATGAAATCTTACATCGGTGGAATAATAGGAGAATGGACAGTTTATAACCAAATGAGACAAATATCCAAAATGGCCTGAGTCATTTTGGAAACAAGTCCTCCAATGCATGTCCAAATTTCAGTTTGGTCCTCACAATCCCAATCCAAATTTGGACTGGGCTCATCTCTTAACAACAAATGATAATAGGAGATTACAACCTTCAGTTTTCCCCCTTAATGATGTTTTGAATAACATGTAAAGAAAGTCCAATATTGCTTACATTCTTCAGGTTGCAAACTTTGATACATTGCAATGAACCATACTATCTTGATATAAAGTAAATATAAGAGACATGCAAGGCCAAGTGCAGCTTCTGTCAGAATGAGGTCTTTTGCCTATCAGGCATCAGATAATATTCCCTTTGATTTTATTTGAGATGCTCCGTATGCTTGGTGAATTGGACTAATCATGGTACTTCTATTTAAGTCTTTAAATTTAGTGAATGCTTGTCATCATATCATATAACCTGCACTAGTTTTTGAAGTGCGTTTGCTTCCAAAATGATAAAAGAAACACTTACTGCAGAATTTATCTTTACAATTGTTCCAAAATGATGAATAGTTCTGCATGAATCATATTCTTTTTCTACTCTTTTGTAGCCATTTCATATTTTTCTAAATTGCCATCAATTAAACTTTTTGTTTTATCCTTTTAGATTTGTTTTGGCTTTTCTTATAATATGATAAGCCAGGCAGACTTTAATTGATAGATATTGATATTGTGTTTAATCCTGGTTGCTATTTATGCAAAACTTAGGGTTGTGAGAGACAAGCACAATGCTAGACTTGGGACAAGAGCAAACCATTTTGGAAGATTTGCGAGCGACCACTAAAACAAAGATGTTGCATAAAGGGTAGAGATCGCTGTGTGGAGGAAACCTCACTAATAATTTTCAGTGCATCAAAAAGTCAATGAAAAGGAGGTCTCCCTCGTTTTCTACTGAATCGATGTGGTATGGTGAGTTTGCTTATTCTCTCATCCAATTGGGCCTAAGTTAGGTCATAATTTATAATGTCTATTTGATGAAACATAATTCTAAATTGGAAATCATACAAGGAAATATAATATGTTGTTATCATCCTAGAAATTTCTCCTGAAAATGCCATCTTGTTGACATTTTTCTCTCATTTCACTGGGGTAGCCCTCTGCATCTTCAACATCTTCTCATTGATTAGAAATTATGGAAGTCCAACTTTTTTTTGTCGTTTAGCCTCAACCTCCCTAAAAAGGCTGCCAGCTAAACTAATCTAGCTGGTTACCACCTTTTGAAACTAGACGGATGCTGTGGGGGCTTCCTAAAATAGCCATGTGCGTAATGCTACTTGTTCAACTTGTTGCAAGATACTGATCCCTTATGAAGAAAATCTCATATTGAAAAAGTTACAACTCAGCAAAGTGTCTTAATGTTAACATTAAACACACTGCTTGTTTCCTTTATTTCTCCATTTCTTTTCTTTCATTAGATTGGATGGTGCACAAATGTTCTTCCCATAATGTGTAATTGACAGAAAGTTTAAGATTTAATGCTTTTTGATAAATTTGGAGTCAGAGTGAAAATTTTCCCCTCAATTCCTCCAAGTATGAAATGTTTTATTTAGAGTAGGAGGTCAAATAGCTATGTGGGACTAGCTTATTTTATGTAAATGTTAACAATGACTTCGTCAAATATGCTTCCTGTGCCAGAATTGCTACACTACATAAAGGTAAATGGAATTAAGTCTGTCAGAATAATGTCAACACTACAATATATTGATATCTTTTGTTAAAAAAAAAAATAATCATAATAAAAAAGTAATTGCAAAAGTTTTGGTTCTCCTTATTGAACTCTAGTTGTATAGTTGAGAGAGTCCTAGGATAACATTAATTGTTTCATTGCCATTTTGCTCTTGATGCTTCGACAGGTATACATGGATCATGGATGGAAATTGGCGACATCCCTCTTCCAATAATGGGGCATCCATCGCATACCTGAAGGCGCTCTTGGAAAATGACCAATAAGGTTGAATATGGTCTTCAAGGATTAGAGATATAAAGCAATAACAGTTGCTGCAGCAGTGGAGAGTCTGGAGACTGTTGTTTATGGAGAAGAAGAATTGTTTATGACGGAACCATACCTCTGTCTCTCGTTGAAGGTAAATTATTGAAATATGGTACCAACATTGGCCGTTTTTCTCCAATATGGATTGAGAATCCAGGTTGGGTAACCTTTTTATGAGAAGGTAGACCAACACTGTTGTGTGAAATGGTGAGTATGCAGCCTTTCTAAGAACTTGCATGAACTGTAGCAGGTGTTGCCTTCATGTTCTCCCCAATTGTTGTTGTGATCTGGGTCCTTTCTGCAATTGTTCTGTTTTTTCTTCATAGGTTATATTATTATGATAAGTGATGGAAGTGAATATTTATTTAGAAATCCATTGATGTTGATAATTTTCTCCCCTTCATGTCTCTGTGCAGTGGATAGTTAAGCCCTTTTCCTTGTTTTGCTTGATTTGAAATATTTACTGAAATTGCATGGAAGCATTCGTTCAACCTATGTATTATTTATTTATAATTATCATTTTCATATTTAGCCACTTTGCTTTTTTTCTTCTTTACTTTAGAAGTCATTAGGAAAAAAAAAATAAACAGAAAGGGAGAAATCAGATCATAGGGACAACTTAAAATTCAAATTTGAGACTTTACTTATATTCATTTTTATTTTTAATTAAATTCAAACTTCCTAAAGGCCACAGTTTTTTTTTTGTCCAAAATGTTTAAATGGCTCAAAGAAATAAAAATATTATTATAGGAGTAAAATTTTTTACCAAACCACAGAGCCCCAAAATTTTAATGCCAAAAAATTTAATTGATTGTTATAATATGATCTAAGGATTAATATAAATAGCTGCAAGGCTATTGAATCTCAAGCTCAATTGTTAAAAGAAAAAAAAAACCCCAAAGCTCCGCAATTTAGAATTGTTGTTAGTTGTTAAAATAAATATATTTATAATTTTTTTGATTTAATTGATTTATTTTTTAAATTTTATTATAAACTATTTATTTCTAAATTTACTTATACGAAAAATATTTATTTATTTATTTATTTATTAAAAATAATTAAAAATAAATTTTTTAAATACTATGCCAAATATAACCTTAAAAATTTAATTTTTTCAGGTAAATGTAATAAGAGAAATCTCATTGAATTTTATTTTTATATAATTTTGAAGAATTTAATTGATATAATTGGAATGATAAATTTTATTGTATAAATTTAAATGTAATTTTAAATTAATAAAGATAAAATAAATTTGAAATAAAGTTATTAAATATAGATATATAAATAAATAGAGTGAATTAAAGTTTGATACATATGACAAAATGAGAATAATTTTTTTTTTTTTAATTTGGGTTTCTTCTGGTGGGACGGCAAAACAAACTGCAGCGCAACAATAATTGTATTTTTATGAGATGACTTGTATTATTTAGCTTTTTAAATTGGCAAATTATTATTATTATTATTAGCAGCGGCAGAAATTTTTCTTTTTCTTTTTTCTTTATTTGAAATTAGAAAGTTTATATGTTGCTTATATTATCTGAAAAAAGAAAAAAAGAATGATAAATATGACAAACGGCACTCAAGCTTTGAAATAAATAAATAAAATGAAGCTGTCTGACGTTGGACGCTATCCATGAGTTATTTATGCTTTTCATCTCTGAATTTTACTTTTCATTTTCTTTTGTTATAATAATCACTCTCTTCTTCTCTTTTCCTTTTCTTTCTTCAAATCTCAATCAATACTTGCACCTCCTCCATACCCATCACTCAGTCCTTTCTCTTCATATGGTACTTCAATTCCATCTCCCTCTTTGCCCTTTTCTTTTTTCTTTTTTTAGAATTCTTGATTCCAATTTGATAGAAAATTATTTAATTTTTTTTTTCTTTGAAAAAAACAGGCAATTGTCGAACAACCCAAAAAGCTGAAGCTGTATTCGTACTGGAGAAGCTCTTGTTCCTTCCGCGTCAGGATTGCTCTCCACTTGAAAGGTTCTTTCCCTTTTTTTTCTTTTTTTAATATATAATTTTTATATAAATTTCAAAAATTTTAGGATAACAATAAGATGAGTTTCAATTTCATTTTGTAGGCCTTGATTATGAGTATATAGCTGTTAACCTTGTCAAAGGGGAGCAATTCTCTCCTGGTCAGACCTTTTTACTGCTTCTGCTACTGCTACTAATTAATTTTTAACCCAATTTCAAATATTTATTCTTTTTGTTTTTTAATAAAAAACTGTTTGATGTGCATAGAATTTTCCAAGCTTAATCCTATTGGCTATGTGCCGGTGCTGGAGGATGGAGATATTGTCATTTCCGACTCTTTTGCTATTTTGATGGTCAGTTTAATTTTCTTTTTTTAGTTCACTTACTTTTAACTTTAGTTTAGTTCTCAATTTTTTTTTATATGATGAGTTTGACAGTATTTGGAAGAGAAGTATCCTCAGCATCCGTTGTTGCCTACTGATCTTCGGAAAAGAGCCATCAATTATCAGGTTATATTCTATTTCTACCCAAATTTCAAGTTGTGTATGACCTGTTTCCTTGTGTTCCAGCTTTACTTTTCTAATTTAACTGTTTTCCTTCTCATGGTTTATTTGTCCTTGCCTTTGCTTCCTTCGGGTTTTGTTTCTTGCAGTTATGTGATTTTTATTAATTTAATCACTAATCAATTGTTTTTAAATTACTAATGTATAGGCTGCCAACATTGTTTCCTCAAGCATTCAGCCCCTTCAGAATCTAGCTGTGCTTGTGAGTATCTGTGATTATTGCTTTAAAGTATCATATTAGAACTCATATTATCTGTTTCTTTGGGGTTGTGTTGCTTGAACTTTTTAGAATTTATATTATCTGTGTTTTCCCCTTTATCTTTTCATTTCTTTTTTTTTTGTTGCAGCAATTTATAGAGGAAAAAGTCGGTCCGGATGAGAAAATTCCGTGGGCTCAGTACCATATTACGAAAGGCTTTGCAGGTAAGATCTATTTCAAGCATTTAAATGTAACTCTAAAGAATTGCTGTAATAATATAAACAGTTCAGTTGTTGATTATGAAAATCATTCCTTATGAGAGAAGAAAAATTGCCTTCTAATTAAAAGGCTAAAGGCCGCCGTAGGTTGTTGAAGTTGATTACTCCTTGCTATCCTGCAAAGCTTCATTTTTGTTCCCAATTATAGATGCTGTTATTTAAGGTTAACAGTGAATCCCTAGGTTTTAGTAATCACGACTAGATCGGGACACAATTTTATACTTTGTGCCTATATTCTTTTCTTTTCTTTTTGATATCTGACAACAATAAATCCAAATAGACTTTTTATCGGATACAAGTCAATCAATAAGCTCCATTGGAATTCAGTTTTCTTTTTACTTTTTGTATCAAATTCAGCCGTGGATGACTTTTGCTGTTAAAATATAACTGTTTTATCCTCTTTATTTATTTTTGGCTTCATCACTATTTACATCTGTCTCAGCGCTTGAGAAGCTGCTTATAGGGCATGCTGGAAGATTTGCAACTGGAGATGAAGTTTTCCTGGTTTTTCCTTCATATGCCTCTATCTTTCTGATATGACCTACACAAATTCAAAAATATCACTTCCACGATAGAACAGCAGCATAATTATGTTATGATATGACTATTTAGTTTAATGTATGCTACCTTGCAGGCAGATTTATTTCTAGCACCGCAAATTTTTGCAGCGAAAAGTAGGTTCTCTGTTGACATGGTAGTATTCACTGCCCAATTTTATCAAATGGTCACATCTGTTTCTGACTGTATTCAAACTCAGCCTATATCTGTGCTCAATAATTTATGGATTATTTCATCTACGGTGCATGAATTATTAGAAGTGGGAAAGGAAAGTAAATCCTATGTATGAAAAACTGGAAGGCCATTTGTTTGTAAATATAAGCATACCTTATTTGTTGTTCAACAGTTACATGCGTATAAAGGATCTATCTAGTTATTTTCTGAGTTCTATTTTTTGATCTATAATGTAATAATTTCTTCTTTAATTATTTGGGCAGACTCAGTTCCCTCTTCTACTGAGGTTGCATGAGACATACAATCAGCTGCCAGCATTCCAGACTGCTATGCCAGACAAGCAGCCGGATGCCCCTTCATCCAGCACCAATTGAATTGATCAAATATTCTGAAGTTAAAAGGTACAAGTGAACATAGTATGACTATAATGATTTAATACATATTCGCTCAAGTACAGTTTTTGATGCTTCATGAGGTAGTTTTCATTTTTTTCTTCATGATGAATGTGCGTGCTGAAACAAATTCATAATAAAGTCTGAGGGAATAGATGATTTTGGTTACATTTGCCCATTAATGTCCTGTAGTTCTTAGTGTGGGTAGTCTAAAATTAATTTTCAAGGTTGTCAATGGTAATTTCAGTCATTTTATTCAAAAACATATATTATTTTCGTTCAGTAATAATAGTTGAAATTGCTCATTTGTCATATATATTCTGTTTGAGCCATTAAATTGAAAATGTTTGCTGTTGAAGTGAAATTTCATCTTTGATTCATTTTCAGATTCAGGCAAATCTCAAACTTGCAAACTTATAGCATAAAGTACTACTTGGTGGAGCATCAAAATATAGGTATCAAGCAGCTATTTGATGGTGGCAATAATGAGAGGTTACGAATCCTGTAATTATCTTAGCACATGTGTTAGGGATGATGATGATGATGCATGTAGAAAACATGAAGTTATCTAATAAATAGTCTGTCTCAATTATTTCATCTTGCTTGTTGGTTACTTGGTTTCCCTCTAAAATTGGATTATTTGGGATGAAATAAGACTTTTACATCATAATTTCATGAATTGTGTCATCTCATCTACCACAATTTGTTTTAACAAAATGATAGGAATTTTGAGTCAAGCAGTCAATGCACCTCTACCTAATTGTCCATCCTTTTCAAGTGTGATTCCTATGTCTTGTATGATTGTGGATAAGGCATATCCAGTTGAAGTAAATTGAGTTATGGCTATTCAGTTTATGTGACGTAAAAAAGGGGGATCCTCTCAACTTGTTCTGACTTAGGATAATAAGCTCATGAGCTTAGTCTTACTTCACCATCGAGAAAGAAGATTTCCGTTGCTTTTGGGGACAGTATGGGATATGTAGTACATGAAAAGTTATTTGTTTGACGAGATTATTCTCAGAATTAGCTCCACTTAATTTCTGTATAGGTTCCACATAATGATCTATTACATATCTCTGAATTATCTTTTCCTTGAAAACCGAATGTTGAATTTTGATTTCAAAACGCATTCTTGCATTAGTGATATAGCTGCATATTTCAACGCAAGCGATGTGTCAAAAGTTGCAGAATTCAATAAAATTTGCTTCATCACTGACAATATTATTATTGAAGTTTACACGGAAATAACACACAAGTAGTAAGCATCATACGAGGAGAATCTCCAGAACATACTAAAGGATATATTTATGTGGGTAATGCTATGTAGCTGATTAATATAATTACATAGTGTTCAATCTGTAATCCTTCTCGTACAGAGAAAACAATAGACAAAGTAAATGGATTGAATGATAAAATGATCTCATTCATCCAAAAATAACTGCTTTACTTATACACAAGTTCTCTACCAATCATAACTCGACAACTCAGTTAACGATGAACTAACTCCACTAGCAATAACTACTAATAGCTAACTAGATGCTACCAACAAATTAATAGAGAACTAATAACTAAGATCTATCGAACTAACACTACTTCAGCTACAGTAAGTTATGCATTGTATAAGTTATATTTGTAAGCTTGCACGAGTGAGTGGATCGTGGATTGCTTGTCACGAGCGTACCAAGCATTGCACTGTGATACATTTCTACATCCCCCCTTAAGTTGGAGATTGGTAATGATAAACCAATCCTAACTGGGAAATCATTGTAGTAAACTGAGATGTGCTGAATGGCTTAGTAAAGACATCATCCCATTGATAATGAGATGCAATGAACTGTGGGTGGACAAAACCTTCTTTATACTTGTTCCTGACTTATATGACAGTCAATTTCAACATGTTTTGTGCATACATAGAACATATGTTTGATCGTGATGTGCAAGGCAGATTGATTGTCACACCAAAGAGGGATAAAAATAAAAACACTCACTTGTAGATATTGTAAAATGTAGGATAGCCACTGAAGTTCACACACTGTGGAAGTGAGGCTTCCATACTCAAGCCTCACAAAATGACCTAGAAACTGTAGATTGCGTTTTTGTCTTCCATGATACTAGGGTGTGGCCCAAAAAGATAGCATAACTAGAAAGAGACTTTTTGGTATTAACACGAGAGGCCCAATCAGCATTACAGTACATAGATACATGTAAGTCTTTTCAAGTTGGATAAAAAAATCCCAATGACAAATGCCCTTTTAGATATCTCAGTAAATGGATGGCTACTTCCCAATGGGCCTGATGAGGATGATTAACAAATTGACTAAACTATTGTACAAAGTAGCTTATATCAGGTCTAGTTAAATTCAAATACAAACAACCTTCCCACCAACCTCCTATAACTTCCTGGATCAAGCATATGTGCTCCGACATCTTCAAAAAGCTTTACTCTTTTAGGAAATGGAGTTGAACAGATTTGTTGCCAAGCATGCCTAAATCTTTCAAAATATCTAAAATATATTTTCTTTGATTCACATAACTACCTACAAGAGATTAGACTATTTCTATGCCCAAAAAATACTTGGCATAACCCAAGTCTTTGATTGTAAACTTACTTTCTTGGTACCTTTTAACAACAATGGTATCATCCTCTTAACTACCTGTAACTAAAACATCATCCACATAGACTATAAATGCCAAAAAAGATGTAGTGGAATGCTATGTTGCTTGGACTCGGGTATGGGTACCCGACACGGGTACATATTTAGAAGTCTGGTTTCTTATTTTTAAAATTTTAGGGTATGTAGGTACGACTAAAAAATACTCAAAATTAGGGTACGGGTACGAGAATACGTCTATATATATATATGTAAATATTTTAATTTTTATATATGATAATTTTAGTTAAAAATGGATCAAATTATAACATTAAATGGCTAAATAAAATAAATTTGGATAAAATATTTTAAATTACAAACTTAAAGTCTAAAATTCAAGTCACAAACAAATAATAAAATGATAATTCTAAGTTCATTTAAATTGTAAATCAACCCAAGTTTGCTATATAATTTATATTAATTTTTGTTACCACCACAAATCATAGTTTTCTATTGTTGGTCGTTAAGAGATAATTATTATAAATATACAAAACTCTTCAAAGTTCATTTGATCTGCACTTTTAATTTAAATGAAACCGGGAGTATGAGTATCCGCTTTTAAAGTGAAGAATCCGGTAAGGATTTCATACCCATACCAATGTCATACCCAAAGAGTACGGGTATTTCTTCAAAAATGAAGTGTCGGAGTAACATAGGTGGAATGTTTAATGAAAAGGCGGTGATATGAAGGAGATTGTATAAAATCATAAACCAAAAATTGCTTAGTGAACTCATTGTTCCATTTCCTTTATGCTTGCTTGAGTTCATATAAAGATCTCTTTAGCTTTCACACTTGACCAGGTGCAACTTTTCTATAGCCTTCTGGTGTAATAAGTACACTGCCTCATGCAAAAAAAGCATTATTGATGTCAAGTTGGTGAATAAGCCAAAAGTAAGTAGTAGCTAGTGCCAAGAAAACTCTCACAATGACTAGCTTGGCAACAAGTGAGAAGCTATCAAAATAATCATGTCCCTCCATTTGATTATAGTCTTTATCTACTAATCTTGCTTTGAAATGTTCTACTGTACTATCTAGATGGTATTTAACTTTATAAACCCATTTTGTCCCTATAGGTTTCTTGCCCTTAGGCAAACTAGCCAAGCTCCATGTATCATAGCTTTTTTGCCTTAGGCAAACTAGCCAAGCTCCATGTATCATTAGCTTTAAGAGCAAATAACTCATGACTTATAGCTTGAACCCAGTCACTTGATTGAGCTGTTTGCTTATAAATCGTTAGTTCTGTAGTAGTAGACACTTTTGCCATAAAAGCCAAATATGCATTAAACAATAAAGATGAAGTGACATAGGGTAAAGTGTTTGGAGGTAAAGAGGTAGGTTTAATAGTTGTGACAAGTGGTGTTGGATGAAAAGGCATGGTTGAATCACAGACATAGTCTTGCAACCAAGGAGGAGGTTGTCTTTGTCTTATGTTGTGCCTAGATGATTAGGTAGTGTTAGTGATTTGGGTTCAACCTTTGATTGATCATTATTAGCAGTAGCAGATGATAACTCTATTTCATTTGGTGATAAGTCATCTATTGGTATGACAGGTAAGGAAACATCATTAGTAATAGGTGTTTGTATATATAGTTGATAAGGAAAGATATCTTCATGAAAGATAACATCTTTAGCCACAAAAATTGTATGAGAATGAAGATTATAAAGCTTGTAAGCCTTTTGACCTCGAACATATCCTAGGAAGACACTTTTGAAAGACCTAGCAGAAAACTTATATTTGTGTGGGTCAACATTTGTTGCATAACAGAGACAACCCAAGGCTTTAACGAAATTATTATCCACGTGCTTATGGAAAAACAGTTCATAGGGAGTTTTCCACTACAATATGGAAGAAGGTAATCTATTGATAATATAGGCAGTTGTCAAAACAGCTTTTCCCCAAAACCTTTTTGGCATACTAAATTGAAACATAAGAACTTTAGTGTCTTCAAGTAAGTGTTTATGCTTTCTTTCAACCACTGTATTTTGTTGTGTGGAATAAGGACTTGAATTCTAATGTACTATGTCATAGGTATGGAAAAGTTTCTAATATTGTATGCTAGTAAACTCAGTGCCATTGTCTGTTCTTATTTGTTTAATAGTGATATTAATTTGGTTTTTTTATTTTTTATTTTTTTTTATTTTTTTTTATCACAATAAGGTATTGAGTGAGTATGTCTAGTGTTTGGAATTTTTGGTTCAAAAGAAAAATCCATGTGGCACGAATGTGATCATCAACAATTGCTAGCAAATAATGGGACCCATGGAAAATGTAATTTTTGTTGTTTAACTAGATAACATATATCACTTACTTGAATGACATTGTTTGTCTTTAGAGTAGAAATGGATGCATGCCCTATACATCTATGCCAGACATGAAAATATAAGAAATTTTTATTATTCAACTGAATGACAAAATTATAGTTTACACTAGAGGACTGAGGACAATGTCCTTTTGGGAAAACAAAAACAAACTTAGACTTATTACAAGAGATATTAGAAGTATTATAGTACGTAATAACAAATTCTGTGAAGGAAGTGTTATCTAAGATATACATATTTCCCACCAGCTTGCCAACAGCTAATACTTTATCAGTCATCTGGTCCTATAATAGCAGTAGGTATCAAAGAAATTAAAAGCACTTCCATAGCACTAGTAATCTTGCTAATAGATAGCAAATTGTACTTAAAACTTGGTATATACAACACATATGTTAAGTTTTGAGAAAAAATGACACTACCAATATAGTCTACCATTTTAATAGTCCCATCTGGCAAATGTATTGGTATAGGGCTACACATGAGTTTAATTTGGTTGAGCATAATTATGAATGACATTGTCATAAGGAAAGAATTGGAAAGCAGTATTAAATGCCCATAACGTTTAATGTAAAACTAGCGTCAGGATAAATGATGTCTTTAAGGGTATAGACAATATTATAAATATGAGTAATTCATGATTTTATTACATTAGCCTACGACATACATTCTTTAACCAGTCGGCGACCTGCAAATCTTTAGGCTGCGATAACCAACTCATATTCTGGTTAGTCTGGGTTTAGAATGTTTTGTACAAATCAAGATACATGTCTGAAACTTACTTTTTTGAAATAAATAGTTTACTTGATAGATTGAGTATCATTGATAATTAAATTCTTGAATTTTATGATTAAGTAAATAAAGTAATGTTATTTATTAGAATATTTTGTGTTGATAATATATGTGAAAATATGTCACAATAGTAAAATATGTGTATAATGATGAAAAGATTGCATGCTTGTTATATGTTGTTGCCATTGTATACCACTAAATGTTATGCTTTGAGTGAGTTTTTTGTGTCTCTCACGCAGGTAAAGAAAAAAGCTAGAAGAGCCATAAAAGATAAATAGCTTGTCTTTACAAAGTTCACATAGAGAATATGTGGTATACATCACCTTATTGACACTTTTGCATATATCTTCATTTTGTCCATGTCAGTTTTGAACATTTAGGTTGTATTTTATGGCTCTTCCGAATAAAAGTATGTTTGTAAGGATTAAATTTTTTGTAAATGTCGAGGGCTAGCTGGTGCCCAAACTTTAAATTGATTAATTAATTATGTATTTGCATTTTATATTGATTTTAAAAATATAATGATGCATAAAAATGTTCTTTAGAAATTTTACTTAATGGTTTTCATTCAAGAAAGTTGGGCAACCTATTTCCATATAATTGGTAATAACCTACCCATATGAGAAGTGTTACACTAACAATAACCGTTGCTAACAACATAATATCAACAAATTAATAGAGAACTGACAGTTAAAATTTATTGAACTAACATTAATTCAGCTATATAAGTTCTATTTGTAAGCTCGAATGAGCTTGTTGAAGTTGCACAAGCGTGTGGATCGTGGATTGCTTGTCACGAGCGTGTAGATCGTTGATTGCTTGTCACGAACGCGCCGAGACTACACGAGCGTCTTCGTGACAAGCATTGCACTGTAATACTGCACTGTGATACATTTCTACACATAGAAAAAAGACGCTTTTTGCTATGCCAAAAAGGTAAGAAGGAGATGAAGGTAGAGCGAAAAACTCGACAAAAGACAGGTAAGTATAAACAAACAAACAAAACGATAGGGAGAGAAGCAAAAGGAGCAATGACATGAGCAAATCGAAGCATTTGGTGTTTGAAAATAATGAAAAAGGTTGCAATGAAGGCTACCATCATTGCTAGTACAGCAATGAAAAGCAAAAGGAGACCAAACATCACCTTCATAGGCAATGATTTGAGAAAATCATCCACTGCATATCGAGAGGTGAGAATCGATAAGAAGAAGAATATGGAAGAAGCTGAGACTATTAAAGATATTGCATCTGCTACGATAAAAATTTGAAACCAAATATTGTCAAGGAAAATAGGAATTCCAGTATCCCCTCCATTACCACCAGGTACTGTAAATGCTGCTGCAAAAGCCACTGTGGCAATGAGTGTAGAAACAACCATGCATGAGTTTGCAGTATTTCTCATCCATTCTTCTCCTGCTTTTCTTAGTTCCTCGTGCTTTTCTACAAATAATTCTCTTGGAGTTTTATCTTCCTTATTTTTTGCTTCCACTTGGTCCGGTCCAACAATTTTCTTCACTTCCTAGAATACATAATATTTCAATTGTCAAAAAGTGATACATAAATAGTATAAAACTGTTAGGGATAACTTTTAAAATGCTCTCAATATTTCACCTCATTTTTAATTAGACCTTTAATATTTTTTTTTAATTATACCAATCACGTTACATTTCAATTTTTTTTTCAATTATAACCTTCCATCCAAATTTTCATAAAATATGGACATGACAGACCAATATGAGCCCACCAAAGTCAATGTGGTAGAGTAGTACTGTCACTAAATCTTTTTAATTGAAAATGAAGTGAAATGTATGTTTAATTAAAGTTATTCCAAACTGTTATAATATTGGGTATTAAGCTAGATCTGTAGCAACATACAGATAGACAGTCATTGCATATGTTGCTACTGTCTTAAATTGTTGCAACAGTTTTTGCATCTTGTCGCTATTATCCGCTACTATCAATCAGATGCATAGTGTTAGAAAAAATATAGATATATAGTTATAAGTTACCTCGAACCAAAGTAACTCTCGCTGCAGTTGAAGAGCTGCTCCTGGTACAACTTGCAGTCGATTTAATGATGGCAAATTTCCAACCAAATGCAAGATGTTATTCCTTTCGGGATCTAGCTTCCGAATTATGAAATTCTTAGTAGAACCTATCATATGCAATAGATTGAAGATGTTCACATGGCGATGCAGAACAGCAATGTGAAATATGGTATAATTTTTGTGGTCCACTTTGAATACTAGATCAGGATATGAACGTATCATTCTCCTTAACAAGTCATAGTTTCCTTGTTTTGCTGCCATAAATATTAGTCGCTCTTCAGATTTTTTTATCGGCTGAGAAATTGTTTTACCATCCTCCAATATCTGTGGCTCTTCAGGTTTTTTTATCAGCTCAGAAATTTTTTCATCCTCCTCCAGAATCACTTGCTTCCAGAGTAGTTCCACTAGTTGAAGCCCTTGTCCTTGCTTATTCTTTCCAAATATGTTCCAAACTGAAATTTACAATTACAATGCATTGAAAATACTTGTAATAATAAACTTGCATTAGTTGTCTTATTTCTTGGAAAATCACCAAAAAAAAAAAAAAAATCTCTGATATTTAGGTGCCTTTTTCCAATTGAAACTATGTTCTTTTCTTAAATAATTTGAACCATGCATGATATTTATAATCTTTTGCAATTCAACCCCTCTACAAGAGTTTCATCAATATCTAGTAAACATACTATTGGCACCTATGTTTTATAACCCTCTCCCCTTCCTATTTCTATTCACCATTTCCTCTCTCTTGCCATCGGCAACAAACTATCATTATAAAATATGGGTTTCGACAATATGTGCACATCAGAAGGTGGAAATGTATGTCAGGGAGAGAAAGGATTCTAAAAAATGGATTCCAGCAATATGGTCATGTCAGATTTTCAATCAGAAATTGATGTAACTATTGCAAATAATGAGAGTTCAAACTGGTAAAAAAATGAGATCTTAAATATTTTAAAAGCACCCAAATATTGAGTTTTTATTTTTTCCTAATTTGGAGAAATGGGCCTGAGCATGCACATGTTTATAATATCCAACTGAATGTAAAAATAAGAAGAGAATACTTGGATTTGAAGATACATAAGGCTTCAGAGCAAATGCATGTAATGCTATGTATCCTCCGCTGTCTCTTTTAGTTGCCAACCCCTTATTTTCCTGCACCATATAGAGCGCAACATCTCGAAGCCAAATATCCAAGTAAGAAAATTTAGCTTCTCTATGATGAATTAATTTTTCGATAATTGAAAATGTGTTCTTTTTCCTTTCTTTTTTCTTTGAAATAAAAAATGCTAAACCTTAATTATATATAAATATTAAACATAAAAAAAAAGAAGAAAAATATCTAATGAATTGATGAATACAAGGAGTCAAACATCCAGTTAGTTTGGTGACAGAATAAAATAAAGACTTAATACATAAATACACCCCTGAAATTGTTTTAAAAAAAAACCGTTTGTACACCTAAATTTTGAAAGTTATATATTGCACACCTCAAATTGCAGAAAATGTAACATTCACATCCTTATAGGACACATGGTAAAGAGTAGAATATACGATTTTATATTCTGAATATACAAAAGATGATTTTGAAGAAGTTGAGGGGTATGTTCATGTATTATGCCTAAAATTAAAATGAAAAGTAAACTCACCATATATCTCAGAACGAATGAGAGCAACAAGTAAATTTACGCAATCTTGTTCGAATTGATCCTTATTAGAATCATCTTTGTATAGACAATGCTTAGGCAAACCATAGAGGTAGCGTACCATGTGGTGATGTCCAAGCAAAGCTGCCATATGAATCGGTAAGAAATTATTTCGACCTCGGGTGGTAGCTAAATCGGAGTTCTCCTTTATCATAAGTTCTGCAATTTTCACATTTCCAGATACAGCAGTATAGAAAAATGCTGTATTTCCATTTTCCGTTGGAGTTTGATCAGATTTAGGAACTCTCCTTTCTTGTTCAGTAACTTGTGTTGGAGTTTGAGAGTTCGGAATGGCAATTTTTAAGTTTCCAGATACAGCAGCACAGAAAGATGGTGCTTGTTCAGTAACTTGTGTTGGAGTTTGAGAGTTTGGAACTCTTGGGCAAGTTTGGAACTCTTGGGCAATTTCTAAGTTTCCAGATACAGCAGCACAGAAAGATGTTGTATTTCCTTCTTCTTTAGTAGTAGCTTCTGTTGGAGTTTGATCAGATTCAGAAACTCTAGTTGCTTGTCCAGTATTTTGTGTTGGAGTTTGAGATTTTGGTACTCTTGGGCAAGTTTGAATAGCTAATTCCTCCTTGCTCATCGATTTCACAAGCTCTTGTACAAAATGAGGGTGATCTGCTGCTGTGGCTATATGGAGAGCTGTCTCCCCTTCCTTGGTTATCCTATGGCTTCGTTTAATTTCCTTGCTAAATTTGTCAAAAATTTCCTTAGCTGTGATCCAGTCCCCACTCATTGCAGCTGTATACAAATTCAACTCTGCCTCTCTAATTATCTCTGTCAAAGAGAAATCAATGGATGACCTGTTAATTTTTTTTTTTTGGCCTAATACATGTGGTGTCCCTAAGTCGTCAAAATTGGTTACTTTGTCCCATATACTCATGTTTAGTACACACTCACAGTATCCCTTGTCTAATTTTTTTTGGGTTACAATTAGCCCTATTTTTCTAATTTTGGATTCCATTAACCACAATATGCTGATATGGTAAGAGTATAAACGTTAACCGAATCACAGGCCACATTAGTGTCGTATTAGATTATCATGACCAATTGACCCAAAATTGAAAGATTAGGTAGTTAATTGTAAAAGAATTATGGGGGGCCATGTGAATCTAAAATGAGTACAAAGGGCAAATTGATTAATCAAGGAAAGTACGAGAGGCTTCATATGTCATTTACAACTATTTTATAGATAAAATTACATACATTTGAAAAATAACAAAAATTTATTATTATGGGTAAATAACCTCTAAATTGATTTACATCATGTTTTTGAAACAATAATGATATATCAAATCATATCAAAACCTAAATACCTTCATATCCTATGAGAATTGCCAAACTAGGCCTAATTTAAAAGTTGAAAGAGTGTGAACCTCATAAAAAGGATAAGAAACCTGGGTGTACTGGCTAATGATTGTAAATAAACTAACAGTATAAAATGATAATAATGGACCATAATGATTAAGTCTAGATCAAAATTTTAAGCTTATAAACTTGTTCTAGTAAAAGTTTTTAACAAATAATCCCACTAATGGAGAAAGAATGAAGAATATAACTAAGCAAATGGGGGAGTTCTGACTTGCATACCTTTTCTTGGATGTTCATCTTTCGCTTGGCCTCCTTCAATATCAGCCATTTGATTGCCAAAGCTGAAACTCTTTCAAAACACTTAAACTCGATCGTTAGAGTTTAGGAAAGGAAAAGTGAAGTTGTTGTAGAGAAGAGCAAAAACTAGACGTACCTTAATAATTGAAAAGGCTATATAAGTAAGTGTGTAAAACAGAAAGACCTAAATCTGTATGTAATAACACACCGGATTGTTTGAAATTGTATTTAAAAAATAGGTTTAAAATTTTTTTTATTTAATTGATTGATTTTCTTAAATCTATTTCTGAAGAAAAATAACAATTTATCTGATTTTCTTTAAAATTAGTTTTTTAAAATAATAAAAAATAAATTGTTTTTTTATCTAAAAGCGTTTTTTCCAAACGTAATGTCAAACGGAACCATAATGAGCAAAATCTATTTTTTAAGTCCCTAATGCATTATTTGACTCAAATTTGAATTTTTTATTGATTTTAATTAAATTCTTAAACTACTGTTTTTATTCAAATCCCTAAACTTTATATATATATATATATATATATATGAAGCTGACTGAACCTTAGACACAACTTAAATTGACTTTTATATTTATTGACCAATTAACTTAGTTGTCCTAGCCTATAGGGCAATAAAATAAAAAACTATTTCATATTTAATTTGCTACCCAAACCTTAAAAAAAAACACATGCTTAATGAATTTGAATTCATTTTCAATTCCAAAAGCGATGGCAAAAAAGAAAAGAAATGGCTGTTTCGTATCTAACTGAATTTAAAACTTATATTTTTTATATGTGATTTTGAGGCACTTACAATTAGTTGAAGAATCAAATTAAATACAAAAAAGATTATAAATCGAGTGGAATAACTCGTTATAATTTAAGAATTTGAAAATAGGTTTTGCCTTTTTAAATTTAACATTCATTTTGCATGTTGACTGCATAGAATGAGGAAGACCAGCTCTCAGTCATTTTATATTATTTTCCAAAGCCATTCTCATGTGCACGATGAGAAACGGAAGGAGTATGTAATTAATGTCAATAAGAAAGTTGTAGATTAGACTAAAGAAAAATCTTAACTGGATCTTAATCAACAAAGAAGTGAGTGGGGGAATCATCACATGTGCTCAATTTCATGAATTTATTTTTATTTTTAGGAAAAAAAAAAAATTAATAAAAAAATAATATAAAATGAGGAAGACCGGCTCTTAGTCATTTTATATTATTTTCCAAAGCCATTCTCATCTGCTGCTAACGATATTGAATTTTATAGTTCTCTTTCATTTTTCTTTTACTTAATAGTGATTATGGACTATTGCATATACATATTTGGTACTTCATAATTAGTGATTTTAAATTTGTATTTTTTTTATTAACCATTTCCATTTTCCATCATTTAATTAATATATATATATATATATATATATATATATATATATATATATAGACTATTGTTGATATTATCACACCTCAGATAGTTATAATATTAAATTACTGTTTATAATGATTTTGACAATTCTTTTGCATTGAGCTAGTTTTTAAGAACATTTCTGATAGTGCTATTTATTTAAAATTTATTTTTGATAAAATAAAGATTATTTTAAATCATCTTTAAATATAAAGAGTATAAAATTTGTTTACAAATTCAATAGACTATTTATATTTTTACTATTCATTTTGTTTCATTTCATATAAATTAATATTTATTAAAAGAAAAAAAATAAATTATTTTTAATATAAAAAAGACTAGTATTTTTAGAGAAATATAATAATAAAAAGATAGAAAATATATGTGTATTAATTATAATTAGAATAAAAAGTGAAGTTTGACTTTTTAGATTTACTTTCTATTCTAAATTTATAGAAGATTTTTTTTTTTTATGAAATGACTATTTAAAATAAAGAGTATAATTCGATGCATAAGTTAAATTTAAAACTTAAATTTTCTATATATATGATGTTGAGGCACGTACATTCAATGAAATATCTTGAAATTGTATCAATCAAAAAAAATAAAAATGATAATGTCTTGAATCATTATTATTATGAAATTGTTCATAAATTATTATATATTTCACTAAAAAAATATTTTTTTAAGCCATTAAAGGCTAGGAGAGAGAAAAGGAGAAGAGAAAGAGGGAGAGTACCAGGGAAAATAATTGAGAAATTAAAAAGTAAAAAAAATAAGGTGATCTCTGTAAATGACAGAGAGTGGTGAATTGAGCTGACTTACAAGAAATGTGAAATTCTAGTCAAAGTGACAATCAGTATACAAAATTCAAGCATCAATTATTTTTATGATACAGAAAATTTCAGTAACCACACAGATTTGAGTATAAATTGAATGACCATCAAATGTAATTAATTAATCATGTTGCAACTTATAAGTCTAATACAGTAAAATTCAATTCTACTACTCTAATCCTGTTACAAGTATTTATATTTTTATGTTTCATTTATTTAAGAAATTAAAAATTTAATATTTTTTTCACATCAAGTTAGATATCTCATATTACTTTACTATAATTATACACTACTACTTATAATGGTTTAGACAATTCTTCTCTGTTAAATTAGTTTTTGGAAAAAATTAAGTTTAAAATTCATTTACCTACTAACTTTTACACATCCCAATCGAAACATAGAATGACGAATAATTTTATATATTTTTGTAACCAATCATACACCATGGAATTATTATACAAAATGCGAAAATAACAACACCATCTTCTTTAATACTATTATTTATAACTTTTTTTTTTCAAAGGAGACAAAAGAGCAAGACTAGAGCATGACTCTTCTTCGATGGGTAGCTCCACTCACATTACCAGGCAAAATGAGACTGCGACAAGAGGAGGGGAATCATGCCAAATAAACCGATCCCCTTGATCGAAAGCATAATTAGCAAGGAAATCTGTAAGCATATTGACTTTTATGTGGACATGAATAATTCCAACTTCCCAATCCTTTTGAAGGAGCACTTTGATAGGAGAAAGAAGATGGCCATTATGCAAAGATGAGCAAGAATTCTAAAATTAAGTAAAATAACTAAAGAAAATACATTCGAAAAATTATTATTCTGATCTTTAGATTTCTAACAAAAACCGAACAGAAATAGAATTTTTTAAGAAACTACTTAAGAAAAATTAAGCTTCGATTTCACTATTCATTAATTAGAAGATGGGCTAATGATTTTAGAACCATTGGTCTAGACATTAAAAGGTTAGTTAAACACGTAATTAAAACCATGTGATAAATATGATTAATTATATCCAACCGCTTAAAATTACTTTGATTGTATCAGTTAAAAAATTGGTTTTCAATTTCGTTATTAAAAAAATTGATTGAAGTTTGATGTCATTAGAATTTTAAATCTTCAGTTCCTAAACCAAATCAATTATATTATATTGAAAAAAGCATAAGATATTTTTATTTTAAATGGTATAATATGAGGCTTTTTTTATATATCTAAAACTTCTGAGCTCCATTTTATGGTTAATTTAAAAATAATTATTTTCAACTTATTTTAAGTGATTTCAAATAGATATAAATTTGGGATTTAGTAATTAAATATTCCCAAATATATATATATATATATATATATATATATATATATATATATATATGATTATTCACCTTAAGAAAAATGAAAAAAATGAATTTCATCAATTCTGTAAAATTTATTTGTTTCAAATATAGAATTAATCTCAATAAGAAATTAAGGTGTAGATTAGACAAACATAACTTATGATATTAAAAAAAAAAAAAAAAAAGCTTAATGAGGAAGACGAGCTCTTAGTCATTTTATATTATTTTCCAAAACCATTCTCATGTGCGCAATGTGAAAGCTCAGTCTTCTGCGCTGCTAATGCTATTGAATATTAGTTCTCTTTCATTTTTCTTTTACTTAATAGCGATTCTTGACTATTGCATGCATACACATATTTGGTTGCATGGGTATTTCATAATTAGTTATTTTAAATTAGTGTTTTTTTATTGACAATTTCTTTTTCCACCATTTAATATATATATATATTTGTTGATATTATTCCACATTAGTAAGTTATAATAACATTGTTTATAATAATTTGTATAATTCTTTTTCATTTAGCTAGTTTTAAGTAAATTAAATTTAAGATTTATATTTTCTATATGATATCAAAGTTATGTAATGTTGAGGTGCTTACAATTGGTCCACAAGTAGTACCGTCCGCTATATTCACTCTTGGTCACTCCCTCTTCCCTTAAATTAGCTAGCTAGTTTTAGAATGAGTCAAATTCAAAACCTTTATGTGCTACTCTCTCTGGTCTATTTTAATTGTTGCTTTAGAAAATTTCAATAGGATTTTGCTTTAAGAAATTTCAATAGGATTAAAAAATCATTAATTAGTCTTAAATTCAGGAGAAAAATGAACAGCTAAAACTAAATTATTCTTAATTTTGAAAAACTCAAAATTGTTTCATCCATAAACATTAATCCGAATGGTTGTAAATAATAAAGTTAAGCAAGTTAAGGATTTGACCACCAATAAAATTCTATATAATATTAATAAATTTGGATTGATGAGTATAAGGGTAAATTTGAAAAAAAAAAATTAATTGTATAAAAGCAATAAATAAAATAAAATTTTAGATTTTATGTAAAGCAGCAGTTATAAAGAAAAGGAGAGAAAATATTACATAATTCTACAATGTTCAGTTATTAAATCATACCGTTTAAAACCTTAATAGTAAAAATTAGTTAGGAAATTCTTAACATTAATTATTACCGAGATCCGATAACTGAATGAGGATTTAAGATTCAATAGCCATAAAAGCCGAAATTGAACAAACCCCGGCCTCTTCCCAAAATTCTTCTAAATGGTAGTTGACTTTGCTCTCCCCTCCTAAAAGAGAGGTAACCCTAGTAATTAGTAAAGTGCTCATGTAACTTCACATGCAACCAACTGAATAGATGGCAATGGCAGCTCTGACCAATTCCAACCATTCACATGTGCTCAGTATTTAAACCCTTTTTTTAATTTTTTAGTAATTAATGCTCCTAGTTAACATATGAGTGAGTATATTTGGTAAAATACACAATTCCAACTATATCAATTAAATTTTCTTAATATGTAAGAATAAAAGTAAGACTATTTTTTTGAGACAGGAAAAAATTATCATTGATAATAACTCTCAAGAGATGAGATGAGTTGACATATATTTTTTCTCTTTTAATTAGATATCTCAAATTTAAATCCATTCATGGAATTACCCAACATGCATTAAGATTAGTCTGCAGCAGCCAATGGACCATAGAATATTAGATGATTAATGGGTTTAAACTTTGATTTCTCATACGTTCCAGAGATGATAACATCGTATCACTGTGTTAAAAGAATTAATGTACATAAAAAGCAAAATACATATTCATGTGAAGATACAAGCCTGTTCTCTGGCACTAGTTTTATGGTATATTGAATCGTCATTTTTGGTTACGTAGACACTGAGGAAACCTTGGAGCACTTTAGCATATTACTGTCAGGAAATACCTCTGAAGCTGAGGTTTGAAGAAAGCTTAAATCTTCTAACCACTCGACGGGCAATATTGTTCCCCTCCAGCATATCATAATGTCTCTCCTCCCCAATAAAAGTTTCCCTTCAACTGTGGCTACAGCATACCCCAGTATAATTAATTGGGTCAATTGAAAGATTATTTCTTATTTGTTTATCCTTAATTACAGGCAGAAGAAATCTCACATAGAGCGCCAAAATTTCATAAAATGAAAACGTCCCATCTGCTCTTAGATAATTTTTGGCAGTGAGTTTAATTTGTGATTGAGAGCCATGAGTCTAATTACAAAAAGATTGAATGTACAATTTAATATCTCAACTGAAAAAAGACACTTAAAATTTTAATTTTTTTTATTCAATTAGACCATCTTTTATTTTCGGTCATATTGACCCTTTTTGTTTTTCAGTGTCCTCAATAAACTGCATTCATGCCCCTGAATTTCAATAATGAAAACGTTATGAGTTAGGGTGAGAGAAAAGTGATGGAGAATTTAGAATATGAAAATTAAACTAATTTAAGATTCAAAGTGATAGTGTGTTAAAAATGAGGAGAGAGATAAAATAGGGTGCAAAGGGATAGAAAAGATCAAGAATTAAAAAAAATGACAAATCAATTCGAATAGAAAAAAAATTATCATGTTATATTCAAATAACTATATTTTACCTGAAAGAGAAATAAAACCCTTTTAGCAATATTAATCTCAAATTTCTTAAGGTATTAAAATTCTGAGGCGAATCTCACATTAGCAAACATGGAGAATGAAATGTTGGATATTAAATATAAAAACTTAAATGAAGAAATATGCAAACCTAAGGGACTTTAGATTTGCATATCGGAAAGGGACATGGAAGAAGAGAGCTTTATAAACATTATCATTTAACCATTAGCAATATTTTGGATTTATTAGACCGTTGATTTGATAATTTATATATATAAAAAAATTCCTACTAATTCAAAAGGAAAAATGGAAAATGTTTATGGAGATCTAAAAAGTTAACAGCGGAGGACTGAGTTTTCACATTGCACGGGAAAATGGATTAGGAAAACAATATAAAATGACTAAGAGTTGGTCTTACTCGTTTTATTTATTAAATTTTTTTATTTTTGTTTTTACAATGGAATTGAGCATATAGGATAATTCCCCAACCACTCTCTGCCAGTATAAATGCAAGATAGCGCGCGCTTATGATAACTCGCGCTCTTTCATTTCATCCCCCAAAGCGCCTCCAGGCCCTCCACACATTCGATTGTCATTACCAAAACACCAAGAGGTTTTTTTTTTTTTTTTTTTCCTCTTTTATATATATATATATATATATATATATATATATATATATATATATCTTTTTTTAAAAAAAATCCATGTGCATGGAGTTCAGCTAAATTTCTAATCACAGCCTGTTTATGATATTTCATTTTTGGAAAAAAAAAGTTTATTTTTATTTTTTTGAATTTTGAAAATAGTTTTTTAAAATAAATAGATGAATAGATATTTTTTTTAAAATCAAAATTGAAAAAATTAGTTTATAAAAAATTAAATATATCAGTCAATAAAATAATTATTTTTTCATATCTAACATCAATCTCAAGTACTAAAATTTATTATAAATTTCTCCTGACCTTATTCATATTTTTTTTTAATAAATCAGTCCAATAATAGAATGCAAGGAATATTATTTATATATGGAGTATACTTGCATTGATTTAATTCATGAAAAAATATTGAATTTCAGGAGGATATCACAAGTAGCTACAGCGGAAAATGGAAAAACTGGAGGCAAGGCTAGGTGAAATGATGGCAGAAGTGAAAAGCATGCGCATGAAAATGGAAGAATTGAAACGTAGCAGTGATGAACAAGAAGTTGCAGTTATTGAGAAGCAGAAGAAGCAGAAGAAGCAGAAGAAGAAAATAGAAAAAGTGGAGGCAAGGCTATGTGAAATGATGGAAGAAGAGAAAAGCATACGCATGAAAATGGAAGAATTGAAACCTAGCAGTGATGAGCAGGAAGTTGCAGCTGTTGAGGTCAAGAAGAAGCAGCAGAAAAAGGTGGTGGCGGAGGGACCTATAACACCTGATAAGGAGGAGAGTCGAACTAATATTTCAGCAAACGCTACAAAGCGGAAACTTGATTCTTCAGATGATGATCAACCTTTGCCGAAGCGTGCAAAGCGGAAATATTTTAATCCCAGCGAGGCCATCGACCGACCTCCATCTCCATAACTTTCTTTAGTTTCAATTCTTTATTGTCTATGTTTCCAGAAATTTAAATAAAAAGGATATAGTTATTCATGGTGGACCTGCCGATCACACAGTTTACCACGACACGATTGGTGTCGTGGAGCAGAGATCCTAAATAACATATTCTTGTCTCCACCCCACTTTCTTATCACATTTATTTCAATAAAGATTGTATTTTTCTATACATTGATTACATCGTCCCTCCTATTATAATAATGACGAAGGCTCAACGATTCAATTAATTTTATATTTATTAATGTTAACAGGCATAAATTATAAGTAAAAGTAATCATACAAATCGCATGCAATTTTTTTAAATTATAAATCCCATTTCTCTAGAACACAAATGTGTAAAGGTTGTTGTTATATCATATTTCAATTCCATATTACATTATATATCTTTTTTCTTTTATACGTTAGAAATAAAATAAAATGTACCATTTTTTTGAATTAACAATTTTGAATTTTGAATTTGTTGATTTATTATTTAAAAGTTACAAATTTATCGTTTAAAATTTACATATTCATTATTTACAATTTGTTGTTTCATCACTTATAAATTTATCGTTTACAATTTGTAAATTCGTTATTTTGAATTTACAGATTTATTTTTTAGAAGTTACAGATTCGTCATTTAAAACTTATAAATTTATCGTTTAGATTTTACATGTTTATCATAAATTATCGAATCTCGGTACTAATAAATGTTTAAGAATTTCCTAACTAATTTTTACTTTTAAGGTTATAAAAGGTGTTACTTAAAGACTGAACATTGTATAAAATTTGTAGCAAACGATAAATTTGAAAAATATAAATGATGAATTTGTAATTTAAAAATGATAAATATGTAAGTTTTAAACAATAAATCTGCAAGTTGTTAATGATGAATATGTAAGTGATAAAATAACAAGTTGTAAATAATGAACATGTAAATTCTAAATGATAAACCTGTAACTTATAAATGATGAATTTTTAAATTGCAAACAATGGACGTATAACTTTTAAATAATAAATTTTTAAGTTCAAAATTATGAAATTGTAAATTATAAATTATAAACTTATAAGTTCAAAACGAAGTTATAACTAATGAATTTATAAAATAAAAAACAATAAATCTGTAAATTATAAATAATAAATTCGTTTTAAATTTATTAGTTTATCAAAATTTAATTCCGAAAAAACGCATGTTTTTTTATATTTTATACATGTGAATGAAAGAGATTCATAATTTAATATGCTGTTCATAATATAACAACCAACCCTATGATGTTAAAAGACACTTACAATTACAATTAGATCATAAAATAATAGTCACCTAAATTCACTCTTGGTCACTCCCTTTTCCCATAAATTAGTTTCAGAATGAGTCAAATTCAAACCCTTTGTTTGCTGTATAATTTTTTCAATGTTGAATCTTTATATCATAACTTTTATAACATTAAAGTAAAAATTAGTTAGGAAATTCTTAACATTTATTAGTACCCAGATTCGATAACTGAATTAGGATCAAGAGCCGTAAAAGCCGAAATTGTATAAAATCCGGCCTCTTGCCAAAATTCTTCTAATTCCTAGTTGACTTTTCTCTCCTCCTAAAAGTCACCTAGGTACTCATTGTAATGTGCTCATGAAACTTCACAGGCAACCAACTGAATAGATGGCAATGGCAGCCCTGATCAATTCCATAAAATTCCATGTTTAAGCACATAAACATTGCCCCAATCTAAAAATATATTAGGATGGAGCACCAACGGAACAAAATTTGACACAGAAGCCAAATCCGCCAGTCATTTCTACTTCTTAGCACTATTCAATGAAACATCAAGTCTATTTTCTCGTTGTGGTTTTAAGGTTCAACCAAACAGCTCAAAGACGAAGGTAAAAAATCGTTTACAACGCAAAATCAATCATGGTATAAAATAAATGTGCCTATTAATTAAAAACAGCCGCGGCCCAAAACAAAATGCCTATCTGCAAAATACATCACATGAAATCATAATCATCAAGAGCATCATAGGCTTCAGCCACCATATCATCATCTGGCTTATCAACATGAAGTTGTTTCTTCTTTCCCCCTGCAACAGTGGATATCCTTCTATTAGTTAACTTTTCAAGACAATATTCAAGAATGACCACTGTATCATTGAGAAATAGTTATCTTGTTCAGAATACAGCCACAAATTAACTGAGCCACTTCAACGATGTTTAGTCTCTACTTAGTCCCTTTCTATAGGACCTCAGACATGGCTCATGCTCATTCTGAACTCAAAGCCTACTGCTAAAGCAGCTTTGAGGAAACTACAGGCCTTGAGCTTGGCCCTAAGCTATTAAATATTTCAAATTGTCGTATAGATTCTTCAATCTAAATGCATGAAAAATTATCCAAATAAGAAAAGAAAGATTTCCAATTAACCTGTTCAGAGGACAAACGGCCTATCAGATACCATAAATGTGTGCCCCATAAGACAGGTAACATTATCCTCCCATTGCTTCAGTCAATGTGGGACTCATGGACCATTTCTTCATGTTCTTTTTTTTTTTTAATTCTGACATTACCAAGAAACTAAATTCCACTAGTAACTTAATGGCACAATGAAAAGTCATTCACCAGCTTATTTCCTCATATGTGTCTACCACTAGGTTCTGCAGAAAAACCCTTAAATATCTAAGTATCCACGGATGCACAAAAATATGTAGACAATCGATGCAAGCAAATTCTAGTTAACTGGCTGTTCTAATCTTCTAAGCACAATCTGATATCCAAAGTAATTGTGGATCCTACTATTTTCTGTCGTTGTGACGGGTCAAATAAAAGGCTGCAGTGAAACATATACCTGTCTTCTTTTTACCAGCATTGGCTTCTTTCTCCACTTTCAGCTTTTCATTTGCAATTGCAGTTATGGAAGATGCAACGTCTTTTGCATCTGCGGCTTTCATAGCTGTCATTGACAGTCTCATTACTGCTTTAAGTAAACCAATATAGTGATAACTTTTCTGCATTTGCAAATAATTATTACAAAGTCAAAAACTATGCTGGCCTTGAGTCAGCAAAGAAATTAAAAACCATTAACAAAAAGGGGGAAAAAAAGAGGAAGAAGGAGGAGAAGGAGAAGGTAATTCACACACCTCATATGCACGAAGCTTATCTGATACAAGTTCTGCATATTCCAAGAAGTCACTCTCAGATTTGGGAATAAAATTGTCAAGTGTCTTTTCATCACCTCTCTTAGCAAACAGTTCTGTAGTAGACCTGTAATCAGCTTCTTCCACTAACCTGAAATACTAAAACTTCGAGTAATAACCACTAGCTTACCATGAAAAGTGAATAAAGCAAAAAGAAAAGAATACAAAGCATTTTCACAAGCATTTGTATTAAAATTTGATGATCTCTAGCTAATCATATTCCAAATCAACATGAATACCCGTGCTATCAATGGTACAGTTTATTCTTGACAGCCAGATCTACAACCTAGAGTCCTAAGCTGGTCTACACAGAAAGAAAGAATTTCCAAGCATTTAACGGAAAGTGTATAGGCAGTGCATGAATCCTAATCATCCAGGAAGTGTGAATACTTCAAAATAGAAAAAGCATAAATGGAGTTGCATTTTCTTTTGGTTCGTTAAGATTGAAAAATTCAAAACAAAGTTATACAACCAACCTGAGGCATTATCCACATATGAACAAGTTGACATGGCAGTGCCACTTTAATTTATTTATATGAAGTCAAAATGCACACATCTTTCCAGAAAGTAACACCAGTGATGAGTGAAGTCTCTAACTGAAGCATAGGGCAAAAAAGATGGAAATCATCCCTTAATAATATTGCCACGCAAAGTCATTGAAAAACTTATTTTTATCTGACGAACTATGAAGTTTGATGCAGGCAACAAAGATTCAAAAAGAAAAAAAATTAAAGCAGAAAGGTTGTAGTCTCATTGCAATTTACTCTTATTTGATATGCTAGAAATTTTTTTTTTCCAATTGCAGTTAAGCCAAGGACACTTTGGCAACATCAACACAGAAGCATGACACAGTTGTCTTTGCTCATTATTTTATTTGACATAACTACAGTCATTTTTCCCCGTCAAAATACTGGTCTAGATATCATTGCAGATGTGTACAATGAGGATTGAAAGTAATTTAGAGAACGCTTCCCATTCTTTTGTAGCCATTGAGCTCTTTTGAGAAAGTGAGACAGCCTTTTTAACCAAATTTATATCGTGAGACCCTATGCTAGGCCTAACTACTTAGGTGCACTTTGTTCTGTCATAATTTGTTAAAATTCAGATCTGAATCCCACAAAATGCAACCACCAAAATATTCTTTCCAACCTCCACAGGAACTCTAAACCTATTTTCATTCTGTCCACCATAACATTCTAAATTGCAGATTAGAGTGGCTCGATAATCCATTATGACACCACTTTTTTCCATGCTTACATGATAAGGAACCATCTCCAAGTAAAGTGTATATATAGTTCTCAAGACAAGCAGAAGTAAAATACCTTTGTTGGCGAAGTTTCTCAGCAACAGGATCTAATAATTGGGGTTCCTCCTTTGCTCCAACAGTTTTGCCTTTCTTTTCTGTGGATTTTGACGCAGGTTTCTTAGGGGCCTTTTCAGGAGAAGGTTTAGCCACAGGTGCCTGGACGCATTCAATGAGAAAATAACCAGGGAAAAAAAGAACAAAACAATATCAGTAACAGCAGAATTCAAATATCATAATCATAAATGCACAATGCAGACAATAATTGAAGATAAGGATGAAGTGCAACAGATAGAAGAATTTAACTATATGCGACCCTTATTGACATATTTGCAATAAACATGCACACATATGGTGATGTTTATATTCACCTCTTTGCAAATGCTTCTGTGATCATGTTTGATTCAATGCCATCACAGCAAAAACTTCTCCATCCAGTTCTATACATAATCATGAACATGAATGAACAAAAAGTTGAGCTGTATATTCAAAGCTGTTTGTTAATGTAGAGGATAGGGATCAGTCCCCTATATGGAATTAGAAGCATTTAGGAATTATCTCCTATAATAATCAGTAACCAAGGCTCCATGCAAACAGGAGGGCAATTGAGGTTTTTCTTTACCAGTATAAAATCTAAATAAAGCAAGCAAGAGAATGAGATGCTTTGTATCTACAGATGACAATGTCAAAGGTTGACCATTACACATGCAGAGAAATTAACTCTGCTAAGAGCTCTTCCATTCAGTATTATGTGCAGTTGCATGCTGTTGAAGGAGCATATTTTACAGAATGGAACCAAATGCAAAACATCTAATTAGATGCAGCCTTCCAGTAGCTGTTTCCACCCTAATTTACAAATAATTACTAACAATCATTAGTGATTCCTAAACCAACCACATTAAAATACATGACCCAACCCAGAGGCAATTTATTCCTTGTCAGTACCCTTATCAACAACTTTACAAACCAAAGGATTTGCAGTTGACAACCAAATCGCAAATTATTGAGCTGCAAGGAATTGGCAATTAACCAAAAATTAAGAAATCAATTAACTAGGATAGGGAAGGAGAGAAGTGAGAAAGGGATATGACAATGGACATCTTTGATTTTCCCATTGAAATGCTCAGTGCTCAATTATTACATGGAAACACGAAATTATGGAGATTCAAAGAGAGCAGCAAGGATAGCAAACAATCTTACACAGAAGGTTGCAACAAGAGAATTGGATTTTTATTGAGAAATAACGAAAAATAACAAGAAAACAACAAGAACACAGAGAACACAAGATTTAACGAGGTTTGGCAATGTGCCTACATCTTCGGGAGCAGAGCGGCTAGGTTTTCTTATTGATAGTACAAACTAAGGTTACAATACGCATGTTATATATATATATATATATATATAACATGTACAGTAGAATTTTACAAAATTACCCCTATACTGCTCCTCGCTAAACACTTCGTCGCTACGCTCCAGCATCTGTCCACTTACTATGTATACGAGCCACACACAACAATTTTTATGGATTGCCGATGATAGATAAGTCCATAAAGACAATATTCTAGAAGTTAATACCCTAGTGCTTTTTTTACTTATTTTGCTTCATGAAAATTTTTACCAACTAAAACTTTTATTTTCTGCTTTCCATAAACAATTTTGGTACTCAAATAAATATATTTTTTCTAAGCCTCCTATCTTCAACTTCACATTATAAACAATTGCATTCCCCAAACACAGCCAGGTTAGCTGACTGTAAGAATCTGAAAAAAAGAAAGGAAAAAAAGAAGATATTTTTACGTCCTTCAAAAACATTTCAACATTAAAGCAACAGCAGAAAATCTTAAACAAAACGGAAGCACTGTTATCTTCCTATGCTGCATCAAGCAACTGCACACCCTATTAAGAAGGCAAAGTAGATGGGTCAGGGTTGGGAAGGTAGACTGCAAGGTATTATTCATGCCCAAGTCCTTCTGTCTCACATTTTTAACTAGAACTAAAAACAATTACATTCATGCAATATGCCTACGGAGGGCCATCATTTCATCTGTGATTTGTAGGAGGCATAGCATTTATTTGAGGTAGGCTATGTGTATAGAAATGATGCAAGAAACTATTTAAATATGAGGACAAATTAATAGATAGCAAATTCATTGATGATAAATAGTTATAGAGATCAACTTAGAAAATGACAAAATACTTGACGCAGCATCATGTTTTTTTAATGGATTAATATGTATATCAATGCTTTAAGCAGAGGTCCAAAGCTGGGGAAAGCATCTACTAAATATTAAAATAATGCAAATCATGATTACATTATCAATCGTACCGGAGCTGGCTCATCTTCATCCTCCCATGATTCCTTCACATCATTCTCATCCACATCTTCATCATCCCATTTATTTTTGGGTTGCTCCTTTGAAACGAGGGGTGGAATTTGTTCATCCTCTGAAACAGAAACTAACAAATTACATTTATCAACATCAAAAAGAGACAGAACAACACGTATATTGTTTTCCATCAGATTTTTCCATACCCTCCCTCAAAAAGCCATAGCCGTTAATTTGTAACTACAAAGAAATTATGTTAAAAAACATGGATCTCTTTTTTTTTTTTTGGGAGGGGGGGGGGGGGGGCAGAGAGCATTTGGCACATAGGTTGAATTATCCATCCATTTCGATGCAGACATTTTCTGGCTACAAGTATGACTACTAGCAGAGGTAAAACCAAAAATAACAAACTTTAAATTCTCATAGCTTATAGTTGAATCTTTGAAATAAGTTATTGTTTCAAAGTTTTTTTTTTTAATCTTTGAAACCCAGGCGCTAAATTTGAACATACCCGGAAAAAAAATTGAAGACATCAGCCTTACAAGATGGGAAATACTTGAAATAAAGGGAAAACAAAACGTGAAACAGGAGTCTCACCCCAGTCTTCCATCTTCGAACTTATTCGTTGCAGGATTAAAATTTCGGATCAGAAGCGGACTCTGCAATTTGTAGATATATAAATAAAACGCAAACAAGGCAAGAAAGAAAGAAAGAAAGCATAAAGCAATAAGAAATACAGAGAAAGAAAGTCACCGTGGAGAAGAGGAATCGAGTAATTAAGAGATTGTGGAGGTGTTGATCGATCGTAGGAAAATTGTAGTCTACTAGGGTTTAGGGTTCCCCTAATCGAGCTGTATGAGAGAGAGAGAGAGAGAGAGAGAGAGAGAGAGGGGCTTGGAATTGTACTTTTTTAACCGGAATGAAAATGGACCGCACCATAAACATTTTTTTCCAAAAAAAATTAGAATTATTGTTTTTTTTAACATCAATTTTTATTTATTGAATGAGTGAGGTTTCCAAAAAAATACATTTTATTATTTTTCAAGGATGACAATTAACTCAGTTTTTAGTTAGATTTTTATGAAAAATTAAATTGAAAAAAAATCAAATGATTTTTTTAATTTTTAATTTATTCTTTTATATATTTTTCAAATGCTCATAATTTTTTAAACTTCAATAAGTCTATCAACATTTAGACCCCCAATTTTTATTTTAAAGCCTTAAACTTTTTTTATATCAATTGAAATCTATATTTTTAAATTACCCTTATCACTAATTTTAAAATCTATTTACATTTTAATTTTAAAAATTTACTTTTTCTTTTTTTTATTGACACTTATTCCAACAATTGTTTTTAATATTTTGGAGTAACCTTCTCTAGTAACTTTATTGATTTACTTTATAATCAAACCCTATACATTGATAATGCCAAGTACGAAAAAGTCCAAATCTATACTTCGGAATAAAGACAACTAAAAATTCATGTGCTCTTTTTCAAAACTAGGAAGAGGATGTTACACTTTTATAAATATTCTAGATGACCTAATTTTTGCTGATGTAAATATTGAGTAATTAGAATAGGCAAAAAGCTAAAGTACACAGTTTATTTGAAATTAGGTTTAACTTAAATCTTATGTACACATATAAAATAGGATTAAAATTTTCTCAAGTTCATTCAATATAGATTATATTATAGTAATTTTAATCATTCATCCATAAATACATGATTGAAATTAAATTTTATAAAAAAAAATTTAGAAGTTATTTAATATGATTTAATCTTAATTATTTATTTGCGAGTATATAAGTCAAGTGGGTCAAATCCAAATACTTTCGGATACTTTGGTGAAAAGATCTTAATAACAGTTTTTAAACTCGTGCAATCCACACTCTCTTTATTTGTAATGAATCAGGCTAGTCAATTTCAACATGATAACAGAATTTAATTGCCAAAATGATCCATGGAGATCCATCAAATTGATTTAAGAGTATAAGTCCAGATAAAAAAATGAAAACTTGTAGCATCTGAGACTCTGTTTACTTGCTGCCTCTGATATTCAATGAGTACAAGTTAAAGTTAAGCAAAATGCAGATGAGTACAAGCCAACGAACATAAAAATGATAACAAATAATAATTGAAAATTCATATGTAAAAATGATGACAAATCGCAACTGAATCAATACAGTTGGATTGGAGGAAGAGTATTGGAATCCATATAGGAAAAAACAAGAAAAATGGGTCGTTTATAATTGTTAAGTGAGTCAAACGGACATTTTGCAATGTATTGGACCCATCAAATTCAACACTAATCCTATAAAATGAGCTTTGGATTCTATAAATGAGAATTGCTACATATTTTTCAATAGAAAACAAAACTAAATATAGGCACTCAAAATGAAAGCTAACTCAACGCTATGAACCCTATCGGAAGCAATGGAGATTATGTGTGATCTAAGGGCAATTTAATTGAGAAGAAAAAGCCAAGAAACCGAAGGCAATTGCAGTAAGTAATCCATTTTGCAATTAATGTTTTCATAAGAATCATGACTTACGAAACTCCTAAGAATACTTGGAACAATTGATCTTAAGTTCAGTTAACAGGGAATGAAGTCTCTTAAATTTTTTGGTTCTAATTTAAAATATGAATTTTTGGAACTCTATTCTATTTTCTTTTTTTTTCGGCATTTAAGTTAACTAATAAAGATTAGTGTAATAAAGAAGTGACAAAATTTAAAAAGAGTGAGCACGTGCAAAGTTAAGGCATAGCTTTCGAAGTAACAAATGCAAGTTGGTTCAAGTGATTCGGTACTTAGATTTTTTTAAAAAAAGTTTCGACTCTGAGTTTGTAAATCGAAAAAGATAACCTTATCCTTCAAGTTAACTTTCGCTGAAATTTAAGGTTAAGGAATCTAAACTGTTATGGTTGTGCGTTATGGATTGTGTTAAGGGTCAATAAACAAGGAAATATGACTAATTCCCTATCCTTTATTCTGATTTCTTGAATAACATACTTTAGAATAACAGTTCAAACTCGCTTGACACCTTTGGAACTCGTTAAGAGAGAGCTCTAGATCTCTGTAACTTTTTGAATAAAATACGGCTTAGGATTTTATTATTTCATTGGTCCCTTAAATTGGATTAGTGTTATTACAAGAATAGAAAAGTTATTTTTTTAGGCTTTCTCATAATTCACCTAATAAGGAAATTTACAGCAAATAGACCAACAACTTAGGAATCCTACTAGAAGTAAATTATTTGCCTAAATAGATTTTTGACAAAAACAAAAAGCATGGCTCTCAAAGTAGTAGAGAATGATGGAACAATTGATTTTTAAACTTTAGATTTTGCTTTTGGGTTGATGGGATTTTTGTATGGTATGTGTGCCTATTAGTTTATAATGACAAGAAGGGTTTCAACGTCCAAAGGATTGTATAAGCTCAATCTAAACTTCTTGCAATTAGCACTATCAATTCTTACAACTGCATTCCTTATGAAATTGTTTTCTAATTTCTTTTTTTTTTCAATCCTCCTTAATGCAAATGGAGTTTTACTATGTCATGAAGGGTGAAAGATTTGACTATTATGGGCCTACTGAATCACAAGTTATTGCATATTTTTTAGTTATTTCACTTGCTTGGACCCTATCTAATTAAATCATCTCTAACTTTTTTCTTTCTTAGAATTATGGTTATATAACTAGAAGTGACGCTATGTTCAGAGTAAGTTGTTGGTTCTCTTTGTTTTATTGAATTTAAAGAGAGGGCAGATGTGATGCAATGTGTCAAAAAGTTTAATTTCATATGTTAACAATAGAACTCACGGTATTTCTCGAAGCTTTAGTGCCATTTTGATAAAAATATAACTTATTCAGGGTGATTTCATTCTCTCTCCATATCTGTGACATCACGACATGCTCATACTCTATGTTTCTAAGGAAGTTTCTCCCTTACCTTGCTATTTGGGCTATAAATAGGATGTACCCATTCGCGTGTTTGAAATATTTGAATGTTAGGTGACATCAATCACTTGCAGTAGTTGTTGATTACTTTGTCAACCTTGAATAACAAATGGGCTATTAACATTTTATTGTTGCACTTGTTTGGTGGAGCAATGGGAGTTTTCACAGCAAACACCCTTTTGAGTTCCAGAGCTATTTCTGGTGCTATTATTATTAATTGGATCCTCAAGGTAAGAATAAAGAAAAAGGAGATGCCTCTGTTGTAGTGGAGGAGAAGAAAGATTTCACATTTCTTTTATAATGAAAATACTCCATCTGTATTTTACACATTAATTACTTCCAAATTCCCAGTAGGAAAAGAGAACAGCCAGCACCCTCCTGTAGTTCTTTGAAAAATTGATCTTTTACAAGCCTGGCAACAAATTCTACTTGTGGGTATTGTCACTAAATGATAATTCTTGATAAGAACCTTTTCAACTTAGTTAGTGTGTTGATGTGGCTTGAATTTTGGCAATCCAAATTACAACCTGACTTGGAAACTGAAAAAAAAATGAAGGTTTGTATTGGAAGCACCAAACAATAGAATTCCTAGTTGTGACCGATTTATCTTGTTCCAATTCGGTTTTGATTTGTATTCCAACTCAATTTAGGGTTTTGTTTTGGAATATATGTATATATATATACTTTGCGGTTGTATCTCTTCATTCAATATAGTAGAAACGATTCTTTGTCTAGTCATCATTGGTCAAACCACTTAAATCTTTTGTTTTTGTTTTTCTTCTCTTTATTTTCTGTGATTGTATATGCGATTTGGAGTAATTTTCAAAACAATGAGGAACTAAAATAATTTTTGTTTTCTTTGTAGATATAAGCATGTACTTGCTGAGAATATCCAAAAAGAAAAGATACAAAATTTTTCTCTCATATTATACCATTAAGACCTCTATTGATGCAGAAATGAGCACATTAGAAGTCCATTTGCAGGCATAAAGAAAACATTCCATGTTGTTTATAGTCCATCTCATTAAGAGTTATTCTTCTACTTATGTTTTCTTAGCTATACTTCAATGCAACTGATCCACTAAGTGAGATGCGACATTGGCAAGTGGGCTTGGATCATTCCAAGATCTTTAGATAATATTGTTATTATGGAAAACTATGGCGTCTACTTCTTTTTTTAATATTATTCTTTCAGCACAGCATCTCTATGCAATATCCTCATTTCATAAGGTTGGAAAGTTACTCCTTCGTTGTTTGTGATGAAATTTTTTTCACTTAGATGAGGTTAAAATGCAAAAAAAAAAAAAAAAAAAATACTTGTAGAGTCTTTTGTGCACTTAGATAGCTGTGATAAAGAACAATCAGTGAAGAGAGAAATTAATTTTGACAGGAAAGGGAAGAACCAATGATGAGGGAACCTGTGGCAACCAGCAAATCCAAGTCTAAGCCATAAACACAGTTGCTCCAGTACCTACCATTAACCAATTGAAATGGAGATTTTGAATATTTTTATGGAGAATGTTTTCTACTTAATGATAATGAATTGTATGGTATCTTTGTTTACCTTAACTTATGTTAGTTAATTTTTATATAGAAAATATAAGTAAGAATATACAAGGATTAAATAATAAAAAATAAAAATTAACTCAATATTTTAGAGAAACAAAATAATAACAAACTAACCCTATTGTAGATTTCCATTCTCACTTTAAAATCTTTTAAGAAAGCAAATTATTTATTATATAACCCATTAATATCTAAAACCAAATCTGTAACATATATTAAAATAATTATATATTATATATTATATAGTATGATATTAAAATGACACATGTTTTCTTTATATCCGTGCGAAGCCAACGAGAAATTAAAACAGAAACAATATAAGGTAAAGAAAATGGCTACTGTTTATCTTCATTTATTAAATAGATGAAGACATGTTTCAAAATTACCAATACTTTTTTATTTATTTATCTACAGGTGGTCAGGTCTTGAATCCAGAACCATTCATCAGGATAAAGCTCTATATGCCATTAGAGCATAAGCTCTTGGCTCAAATTTAGCCATAGTTAATTCAATCTAATTTGTTATAAATCAATTCAAAAATACTTTATTATATATAATTAAATTGGTTCGTAATATAAATAAGAAAAAATCCGTATTTGATTTGTTTGGATATGGCCAAAATCTTACATATTTATTATTTTGTTTGAGTACAAATTTTGAATTAATGTAATATACATAATTTGTGCAAAGTTGGTTCAAACTTGTAAAGATTTGATCTGTAATTTCCATGAGATTCGCGTAAATCATGTGTTCCGGAAAAGTAATAGTGTGGCGAATTGACTGTTTAATGAGACTTTGAAGATGGATAGAGGCTTAATGATTTGCAAGAGCCTCCTCCAGGTTGCCTTCACTTGTTGCAGGAGAATATATTATTGAGGTTTTTTGGCCAAGATGGATCCCCAGATAATCTTTGTATTGCTTTTCTGGGGTTTTTTTTCCCTTCCTTGTAATCCAAGAAAATGTAATATATATAATTCCCAAATTTTGATCCAGCCAAAAGATCTCATATAATTATTTCTGAAAATGACTTAGAACACAATACTAATTGGGAAGAAATCGAAAACGAACCAAATAGTTCAAATTCAGGAATTAACTTGTCACTCCATCTCGGATAATGTTCATCAATTTTTGTTTTCTTCTGCTACCCCATAAATCTCCCCTGCTTTTCCAAATTCATCCCAAATTATGCATCAAAATTTTTAGAGTCCTTGTGTATCAAGAATAATGCCTTTAATATTGGCAAGAACATAGGAATTCTTCCCATTGGATCTTTTCAGTGTTTATAAGATATCTCAATGTTTTTGTTTTTCATCTTCAGGGATGAACTAATGTTCTGTAATTTATGCTCCACCGTGTTGTCTAATAGTCAATAGATTCAGTTGATTGGTATGAGAGCATTGGGTATTGATTTGTAATGTGTAAAAGTTTTGGGGTTAGATATATAATTATAAAAAAATAAAGAAGGCTGCAGTAGAAAAAAAATTCAAATGCTCCTGTATGATTTTAGTGGATGAAGCAGGTAAATTTATGGGGCAATGGCAAGCTTGTTTACAAACAGCTATGGCTGATTGCAACTGCCGCTCTTCTAGTTGCCAAATTAAAATTTCAAAGTCTTCCCCTTTCGGTGGATGAGGGCAGGTAAATGTATGGGGCAATGACATTGGCAAGCTTGTTTGCAAACAACTATGGCTGATAGCAACTGGCAGATTGATAGCAACTGCCACTCTGCCAGTTGCCAAATTAAAATTTCAAAGTCGTCTCCTCTCACATTTGGTCAAATCTATGATTCTATATATATAAAAGGAGTTATAAAACGACAGATCAATCCGCAAAAAAGGGCGGGCCAGCGGGGTGAAGGTGCAATTAGCGTTGAATGATTCAACAGCTAAACAGATTTGGTATACAAATTTCTTTCTAACTATTTTCTTATCATTTATGCTGTGATTGGATTGAGGGAGTTGAATATAGAATTAGAACAATCTATACACAATTTATTGTTTTACTATTTAAAAAAAATTTCAAAATTTATGAATTTTAAAAAATCTCGCCCACCAAAATTTTTCATTTTTGAAAATTTGATTTTTTACAGAAAGTCAAAAATTCACTTCTTTTTTTATTCACGAGAGGTTGCTTTTAAAAATTTTTATTTTAAAATTGTCTCTATAAAGTCTAAAAATACAACAAAACCATTTGCCAATTTTTTTGTTTTATTTTCACTTTTTTTTTTATCTCTTTTGATTTGAATATTAATTAAAAAAATAATTATTTACTTCGAAAACGAAAAAAACATTAATGGATTAATTTATTTATAAACATAGTACAAATAATGAGTTTATATAAAATTTTGAACAAAAAAATTTTAACGTATTTCAAATTTGACAATAATAATAATTTAATAAATTGTTTTTTTTAGAAAATTTACTCTTAATTTTATTATTTCACAATTAAATATAAAGTGAAAAAAATATTAAAAAAATTAATTAATGATAAATTATCAATATTTAGTAAATAATAAATTTGAAAATTAATTGTTAAATCTGTAGATTGTAGTTATTGAGCCAAACATGAGTATAAAATAAATTATTTTATCAATCCATGAATTTTATGTCCAAATCAAACAGTACGATTTAAAGTGATTTTAATATCTCTCTATCTAAACAAGAGGTTAATCATAATATACATTATTGTTTAAAAAAGGCCAACCTTTTACTAGATTTTTGGTATCTTCTTCCTCTGAAATTTGAATGTTTCTGAGAAAAAGACTTCTTCCTGCTGAAAAGTTTGGAGTTCCACTTTCTACAATCTTTTCAAACTTACCCACATGACGATAATGATTATTTTCAAGTGCTTATACTCTTCAAGTAAAGAAAAAAGCACAATAAATGAATAAAATCCACCAATTAATTATGAAGGGCTCTCTTCTATTATGTATAGATATTAAGTCCTTTCAGCTTTTCTTCGTGGAAGAATTTAATGTTTATTTAATAGAACAGGCTCACGTTTCTTGTTCATCTTTCACACACCATTTTTCTTGGCTTTATATGTATTTCTTTTACATATTTTTTTTTTTTTTTTGATATTTGACTTTCTGCCTATTACCGCTGCCAGACATCAACTTGTTCTTTATTAAAAAAATGTAAATTGGTGGTTTGGTGATTAATCAATGTTCTAAAACTTCAGATGAATATCAGCAAAATAATTCCATTAAAGTCCTGCCCACCTTTATTGAGTTTTCGGACGACATAATTAGCTTGAAACAATACTTTGCAGCCAACATTTTATCAATTTCAAGCCCTTTTGCATGAGATCCGATTTCTTATGCTGAATGGGTTTTTAGCTATGCTAAATTTCAAACTGAAAACAAAGAGCTTTTTCAAGTTTTATTTAGAGATGAATCCTAGAATTCTAGCATTTCTACTGGTTATTTTCTACCAAATTTATGTCATAGCAGCTGCGACCGAAATTGATGATGGTAAGCTAGCTATAAAAGGGCAATTTTATGGTACTAATTAATGTCTTGGATCATGTACAATGTTTACCTTTTCCTGATGCAGCCAGTAAGTTGAATTCTCTCAAGAGTATTTGGAAGAACACACCACCTAATTGGGTGGGTGTACACCCTTGTAGAGATAGATGGGACGGCATAGAGTGCACGAGTTCACGTGTGACTTCTATGTAAGTGATTGGCAGTACTTCACCTTCTAATGCTAACTAAAGCTGTAACACTCTCCTGAAACTAGCCAACCATTTTCATCTGCAGACAATTGTCAAGCATGGGACTTGAAGGGCAACTTTCTGGAGATATCTCATTATTATCAGAACTGCAGATCTTGTAGGTCTCTAGCCTGCAATCTGTCTACTGTTTGATGCATAGGAAACTAAGCCTACGTATCTAGGATCATGGTCAATGCATGAGGAACATATTAGATGGATTTTTATGATTTTTTTTTCTTTTTTTTTTCTGATCATTAGCATCTACATACAGGGATCTATCATACAACAAAGGTCTTAGAGGACCTCTTCCACCATCAATTGGAAATTTGGTGAAGCTAACAAACTTGTAAGAAAATAAATTGTGTCACCATAGCATTAAGAAAAATCCAGTTTCCTCTAATTAACTAAATATCTCTTGTATTTCAGGATACTGGTTGGTTGCAGTTTCTCTGGTCCTCTTCCTGACTCAATAGGATCGCTGCAGCAGCTGATATCTCTGTAAGGGTTTCAACTTCCCATCATTCTGTGCTTTACAATTGTGGTATGATTGTTCGAGTACAAATTCTTATGGATCTGAAACAAGAAGTTAAATAAGGGCTTACCTTTGTGTCCCCTACATAATCATTTCAACTTCTTCAATCATTCATCTAATATTTTGCTTTGTTCTTTCTTAATTTCATGTGTTTTAGAGTTCTGTTCATGTCTGGGCTAATATTTTTGAAAAATGCATATTGTTATTAACTGCAGATCTCTAAATTCTAATGGCTTCAGTGGTCCAATTCCACCTTCAATTGGAAATTTATCAAGTCTTTATTGGTTGGATTTGGCTGACAATATGCTTGAAGGAACCATCCCAGTTTCCTCAGGGACTACACCTGGTCTCGATATGTTAGTTCATACAAAGCACTTGTATGTCAAATCTTTTTGTTCTATCCGGCTTACTATAACTTTTTTTTTAATTGTTTTTTTGCTATGAATCATTTCTCATATATTAATATGTGGATAAAAACTATTAACAGTCATTTTGGGAAGAATCAGCTCTCAGGCACTATCCCAGCTAAACTATTCAGCTCAGACATGACTCTCTTACATGTGTAAGTTTCATTCAAATTATTGTAAGAGTAGGGAACTAGGGGAGAAGATACAAGCTTTTGCAAGCAGCACAATTAAGTATTATATTTAACTTAATTCTCAAGTTGCATTACTTTTCTCATCTTCAAGTTGTTTACAATACTTTTTATAAGAGTTGCGTTTGTTGGCTATATCTTGATGCGGCTTTGCTGCTGTTACCTATAACTATTAACTCTTCTATACATATCCTCTTCGCTTGGGCAGGCTTTTTGAGAGCAACAGTTTTTCTGGTAGTATTCCTTCTACTCTTGGCCTGGTGCAAACTTTGGAGGTTGTGTGAGTATCTGTATAACAAAAACTTGAATGATTTTTCATTGATGTTCCTGCTGGTGAGGCTTGTGTTGAATGTCTCGTCTTGGCTACAGGCGCTTTGATGACAATTCATTAATCGGACCTATCCCTTTGAACCTCAACAATCTTACAAGTGTCAGTGAGTTGTAAGTACACAAAAGAGAGATATTACGAATGGAACTGTTCAAATTAGTTCACTTTGTTATTAATATCTTGCATGTGAGTTCTTACTTTGTCAAAAGAGTCATGTTAATCAATTTCAGGCATTTGTCCAACAATGGATTTACTGGCCCTATTCCTGACCTTACCAAGATGAATCTTCTCACATACTTGTAAGATTTCATGCTGTCAAATTATATAATCATTAGTAGTAATAGGAATGACTGACCCTTTTTTTTCCTCCTATGCGTACTTTAACATGAAACTTGTCTGCAGAGACATGAGCAATAATAGTTTTGATGCATCGGATTTTCCATCTTGGATTCCAACTTTACAGTCTTTGACAACATTGTAAGTCTCTGTGCCTCCTTCCTCGCTCTTAATCTTCTATTTCATTTCAGTTTCAATCGCCCTCGTAAAGGAACCAAAACTTGATAACTGGAAAGACAAACGCCTTTCTAATCAAGAAAACACAGTATTTGTATTATATTGTGTCTTCAACAGAAACCTTGCTATCCTAAGCCTGCATTTAAGATAAGGAAATCACTTATGAGTTTATGTTGACATTATAAATGTTGTTGATATAAATGTTATGTCTTTCAAAGTGTCAACTCCTTTATCAGTTTTTGTTGCACGCAGTAAAGAAAATTCCAAAAGTAATATCCATATCATTTGGCAAGCACTGTTTTATGTCAAGTTGTTTTAGTATTTATTCACAGCATTATTTGTTAATTTTATATGGCAGAATGATGGAAGACACACAACTTCAAGGACAGGTTCCAACTGACTTCTTCAGCCTTCCCTTTTTACAGACTGTGTACGTATCCGCTTTATCTCTACTAGCTAATCACTTTCATGGATGCCGAGAATGTTGGAGAAACAATTAATGGTTACTTTTTGGGATTGACATAGAGGAGTTTAGCTAGATGTTTGCATATGATGATAGCTGTTGGCTGATAGATGTCTAGGACTTGCTGCCACAGGTTATTAAGGAACAACAAACTCAATGGCACTTTAGATTTAGGGAACAGCAATGGTGGCCAACTTCAACTCATTGATTTGCAAAATAATCAAATTTCTGCATATACAAAGAGAGCAGTGAAAAATGAAGTTGATTTAATGTAAGTTACATTCTTTATCCATGGTTTCCAAATTTTGACAATTTTGTTGCTAAATAACTTAGAAATGTCCTTACCGAAAATATAAGATGTTATCTGCTATCTGTTGGAGCTTGCAGACTCGAGGGTAACCCAGTTTGCGAGGAATCAGGAAAAACTGAGACATACTGCACTGTTACCGTTCCTACTACTCCATATAGGACGCCGCAAAATAATTGCACACCTGATACTTGCTTTTCTAATAAGACTTCCAGTCCCAACTGTAAATGTGCATATCCATACATAGGATTGCTAGTTTTCAGGGCTCCTTCATTTTCAGACCTGGAAAACTCAACCATTTACGTATCTCTCCAGAAAGCTTTGATGGATTCTTTTAGGTTGAATCAACTGCCTGTTGATTCGGTTTCTCTCAGTCATCCAAGAATGGATTCATCTCAGTATCTTGTTGTGGACCTAAACATTTTTCCAGCCGGCCAAGATCGTTTCAATCGAACACTTATTTCTAGGGTTGGTTTTGTACTAAGCAATCAGACTTTCCAGCCTCCAAAACAATTTGGACCTTTCTATTTTATCGGAGATTCTTATCAGTCTTTTTCTGGTACTTTCACAATATATGCATATTTTAAAGAGAAGAATTTGTTGCATTTTCTCTCTTCTTGTTAACACCTCATTCCCTTTCACTTGTCATTCAGGAGAACCTGTAGAATCAAACAAATCGAACACTGGCATTATAATTGGAGCTGCTGGTGGTGGTTCTGCCCTTGTTCTGTTATTGCTTATTGCAGGGCTTTATGCTTATCATCAAAAGAAGAGAGCCGAAAGAGCGACTGAGAAGAACAATCCTTTTGGTACAACAATAATAAGTTAACATTTTTCTATGTATTTTTCAATTTCATAAGGAATGCATTGGCTTTACTTGTTGCTTTACATTGTGAAATGCAGCTCATTGGGATTCAAGTAAGAGCCATGGCGCTGATGTTCCTCAATTAAAAGCAACCAGATGCTTTTCTTTTCAAGAGCTTAAGAAATATACCATCAATTTCTCGGATGCTTGTGGTATTGGATCCGGGGGTTATGGAAAGGTTAAGTTTAATTCTCTCTGTCTCCTTCTTCAGATTCTAGAATTCACCTAATCTTGCCTACACATATAACTGCATTTTTGCACATTGTTTATGTTGCTGGCGCTAATGGCCTTGTGTTGAAATGTGACAATCCCACATCGGAAAGAGAAGATTTTTCCACCATAGCATTAGGCTATAAAAAGACTTCATCCCCCTTTTAACAAATCATCCCAAAAACACCAATCCATCTACTTCTAAGATTGGTTGTTTTTCCTCTTTCTCTTGTAATATTTCACTTTATAATATTTCTTTGAAATAGTGAAATATTATTTTAGTAGTGTCCGAGGAAGTAGACATAATTGGCCGAACCTCGTTAAATTCTGGTGTTCTTTTTATTTCTATTTAATAGCTATTGTCGGGTCTTTTACTTTGTGATATATTGTGCTTTAAATTATCTTAGAAAAATTCTGTCACCAAGACTCGAGAGTCTAAGGAAGTTGGTTTTTAAGGGAGACCATTTGTGACTCCAACAACTACCTGGGAATTTTTCTTTGTCTTAATTTTTGGCACAATTATTCATTTTGGTGGAAACTAACCCGATTTCCACAACAATTGGTATCAGAGCCAAGGTTACTGAGTTATATGCTCTGTGGTTGCGGCGTAAGCTGATCTTCCACATCAGAAAGGTTTCCTTGGATTCTTGGATATTCCGCATTTGAAAGCTATTAAATAGTCTTAAAGAGGAAATGGCAAGAGACGAACAAAAATCCACGATGGACACAGCAGCTTCTACTTCATCAATTTTGGCCAGAACTGCTGTGACAAATACGAGAATTGCAGTGGAGATTTTTGATGGTACAGGCCATTTCGGCATGTGGCAAGGTGAAGTTCTAGACGCCTTATTTCAGCAAGGATTAGACATTGCCATTGAGGGAGAAAAACCAGAAGGTGCATATGAGAAAGAATGGAAGACAATCAATTGTTTGGCATGTGGTACAATTCGATCGTGCCTATCCAGAGAGTAGAAGTATGCCTTTTGTAAAGAAACTTCTGCAAATAAATTGTGGAAGGCACTGGAGGAAAAATTCTTGAAAAAGAGCAGTCAAAATAAGCTTCATATGAAGAAAAGACTGTTTAGATTCACATATGTTCCTGGTACCACGATGAATGATCACATCACCAATTTCAATCAACTTGTAACAGATCTGATGAACTTGGATGTGACATTTGAAGATGAAGATTTGGCCCTAATGCTGTTGGGATCCCTTCCTGAGGAGTTTGAGTTTCTAGAAACTACTCTACTCCATGGGAAAGTTGAGGTGTCTCTTAGTGAAGTATGTGATGCACTATACAGCTATGAATTGAGGAGAAAAGACAAGAAGGATAGCATCAGTGGAGCAGCAGAAGCTTTGATAGTAAAAGTCCGTTCGAAAAATAAGAACAGGGGAAAGAAAGACAGATCAAAGTCCAGAGTGGGCAAAGATGAATGTGCTTTTTGTCGAGAAAAGGGGCACTGGAAGAAAGATTTTCCTAAGTTGAGAAGCAAATCTGGCAAAGGCAAGGCTGTTGCAGATTCAAATGTAGCTGAATGTGATGATTCTGATTTTTCATTAGCATTGATGCCATCAATAAGCAGTTCGACGGCTTGGATCCTGGATTCAGGCTGTAGCCACCATATGTGTCCCAATCGGGAATGGTTTTTCGATTTTAAAGAAATTGAAGGTGGAGTTGTCTATACAGCAAATGACAGCCCTTGCAAAACAACTGGAATTGGTTCAATCCAGTTGAGGAATCGAGATGGATCAATCAGAACTCTGACAGACGTAAGATATGTGCCCAGTCTGACGAAAAATCTTATTTCTATGGGAATCCTTGGGAGAAAGGGTTTCACTATAATCATTAAAAATGAAATAATGAAGGTTATATCTGGAGCACTTGTGGTGATGAAAGAAGTTCAAAGGAGCAACAACTTGTATTACTATGAAGGCAATACAGTTGTTGGAACAACAGCAGCAGTTTCTAGTGATGACCAGGAGCTAGAAACAACCAGATTGTGGCATATACGCTTGGGGCATGCAAGCAAAAAATCCTTGAAACTTCTGGCGAATCAAGGATTATTGCAAGGAGTGCGAACCTGTGAATTAGACTTCTGTGAGCATTGCATCAAAGGGAAGCAGACGAGAGTGAAGTTTGGCACTGCAATCCATGATACCAAGGGTATTCTGGATTATGTTCACTCAGATGTATGGGGTCCTTCCAAAACTGCTTCAATGGGAGGTAAACACTACTATGTTACCTTTGTTGATGATTGTTCAAGAAGAGTATGGGTGTATACAATGAAGACAAAGGATGAAGTGTTGGGAGTTTTTCTCATCTGGAAGAAGATGGTAGAAACTCAGACGGGCAGAAAGATCAAGTGTCTTGGAACAGACAATGACGGAGAGTACACAAGTGATCCCTTCATGAAAGTTTGCAGAAATGAAGGAATTGTTCGACATTTCACTGTCAGAAATACACCACAACAGAATGGGGTGGCTGAATGCATGAATCGAACTCTACTGGAGAAAGTTCGATGTATGTTGTCTAATGCTGGATTAGGCAGACAGTTTTGGGCTGAGGCTGTAACATACGCATGTCATCTCATTAATCGTTTGCCATCAACTGCTATCAATGGCAAAACACCTTTGGAGGTGTGGTATGGAAAACCTGCTACAGATTATAATTCCTTACATGTGTTGGGTTCCACTGCATACTATCATGTTAAGGAATCGAAGTTATATCCAAGGGCAAAGAAAGCTATCTTTATGGGGATATCCTCTGGTATCAAAGGATATCGACTATGGTGCCCAGAGACGAAGAAAATAATTTTTAGTAGAGATGTTACCTTTGATGAGTCTACCGTGTTAAAGGTAACAAAGGAGCAGACAGATGGTTCTCCACAGCAGGTGGAGGAAACTCCTAAACAGGTGGAGTTTGATAGAAGAAGAATTGTTGATCCGGCAATTGTAAAGTCTGATAAAATTACTCCTACGGCAGAAGAGGAGATAATGGTAGAAAATGGATCAGATGAGGAAGCAGAGGTTTCAGCACAAGAACCTCCTCAGCAACTTGAGCCAATTGCACTACGAAAGCCGAAAAGGAATATTAAGAAACCTGCTCGACTTGAAGATATGACTAATTATACATCTTCAGTAGATGATGAGATTCCTTCCACTTATTGTGAAGCTATTCAAAGCTCAGAAGAAGAAAAGTGGAGAAAGACTATGGAAGAAGAGATGCAGTCCCTTGAAAAGAATCAGACATGGAAGCTATCAAGTATGCCAAAGGGAAAGAAAGCTATTGGCTGTAAATGGGTTTATGCAAAGAAAGACGGATTTTCTGATAAGAATGATATCCGCTACAAGGCAAGATTGGTAGCTAAAGGCTATGCTCAGAAGGAGGGAATTGATTATAATGAAGTGTTTTCTCCAATTGTAAAACATTCTTCCATAAGAATACTGCTGGCCTTGGTAGCACAATTTGATCTGGAACTAGTTCAGCTGGATGTAAAAACTGCATTTTTACATGGAGACTTAGAAGAAGAAATCTACATGACTCAGCCAGAAGGATTTCAAGTTGCTGGAAAAGAAAATTTAACGTGCAAGTTGAGCAAATCGTTGTATGGATTGAAGCAATCTCCAAGACAGTGGTACAAACGATTTGACAAGTTTATGATAAGGCAGAAATACACAAGAAGCAAATATGATCATTGTGTATATTTACGCAAGCTACGAGATGGTTCCTTTATCTATCTTCTCCTTTATGTTGATGATATGCTGATAGCTTCAAAAGATGAAGGAAAGATTCAGAAGTTAAAAGCTCAACTAAATCAGGAATTTGAAATGAAGGATTTAGGGGAAGCTAAGAAGATTCTCGGTATGGAGATATGCAGAGACAGAAAATTGGGGAGACTTTGTTTGACTCAGAAACAATATCTGAGAAAAGTACTAAAGCGTTTTGGGATAAATGAGAAGACAAACCAGTTAGTACTCCACTTGCTCCTCATTTTAAACTCAGTGCATCTTTATCTCCGAAAAGTGAAGAAGAACGAGAATATATGTCAAAGGTTCCATATGCAAATGTTGTTGGTAGCTTGATGTATGCAATGGTGTGTACTAGGCCTGACATTTCACAAGCAGTTGGAGTTGTGAGCAGATACATGCATGATCCTGGTAAAGGACATTGGCAAGCTGTGAAATGGATTTTAAGGTATATTCAGAATACTGTAGATGTTGGTATAATGTTTGAGCGGGATGAGAAAAGTGGTCAGTATATAGTTGGATATTGTGATTCCGACTATGGAGGTGATTTAGACAAACGTCGATCTACTACCGGTTATGTGTTCACACTTGCAAAGGCACCGGTTAGTTGGAAGTCCACCTTACAATCAACAGTTGCTTTGTCTACAACAGAGGCAGAGTACATGGCAGTTTCAGAAGCTGTTAAGGAGGCAATTTGGCTTCAGGGGTTGTTGAATGACTTGGGAATTGGTCAGAAGCATGTCAAAGTGCATTGTGACAGTTAAAGTGCTATTTGTTTAGCAAAGAATCAAGTTTATCATACAAGGACGAAGCATATCGATGTTCGATATCATTTTGTACGGGAAATTCTTGAAGATGGTGGGATACTACTTCAGAAGATTTTGACTGCTGAAAATCCCGCAGATATGGCAACAAAAGTTGTGACAGGTGTCAAGTTCCAACATTGTTTGGACTTGATAAATGTTATTAAAATTTGAAATTGGGCGCTTTGAAGCGCATTTGGAGACATTACTGAAATTTGTAATATAAGAATTTAGAGGATGTTTGTTTGGAATTGTGAGATTGTCAAGGTGGAGATTTGTTGAAATGTGACAATCCCACATCGGAAAGAGAGGATTTTTCCACCATAGCATTAGGCTATAAAAGGACTTCATCCCCCTCTTAACAAATCATCCCAAAAACACCAATCCATCTACTTCTAAGATTGGTTGTTTTTCCTCTCTCTCTTGTAATATTTCACTTTGTAATATTTCTTTGAAATAGTGAAATATTATTTTAGTAGTATCCGGGGAAATAGGCATAATTGGCCGAACCTCGTTAAATTCTGGTGTTCTTTTTATTTCTATTTAATAGCTATTGTCGAGTCTTTTACATTGTGATATATTGTACTTTAAATTATCTTAGAAAAATTCTGTCACCAAGACTCGAGAGTCTAAGGAAGTTGGTTTTTAAGGGAGACCATTTGTGACTCCACAAACTACCTGGGAATTTTTCTTTGTCTTAATTTTTGGCACAATTATTCATTTTGGTGGAAACTAACCCGATTTCCACAACACTTTGGATAGTTGTGTGCTTGTTTCTCTCTATCTCTTTCTTCACGGGTTTTTTTTCCTTACATAATAAACTTGTTCTAACAGGTTTATAGAGGAATCCTTCCCACTGGGCAATTGGTAGCCATCAAAAGAGCTCAACAAGGATCATTGCAGGGAAGACTAGAATTCAAAACTGAGATTGAATTGCTATCAAGAGTCCATCATAAAAATCTGGTTAGCCTTTTGGGGTTTTGCTTTGAGCAAGGTGAACAAATGCTTGTATATGAGTTTATTGCAAATGGTAGTCTCAGTGACAGTCTGTCAGGTATTTCGTTATCTTTCTCAATGCTTCCATAATGATACTAGAAATTTTCTATTTTACAAGTAATTGTTATTTCTTTGCAATCCAAGCAGGGAAATCGGGTATCAGATTGGATTGGATGCGTAGACTTAAAGTGGCCCTTGGGGTGTCAAGAGGTCTGGCCTATCTGCATGAGTTTGCTAACCCTCCCATTATTCATAGGGATATCAAGTCACCCAACATTCTACTCGATGAACGTTTAAATGCAAAAGTTGCTGATTTTGGTCTCTGCAAGCCCTTGAGCGACACTGAAAAGGGTCATGTTACTACTCAAGTTAAAGGGACAACGGTCAGTACTTCTTAAATTATGCAAAATATGAAATGCAGCATCTCTTCGGACTGACATGGATGTTATTTGTATTTGTTTAGGGTTATTTTGATCCAGAGTATTACATGACTCAGCAGTTAACAGAGAAGAGCGATGTGTACAGCTTTGGAGTTGTGATGCTGGAGCTATTGACGGGAAGAAGGCCAATAGAACGAGGGAAGCACATAGTGAGAGAGGTAGAAAGGGCAATGGACAGAACAAAAGAATTATATAACCTGCATGAACTTCTTGACCCAGGCATTGGTTTGGAAACAGCATTAAAAGGTCTAAAAGAGTATGTGAATTTGGCAATGAAGTGCGTAAAAGAATCTGGAGTTGACAGGCCGTCAATGGGTGAAGTGGTAAAAGAGATAGAGAACATCTTGCAGCTTGCTGGATTAGACCCCAACGCCGAATCAGCATCCACTTCTGCAAGTTATGAGGAAGCAAGCAAGGGCAGTCCCCGCCATCCATACGAGAAAGATGCTTTTGAATACAGTGGAGCCTTTCCACTTTCAAAGCTAGAGCCACTAGGAACTATGTGGAGTTCTGAATATTTGGTATGAACTTGTTGACAGTTTGAAATATTTGTCTGCAACTATAAATGACTTACAACTCGTTTTTTTTTTTTTTTTTTGTGTGTGTGTGTCCTTTCAAGCGTTTAATTTAATTTTTTGCTTGTAGATGCCTGGTTTATATATTCCGATTTAAGGATTCATTATTGGTTACTCCTTCTCCTTATCCCTGACACATCTGGTTTATATATTCCGAGTTAAGGATTCATTATTGGTTACTCCTTCTCCTTATCCCTGACACATCGGTTAACAGACAATAATGATATATAAGCAGAAAAGATGTTACACAGTTTAGCAAATGTTGTAGGAATTTGACATTGATAATGCAGTTGTTTGTATATCCTCTTGCAATTTGCTACTGATCTATTTTCGGGTACTTCTTCTCCTCCCTGTTTTCACAGATTCTTTGTAAAATTCCCAGATATAATTCACTTACACCTGCATTAAACAGAACCCTATGATGTTAATTTTCCGGAATCCATGGTTTTAGGACAGTCACTAAGCACATGTAAAATAGTTTCTTGTGCATTGTGGCACATAGGAGATTGGACATCTTATGTCAACATCAACTCTCTTAGAAACCAACCTCTCACACATTGGTAGAACCTCATGAGCTGCTCCCCAATTTAAATCCTTTATCACTTTGTGAGTGGAACTTGAAGCTTCCATAGCCTACTCCACAGCGCTACAGACACCAATGGAACAAAACCGTGAATCTTACCATGAATAAAACGGCACGCACGCGCTCTTCACCGAATCAAAACTGAATCTGACATTGTAATAAGCTAAATTATAAAACATTAAAGAAGATCTAATAATTATTAACTTGTTAATTTTTATTTTTTTAAAAAAAAAAGAATGGTAGCCTCTGACAAACACTCACCTGAATTGGAATCAATCCCCTCGATGCTATGAAGCTGCTGAACGGACCATAAAGATTCATCCTTCATTCTTGCTGCAAATGTAACTCTACCTCGTCCTATGGCAAGCCCAATTCTGATAGTTCCTGAGGTTTTCCTTCATTCATATAGCCACTATGAGCTTTTGTGAACTTTTGAATTTTTGCTATTTGCTGACAGTTTGAAATTTCTCTCTGTCACTGTAAATGACTTACAATTAAGTTTTTTTGGGTGTCGTTGAAATTAAGCATGTAATGAATGGGAGTTGAGTTGTAATAAAATTAAACTGAATTTTTCGCCTGTAGATGCCTGGTTTATGATATTCATTCCTAGTTAAGGATTTATTGTGCGTTATTCCTTCTTCTTCTCTCCTAGTTTTCACAGGTTCTTTGAAATTTTCAAACATAATCAGAAATTATAGTACAATAATAAAATAACAAACGGAGTCTCTAAGGAGCTTAAAATGCATAAAAAGCATTATTCAGGCAATTCAAACCAGAAGATTTAAGCCAGTCCGACTTGGTGATCTCCGCTTCTTTGACTTTCTGTACTACAACCTGAAACCCAAACCATGGTTGTGAAGTTTGCTATGAAAACTGTCCTGAAAAAATAGGCCTAGTCATATATTTTGGCACATATTAAGAAAATTAGTTAGTTTAGTTAAACTAATAATTTTTGCTTAATGTTTTCCAAAAATACCCTCCATTTATTATTATCTTGAAAATAACCATTTGATCACTTTTAATACAAAACTCAAATAAATACTCATGTAAATGTCAACCAATTTCAAGAGTTAAAAAAATTAAGAATTCAAGAATAATAATTAATTAATAGTTTATTTATTAATATAAGTGGTAGTGACATAATAATAATGAAATATATAAATAAGGGTATATTTGTAATTGAACAAAATAACTACACTTCAATAAAAGGAAGTGTCCCATAATTTCAAACTACCAAAAATGAAAATTGAGTTTATATTTTCCGGATGGAGGGAGTATCATATAACTTATAGATTAAGAAACTTATCTCTTAAGAAATTATAATGCCACAAAAGTTTGACTGGTGGTATTGTTTAGGTTATATATATATATATATATATATATATATATATATATATATATATATATATATATATATATATATATATATAGCAAAGATAGAATAATCCTCCTAGCCTAACACTCTGGATGTGTTTGGAATTACTGTTTAGGTATTCAAAAAGCAGATTTAAAATTTTTTTATTTAATTAACTGATTTTTTTTTATTTTTTATAAACTGTTTTTTTCAAAAATCCTTCTAAAAAAACATCTATTTATCTGCTTTATCTTTAAAAACAATTTTCAAAACTAAAAAAATTTTAAAATAAATATTTTTTCTCCAAAAAAGTTTTTACCAAATGCAATGTGACTTTTGTATTATATCACAAAGTGTGAACTTAAGCATGGCTTCCGGAATCCAGTTGCTCACAACATTGCATCAAATTAACTATATCCAAAGTGTTCTCAAAGAAACAAATGAATTAGAATCAATCCCCTTGATGCGCTAGGAAGCTATTGGACGGACCATCAAGACCCACCCAGCTTGTTATTATGGTTACTTTTCTTATCTTTGAATCGTTATATTTTCTTCTTCTATCATGTTCATGGAATGTATATCTGTTCATTATCCATTAAAATGCCAGCCTTGCCAACCTATTACTAGATTTTGGTATCTTCTTCCTCTGAAATTTGAATGTTTCTGTGAAAAAGACTTCTTGCAACTAGAAGAGCTTGGAGTTCCACTTTCTACAATCATATTAAACTTACCCACATGTTGATAATGATTATTTTCAAGTATTTATCCTCTTCAAAAAGATGATAAAAAAACAATAATCAGCAAAAACAAACAAACAAATCCCACCAATGAAGGCCTCTCTTCTAGTTTGTATAGATATTTATTAAATTCCTTTCAACTTTTCTGGGTGGAAGAATTCATTGTTCATTTAATAGAAAAGGCCCACATTGCTTGTTCATCTTTTACACAAATCAGTTCTCTTTGCTGTATGTATTTCTTTCACACAAAATTTTTAATTGTGATGCCAGACATCAACAAGTATCTATATATTTCATAGGTATACAGAAAAATAATTCCATTAAAGTCCTTTTCTACCTTTTGAGTTTTGAGATGACAAAAATAGCTTAAAACAATTCTTTACAGCCAACAAATTTTTCAATTTCAACCCCTTTTGCATGAGATTTGATTGCTTATGGTAAATGGGTTTTTAGCTATGCTAAATTTTAAACTGGAAACAAAGAGTTTTCCGAAGTTTATTAAAAGATGAATCCTAGAAGTCTGGCGTTTCTGTTGGTTGTTTTCCACCAAATTTATATCATAGTAGCAGTGACTGACAGTGAGGATGGTAAGCTAGCTATAACTAACGTTCTCTATAGCTCCTAGATACATGCTATATGAAGATGAAATTAATATAGTACGAATTAGTGACTTGGATCATCTACAATGTTTCCTTTTCTTGATGCAGCCGCTAAGTTGAATGCTCTCAAGGATATATTGAAGAAAGCACCACCTAATTGGAAGGGTGCAGACCCTTGTGGAGATAGATGGGTTGGCATAGAGTGCACCAGTTCACGTGTGACTTCCATGTAAGTAATTGCCAATTCTTAGCTTAACGTGTCACCCTCTCTTGAAATTAGCCAACTATTTTCATTTGCAGAAATTTGTCAAGCATGGGACTTGAAGGAGAGCTCTCTGGAGATATCTCACTATTATTGGAACTGCAGATTCTGTAGGTCTCTAGCCTGAAATTTCTCTCTTCTTTGACGCATATGATTCATTTTTTATCGTTAGCATCTACATGCAGGGATCTATCATACAACAAAGGTCTAACAGGACGTCTTCCAGCATCAATTGGGAATTTGGTGAAGCTAACAAACATGTAAGGGCATACTTTAACTCTTTCATTATAGCATTATGCAAAATCCAACTTCCTCTAATTAAGTCAATGTCTTTTACTTGTATTTTAGGATCCTGGTTGGCTGTAGTTTCTCTGGTCCTCTTCCTGATTCAATAGGATCGCTGAAGAAGCTAGTTTATCTGTAAGGGTTTTTCAACTTTCTCAAAGTTCCTTGCTTTATAATTACTGTATGACGGTAGAATACAAATTATTATGGAACTCAAACTGGGGACTTACATTTGTGTGCTTCACATAATCAATTCAACTTCTTAATTTCATTCTATAGTTTGCTTTATTCTTTCTTAATTTTGCATCTGCCATTATTTTGAAAAATGCATTTTGCTATTAACTGCAGATCTCTAAATTCTAATGGCTTCACTGGTCCAATTCCACCTTCAATTGGAAATTTATCAAATCTTTATTGGTTGGATTTGGCTGACAATATGCTTGAAGGAACCATCCCAGTTTCCTCAGGGACTACACCTGGTCTCGATATGCTAGTTCATACAAGGCACTTGTATGTCAAATCTTTCTGTTCCATCCGGCTTACTGGAACCTTTTTTTTTTCTTTTTCTTTTTTCCTTTTTTTGCTATGAATCATTTCCCATATATTAATATGTGGATAAAAACTATTAACAGTCATTTTGGAAAGAATCGGCTCTCAGGCACCATCCCAACTAAACTATTCAGCTCAGACATGACTCTCATACATCTGTAAGTTTCATTCAGATTATTGTAAAAGTAGGGAACTAGGGGCGAAGATACAAGCTTTTGCAAGCTGCCCAATTAAGTATTATATTTAACTCGATTCCCAAGTTGCATTACTTTACTCATCTTCTTGTTGTTTACAATCCTTTTTATAAGTGTTGCCTTTGTTGACTATATCTTGATGTGGCTTTGCTTCTGCTTGGGCAGGCTTTTTGAGAGCAACAACTTTTCTGGTAGTATTCCTTCTACTCTTGGCCTGGTGCAAACTTTAGAGGTTGTGTGAGTATCTGTATAACAAAAACTTGAATGATTTTTCATTGATGTTCTTGCTAGTGAAGCTTGTGTTGAATTCTCATCTTGGCTACAGGCGCCTTGATGACAATTCTTTAATTGGACGTATCCCTTTGAACCTCAACAATCTTACAAGTGTCAGCAAGTTGTAAGTATACAAAAGAGAGATCTTTGGAATGAAACTGTTCAAAATAGTTTACTTTTTATGAATATCTGGCATGTGAGTTCTTACTCTGTTAAGAGTGTCCTGTTAATCAATTTCAGGCATTTGTCCAACAATGGATTTACTGGCCCTATTCCTAACCTTAACAAGATGAACCTTCTCACGTACTTGTAAGATATAATGCAGTCTAAAATTATATAATCAGATTTATGGGTACTTTAACTCGAAAGTCGTTTGCAGGGACATAAGCAATAATAGTTTTGAAGCATCAGATTTTCCATCTTGGATTCCAACTTTACAGTCTTTGACAACATTGTAAGTCTTTCTGCCTCCTTCATCTGAACTTCGTATATCATAATAGTTTCAAAATATGTACTGTGTCAGGTTGGTCAAGCACTATTTTATGCTCAGTTGAAAAGGTTTTAGTGTCTATTTGCGGCATTATTTGTTAATTTTGTATTGCAGAATGATGGAACACGCACAACTACAAGGACAGGTTCCACCTGACATCTTCAGCCTTCCCTCTTTACAGACTGTGTGCGTATCCGCGTTATCTCTAGGAGCTAATCACTTTCATGGATGCTAAGAATTTGTAGAAATAATTAATAGTTCCTTTTTGAGATTGGCATAGTGGAGTTTAGCTAGATGTTTGCATATGATGATAGCAGTTGGCTAATAGTTATACTGACTTGCTGCGACAGGTTATTAAGGAGCAACAAACTCAATGGAACTTTAGATTTAGGGACCAACAATGGTGGCCAACTTCAACTCATTGATTTGCAAAATAATCAAATTTCTTCGTATACAAAGAGACCAGCACAAAATGGAGTTCGCATAATGCAAGTTACATTCTTTGATCATGGTTGCACAATTTTGACAATTATGTTGCTAAATAACTAAGCATTTTCCTTTCTAAAAATATAAGATGTCTGATATTCTTACCAGCTAATGTTTGTGCTATCTGTTGGAGCTTGCAGACTTATGGGTAACCCATTTTGTGAGGAATCAGGAGAAACTGAGAGTTCCTGCAATATTACCGTACCTACCACATCATATGTGCCACCCCGAAAGAATTGTGTGCCCGGCTCCTGCTCTTCTAATCAGACTTCCAGTCCCAACTGTAAATGTGCATATCCATACACTGGATTGCTAGTTTTCAGAGCTCCTTCATTTTCAGACCTGGAAAACTCAACCATTTATGAATCTCTAGAGAAAGCTTTGATGGATTCTTTTAGGTTGAACCAACTGCCTGTTGATTCGGTTTCTCTCAGTAATCCAAGAACAGATTCATCCTACTATCTTAATGTGGAGCTGCAAGTTTTTCCCACTGGTCAAGATCGTTTCAATCGAACAATTATTTCTGGGATGGGTTTCTTGCTAAGCAATCAGACTTTCAAGCCTCCTAAGAAATTTGGACCTTTCTATTTTATGGGACATGCTTATAATTTTTTTGCTGGTATCTTCACAATCTATGCATATTTTCTTTAAAAAATGGCAAAACATTGTTCCATTGTTTCTCTCTTCTTATTAACATTTCATTCCCTTTCTCTTGTCATTCAGCAGAACCTATAGAATCAAATAACTCATCAAACACTGGCATTGTAATTGGAGCTGCTGCTGGTGGTTCTGCCCTTGTTCTATTATTGCTCATTGCAGGGCTTTATGGTTATCGTCAAAAGAAGAGAGCCGAAAGAGCGACTAAAAAGAACAATCCTTTTGGTACAATAATAATAGTTTTTAACATTTTTTTCTTAGTGTTCTCCATTTTATCAGGAATGTCTTGACTTTCCTTGGTTTACATTGTGAAAATGCAGCTCACTGGGATTCAAGTAAGAGCCAAGGTGCTGATGTTCCTCACATGAAAACTGCCAGATGTTTTTCTTTTGAGGAGCTTAAGAAATATACCAACAATTTCTCAGATGCGAATGATATTGGATTTGGGGGTTATGGAAAGGTTTATAGAGGAACTCTTCCCAGTGGACAATTGATAGGCATCAAAAGAGCTCAACAAGGATCATTGCAGGGTGGACTAGAATTCAAAACTGAGATTGAATTACTATCAAGAGTTCATCATAAAAATCTAGTTAGCCTTTTGGGATTTTGCTTTGAGCGAGGTGAACAAATGCTCGTATATGAGTTTGTTGTAAATGGTAGTCTCAGTGACAGTCTGTCAGGTATTTTGTTAGGCCCATCAATGCTTCAATTATGATACTATAAATGTCCTATTTTATAAGTAATCACTTGTTATTTCATTGGAATCCATGCAGGGAAATCGGGTATCAGGTTGGATTGGACGCGAAGACTTAAGGTGGCCCTTGGGGCGGCAAGAGGTCTGGCCTATCTGCATGAGCTGGCTAACCCTGCCATCATTCACCGGGACATCAAGTCAACCAACATTCTTCTGGATGAACGCTTGAATGCAAAAGTAGCTGATTTTGGTCTCTCCAAGCCCGTGTATGACACTGAAAAGGGTCATGTTACCACTCAAGTTAAAGGGACAATGGTCAGTACTTGTTTTTCTTTGACAGGGAAACTTAAGCTATGCAAAATATGAAATGCAGCATCTGTTAGGTCTGATGTTGATGTTATTTGTATTTGTTTAGGGTTATTTGGATCCTGAGTATTACATGACTCAGCAGTTAACAGAAAAGAGCGATGTGTACAGCTTTGGAGTTGTGATGCTGGAGCTATTGACAGGAAGAAGGCCAATAGAACGAGGGAAGTACATAGTGAGAGAGGTAAAAATGGCAATGGACAGAACAAAAGAATTATATAACCTGAATGAACTTCTTGACCCAGGAATTGGTTTGGAAACAACATTAAAAGGTCTAAAAGAGTATGTGGATTTGGCAATGAAGTGCTTAAAAGAATCTGGAGTTGACAGGCCTTCAATGGGTGAAGTGGTAAAAGAGATAGAGAACATCTTGCAGCTTGCTGGATTAAACCCCAATGCCGAATCAGCATCCACTTCTGCAAGTTATGAGGAAGCAAGCAAGGGAAGTCCTCGCCATCCATACGACAAAGGTTCTTTTGAATATAGTAGAGCTTTTCCACCTTCAGAGCTGAAGCCACTATGACTATAGTTATTTGTGAATTTTGCTATTTGTTGACATTTTGAAATAATTATATGTCACTGTAAGGGAATTTTGGTCTCGTTTAAAGCATGTAATGAATGGGAGTTGTAAGATGTAAGAATTGAACTAAGTTGTTTGCTTGTGGATATCTAGTTAAGGATTTATTATTGGGATTTTGCTTTTGAACAGTGTGAATAAATGCTCATATGTGTTTGACCGGTATGATTCAATACTTCTCTCGGAATGATCAATTTTACAGGCATTTTCTCTTTGACACCTTTTGAAATCAAACCTGTTATCCAACCAAATAGAGATGAAGTTTTTTTTTTTTTTTTGAGAGCATTAAAGCTTTAAAACTACTTTGATGATAAATATTTTTGTACTTAGTAGACAATAAAGACATATAAGCAGAAAAGATGCGACACGGATTACCAATGCTGTAAGAATTTGAGTTTGTATATCTTCTTTCAATTTGCTACGGATTTATTATTGTTATCCAAACTTTCATGTATCTGATCATGTCATTGGTTTTTCCAACAGGGCAGAAAAGTACCACTCATTTTTCCGAATTCCTCGATCTTGCTTCGTGCCAGCATTCCACCTCAGATTCTTAAATCCAGCACGGTCCAGCATTGGAACATAAGTCTGATTCAGCTGTGATCCATAGCAGAAGAAATTGTCAAGCCAGAACAATCCTCCAGGCCTCAACACTCTGTATATGTCATACAGTGTGAACTCAAGCATGGCTTCTGGTATCCAGTTGCTCAGAACATGCATTGAATGAACTATATCCAGCGTGTTCTCGAAGAACGGTAGCCTCTGAGAAACACTCACATGAATTGGAATCAATCCCCTCGATGCTATGAAGCTGTTGAACGGACCATCAAGATTCATCGAGCTTGTTATGATTGTGACATTTCTTTCCTTCATTCTAGCTGCGAATGTACCTGTGCCTCCAATGTCAAGCCCGATTCGGATAGTTCCTCGAGGTTTTGTTTCGAGAACTTTATCGATTCCATAGCTCAGTCCTCCATCGTCGAACAACCACCTTGTCTTCTCCCTCCCTTGAAGATCAAAGCAATCCTTGCAGTCGAAGTACTCCGGCTGGTTCTTCCGCTCAATCAAGCACTTGTAGCTTTTGCAAGTGTAAGGATCCCATACGATGCTGGTATCTGACGGGGTTGCCCAAAGAGACCAGGATAATGGGGTTGGTTCCACATAGTTTGCCGGAGACTTTGGCCTGCATCTCCGGCGAGGGAGAGGCTCACAGCCTTTTAGCATCAACCTTTGAGCAAACACATCATCCACCGGACATTCCCCACCAACCTTATATGTAATGTACTGGGTCAAATCCTCAGGATACCTCAAGCAACCTGCACCCACCGGTGGATAGATCTCATCGGATCCCATTCTCGGGGAGTAACCCAGCGGGAGTTTGTGAGCTCCTATTGCTAGCATAAGCTCATCAGATACAGCAATACCATATTTATCATCCAGCTTATTAAATTTCTCAGTCAATGGCTCATGCTGCTGCTTGGTACTGAGCTCTATAAGAAGGGCTTCCACTAGCAAATTGGTTGAGTTAAGCTTCTGATTCAAGTCAGCAAGTTGATGTTTAGTGGAGTTGAGCTCAAGCAGAAGAGTAGAGGAATCCCAGAGAGGGAAAAGGATATGGTTGGTGTAAGAAGATGGCTTGAAGTTAAAAGAAGGGGTGGTGAAGAAGTAGATAGTAAGAAGATTGGTTAGTATTGCAAGCACAATCAATTTGATCTTGTATTTAGTATTCTGCTGTTGTTGATGTGAATGCTTTTTGGGATAATCTTCAGCTCCAATTCCCATTTTTTCACTTTCTCAAAAGATCAATGTCGAAAGAGAGAAGAATGAAGAGAAAAGAAGATGTAAGCGAGAGTTTTTTTTTGCTTCTTAAATTCTTATGGAAGCTTTGGGCAGTGTGAATCGCCGGTTTGGACGTTAATTGAAGGATTTCTGTAAACTTTTAGAGTAGTAGAATGGAATTGAATATTATAAAGTGAAGCCACTTCCACTCTCTCCGGATCTTGGCCTATGCTCTAATTAATGCACTAATGACCATCAAATTTTGTTAAAAAATAAAGTTCTTGGAATTTCAAAAGTTGCATGTGCATGTTTAATCTATTTAAAGTCGAACTGAAAAATTCATAGACTCATCCAACTTACAAAATATATTTGATATGTCCTGTCTTGAAATAAAAAATAAAAATGAGATTTTCATTTTAAATTTAGGTTTATTATTTTCAATTGAATTAAAACATTTGAAAATAAGATATTTTAAATTTGTTGATATTTAGAAATTTTTCCGTAATTTTTTAAATATAATATTTTATATTCTATTCCTGAAAATACATTCAACAAAATTAGACCAAACATAAACACAAAATTCTAATTTTTATTACATCAACATATCAAAAAAATATTGAAATTCTAAAATACTGGTTTAAGAATATGATTTATTTTATTTTATTTTATTTTATTTTTGTACCAAGCAGTAAGCGTGCCATTAGTGTATATATACTATATGATGCATATTTTTTAATCCAACCATTAAAATTGATTTAACTCCTTTGTTATTCAGTCAAATTTAATTTTAATGTGATATAACAATTATAGTTTAATTGTAAAACTTATATCCACGTTTAAAAAGAAAGAAAAATTCACAATAAAAAAAAAAAAGAAGTCAAATTATAATGTCAAAATTCTAAGTGTTTTTTTTTCTCATTTTACATTATCCAAAATGGATAAGAAAATACATAATTATATCGGTTCATAAATCAGTTTGTACCTTCCATTATCAACAAATCTCAAAAAATATTTATTTGAATCTCATCATCCCAAGCTTTTTAAATTGAATAATAACCCAAATATTTAAAATTCAAGTAACATCAATAAAATAAAAATTAGCCAATGAGATTTGACATAATATACTAATATCATTGAGTTTTTAAAATTATATTATTTGTTTCTTCTATTTTATCATATTATAGTAATAGGTATTTTCGTTATATTTTTTATTAGAAAAAATCTTAAATTGTTGTAAAATAACAAAATAAAACTCTTTTATAATAATTTTTTCTAATAAGGAAAAATTAATATTTAACTTTTGAAATTTAACATACTACACTATTTATTTGTCTCATGAGGTTAAGAATAGTTTTAAAATTTTTTAATTATTTAGATCTCTCATGAACGGTAAAACTATTAAAATTGATGGAAGAATAATATAGTTTGATGAAAATAAAATTAAGATGACAAATAATATAATTTTAAAATCTCAAAGATAAATAGTAATTAATCCTAAAATAAATTAAATGAGTAAAACATTGAAACCCTCTTTATATTTCATAAAAATTCACACTTGGTATCCTCAATTCATTAAAGAGTTATGGATTGGTTCTCAAGGCACGCACATATATAATCATATAAAGAATTAATACATTAGAACACGTTATATTGATGATTTTATTAATATATTAGCAATTGAATATTTATTGCCACTTGTAATAATATTACTGGCTCTCGATCAATCTCGTATTGACAATGTTAGTGTATGTGTACTACACTTACGTGCACATTATAAATACTGAGATTGTGCAAAATAAAGTTCACTACCGATCAATAAATTTTAGTTTAGTGGGGTTGATATAATAATTAGAACTATTAAATTTTAAATTAGATTTCCAATGGAATTTTTTATACCAAAAAGTTAAGGTATCCTTAAAGAAATGAACTTATAGTTGACATGTTTAAACCACCTTTCATGATAATAATAATAAAAAAAAATCAATATATTATATAGAAAAAGCAATATGAAGAGCAGAACTCATTTGTTGGCCTAGAAAGTTATATAAAACTAATAGCATTTCTTAAAAGTTCATCCTCCGTTTTACACACATTAAAAACCAAAAATGCTTTCATTACATGCATATTTTAAACCCAAGAAGCACCATACCAGAAACCAAAAATGGAAGAAATGAACCATTCTTCTGCCATTCCTATTGTAGGAAAATCTATGCATGTGTTTTTCATCATATACTCCCTTTTCTCTGTTTCGTTATATTTGAAAATTTTATTATTGACATTTTAAATTATCAATAAAAAATAAACTTTTTTTTCCAACTTTACTTATGTCTTGATTTTGGAATAAGATTTTTCGATTAATGAAAAACTTTCAATTTTACCCAATTTCACATATTACAAGCAAGTAAATAAATGAGATTTATTGAATTAATTATATTTATTACAATTTTTAGTTTTTCCAAAAAAAGAGTAATACAGTCATTTTAGATCTATAATTATACATATTAAATGACATTCTTAATTTTTGTGATAAAACTTTAAATGACCGATAAAATGGAACAGAGAGAATAATTAATATATATTTTATTTCACATTAAGATTATAAAACTTATATAAAAATTAAATTAGAGATTTCCCAGATGATTAAAGACTAACAGAAGCAATAATGTGTATAGAGGCTAATAGAAGAAAGTTGGCAAAAATATAGAGTTAATTTAATTGGCGGTTATTATATTTTTTATTATTTATTTAAAAATAATTTTTAAATTTTTTTCATAAAAATCATTAAATTTATTTTTTTTTCAAAAAAATCACTTTTAACAACTTATGTACCGAAATGTTAACGTGTATTGTGATATGATACCAATACTGATTTGTAATGCCACATCACCAATAATGTATCATGTCACTGTTCACGTTGATAACGTGCAAATAATTTTTTTAAAAAAATTTGTATCACATTAGCTGCACGTGATAGATCTAACAGGATATTAGGATTAATTTCACTTTCTCTCATTGAACTTTGTTTCATTTATAGAAAAATAATTAAATTTTTTTTGAAAAAATAACAAAAATTTTTCTTTTACTTTTGGCCAAATTTAATGAATAAGCAATGAAAATTTAGCTTAACAATTGATATGACACATAATTTTTGCAAACAAATTAAATTTATTGTCTCTTTTATCAAAAATCATAATTCACGATGGTTCTGATATCTAGATTTTCTTGATAGTGTTGGATCTGTAAATGATTTTTTTTTTATAGTTGTTAATGTTAGTAAAGTGATTACTGTGTCTGAGTCTAACTTAAATTTTATCCAAGATGGATTATTTCAGCCTTCTAAGTTAGTTGCCTAAGAGAAGAAAAATCAAGTTGTAAGAGATAATATCTATGAAGTTCGTGCGACAAATTAAGTGTTACATTAATTGTCAAGTCAAATTTTAAATTATTTATTTGTTACATTTGACCGAAAAGTTATTTGAAAGAAAAATAAAATAAAATTGGTTATTTTATTTTCAAAAAAAGTGTAATGATTTTATAGTAAATGAAATTAAATTCAGTGATTATTAATTTCTGATGTATATATACGAGTCAGTCGTCAACACTCCAATATCATATTATGGTATACATTAGCATTCCTGCAGTATGAGCTATTATAAGTGATTTTTATTGGAAAAAAAAATTAAGGTTAATGATTTTTATAGAAAAAAATTAAAAATTTATTTTTGGACAAATAGAAGAAGTATAATAACCACCGCAACACCATAAATATTCTTCGAGAGGATGACTAAGAACAAGCAAAAGGGAGACTATATTTTATTTTCTGCAATATATTTCAATATGTGAGCACATCATCACCCTAAATACAGGGCAAATTGATCTTTCAACTATATCTATGGCTAATTAAACCCAACAAAAAATTGAAAAATAATAATAATAACCAAAAACCCATAAAAGAAGCAACCAATGAACATAGAAAATGGCAGATCGGTGGCTCAAGGAGTAGCAATAGAGGCAAAATTATCACTTGCATCATCACTCACTGCTTGTGTAAAGAATGAAAAAGAAAGCAATTTTAATGCAAAAAATCCCTAATAAAATATGAAAAAAATTATACTTTCACTATTCTTGAATTGATTATTAAATCAATTTAATAATCACTTTTATAAAATAATCACAAGAACTTAATCGGTTTATGATTAATGGGTCAAAACAGAATGCCAAATATTTTTTTCATACATATATATAATAAATTAGTACTTCAAAAAAAATCAATAATAATAATAATAATAATTTCATATCTAATTTGGTAGAAAAGATAATTTCAATTTTGTTGGAAATTAAGTTTACTTTCGAACAGCTAGCCTTGTAAAATTGGCTCATTCGAATTATCTTCAGTTAGAAAGGTGAGACTGATTTTTTTTTTTTTTTTTCTCTGTGAGGGAAATTTTTAGTTGGCCAGAACACGACTTTTTCAAGTATTTGTGTCAATAAATTCAAATTTTCAACAAACTCACCACCTAACTCTTAAAATAACAATTTCTTTTTCAATATGACATTTTAATTAGTCAGAAGAAATTTTGAAATTTTCATGAAAAATATATTATTATGGTCCTTGAATTTTATTGACTATTTGAAAAGGATTAAATTTATTCAATTAACTTTCTTAATTATCAATTTAAAATTAATTTAGTCATTATTTATGAAACATTTAACATCTAACTATTTATCTAAGTTTTTATATGTCTCTATTTATGAAATAGCTAGCATCTCATCAATGATAATTAATTAAACAAATTTTCAATTGATGAGGGATTAAATTCATTCAAATTTAATTAATAATTAAAATTATCAACTGAATAAATATTAAGCTGAGATAGACTTAGTTACACAATATGATGAAATTCAAGGACTAAAATATGTTTTTTTCCCCTCAAAATTTTTAGCATAAAATATAAACATGTGTATAATATCAACTTGTTATCATAATGTGGAAAATTAATTAATTAATTGAATGGAAATAATTTTCAAAGGATTTCTATAAAGTTGATGTTGACCATGCTTTCTATATCCCACTTCAATATTAATAGAAAATAGAAATTACCATAATTTTGTTTTTTTTTTTCTTTTTTTGTTTTTTGCTCAAATTGCCAGCTTGTTTTTTGTTATATAAAATTTAAGAAAATGATGTTTAAGGTATAATTAATGTATAGGACCACATGCCACCAAGACAGATCTCTAACTACCGATCACAACTTGTCGAGCTGACCACCTCATTAATATCTAAATATCTTCTTCTTTTTTATTTTATTTTATTTTATTTATTTATTTTGAATAGATATGATCCTTTCCAAATTAGAGGATAAGACAAAAATTAAACCCAAAAAAAAGATAAATTTTTTTAATAAATTGATATAATAACTATATAATTAATTAAGTATTACTGTCTTTGTTTAATTTAAAAAGGCATCATTTGCGAGCATGAGTTGGGCAATCTTGTGCTAATTTCTTGAGCTTCTCAATGATCATTACCAGCTTTGTATTGAGCCTATTCACAAAGCACTTGGGCAGCCATCCAGCAGGATCTAACTGCATCATTACATACAAAATAATTATTCATAGAGGATAATTATATCAAATGACTAAAAATAATAAATATTAAAAATATTAGTTTCAGCTCTTATTCTAATCAAATGATTACAACTGTTTTGAGTTTGAATTTTTTTTAAAAAAAGAAAAAATTAGGAAAAATAATTACCTGAACAACATAAGTGACCATACAAGAGTCATGTTCAAGCTTCTCCACAACCCAACCAGACTGCAGCAATAGTCCTCTGATTGCATTATTTTGCTCTGGGTGTAATCCTGCTGCTATCTCTTTGGGCAGCGATGCTACTGCTACCACCTGCATACATTTATTTATTTATATCTCAAAATTCAATTAAAAAAAATCCCAAAAAAGAAATTCTGTAATTTTGTTTACGTAGTACTAGTTAATGAAGAATTACCCACCAAGGTTCCATCTTCCATGGTTTCCCGGCGTTCATAAACTATAAATTCTCTGTTTCTGAAGAGAGGTTTAGAGTTATCTCCAAACCTCAAACGGATTATGCTGAGATTATCTTCCACATCCTTAATGTATCTAGCTTCCACCAGGTCCGAATCCCATTGCTGGAAAAAATTAATCCAAGCAATTAACAGAATAAAATTCAAGTTAATTATTAACTCCAACAGTTTTATATCGGTTGCTAAGTGAATTAAGATAGAGAGGGGATATAGAGGGTACCCTAGCAGCATCAATGGCATTAGCAACAGTGATGAATTGTTGAGGGGAGAGGGAAGTGAGCAACCAGCGGCTACGAAAGGCATGAAAAGAACCACACCTACGCTTTGATATCTCAACTCCATTCTCAAGTGTCACCACTTTCCACCCATCATTCCCATTGCTTGAAGCTGATAGCAATTCCTGTATGCAGCTTTCACTCGCAAACTGCACATACCTTCTAAGTGAGTCCTCACTAATCGACCTATATATATATATATATATGCAAATTTATCAGAACATCAAACACAATTAACTTTATAATCCATCCATCAATCAATCAATGCAACAGTGTTAACTACATAAATTACTAGTTTACCAAGATCGGTTGCTCCCTGTTGGACTGTTCATCTGCAAGCTTCAGGATTAATTGATTAAACCCTTTCTTTTTTTTTTCTTTCTTTCCCTTCAATTAGAATATATATATATATATAGAGAGAGAGAGAGAGAGAGAAAGAGAGAGAATAGTCTAAAATAATGGGAAGTGGGGGGATGTCATTGAAGCACATGGATTGCCAGAAGAACCTCCATGATTAAAACTGCACGTCTTTCTCTACGTTAGAGAGAGAGAAAGATAAAAGATTGATTTTTTTTTTTTAAACATAAAAGCAGCAAGAACCCAAGTGTAGGGAAGATGATGCACATGGAGTGTTGGTGGATTTTTTTTTTAAAAAAAAAAAATACTCCAGCAAATATTGAGAGATGAGAAAAGGACTGAAATTTAAAACCACAGTAAAGACTGATATCGTTTTTAGATTAACTCACTACTCTATTTATGTATTATCCAAATCTTTGCCTGGTTAAGTGTGACATTGACCCTACCAAAACAAACTCATGACTTCCTTATTCACATGGTTTGTGGCCAAGTTTAATCTCCCGTACCACCAGCACAAACAAGGTACCAAATCCCATCTTAACTCTGTTTCAGGAGCTTGTTTAGCATTGCCATTCTCACAAAAATATGATTTACAAAGACTTAATAATTGAGTCAGGCCATTTCGGTTTTAGATCATTCTTTAGACCAGATTATTTGAGGTTTAGATCTCACTTTTAAGTCGCTATTTTCGAAGTTAGGCTATTCGGATGAATCATTTAATCAACATACTTTCAAAAATTAAATTTAAACGATTTTGAAATTTAAATTATCTCATTTGAATTTTATCAAAATTTGAATTGAATTAGAGCTTTGTTTTTGCCTTTTTTTCCCAAAAAATAATAGCTGACAAAAATATTTTTTAATTTAAAGTAAAAAAATTCTAATTTTATGGTATTTTAAAAACTATTTTTCATTTCAAGTTAAAAAGCAATTTTGAAAAAACTGACCGTCATTATTCGTATAGAGCCAATTATTTTTTTAAAAAAAGAATTGTTCATTTTTTAAAAAACGGAGAGCTTCCCTCATTGCCACATCGAAAAAATTTACCTTAAAATGAAAATAATTTTGCAAAACACTTTAAAATTGGAATTTAGTTTCACCCTAAAATTAGAATTTATTTGTCAAAAAATCCTAAAAGGGAAAAAGCCCTTAGTTTTTCCGGGTCTGAATACAAAATGCTAAGTTTATATTTAGATCATTTAATTGGGTTAATATAAATGAAAACACCTATACTTTCCAAAAAAAAAAAGAATTACTTAAAAAATAGACAATTAGGTGTCCATGTGATTATTTGAGGGATTAAAGAAGCATGTATTAAACACAAATCAGTTTGTCCAAGTGCAACCACTAATCTAAAATAGTGCTCTTTCAGAATCAAAATTAAAAATAGAAATTTCTATCTATTTCAGATTCCGAGTTCTTGCCATATTAAAATTAACAAGATGATGTATAAAACCCTATATACTTTCTTGTGTTGGAACACAAGAATTTGGACCTATACCATTCATCTTCACATGGCTGTAAAGTAATGCCATGGTAGAGGACACAAAAGCGAGTCTTGGTTTTTCAGAGTGGTCCAAGAATAAAGAAAGCCACTGTTACTTTGCATTTAATTTATGAAAGTTGACACAGCTACATGATTAAAAATTCAGAAAACAATAATAACAATTAAAGGGTTTACTGTTTACATAATAATTACGATCGTGTTTAGGATTAAAGTTACTTTTGCAAAATAAAGAGAGAAAGGGGTAGTTAAATTACTGAAGCCATCATTATTAACAAACACATAAACAGTGAAAATTACAAACTTCAATAGAATTAAGACTCAGATTGTGATGTTTTGTCCTTGAGGAAGCCTTTAGCTTTCAAACTTTCCACAGTCTCACGCACAGCATCTTCAACAGGAGTGAAGACTATGCCCAGTTCTATTAATCTCTTGGCAGCATCTTTGCAAGCTGTCAAGCCTGGTTGAGTTTCTCCAATAAACCTGCTTACGGTTCAGAGTCAAGAACATGCACTTACAAAACCAAACAAAAATGCTAATTACACAAGAGGAAGACGACATCTTTTTGAATTATGTGATAAAATTAATGCAAGAATTAATGATAACAGAATCTACTGATTCTTGAATTGAATGATTTAGAATTCCGATGAAATTCCTTATATTTTCTGTTCCTAGATAACTTCTCCAGGCTGTCCTGTTTCCTATTTGTATGCATTACCAACTAATCATTCTCTCACTTGTCTAGATAATTATGGCTAGTACAAAATCTAATAATAAGCTCACTATTAAACAATTTTTCCTGGAATCAATCATAGCTTCCCTTCAAAGAAAGAGATTGATGAATAAGATGTGCAATTATAGCAAAGATAATTATTGGAGATAATTGTAGACTATGGCACAAACAAAATCCATCCATAATCAAGATTTATGCCATTCGACTTTTATATTTCTTTTTCCCTTCAATCAAGGGGAAATGGAGGGGTTTAATCATGCACTACAAAACTAAAACTTGACAATTTCACTACTTATCCAATGGCAGATAGGTTACTCAACTTGGTTCATTGAGAACCAGTAGAAACAAAAAGGGAAATTCATATTTATGATTTCGCATTCATTTCGTAAGAATAATATAAACAGCATTTATTCCCTACCAAGCAACGGAAACACATATTTTTTTTTACTTTATTTCTCCATTTTGGATATCTAAACAACAAAAGTAAAAATTAGCAAATAGAAACATGGATTATTACATTTTGATGGAATGCACAGTTTCTATTCTTCATTTTTCTTGTTTTCCTTCCTTTTGCTCAAAAAAAGAAAAAAGAGAAAAAATATAAATAAACAGGAACCTTCTATAGGGATCCCTAGGAGAATATCAATCGTAAAGCAAGCTCTACCAGAGCCATTCAGTAAGCATCCAACAAAAGGCAACTACATGTAACAACAGTAGCTATTGTGGAGGACTCTTTATTCCACAATTACGTATTATCAATAACTGACTTAGTGGAGCTTCAAGGACAAAATTGAAGGACGGTGACACAACACAAAAGTGGACATATTTAAGCAACAAAGAGGAGGGAAGACTCTTCAATAACCCAGAGAGATGCGGTCCCTACATGGTTGGAGGGAAAAGGTAATATCACTGCATAAACTGAAATTGCAAGGGGAGAAGCTTTCATATTTGATAGCCATAATTAGATAATCACAATGAAGACAAGGCAACGTGACAACATAGTCTTAGATGGCTTTCATTATTGAAGAGATAAAGCTAACCCCATATCCACCTCTGAGTCACATGAAGTGGGATTATTAGAGTCATCTTGGCAACCATATTTCAGAGTGGACTTCAGTCCCATGACAAGGACTTTTATTAATGTAAGTACTATTCTGAATCTTTTTTATTCAATTCATTTCAAATTTTCTTGACCTCTTCAATATTATATCAACAGAATGTACAAGTCAATTTCTCCACTCTGAAATCTCAGACTGTTGGCCACTTTCTTTAGGAATACAGAAAGGGAAGGAGGCATTTGATACCTAAATGCACATTTGACTAAAACCAATAGGAGTAAAGTGCATCCTCAGTGCACCAAAATCCTTCTTTGAAGGAGTTGGGGAGCTATCTCTATCATACTCAAGCGTCTGCCTTACTTTTTGCAAAGGGGTTCTTTCCACAACTTGAACTCACACTTCTGGACAAGAAAGAGCAACATCGCCATTTTATCAAAAATTGCGCTCAACCTCTATAAGAATGTGAGCAATGGTAGTAGAACTAAATGCTCTCCGAGTACGGCTTTCGGTTATCTCCAACCACTACCGATTAACACCAAAATTAACACAACATATGTAATAGAATATGAATATTTAAGGAATTATGAAAGCCTTGGGTATATTTTGAAAGATATCTCGACGTGGGTTACTTTGGAGATATGGAAGGCCAAATCAGCCATGGAAAATGATACTCATATTCTTTACTGCCTGAGCAAACCATGGTCCAGGATACCACATAACTTTTCTTACAAGATGAGTATCCACTACCAAAACCTTTGACTTCTAGGCATTGAATAGGAATGGTACTTTATGGAGACCTTGTAAACTTTTAACTGTGTGTATGAGTGGAGTGAGAGCAAGATCGCACAAACTAAATTTTGCAAGGCAGCAAAGCCATGATATCAGAAATGATGGTGCAAAGAAAGACAAACCTGTGAACAGGGAACTCAGGGAAGAGCTTAGAAACTCTCTCAGCAAAATCACCAAACTGATAAATACCATTAGTGCAAAGGTATCTACCAGAGGCAGTAGGAGTTTCAAAAAGCAAAACTTGAGCCTTGGCTACATCTTTCACATGCACAGCTCCCAACCAATAATTTTCCTGAGTGTCTTTAGATCCCAGCAACAATTGCTGTAACACAGCACAGCTAGCATTCAAACTGGGCTGCAACAATGGGCCTAGACATGTAGCAGGATGGATTGATACCACATCTATTCCATGCTTCTCCACAAACTCCCATGCTGCTTTCTCTGCCAGTGTCTTTGACACTGGATACCATTTCTGCCATACCCAATAAAAAAATAATAAGCTTTTGTTTGCATCCAAAATATTGCAAGGGAAATTTAATTTATTTTAATCAAAAAATAAGAAGAAAAAATTAATTATTTCAGTTTCTTTTCGTTATTTGATTATCTTTAAAAAAAAAGGAGTTAAAGTTTTCTCTTATAAGAAAACTGCAAAATATTAATTTCTCATCAATTTGGAGAGAAATAATGGTGACCTTATATAGTAATTCGAGAAATACAATTTTCTCTTTCCCTTCTTGTTTACCTCCTTTAACATGTTATCCAAACAATAGAAAGTGAGGAAATTCTATTAATTTTTTCATAATTTTTCTTAAATTCCATCTAAACAAATAAGGGTTTTTTTTTTAAAAAATGCCCATTAAACCCTAAAAATGCTGCTAAATCTTACTAATACCATTTTCTTTTCTCTTGCATTACTGATTAGGCTTTTTTTTTTTCCATTATCATCCAAATAAGCCACATTTGAATATAATTTCACTTATTCCACTCCACAAGAAGATTTAATTGAAATGATTTACTTGTCAAAAATATACTCCAGTAGTGACAGAGTTTCATGGAGTAAACAGGTTACAGGGGCCATGGTTTCCCCCAAAATAAATTCTTTGGCTACACTTTAAATAAAGAATTGTCACTATCTATTTACTTCATGATTTTTCTGATTAATTTAATTTTACAGTAATAAATTATTCTGAATTTTAGATAGATATATATAATTTTTTGATATAAATATTCTGAAAACTACATATAATATTATATATAATTGTAAAATTTTAATTATGTTACTTAATGAGTCAAATGCCTCAAATATTTCAGTGAAGCGCAGCGCACCTGTTTAGAGATACAGTAGTCCAAGTCGGTCCAGGCGGATTCATCAAAAACCATACCAGATGGCCAGTTGGGGTTAGGAACCATTGCTGATATAGACGACGTGACAACCACACGCCTCACCTTGAATTTCTTAGCCGCCTCCAGCACGTTCACCGTCCCCTGCACCGCAGGCAATACCAGCTCCTTCTCAGGGTCCTTAGGGTCCTCCAATGTACAAGGGGACGCCACGTGAAACACCCCCTGGCAGCCGTCCACGGCCTTGCAGACGGCATCGTAGTCCAGCACGTCCGCCTCGTATACCCGGAGGTTGACGCCGGAATAGGCGGCGCTGGGGAGGAGGTTAAATAGGTGAGAAGCGTCGGAGCCTGGGTAGATGGAAGCGTGGATACTTGTGTAGCCATGATCCAGTAGGGTCCGGACCAGCCATGAGCCTATGAACCCATTTGCTCCCGTTACACACATTGGCTGTTTCGACATTAGTTCTCTTTTTCTTTATTATCTTCTTCGTTCCAAAAATCCAATCAATCTCACATTTAAATACTGCTTTTAATTGTTTTTTTTTTTACTTTCTAAAAAAATCTTAATCCAATATATATAATCTTTTTAAAGAATCTTAATCCAATATAAGTAAATAAATATCTTTTTCTTTCTGTATTTATTTATTTATTTATTTAATAACTAAACCCTATAATTTATTTGTTCAAAGTTAATTCAATTCAGAAAATTAATTCATATTAGATAATTCTAAACCAGACTTCGTGTCCTTCACAAATTTAGTAGCAGTGTTAGGGTATTAAAAATTTTCTTGATGATAAATAAATACTTATTAACTTCTGTTTATTATTTTTTTTATTACATCTTCATGCTATAAATGATACATATCCTCACCATAACGAATGATATGTTATTTATGGAACCTACTAGTAAGTGTTAATTAAAAATAAAAAATATAATAAAGAAGTTAATTTAGAGAGAAAATAAAAATAAGTTAAGAAAATTATTAAAATATTTATAGTTTATCAGTCCATCTATTTATATTGCTCAATTTACATTAAAATACTACTATTTTAATACAGACGTGACAAAGTGATACAAAATAAGTTGGACATAATTAAAAACATCATTGCTTATACAATTATGCATGATAGATAGAAGGGGATATTGATCAACAAATAGTTGAGGCTCATTTTAGAAAGCAAGAATATACCTTTTGGTAAAAGAAATTTAGTTTATTTTGTTAATTGGGAGGAGCCATCAATAATCCAAAAGGTTGACATATGATAAGAAATGATATGCACATTTTATTGATGGCACTTATTGAGTGTGATGTTGAATTTTCTTTTTACCTGATTGCTTTGATGTAGGCTTTCTTTTAGGAATCAGTTTTGTTCTTTGTTTTCCACTTGTAAATGATAACAACCTTTTATTCCATGTGGCTTATCATTTAATTTCTTTTCACAATTTTTCATTGGATTTTGACATCTTCACTCCCAATAGTTTCATTAACTCATTGCTCAAAAAACTGTCATTAAGATATTTTCACATTATAACTTAACAAAATTATCCTTATAAGTCTGTTCTGAAAATGGATAAATGAATTTTAACATTGATCAAACTTCAACCTTAGAGCCCTAGCTAGAGTGGCATCCAAGATGGTATTTTTGGGTGTAAATGGAATTGAAATGAGTATGAATATTAATTTTATAATTTGTGACGGATTTGAATAAAGATAACGAATTTAATTATATAACACTATTTAATTATTTGAGTACTCATAATATTTAAGTTTAGTAAATATTTACTTAGATTAAATTTTAATTATATAACACTATTTAGATATTTGTTTAATTTTAAAACTTAAAAGATTATGATTTGTGACTTGTATAATATTATATTTGATATTTAATCATTGAGTTTATGTTTATTATTAAATAGGTAATTATATAAATATGGATAATAAATAAGTAATACCAGTAGGGTTTAGGACGGCTGCGCATACTTCAAAGTTAAATGGGTTTAGAATCGAGTAGGAATATTGTGATAAGTACTCTATTTAGTAACATTACCTTTACCCTCTCTAGTAACATTAGCTTTACCACTGAAGGCTCTTTGTCTTCATTGTCCGAATTAATGCATACCTAATAATATTTTTTATTTTTAAAAATATTTTTAATAGAATAAATAATATATTAGAATATTTTTAAATATAAAGAGTATTTTTTTATAAATTCAAAAAAAATTATATTTTTACTATTTATTTTACTTTATACCATACAAATTAATATTTATTAAAAAAATGACTCTTATTATAAAAAAATAAAAAAATATATTTTTATACAAACATACTAATAAAAATATAAAACATAATTGAAGATAAATTAATTAAACTTACTGGGTTAATAACCTCTAGCACCTGGGTTAGCTGATTTGCTTCTTATTCTTCACTAAATCAGACCCATGAGTTTCAGCAACAAACAAGATCGCAGAATCAAACAAAAAAGAAGAAGAAGAAAGAAGTGGAAAGGTACAGAGGCAGAGGAGAAAAATCAATTAAAGGGAAGGAGATATATAGCGGGTCAGGGTTAAAAGAGGAAAATGAAGAAGAGAACGGTGTCGTTTTATAGGTTTTAGTTTTTTTACCTTGCACACTTGTCACAATTTTATTGGTCCACAAAGCCACCTCATTGCAAGTAAATACACGTGCGTATTTCTTATGTATTCTTTACATTTACTATGGCTAGACGTCACTTTTTTTTTCAAATTATTAAGAGGCAAAGCAGACAAAAAAAAAACAATATATAAAATAAAGTGAAAAAAAATTTAAAGGAGTAAACTGGTAAAATGAGATAAATAAATACACAAAGTCGTATATATCTTATGCTTTTTTTTAAAAAAAAAATTATCTAAATTACATTTATTTGAAGATCTGACGCCTACGGTCATCGCCAGCGGTAGAATGCAGCCCATGACTTTTATTCCAACCCACCACCGAAGCTCAAGCTATGGCGTACTTGTTGTAAGATAGGTTGCGACAGTCACAGGTGCAATAACTCAAACAAGGACAAAGGGCCCTCTCTATTTTCCCCCCTCCTTTTTCACATCCATTGCTACCTCCACTGATTTCCCTGCTCATACCTTTTTCTTTATAACCATCATTTCCATCTTTCAAACAATGTCGTATTTTTATTGTTATGTAAAAATAAAGAAAACTAATTGTATTATTATAAAAAGGTTATTTTTATTATTATGAAAAAAATAATTAGTTTTTAATTATTATGAAGAAAAAATAATTTTTATCTATTTATTTTTATTATTATAAAAAATAAATTTTCAGCTGAATAAAAAGGTCCCGTGTTTGTCTTTCAGTAGTAACTGAATTGAACTCGACGACTTTTGTAGTTAGTGTGACAAATAATAAAGGGTTTATATGCATCAAGTTTAAATTTTAAAAATCTGATTGTACTGAATTAAAATTTGAAATCGGAATTGTAATTTAAAATATATTTTAACGGCTAATTTGATTTTTGAATTTTTTTCATCTCAATGTTTAATTTACTAAAAGCAAATCCTAGATCATAAAAATTTTTAAAATCATGAAAATAATTAAATAAAAATTAAGTAACATGTAAACAATAAATAAAAATATCATGAATGATGATATGAACAGTAATAATAATGAACTTAAGGCCTATTTGACATTGAGTTTGTCAAAAATATTTTTAGAGAAAAAAATTTTATTTTAAAGTTTTTTGAGTTTTGAAAACTGTTTTTAGAGAGAAACAGGTAAATAGATATTTTTTTCAGGATTTGGAAAAAGTAGTTTATAATAAATTAAAAAAATAAATTAATTAAATCAAAACAATTCTAAATTTACTTTTTTAAACTCCTAACATTTCAAATATTTTTTAGTTATTTATTGAGAGAACATCTATCCTTACGGATATCTTGGTATCTTTTCTTTTAGAATTAAAAGTAGAAGTTTGAATAAAGGAAATTAAGGTTTTGGAATTCTCTTAACCTTTTTCTATGAAAACTGCACAAACAGACTAACGATCCAGAATTTAAACAGTGTGAGAGTAGGAAGAATATTTGATACCTTTTTTCAGGTGATAGAAGGGCCTCTCTGTAGGCTCTGTGGCTGACAAAAGGGTTGGTTGTGAAGTAAGGTTATATAGAGTTACAGTCCATTTGTAATTTTGCAGCAAATTAGAGCTCAGGTGTGTGGATCCATGCAAACTTGTGGATGTTCATGCGGATCTATAGACGAAGATCAGATAAGAATGGAACTTTACATCCGCGCGGAAATTATATTGGTGCGGAATTGACTTGTGGTCCAATTTTTATATCCACTATAGATTCAATTATTTCGTATCTTTATTTTTCTTTATATATTTTAAAGTTAAAAATTTTAATTATTTAAATAAATAATATAATATATTATAAATATGTATCCATAATATAATTTGTAAGAATTATTTATGACTTTTATTTTTTTGGGCTTAGATTGGGTTTTTGAAGGTTTTGGATCCTGTGGGCTATTTTTTTTTATTTTAATCTATTCTCTTTTTAAAGGAGGTTTATCTTTTGCTATCATTATTAAGACCTAATTTGATATATATATATATATATATATATATATATATATATAAACTAAAAAAAATATAAAGTGTTAAAGTAAATTAAGTAATATTACTAATAAATAATAGTATAATTATAATTTATAAATGATATACAATTATACATATATTAAATAATAATTAATAGATATATAATTATGGATATAGCTTTATAAAGTGAAATATACTGTCTCACAAATTCAAATATAGTTTATATATTTGTTTATATAAAGCAATATATGCATGTTACAAATTTATTACTATATAACTGTATTATTATCAGTAAAAAAATTTTAAAATGCTAAATTAAGTTTTAATGGGTAGATTAATAAAAGAATTTATCCATTAATCAAATTTAAAATTTAATTTAATTAAAATTTTGTTAGTTGATATTAAATTAAGTTTAAACTTGATAATCTTAAACTTGAAACGTTGGTCAGCCTGAGTTTGGTGTAGCGTTGGTCAGCCGTAAAAGCCGAGATGGCAATAGGTGGTCCCGATACACAAGGTGGTCCCGTGACAGTTTAAGAAAATTAAGATAAACAAAAATTTAATCGTGATTAACAAAATTAAATTTGATTAATGGATAAGTTGGCCAAGATATGATCGATTAAGAAACCTAAAATTGGACAATTTAGTAATCAAAATAACTTAGATGATATAAATCATATAAATTCAACATAAATTAATATAGCCGATATTGAAAATCAGTTGTTAGATTGGACTATACCTAAACAGGATATAAAAACAATATATAAAATCGGATCTTTTGAATTTATGCAAGATTATTCAATTAAAATAACAGAGCAGACAATAACTTTAAATGAAGATTTAGAAATTATTCAATTATTATCAGAACCATCTATTAAAGAACATTGGAAGAAATATAAATTTATTCATTTAGGATTAATACAAATTGCAATAAAACCTTTATTCAGATTAGGTCTAGAGATTCAAGTACTCATGTGTTTAAGAGATGCAAGACACATAAGTTTTTTAAATTCTCTTTTAGCTATTGCAGAAATAAATTTAGCCAATGGCCCCGTATATTTTAATTGTTATCCAAACTTTTCATTAAGCTTATTTGATCCTAATATTTTTGACACTTTAAGTTTAACAGTTAAAACAAAGAATTTGGACTTTAAACAAAACACTAGAGCAATTGCTATAATCTACAGAATCTATTATAAAGTAATGTCTACGACATTAAATCCTAGAGCTAAAAATAGTTTATTAAAAGATGAAACCTTAATTTTTGAAGGTAACATAATACATTCTAATATTCAAATACCTAGAAGGTTAAAATGGAATGAAATTACTAGATCAGAAACATGGGAATTAGCTGAAATATCAGAACCTCAAAAAAATAGATATAAATAATCAAACTTCAAGTATAATTGAAAGAAATGATGGATCTGTAAAAATATCATTTTTACCAGATCAATCGTTTTCTTCAAAAATTTCAATATATTCAAATAATAGACCTTCTACAAGTTCTCTACCTAAAAGTATATCTAATAAAGATTTAAAATTAAAGGATGTAGATTTTAATGAAACAATTCCAAAACCTGTATATATACCAGATAATAAATCAGACGAGTCTTTATCATCAACTAGATCTCAAATGGAAAATTTTTCTCGAATAAATTAAAATGGAAAAATTTGAATTAGATAAAGAATTTTTGAGAAAAGAATTTGGTATTTTAATAAATTTTTAAAAGAAGAATTAGAAAATTTTAAAATAAAATGGTATAAAAATATGGAAGAATTAAAAATTAATATTCCTCTATTTGATTGGTTTGAAATATATAGTAAAAATAATAACATAGAATATCCATTTTCTACTATAAATGTTCATTCTAAGATTTCTAGAACTTGGTTAACCACTGAAAATGAAACAAGAATATCAGTACACTCTCCTTTAGAAAAAATAGTATTTACTCATGATAATACTAATTATATGGCTTTACCATTAAAAACTATAGAATTATCAACAAAAGAAGAACCACATTCTGTTTTAGAACAAGTAAAACATGTTCAATTACAACATAATTATTCAAATAAAATATTATCAACAATGGCACAACAATTAGATAAAATAGAATCTTTAGTTCAACCAGAATTACAAAAACCTCGAACTATAGAAATATCACAAGATAAACCCTTATTTAAACCATTTGAATTTACTCCTAATACTAATGTACAACTAAATACTCAGCAAACTTTATTAAAAAGAATTGAAAATCAATTAAAAAAATTAGAGATTCCAGAAAAATCTAAAAAGCCTATTGTAATAAAAGATACAGAATCAGGAACATCAAAAGATAAATCTATAGCAGTAATAACATAAACATATAATACTGATGATGAAATAGAAAATATAGAAAATCAATTTAAAGAAAAGACAAATATAAATAAAATACATTATGGAAGCTCTTCTAGAACATATCATTCAGAAACAAAAAATTATTATCCTAGACCAACCCCACCAGATACTTTAATAGAAGAAAGGGGACAAGCTATTCAATCAAGATATGATGGAACATCAATTAATGAGTGGAATGTCGATGGATTAACATAACATCAGATTTTAGGTGTATTACAAGAAATGTCTATGACATCTAGTGCTTATAGAGCCAATAATAATGATGAACTGTCAATTGCCCAGATGATCATTTCTAGATTCACTGGTCAATTGAAGGGGTGGTGGGATTACTATATGACTCCTCAAAATAAAGAAACTATATTATCAGCAAAGAAAATTATAATTAAAACAGAAGATAATACACAGGTTCAAACTCAAATAGATGATATAATAAATACATTAATATATACTATTATAAAATATTTTATAGGAGATCCTACTCAATATCAAGAATGAAATTCAGAAATTTTATTAAATTTAACCTGCCCAAAATTACAAGATTTTAGATGGTATAAAGACATATTTTTAACTAAAGTTTTTACTAGGCCAGATTGTAATAATAATTATTGGAAAGAAAGGTTTATTGCTGGACTTCCTAAATTATTTGCAGAAAGAATTAGAACAAAATTAAGAAATGAAAATAATGGTGTAATACCTTATGACTCTTTAACTTATGGAAATATAATTAATTATATAAACAATGAAAGTTTAGCTATTTGTTCAGATTTAAAACTAAAAGCAAAATTAAAAAGAGAATCAACCTCTACTAGGAAAGAATTAGGAGATTTTTGTCAGCAATATGGATATGAAACTATTAGAGCTCCATCATCTAGGACTAAAAAATTTATAAAACAAAAGAAAACCCATTATAGGCCTAATAAAAGGAAATACTATTCTAAGCCCAAGCAGATAAGCCAAAATAAGAATTATAAATCTAAGTTATCTTCTAGTAAGCAGAAATCAGTAAAGAAAGGTAATCCAAAACAAAAAGATATTATAATTTGTTATAAATGCGGAAAAATTGGTCATTACGCAAGAAACTGTAGAGTTAAGCAGATAATTAATGAATTAGAATTATCAGAAGAATTAAAAGAAAAAATTATAAAGATAATTATAAATGAAGAATAATCTAGTAAGTCTGGAGAAGAAGAATTATCTGACTATTCAGAAAACGATTTAAACATATTAAACGAAGAATCTAATGCAGAATCTTCTAGTGAAAATGATTGTGATTATTTAGGTCCTTGTAATTGTAATAATATAAATATGATAAATACTGAAAAGGAATTTTTATTAGATATTGTATAAAAAATAGATGATCCATAAACCAAAAAAGAATATTTATTAAAATTAAAAGATACTATAGGAAGTACTTCTAAATCAAAAGATTTTAGACTTTATAATTTTTCAGGAAGTTTGTAATAGATTTAAACAAACCAATAAAATTATTAAAATAGAAGATTTACAAGAAGAAGTTAGAAATATTAAATCAGAATTAAAAGAAGAAATTAATACTTTAAAAGAAAAGGTAAATAAATTAGAAAGAGAATCTAGCCAGAGACTTAGAAAAAATATTTAAACAGCAAGAAATGGAATCTAATGATTCGACAGAATATATAAATAGTATACAAAAAATAAATTATCAAAAATGGTATGTTAAAATAAATTTAATCATTAATGATACACATTTAAGTACAATAGGTTTAATAGATAGTGGTGCTGATCAAAATTGTATTCAAGGACTAATACCTACTAAGTATTATGAAAAAACATCAGAAAGATTACATACTGCAAGCGGATCTAGGTTAATAGTAAATTATAAACTGTCTAATGTTAAGATATGTAATCAAGGATATTATTTTAAGACAAATTTTATATTAGTTAAAAATTTAAATACAAATATAATATTAGGAACACTTTTTATAACAATGATATACCCATTTACAGTATCGGAAAAGGGTATAAGTACGAATATTTTAGAAAAAGAAGTCATTTTTGAATTTTCATTTCCTGTTAAGACAAAAGATATAAATTGGCTACAGGATAACAATATTCAAAAGATTAATATAATAAAAAATAAAAAATAACATTTAAAACAATTATCAAATGAAATAAAAATAAGAAAATTAGATGAAAAAATAAATTCATCAGATATTCAGAAAGAAATAAAATATATAGAAAATAAATTAAAAATAGATATTTGTGCACCAATTCCTAATGCTTTTTGGAATAGAAAGCAACATATAGTCAACTTACCATATATTAAAGATTTCAATGAATCAAAAATACCAACAAAGTCAAAAGCTATACATATGAATCAAGATCTAGAAAAAACTTGTCAATTAGAAATATTAGACTTAAAGAAAAAATGATTAATAAGAGATTCTAAATCTCCTTGGTCATGCTCTGCATTTTATGTTATGAACGCAGCAGAAATTGAAAGAGGAACTCCAAGATTAATAATTAATTATAAACCTTTAAATAAAGTGTTACAATGGATTAGGTACCCAATACCCAATAAAAGAGATTTATTAAAAAAATTATATGAAGCAAAAATATTTTCTAAATTCGATATGAAATCAGGTTTTTGGCAAATACAAATATCTGAAGAAGATAAATATAAAACTGGATTTAATGTACCATTTGGTAATTACGAATGGAACGTAATGCCTTTTGGATTAAAGAATGCTCATTCAGAATTTCAAAATATTATGAACGATATAATCAGACCAATAAGTTCTTTTTCAATTGTTTATATTGATGATGTGTTAGTATTTTCAAATTATATTAATCAGCATAAGCAACATTTAGAAAATTTTTATAAAATTATACACTCAAATGGGATGGCAGTATCTGAATCTAAAATGAAATTATTTCAAACAAAAGTCAGATTTTTAGGACATGATATATTTCAGGGTACGATTAAACCTATTATCAGAAGTTTAGAATTTTTTAATAAATTTCCCGATGAAATTAAGGATAAAAAACAACTACAAAGATTCTTAGGATGTTTAAATTATGTTCATGAATTTTTTAGAGATTTAGGAATATTATGTAAACCTCTATATGATAGATTAAAGAAAAATCCTAAACCTTGGTCAGAAGAAAATATAAAGATAATAAAAGAAATAAAATCTAGAGTCAAAAATTTACCCTGTCTAAGTCTACCTCATCCTGAATCATTTTTAATTGTAGAAACAGATGCTAGTGATAAGGGTTTTGGGGGTATAATTAAACAGAAATATATTGATAAAGAAAGCTTAATTAGATATTATTCAGGATGCTAAAACAATACACAAGTAAATTATTCTACTATTAAAAAGGAAATTTTAAGCATTGTATTATGCATTAAAAAGTTTGAAGACGATTTATATATGAAAAAAATTTTATTACGAATTGACTGTTTAGCAGCAAAATATGTTTTAGAAAAGGATGTTCAAAATTTAGTTTCAAAACAGATTTTTGCCAGATGGCAAGCTCTTCTAAGTAACTTTGATTTTGAAATTGAATTTATCAAAGGAGAGAACAATTCTCTTCCTGATTTTTTATCTCGTGAATTTCTACAGGAAAAATGAATAATCAACAGAACAATTCTAATAAGCAGATTCTGACGAGAGCAACATATAATAAACAGAACAACCCATCTTCCTCAAACCCATCTAGTTCAAGACTAACACCATTAGTTAGTCAAAACCCTTTTTTCCCTATAAGGCCTAGAGGCCCATCTACTCAAATAAGACTCTCTTTCACCTCAGCCCTTTTAAGATCATCTAGTCCAAGCCCATCTACTCTAAGCTCATCTAAACCATCCTCTAGTCAAAGCCCACAGAAGACAAACTCAGTTTATATACTCCATTCAACAAAATTGTTTGTCAAAACTCTGGATATTGAAGAAGCCTCTCTGGCTTCTGAAGGATTTATAAAACTTATATCTTTTTTATATCCCAAAAATTTTCATTTTCATGAATATGATTTTTCAAGAACTAGAGAATATTATCAAAATATTTTAATAGATTCCGGATCTGTAGAATTTGAACATAATTTTGACAGAACAGATCCATCAAAAATTGTTTATTCAAAAGTTAAAATTTTAGATGTTTTATCCTCAACAAGGTGGAATCAGCAGATTCACACCAGCAAAAGATTTTCAAATAATTTTATACCAAATACTTATAATTATTACGATTATCAAATGGCTTGGTATAAAACGTTTTATTTAAGAAATTATAATCACTCTTGGTTTTTCTATTTTTCAAACAAATTTACAACTGAACTGCCAAATTGGTTTTATTCATGGTTTTTATATTTTGGCAATTTAGTTGAAAATTTTCCTCAGGACGTTACCATTGGATACGACCAATATTCAAGATATTTTCCTCAAGAGAAAAGTATGATCAAACTTTTGGTCAATTTTACCATAACCTTTAAGGTACCATGGATTACAACCTGGACATACTATTTAGATGAAGGATCAGAAGTACGTTTCCCTACCCTTTATAGGGAATTCCGTACTAAATGGTGGGATAATTTTAACAACAGTCAAGCAGATATTGAAGCGGTTATTCATTATTTCTCCCCAGTAAAGCAAACTATTGAAGAAAAAGAAGTTTCAAAAGAGTTTAAGAAAAATAAAGAAGAAATATTAAAAAGAATAGCTACAACCTCTAATCCTAAAGAATTACAAGATTTATTCAATGTATATTCCAGTGAAGTCAATAGTTCAAGTGGATCAGAAGACAAAAATCCAATATTTAGTCTAAATTCACAAGAATCGGATTATAATTTTGAAATATAAATAATGTAATTATGTAATCAACATGATGTAAATATAAATCAGCATGATGTAAAAAAAAAGTATGACAGCACATTCTATCTTTAAGTGTCGGATACCTTATCTTTAAGTGTCGGCCATTATCAGCAGAGCTTATCAAGAAGGAATCTTCATCAGCAATCAAACAACCTGTCGGCCATCATCTTGAAAAGCAAAGCTTATCAAGGAATCTTCATCAGCAATCAAATAACCTGTCGGCCATCATCTTCAACAATAATTTTTAGAAACCTCTACCTCTTTTATATATATTCAGAGATTTTCATTTTGAAAGCAGAGAGCAAAAATCAAGAATAAAAAATTAGATAAAAGAAACCAAATCCTATTGTAATATCAACTTCTTTATGTTCCAAGTCCTTAGATCTCCAACTTATATTCTCAAAAGAGTGTCAGCATTCTATTCAAGACTCTTCTGTATTATCATCAGAAATCGAATTTAATAAAGATATTTTATTTTAATCATTTGAAAATGAGTAATTTTCTCGAAAGTTTTATCTCTGATCTCTCTCTCTTAAATTTTCAAGATTTAACAGAATTAATTGCTCTTAAACATGCATTATATTATTTTAAAAATAATATTATAAGAATTCATCGTTATGAGCATTTAGTAAATATCAATTTATCTTGTGATTATCAGGAATATCATAGAAGAATAACTTTTATTACAAATATGATCTGTTGTGTTGAAGTATTTATTAGGAATTTTAATCAGTAAAATTATTCTACCAAAGGTTTATAGGCTGGAAACCCGAGATTGCGGGCTACTGGTCCAAAGAAGAGTTTATACTCTTGTATATCTGGTATAACAACGCCACGAACCTTAAGAATAATAAAACATGTTGTATTATATTTTGGCTTATTGTATTTTATTAGAAATAATGTTAAATCAAATATCTATGGTAATCTATATGGTGTATTTAGCTGCTTTAAGATCTGTATTCAATAAATAAATTTTAATTTCACTTGTACTTTGAGCAATTTTGTTTAATATCTTTTATTTATCAAGATCCAAAAGGGAAATGGTATTTTTAAAAGAGGTTTATCTTTTGCTATCATTATTAAGACCTAATTTGATATATATATATATATATATACTATTAAATATAATTGTATAAACTAAAAAAAATATAAAGTGTTAAAGTAAATTAAGTAATATTACTAATAAATAATAGTATAATTATAATTTATAAATGATATACAATTATACATATATTAAATAATAATTAATAGATATATAATTATGGATATAGCTTTATAAAGTGAAATATACTGTCTCACAAATTCAAATATAGTTTATATATTTGTTTATATAAAGCAATATATGCATGTTACAAATTTATTACTATATAACTGTATTATTATCAGTAAAAAAATTTTAAAATGCTAAATTAAGTTTTAATGGGTAGATTAATAAAAGAATTTAAATGAAAAAAATTTAATTTTATAAATTTGAAACTAATTTTAAAAAATGAATCATGGATCACATCGTGTTGAATTTGAGTTTTTCAGACGGGTGACTTGAGTTTTGAGTGTAGATTTTATTGACCGAGTTTAGGTCCGATTCTATTTTTTTTTTCGAATTTTAATAATTTTTTCAGTTGGATAATCGGATAACAAATTATCAGTTCTATTTCTTCATATGAAAATAAGTACCTTACAATAAATCAAATTTTTACTCTCCTTTGATTTATTAAATCCAATTTCCGGGCATCCAAACATAAGATTAAGGTAGGCCGAATAACAGGATGGATGTTGGATCCTTCCATCCCTACCAAATTACAGAAGATCAAAAAGACTAAATGAGAGCATCCTCCGTCACTAATATGGAGTCCTAGTTGTCTGTATTGTATCCTCATATCACATCCACGTATTTTCTCGTCAAATTTATATTTACTCTAGCTTATTAATTATGGCTTCCTCTTCTTTTTCTTGTTCTCTTCAATGTTCAAAATCCCATTTGTTCCAGCAAGAATTGAGCTGAAATTGAAAGCCATTTTTCACACAATTAAGGAAGAGGAAGAGGAAGAAGAAGAAGAAGAAGAAGTCGCGCTCTGGCTCGATACCCATGAAAATTTGTACATTATCATATAATCCCTATAGCGGTCATGGTGGTGGGTATTGCTCATCTTCTTCATCTTCTCACTGCTACAAGATTGCTATCGTCATGGGAAAGAGCAAGAAGCCGCGCCCTTCTTCTCCCAAGGTTCTTTTTCTTCTTTTTTATTGTCTCTTCTATGAGCTAACTCTTCTTTACTAGCATAATTTTACTCTTCTGGGTTGTGATCAATTACCCAGAACCTAATCGAATCCAATGATAGCTCTAACAATTTTGATTCACAGTTAACTCAGTTAGGGTGTTTTTCTGATGGTTTCTTCCAGAATGCTGGATACAGTTACTAGATATTTGGTTAATTCTGTTGTTAAGTTCTAATTTGATACTATTTTCTTTAGGGTCTTCCAGCAACAATTTGTTGTGATATTGGATCATAACCAGAGATTGAAGAAGAATTAGAGGAAATAGGAGGTTGAGGAGAAGAGTTTTAGAGAGAATTAGACAGAACTGCAAGGAATAGAAAAGAGATTGGTGAGATGGAATAGAACCAGAGATAGAGAAGAAGATAGAAAATAGGAATTGAGAGAATTCTGAAAAGAACTTATCGATGTATTATTCCAGTCATCTCCTTTCTACATTTACATTGATCTTATTTATAACAATTCCTGTACAACAAACTCTGCCACAAAAGCCTATTGCTAACCATTTTACAAACAACTCCCACTTTGCTGCTCTTCCTTTAACTAATACTTCCACTTTTTTGTTCTCTACATTCTTAACAATACCATCCCCTGAAGATCTTCCCTGTCCTCAAGGATGTTAGTTGCAAAGGTGCAAAGAAGATAGGATTGAGACAGAACAATTCTCATAAGCTCAGCTGCAACTAATTCCATGTTCCATGTGGACGAGTATAGTAACTGATATTCGAAGTCCAATGCTAATGTCCAATGCTAATGAAGAAGAATCTGTTGGCATGAATTTTCAATGTGACAGGGAAATGACTATTGTTGAGGCAGCTTCATTTTGATTCCTAGTATGTGAACAATGGTAAAGATTGCAATAATCTTGTATTTGCCTACAAAAGAATCAACAACAAATTCTCCAAGCAAATACAGAAGTAAACTTGTGCATATTCCTTTTTCTCCTCCACCTTTCAAATTCCAACTTTGATGTCAATAGTCAGGTTTGACATCCACCCGAAAATAATCCCATCAACATCAGAGAATTTGAGCTTGAGTTCTCATCAACACTTCCAGCGACAAAAATTTCTATTCTGGCACTTTCACAAACATCTTCACTGCATGAATCTTTCTTCAAGAATGAATTAATTTTTGCCTGATCAGCATTTCCAGCAACAAGACATTTTGCTCGTGCATTTCTACAAACACCTTCAGAGTATAAAGCTTTTGTTGCTAGAAATTGTGCTTCTTTGCTGCAACTTCCCATTTTTTCAGTATTGACTACCCTATTCAACTCAGCACCACAGCTATCATCATCTACCATCAGCAAGTTGCCACTTGATTGAAATATTTCAGAGTTTTTTATGTTTTGGAGAGGTTGAAATACCTTCATCTTCTGTGTTCTGAATTTCTCGGTCTATTTTTGACAGTAATTCTTTTTGAGGGCCTTGATTCTCCAATTGCGTGTTATTCATTCTTCTTGCAATTACCATTTCCAGCTCTTGCATTTGCACATCAATCAGCAGAAGCTGCTCATCAATGGATTGCTATTACGATTTGTCCGGCACAATGATTTCTATCAGTTGCCATTTTTTTAGAGAAGAGCTCAAGAATATGTTGCTGAAGAAATTTGGAAGCTTTGGTTTCCCTAGAATCTACCGCTCTGATACCAAGTTGTGATCTTGGATCATAACCAGAGATCGAAGGAGATTAGACTTAATAGGAGGTTGAGGAGAAGAGTTTTAGAGATAATAGAACCAGAGATAGAGAAGAAGAGAGAAAAGAGGAATTGGGAGAATTCTTGAAAGGAACTCATCAATTTATTATTCCAATCACCTCCCTTCTACATTTACATTGAGCATATTTATAACAATACCTGTACAACAAACTCTGCCACAAAAGCCTATTGCTAACTATTTTACAAACAAACAAATCCCACTTTGCTGCTCTTCCTTTAACTAATACTTCCACTTTTTTGTTCTCTACATTCCTAACAAAAATTTTAGGCATTTATGAATGTGTTTTGATTCTCCAAAGTAGACTGTCTTAACAATCATTTCAATGGTAGGATTCAGAGCCACCTCCTCCAAGAATTACATCAAATCTCAAGCAGAATTTGCAGTTTTTGAAGTTATGGAAGGTGGGTTTTGTGCTGAGACATGTAAAGGCTGTATGGGTTCTATCCTGCATCTAATCCATTGTGAATCCTGTAGGAATTCCAAAAGGGGAAGTCTAGCACACCTAAGCCTGCTACTAGTTATCGCAGAAAGAAGGTGGAGAAGGAAGATCTTCCAGAAGATACAGAGCTCTATCGTGATCCTACCCTGTCTCTCTATTAGTAATACTCTTTCCAGGTTTCCTACTAGATGTTTTATGTGAACCATCTATTTTTAAGTTTCTTAGAAAAAGTCTCTCTCTTTTATCTTCTAACTACAATTACAGTACAAACCAGGATATAGACAATGCAGTTCCTGTCTTGCTTGTTGATGGGTATAATGTATGCGGCTATTGGGCAAAGTTGAAGAAGCATTTTATGAATGGAAGACTTGATGTAGCTCGACAAAAATTAATTGATGAACTTGTGACATTCAGTATGCTGAGAGGTTTGCACTTAGTTCTCCATTCACTTGAATAAAGATCCCTCCATGTAGGTTTTTCAATCTCAAATTTTGAAGGACAAAGCTAAGATGACTTCTTGCTTGATGAATGCAACAAACAAGGTTTAATTGGCTTTATATTATCTCTGTCTATGTGTTTGTCTGGTCTCATTCATGGAACAAGGGTGAAAATAGGATATGTGCTTTCAGTGGTTTGTTTATGTTCTCTGCTTTATTACTGACTTCATTTCATATTCTCTGTATTCCTTGTGTACAATTTTCCAACATGGTTAATGCAAATAATTTATGATGGATGGGCAACAGTATCCTGAATTTAGCTGCTATCCTATGAATTTTACTACCATCAAACCTGAAAAAGTTAAAGAACTTGTCCTCTGTCTATATTAGAGTCCAAGGCTTGGGAGGCATCTTTCATGCTGAACCTCTTGCCAAACAGTACCTTACGGGAGTTGATTCTAGTCAGCTGGTCAAACAGAGAAATTTCAAAAACGGGTAATGAAGGGTTGCTGACTATGATTATCCAATTGGAGGAACGTCAAATTTAAAGGATGTCATCACTTTGGATAGAAAGAGCTTATGAGCTGTTGGGAATAGGTTTAATGGATTACCTGGCAATGTTTTTAGATAAGGTTTGAACCAGGAAATTATCTACCATATCCCTCTACTAGCTTGAAGATTTCCTTTTTCTCACTTAAATATGATTAACATCAACTTTGAGAAAGGATCTTAAACATTTATTAGGCATTTGGACAGGCAATATGTCTGGCTTCTTGCCACCACCACCTGGGATATGCCTGAGATCTTATAGACTATATTCAAGACTCTTGGCTGGTAGTATTGGGACATGTATCATTTGTCAGATTCTTTTTATTTTGTTTGAAGGATATGCTGTGATTGAAAAGAAGTATGAGGATGATTAGATTGATTAGATAAATGAGATATTAACAACAATTGCCATGCTACGCACACACACAAATGTCTAGTTTTTGTAGTTTCCTTGTATATGGGGCATAGAGAATCTGCAGCTTTTGCAGCTGTGGTTTTAGATGAATTTATTTTTCCCCGTTCCTTTTGAGATAAAAAAAAAAGAAAGAACACCAACTTTCTTTCTTTATTTCTTTTATTTTTTATTTTTTATTTTTTAATTCTTTCTTTACTTCAATGATAATGAAAGTCACAGCAGAATTAAGATAGGGACATCTGTAGGACTTTGGAGTGCTGGTTTATGTTTCATGCTGCAGCTGCTATTGCTTGTTTGTTTGAGTAAAATTTAGGATATAACATTTTTTTTCACTTAAATTTTAATGTTCACAGCAGAACTATTTTCAGGCTATTGACATTTGTGAACTTTGTGTGTTGTTTTCTTTAAAGAATATTCCATGAAATGCTGGTTAAGGAACTTTGGAAAGCTGTATTATTTTTACAAAAATGGGTTGTGCGTGGTAGAAGTATTGCTCCTGCATTTATGTCTTTGTTTCTGTTTGTAAATGTTTACAGAGGTCAAAGTGGTTGTAATCTTTGACGCCATGATATCGGGGCTGCCCACTCACAAGGAAACTTTTGTTGGGTAATATTTTATGATAATAAGCTTTGCTTTTTTTCTTTGATTCCTTGTTGTCTCATTAATCAAAATTAATTTACAAAATTTTCTTCATTGTTTTATATTCTTGAAACAATAAGTTATTATTATACAATTTACTGATCTTGCCCCTTACGCAAGCACACCAATTCATTACATGTTCATATCTTTGTCAGTTGCATTCTCACCTAATTTCCTATAGATGTTTGCTTCTTCCATTGAATAACAAGAAGATGAAGGGCTTCTACGTGTCTATCTTAACTTTAATTAAAAAAATTTCTTTTCTCTGTAAAAATCCTTCAAGACACTGCTGTTGTTTTCTTGTGAAGGCAGTATTATCTTTATTGATCTTACTATCTAATTTTTCATAGAAAATATATATTCATTTGTTTATCTTGTACGATACTTTTTTTCTCTAATCTGTACTGGTAAATTCTAAATGCATTTTGCATATTTTGACTTAATGGATTTGCAAACATGCAGTGTTGATGTGGTTTTCTCAGGAGAATCAGATGCTGATGCATGGATTGAGAAAGAGGTGTGTCATGATGTAAAGCTAACAAGCAAATACCATCTTTGATTTCAACTACATTAATGTTAGATAGTTTGATATACATGGATTGAGTGTCATGGGCATTCCTTATTGGTGATAGAGTGCCCTCTTTATTTCTCCAAGGTCAGACACTTCTCTACCACCTTCGTTTGTACAATTCAGTAATGGTAGGTGTCTCTGTGTTTATTTCTGTTTCACATTTTTTTCGGGCTGTTCCCCCCTTTCCTAGTATACCTCATTTAAAATAGCTTCAAAGATCACTTCCATTGGGGTTTCTAAGTCTTCTAATTAAGCATACCTTAAGAGTGAAAATTTAAATATGGAGGGTTCTGAAGGTGAACTCTTCTGTATATAAAAAATGAAATTCACAATCTGGGGGCCTTTCTGCATTTATGCAGTGTGGTGTCTTTTTTATAAGGGTTAACTTTATAAAACTTCCTGCATTTTAGTATTTTACATTTTGGATAGCACCTCACTTTAATTCCTAAAACTCTATAATTTTACTACATTTTGATCCCTGAGTTATCATGCTGTTGGTCTTTTAGACCTCCAAGTGTGTCCTTTTTTTTTTTTTAATTTTTGTTTATTTTCTGTTTCTTTTTTTTCTATATTTTTTTTTTGCTTTTGATCGGTTATAAACATAAGCAATAAATTTGTGTACTTTTCAAGTACTTGGGGGGCTTTTCTAATCATGTGCAAGTAAATCAACATTATCGATGAACATTCTTTCTCTTGCTATTAGCTGGTTTAATTATCTGTTTTGTCATTGTATTTTACTATTAGATGGCCTCTTGTTTCTCTAACAGGTTGTAGCATTGAGGGAGGATGGGTGCCCCAAAGTGTGGGTTGCGACTTCAGACCATGTTCAACAACATGCAGCACATGGAGCAGTATGTAATTCTATAGATGGCTAAATTGCTGCATTGGATTTCTTTGAATAGACAAAAAAGCCTTATTTTCTTCTCAATTTGCAATTATTACCTGAATTTTGAAATAATCAATTTTAGCCTGTGATTTTGTTGTTGGGTGCAAATGTAGCCAGGCCTTCAAGAGCAATTTAATTACATGTAAAATTAAGCATACATAATCATAAATTTGGTAGCTGAGTGCTATCAATTGATGCACCTTTATGTAGTGACCATATTGAAAACTGATTTTACATAGAATTAAATGGTTTCTCATGACTAGCTACAATTGCACCTTGTATCTAGAATATTTTCTAAAGTTGGTTAAAGTAAATTATAGGCCATAATTGCATATTGAAACTAGTTTAGGAAATTTTTCTATGACTAAACCTAATGTTTATCATGTTTGTTGGTATCAAAATTCTCTCTTCCTCTGCCTTATTATATTAAACTTATATCACACACAGTACCATTGCTATTGCCTAATATTCAATGCTACATAACACATGCATTTCTTTTGATCAAAGGCTAATTAAATGTTCATATATAGTTACTTTTTCTGTGTTGTCAAAATGAACTTACAATTTGATTAATGTGGTCATTTATAATCTGAATTATTCTATATAATGCTATTAGCAGTTGGTAAAAAATTTAATCAATGAACAATATATTTTGAATAGAGAAAATTTTCAATTAGCATGCATGCCACATCCCACACCAAAAACATCCATGATTAGAACATAAAAACATGATAAATTTTCAATTTTTAGTTCAAAAAATTTCCAATTACTATTTTATGTACAGATGTAATAATAAAGCTTAAAACAAGTACGTATACAAGTAGGATCATGCTCCACTTAATAACAAGAATATTGTTAGAAGTAGTAGTCCTTTTTCCAGCCATAATCATAATTTATTATAATCAATAATGCTCACCTTTCTGAAATTAACATATCTTACCGTTCAGGTTGCATAATATAATTTCTGAGTTTACAAGTTAAAACAGGAAAAAAAATAGAAAAAATCAAAAGATTTAAAATGTGGTTAAGGAACTTAGCGATCAAAATAATTCAAAAATATTTTAGTGTCCTAATTTGCTTCATGATATAATATCTGCCCTTTATCTTTTTATACATTCACTGGATACTATTGACATAGTTCTCGAGCTTGCCTTCTGTATATGAAGTCCATTGGTCAAATTGGTTTCCACTTTCCAGCATTAGTTGGATTGCTTCTCCATTTCAAAAATTGTGTTGAAGCAGACAACTTTCAGTTTCTTTGTTTAGCCTATGTTGCCATTAGTTCCTAACTAGAAATTTAAGGAATTATCGTTCTAATGATTGCATATCATCAAATATCTCTGCTATATTTACATTTTCTCCTGACCAAATAACTAACTTGTTTCTAGAGAACCAAGATAACATTTATGTGATCTTGATCTGATGTTTATTTTAATCTTATTTCTAGAACACTATTAATGAACAAGTGGCAGGCATTTTTGAAATTTGTTGACAACAACTAATGTTTTGCGATGTTGCTTATTGCTTTTATCATGTCAACTGCCTGATGAATGTGTTTTATATTGTCTCGTTAGGGAGCCTTTGTGTGGAGCTCCAAGGCATTGGTTTCTGAAGTGAGCAATATCCTGTGTTGTATTACACTTTTTATGTTTAAATATCTGTTATCAAAATTGCTAATGCATGATTGAATTTTCATTTTGTCTTAATGGTTCAACTCTAGATTAAGGCATCACACAGGGAGATGGAGATGATGCTTCAAGAACAAAGGTTTGCTCTATTTGGATGAACATTCTATTTATTGCAAATAGATTAGAACGTAAGAATCGTGGTTACTATTTTATCAATAAAATAATGTTTATGGGGTCGCAAGTAATTTCAGTAGCATTATTAAATCAAGTGTAGTATCTCCTTCATCAATAGCAAATCCTTGAAGGAACAGCACAACAGAATCTTGCATGTGACATATTGAGGCCTTTTACTACATCAATCAGAAAAGCAGCAAGTGCCTTGTATGGCTGATTGAGAACTGAAGTGAATCAATGATCTTTAAGCAAGCACCTGCAATATCGTATTAAAAGGGCCTCTGGGATTTAAACGAAACCATATACTTCTAAATAACTACCAGTAGGAATTCAGTTGCAGGCTTGAATCCACTGGGAACTCAATTGAGGTCCTGCATTTTCTTGATTAGTGGCAACCCTGAAGTTCCACCCACCAGCCTGATTAGTTGAGAATATTTCTCAAAATGCAAATGAAAAATCTCTTTGTAAATAATTGTTTATGTGAGACTTTAAGCTCATTAAGAAAAAAATATTTATTTGGGCACTAAGAGAAAGGGTATGGAGGATTTTAAATTATATTTTAATTGATCATGATGCTCAGTCTCTGGGTCAGTTTAAGGCATTTAACCATACAGGTGCGGATCTGAGTTGTACTGGTCTAGATTTGTAGTTGATTAGAAAAGCAGATTTGATATTTGATGCTAAGAATGCTCAATTGTTTTGTTAATCTCTCAGGTCCCATTCCTTTCAAGGTAGATTGTTAAAGCACAATCTTGATTCTGAAGTTGTAGATGCGCTTAAGGATATGAGGAATAAGCTAGCTGAGAATGAATCAAAAAAGAAGGTGAAATAGTTCTAGGTCATGCTCTATTTATCTTTGGATTATGTTCATATATGTAAAAGAGATGCATTTTTGCTGACAAATGGTTAGTAGTTAATCTCCATAGAAACATTTGATAGTGCTAACACCTTTTTTAGGGATATTATATTTTTGGTTTCTGCCATGGGAAGGGCTAGGGCCGTTCTTGTACCCATTCACAGGAGAGGTTAAAATCTCTGGTGTAGCAGGTCAATGATTGGCATAAGGGCATTAAAAGAACAAAGTGAGTTCCTTTCCTCCACGCATGACACAGTGAGAACCACGAACAGAACCTTTAGCCAATCCTACAATTTCTCAGATTCACCTGTAATAGCTTTTATGCACATTAGCACTTCATTTTCTCAAACAAAATCTTAGGATCTTAAGTTTATTATAGTAAGGAAATTCCAATATGATGTTTTAATATGGAAAATGTTGAATATGAGTTTAAATACCAGTCATCTCTAAAACGTAGATAATAATTACTTTCTTCTTGTGTTAAGATAAGAGTGTAATCTATTTAACTTGTTATCTTGTTAACTATGGAGTTAACTGTCCGTCTTGTGCTATATTTATAAATATAAATAATACTTTTGACGTCATATTTCTTAAAAAAAAAATCCTAGTACTTTGTCATTGTGAAAAAACCTGTGACTAGGGAAATATTTTGGTAATTATTTATTTAGTGGAAATTGATATTTCAGAGTTAAGAAATTGTTACAAACTAAAGGAGAAATATCAGAAATATAATAAGAACAAGAAATAAAGAGAAATCTATTTCGTTTTCATTTTACTTTCAGCCCTCATGCATTGTTTCCAATTTCCATTGTTTTAGTTTAGTGAGCATCAGTCTATTTATGGGGTAAACATAGTGTTGCAAGTACCTTTTCCATGATCTGTTATTGTCTCTATTTGTAAGATTTTACCTGCAAATGTACATCTATACGTTACAGTCACATAAAGGCAATAATTACTCTATATAATTATACAATTCAACAAATTTCGAAAATACTAAAATATAATAAATGATGAACCCTTGATTAATTTAAAAGAGTTGTAGCCTGTATTTTGCTCTTCTCCTGATGAGTAATGAGTAAATGTATTTCGTCATTAGTAATGTCTCGGTGAACAAATATATTATATTATCATTTGAACAAGTTAATTAAAAATCTATGTTATCATTGTTCCGAAGATCTTGATTAAATATGAACTTTTTTCAAATATAAATTTATACATTGTGTTTTCTGGGCCTGTTTAGAAAGAAAAAAAATAGTGTTTTCTTTGAATCCCAATTCACAATTTCCCTTTGGAATATATACATATATTCTTTAGAATGGATTTCCTTTATTAAATAAAAATATATTAATTTTTTTCTTCTTAAACTTATTTTTAGAAAACACATCTATTTACTTATTTATCTCTAAAAACAGTTTTCAATACTAAAAAAAATTAAAAATATTTTTTTCCAAACGTAATAACAAATGGGTCATAACTTTTCTGAGATGACAAAGTAAATAATAATTTTTTTTTATTTGATTTAGACCACGAGTACCCTCATACCCTATTTTTCTAGTTAAATGAGATAATTTTGTTCAAAGTGTGAAGGCAAATTAAGATTAAAACTCTTCTAATAAGATGGCTTTCAATGACATTCAAACGGTGGTTTTCTACCCATAAAGCCAAGTCCTTTACTACAAGACCCTCACCTAATTATTTATTTTCTCTGCTCTACTATATGATTCATTTATAAGATTCGAATTTTAATTACAGCCCTATTAAAAATTATTTTCCCTCTGCACTATGAATATAATTATATATTACCCAGTAAAATAATTAGTTCTATAGTACGAAAGATGAGATGAAAAACATTTTTTCAATTTAAGGGGACCATATAATAACTTAGAATTTAATGGATCCTTTGACTAAATGAGAGACAGATAATTTATCACATATAGGAAGAATGGAGATGCAATGTACTTTTTGCAATCTCAAGCTTATCATTTGTTTTAGCAAATTATTGCAGAGAAATATGTATACAGAAATCCAACTTTTTATAGGAAAAAAATTAATATATTAACATTTTTCTTCTTCACTAGATATATTATATTAGAAGCAAAACGAGAAAGAAAGATAAGAAATTGGATTAATAAATTTTAACTTAATAGTATTAATGTCGTTACTAGAATTGTGAGGTCTCGAATTCAAATATGCAATTGAATCATTTGTGAAAAAAAAAACACACACACGAAATTGGGAAAATAAATAATAATAAAAAAGAACAAAAATTGGTGGCACAAATGCAAAAGCAATACTCTTTATATTATCCAGTATCAGCTAAAGTTGACCGATATTTGATATAAATAAATAAAATAAAAGCTAAAGTTTACCAATTTTATGTTATCAATGACACTGTCATAGATCAATTGGTTCTAATCTATTGATACACATATACACATTAAGTTTAATAATTATGGTCTTGGTCTAAAATGTCATAAATTATTTTAAAAAAAAGTCCATCCAATCAACGCGCTTTGAATTTAGAGATATTAGTCGGGTCCGTGAAATATCGAGTTTAAATCTCTATTTGAATCCTTATTAAAAAAAATTTCACATACAAGATTATATGTAAAAATATAAAAAATAGTTGTATATCTTCAAAAGAATTTTCAATTTGGAAATATAATATCATTTTAAATTATAACCCAATAAAATATCCATTTTCTTGGTCAAAAAATTCTCTACCCTAACGCAGAGGTTAAGGTCGTATCAATCAACATGCATAGCAGCTAAAATATTAACTCCAACCCTAACCTCCCCGATTGAGATGGCAATCAAACATGGCACACACAATAAATTTCCTTAAATTCGCAGGTTTATAAATTGTCTTTTACGTCTATGTGCAAACTATTTAATTTTAGTTTGTAATAATATTATTTCGAGGATTACATAACTGAATCTGTGTAGAATAATTCATGTAGAAAATTGAGTTAGGAGAAATATTCAAGCGATTATATATTATAGTTGAATCTTATACCTAATCGATATAGAATAATGTAAACATTTCTTCATGCCTAATCTGATTGTGGGGGGTAGAGCACAGTGAAGATAACCCTAGAGCATGAAGGTAGCATATTGTATTGGAGAAAATCTCATATTAAGTCATTTAGAGCAATGATGAATCTAAAATTGTTAACCCGATTCTCTGGATCCATACAAATTTTAATACGGTATTAAAATTATAAGAGAATTAACTGTTGCATGACTGTGAAATGTATACAGAAAAAAAATTGAAACCCAAGAAATAAAAAGATTCAAATTAAATATTAAATAAACTTGTGACTCAAAGAAAGAAAAAAAAAAGCTGAGATCAATAAAATTATTGAATTAAAAAAAAAAGACACAAAGTCAAGAGATATAATAAAAATTATAATTATAGTGAAACTAATTTTATTAAATCCAACTCTTTAATAGATTGTATTGCTCGTGGATGAATTATAGGTTATAATTCTCAATCATTGGCGATGATATCATATATATACAAAAATTTTATGAAAAAAAAGGGGTTTAAATTTAACTTGCCCTAAAAACTAATTCACGAGAAGAGGATTCTAAATGATTATAAATAATAATTTAAATTTATTGTGAACTGTCATGAGATAACACCAAGAAAACTGTAAAATACATAAATCTGCATGCTGGATAGCATATTGTAATATAGCATGATGAATTCACATGCAGAAAGAAAACAAGGGACAGAATATATATGGAGAGAGAGAGAGAGAGAGAGAGAGATAGAGAGGAGTGCATTTAGGTTTGTGAAACTGAATGCAGAGGTTGTAAAGGAAGATTCACGAGACATCTGCTTCCTTATTAACTGTTAAATTAAACAAAAAGGTACAAAATTTTCAGACAAAACAGAAAAATTATGAGAGAGAAAAATACTGAGCTAGGGCATCAAAACAACTAACAACGACAACAACTACTCCACCTCTAAGTTATTAAGAAGAAGAAGAAGATAGTTCCCCAAAAAAAAAAAAAAAAAAAACTACAACAGCATTAAATGAAAAAGTCAGATCGTCAATTGAGGGTCCAGTAGTCCTGGTCTGGTCAGATGGTCAAATATTTGACTTTTTTAATTAAATCTAACGGTGATTGTGGACCCTCTTTTGTTCCTTTGTGATTTATTGTTGTGATCATCATGCATATGCCCTTGTCAACTCACACCATCATATTGCCCATCTCTTGTCTCTTCTTCTTTTTTTGTATATATATATATATTACTGTTGAGAAATAACGAAAAATAATAAAAAAAATATTAAAAAATAAAATAACAGATTTAACAAAATTTGACAATACGACTATATCATCATAAACAGAGTGACTAGATTTTTTATTAGATATGTCGAGACATAGAATTATAATACAAATGATAATATCAGTTATACAGTAATATTAATTTTACAAAATTACTTTTATACTGTACTGCAGAGGCCCAACCCACTTAAACCTTATCCCCTTAGATAAACTGAAAAACCCCCACCAAGTATAATTTCTAACTATTAAGAGTCGGCAAAATTATCAGGTTGGAAATGAAATATATGTACTATAATCTCTTTCATACAAGAAAAATTAAGTATTGCCTCAATGAAAATACACCCCGAAATTTCTCTCTACTGAAATTAATTCTTACATCCAATTCAATCCTATAAATTAACTTATAAGATAAAAAATTTTAAATCATTATATATTAAAAAAAAACTAGCATTTGTTACATATGATTAATCCAATTGAATATTTATATTATAAGCTCAAAAAGTATATATTTATCTTCCCATATATGATGTATTTCATGTTTATTGAAATTCATAATATCATGAGCCTATATATAATTTCAATGTCACTAATTAAAACGAAAAGTAATTGATTATTGATAATTGGCTTGATAAGTAAATATACTCTTGACTTTGTTTTCAAAAGCTGTTTGATACTCTACACTTGTAAATGATCCATTAGATATCTTAATTTATTTAAAATCCATTCCTAAATTACATACTTAAGAACATGAGGTAGCAATGAACTTTTTGCTTAAATAGTTTCTAGTCTCTAGGGGCCATTTTAAACATATTAAATGTACACCTTTGGCTAATTTGATTCGATGGAGAGATAAGCCAGTAGCGCTTTCCATTGTGCAAGCAAGATTGGTTGGATTAGCCCACTTTTCCGTAGGTTATATCTTTACTTATGCAGCCTTCTTGATTGCCTCTACATCAAGTAAATTTGGTTAATTTTTTTTTGTGCTTTTAGAGCAATTTAAATAAATTTAAATGTCTAATGATTCGTTTTAACAAATTGATGATCAAGTGTCTAATGGGTCATTTGAAATAGTATAGAATATCAAATAGATAATTTTAAATATATAAATTCAGATGTTAAATGGGTCGCCTAAAAGCATAAATCACCAAATAATTTTCATAGTGTAATTTTATTTTAAATCTCGATAATATCTTATTTTATATAATATGAAATAAAAAAATGGATACATATATATGTGTGTAAATTAATAAATTCAAATTAGTAGAGAATGCCTCAGCATCATATGACAAGTATATAGCAGTACTAGTGTAAAGTAAGACTGACAAGTCATAGTGGTGAGAAGGTGTGTGGGTGATGGGAATTGTATGGGTGTGGGGTTAAGTGTATAGCGGTGATAGATTGTGATGGCTCCTAACTAATTGATTGCAGTGGACGACTAAGCTTAGCTAACTATGACTAACCAAACTTTTCTCTTATTTAGTGCCATTATGGCTATACCAAACTTCACCGATATCCCTTACGTTTTTAATCATCAAGACACATGCGGACCTTTAATTCCCATGCACCTATTTTTATTTTATACCAATACTAGCTTCGTCGTCTTCTTCTTCTTCTTATTGTTATATGATCATACGTTCTATTTTATTCAAATATGCATTCATTTCCTTTTTCTATTTCCTCTTTGAAAAATTCTTAAATTTACAATATTATCTGTAAATTTATCCAATCATATAGAAATATGTATGTATATTCATTAATTATTAATTAATGTGAATAAAACAATTAAATTTGCATCACTATCTAATTTGATTAGTTTATAGATGACATGATACCTAAAAAATTTCCTACCTTTTTATGGTTATATTGTTTGTTATTATTGATTGCAATTAATGAACAGAAAAAGAAAAAAAAACAAATGAAGAGTTTTGACAGAAAAAAAATTCAATCTAAGTTCGCATATATAATAATAATAATTGATTATCGTGAGAAGAAAAAATGAAGAGTTTTGACAGAAAAATTTCAATCTAAGTTCGCATATATAATAATAATAATTGATTATCGTGAGAGTATTGAAATAAATCCTACATATGTCGCTAGTTAATATATGTATGAAAAGTAAAAAGGACTAATAATTAAAAATAAATTAAATCATTTTCAAACAATGACATATCACATTTATCAACCTCAACACAAAATTTTACAATTACTACTATCTTCACTACATGACTAACAATAACATCTAATAGGCTAACTAGCTTATTGTTTCTCTCTTTCATTTATATTTCTTAGGTTCAAGGCATTACAAATATTCACGGAAATTTTACTTCCTTAAATATTTGGAATTGATCTTTATTCTATTATAGCTTAAAAATCAATAAAAAATGTATTTATTGATAGAGTTTAAAGGTTCAAATATTATTAATATCAATCACATATTTTGTATTACATAATATAATAAATAGAGTCCTTGTAAAATAAGAATAATAAACTTTATAGAAAAACTTAATTGTAACCAATAACAATCAGTATACCTAATCACAAAATACTTCTTATTAATTCAAGAATGCTTCTCTTACACTTAGTATTCCTAATTATAGGAAATTTCTTATTCAAGAATATAGACTTGCTCATTTGAGATTTTGTATCACCAAAAGTCAAAACTTATATACAAGAAGTATATAAAAGTCCCAATATCGAAAACAAATCAACACATGTATCAAAATTATATAAGAAAATAAATCACTTAATATCAACAAAAAATTTAGAAAATACTATCTCCATCTAAAAATATAGACTTACTTATTTGAAAAATATTAAATATATTTTCTTTTATTTTCTTCATCATTTAAATGACATATACAACTTTATCTTTAACGTTTTGAGACCCACATGAGTAAAAATTAGGAAATACATATGTCACTCAAAAGATAGACAATGCAATATATATAAAGAAAAAGTAGCTAGTACTTTTCTATTTTTTTTATTTATCCTAAAAAGATAGTTCACTTTTCTTAAGAATAGTATTTCTCTATTTTTTTTTAAGAATATAGTTATGTGTCTCTATTTAATATGTATTTTTATCAATAAATAATAGTACCCCTAATTAATATAGGAATATATTAAGTAAAACATATAATTTCAATTACATTAACTAAACTTTTTTCAAAAAAAAAAATTCTTATAATCTATGTAAAAATAAAAGTTAATCTATCTTAATTTATGTAAAAATAAAAGTGAACCACAGAGATAATATATTAGAAGTGTATTGGGAAACAGATCATATACTAACTGTGTGCATAAGCTTATCTTATCATAATCTTAATTTGGATGAAGAATGAGGCAAGAAAATAAAACTAGAAAGAGACAAAACAAAAGAAGATAAGTTAGAAGTTATTAGAACAGTATCATTTAATTAAAGCTTTACATAGAAAAGTCGGCCAGGGACTCGTTCAGATTCCTTATTGGTCATAATAATTAAAGCTTTACATAGAAAAGTCGGCCATGGACTGTGTTCTCAATTACCAAATATTTGTTGTGGCCTTAAGTTATAACTAGCAAATTTATCCAGTAATTGGACATATATTCAACTGGATGTTTCAAATGTGTTTCTTTATGGCAATTTGAATGAGGAGGTATTTATAATTCAACCCCCTGAATTTGTTGATCCATTTAAATATTATTATGTTTGCTTGCCACACAAATCTATCTATTGGTTGAACCAAGGTCCATAAATGTGGAATCATTAATTAACCGATGCTTCAAAAGAGTATGATCTTATTGGGTCTAAAACAGAGACTTCACTGTTCTATTTGCACTATGGGAAACTTAGAGTTTTTTGTTTGATTTATGTTGACAATCTTGTGCTTACAAGTAATGATAATCAAGTTATTGAGGCACTAGTATCATTTTTGCAAAATAAGTTTGTCATTCACAATATGGGTAAATTACACTATTTCCTTGAAATTGAGGTTCAAACGACAACGTTTTCTCAATTTAAATACATTAGTAAATTCTCAATAGAGGCATTAAGCATTAAAAAAAATAAAAGAACATCAAAGACATTCAAGATTGTTTAAACATCATTTCATTCATGATACTTGATGAATAAAAAATGGCTATTTGAATGTGGGTTCATTGCTAGAAATGGAAAATGAGGTGATTAAGTTATGAAAAATGAAGTAGGTGGATCATTCCTCTCTAAATAGGGAAAAGATGGTCTTTTATATGTAGAGGAAGACATGCACCCAAAATTGATGCTCAAAGGTCATTTCAAAAGCTCTAGAAGAGAATATTCTTGAATATTTCCAAGTGGTTTCAGCTCGAATAAAAAAAATTGTCATGAGAGAATCCATAGATGCCCATATGGTCTCCCACACAATCGTGTGATAAGGCCGTGTGGAGCACCAAACTTGTTAGTTTGCTTTTGCCCTTTTCACTCTCTAACAGTCTCCCACAAGATAATTTCAGCTTCAAATTCAACCGGTTTTTTCTCAGCTTGGATTGAACTTAAGAATTTCATACAAATTGGCTCTTTTTCGCTCCTTTTTTCCATAAAAATCTCTTTTGAAGCTCCAACATCTAGAAATAAAGATAAAAATATAAAAGAAAACAAATTCTAACAAAAACAAACTAAAACTAAAAAAAACTAAAAAAAGGTACAAATTTGGTTGAAAAAATCAAATATTTTTAAGTGCTATCATATAACAATATATCGAAGCTAGATATTTTAGTTCTATATGTATGGACAAATTATGAGGTGAGCAATGGAATAATTTGTACGCACATATAGTTTCCTTTTCATCTTTAAAAAAGTTAGTATTTGTTTTTTTTTTCTTAAAAGAAAGAGAGAAAAGACTGATGATTTTTATTTTTTGTTTTCCCTTAAAGATTGAAGGCCTTTAATTTTAATTGGGACGTGGTCGAACACCAACAACAATGACGTATCAAAATATATACTCACATTATTAAGATTGGTTGGACGGTTAAAGAACCAAACCAGTCACTCTAAAAAAGGTCGGCCATTCATTAGCCAAAACATGGATAATTCTCCAACTTGTGTGAGTCAATTTCTATATGTTTTTCTTTTATGTACATATAAATATATGCTTTCTTTTTCCTTCTTTGTTGTGGATTTTGTTTCATTTTAAAGTTTCTATCAAAATAAATGCATATACATATCAGAAATTGCCTTTTTGTGCAAATCTTGAAAATCTTGATTAATAATAACTCGGAGTCACATGACCACAGCTTTAGTTTATAGATTGTAAAAATTAGGAAAAATGTAAAATAATAATAATAATAATAATAATAATAATAATAATAATAATAATAATAATAATAATAATAATAATAATAATAATAATGCATGCAAAAAAAAAGCCAAGAGAAAGGGTTGACAACCGCCAATTCGGTCCAGGCCACCAGTAATTTGTGGCTATTGTGGATTTATGCCCTTCAACTAACCCAAATATACATATATGTGGGTCCACATCTCAATATACACTTGTTGGTGGGCCCCATCTATAGTACTACTTAGAGTGCATATATAGTAAGAGAAAGATAGAGAAAAGACTAGGGTGGTGGAGGAGGCAGTGGTGGTGGGGGGGGGGGGTGCCGGTGGCGGTGGCGGTGGTTTTGTTTTGTTTTGGCCCTTTTCTAATTTGTTCCAACAAGAAATTAAAGTATATTTTAAGCAAACCCTTTTGGAGATATTTTTAGCAGAGGACGAGGTGACCTTTCCACACAATTATAGAGCTCACTGCCATTAATTTACCTGCCTCTGCCTCCATTTGACATCGCTATATATTCATATGGGTTCCACTCCATATTTCTAGTAATTTCTTAAATTTTTCACTGCATTTTATTTATTTATTTATTTATTTTACACTTTGATAAAATATTTCTTTCATTTTTGTCATTGTTTACTGTATATGATCAAGGGTTTTCAACGAAGTAGATATGACCATAAGTGTAGGGGACAGACAAAAAATATATTCTATTTTCTAGGAAAAGTGCACACATTCAATGTATGAATTATCTTAACAAATTAATAATAATTTTTAAAATTGATTGTTATTAATTTGATTCATAAAGCCGTTTTCAAAAAATAAGCAAAACTAAGAACGAGAAAAGAAATGCAATTTGCATCAAATGCATAAATTGGAAGTTTGTTAATAGTTTTCTGTTTTTACATAACTTTTGTCCTTTAAACATTAGTTTGGTTTAGAAAACACCTTTTTAAGATATTGTGTACTCAAAGCCTTTCACAAGATATCTTTTGCAAGGTTTTAATGATACCTTTCCCAAGCCTTAATTGGAATCTTTCATGTTGTGTCCTTATTGTCAAAATGAATAGTTTCAGCTTTCAAATTAATAAAAGATGTAATAATTATTCTTAATTCCAATTTTTTTTTTAATTTATCATATTAAACCTAAGTCGAGAGGTTTCTAAATGTAATGGATATATACATATTGCAAAAAAAAAGTTATCTTATAATTAATTGGGTGTAGAGCCATAGTTTAAAGCATTTGATGCAACTCAAAATTAAGTCTGATTTAATCATTTGACATTATTAAGAAAACTATATATATAAGCAATTCATCATATTAATGAATATTTCTTGAAAATGATATCTTTTCCTAAACGTTAATTAATTAAATTAATTCAATTTCTGCCACTATCTCCAGTCACTTCAATTAGTTCTTGTTGAGTTCTAATACACGTTTTTCTTAATTATTGTGCTGGTGGGAGCTAAAAGGATTAGCATGAGGAATTAAATAAACAATAATTTATATGAGAACTATTGTGATCAACTAACAATTCTTTCTAAAGATGAAAAATACCAAATATTATGTTCCTCAAATATTATAATCCGATCAATAAGCTAAATTATTAAAATCCTATTAAATAAACAATAATTTATATTAGAATATAAAAGACAAATATTATAAACAATAATGGAATTAAAATTGCCTCAAAAAACTATAAAATTGTAATCTTAAATCCTAATAAAAATCCTATAAAGAAAAAAAAATTATTAAAATCCCCTTACAAATTCACACTTGCACTCTACTTTTTCAAAATTTATTTCACTAATATATATCTTTTCGTTTTGAGAAATGAAAGAGATAGTGTCTTTCCTATGAATTAGGAAGTTCTACATTAATTGTTTCCTATTCTGATAGTATGTATTCTAATTGTGTTCTAGTATGTTGATTATATCTTTCTAATATGTCTTTTATATTCCAGTTATATAAGAACTTTTACTTAGTATAAATATGTTAATCATTAATGGAACTCTTACTTTTAGGCCTCACAATTTCTAACCCGATCTGAATTCTTTTTTTTTTTTTTTAAATTAGTCCAAAAACTATTTTAACCCGAATCCAAATGGGTCAGATATGGGTCAATCTGTTGACCCAATTTTTTTAAATGCATATTATATATACTTTTTTATTTTTTAAAATAAAACTATGAGTTAAATATGGATTATAAAATTACTAATTATCTAATTTTTATTTTAAAATTTAAAACATATTTGGTGCTATGAAAATTATTTTTAAAAAAAATGGAAATTTGATTTAATTAATAATTAGTAACTACCAATTAGTTCAAAATGAAAAAAATTAATAAGTTAATAAATAAACAATTAACATGTCATTCAATTAACTATACGTTTTCTTGTCATCCTTAACATGTCCGTGCAATGTTCTTGTCATGCTTAACATGTCATTCAATGGGTTACTAATGTTCTTGTCATGCTTAACATGTCATTCAATGGGTGAATGACATGTTAAGCATGACAAGAACATTGCACGGACATGTTAAGGATGACAAGAAAATGTGTAGTTAATTGAATGACATGTTAACCCAAGGGATTGGAGGTTAGGGCAGGTTGTGAATTATGTGCCAATCGAATGACATGTTAAGCATGACAAGAACATTGCACGGAGTTAAAACCACAAGCCATGCGCACAATAAAAAAATATCTATTGAAATTGATACACAATCCCTAAAGAGTAGTTTTGGAAGCTAATATTTCCGAGCTTGAATGGGTCAATGACCGGAATGCGTAGTTAATTAGCTCTACTAAATGCAAAAAAAAAAAAAAAAGGATGCGGATATTATTTCTTGAATCTTACAATTATAAATATATTTTACCTTAATGTTTAATATGTAGATTATACTATCTAAAAAAATTCCGGATTTTAGAGTACTATATGAGTAATTCTCAAAAATAAAATAAAAATTTAAGCTAAATGTTGTGATAAATTATATAGCATTCCTCCATGGCTTGTAGATGGGGTTTGTTGTCATCAATTGGCGGCCAGTGGCCAGATATATAAGAAGGTTGCAGAGCGGAGAAAGAGGTGGTGATCGGCAGAGTTTAAGTAGAAGAGGAGGAGAAACATGAGAGTGTGTAAACATTTAGGGAAAAGCCGATCAATTTCGTCTGCGGTGGAGATAGTTCCTCCACCAACTCCAGCGATATCAGGAAAGAGAGATGATTCATTGTTGCAGCAGTAGGATGAGATCCAAAATTTAAACAAAGTTTAAGTTGGGGATATTATCTAAGTTGAGAACTTTAGATAACAAAATTTAAACAAATTAATAATCTTTTGCATATGGATCTAATGCAACAAAATGGAGATTTTTAAAACCCTAAAAATGGAGAAAAAGAGAATGAAGGAGAAGGGATAAAATAGTAAATAGAAAGATAAAGAGAGATTTTATTATGTGACCCATTATTTATCGCGATAGTTTTTTTAAAAATATTGCACGCGTAGAAAATCCACGTCGGCATTTCATTAGTTCATTTAACAATGGGTAACGATAGGAGTTATGTGTTGCAAAATTAAAGAAAAAAAATCAACGCATAGTTAAGTGGTTTGATACATCTTTCTTTTAAGAAAAATTTCAAATTTAAATTTTGTGTATGAAGAAAAATTAAGCTAGAAAAATTTTACATCATAATGAGCTAACAATTAATTTAAATCGGATTAGTCAAAGTCTATAAATTTCTGAAACCGATTGGTAATGTACCAAAAATATAAAGGAAAATAGTTTTTTTGGATAGAAATAAAACTTTAGATATTGGATCATTACGGGTATATTATTAATGAAAATTATCCTATAAATTTGCAAGGAAAACATGTCCTCGACAAATAAACGAATATCCTTAGCTATTTTTGTTCGGAAAATGCCCCTCCACCTTCTTGTGCCAAATTTGCGATGCCTTCTCTCTTTTGTCGCAGTTCCTCCTACACTCTGTCCGCCAATTTGTAGCGACATAGTTTGCTACGGGTCGCAGTTTGCCTCTAATTCCTCACTATTAGTTTTGTCCTCGCCAAAATCCGTCGCTAGTACCTGCGATCTTAATTAAAAACTTTTTTTTTATAAATATTATTTAAAATTTGTTTCTGAAAGAACCAAATTTTCGTACTCTATTACCCACATTTTAAGATAATACACATATCACACGCTAAATCTTTTAATTCAATTTCAATATTTAAAATCTCCACAATTTAATTGGTTATATATGAAGATTTTCAAAATTCCAAATTATATTGGACCGTGAACAACTCTAGTATCACATGAAGCAAAGAGAATTGTAAGTTAAACGAAAAAAATTGCATATTCTGGTCTTTATATTTAATAAATTCATTTAGTTCCTTAACTGAAAATTTGTTCAATTAAATATATTGATTACATGCATGCTAGGTTTGTGCATTCTATAAATTAAAACTAACTAAAAATTTATTCAACTAGCTCCCTTAATTATCATTATGTAGATGCTAATTCAATGCTTCACAAATAGGGATAAAAATGAGTTCAAAATTGATAGTTAAAAGAGTAAATTGAATAAAATTAACAGTTAAGAGAATAAATAAATTTCAGTTCAAAATTGATAACCTAGAAAGTTAACTGAATAAATATTTCGGTAAGAGACTTAATTGCACGAATTATAAAGTTCAAGATACAAAATATGTTTTTTTAGAGTATCTGAGAATTGTAATAAATTATGGGTCACCACAGGATTATGTCTTTGTCTTTCTCTAGCTCGTGAAGATATGCTTTACAATTAATATTAATTAATTACAATTAATTCCAGCTAATTAATAAATCACAATGCAATTCACGAAAGAAAGTATTTCTCCAACGCGTTTCCGTCCATCATGGAGATAATTGTAAAAAGTCAAAACCACAAAAAAAAAATTGAAATTGTTTTTATATGGTCAATGCATAATATATACTACAACTTTGTTCTTCATTCCAAAGAAAGAAGAAGAACAAGAAGAACATATCTGGGTAGGAGGATGAGAATCTAGGGGTGTATTTAAGTTATTGAAAAGTGATTATTCACTTTTTCAACTAATAGATGCATGTAATCTTATTTTGATTAAGAAATTAATATATTGAAGTCAATATTGATGGTTATTTTTATAGAAGTGGGTGAAAATAATAACCCAAACTTTCATCATTCTTGTTTTATGTACATACCTAAATTGTAATTTTCTCACCAATTACATCACAAATATATTTATTCTGCTAACCAAATCTTTATTATTAGCCTTTAGGGTTTAGTTGAAACTAGATGACTGACATATATATATATATATGTGCAATGGCTGACTTTAGGGTTTCATCTCCCCTTCCAGTATTATCTTCCCATGCACATATATAATATATAGTTATTGGTCATTTTATTTTTTGTACTCATTTTAATTGGCACATATTTTCTCCTGCATACACTCTTAATTTTCTTTTATTATTATTACACTTCAGTCTCTTAATTATTCAATTTTGAGTTCAATTAACCATAATATATGCCCAAGTGATAAGAGCATGGATGTTCATCAAATTAAATACTATTTTAGCACCACACTAATAATAGAAGTATTAAATTTAATAATTAAGAGACTAATTGTAAGAAAATAATAATAATAATAATAATAATAATAATAATAATAATAATAATAATAATAATAATAATAATAGAACAGAGATAATATGTGTATAAAAGATAACTAAACATCCAATAGTGACAAATAACAATGGTTATTCATATATATGATAAGAGAGTGTCATTGTCATTAAACAAATTCTCTCTCCTCTATCAAATTCTTGAATTGAAAGTATATGGCAGCTATGGCCTCCCATAATGAAAGAGTCAAGTAGTGATGCCTCTTGGAATGACTTTCATTTTCTCTACACGCATTTGAGACTCAAAAAGAAAATGACAAAACCAAAGAGAGTGTCAATTAATTCTACAAATAGACAATATAACCTTTCTTGCAAGGATCTTACTGGCTAATTAATTTCTTCAAATAAATAAAAATAAAATTTTAATTTTAATTTTTCTTGGATTCCTTGGGAGGACCCCACTCAAGATGTTTTTCTAATTTTCTATAATAAGACACGGTTTGGCTTTTACGTAACAATAAGAGAGGAAAAAAAAAGTTATTCAGCAAAAGATTATTTGGTTAAACAAACACTAGCATTGATTGGATATTGATAATAATATCTTACTATGCTAGTTTTATAATTTGTGATGGATATGTATCCTCATCCTCTCATATGTACATCAACTACAGTTGCAACCCCCTTTTTTGGTCAAACCAAATTGATTAATTTGCATAGGACTCTAGAGATTATTAGTATGTAATTAAATTTAATTAATTTGATTTTCGATTGATTCGATTCTGTCATCAATTTTATATATAAAATAACCATCAAATGATAGATTTCAAAATGAGATGTATAAAATCATTGAAGGACACTAAACTAAATTGACAATTAGGGTTAAGATTTTATTAGTCCACTATTGAATTATTTCACGAATAATTAAATATTTACAGAAAATTAAAATATTATAGATATTTATGAGAAAACAAAATTTTGATCATAAATCCAAGTTTATGGTGTCAATCGTGAAAGGAATAGAGTAGCGGATCGGCTTGCCAACGACACACTGAATTTTGATCATGATGTTACAAGTTTTAAGCAGCCTCCGGAGAGAGTTGTGACTTTTTAATGTGATGATGTGATGGAGTGTTCTTGCCGATATTAGTTCCGATTTAACTTTTTTCGTGTTATCTTTGAGTTTTTTCCTCCTTTATTATTAAAAAAAAAAAACTTATAACTTCTCAATCACACATATCTTGTATTTTTTTTTTCAATTATTTAGATGTTTGAACTTTTATGCTTATTAGGCTGATTTTGACAGTACTTTTCTTCATGAGCTAAGAATTATATTGAAAATAATCACAACTACCTTATATTTATTTAACTTATGATCAATTTAATGAGCAACAAAAGTTTGTTCAACTGGCATAATATTAAGTAGAGAAAAATTAAAAAGAAAAACAGTTGCTCTTAGGAGAGAAGATTAATTTATAAATACATTTTTCAACCCTTTCCACATCTCAACTTTGAATATCATCTATTTGCACACCTTAAATTGTAAATAGTGTAATATTTTCATCCATGCAGAGATACATTATTGAGTGCAAATTTTATATTTTTTACAACTACGAGAGTGAGTTGAGGTATGCAAATAACATTTTTAAACAATTTCAAGAATGTGTTTATTTATTACTCCTTATGGAACTATAATTAAGAAGAAAGAAAATAAAATAAAAATAAGACCCTATATCTATTCTTTCCACAATTAAAAATAATTAAAAAAATGATTTTTTTTTTATCAAACCAGCCGGTATATATATCACCTGATTCAATCGTATTTTATTTTGGTTCAATCATCTTAACCCAGTTTTTATACCACTTCCAAGTTTTTCTTATCAAACCAAACCATATCAAAAGTCGGTTTTTAATTTTTCGGTCCAGTTAATGGTTCTGATTTAGCAACTTGGAAATGCCCATATTCAACTCTCAATACAAAGATTAAATTGAATAAAGTCAAATTATTTGGTGCGCTTATTAATCATTTTAATATGATTTAGTTTGGTTAATATAATATATAATTTGATTAATATAGATTTTTAATAAATTTAATACATCGAACTAACCGATTGCATACCCACAATTAAGAGTTAGCATATTCACCAAAGGTACTATCAATTAAGAGCCATAATTGAATAAATAGTTTAATTAATGTCGAGTGTCTTCTAACATAGTAATTCATATATACTCATTGAATAAAAACTGCTCCTCTTTATTCTATACTATAGAATTTTCTAAATACACATGAAAAACAGTTGTTGATTAATAATAATAATAATAATAATAATAATAATAATAATAATAATAATAATAATAATAATAATAATAATAATAATAAATTTGAAAGAGATATTTAATTGGGGAAACAATAAAAACAAAGAGATTGGAAGGCGAGTTATTGTCATCACTAGGAAAGGGTCACGGGTATCCCTTGAGTTATTGACTGGACATATCACATTTCCAACCCACAAACAACTCAAATTGCAAATCCAGGTCTAAACTATCCCCCACCTCTTACGTACCTATATGAATTTTGCCTCCCTCAAGCCCCACATTTCCACCTCCCTACCAATTATATTTCTATTCTATTATTCAATTCTTTTTCTTTCTTTACCTTTTATATATATTATATTATTTTAAGCTGACCATTCTTTTTTTCTTAAAAATAAAAGCATAAAATTTTGATTAATTAAGAGATTTTGTTGATATTCTATATGTGTATGTATGCAAATAAATTGTTTAATTAATCATAAGTTGTCTCTTTTATATAATGTTTGTTTAAACTGTGCAGGCGTGGATAGATATCTCCCTATATATGCTAGGCTAGTCTTCAAAATTACATATATATTATAGATTTGTATAGTCTCATTCACACAATGTTTACTATATGGACTCGGGATAATAGTGACACTTGCCTGCCTTCTACCATGAATTTGCAAGTTTTTCTTCGTTTTTTTTGTTATTAAAAAACTGAGGTAATGAATTAGAAGCACATCATATTATCCCAAGATGTTAGAACTGTAACATTCGCATTATACGCCTGAACTCAAATTATTATTAATTGCAAAAGAAGAAAAAGTACAAAAATGTTCAATAAATCAAAAAAGGACTGCACAAAACTAAAATATTCACTGCCTCTAAAATTCTCATAGAGCAAATTCAAACAAAAATCAGGTCATGTAGTCCATAAATGATTGGTCATTGAATTAGCACCGAATTTAGCAAGTGTATTCACAACCTTGTTTCCCCCACGATAGATGTGTGAGCTCATCTTTGCTTGTATATTAGACATCAAAAGCAAGCAGTTCGACTATTGTTTCTTGAGACACCAAAGCACTCCCAGCTTTTTAGTCCTGAAAAGGTTAACAAACGTTGAATCACTCTAACCAAATATGCTTCCAATCACTTTTTTATGCTTTCCAAATTGCATATATGGTTGCATGAAGTTCTGCCACAAAAGCATATCTAGAACCCAAATAAAGAGCAAAAGCTTCTATTACAAAACTCTGTTTATTTCTTTATGTTGTCAAATTGGCTTGAATAGTTCTATTGTCAAATTGGCTTGAATAGAAACTAAAATATTTTATCAGTTTAGCCATTGAGGGTTGTATCTATTCATCCGTCCAAAATTTCAAGCTCAAATGCTTGCCAATTGTTATCATAATTAGGAATATATAGCCTAATTAGGAATATCTTTATTTTAGGAATTCGTATTAATTTTCTTCCTTTTTTCCTCTAAATAAATCTGTATATATATGTATCATTCCTCACAAGTGAATATATAATTTTTCTCTTCATTCTTGTTTCATTACATGGTATCAGAGCTGGTGTAAAGATTTTCAGCATCTGTATTTTGTTAGTTTTAATTTTGGTTTTTTCCTAGAGAGCAGACTTGTTGGCTTTCTGGGTCACCTTGTTCAAGTGACTCTTTTATCTCACTGCCCCTACCAGCTAGAGCACCACCCTCCGATCGACCATTCTGGAAAGTCCGGTCATCTGATTCTCAACGAGTGTATCTCACACGCCACTTGAAGTTTCCAGTCAGTCTTGTTGCACCGGCGCGTGTTGGCGCGTGAGCCATTATTTTCTTCTCCAATCAGTTTTATTCCGGTCATCTCTCATTCAGCTGTGATATGTGATAATCAGGGAAGCATTTTTCCATTATCTTACATATTGTTGTCCTTTCGTATTTCTGTTTCTCGCTTAAACTAATTTTGAATTGTTATCGGTAGTTGTTTGTGTTGATTATAATGGCTGAGGTTAAAAAAATATGATTTTGACAGATGTTCCGATGTTATCTAAAATCACTGATCATAAGTTGTCTGGATCTAATTTTCATGACTGGACTAAGACTGTTAAACTTTATTTGTTGAGTATATCTCATGATGATTATCTTACTAATAATCCTCTAAAAGATGATACTCGTCTAGAATGGATTAGAACTGATGCACGTTTGTTCTTACAAATAAGGAATTCTATTGATGCTGAGATAATAAGTTTAGTCAGTCATTGTGGAACGGTAAAAGAGTTGATGAAATATTTGGATTTTTTATATTATGGCAAAGGCAATCTTTCATGTATTTATGATGTCTGTAAGGGTTTCTATCATGCTGAGCAAAATGACCAATCACTTCAAACTTATTTTATGAATTTTAAACGAACCTATGAAGAATTAAATGTCTTATTTCCTTTTAGTTTTGATGCGAAAGTTCAACAAACCCAACATGAGCAAATAACGGTTATGAGTTTTCTGGCTGGTCTTGACTCTTAGTTTGATGGAGCAAAATCTCATATTCTTGCTAGTGCTGAAATTTCTTCATTACGTGAAGCTTTTACAAGGGTGCTTTGAACTGATACCAATATGACTACTACCCCAATGCAGCAACCCAATGCACTTGTTAGTCGTAACAATGGGATTGAGACAGGTCGTTCAAACTTCCGAACAAGCAAAGGTAATAATAGCCGTAACACTGAGAATCATAAGTCAGGAGTTGTTTGCTACTATTGTCATGAATCCGGACATACAAAATGAGGTTGTTGGAAGCTCCAAAAGAAAATTCAGAAGTCACAACATGCAAATATAGTTACCAGTACAATTCTTGACTCTAGGTCTGATCAAACAATTACCATCTCTACTGATGAATATGTTAAATTACTCTAGTCAGGAAGCACTTAAGAATCCATCTCAGTCTATTTCTACCATTGCCGAGTCAGGTAAACCACACACATGTCTCCTTTCTTCTTTCACTAAGTGGGTTATTGATTCAGGTGCCACATATCATATGACAGGTAATCCTAATCTCTTTTATACCTTTCAACCACATACCTCTATTGTTACATTAGCTAATGGTTCTGCTTCTTCAGTTTTTGGTTTTGGCACTTGCAACCTAACCTCAATTGTTTCCTTATTCTCTATTTTGAGTCTACCAAAGTTCTCTTTTAATCTATTATCTGTTAGTAAGATAACTAAATCTATGAATTGTTTTGTTTCATTTTTTCCTTATTTTTGTCTTTTTGAGGATCTTATGATGAAGAAAATTATTAGTAGAGGATGAGAATTAGGAGGTCTCTATATTCTAGATGTTCAGATACTTCAACTTGTAGTTTGCTATAGTGTATTGTCTCCTTTTAAAGCACATTGTCGATTGGCTCATCCTTCCTTATCTTTGTTAAAGAAATTGTGTCCTCAATTTGAACATGTAGCATCTTAGTTTGTGAAGCATGTTAGTTTGCTAAACACCACCGTATTTCTTCTGTCCCTCATGTCAATAAAAGGGCTGGTACAAAATTTGAATTAGTTTATTCTGATGTTTGGGGTCCATGTCTTGTTATATCCAAAGCTGAGTTTAAATGTTTTGTTGATGATTTTTCTTATATGACATGGATTTACTTAATGAAAAATTGTTCTGACTTATTATCACACTTTATTGCCTTTTATGCCGAGGTTAAAATGCAATTTAATGATTCTGTTAAAATACTACGAAGTGATAATGCCAAAAAATATTTTTCTCATCATTTTCAGACTTTTATGAGCAGTAATGGTATACTTCACCATTCATTTTGTGTGGATACACCTTCACAAAATGGAGTTGTGGAAAGAAAGAATAGACATCTTCTTGAAACAGCTATGACCCTTTTTTTTCAAACCAATATTCCTAAATAGTTTTGGGTTGATGTTATATCAACCGCTTGTATTTTTATTAATCGCATGTCTTCCTCAGTTCTTCATGGTCAAACCCCTTATAGTACACTCTTCATTCACACAATGTATTCTCTGTTGAACCTCGCATCTTTGGTAGTACTTGCTTCATTCGAGATGTCCATCCCCATATTACAAAATTAGATCCAAAATCCCTCGCAAAATGTGGTGTCATGGTCAAGTGTAGAATTTGAGTATAGAGCTATGGCACAAGTTTCGTGTGAGATTATATGGATTTCCTAACTCTTAATTGAGATAGATCTTAAAATCTTAGTTCCTACAAAGCTATGATGTGATAACCAAGCTGCTATTCATATTGCCTCAAATCCATTTTTCATGAACGAACTAAACATATTGAGATACATTGTCATTTTGTTAGTGAGAAAATTCAACAAAACTTGATTTCTACAACTTATATAAAGACTGGAGAACAGTTAAGAGATATATTTACAAAAGCTCTTAATAGAGCTTGGGTTTCTCATGTGTAACAAGCTGGACATGATTAATATATATGCTCCAGCTTGGAGGGAGTGTTATCATAATTAGGAATATATAGCCTAATTAGGAATATCTTTATTTTAGGAATTAGTATTGATTTTCTTCCATTTTTCATCTCTACAAATATGTATACTTATGTATCATTCCTCACAAGTGAATATATAATTTTTCTTTCCATTCTTGTTTCATCACACCAATAAACCACTAAATAGACTACCTCATTTCAATAAACGAATTCTTGATTGAATTCTAGATTGAAGAAAAGATTGGAATTGATTTGGGGAGACAAACAACATTAAGAAATCTTGTCTTTAAAATACTTACAAGATTTGTTAGCCATAAGAAACCAAGTTAACTTACCAAGAAAAGCAAAATTCATGTCTTCCAGCCGTTTATGCCCAAAACTCCTATATTTTTTGGAGTGCAGCGAATTTTCCATGGAACCGTGACCAATTTTTTAACTTCTATGTTATAAAAGTCTTTTAATATAAGTTTTCAAAATAGCAATTAAAATTTTCAATTAAGATCTTTGGGTTTTCATTTTATCATACACCAAATTATCAACATTTTAAAAAAGTTGAATCAAAAAATAATTTGCAGGACACATAATTAAAATTTTAGTTAGTTAGATCACTACTCAGTAAAGTAAAAACTCAACAAAAGATACATTAAATTTCTTCTAAGAACTTATTCACTCTCAAAAATCTATCTTTATGCTTCTGTGAAATTATGAAATTTTATATATATTAAAATAATACAATATAAGGATTATATGTAATACACTTTGTGATAAAATAAAAAGACAACATCAATATCTATCTACAATAAGTAACAAACTCTAAGTGCAATAGAAAAATAACGATAAGCTTGAGCATATCTCATATCTCCTAACACCTTTCGACAAGTCCATGACTATCTTAAAGAGGAAGTTTAGAGCACAAGAACTAAAAACGCATAATGGACAATGGCTTGGTAAATAAATTAGCCAACTACTCTTGAGATTCCATAAACTAAACTATAATAGTGTCATTAGCAACCTACTCTCGAACAAAATAAAAGTCAAGTTCGATTTGTTTTGTGCATGCATCAAACACTAAGTGTGATTTGAGATAAATAACCCCAGTATTATCAATGTGAAGAATAATTTTGGTAGGCATAAAACTAAGTTCACGAAGCAATGAATGAATCCATAAAATTTTCGAATGGCATTAGCAATAGCTTCATAATAACTCTTATTAGAAGTTCGAGACGTAGTAGCTAACCAAGAGATCATGAATTCCTAAAAAATATGCCATATCCACTTGTTAAACAATGATCATCAGCATCATATCCCCAGTCACTATCCGTACAACAAAGCAAGTCCATGGATGAGACATTAGACAAGAATAAGCCTTTTGGTTTTGTTTCATGTAAATAATGTAATAGATGTTTCAAGGCTACTCAATGCTCATGACCAGCGATTGCATAAATTGACATAACTTATTGTCATTAAATGCAATAAATGGTCTAGTAATTCTAATGTATTACAAAACACCTACAATAGGTTGTCCATTGTTTCGGGTCAAATATCGTTTAGTATCAATAAGAGTAAGACATGCCTTAGATTCATGCATTTCATTTTGACCTAGGAGATCACATACGTATTTATGTTAATGAGCTAGAATTTCATTCAAATGCTTCTCAACCTCAAGGCCTAGAAAATAATGAAGATAACTAAGGTCTCAAATTGAAAATTTTTGTTTCAATTTGGAGATAATATCAATTGCTAAACTAACATCAGATCTTGTAACCACTAAGTTATCAACATAAACAATTACAAAAAGAACATCAACACATTTCCTAAGAAAGAACAACGAGTGATTATCCTGAGAGCCGATAAAATTTAATGAAAGTAAGTATTGATTAAGATGCTGAAACCATACCCTCAGTGCCTACTTTAAGCAATAAAGAGACTTATGTAATAGACATACATAATCTGGTTTAGAATTATCAATAATAGACATACAAAGATCGTTTTCTCAAAAACATGATCTTGAAGAAACGCATTCGAGACATCTAATTATCCCATTGGCCAGCTGTGCATAGAAGCAATGACTAAGATAGTTTGAATTGTTGTTGCCTTAATCATCAAACTAAATATTTCTTTGTAATGAATACCAAATTTTTTAGTAAACTCTTAAGTAACCAACCACATCTTGTATCATTCAATGCTCCCATCCAATTTCTCTTGATCCTATATATCCATTTGTTATCTACAACATTAGCTTCACAAGATTTTTGAACCAAAGTCCAAGTAAAGTTAGTAAAAATAGCATTTTTCATAAGACATAACACTATTCCATTCTTTATATTTATTTAGTTGAAACGATGACTTAGTTATTTTGAGATACAATGCTGAAATAATGGAATGAAACTCACTTCCAACATTGCTATAGATAACCGCATTAACTTTAGTCGTGGAGATTACATGACAGTTGTAGTTAATTCATCAGCAAGGCTTTTAATTAGCTTTAAGAAGATAAGTAGAAATAGATATGTCATTCCTTTTGAGTTCTTGCAACTCAATGTGATGCTATAATTTCCTCTGAGAGATGGATTCGAAAGCACTAGTTAGTGTTTTCCAAACATCATATGAATTTGTAAGTCTAATAATATAAGGGAAGACCTCCTGAGTAAAAGCAAAGAAAAAAAATAGTTGGTCTTTTTAAAGCCATGTAATATAGGCAGGACTCGACACTTGTTGATTAGAATTTTCAATGAAGGGAATAGTAATAGTCGGGATTGGAGTAGTACCATCAACTAATCCAGTCATTTTATGATAGTTAAGTAATAGTAGAAATTGAGTTTTCCATTATAGAAATTTTTTATGTTTAGTTTGATAGTGAAGTTATGGTGTGTAGTAGGATTATGGTTAGAAGTAGTAGGATTTGGTAAGGCTAGTTAATTTTCCAAGACTAAATTGAAGAAGACACTAGTACAAAAATGACTTATACGTGTCTATTATTTTAAACTTTATGTGTCTGTTAAATGACAGACGCCTATGAAAAAGACACATATGAGTTGGATTTAGCCCTCAAATAGCCTCCCAATGCATGAAACTCACCTTCATTTTATAAATCAATAAGAAAATATTTTTTTGCCATCGCCTTGGCTACGATATGGAGACTCAAATTTCAATATGATAGCTGAAAAATGGAGGCTCAAATTTGAACATGGTAGCCAAAACATGGAGGAAAAAAGCTAAAAAGAAAAAAATTTAAGAACACATTTTCCATACATATCTCCAGCCACCAACGAACAATATAGCTTTTGTCATTGTCATCGCCATTAAGACATGTCCAAAATCGATGTGATGAAGATATTACAAGCCAAGTTTATGTTGAGAGATGAAGATAAAGATGATTGGCGCATACAACTAGGTTTCAAGCTCTAAAGTAAGAGAATGCAGTTGGGTTTCAAATAAAAGACACCAATAAGAACCTTATTTTTTGTTTTAAAAAAGGAACTATAGGTATCTGTCTTTACTCATGATAGACACCTATTGTATACTAATATGCGTCTGCTTTTATTAAAGTCAGACGCATATGAGTGTAAAGATATTATGCTTTTGTTCTTTTTAAAGACAGACACCTAAAGTAAAAAATATATTTATCTATTTTTTGTTAAGATAGACACCTAAAGTATAAGGTATATGTGTCTGTTTTTTGTTAAGACAGACACCTAAAGTATAAGTTGAATTTTACATGTTTGTCATTTATATTAACAGATGTATATACCAATAAAAATATTTTTCAATAATTAATTCAAAAGAAAATTATTATTTATTAATAAACAATATGTATTTGTTGTTTGTTAAGACATATACTAAAAATACATCATATATGTCTATTTTTTATTAAGACAAATACCTAAAATACAAGTTGAATTTTATATATCTGTCGTTTATATTAACAGACACATATGTTTTGTCATTTTATCATATATTTATAAAAATGTAACGGTTTTTATTTTGTCTAAAATTTTTACAACATACACATATAACATTTGCTTAAAGGTGTTTTTGATTTATACGGTAAGAATTTTGGTATTTAGAAAGCTCTAATAGCATGTGAACTTTGAGAAATTATATATATATATATATATATATATATATATATATATATATATATATATATATATATACAAAATGATACAATACAAGTTCTATATATAATACATTTTGTGATAAGATTAGAAAACAACATCAATATCTATTAACAAACTATAATTGTAACACAAAAATAACGATAATCCTATCTGCTAACAACTTTTAACTAGCATTAATCATACAATCTTAGTTTGAATCTTTCTACAATATACATCCAAGTGTATACGTACTCAATTGGAGTGTTTGATCTTATAATGGGCAAACAACCTCAAACAAATTAATTAGTATGATAATCAATCATGAACTGACTTCCCTATAATAAATGTATAACAAATGTGAAAATAATAGTATAAGTGATGGATTTTCTTTTTCTTTTTTTTTTTAGTTTAACATTTAAGCTATGCTTAATTTAATTTAATGAATTTAAACTACGTATGGTAATGTGTCTTTTCTAATTGAATTATTATGTATATATAAAAAAAAGAATTATATTATATTGGCCTCCCAATATTTTGTTGAAAGCAATTATTTATCTTTCTTTTCTGTTTTTTTGGACGCATTAAACTGAAAGTCAACATATATGCAAGGTCTGAAATGTGTCTTATTATTCGTAAAGGAATATGGAGATTAATTTATTTTGTACATAATGTATGATGGACTTATTTTACATACGTACAAAAGTTTATATTGTACATGGTGAAGGAACATTGATATTGTAATTGAAAAATCATTTAATTATTGGTATAATGGAATAGATAGTTATTATAGTGCATAATAAAAGTATATTTACAAAACCATCTGACTGAAATTTAAAACATACATTCAAAGATTTTCCATTTTGAAATTTTACCATGATAACTCTCTGGCATGGTAAATAAATAACTTCGACATTTCTCTTAAATAATCCATCCGTTTCATAATAAATTAATATCTATTTTAAAAAAGGAAAAAGTACCCATTTTCCATTTCCTGAAATTATAAAAAGAAAGAATGCATTTCGCTAAATTATGAGATAAACTCAATCCTCAGGCTATTTCACTATGACTATAAATAAATTATTTATAAACTTTAGTTTGATTAGTAGCATTGATATAGTGGTCTGAAGATTTCGAGTTTGACTTCCAATTCAACGTATAAAAAATAATAATAATAGAAAATTTTAAAAGTATAAGGAAGGTCCAAAACCACCGAATAGGGTTAGAGCCACTCTGTCCTGCTTTGTGAGATGTCATTTTCTCCCTCTTAAACACCTTGAGGCATATGTAGGGCCTCAAAGCTGTGTAGATCTTTCCATCAAATCCTTCAACACTCTATTTTTCTTTTCTCTCTCCTTTTTCTTTTGTCATTTTAATTTAAAAGAATAACAGTTAAGAAAAGAAATGTTATTTTTTTGTGGAAAAAAAAAAGAAAAAGAAAAAGAAATTCTTATCTTGGCTATGGCCTACAACTTGAACCTCTCAGTTTTCGTACAATTCACTCACAAAGTGGCCAACTATAAAGAGAGGAAGGAGAAGCCAAAATGGAGTTTATGACCTTAATTTAGTATCATTGTTTGATTAGTTTATGGCAATTGCAGCAGCCATGAGCTTGACCGCCAACGATAACACTAACACCAACAGCAGCAGCAGCACTAAAGATGATCACGAACATGACATGGTTATGCCCGGCTTTCGATTTCATCCCACTGAAGAAGAGCTCGTTGAGTTCTACCTTCGCCGTAAGGTTGAGGGAAAACGTTTCAACGTTGAGCTTATCACTTTCTTGGATCTTTATCGTTATGACCCTTGGGAACTTCCTGGTATAATCATATTCAACGTTCATATTCTCTTTTTTCTTTTTGTCTACTAGCTAGATACATAGTACCCATTTGGGAATTTTCTTTTTTAATTTGTGGATCAAAATTCACTTGTATTATCGTTTCTTCCTCTTCTTGGGTACATATACAATATCTTGCTGAGCAAGTTTGGTTTGATTTGATTTGATTTGATTGTATATATGGTGTCAGCTTTAGCAGCAATTGGGGAGAAAGAATGGTTCTTTTATGTTCCTAGAGACAGAAAATACCGAAACGGTGATCGACCCAATCGGGTGACGACTTCCGGTTACTGGAAAGCAACCGGAGCTGACCGGATGATAAAAAGTGAAAATTCAAGATCAATCGGGTTAAAGAAAACCCTAGTTTTCTACTCTGGTAAAGCTCCTAAAGGTATTAGAACCAGCTGGATCATGAACGAATATCGCTTGCCTCAACATGAAACTGAGCGATATCAGAAGGTAAAGTAAACCCCTCAAAAAATCACAAGATTCAATCTTTTTCTTTAAAAGAGTATTATTATTTATTTATTCTCTAATCCATTTGGATATCGGTTTTACTGATCGATCGTGAGTCTGACTGTGTCCTGGCTCTGAATGCAATGCTCATTTTATCTTCTCAAAAGCTTTAAATGCTTTCGCAAACCTCTGAACACCTAAACAAACATTAGAATACAAACTAAAAAGCTAAAACACTCAAAATCGAATGAAAGTGGTGCAAATTTAATTAAGAAACCATGTAAGAATATGTGTTTGCTTTCCCAAATCATAAAACTTCACTAACCCTAGTTTTTTAGAGATGTAATGTAGTTGCTAACTAGTTGTTGAATGAAATAAATGCCACAGGGTATATAAAAGATAAGAAAATAATAATTCAAGAAGAAGTACTGACAGTTGAGAGTTTAAAATTTTGTTGGTATTTAATTAGGTTATTTAATATTTTCTTCACAGAAAAAATTTATAGCACCATGCATGAACTTTTTAATTCAGTGACCCCATATAAAAGAGCTCTTTATACTGTAATTTGAATAGCTAGTGAGTAGTTATAGTGCTCCTCGTGAGTAATGTGGTAGAATTTATTAATTTCATTTTCAGTCCTTCAATTTTCTTCTAAATTAACATAGTTTGATTCATTAATGGTTATCTTTTCAGGCTGAGATATCACTTTGCCGGGTTTACAAGAGAGCTGGAGTAGAAGATCATCCTTCTCTTCCTCGTTCGTTTCCCTCTCGAGCATCCTCGTCGAGAGGGCCTCAGTCTGCTGATAAGAAATTACAGCCTCAACTTGCCATTGAAAGATTTGAACATTATGGAGGAGGAGGAGGCAGTGGTAGTGGCGGTGGTGGTGGTGATGGAGGCGGTGGTGGTGGACAGCTGCAGCCACAGCAGATAGATATGGAGAAGATGAGTGCTGAAACAGATGGAAGCAGTAGCTCAGATGTGACTACTGCTTTAGGACTTTCAAAGAGCACTAATGTATACCATCCAGTTGCTGCAATTAGTACTTCACTTGGGTTACCGCCTACAATGGAAGAAGAAGAGGAAATTTTTCTTAATCAATCTAGACAAGCTTGCTCTCTAATCCCCAATAACACCAATCTTTTCGCCGGTTCATCTTCTGTCTCATCAAACCCAGTTGATGAACTTCACAGACTAGTAAATTATCAGCAGGCAGCTTGCATTACCCAACAACAACAATATTACACTAATCATCAGCAGCAGCAGCTTCATCCTAATTCACAATTCTCTATCATGTCGCCTCAACCACACCCGCTTGCTTTTAATGTTCTACCAAACTCACTGCCTACCGCCTTCTCGGAGAGACTGTGGGAGTGGAATCCAATTCCAGAAGCCAATAGAGATCAGTACAACGTTAACAATCCTTTCAAGTAATCAATGAATTGCACATATATATTCTATCTATATATGCTTAGTTTATATACTCATATGTTGAAGCTAGTAATCATGGTGATCTATATATATATATAACATATATATATATAGGCTCCCTCTAATTATCAACTCTAATGTCATGATGAATTACTTTGATTTGAGGTGTGACTCATAATGATTAATGTATTATATATTTTTTGTCTTAGGGTTTTTGGGTTTAATTAATTGATGATTTCTTGTAGAAAATTTGTTATGGTCTAACTAATTTTGAGTCTCACCTTAGCCAATAAGCTAGTGGTACTAATTTTGTGATTAGACTATAAAATTTCAAGTTCCAGTGAAATTTTGGAAAAAAAATCTAACTTAGATTGTTAGTTTCAATTGGTGGTGTTTGATCAATAAGAGTAAAAGGGGAAATGATAATCATGAAGATGATGAATTACTGTAATAGTTTTTCAGAAATCATGGTGCCTTGTCTGTTTCATATCCTTAAAAGTAATTATGTTCATCAAGGATAACATAAATTTTGTAGTGGCTTAAAATGGAGATTATAATTGAAGAAATTTTTAGATAGATCAATTAAATTAATTGTTGTGTTGACATCAAACAAATTGAATAAAACAACAAAATGCATATTACTTTATGATTGGATTAATTTATAAATGATATAGTAAATTGAGTCTATTTAAGAATTTCTCAATTTAACTGATTGGTAGGAATTTTCTCTCTTTCTATCAAAATGTTGAGTGAAAATAAGTTGAGAAAATAATGATTATGCAAATAAAACATATTAGAGAGTAGAACAGAAGAAGAGTTGGACCCATTGCAGAAGGCAACGTTCACAATGAAGACAGAATTAGATTAATTGTCTCATTTTGATTCTATGGTGATTTGAGTGTTTTTGGTTTTTATGAATAAAATCAGACATATATGTATGTGTCTCTGTGTGTGTGTGTGTGTATATATATGATTAAGTTCCTATATAAATAGAGAGGTCCATTGATAATGTGCAGTGTTATTAGGCTTCTTTGTTCATTAGCTGATACAATTTTGTGTTTGTTGACATTGCAAAAGAACACCTATTTTGCTTGCTTTTAGGTTGGGGATTCACCTATATATGCATATGGATGGATGATATAGAATAGTAGAATATAGAATTTCTTCTGTTTTTTTTCCAAAAAATTTTACAGTTCATGCATTTTTTTTTTTACTTGAAATGCTAAAGTTACTTTTTTTTATTAAAGAATTTGATAAATAGTGTTTAAATTTCTACTAGTGAAAGCTAGAATTAAATCTAGAAGAAATTTTGTGTTTATATTTAAACAGTGTAATGAAAGTTTGTTTTTCTTAGATATTTTATGGAACTAACTAAATTAGAAATGTTTTTTTTTTCTTTTAATAAAGTTATTAAAAACTTTTAACTATACTAATTAATGTTGAGAATCATCTGTGGCACAGTTGGTTAAAGAATTTATGAGTCTTCCAAGTAATTTTGATTTGAATTTTTCTTTCCCTTTCCCAACATGTATTTGATCACGAAAAAAACTATACTAATGTCAAAAAAAAAAAGGTTATACAAAGCTATAAGGCGAAAATTTTGAATTTTCAAATTATTGATATTGGCAAGTATGTATATTACTTGTTAATCCATTATTTGATGTTAAAGGTTTTCTTTTGAACAAATTGTTTTGAATGATGGAGAAAAAAATTTTGAAGTTGTTAAAAAAAATGAATGTGTGAAATGCACTTTTTAAATTAATTTTAAATGTAGTTTTCGTACTTATGATCCTAAATGATTACTCAACCATTTATATATTTCCTTAATTTCTTTCTTTTTTTTTTGGATTTACGACTTGAATTTTTTTTAATACATATCATGGCTAGATACTAAACATACGACCTCTCACATTTATAATGATTAATTCGTAACTTTTTTTTACCATTTGAATTCTTAAATATTTCCACACCCTATATTGAATTTTGTCATGCTAATCACATTTTCTAGATGTACAAAAATCCTACATATTTTTAAATATATATATTTTTATAGCATTATGATGCTCCCATGTTCCCTAAAAAAATAATTACTTTCATGTTCACCAACATAATAGATCATATTTTAGGGTAATTTTTAACTATTCATTTATAAATAAATTATGACATTTAAATTTTATAAAAATTTAAAAATATATGAGTTATTTAATAAAACTTAATTTTAATCATTAATTTATAATTAAATGATTAAGATTATTATAAGATGATTTATCATATTTCGATAAATATGAATGAATACTAAACAATCCATCATAGATACATACTGAGCTCGATATACAAGATCTTAATTAAAAAAAATAAAACTAAAGAAACTCAAAGTTGTCTTGTATCCACAATTAATCTTAATTAAGTATCTAACAATATTTTGTCAAGTTAATCACATTTATCTAAAAAAAGTTAAGTGTCTTAGCCTAATATCATAAAAGAGAAATTACCTGGCTCTAGTGAATTCAGTGGAAAATAAAAGTTGCAATTTCCATTTTAAATATTGCATTATATATAATATATATAATTATGAGAAATAGCTAGGAAAATTAAAGAGAATGGAACACAGATATAAATCATCTGTCTCCAAATTAATCATAGGAGGGATTAAGATATGATTTAGATTGGAGAACTAATTCCTTTTGCCTATTCAATATTCTTTTTCCTTGAAAAAAGATATTAGCCTTATGATTCTAAATCTGATGAGTTTTGATTTTTTTTTTCCCTTTCATTTGATGAGTTATCACTAAATCATTTGTTGTCCAATTATATCCTCCACCATTAACTTATGAATTAGAATGAATTCATGAAAAAATCACCAATCATAATCTAATCATAAATTTTCATATACGTAAAATAAATAAAAAGATACTTTGATTATATGATAAATTTATAATCGGGTTGGATCTACTGCATGTCCTAAACTTTATAGCTGATAAAATAAAAAAAAATGCTTTATTATTAATTATAGGGTTCAATTATTTAATTGCATGAGAATTACAAGCCTATATGAATTATATTTGAAGTTTGAATTTAGGGTTTGTAACGTATATATGGATATTAAATATTTATGGACACATATTGTTGGCAGATTGACTTTGTTATATATATATAATTAAATTTGAACCATTGTCTACAATTTATTTTTTCATAGTGAATGATTATTTGATCAGATGATATTTGTGAACCATAATTATCTACATATTTAGTGGTGAATTCAGAAATTTTGTGCAATGAGATCTATATATATCTTTTTTTTAAAATTTTATTAGGGTTCACTTATTAAAAAGAGTGGGATAATATTTCTTGAGATAAAAATAGTGGGTCGATATACATAGCTTTTAAAAAAATAGTGTGATCCAATGACTCTATTTTCCATAGCATGGATCCACCCTTGTACCTGTTTAAGATATTATAAATGGCCATATTGGAGATTTCTCTATTGAGATGAAAGGTTTATTTTGTATTGAAAAGCATGATTTTGATGATGATGAAGAAGAAAACATTATTATTATTATTATTATTATTATTATTATTATTATTATTATTATTATTATTATTATTATTATTATTATTATTATTATTATTATTATTATATACTTTATCAGATTTTATATTTGAGATTGAGAGTTCCATGAATGAATTGTTTTCTCATTGATACCAAACAGCCACAAGTGTTACAAACTTACATTTTAACTTTATTATAAGACTGTAAGTACAAATTCTAAAAAAAGAAAAAAAAAATTGTAAGTACAGTTGGTATAAGTGAATACACTAAATATAGTATAAACAAATTTTATAAAATTACAGAATTTATTCATAAATCTCTTTTAAAATTTAATTTCAAAAAGAAATATATTTTTTTCCTTATATATACACCTTTTGTTTCTTGTTTTAAAAGATAAGGATGCAAGAAAGATTATAGAAATATTGATTTTTATATTCAATTTAAAAGAAAAAAATTGTAAATATATGAAATTTATTTGTAGCAAATATATTAACTAAATATATAATAATAATAATAATTCTATTAGAGATTTCGTTTAATTGATTTATTTTGTTACTAGTGTTATAAATATAAAACTATTTTTAATTAAAATCTTTCCTGCAAGTTTAAGTTCTTAAGTTGAGTAATTTTTTGATAAGCAGATTCCATATGCTGATATATTATAATATACGATCAATATATATATATATATATATATTTTAAAAAAAGAAACTTTTCTTTCTTTTTCTTCTCACACATTAATTAGATCTTTAAAAAAATTTAAGAACACCATGAGATGTGGATATGAAGAAAGTCATTTTAGTTCAAAACTAAGCAAGATTAACCCTTCTTGTCCAAAATGATTTTTATAATTACCATGTCTTCTTGTTGAGCTTTGGAAATAATCATGGATTGAGCTACCCCATTCAATATAGATAAAGATGGAATTGAAACTAAAAATAAATAAATAAAAATAAGAATTAATTAGCTTTCTATATGCATTATTTCTACATAAAGATATAATAGCTTAATAATTCATTCTATTATTTAAAAAAATCATAAGTAATTTTTTTTTTTGAAGAAAAGTAAATTATAATATTGAACAAAGCATTTTTGTGTATACACTGAATTTTTATTTACTTTTTTGCAGTTCTCAACAGATACATGGGAGTCCCGTGTACCATATTAATAATATGTAATCAATTTTATTAATGTATATAATATTTCATATATATATGTACAGAGAGAGAGAGAGCCATTTATATATGGCGGGAAATCTTCCAGTCTTTTATATATGGCTATGAACCCTTATTATTATTTCTCTAATTATGAATTAGTTGATTTGCTGAGTTAATGAAATTACAGTTCCCTTTCAGAAAAAAAAAAATGCTACTTTAGGACAATTTAATTATTTTAGAGTAAAATTACTTTTTAGTAGTTTCATCTCTCTCATTTATTTTTATCAGTTAGAGGAGTGAAATTCGAAACTAAATTACTTTCATAAGTATTAAAAATGACTGCCACTACTAATTTTTGTAAGTCAGCGAATCCAAATAAAACTCCTGTAGTGGAAAATAACTCTTTTAATCCATAAATTAAGACCCAAAAGAAAAATAAATGCTTTGGTCCATCCTTTTGTTAAAAAATATCAGGTGATAACTACTGACTAATTAATCCCATTTCCTCTATGACTAATTTATCCTTCGTGTGTTTAAAGTTCAAATTAAATATTATAATTTATAATCTCTCAGAGTTCTTAACCTCCTATTCTTACAAATAATTTCAATATTACCACCACTTGTTCTGCAAGTCAAATGCTACAGCTGACTTTGAATCAACCAATCTCATCTAACCATGAATGTCAAGCATCAACTGACTTTGAATCCTTCAAGTTCTCCATTGGGTTGACTTCCAATTTTATAAGCAAATTATTCAACTAATAAAACAAACATACTTGATGTGTGATACATGCATGACTACCAAAAATCAGACTTTTGATTGAGCTATGCTGTCCAAATGCTACAAAAAAACTGCATTGCTTTCAATGCAATGCTAGAATTACATACATAAATTCCTTTATATACATCTTGTTAATTTAGAAGATCAATTGAGCTATAAATAAGAAAATAATAAGATTCTTAGAAACCACCGCGGCACCACCAGAAAATCTGCACTCAATTCCAACAAAGTAGAAGGCAAGGCAAATACTAAACCAACATTAAAACAGCTACAATTGTTGTGTTAAGAAGCAATAGTCCTCTTGTCAGATAAGACTCTTTCAGCCATTCTTCCGACAGTCTGATAATGATTGCTCTTGCTCCCACTACTTGCGACAGACCGTTGCAAGATCCGAATGGGAATACCACCCAAGTCAAAGTCTTCTTTCAAAGACTTTGTTAAAAACCTAAGCTCTGTATCTGAAAGTTGAGTCTTCCCTGATGTGAAGGCAACAAAAGTTGGTGGACGGGCCTTCACCTGGGTGAAGTACTTGATCTTAGGCTGTGCAGCTTTCCAAGAATGTCTGCTCATAACCTGCGCAAATAGGTAAACAGAAAAAGTATTAACAAATAACGCATCCAAATGGCTAGAAAAGAAGAAATGAAATGTCTAAGCTACTTACCTTACGCATCCAACGGTTCAGCTTAGCTGTGGGCAGTCTTAAGCACCATTTTTCATATGTACTAATGACCTGCCGCAAGACGGCTATCCTGCCCCTACCCTCTAAAGCTGAAATAAATACAACGGGTATTCCAGAAACCTGCAGACAAAGCCAAGTCACCGAATATATCCAAGAAGCCACTCACAAAGAATATGTATTTCGATATAACCAAGTGATCAAAACAAAGCAACATGTCTCTCCTTGACAATTTAGCTCTAGGAATCTTCTACTAAAACTACACATTATGCAAAAGAAAACCATGTGTAAACACATATTTGTTGATTTCTTAACCAACAATCTCAATTGGTTCAATCAAACCCTACAGTTGAAACAACCCAATCTTTATTAGTTCATATACTCCAAATGTAAAATTGTAAGAGAGAGAGAGAGGAAAACTCATGAACAATATGTCCAGAACAAGTTGCAAAGCTTCATTACTGAAGCAAAAGCCATTAAGAAAAGCACCCTTTTGAATGTTCAGATTAAAAATTAGTGTTTAAGGTACACTTAAAGATTTTTTTTCACCATAAAAATTCCAAAACACAATAAAAGCAGTTTTTAACAGTTAAAAGCATTCATAAAGACAACGATAGATAGACCTCAAAGCATCTCAAGTAAAATAAAGACTCAGCATTTTGAAACTAACCATTACAAATTATTATAAATGATGCTCAAGGATCTTCTGCCAAAGTTTGTGGGGGGAAAAAAGAAAGAAAAAACTAATAATCGAGAATATCAGATCCTAATTCCAAAATAAATGATTAGCTCAGTAGAACTCTTCAGGATATTTGTCCATTACAACTAATTGAACGAAGTTAGGGATTTACTGTATACATGCAGAGTATAATAAAAGGTAAAAAGACCAGCCTTACCAACAAATAAATGAGAGCTTCGAATAAGATTTTCTAATACAAGTAGATGTAAACCAAAAAATCATCAAATATTTTACAAAATAAATACAATTAGAGCACATCAAATGAAGGAGCTTTCTTGGGTACTACTGAAAATAGACACAAGTTCAATAAGAAATATATGACATTAAACTTTACACGTAGACAAACCTGTGGTATTACTGTCTGAATTTCTAAAGGAACAGCTTCCATGACCTTCTCAAATAACTGTGAATTTTGCCTGCCTCTAAGAAGATCCATCTTGTTCACAATAACAACCAATCCACGCCCTTCTTCCACAGCCCGTCTTGCAATGACTACTTCAGCATGTGTCAAACTACGCCTAGTTTTTGCAATCTAATCACCATATATATGAGAGGGTAGCAGAAAAGATTACCAGATAAATAGAAGAATCTCCTCCAAATTATAGGATTAGAGATTGCAGATTCATCGTTAAAATTAGTTGTTTCTACCATACGATACTTGGCTCAGATATATCAAAATGATATCCACCCAATATAAGGTCTGAACCAGAGTTTCCAAAAACCCAATTTGACATGCGAGATATATGAGAGTGCCAAAGACAGCTAACTGTACAAAATTATAAGTAAACAAGAGAAGCACCAAGAAGTTTCAAATACAGCATGATAGCAATATTCACACTATATATTTTTCCATTCTCAATAAAGTAAAATTATAAGCAAGCTTATGGATAAGATTGGTTGGTACATGTCTCCCACTTCCCCTACCCATAAACACCAAAAATTAGAAAGGCAGATACGTGAACAAAATATGGCATACCTCTTCCGCATCAAGCACTAAAGCAACCACATGAGCCCTCATTAGATTTTTTCTTGATTGCACTATGCTCAATGATGAAGGTCCTTTCTCCTTTCCTGTCCTATGCAACCAACCTGCAGTGTCAACCTGAATGAAAATTATACTGGATAAATAACCAATTTGAACTTATAAGCAATTATGCCAACATAACAAATTAGAGCAAGGATTGTAATTCTTCAGGAATGTCGTATCTGGAACCAAATTTCTAATGTGGTTCATCTGATAATGACTATACACATGCTAGATTCCACAATTATATTCACTTTCATGATACCATTAGAGCATAACCCCTAATTAGATAGAAAAACTTTGTACAGGTTCAATATGCTGAAACCATAAGTTGATTAAAACAGTTTGTAGAATAAATTCCAAATTGTATCGTAATTAGGACTATGTCAGAAGATGGTAAGGGACAAAGTGACACAAACTGTAATCCACCAAAGGCCCAAAAAACAATTTTGAATGCGAAGTAGGCTTTCAATAATTTCTGGAGTGGAAACTAACTCTTCTTCTCATCCCAATCCCTAAACCAAAAAGTACTAAAAGTCCATTGATCACAATAATGACTACATTTCCTTGGATCACACCAAGCATCCCATCTCCTTGTTTCTCCACTCATTTGCTTTTGCACGAAGCCTGCTTCATCATCATGTTAAAGAGCCCAACAATTCCATCCCACCACCCCAACCAAACCCCCCACAGGTATTTTGTTTTTTCTCCTGTTTTCTTATTTCTCCAGCTTTTATCTTTCCATTTGTGAAAGAAAATTCTACAAACTAAAGCAAGATATGTAAACCCTCACAGATGCATCATTCAAGAATGCCACATGCACAGATTTCGACACTTACCAAATATATAGTTCTCCCTTGAAATTTGAAATGCTCTCTAATAGAATCTCTAGTCAGGCCAACCTCTGGGCCCACCAACACACGTTCTTCTTGTAACAAAGTATTGAGCAAGGTTGATTTTCCAACATTAGGACGCCCTACAATAGCTAACTGGAGAGGCAAATTAGCCTCCTCCTCAACCTCACCTTGGCTATCATCATGCCTGGCAGCATCAATATTTTGTTGATTACACTTATCTACAAAATGTCAAAATGAAGAGTAGGGTTAAAAGAATTGAGAAAAACAAAAAGTACTTACTGATAAGCCTATTAAAAAAATGCCATTTATTAAGATCATGATGCAATCTGTCAAACTGAAAGCAGTAATTCAGTGCAATGAACAAAGTCCTAAAAGAGTATATACCAAAGACCATCTCTAGAGCCCATATTATCCTTCTCAGCCTAAGACCCTAACTTGCTGGACCATAATTTGCAATAGCTATGAAAAAATAGAATGAACTAAGAAGCTCCACATAAAATAACTTTAACATTGAGAAAGAGAGAGTTAAACTACGGAGAATGTCCACCAACTTGGTTATGAAATAAAGAGAATTTCAAGTTACTATCAGCAGCATCACTCAAACAGAAGCATTCAATATACCAAAGCAACATTAAGATGGCATACACATTATCATGCCAAATAACAACCCCAAACTTTGATCATTTAGCCAAGAACATTCACATTTTTTCCACTAAGTAATGCATGCAAGATAATAATAAAACATGCTGTTTAAAACTTGTGGCCTGTAACTTCAATATTTTATTCCTTACTTTTGCCACTATTAAATTATTTACTATCATTAAAGCAGCACTGAAGTGCATCACCAAACTATATAAGAAGCACACAAAAAAGTATCTCCACCTAAAAAGAAAAACACACTGATAGATCCAGAAATAGAAAATAAAAATATTGACCATGGAAACATGGAACAAAGAATTACAGCAAGGGGTTGCAGAACCACAACATATTCAACCATAGAGATCATTTTACAAGAAGAAAAATCAAAAAAATAGGGTAGCTTTCCATAAAATATGTCTCTGGAACTCCTACCAATAAAAAAATCAACATTTTCCTTGTTACCCAAATTATAGTTGCTTTTAATATTCTATGATTTCAAGTCCCAAAAGAAGCATGCATAAAATATCTCTTGCAAGAATGAAATAAATATTTTGAGCAAGAAACTACCAATGCATGTCATGATTAATCATAATCACTGATTACAGAGGATATAAATCACTGATATCATTTCAAAATCACAACTAAATTAAAATGAAAAATCACCAAAAGAAATCCCTTTCCAAAGACATCCTATAGCCAAGGTACCTCTGTGTATTTTTTTATGGAACTGCATACTAGAAAATTTCTCACAAAAGTTGTGGAATTCATTGTTTTCTAAGAGTTATACAAATTACTAACTACACGAATAATTGATTTCTCAATATGAAAAAACAAAATGTTATGGAACAAGAAAATTCTTACTATTCAGGACTTTGGACATGTAGCCCTCAATCAAAGGCCGAAGAGCTTCATAAAGTGCTGTCATCCCCAGCCCTGTCTCAGCAGATATGGCGATAGGATCACCAAACCCTAGCATAAGTGCTTCTTCAGCAGCATCAGTAATAGAGCCAGTACCATCACACAATGATTCAGATTTATTCATCGCTATTACAGGTTTGATCCTGGGTGCATGCTTACGTAACCACTTTCCAACCTCCAAATCCAACGGGTGCACTCCAACTCTAGTTAATAGTCATTATGTGACAATAAGAAAATCATAAAAAAAATTTTAAAAAAAGGCACCACAGACTTCCAGTGGTTGACACAACATTTGTTTTACAGGCAATCTCCAAAACATGTTTCATCTCATTAACATACAATCTACATATGTTAGCATGCAGCTAGCTAGCTAAACATAAAGACACTTAGCCAAAATTCAAATTTGATAAAAATCATAATTGCTGAATATATGGCTTCTTTGGCACATATGATATAAACTCTCTGCATTTTTGTATGTAGCCACAACCTAGCTCATTCATTGTCTCTTCACATTTAAGTGAAAATGAAATATGAAATGTGAACTTACCTTGCATCTATCAGGAGTAACGCAAATTGGGTCCTTGCTAACACATTTGCAGTCATGCTTGCAGTTCTCTGAAGAATAGACCCTGAAGTCGCTTCTGTTTCTAAGCCAGCTGAGTCCAACACTCGAAACCTCAAATCACCCAGTTTGGCTACACCTTCTCTAATGTCTCGAGTAACATGATCATCAGGTGTGTTGTATACAAGAGCCTCTCTTCTCCGAATCAACCTACAAGAAACCCGTAAAAAATAGCTGAATTTGTGTAATATGACATGTAATCACTTGAAAAACAGGTAATGCACAATTGTTCCATATACATAGAAATAATGAAACTGACCGATTGAAAAGAGCTGATTTTCCTACATTTGGGCGCCCAACAAGAATGACAGTTGGAAGCAAATTAATATCAATTTTTGTATAGTCATACATTTTCTCAAGCACAGCCTTTTCTTTCTTGGCAATACAAGCATCACCAGAATCTAAATCACTCAGCTCCAAATTACAACACATCACATCATCACCCAAACCAGAATCCAACTCTGATGTACCATTGTGAGCTACTGAGCTAAATGCCTGGGTAATCTGCCTTTTTGCAAGCAAACTAGAAAAGTACCAGACAGGAGGGGCAAATCTACTTTCATTTATAGCGCAAGCACAATTAAATAGCGATCCTGTGAAAATAACAAGCGTGATGGTTCAAAATTGGCTCACTGTTCCATGTAATACACCAACTGAAGTCACAAAAGTAGTGATAAAGCGAATGCAAAAGAGTTGATAATTTTTTTTAAAAATGCTTACCTGATGAAGCCTTCAAATAAGCAGGCAGTGTCAATGAATTTATAATGTTAAATTCCCTGTAGAATATTCGGTTAAAATTTTGAACCTTGTTCGAGAATGAATAGCCCGTTCTACTTTTATGTAAGATTTGTGAACCAGAATGCCCCTTTCGGGCCAAAAGGGGTCGAACCCACGAGTGAGACATACAGCACAAGTACCAATACCACCCAACAATACTTTTATCTAGCTAACTTATTGCAATGAAATTTAACAATCAAGTGAGCAAAGGAAAGAACACAAAAACTCAAAATAAGACGACAATCACAAGAAAAATATGACAAAATTGTTTAATTCACGGTTATACTTTTCTCTTTCTTTTGAAAGGGGACGAGCTCGGTCAAAGAAAAACAAAACCCAAAAGCAGGCTACCACATCCTGCTTCAAGCCTCAGTGAGAACATCGGTGTCTTCCTAGAGCAACCTGTTGGAAACACATCAGAATCTAGACTCTTAACAATCACATAACTAGAAGGGTAAGAGGGATTTTCGTTGAGGAATTCCGTCAAACAGTTTCTGAGTATGTGTAAAAAGAACAGAAAACGCAGAACTAGCGAAATTATAATCACAATAACAAGGAAATTATCTACTGCAGCCGTGGAACGCTTTGCTTAGCACGATTTCCTTCTTTTTATACGACTGACAATTTTTTTTGCCGAAAGAAAAGTGAGCCGTCTAGCTCAGTTGGTAGAGCGCAAGGCTCTTAATCTCACGGTCGTGGGCACGAGCCCCACTGTGGGCGCTGAATCTTTGATAGAAACTGTTTTTATAAATAAATAAATATTTTTTTCAATAATAAATTTAAAAAAATAATTTATAAAAAATTAAAAAAATTCAATTAAAATAAAAAAAAATATTATATCTATTTTTTTATAACTAACACCAATATATGAGATGTGTCTTTATTTCTTTCTATCTCTATTTTTCCATTTTTCACTTTCTTATTTTTCTCATAAAATCTTATATTACATATTTTAAACAGCAAAATAAGGATTATTATTTATTATTTTTAAATTTATTCAAATAGACTTTATTCAGATATATCTTTAATTTTTTTATTTTATTTTCCACCCTTTTTTAAACATTAAAAAAAGTCTTTTCATATTTTATATTTAAAAAAATAAACAATGATTATTTTTTAATTTGTGAAAAACAAGATTTAGCTATTTTGGGAAAAACTATTTCTATATCAATTGAATGCATATATATTTGACATATTGTAATTTTTTTTCCTTTTTTTAATTCCTCGTGTTTTTCTTATTAATTTTTATATTTTTAAAATTTGAATCATTAGTACTTAGTCTTTACTCATGATGAAAAATTCGTAATTCGAAAATTTTCACATTATACCAATATTTATGTACATCAAAATGTTATATGCTCTTTTATTTTCCTTTGTTTTTTTTCTTCTTGTTAATTGAAAATTTTCGATATAGAGAATGACAATGAAGAACTAATTATGCAAATCTAATTTTTTTTTCCTTTCCTAACAAATAACTAATTGTGATATATAGTAAAATAGAGAGTAGCATTGTTACCATGAGAATTATAAAAAAGCTTATAAACTAACATTATTTTATGTTATCTAAGAGAATGAAAATTGATGATTTTCCCTAAAGCTAGTGATATAAACATTAAAGTAACAAAGTAGAAATGAAACTAAGGTAAATCTATATATTAAAAATAAAAATATTAAAGGTAATAATCCTTTAATATGCATGAACATGATAAAAATGTGATAGAATGAATTAGTGACAGATCTATAATTTATTTTTAGTAAGGACAAATTTAATTTAATGGATAATAAATAAAAAATTATATAAAAACAATTGATATATAAAAAATACAAGATTTTGAATACTCATATATATATTTTAGTATAAAAAAATACACATTTATAATGATATAAAAATATAAATTTAAAATTATTTCAGTATAATAATATGAATTATAAATTATTTCAGTACTAAAGTAAATCTCTATATTATAAATGTTAAAAATACTATTCCTTTAATATACATGAACATGATAAAAATGTCATAGAATGAGTAATGAGGTGATAGGATTAACTAGATATAGGACCATCTTTGTTAGGGCATAATCCTTTTAAGCTAATATCCTTATTGAGTTACTCTAAGCTTTTAAAGGTTAAGCTCTAATCTCTTTTTTAATACGTTTCTCCCTATTCGGTTATGCAACCCAAGAACCTTGGGATCCTTATTCGGTTTTGTTTAAGATTTATGCTTTTATGCAAATGGTCAATAATTAATCATGCAAAAATTGACAATCTAGCCCTAACTATTCTCATTTTTTTTATATGAAAAGGAGCAAAAAGCTCTAAAAACTAAGAGAAATTTTTTAATAAACCGAGTCTATCCCTACCTATTCTCATTTTTTGATATGAAAATGAGCAAAAAGCTCTAAAAACTATGATAAATTTTTGAATAAATCGAGTCTATATAAATCAAACTAATGAAGGAACATCATTTAAGTTATTTTATTTACATGATATTTTTATAATGCAAAGTTTATATTGAACTCCACACAAGCCATGATCAAGGCTAAAAATTAATACTCAATTATAAGAAAACATTAAGCACAACAATATTGCATGAACTTCATTTATTCTCATTCTATTCACAAAGTATGTCGAGGTTCACACAAAACTTGGGAACTAAATGTTTCCCTAACAAAAATAAATACTAAATCATAATAACAAAAGTTTGAGACAACATATGTTCATCAATAAAATATAAGAAAATGCTAGAAAATGGAAGGAAGAAAAGCAAAATGAGGTGAGCCCTTGATTTTTTTTCAAATTCCCTTCAAGGTCGGAAGCTTCTTCTTCAATAATCTCCAAGCTTCTCTCTTAAAAATGGCTCTTTGAACTATTGCAAATGGTAAGTGGGGGTTTGTGAGAAAAATGGTTGTTGGAACCACCCCTACAGGAAAAGGAGGCTTTTATAGGGCTACCTCCGAAGCATGTGGTCTCCATAGGTATCTAGATATATTTATCTTGTCCCTTCTTCAAATGGAAAAGAATAAGAGAGCCAGCTCACCCATTTTTGTCCAAAAATCTCCATAAAGTGCTAAGCGTCTCATTCTCAACTTTGGGTACATAGTTGTTCCTTGACCATGTCTAAAATGGAGGTCATTCTACTCAAAGCTGCATTCTATCACACCCTTAACATAGCATGACAAGGTAGTGCCAGACTCCTAACCTCTTCTTTGATTCAAATCTTTATTTTCTTGCCTAAATTATTCCAAATTTTCTTCTATTGGATCAAATTTGCTCACAAACACCTCAAGTCAATCTAAAAAAAAAAAAAATGATTTAACAGATTTAAATGAAAAAAGATAGGAAAAATATGTGCATGTATCTTTTTGTTCTGTATGGTTTTAGAAGTAGAATACTTGAACAACTATAGTGCCATTCTAATCCTATCTGGGAAGGATTTCAAGGGTCAAGAGGCTATAAAAAGGTACAAATAAATATTTTTAAGAGGGAATTAAATCCTAAAAATTATCAAGTGAATTTAAAATATTACTCAAAAGATAGTATAACTATCTTTTTTCTACCATTTTTTCTATATTATGGTAATTCTTTTACAAAAGTTGAAGTTTTTTATTTCAAGTTTATTCAAATTTGCTTAGATGACACATGATAATTTATTTTAGCTTTTTATTTTTCAACATGAGCTAAATTTTCATTAGAATCTTTTGAAAAGTTTACTTGATTCAATGATCCACCTAATTAATTTTGAGAAGTTTATTTCATTAGAGGTCTTTTTTTTTCTACAATTAACACTCCTAATTTTTTTAATTTTGCGATTAATTAACATCATTAATCTTACATGACATTGATGTAATGTGATTTGGGGAATATTCACACTCCTGCCATGTCAACATATTATGACTAATTAAACTCAAAATTAAAAAAATTAAAAACTTGGCTGTAATTAAAAAAAAAAAAGTGTACATAGGACAATAATACAAAATGAGTTTGTGTCAAATGCAAAGACTTCAAAATTTATTAAGCCTGAAAAAAATGCAACAAACACCGCATTAATTCATATAATTATCAATAAAACATAATATTTTTTTTTTATATACAAAGGAAGGGTGATACCCAGAGAGCAACCTCAGATATCAATAAACACATTGGACCCGTTTGGCGTTGAGTTTGGAAAAAACACTTTTGAAGAAATTTTTTTTATTTTTTATTTTTTTGAGTTTTGAAAACTGTTTTTGCAAAGAAACATGTAAATAAATGTCTTTTCTAAAAATAGATTTGAGAAAAACAATTTATAAAAAAAATTAAAAAATTAGTTAATTAAATCAAAAAAATTATAAACTTGTTTTTGAACGTCTAACAATAATTCCAAACACTCTCGTAATATTCATGACATATTTGATAAAATATCAAAGTCCAACCAAAAAATATTATAAAATTTGCTAAAATTTCAACAGATTTACACAAAAATAAATAGAAGCTAACCTCAGTGAATCTATAGATTAATTACTGATTTGAAAGTATAAGTACATGTTAACATATTTATGTTAGTGTAAATATTTATATTTTTCATCAATTACATAATTCACGAGTGAATAGAATACAAACTTCAGTTGTTTAGGAGACTTCTATAATTTTTACCCAATTGGTCCACAAGTAATTCTCAACATAGATATTTGCATTAATGTTAAAAGGAGATAAATATGAAACATCAAAGGGTCAAGTACCATAGGAAAAGAGTTAACGACATAAATTATTTATTTAATTAATTTTTATAATTTGATTTAATTATATTATATTTTATAAATTGAAATTATGAAATTGAAAGAAGTACTTTATATTATATTTCCAACATAAAATTTTAATTTTTGCAAAATAAAAATTGACTTGTTGGAAACAGAATGTACTTTGTATTCCTTTTTCCCTAATCTACTATAATATTTGAGCCTTATATATTTGTCCTATGCTTGGCTGCTTTTGTCTCTGTCTTTTTTATACCAATTGAATTTTTTTTTTAATTTAATTTAACATTTTTTTAATAAAAAGATATATAATAACAATAAATATAAAAAAAAGACTCGCCCTCTCTCATCTTTTCTTTTTCTTTTATCCCCAATCGGAGAAAAATTAGAAAATCCACACAGCAAACCCTAATAGGCTAATACACCTCTCTCATGCTCTCTCATTCATTCATAAAATTCAATTAATACAGCGAAAAACCCTAATATTACGATTCTTTATTTCAATTAACACTCAAAAGCATTATCATGTACCTTATTTATAGATACTTATTATCCATCTTATTTATATTTGTATAGCATACTCTCTGTGTAGAGAGAAAAAAGAGGAAGAATTGGATTTTTTTTCCCTTTTTTGGTTTTGAAGAGGAGGAAGAAAGCAAATGGAGGGGATACCGCAACCTGTACCTCGAACCGTGGAAGAAGTTTTCAGCGACTTCAAAGGCAGACGCGCTGGCTTGATCAAGGCTCTCACTACTGGTTTGATTTTCTTGTTTTCACAGCCTATATTTATAATTATGTTTGTGCGCTGAATTTGGTTTTGCTCCATTCGCATGTATGTTTAATGGGTTTCTCTTGTTCTTTTTGTTGACGCTTCCGGGTTTGTTTGCAGATGTTGAAAAGTTTTACCAACAGTGCGACCCAGGTGGGTTTCTGTTTTTTAAGTTTTTAAATTCTCTTATTTTTTTGGAGTTGGATTCTACGTGGGCGTGCTGCTATTTTTTCGATTTCTCCACACTTGCTCCATTTGAATAGTGCTACGTTGACTCTTAATCGAGTGATTAATTTCATGGGTATTTTCATTTCAGTGTTTTTAATTGTTCAGGGTTCATAATTTTGTTGTTTTCAAACACCGAATGTCGGGAAATGAATGCGTTCAGGCATATCTTTCTATTGCAGCGTTTAATAAACTCAATTTCCATTTGTTTTCTTTCAATATATTGGAATGTGTAAATTTGAGCCAGTGGGAAACATAAAGGCAGCAGAGATAGAATTGCAGCATCGTTTTCAATGTTGGAATCCTAGACATTTCTTCTTTAAGACAGTGAGTTTGCACATTGAGAGCTGCCTGATTTGGGAAAATCTATAATCCCTTGCAGTTTGATATGTTGAAGCTGGTTCGTTATTTCTATTCCCTGAATAGAAATTCCTGCTGTTTTCAACGCTTGTTGACTTTTTCGTAATTGTAATAAAGGTTGTCTCTTTTGCCTAATTGGTTCAGCGAACTTGTCAGTTATATTCATAATGTAGTTTAAAAGGTAGGATATGATTAAATCTCATCATGATTTTAAGAAAATGGGGGGAAATGTTATGTGAGAAAATTTATCATCGAAAAACGTCAATCGGGAAGGATTTGTCTAATCAGGCTTTTGCTTTGAAATTGAGATTGAATCATAGAGAATTTGGAGTCAAATACTTTCTGGTTATGTTTTTAAAGCATCCAATATTTTGTATGAACCAGTTACTATTCAATCATGGGTTTACCTTTATCTTTGTAACAGAAGGATGAAACAGTATATCATTACTGATAATACATCATTCCCCTTTTTTTTATATGGGGATTTCTTTTTTTTTTTTTTTTTTTCTAAAGTGAAATGCAGAATTACTCCAATGTAATATTTTGACGTATGTTTGGCTCGAGCAAGCCAGTTTATCCAGTTATATAACTAAGATACTTGAGCTTGGAGTGAAAGTTGGACTGAGAGTGACAGTTACTCGTAGTTATATTTGTGTGTAAAGGTAAATTTATTTGGTTATGTACTGAATGAGTGGTAGCATCTGACTGCCGTTAGTTTACCCAGATTTTGCTTGGGCTTTCTTCTATTAACATTTCGAATTTCTGCATATTCAAAGCTTTTGCACCTTTGAATTTCAGTTTGGTTTGACTTGACCGCACTATTTTCAAAATATTGTTCGTTTTGGTATTTATTAACGATTTGGTGTAATATTTGTCAATATCCTTTCTTTGTTACTGTCAATTCACTCTCAACATGAATCCATTGGGAGGATTGGTTCCAAATATGCTATTATTTAGATGAAGAATATTTTAAAGTGCTATCATGTTGTAAATACTCAAAATTGTAATAATTATTTATTAATCTTCCATTTGTGAATGGATATGAATGTTGGTCTTATTGTTTGTGCTTTGCCTTTTCATTCTATTCTTTTATTTGAGCTAGTGTTATGCTGAAATCTCAATTTTTATGATTCAGATCTTAATTAAACTGAATAATATCGCATTTTATATGATAATACTACCTTAAGTGTTAGTTTCTTTACTATATGGTAATATTAAAGATATCATCTCTTTAAAACTCTCTTTTGGCATATACAACCAACTGGTTGGTCAGAAACTTGTTTGTATGTATTATGTTATGCTGATGCATCCTTCCCAAGTGGTATGGCTTTTATTGCAAACCTCAATGCATGTATTGCAGTTGTGTTTGGTGAAAATTTGAGATTCGAAAGTTTGTTGTTTTTGAAAGTGTTAAGTTTTCATTTTTCATTTGCAGAAAAGGAGAACCTTTGTCTTTATGGACTTCCAAATGAGACATGGGAAGTTAACCTGCCTGTGGAAGAGGTGCCTCCTGAGCTTCCTGAGCCAGCTTTAGGGATAAATTTTGCTAGGGATGGGATGCAAGAGAAGGACTGGTTATCACTTGTTGCAGTTCATAGTGATTCATGGTTGCTGGCAGTAGCATTTTATTTTGGTGCGCGCTTTGGGTTTGGTAAGAATGAAAGGTATGGGTAACTTTTCATATCATCAAGTGTACTCATAAGGTTTTGAAGTCTGTAGCTGTTATTTCCAGCCTATGTAGCACGGACACTGGAAAATGACGTTTCTAAAAAGTATAGGACACGGACACGAGGGGGAAACTTGTAAATATTTAAAATAGAGGGCAAATTTATAAATAATTAAATTCATTGCAAATTTTTATTTTTATATAAAATTAAACAAAGATGACATAAAATCAAGTATATTGAGCAATTATTATTCAACATAAGAAAGTATAAAAGCATTATCATGATAATAAACTTAAAAAAGAAACGCAAATTTCATAATCACAATTTATAAATCATAACTAAAAATCTAAAAGTTTCATAACTATAATTTATAAGCATTATCATGATTTTAAACTTTTTATTGGGCAGAGATCTTAGGTTTTTTAGAAGGGAAAAACGTGTTTCTAATTTTTAGAAAATTACGAAATGCGCCCGGGACATTTTGTGTCGGTGTTGGAAACGCAATACGCTCTGCAATTGCAGTGTCCATGCTTCATAGTTTCCAGCTAAAATACTAAACTCAATATGATGCAATGACCTTTTTTTATGCCATCATGTTGAAGTCCCTCTGGCATCAGTCAATCAGTGAAGTCCTTTGGACTTTTCTATGAAAATACTGTAATTTGATGTAGAAAAATGTGCAGACTTGTGTATGCATCTTTTTTAATGAAGATATACTGCTGAGTTCCTTGGATAGGGACACATATTAGTATGGATGTGGATGTGCAACTGTCAAGCAGGTGCAGCAACCTCATGAAATGACAAAGATGATAGCTGGTCTTTTCATGCAAAATATATTATCAAGAGAATAATCTTAGATCTTGTTATAAGGATTTAAAGTTCAATGTTAATGATTATGTGATGTCCCACTTATATATTAGGGATAATCTCATATATATAAGAAGGGTACCACAAGATTAACTAGATAAATTTGTCAGAATTAATTTTTTTTTAATTTAAAGTAATCCATTTATTTATTTTGGATTAGGCTTATCGTTCTAATTATCAATATATATATTATAAATGGTAGTTGATTAGATTACATAGTTGATCATTCGTAGCATATTAGCCTCACAAATAATTGTTTACAAATATAATATCAAAATATAAGACATGTTCATTAACCAAATACAAAACATGTCTACCAAAACCCATATCAATGGTCAAACTCAAAAAGAATAGTGATAAATAATCAACCCTCTAACTAAGTCTCTTGTGTCTCCTCTAATATAGACTTGGATTTCTTCTTGACCAACTTCACGATCTACTATACAGCTCCAATATTTGCGTGAGAAGAATTCACGCTAAATTATATCTAGCTTAATGGTACATATAGGTATTTAAGTTTTTCCCAATTAGTCACACAAATGCATGTCTCAAATAAATTATGGCACATTAAATTTTATTTCAAATTTGACATATAAAAGAAATAAGTACATGACATGAAAAGAAATAAACATAATAACCTCATTCAATAACTAAATTCTCTCTACTTTGTATAAGCATTTCATAACTTGTTACTTATGTAAATAAATAAATAAATTTCCATATTTTATTTCATAATTCATTAGTCCAAAATCTCGTTCCTTGACTGTCTGGATACGGGGTGTGAGATAGGGGTGCTCGCGGAGCTTAGGTCACCCTACTCACCAGAATTTCAAGTCAAGGGCGTTCACGAAGCTTCAACCACATTGATTGAATATAATCACATCATACATGTAATTAGGATCAGGGCGTTCTCGGAGCTATAACTGCTCTGTCTCTAAATCATATCAATATCGGTACCGTAACTTCCCCTTAATGGTGCACCATTTATCCTATGTTAGTTCTCAGGTAGAGAAATTGACAATTAAAATCATTTATTAATTGATTTTAATCATGTTTTACTTGCCATAACCAATTCTCCTTTCGTATTAACATAATTACAGGTTCACAATTTATTTCAAACTCATGTAATAACACGATATTCCATCAAATATTACCATAGTATTACATTCCTAATTAATAACATTTTTATAATTTAAAAGCATGTAATAGTATATTATTTTATCATGTTTATATAAAATTTATGTCATGCATACACAAACATGCTTTAGGACAAACTATAATACATATATGTACAAATTTTGATAGCGTTTTTCTTTTCCAAATCTAAACTTGGAGCTTGTTCACTTTTATTGTTCTTTCTCTTGTTGAGATCCTAATTTGAAAATATAATTAGTCAATAATTTGTTAAAATATTTGTTCTTAATATAATTTAAATAAATACCTAAAATTTTTCTTAAATTGGAACATGACCTCTTAGGACTATTGGCTTTATAACTTTTTCTACACTTATCCAATTTATATGATTATTGTTTCTAATTAAATTTAACATTAATACTATAACGTACTAAAATTTCAGAATTTTTGGACCATTTCACAATTTTTAGTGCAATTTTAATTATTGCTCGGTTTTCTACGCTTAAACAGTTTTATAGTACTATATTCAAAAATTCATATCTTTCAACGTGTATATTGAATTATTATGAAATTTTTTTTTACACTTAGATAAGGTAATTTGGAACATTTTTCATGTGTGCTATGTTTTCAAACTTGGTCTCTAAGGTATACAAACAATAGAGAATCTATAACTGGTTCAGAATAGAATGACAACCTGACCAGTTCACTTGTTAAGGTCATAACTCATAAAATAAATAATATTTTAAGGTAATACTTTCACAAAAACTTATATAAGATATATAGCTAAAACTTTCATGTTTTGAATTTTGGCTAATTCGACCTAAAAACAGGTCAAATATGAGGACAAGATTACTGGAGCTGCACAAGTATGTAGAACTAGCTCAATCAAGGAACAACCATAGTTCATTTTACTATAACTCAGCCTACACAAGAGATCTTTATACGAAATTTTGTAGAGACCTATATCACATATAGCTCTACAACTTTTATGTTTTAAGTTATCTTATATTCAGCCCTTAAGATTATCAAATTAAGCAAAAACCGTAGGGTATTTTGTTGGTACATCTCCCTGAACTAGTCTCACTCAAAAGAGTTTCTCTCTTTATATACTCAAAATCATTCTATGCAATTTGACAGGAATATAAATAAGACAAATAAACAACTTTCATGTTTGGAATTTCTCCAAATTCGATTAATATGACTATCAAAATTAAAGTGTAATAGATTGATGCAATACAAAATAACACAAGAACAGTGGAGAAGAGATTACTTACCAAGAACAGATTTATTTGGAGAGATTTTGATACAAATCTTGAGTGGGATGATGAGAAATTTGGGGTGGTGGTTGGGAAAAAGGAGAGAAATGAAGATGAAATGGGTAGAAATATGTAGAAGCTAGGTTATATAAGACAAAGGGAAGTCTTCACCGACTTTCCCATTTCTTCTCCTTTTTTTTTTCCTCCTCATTTCATTATTATTTTTTTTATTATTTCTTCTTTTTATTTAATTTTATTTATTTATTGTTATTTTCACATAATTGCCTATATCTAGCCCCCTTAATTTACCAAAAGTACAATTTAATTATGTGGTCTAATTTAATCAAATTTATGATGTCAATCAATTTAATTTATTTTAATTTCTAATTTAGTCATTTATTCAATTTATTTTAATCTCTAATGTCTATCATGTGATTTCTATGCATATCACACGCTTATTCTAACTAGACTCTAATTAGTGGCCGTTACAAATTAGAAACCCTAAAATATGTGTTTTTAGTTCATCTAAGACATTTAACTGGGGAAGCGCCCAGAGTGTCAAGACTTGACTTAAAAAAAAGGTTGTTTTATTGTTCTTTGCCAGGCAGCCAGGCACTGTATCCTTTACCACATTTAAGCTTCTACAATTCTGTGGTTGTATCTATGAGCCTTCTTTGAACTTGGTCCACAATAAGCTCCTATCTAGGCTGTACACAGTTTTGTGATCCCCTTTGATAAACTGAGTCTTAGATGATATTTGAGATCCTGAAGTTGTTTTTGCAATAGATGACCACAGAACATCTCATCATTATAAGAAAATTTACCATTATGTTCCTTTTGATGTGTCCTTTAACAAATTTTTTCTGCAGGCATTGTAGGGAGATTTTTTTGATAGAGATAAAAGGATAACTTAAAAAGTGTCTACGAGATTGAAAATTATGAACTGTGATTGCCTGAATAGTACATCAATTTAGAGAAATAAAATGTAAATGATTGGGCACACTTCAATGGAATTGTTTGTAATGTACAACAGTGGTTATTCTGAGACTTGGCTCTTGGGTATGGATGATGTGGATCCCTACATCAATGGATCTGTTGGCTGTTTCAGAATTCTGTCTTAATTGTGATCTTTTGCTTGTTTTCTGCTAAGTCTGTTGGTCAGTTATTTTACCTAAATTAATATATAGCTTGGACATTATCTTCTGGCAGTTCTGATATTGCTGGTTTGAAGATTTCTGAACATTAGCTGTGAATTTATTGTTACACTGCTTTTGTGACATAATTCACTGTTTGCTTCCATTTTTGTTTATGCTTCCAGGGCTTTTTGAATTTTTTTCCTCGAGTTTTATCTAACTTGTTTTAGAGGTTACATATTCAATCTGTTCTTTATGTTTGCTTTTGTAATTGTATGTTGGCTTTTGTATTAATCCCTTATCTTTTGTCTTGTACAATTTCTTTTTCTATATTTTTGGAGAGCTTTGATAGTTTAGTTAAGGTCAATATGAGTTTCAGAATTGCTGCTTTATCTACAGTTCTCTTGACTGCAACCTGTGCAGTTTTTATTTTTATTTTCTATTTTTATTTTTTTTTTCAGGGTTGGTTATAGATCTTTAATGGTGTGATTGTTCCTGCTTATACTGTTTTAATAGCATAATTGCTCTACTAAAGCATGTTCCCATGAGATTAGAAATCTATAGGCATTTTGTCCTTTTAATTTTCAGAGTCACTGTTGGATAACAATTTGCATACACAAGTGCTGAGGCTGCTCGTAAGAATTTTTTAGACATGTAGTGCAACTTATGGATGCAAACATTTGTGCTGGGAAGACACGGCCATTGAAATGTGGACATATTCTAAAAACCATTTTATGCATCCTAGCTAATCATTTGGCTATCTTATCATGGTGAATTCTGACCGCATCTCATTCATATCATTGTTGTCTTTGTAAGCAGCCCTAACATGATATTTCGTTGAATGTCTTCCATGGGGGAATGTCTACCTACTATGTGGATTGGCCATATTTGACTTTCAGATTTCAATGATATTAAGCATAGCTGCCTCTTTGTAATATCAGATTTTGTTCTCTTGCCTCTGATTCTTCCTTATGTAAATCTTTTTTTAATGCTATATGAAGTATTGACAATGTTCTTTTTTATTTTGCTGTGCGGAAAGCCACTGCTAGATCAAATTGCTAAAATTACAATGCTAATATTGGTCCATTAATAATTCTCACTTTAGCTGCTGACATTTTCAGACTCTGATTAAAAAATTCAAGTAAGAATGCAATTCTGATAGTAGTTGGAATTTAATTGACAGGAAGAGGCTTTTCCAGATGATAAATGACCTCCCGACAATCTTTGAAGTTGTGTCAGGAAATGTCAAACAAGCTAAGGATCAATCTGCAAATCACAACAACAGTAGCAAAAACAAATCGAGTGGGAAAATGGTAAAATAAGTTTATTATTTGCATTAGTTGCTAATTGATTTCCCTTTTTTCTTTCATTCATTGGCATATGAAGGTTTAATCTATTGCTGTTTGGATGTGGGCCTTCAAGCAATCTCGGCAATCTGAATCTCAGACCAAGGCAGTAAAGATGTCTCCACCATCCAAGGAAGATGGTGAAAGCGGGGAAGAGGAAGAGGAAGACGACGAACAAGGTGCTACTTGCGGGGCATGTGGAGAAAGCTATGGCACTGATGAATTCTGGATTTGCTGTGATATATGTGAGAGATGGTTCCATGGCAAGTGTGTCAAGATTACACCTGCAAAGGCTGAGCACATCAAGCAGTACAAATGTCCAGGTTGCAGTGGAAAGAGGGCTAGAGTTTAAAATTAGATGGTGATGGTGAAGCTGAAGCAGAAGCTGAAGACATGACATTCAATTAAACAAAGCAGACAAGGTGTAGAACTATCACTTTTGCAGTTTCTAAAAAGTAAAAGAGAACCAGTTGTCCATTCTAGTTAATGACTTTGAATGATTGTTGATTGGATTTTTTTTTTCTATTTGTAAGTTTCTGGTACTTCTGGTTCCTGTTATATCTAATTTTCATGGGAATTGTGTTTCTAAATAGTTTATGGCAACTATAGATATTTTATTATGTATGGGGATGGGGTTTTCCGGTTCTGATCAGGTCTCAGATTTTATCATCTGCTTATTCCTTTGAGGGTGTTTTGCATTTTGTTGCATATAAAAAAAGCTGGTTGAATGAGTTGTAGTTTTTGTCTGTGCAGAAAGTGGGGAGCTTTTGATCTCTGACAATAAATAAATTAAGAATAATTTATCCCCAAAGGAATCGGTTTAAATTCGGCGTTAGGCTTATGTTCTTAAGAAAATATGTTTTAATAATTTTAATTAATTATAAATTTATTCTATACACAAACACTTGTAACCTATGATAAAAACAAACAAATTGAATAAACCAAAGCCAAATAAATTACACGTTACATTGTCCAACAATGGACAAAAACATTCTTATTTAGATTGCTTGTGTAGGGAAACCTGCGTGACTAATATGCTTAAAATTTTTGGATGCCATTCAAAGTTAGAACCAATAGGAGCACGTTTTGGTAGCTAAAATATTTAAAAATATTATTTTGATTTTTATACAAAGATTTTTAATATTTCAAATTTGTTGTTACTTGTAATTTTTTTTGTATTTTTTTAAATAAAATATTTTATATTTCTAAAAATATTCTTAACAAAATTAAGTAGAACATAATAATATAATTTTTATTCTTATTACATGAAAATATCAAAAAAATATTGGAATCACAATATGCAAATTTAGAAATAATATTCTTTTCCTATGAAATTTTATTCTTTTAGTATATCAAACATTAGGTCTGGCCACGGGTCGATGAGGCCAATGGAATCAGCCCGATCCAATTTGGATCAGATTGGATTAAGCCAGTTCCAGGCCTAACTAGGACTGTAGACCGGTAGAAAAATGGTCCAATTAAAACTCTTCTCCTGGGAACTGCCGGTTCTAGTCTGGAACTTACAGTTCCAGATTCCAACCCAGAAATAAAAAAAAAATTTTAAAAAAAGGACAATTACAACAATAGTTATCCTCAAGACACAAATGCATATTTTGCACCTTTTAAAAAAAATAAATATATTAAAATATAAATATAATGAAAAGATTTAAATATCTCTTATAACAGAAAAATAACAATTATATTTTAGAGATATTATTGAAATTTAATTTTTCAATTTTTTTTTTATAAATACCAAATTCATTTCATTTTTTTTATTTCCTACACAATCTCATTCTCAATTAGTTCCAAATTTCTCTCAATTTTTCTACAATTCAATTTCAATTCTCTTTATATACATCCCTAATTTCTCTCAAATTATACTCTCAATTAATGAAACTACTGGAAATTTCTGAATTACCATGCTTTTATGATTATAATGTTTTTGTCTTGAAAACAATCATTTCTCTTTGCATGTGCCAATGGTGATTCAATCCACTATTTTGTAGGTGTAGGGGAGCCAAAGTCTCTGCTTGTCAGGGAGAACCTACTTGGTGGAAGCTACATTACAATGACATTAATGGATTTTGCTGAAGCAAATTGAATCTTAATTAGATTGTCGGTGTTTTGATTTTTGGAATGATATTTTGAAAAATTCAGACAGTGTGTGTGTTGTCATCAGCTTCTTCTCCTACACAACCTACGACATTGAAGTTAAATAACAGCACTAAATATTTTTGCTCAAGTTTAATTGAATGGGATTGCGAAAATGTTGTTTTGATCAATGCTCCAAACGGATTAGGAATCAAATATTTACTTCGACTGGCCACATGTCAATGCGGATTTGGACTCAGAAACAAAGGCACAAAATTGCACGGTTTGCCATCGGCACTCTAGTAGTTTGATTCTCTGTCTCAAAGAATGCCGCATTATATATATATATATATATATATATACATATATATATATATATATGAGTTCAAAAAAAATATTTTTTTACACTTATTTTATAATTTTTCTACGTCATCAAAATTTTAATGTATAAAATTTACTGTTTTATTTAATAAATTAAATTTGATAATGTAAATCAATTATAAAATAAATATCCAAAAAAATATTAGTAAGATTGATTTATCATTTTCTTTCTTTATCACATGGCTTGCTTAAATCATTTTAAAATCTGTTCAAAAAAAAAAAAAAGTCCTTGAAATTCAAATCTCTTGAAAAGAGACATGGGATTTGAGACTCTCCATCTCTTTTTTAAAATTTCCTTTCCCCCATATTGGTATGGAAAATATTATAAGTAAAATTGAGAATTGTCAAACAAGATTACCTTTCAACTTGCCTAAAATAGTCTTTTGCACACTTCAATTTGAGAAGTTATCCATTGCACATCTAAAATAAACTCCTCATTTTAATACTCTAAATAAAAAATGAGATTACAAATTGTTATATATATATATATATATATGATGACATTTCACATAAAAAATTAAAATGGTAAAAATTGTGTTGAGTTAAGAGCATTTTTTAACAAAAACATATGATCATCTAAATCCCCTATTCATTAAAATATGCAAACTATTCATTAATTATTACTTTTTCACTAAAAATATTTCTTTTCACCCATTTTTATCAAATATAAGTAGTTCATATGTATATTTGGAGTCTTAAAGGATTTATCTACCTTATAAATCAAAGAGCTTTAACTATAAAAATACCATGAGTTAGAGAATCCCATGCACTGTTCTTAGTTGATCAAAAGAGATGGCAGCCAATTTTTCATCCAAGTTTTGTTAGCTCTCTTAGTCATCTGTCTCTTGTTAGTATCTTTCTATCTCTTTCTCTCTTTTAATTTTAAATAAATATATTTTTTTATTTTTGTGAGGATACTCACATGTAGAGTAATGCTAAGGATAATCACTTTTTTAAGTGATAGTCCATTATTCACCTTCTAACTGAATGGTAAGTAGAGAAAACAAAAAGAAAAAAATATTTTGAATTTGGTGATTAAATTTGAATTTAAATTTCAGTTGCATTCAAATGACTAGAATTCAATTAAAAGTGACCCTAAGATCAACATATGACTAACCTGAAAACAAAAAATGGATGTGGACACTACAGATAAGAATAAGGTTGGTTGTGGAGGAGCCCCTGAATTTGCTCCATACGGAAAGAATTCTGACTGCAAAGGAAGATGAGGATGTGTTTGAGGGTGTATTTGTATTGAAGGTCTGCCGTGACAAACAATTTGAATTTGATGCTCTTTCTCTACTCTACTAGATAATCAATTCACAACTTTGATATGGCTGTTCTTATATAACCTTTATTAATAAAAAATAGTCAGATTCTCCTATGAAAATATCTACTTTTTTTTTTTTTTTGCATAAATCCATCCTGGGGTTTTTTCCCAAAAAAATTGTTGTTGGATAATTTTTTTCCCTAACTTAGGGTAAAATAAAAAAAAAATCATTTTAAAATAGTTAATGGTCAAAATTTGACCAAATTGTTTCTGTTTATTTGTTGATAAAGCGGGCAGTGCTACCCATTACTTTAAAAAGCGAATAAAAGATTATTCATTCAATAATAGATATAGTGAAAAAAATTTTAAAAATGATTGTACACTATTGATATTTCACATCTTAAAATAGGAATAACTTTCCAAAACGTATTGAAAGTGTAATTTAGATATTTTTCACCTAAAATTGGAATTTATTTGTGAAAAAACATTTTGATTCTGATCTAATCTATCTAGAGTTGGTGTCTAGAGTTGTGAGATATCAAATTCGAATTTTCAATCAGACCCCTTGTACTAAAAAAAATTCTAAATATAAATCACAAAAATGTTATCATATACCATAATGTACACTCAATCAAAGTGCATCAGCCCTTTAGATTGAAATTCTCTCTAGATTGCAACAAATGTACAATAATTCGTGCAAAAGTAGATAACATTAGCACCATTTTTCAGAGGAATAGCTGCTGCTTATATGTTATTATAGCATTTTCAAGTAATATGTTACGAAACACCAGAAGAAAAATTTCCGCTCTATGCTGCTGAGCTAGTAGCCACATCAGTGTCGCGATTTTATTGCCTTCTTCAGCTTTGTTCTGGAAAGCCTATTTTACAAATAACTTTGACATGACATATTGTCTCTTGCGTCTTCTACTCAATGCCTTATGCATGCACATTTTACAATTAAATTCGCCTTCTATGCCTACTATTACAATGCCCTTCATGCCCTGAAATTAAAAAGAAAAATCACCCCCATTGCAATACCCAGGCTGGCAGCTACTGTATTTCACTCGCAACTTCAATGATAAGCATCAATTAAGGTACTCATAAATAACAATAGTAATATCATCATTTTAAGCTTCAGTAATATTTCCCCACATAATACTACCAATAATCCTTGCAAGAGCATAACCCATCAATGAAATGGTGAAACCTGTTGTTATCCCTCAGAATTATCTCCCTTCCCTCCAACTTGGAGATAATCTTTATAGCAGTATGGCAATCCAAACACACCCTCAGGTTTTTCACTACCCTAATCACTGTCCCTGCTTCGCTAACAAGAAGGGCAAAGCAAATTGCCAGCTTTTCACTGTGAGTTCCCACCATAAATTCCTTCTCTTCCTCTTCAACATCTCTTAGCACACAGCTCCTGTCAGCTGTATATCCATGCCTTCTCATCTTGCTTCCTAATTCTGCCAATAGTTTGTAAATGTCATTTGATCGTTCATGCAATCTGTCTCCAACAATGAACTTATGCATTTTACCTTTGTATTCAACCCAACTCCACCCGGGTGTCTTCTTCACTTCGCTCTTTCTCATCATTTCTCTTACCCGGTTCACATCTTCCCATCTCCCTGCTGAAGCATAAATGTTTGAAAGCAAAACATAATTTCCAGAATTTTGTGGTTCGAGCAGAAAGAGCATTTTTGCAGCAAATTCCCCATATTCAACTCTTTTGTGAATCCGACTAGCATTTAAAAGAGATCCATAGACTCCAGCATGTGGCTCCATTGGCATGCTATCTATTAGGCTTTTTGCTTCATCCAGTCTTCCAGCTCGACCTAACAAATCAACCATGCACGCGTAGTGGTCTACAACTGGACTTTTAATTGATTCAAAGACCTTACGACCTTCTTCCACTAATCCTGCATGGCTGCATGCTGTGAGGATACCTATGTATGTTACACGATCTGGATCAATACCCTCTTCAGTCATGGTTAATAGTAGTTTTACAGCTTCACTTCCCAGACCATGAGCAGCAAACCCAGCAATCAAGGTATTGTAGGATACCACATCTCTTGCTTCCATTTCTTGAAAAATCCTTTGGGCTTCCTTCACGTTTCCACATTTTGAATACATGAAAATCAAAGAATTATATCCTGATATAGTCAACTTAATATCGTATTCAAAGATAAAATTAACAACCCAGGCACCCAGTTCCCAAGCCCCAAGATGTCCGCATGCTGAGATGACACTCACCATGGTCACCTCATCTGGTTGAGAGTCTTTAGCACTGATCATTTCTCTGAAAAGCTCAATTGCCATCGCTGACTGTCCATTTTGAGAATAACCTGCAATCATTGTGTTCCACGAAACAGTATCCTTCTCTGGAATCTTATCAAAGTGATCTCTGGCAGAAACCAAATCGCATGACCTTATATATGCCGAAGTCATTGCATTCCAGGCAACAGAACTCCTATAAACCACCAGCTCATTAAATATGTTCTCGGCGGCCTCAAGATTCCCACACTTAGCATTCATATCGAGCAAAGCTGTCTTGACAAAACAATTCAACTTGATCATCTTTTTGTCTAACATCTTTAAAAATGACTCCGCAAGGCAAGGATCACCGTACGATGAACACGAAGAAATGACAGTAGCCCATGTAGTTTCATCAGGCTGAACTCCAGCATTCATCATATCATCAAACAAATTTAAAGCTTCTTCTGCAAACCCATTTTGTGCATAGCCTGAAACCATTGCATTCCATGAAACAACACTTTTCGCAGGCATACTATCAAAATACTTCCTTGCGTTCTTCAAATCCTTCATCTTTGCAAACCCAGAAACCATTGCAGTCCAGGTTATAACATTCTTTTTGGGCATCATACTAAAGAGATTACAGGCTTCAGTTTCACATCCCCACTTCCAATACCCAGAAATCATCGAATTCCAATCAACAGAACTCCTTTCAGTCATTTCATCAAACAGCCTCCTAGCAAACCCAACTGGACCTTGTTTCGCATACTCATCCAAGATGACGTTACGAACATAAGGATCATTTTCATGACCCAATTTCACAACATGGGCATGAAAAAAGATGCCATCTTTACGAGCAGATTTAATGACAAGTGGGTATATAGATGCATCAGGTTTTAAGTGGCAAAAACTTTGCATGAGCTTAAACAAAGATAGAACTCCAACTTGGTCACCCAAGCGGGAGTAGTATTTGAGCATGGATGCGAAGACATGGATAGTTGGGAGTGGGATCGAATCGAAAATGTGACGTGCATAGAGTGACGGCGCGTTTAGGCGCGTGCAGAGATTGATAAGAAGCGACACCCAGTAATGATGACGGTGGAGGGAGTTGTGGACGAGTTGTACATGGAACTGTCTCAAATGATTATAGTTGGTCAGTGCGTATATTTCGACTGTCAAATGTGACATCACAATGCGATAATTAGCATTCTTGTCTTTGTTCACCTTTAGAGACAATACAGGTTCAAAATTCATCCATCCAATTCAGTTGCAATGTTCATATATACATATATATATGGTCATTACTAAGGAAAGACCCAAACATATTAAACCCATCAAGTACATGGTAATAATGACCAATAGTAATAATATACAACCATTGATCCAATTCGTATATCAAATTTCACTGTAAATTTCAGATTTTTTGCTTTTTTCTTTTCAGGAGTAAAGGGGATTATGGGTTAACTAATTGAAAAAAGTGGAATCTAAAACAGAGGAAAAATAATCTAGACAAGTACAAAACAGAGGAAAAATTATCCAAAACATGGAGCAAGATTTCATACAAGAGATCAGATAGTTATCCCACATTTCTTTTATTGATACCATAAAAAATGGCTGCAGATGAAATAAATGCCAAAATCCAACAGCAAAAACCTTTACATGAAATATTTTCCTCATGGCTGTATCCTTAAGAAAGGGCCTAACCTTTAAAAAAAATTAAATACAGCAAAAAAAAAAAAAATAAAAATATATATATATATATATATATATATATATATATATATTTGTGTGTCAATTAACAAACTTCAAACTTTGTAGCAAAAAATTCCAAAACATTGGAGTTGTTGGTTCCTTTTCTATCTTTTGATTCTGCTGTCTGTTTTCTTATGCTTGCCACACTCCCCAAACAATGAAAACCTTCCACTTCTGCATCTCGAGCCAACTGGTGTACCTTTTGCCTGTCCACAGTACAGAAAGCACATGTAAACCGTGTGAATACCTTTGTTTAGCACATGTAAGAATGGAAAGCAGGCTTTTCACCTTTCCCTTGAGTGGTCTGTTAGCATTCCAGCAGAAAAGCCCACTGCAACCCCCGTTTCCTGAACTCGATTCATATCCCCTGATACAAGTAGCACATTGAGTTTGGGACGGATCTAATATATGTATTCGATATGCAGAACTAAGATGCTGAAGAAAGAAGCAAAGCAGACAAATAATACCACTATCCAGAATATTGCATAATGCCAGACCATATTGGCATGAGGGAATAACATTTTATGTATAGCTTTTTAGATGCATTCAATGCCTCAAATGGAAGTAACCTTATTTGCTAACCATATTCAAGAACATCTATAAAGTATTCCATTGCTGTTGGCTTCATCAAGAATCAATGAGAAAATTCACGTCACAAACAATAAAAAAAGAGATCATGTTAAGACTCACAGGCTTTCCTTGTTTAAATTTCCTACGAAGTTGCTATCATGCAACAAGCTTGGAGATATTGCATAACAATCAGCTCGTTTACCAATCTGGTCCATATGGAGCACCCTTTGTTCTTCCATCTTCAAACCTTTGAGTTCAAGATTTAATTCATCTTCCCAGTGCTGGGATAACAGGCCCATTGAACTTGCCGATCCCATTTGATTTTGTTGATGGACATCATCTTGAGGCAGCACCTGATTCTTCTCGGGTTTTAACCTACTCAATGAACCAGGTGTGCCTTTCTCTGCTGCCTGTAGCCAGGCAGTCTCTAACCTCTGCTCGCGGATTATGGATTCCATCCTCTGCATAGGTAATTCCTGCCTTCTTTCTTTCACTTCACCATTTTCATTATTGGCTTCAGGTAGTAACACTGTTGATAAAGCAGTAGATTGAAAGGAACTATCCATCAATGTTGAGGACTTCAAATAATCTCCCGATCCTCCTTTCAGCTTGCTCTCCACATCATTATATAATTTGAGAGACTCTTGTTGTGAGTCAGAATAACCATTTACTGCGTTCAAGCAATTTGCCTTTTTTTCCTTATCAATTCCCAATGTTGCCTCTGCCAGCTTCAGACCTTGTAACTTACTTTGATTTACACAATTCATTGAATCTGCACCATCTGGCACGAGAATGATTCTCACCTCCACATTGCATCTCAGCACCATTTCTATCGAATTTGTGATGCTGCTCATAAACCTTTCAGCTCTGGCTTTAATATCTTCATTCTTGAATGCAACATAAACAGCCAATGCACCTGCATGCAGAACCATATTAAATTTGAGGTAGAATGATAATGAGAGAGAGAAGAAAGACAGATAATCACAAGCATCTACAAGCACAAAGTTTTCTATTGTCGAAGACACTTTGAATGTCATATGTCAACCGTCAAAACAATCTTAGTTCTAGTTTCATCTATGCAGAAACCATCCCATTCAACCATCAACTAAATTAACCATCACATCTTAAATCTGTCCTTTTTGCCAGAATCATATAAAATATTTGTCAAATCAATCTACAGAAACAACAAACATGTACCAAAAAGCAGGACAAAATAAGATGAGGATCTTTAGGTTGTAAGCATTCTCCAGATATGACCATCCCTCACGAAGCTCCAAATTTAAAACTGTCTTCTTAATCTAAATTATGAAAATTCGTGCCAAATGTAAAGCATTAAGATAAACAACTAATAAGGATGAAGAGTTGACTAACACTATTAACTAAAGAATTATCTAGAAACACAACATACAAGAAAAAATATTAATCTTCCAACAGTACCAATATTATTAATACCCATTTTATAACTCAGATTATTTAACCAAATTTACAAATTACTTGGGAAACAACGAAATCTATGTCATATTGTAGTATTTTTTTTCTTGTTTTACAGCTGTACTCTGCCTATAAAAGCTGTAAAATCTTCATGCAGAATTAAGAGTTACAGAAAGCATGTTTTTGTGCACCATTTCCTCTGTTCCATTTTCTGTTCTGTTTTCTATTCTATTTCGGGTTTGGGTTTCTTATTTCTAACAGGTATATCAGCAGAATAATGGAATTCATTATAACAGACTCCACTAGACATGATCAGGATTGTAGATCCTACCCTGATTAATAGAAAACTTAAACACAACCAAAGGGGGAAAAACATTGTTTTAGAGGGCTGCATCATATATTACTTCCCCAACTGAGAAAATATTACATAAAACTAGTCTTCACAAAGACACCATTTCACCAGATATCAATGGGAATTAAAATAAATTTGCTTGACAATAAGCTACCATAGACACTACCAAAAAAGAGCCACCATTTATGAACTTCAGTTAGAATTCTCATCCCATTGCAAATCACTAGCAAGCGCTAGGTTGATCAGATGGAGATCCAATGTAATTAAATAAAAGAAAAACTTAACAGAAAAAACTGTTAACGAGGAGGGCAGAAAGAAAATTACATGAGTTATTGGTCTCAGTTTTACTATCAAAATGTAACAGGAAGGTATACAAACATATGGAAATACCTTCAACTTCAGATATGGAGAAAAGCTTTCCGTGAGCATGTAGCAGCTGCCTAAGTGTATTTGAGTGACACTTGGCGATACACTTTTCCCATATATGATCCAACTTTAACGAGTTTCTGTAACTAAATAACATATTTTCAACCAATTCATCATCCTGTGAAGCAGATGAGGTATGGCTATCTATTGATCGACTAGGAAGAGGATTAGAATTAAAACCAAATTCCACTTGATAACTGGAATTTCCATTTATTGCTTTATAGAAGGATGAAGGGGAACCAGATGTACGAGGCAAATGGTGAGCATCAGACTTCTGCCTATAAATAGTAACTTCTCTTGAAGCACTTGAAGGATCATCCTCAGTTGTCTTAGAGGTCAGTCTCCTACTGCTGCTTGACTGAGTAAGATCTGGTGAAGCCACTGAACCAAGCTGTAATAGAGTAGCTGTGAACCATGTTGAACGATCACTGCTAACACGTAGCTGTTTCTCAGCCTCTGATAGAAGCTTCAAAGCATGCTTCAATCTCTCCAATTCAGCTTCTGTCACTGAAGAACAAGTCAAACCATCCATAGTAGTTAATTATTCCAGGGAGAAAGTCCAAATGTGCATGTGTTTGTGAACATATACATGCATATATTTATGATCATAATTTGGATGAAAGTCACTACATTATGTACCAACACACTAAACTCCTTGCTATATAAAACTCAAAACACTGAACTGTTCCAGCTTCAGTCAGATATACATGTTCACTCATATCTCTGGGAGCTATTTCAAAGATAAAAACGAAAGTATAATTGTGCCTTGTTTTCATAGTGAGCCGCACATGGAACTCAATAAATATGTAAAGGAAGTTAAGTGCACATGCATAGTATTTATTCAGGCGGTTACAAATCTTTATATTTTTCAATCAAGTTCTAGGCGATTCCAGTCAGATCACCTAATAAGGAGAAACCAAAATCACTTAAAGCTTGTCAAGTGTAAGCATAATTGATTTTCTGAAGTATAACTTCTAGGTCACCAAAATTCCTTTCCAGAGAATATAAAATCTAGAAATTGGTACTCACAGTTTCTTCCACCAAAGAATGACTCGCTCTGTTTGGGATCAACAACATTGTAAGTTCCAGCAATAATATCCATAATGAGACTTGCCAGTTGGGACATCAAAACCATTGGATCAACACCAGAGTCCAACAAATCCCTAGCCCTTTTCACTGTTTCGGCAGTGTCTGATGACATTGATAACTCCAACAACTCTAGTAATTTCTCATCTGGTACAACACCCACCTAAAGAAATAGAGAAGAATATAAAAATTTAAAATCTTTCAACTACACAATAGAATAAGTGAGAACATTTTAACTTTTTTTATTCGATGACAAGAGAGAATCAGAAAAATGAGTTGAAAGAACAATTTTAAGCAGAAAAAAGAACTCACAAGCTCATTTACAAGAGATGTAGTTATCCTCTTGCCTAACAAACTCAATTGATCTAGCATTGTTTCTGCATCTCGAAGCGAACCATCTGCATTTAAAGCAATCAAATCCAATGCATCCAAGTCAGCATCCAGATTTTCTTCAGTAGATATTTTCCTCAACCTTGCCACAATGTCCCCATCTTTGATTTTGTTGAATAGGTACTTCTGACACCGAGATTGTACAGTACGAGGCACACTATCAGGATCAGTTGTTATAAATATGAACACAACTCGTTGTGGTGGTTCTTCAAGAAACTTGAGAAATGCCAGCCACATCTTAGAGGGCAACGAGTGACACTCATCAATAAGGAAAACCTTATAACGAGAAGAACCTGTTGGGGGCCGCTGGGAAATCCTCTTCAAAAGGTGCCTAACTTTATCAATTCCCTTCTTATTCGTGCCATCAACTTCCCATAGATCTCTGGATTTACCAGAAATGAACTCAGAGCATTCCCTGCAGTAACCACATGGTTTTGTTTCTTCTGTAGAAATACAATTTAAAGCAGAAGCAAAAATTGTGGCCGTTGATGTTTTTCCAGTTCCGCGGGGACCTTGGAAAAGATAAACTGGGGCAATCCTTCCCCTGGAAATGGCATTGTTTAGAGATTGAACCACAATGTTCTGCCCGATCACTTCACCAAAGAAGAGTGGCTTGTATTTCTGGCTTAGACTTCGAATATTTTCAGGGGTGCCTTCCTCTTCCCCATCTCCATTTACAGCTACAATTTCTAACCCATCTTGACTTCTACAACTAGACCACCTCCTCCCATCCAATCTACTAAAAGCCTCCAAATCAAGCTCCCCAAAGTTTGTTGAGAGCTCATCATCACTAAGCCCAGTTCCAATAGATGAGCCGCCTCTGCCGTCACTACTTGTAAGCAATGGGAGAAGTCCTTGGGCACTTCTAATAGCAATTCTTCTCCTATTAGAAGCTGATGAAGAATGCCGGCGTCTAGGATACATTGACTGACTGCCACACAGCATGCTAGTCCCTTTCCTCCTTAAAGTATCTGAAAGGGAAGGAGAGCAACAACTTCCACATACCCGTCTGTGTCTCGGTGTTCTTTTTGACCAATAGCAAGGAATCCCACATCCCTGGCGACCTGGTAAATCTAAATGGTCATCCACCTCATCATCCCCATCATTCAATGAGGTTGCGGGGGCATCCCAAGATCCAACAGTGCTTGGATTATGATTGCAATACCTATTATAAGAACTAGTTGACAATGCAGGTGGGCTATATGTGCAAGAAGAGTCCTCCTTTCGACTACTTCTCAACAATTTAGATGGAGAATGTGACCAATTCTTATGCTTAAATTTTATTAATGGGGATGCCCCAGAAATCTTTCTTAGATCCTCAGAATTACTATAATCCTCAGTATCATCGGATAGCTCAACAGAGTCATCCCTTCCCAAACCTAAAGCCATTGAAGGATGACTCTTGAGCAACCTTCTCAAATTCATCTCTTTTTGTTGATATTTAGACAGAATATCCAAATGGGTATTAGCCTTCTTACTCTTTTTCTTGATCCCCATTGCTCTTTTCATTGATGGCGATACAAGATTCGCATCTCTACACCTGAAAATCATCGAAGCAGACCTGCTTTCGCCCAAGTAAGTGTCACTCCTGAAGTCAGCAGCATTCCTTGCATCGCTCAAGCTATCATCAAGGCTCTCTTGAATGGAAAGAGACTCATTGTCTTCATCAGCATCATTTCTTGCAATAGCACTCTTCTCGCTGGAGGATTTCTGAGTCTTCCAATTGTACAAGAACACTTTTTTATCTTTCCCATTAGTCCTGAAAAGGGAATCCAAATGAGAATTATTCCCGTTGGGGATTACATTCTCATTCTCAAACTGCTTCCAAGCAGAAGCGGATGCAGATGCAGCAGCTGACATAGTTGCTGCTGCTGCAGATCTAGAAGAACTAAGAGGTGATTTCCATGAGGAAGTAGTCCCTGGATCGCGCAAAACTCGAGCTGCCTTTCTAATTTGAGTTAGCTCCTTCTTCAAATGCAGACTGCTTGGATCAGAAACTCTCATTTCTGACATTCTCAGCTTATATTTCTTAAGCTAATAGATTTTGACTAGAAAGATACAATCTTTGAGGAAGAAAAACATTGAAAATGAGAAACCCACAAAGAAAATGACATTTACAACACAACCCACATTTCCATTTCATCTGATCAGACAGTTAAATTGATAAACAAACATTCATTTTCTATTATTTGAACAATAAATGAATTTCAAGTGAAGCATTTATGGCGGTGATTGTGGTGGTAATAATGAAAAGAAAAGGTAAATTTTTAGGGTAAAGATGGGAAGAGCAGATCTGACAGGATTTTTGAAAGTGTTGTTTTTTGATTACTTGAACACAAAGTGGGGCTGCAAAAATGAATTAGGATATTCTTGTGAGTGTGATTTCTTTCTTTCTTATTCTGACTCTCTCTACTTTCTCTCACTAGGGTTTTGATTTGGCGCCCCAAATGAAAACTTGAAATTTTGTTTCTTGTCAAATCTTGAAAATTGAATCTTTTTTTCTTTTGGGTATATGATTTAGAAGGAAGAGAGGGGTAGATTTTCGGTATTTTAGATGTAAGGAAAAATAAATAAAAAAATTCCAAAAAGACAAGCTCGGGTCTCGGTGTTCCCACATCACATTCACAGTTTCTTGTTTTGTCTGTTTTTATTACAGTAAATCATCATCCTTGCCCGAAAAGAAATGTAAATAAAATTAGTTCTTTTTTCTTTTTTCTTTTGGTTAATGAATTCCTTGATAGAAACTCAAAGTTAAATACAAAATTGAAGTGCAACTTTTTTTTTAATGTCACTTTCATAGTTTCATATCACATTCAGTCAAAATATGAATAATTTCGTTTGTATTTTTCACTAATTCGAGTGATCCTCTATGAAGGAACTCTTTTTATTGGAAATTTTGAATTTTTTTTTTTAAGAAAAGATAAATAAAAAAAAAGAAAAACACATATTGTCAGTTCGTTTTTTTAATTTAACACAATTTCATAATTTTTAAAATTTTTTGATATCAACATAATAAAATTTTGAAAAATGTTATTTTACATACGTACGAATTGGCATGAACAACCGAATTAGATGAATATCATACATGTGTAGATGAATTTCACTTAATTCAAGTGTTCAACAGTCAGCATGAATTTATGTTGAATATCATTTTCATCAAAGCTTATTCAAATTAGATGAATATCATATATTTTCACTTAATTCAACAGCTCAAGAACGAGTTTATGTTGAATACCATTTTCATCAAAGCTTATACACATTTTTATTGGATGATGTGAAAATATAATAAATGCTTTTGCCATATAATTTATTTACAGCTGTTTTTGGGTTTATTGATGAATTACAAAATGATATACACCTCTTTGCTCTTATCACAGTAATAAAATGAAATTAATTAATTACCAATTTAGGATCAATGGACATTGGGGAAGAGAGAGGAAAATGTAAATGGGGAGAAATTTTGTAAAAAAAAAAAAGGAAAGAATATGTGTAAACAGTAAGTAAGAAGTTCAAAATAGTAAATTTTAACTAGGATTCAGATAATTATAATCATGAGGGCAATTGATTTAACCACTTTTTCCTATTAGTCAACACGATTTCAACAAAAATCTCATAATTAAGTTTAATGCAAAATCAAATCATTGTAGTTAATTAGTTACAAACTATGGTCTTTAAGATGTATACCCCACCGGTGAGTGTATTATTGACAAAATTTGATATAAAAATGGTAATAATTAACTAATTAATCAATTTCTAAAAATTAAAACATCATAAAAGTCACTCTGACTATGCCTTCAATTATGGTGTAAAGTATTATATTCCATTTTTCAAAAAATCTCTGAATATTGAATCTTCTTTCCTAAAAATTTCATATATATATATATATATAAATTTTTGGATGGTTACAAATTACTATTTCCAAAATAAATCACTATTTGTGTTAATGGTTCATATTCGTATTGTATTTTAATATACCTATAATATGATAAAAATTATTCCAAATACAATACAATAAACTAATTATATATAAAATTCAAATACGAGCATAATTCATTTAGTAAGCGAGTTAATACAATACAATATATTTAATATGATTAATCTATAAATTGAATTGAATTAGTATAATACGATTTAATTAATATATATATGAATTATAAACGTGCCAATTTAAATATTTTAACTTAATACAATATAATACATTTAATACGATTAATTTATAGATTGAATCAAATTAGTATAATACAATCTAGTTAATATGTATATAAGTTATAAATGTATCAAGTTAAATGTATTAACTCGACATTACACAAATTATTAACAAGTTAAATATATATTTTTCATGTTAGTAAGTTAATCTATAACACGATATGATAATTTTTGTATTTTTATCAAATTGACACAATTGTAATACAAACACTATAAATTTTAACCCTAATATACAAAATTTGTGTTAGATTCGTATTGTGTTCATTATTGTCACATTTATTTTCCAACACTTACTTTCTGATTAGTTAATGAAAAAAAAGAAAAATTCGAAAAAAAAAATTTATTTTTTGAAAATATGAGGTGAGTGTTGAAAAGTATCATTAACATTCATTTAATCTTTAATATTAAATATTGATAGTTATTGTAAAAATTATTAGAATTATTAGATTTTTTATCTAACGAAAAAATATAGTATCCAATTTTACTGTAATCATTAAAATATAAAAATTTTCATTAATTCCAAAAAGAAAATATTTTTCAATGAATGCCTTTAATCATAAATATGTTAAAAGATCTAAATTGCCCATTTCTTCATTTCCTTTTTCTGTATTATATATGAGAAATAGTTGTTAGCAAAATAGCAATTATATTGAGAGAAACTCATTTCTTTTGCTTGTGCCATATGTATAAATAAATAACTCCAAAAAGAAAGGAAAAAGTTGAAAAAAAATTGCACTCCTATGATAATCAAAAACTATTTTCAGTCATATAATTTTTTAAAAATAAATTATTTTCATTTTTTTGTTATTTACTTTTTTAAAGGAGTTTCATATTTTTAAGTTAAATTTTATAATTACATAATATTGAATATTTGGTAAGTTTTAAAATAGGGAGAATTTATTGGGTTAAAATGAATTGAATTTAGAGGATTTTCCAGGCTTGAATATTGATATAAATTTGATAAATTTCTTAATATGAAGAATTTGTTGGATTAAATGAGAATATTTAAAACAAAAAAAATAGATAGAAATCAATTTTGATCATATACCATATTTTTTATATTTTTGAATCTGAAAACACTTTCTTTTAATTTGATTTAAAAAGTCTATCTAAAGATTTAAACACATTTTTAATTTTTTATTAAAAAAAACACACTCATCTCGAATTTTATATACCGAAATTTCACTAGTTATTTTACAAAGTAGTTTTTAGGTGGGTTTTCTCTTTTTCTTTTTCAAGAAAAATAAGCTAATTGTCTAATTAATTTATTTATCAAATAGTGACTTACACAAGTAGACAACTGCTTTAGCTCAAACTTTAGGCCATTGATGACTTTATCCTCTTTCTATTAATCATTGTGATGAGGTAACACAAAAGATGTCTTATGTTCATGTCTTTGTCTATTATTCTCATTTATTTAAAATTAAATCAATCACTTTTTCTTTCAAGAAATGTATTTAATTAATAACAAGTTAAAAACACATAATTCTCATTAATTCTCCCTACTCCACCTTCCTTTCTAACATGTGATATGATGGTCAAGGATGGATTTTGTATTATATTAAGTAACATGGTTCTGAAGTATAATTAATGATTAACCCATTTTTAATTTACATTAGCACAAGCATTCTATGAACAAACAAATGCCGTAAATTCTTTTTATATTTATTGAATATCCATTAACTCCAAAAAGGGTGTAATCATTACCATGCCATAGCATCTATTAATAAGTTGGAGTGATGTAAGACTTACAGAAATAAAATAATTACCACAATTTTATGGTATAATGTAAACAATTAAAATTATATAATTAAAAATCCGTTATTAGATGTGAATATTAGTCTTCTAATCAAGACCGTGAGAGCTCAAATTTGAAATCTTAATCAAGCTCCTTATTAAAAAAAAAGCAAATACATCATAAGATTTCTTTGCTTGTTCTATTAAAATTTAGTCAAAATCAATTTATTTTATTTGAATCACAATTTTTTGTAGTCATCTACTAAAGTTGAGTGATCGAATATGATAAAATCAGTGATCATATTCAATAAGAATAAAGTGGCATTTACCATTATTTTTATTTGGTTGGACTATGTGTGGTTAGGTGTTTTTAGGTCCCATCCGTAGGATTAAAGAGGCAGAATTTAGACAAAGGCCAATCCCAAGTTGTGTGTTGTGGCAATCTATGTTTTTCTGGTGTTTTATTTTTTTGGGAACTGTCCAAAACAAGCAGGGCACACATTATATGTTTGCATATATTTGTTGAAAAACATAAGAGAAAGAAAAAAAAAACTATTCAATTATTAATCAAAATTCAGTCACAAAGAGCTTATCAAATGTTGACAAAAAAGAAGGAAAAAGAAAAAAGTTAAATCATTAATGTGTATTTGATCCCACCACTATTAATCAAGATATGATGGTAAGACTATAGAAATTATAATGAAAATATCTATAATTTTTCTTTTTTTTTTTAACTAGGAAAATATATGCTAGTTTTTTGTGGATAGAAAAAGAAGAAATCTGCCTAAGACTACATGCAACTACTTTACAGGTGCTTATGGTGGGGAGAGCAGAATCATCATACTTTTCTTTCTTTTTTTTTTTCAAAAAAAAAAAGCTTAATGGGCTTTTTTATTTAAATTTTGGATTGTAGTTGTCTCCACCGTGAATTTAGACAACAATGGATGAACGCGTTTTAAAGCCGAATGCGTTGGACTGATTAGAAATCAAATACGTTCATGCTGAAATCTAGAATCGGACATAATTAAAAATGAGAAACAGAAATACCAACATATAAAGCAAATTATTCGAGTAAACCTATAAAATTTAACTAAATCGTAAAAATATAATTTTTGCTCCGGTATCCAAATTGTAAAATTGATATCACCTTTATATAGAGTAAATTAAAACGTGAATATTGGTGTATGCAATTTGGAATCTGAAATTGATTAAAAAAAATAAAATTTGAAAGAAAGATTAGAAAATGATTAACTTAAATTAATTAAAATTTAACCATGATTAACTAACATAAATCATGGCATGCACGCTAACATATGTCTACCATGCGCACAAATTACATTTTAATTTAACTATTAAAGTGAAAATTGGTGGCACACATTAGTTAAGTGAGGAAAAAAAATTCTTAAGGCAAAACTTTCACCTTCCTTTCATTTTCTTACAAACCGGCCCAGCTTTCCCATTTTCTCTTCATTTTCTTGGCATTTTCCCGTTAATCAAATACTAAATTGAGGTTAGAATAGGTTAAGTTGGGTAGGATTCATGAAGAGTTGAGGGAAAACTTAACATCAAACCTATTTTCTACTTGTGCCCAACAACACCACATGGAGAAAGGAGGAATTTGCTTCGGTCTTGGTAGGAATTGAAGAAAAGAATTTTTGCATGCAAAAGCTAGAACAAAGGAAGAGGAGTGGAGCAAAGAGGACACAAATAGGCTGCGGGTTGTCATGATAAATTGAAGAAAAAGGGTAAGCCATTTTGGTTCTTGAAATTATAGTGAGGCCGTGAGCTAAAGATTCCCATTTCTTAATTTTCTTTTTATTCTTCTTATGGTTTGAGGTGTGAATTGATATCTAATTCCTTTTCCTTTTCCTTTTTCCTCTACTCTTATTGATTGAAGCAAGATGGTATGAGTACGTAACCTTTGGCCGAGACATAGCGAAAGTGAAATGGTGAGTTGCTTGGAATTGAACCCAAAGACAAAGGCTTAATTAAGTTAAACATTTAATTGAGGGATTAATTGAGTTAAAGTAATAGATTAATTAAATAAAAAGACAAAAAATAAGGTGAAATTAGATGGTGAAGAAACCTTGACCGAGACCATGCAAGGAATGATAAGATCTAGGATCAATCCATATTGATTGATTGCCTAATAAATATCACTATTTTTTATTTTCTTTAAAATCATTCCCGCAAGAGATCTTGATTCATTTTTTTATCATTCGATAAAAAGATTCATTCTCTTCATAAAAAATAGTCCAGTTAATTAATAAATAAATTTGTATTAGGCGCGTGAACGTTGAAGGAGTCTGATCAAAACTAGGACAAGGATTGAGCCAATGACAGTTAAGCTCATATAGATTTGTGCATATTTTATAACAATAGCTATAACTTATACTAAATTAAATAATAAACATATGTTTGTTGCTTACTATGTCTAATTCTAATGTGCAATTGCATGATTGAAGTGAACAAAGATATGTATGCGTGTCAATATTGATCTACGATATTAATAGCATTTTATATATGTATGCTATGTGATTTCTGTTAGATGCTCTAGCTACTTGCTTTATCACATGAAAATAACGAAAAGGAATGAAATAATAAATGATAGTAAGAACAAATTATATGAGGAAAATAAGATTTGGAAGACTAACTGAGTATAACAAACAAACTCATAGATTGAGTCTAGACTAGGATAAGGGTAGATTCGTTGGCATGCCAACTACGATAATTCAAGTTATGATAGCTCATTATAAAGGTTGGATGACTCGATTACAATATTTCACGTAGGAAGCTGTCTATATTAAAGTCAAGTAGGATGCTGTCTATGTAAAGTCAGGCATAACGCTGCTTATATATATAATGGCGTCTGATAAAATGGTTGTAAAGCATGATATAAAGGCAGTAAAATCCGGTATAAATGGTCCAAAAGTCTATCCATCATGACCGAAGAGCTCGTCTATCATGGCTGAAGAACCCGAATACCCTTTTAGAATCTAGTCTAGGTATTATAGTTATGAGCAAAAGAACATGAAAATGGAAGTATGACATGATAGCAAGGTAAATTGATGGTGTGCTGATTTTCTTATTTTGCGAATCTGTATGATATATTTGGGGCACATGTATATTTTTTTAATGCTTTGGCTTAATCACGTATTAAGGACGGAAAAAGGTAGGCAACACGACAACCCTTATGTATATATATAATTTAATGCATCACTATTATTATTGAAACATAGTATTGTTATCCTTAATAATAGTATTGTCATAAAGCATGCACTGAGAGTTTATATTATCTTGCGTGGCTAAGAAGATAATTATTCAATTAGCAGTAGAATTGTAGATAGGTTCGTAAATGAACCAAGCCAAACTAAATATTTATGAATTTAAATTCAGTTCATTTAAATTTATCATAGGTTCGAGTTCGATTATAACTTTTATATAGGAGCTCGAGTTTGGTTTATTTCAAAATTATTAAAGTCGCGAGCGGCTCTAACTCATTTATTATATCTAATGAGCTTAATTTGAATTCAACTTGTTAACTAATAATAATAAAAATTTAAATTCGATTAATTAATTAATAATGATAAAAACTTGATTTTGTTAATAATTTAACTCAACTGTATTTTTTACTTTAATTTGATATAATTCTAGAGATCAAGTTACTCTATCCAAACTAAAAATTGGTCGAGTTGTACTAAATTGAACCCAACTGAAAGAAACTAATGTTTAAATATTTATTTTATTCTATTTTATATAATATAAATGAAATATTATATATTCTTTGAATCGTAATTAATTATTTGACTTAAACTTTTTATACACTTACATTCATATTTTATACATTTAAAAGCTTTATATTAAAATTTTATTAACAATAATAATGATGATCACCTTTATAAAAAGCAATTAATCTAACATTATTTACTAACATATTCTCCTACTAATATAGACTTTGCCAAGAGTTATATTGAAATGTTGGATCAATTCCGATCATTGTTTTGAATATTTACTTATATATATTTTTATTTAATTTTTTAATTGAATTTATGATTTAAAATTAAATAGTAAGATCACTATATATACACTTTTAAACACTTGGACCAAATTGAATTCTAGACCATATTGGATCAAAAAATTTAATTAAGACAATCTAATTGTGGAGATTTATACTTTCTAATCTATTTTTTAAAATTCTCAAAATATAATATTACTTGGATGATTTTTAAATTTCCAAAATGGACTGTATTGTGCACAACCCCATACTCAATAACCAATGAATACAATCAATTGTTTAAAAATAAATTATATTACCAATATTATACAGGTTAAAATTTAAAAGAATAAATTTTGATGCATATAAAATTAATAATATGTCAAATATTATTTTTAGCTCAACTTCATTAATATTTATAATAAATAGCTTCAACCAATGCTAATGAGAGGATTAATGAAGGTAGTGGAATCTTAATTCCATGGTTTGTACAAATAGAGTCCCCTTCCGTTCCATGGTTGAATTGGTCTTGCATTCACTTGAAACCCCTAAAAAAAATCATTGAAAGTTAATTAAAATGAAAAATTACTATTCACCTTTTAAACTTTTACATATTACACTAGTACCCTTAAAATTATACTATTTATCTTCTTTATTTTATCATATTATACTAATAGGTCATTCCGTTAAATTTTTTGTTAGAAAAAAAAACGTTAAATTATTGTGAAATGACAAAATAGTTATTTCATAGTAATTTTTCCTAATACTATTTACCTATTGAGATTTGACATATTACATTAATAACCACTGAAGTTTTAAAATTATAATATTATTTGCCCATTTTATTTTATTTATGTCAGATTATATAGTTTTTCGGCCAAATTTTCTCATTTCTTCTATCTTCTAAAAATTAGAATAAACTTATAAATTAATTAGATATTATTATAGTGATAATTAATAATTTCTAGTAAAATATTATTTAATATAAATAGAATGAAATCAAACTTACAATTTTAATTTTTTTATGAAATAATTAAATGAATACCTCATATATGCTTTTGGAATAAATTTCAAGAATTGAATTATGACATTTTATAGTTCACATTCATTTTTTTTACTTTGATTTTAACCTAAATCATGAAAAGAGAGAAAATAGAAAAAGATGAAAAAAAAAGACACTTTACTTTTTTATACTTTAATAGTATTAAAAAAATAACTAGGTTAAAGAGTAGTTCTAATATTTGTTAATTATCTAATTGATAAAATTATTAAAAATTGACGGAATAACTATGTAGTCTAAAAAAATAAGGAGAGGGAAAATAATATAATTTTAAAATATCAGAGAGTACTAGTGTAATATGTCAAATCTTATGGGGTAAATAGTAATTTTTCCTAATTAAAACTATGATCTAAAATACATATATACAATAAGAGGAATGGTAAAGATACTTTATATTTTTGGAGAATCTCCAATACTCCCCTCCTAATTGATTAGTGATGAGTAAAAAATCTAAAAATAAAGAGAAAAAAAAAAGAAAAAATTATTTGTAAAAAATTCTCTTTTTTCACCAATCAATCAGAAAAGTAAATATTAGAGAGAATCAAAAAAATAAAAGTGTCTTTAGCATTCCTCATACAACAATATGGAACACATCCAGAAATATACTAACAGCATCAACGGCATCTGTTAAAGCTTGAACTTGCTCCAATGAAACTGTCCTAACCTGCAGTACATCAACACTACTTATTATATAGATATGCAACATATAGATGTATAATTAGTAAATACGATTAATACTTAAATAATAGTATGTGAATAATTAGAGGATTAATTAGACGATTAATGTTTGGTAAATATTAATTATAGTGATTACCTCTTCAAGGACTGTCCAAATAACACCCTCAGTGCAGGGAGGTACTGATAGAGAACCATTATATCTATAATAGTTTCTGCTCATAAATCCCAATTCTCCTAGGTTAAGCATCCCCAAGTTCTTCTCCTCTTTTCTAACTGATTTTATATAAGGTAACAACTGGGAAACAACAACAACAACACCAATAATAATAATAATAATAATAATAATAATAATAATAATAATAATAAGGCCATTGAGAAACACAGACTATCCATTTTTAATTAAAGCACTTAAATGATTAGATTAAATAAATATAATGCCCTTCAAATGCTTTCTTCAATTATATCAAACATCAATTACAACTTCTATGCAATGCTAACGAGGAAAAAAAAAAGGAACACAGTCATGAATTTTCAAGTTATATATACATTCAACTATGAATATTGAGTGTTTTCAACTGACAATCCTTTGATTTAAAAAAAAAAACAGAAATGGCAATCATTTTCAGTATATAAGTCAGTAATTCGTGACATGTGTAAAAATTGCTGCCAATTCATCATCCACATTTGCGACACAATGAATTCAACTAAATTTGCAATTCTTGACTCAATCTGAACCGTCCAAAATATGACGAAATCCAAATGAATCTATCCAATTCGAATTCAAAATTCAATTAAATTTATTTTTTGAAAGTAAGATTGACTCGATGACCCCTCCAAATAACTCAATTTGATAATTGAAATTGACTTAAAAATAACCCATCTAAATCTATCCAATCCATATTCAACTTATTAAAGCATTTTAACCAATAATTCTTGCCATGTTTTTCTTCTCTTCTCTTTTTTTTTTTTTAAAAAATGTTATCAACATAAAGGACATGTTTCAAAATCTGATGATAATTAAAAAAGCATGATAATACTTAGAGATTCTAAATAGCAAAGATAACTGTGATTATCATCATCATCATTATTGTTATCATTATTATTATTATTATTATTATTATTAGTGACAGTCTGTGGAATTAAATTCTACAATTAATTTAGTGTGATTATTATAATGCAAAAATTAAACTTCATATAAAAAGGGGAAAATGAAATATATATAGGTTATAATAAGAGACTTACTTTTGAAAGGAAAGGATCAGGTTGGCCATATTGGTAACGAATTCCGATAACAGCCATTTGTTCTTGAGAAATTGCATGAACTATGTGAAGCTCCAAGTCGTACCTTTAAAGAGAGAAAAATAATATTTTTAAGAGAGGGAGAAAATAGATTTTTGACAATTGTAAAAAGTGATAATTATTTTGTATTGAATTAATGGTTCTCATGGGCGATCATTAGAAGAAAAATCACAATTTTACAACGGAAAATTGCCAATGGATAAAACTTTGTCACTATAGAGAGACGCAATAACAAGACCTTCGCCCAATTTCGAGTTGGCAGATACTTTAGCGACATCTTAGCAATGAAAGCCAACAATAAGACTTTATGAGCAAAATTCTGTTTCTTTACCTAATACAAACTTTAACTGAGTGGAATTATATATTTTCCATAGGAAGATTACGATGGATTTGGAGTAGCCTTCGCTAGCTATGGCGACCGCTTTTAACTTTCCATTGCTAAGTTTGCGGCTGATACTTTGGACCATTGCAACCATAGTTTTATATTTTTTAAATAAGAAAAAATTACTATTTACCTCTGAGTTTTGACCTATTGTACTAATATTGTGAGGTTCATAAAGTATATAATTAGCTATTATGTTTTATCATATTCTATTAATATATCATTCTGTTAGATTTTTTATTAGAAAACGTTAAATTGTGACGAAATAACAAAACAATTCTTACTAATATATCTAAAAAATCTAAAAAGTACTATTTACCATATAAACTTTAACCTATTGTATTAGTACCCTTTTGAGATTTAATACTTTGATGTATTTCTAATAGAAAATCTAATGAAAAAATATATTAGTAGAATATGATAAAACAGAAAAGACTGATCATATAATTTTTGAACTTCCTATAGATATTAGTACAATTGGTCAAAACTCAATAAGTAAATAGTAATTTTCTCTTTAAATAATTACTAAAAATTTTGTTATAATAATATCTCTAAATATTTTTAATATTGAAAGCATTTACATAGTTATAGAGTTATTAAAATTATATACTACACTCTTATATCTCATGTGTTTCTCTTTAATATATTAATATTCTTAAGCGCTTTATACTTTGCACTTAATTATAATTTGAAACTGTATATATATATATATATATATATATATATATATATCGGACAATTATTACTTAGATTAATTAGGTCAATCAAATAATAATTTATCAATTATATAAAGTAATTATTTAAATATATACATATACACACAAAATACTAGCTTAGATCAGATTCATTAATTATTTACGTGGACCAATTTAATACATTAATAATTATTTATTCACCCGTTCTAGGCATGAAGAATTTTAAATATACCTTGTGCCATTGAATGCATGCTCAGAGGGAGTATGCCAATGGATATGTTGCAGAGAATAGGTAGTCCCATTGATGCTAAAACTTCCAGCATCGCCTTTCCATGCCACCTAATCCATGCAAATTAAGAATCATTTTATTTATATGGCATTCTATGGATTATAGATTCGGTTCCAGACCGGTCAGATCTAGGTAAGAATTATATATAATTAGTAAGGAATGAATGTTGAAAAGAAGGATTATTACCATAATGTCTCTTCCCCTGCTAACAATGGTGGCATTGGCAAGTTTGTAATCGGTCTGTAGTTCCCCTAACCCATGGTAAACTTTGACATTCATATCCGCAACATCAATAGGAGATTGTATCTTGCCAACTCCACATGCTATCCATTTTGGGTCAAGTTGGCCCCATTTTGATGGCCCTTTACCTGTTGCTTCAATATATCTAAATGGAATATCATCACCCGCAGCTGAAAAAAAATTACATTTTAACAATTTTTTATCTGATCCCAAAATGGATGAAACGCAAAAAAAATTTAAACTCGAGATGATTATTCAAAAAAAAAAAAAAACTTCAAAAACTGAATCAATAACCATAATAATTCGACTCTAAATTGATACAAAAAAGGATATCTAAATCTGAAATGATCCAACCCTATTATTCAATTTTCAGGTCTACACTTAATTAACAAACAGCAAATAAACATAAATTTAGAAAGAATTATGTGGGAAGATTATTATGTACGATACCAACTTCAACTTGAAAACCAATAGTGTAGATGACAATGAGAGAAACAACAGCAAAAAAGACTTTGTAGATTTTGTTGTAGTCGGCCATAGTTTAATGTTGTTGAAAAGCTATGTGTTTGCCCATTTGCATGATGCAGAAACAAAAATATATATATATATATATATATATATATATATATATATATATATATATATATATATATATATTCTTTGTGTATGTAAAGAATCTGCAGTCACATCTTTCGACGAACAGACAAGTATAGACTTGCAAGGATTATAATGTGAGAGAGGCGGAAACCTTCTATTTATTGTGAAAGGAACATTAAACCCACACAATTGGATTTTGCTCACTGTTTTGTTTGTAAGTTCATAACTTTTGTGAATGTATTTTTCTTTAGAGCTTATTATAATATATTATAATATAATATATGCAAGTTTGGCTTTAAAATTTTTATGGGATTCTTTAGAAAAACAAGAATCGGTCAACATAAAACAAAGCATTCGATATCGACAGCCACGTCATCAAGTGGGCCACATTTGTATTAATTTTAGTAATATCTGTCTCTTGTATGAAGCTCCTATCCATGGAGATGATGGAAATGACCGTCAAAAGTTTTGCCTGCTTTCTATTCCACTCACAAATGGTTTCATAGTTTTGAACAATGCAGCCAATTTTTTCATAATTGTTGTTTAATTACTTTCGAGGACTATGTCAAATTCCGGATATTGTGAGGATTTCTTGTAAGTGGAGTTTGGACTATGTCAACAAGATTAGAAAATCATAACAAATTAGAGGGGAAACCAAAAAAAAGCCAACACAGTGATATGCCAAATGTATTCCAATTTTACAAGAGATTAGATTAGTGCTGTCTAACTTGAGTCCTAAATGATTATCAATTTAGACATGGATAAGTAATACCTACGACAGAAAGATAATGAATTTTAATTTAAATTACCCATAAGATAGTATCGAGTTTGAATATTTAGTTGGATTTTTTTACCAAAAAAACCCATGAAATATATGTGACGCAATAAATCATTGTGTCCCCGAACATTATGTCACCTTAAGCAAATTGATTCACAGTAAATTATATTTTGACATATATATATATATATATATATATATAATCCACAATATAAAACACCCAATGACATAGCCACATCTAAGGGAAAGTTGAAGAGTTATTTCCTTTTTTTTTTTTCTTTTCAATCCATGCTATAAGTTCAGTAAGGAACATTATTTATTTTTCTCACATTTGTTTACACTCAAAAAAGAAAAAAAAAAGGAATTTGAACTTACATTATTTTTCTCTTGTTGATGCTATATATATATATAGTAAGAAGAGACATTATTCGCCTATGGTTGATATAATAAAACTGGTCTTCCATTTAATTGTTGAATTGGCCTTGCGTTGAGATCAATACCCTTTAAAATGACCAAATTAATTAGCAAAAGTTAATATCAAGAAAAATGAAGGAAAAAAATTGTAATAATATATTTTCATTTTATTCAAATGCCATAAGATTAAGTATCTAAAAAATTCAAATGGGTGTTTGATAAATCACTTTTCAATTCAATTTTTTTGAAAATTAATAACTGGCAGTTAACTATCGTTGCTCACTAAAACTAAATCAAACAGGCACTAAATATAAACTGCTAAATTTATATTACTATATAATATATAATATATATTAGTCCCATGTTTGAAACACTTACTTCATCACTAGTACTCCTCAGTGCTTCCCTCAATGCATCCACTTGCTCCATTGAAGCTTGTCTCACCTATAATAACTTAATTAAATAATATTTGGACTAAAGTAATTAGTTAACTACTAATTAATGTATATGTGTAATATTAAAGTGAAGAATTATAGAATTTATGAGTTTTTTTCATTTATACTTAATTACTCTCTTTAACTGTAAAATAAAAATAAAAAAAAATTTAGTTAGCATTTTCTTTTTGTCTTTTCTTCTTTTATTATTATTTTCAAGATTTTTATCTTTTTTTTACCTTTTTTATTTTCTAATTTTGAAGGCTTGATTTTTTTGGAAATAAAAAAAAAAAAGAAAAAAGAAAAAGCAAATGGGGAGAGGAGTATATTATAGTGAACAAACCTCTTGAAAAACTGTCCAAACAACACCCTCAGTGCATGGTGGAGTGGTAAGAGATCCAATATACCTATAATAGTTTCCACTCAAACTTCCAATTGCATTTGGGTTAAGATTTCCCACTTTTCTCTCTTCTTTTGTGACGAATTCTATAAAAGACGACAGCTGCAAAAGAATATACACAAATATAGATAAAAAAAAAAGAATAATCAATTAATTTATAATATTCCACACTTCCATAGAGAGCATTAAAATCAATTAATTTATGTGATATTTTTTTATCTATCTTTTATTAAGAAAGTAATATTCTTTTTTTTTAATCCTTATTTCTTGTTATTTTTCACTATATTTATATTTTCTTATTATTAATGGAGGGTAATTTTGATATTGATTTAAAAAAAATATCTAATTTCCTTCCATATCAAAATCATATGGAAGGTAAATATAATTAATTAATAAGAAAAAATTAGATATAAATACCGATAAAATAAAGGGATCAGGGAGACCAATTTGATAAAGAATTCCAACCACAGCTATTTTTCCATCAGAGCTTTGATGAAAGATGTGAAGTTCCAAATCGTACCTATAGAAAAAAAAAAAGATAATATTTGAAAAAGAAAAAAAATTATATATATAAGCTTTATTTTATTGGTACTAGTTTAGTAATTAAAATAGTGAGTTTTCAAGTTCGAATTTTTAGTCTGACATATATATATATATACTTTAGTAAAATATAAGAAAATTAAAAGGAGAATTTTTAATAACTAACCTTATACCATTGATTGCATGCTCAGTTGGTATATGCCAATGGCATTGTTTCAATTGGTAATTAGTTTGATTAATGCTAATAAATCCAGCATTGTCTTTCCATGTAACCTAAATATATATGAATTTTCAATCAAATATAAAAATATAAAATCTGATTAGTTGAACAGGGATTTTGTTATAGAAAATTGTAAGATTTTGAATTCCCATTTAAATTTAATTTTTTAATTGAAAAAAAAAGAAAGAAGTGTTGTAGCATAAGTACCATAATGGCATGTCCAGTATTGATGATAGTAGCAAGAGTTTGTTGATAAGATGATTGGAAGGGTCCAAGTGAAGGCAAAATTTGCACATCTTGATCAACCAAATCTATTGGAGACTGTGATCTTCCATCACCACATGATCTCCAATTTGGGTCCAGTTGGCCCCACCTCGATGGTCCTCTACCACCTGATTCTTCATAATCAAACTCTGATGATGACCATTTCCAAATTTCTTTGTTAATAATATTACAAAAATTTTAAAAATACCCACTAATAATCAAATAATGATAATTTGATGGGGAAGAAATTTCAAGAACATTGAAAAATAAAAAAATTAATTCAATAGCAAGAAAAATTAAAGATGAGATGAGAGCAACCAATACCAGCTTTAACAATAGAAGAGAACAAAGGAGAAACCAAAATCACCAATATTGCTTTAACACTACCCATTTTCTTTGATTATAGTGATTAATGTTCAATGGGTCCTTGAGATATGTTATGTTATAATTTTGTTTCATTACCTTAACTGTTTATATAGCAATCAGCAAACATCTAACAGTTAAATCTCTCTGTATATATTATATTAATTTACCAATTTAATTATATTGATTTTAATTTATTTTTCTATTAAATACTCCTAACATGTTTTTTTTAATAATATCATGAAATTTATTCCTAATAAAGAAATCAATACAGATCTACTCCTGACATATAATAACTATTGTTTTACTGTCTAATGATATACACACTATCTAATTTTATTGAAATCTCAATATGACTTAATTCGGATTAAATCATCAATTAATTCACAGTTTAATCAATCCAATCTCATTTTATTAATTTTGATTTAATTGACACACCCTACTAAATATTTTGAATTTTTTATTTAAAGTAAATTAGTGAAAAAAAATTATTTACCAAATATGATTTCTCTTTTTTTTTTTTTCCAAATATGCAAATGTAAATTGCTAAATAGATATTTATAAGAATTTAAGTGATAAGATTGTACATATATGTAACTTCTAATTATACAAAATTCAATTAAATATATATACTATAAAGCAAAAGGAATTACTATATCTATATGTCCATATATATCTTTGCAAGATTTATCATTATTAAAATTCTACCACTTGTGCATGCCTTACTTCACAAATTAATATGATAATACTACTATTTAACATTATTATTTAGGATTTGTTTCTTTAAATAGTTAATAGAAAAAGGAATTTTGTCCTTAAACTTAAATATTTAAATTTATTAGCAAGAAAAAAATGAATTTTTTAGTTCCTAAACTTTATAAATTTGTGCGACTGAAATTTATTCTACCGACTTGCTTAATTTTAATAATGCATTTGCATAATATTATTTTCATAATATTATTAGCATTTTATTTGATGAAATATTATCATAAATTATGTTCCTAGAACTTTTTTTGTTTAGATTTTTTAAGAAACTGAAAAAAAAATTATTGACTTTTAATTGAGTGTAGTGTCTGGAATTTCTAATTTTCAAAGATTTTGAAATTAAAATAGTAAAATGTCACTGTATAATATTACTATATATTCCTAAAACTCTTGGGGTGCTACCGTTACAGTAACATTTAATTTTGTTTTTTTTTTCTTAAATAACTTTTATCTTTAGTTTAAAATAGTTTTTATCTTTAAAATCTAATATACATATTAGGTTTAAACACATAAATTATTGAGGCAAAAAAAATTATATATAATTTTCACAGCAATTTTAGATATTTATATCATCTATCACTACAAGTAATTACCCTTGTTTTCTACAATTTTCTACTCTCAGCACTTTTTTATCTCTATCACTATCACAAGTAATTACACTTTTTTATCTCTCTTTTCAATCTACTTCTTTAACTTTTAGGAAAATTTAAAATTTATTTTACTGCAAAAATAATTTGCAGTGAGTCATAATTCTACTTTTGTTTTATTGTTGACTTTATTTAGCTTTTTTATTTTAATTTTCTTTATTGATTGAAATTAGAAAAAATTACAAGTCTTAAAGTTTTGTATCACTGCGGGTCTATTTGGGATTGAGTTTGAAAAAAATATTTTTGTTTATTTTTTAAGTTTCGAAAACTTCTTTTGAAGAGAAATATAAAAATATATGTTTTTTTTTCTGAAGCAGGTTTGAGAAAAATAATTTATAAAATATTAAAAAATCAGTCAATTAAATAAAAAAAAATTTAAATCTATTTTTTTGACACTCAACAACAATCTCAAATACTCTTTACATATAATATTGATGGATTATAAGTCACCTCTATTTAATTTTATAACAATAAAAAGGAATTATGATATCTGTTAGAGAAACACATGAATTATGATATAGAAAATAACAATTTCTTTTTGAATTATTTGATAAATTACAATTTTTTTTAATTTTTTTTTAAGATTTTGACTTTGTAGGAACTTTGAATCTTAGGTTCCATTTATTTTCATATGATATTTGGTTTACTTACAGAAAATAAGTCAAAAAATTTTTTTTCCAAATCAACGAAAACTATTTCAAAAATAAAAAAAATTTCTCATTCTCAAAACCATTTTCTAAAACTTATCAAATATAAAAGAAATAAAATATCACTTTATTTTTTTTTGTTTTTCTAATGTTGCAACTAAACATAGAAAAATATTATATTTTTTTGAAAAATTATAATCTACCTTTCTTGAACTGATTATCAATATAAAATTTAGAATTATTTTTATTTTATTTAATTTTAAAATTATTTAATTATATTTAACTTTTTTTTTTTAAATATGAGGGAAAAAAGTATTGATCTCTCACAAAGAGTAAAACAAATTTGCTGTTTGTTTTGCAACTAGAACTAGCAAAAGTATTATTCTTTTCAACTAGAATTGAAGTCATAGTAATATTATATTATTATATAATTCTATCTTGTCAATTAAAAATATACCTTAAAAAGAAAAATTAGAAAAAAAAAACACATATTATGATTTTTCCAATTAGAACGATCACGCCGTCAGCGTCCAGTTAATAAGTTAATATTAACAGTAAATTGGATTGAAAGGTTGAATTGAAAAAAATGAAACATCAGTGTCTAAAAGAAAAGGAGTCAAGGGTCTAATTTAAAAAAAATAATGAAACTTCAGAATTTTTTTTAGAACTTTTCCCTAAATAAAAGTTTAGGAATGAAACTAAGAAATATCACAAAATGCAGGGAACAAATAATGCTTTTTGCCCCCCCCTATAAATTACTATGCTTGGACTGAAGAAGAAATGCAAATGGTAGGTTGATATAATTATATAAATATAAAGAACAATGAGAAATGCCCATAAAAACTTAAAGAAATTGTCAATAAATAGATGGTGAAAAAACAAATTACAACAAAATGGGTGCTGTAGCTTCCATACTGTTATTTAATTTGGGTTTGAAGATGAACTAAAGAAGAAAATCATTACAAGATTTTCTATTTGTATTTACCACACAGCTCCAGCAGATTAATGTTAGATTATTCTTTAAAAAAATGATTATTTTCATCAGAATGATACGCTATTGAGCAACAATAAAACACAGAAACAAAACATACACCTACTTTGAAGACTCTTCAGAATTCAACTTCAAAATTCTCTCTGCAAGCAACAAATCATCTGGGGTCGTCACCTGCAAATCATAGAATTAATTAAGCACGTCCGGTTTGTAATCGAAATAGAACACGATTACTTACTCTTCTTAATTAATTTGATTTAAAATTTATGTGCAGAAATGGGAAAAGGTTTCATATATTGAAGAACTTACATACAAGATCTAAATTGGTTACAATACCTTAATGTTGGTGTAAGATCCTTCTGTAATGTATACAGGATGCTTAAGGTGCTCAACGATAGACACATCATCGGTGACTTCAAGACCTTGACTGTAAGGACAATTTACTATTTTAGATTGTGTTTAGCACAATAGGATTTTGTTGATGAAAATAGATTTAACTCCATGATCACATATGGTTATCAAATGAATGTCAGAAGGTATGCACAAACATTATAATGGCTATGAGATAAATTAAGCAGCAACTTCCAGTAAATAGAACACATATTCACCACTAATTACCGTACAAATATTTCTATTTATTGAAAAGGCCATTAAAGATCAAGCAGACTACTTCTCTCTTGCCATTTACCTCAGAAGCTATGGTCATTTATTCATCGGAGAAGTAAAATGATGTGTAGATGGCGTTTTCGTGCAAGTTCAGGAGTGTACTTAATATACTAGGCCCTTCAGAAAACATTTCACTAATAAATCCAGGTCTTAATGTAAAAAAACTTTTCTCATTTTCTTATAGTGAGATCAAACTGTTCCAGAATATTGATTATTGGACAGATCTCTATTAGCAAATGCTGAAAGCTTCGGATACCTGTTCACAAGTTCAAAGCCTTTCTTAAGCAAATCTGGCTTAATCACCTGTACCAAAATAACCTACATAAATATCTGTTCAAGATATTATGATTCCTCTTAATAATGTATATTCTTTCTACACCAAACCTGTGGGGTTTGCATCTCCCAAAGTGTTTTGCGATCAAGAGTTCTCACTACAAAAGATTCACTGTTTGCCTGCATCAAGATAGGCAATATATCAAAAATCAATAATTGAAAGAGTTCTCAGAGTATTTCTGAAGAATATAATGATCTCAAACAAAGATCAAAGAATTGAAACATAGTGACAAAAGGATTTTGGAATACAATATATTCAAAATGAAGAAATGAAAGGCCTAGATAAAATAAACGAAACAGGTTCTGTTTCAGCTATTGTACAAGAAACTATATGAACAGCATGCACCAAAGCTAATATCAATACTACCATTTTCCAATTAAGATGATTAAACAATTAAAAAGAAACAATTACATGAAGTAACTCTACACATTGTCATCAAGTGAAGGATAAGGTTATCCCTACTTATCCAAAGCAAATTGATGCCCAAACAGTTTTCTCAGTCTATTAAATGACACAAACAGAATAAGATATATTCAATAACGAAGGATTTTTGCCTCTAATGATTAATACATACCTCCTTAATAGTAGCTTTAGCAGGAACACCCAGCACAGCTGCCCCATTTATCCAAGCATCTTTCAGGACCTAATCACAAGTAATGGCACTTTAACATGGAAAATCCAATGCAGAATGAAGTAAAAGGCAGTCAACAAGGAAAAGGCGAGAGGGAAAGCTTAGGAGGTTGAGTGGTTTTAAAGCCCATGAAGTAAACTTCATGTAATATTTAATCCCACCAACAAATACCATCCACCCTAAGAAAAACAACCTCCTTGTTTATCTTTCAGGGACAATCAAGTATGCTTTTTTCTTTTTTTCTGGACAGAAGGGGTGGGCAGGTGTGGGATTTATTTAGAAAATGATCATCAATATCTGTAAACTCCACTCAATAAACAGTTACATCCAATGCAGCAGATATGAATGAACAAGAAAAAATTTCTAAGTCTGACCTTCTTTACATCTGCAGATGACACCAGAGGTCTTGCCGAGTCATGGACACAAACAAGCTCAGAGTTTAAATCAATTGCCTGCAGAGGAAAATGCATATAGTGACCAGAGAAAATAAATTTCCTCTACTAACATTGACTATTTAGGAAATACATTCTTCCAATTTTTTTAATCGACAATCGCAATGGTCCATAGATATTGTTAAGAACAGATTGACCATCACAGAGACCGTATTATAACTCTGAAAGACAGGACTGCAAAAATGAACATGCACCCCACAAATTAGACTGGGTAGCAACACGCAGATAAGATTAACCAATGATGTTGCTAAGTACATACTTGTCCCTGAAAATACTTAGGATTCATATCTTATGTAGTATATGTCTGCCAAGTGCCAACAAAAAGCACAGCTAGAATCATAAAGTTCATGAGAAAATAAAATATGAGATTTGTCCAGTTTTTTTCTTTATTTTGCTTCTCTGAATTATTGTAGCTAACTATACTTATTGGTTGATTACGCCACATAACATATATAGACACTATTTTATTTGCGGATGTGCCTTTTTTATTTATTTATTTTTGTAATGTAATTTGTCATTGAAGTGCAATGCAAGAAATTTCAAGGACTTCTATCATCAGAATTATTATGGGATGGAATCTTAAATCTGGCTTATTTTTAGCCTTCAATTAAATGGCTTGCCAAGTGGGACTTGTCTAGCTGAGACACAGAAATTTGAGGACCTTCTGATTTAGCATAGGTTTTTTTTTTTTTTTTTTTTTCTCTGAAAGCACTTATCCTTTTCTCTTGTAATAACTTTTCGATTCTCTCCCTTAATATATTTACATTACAAAGAAGGAAGGATGAAACATCAAAAGAAAATATGAGAACTGCAAAATGATGTCAATGCAAAAGGTGTACCTAAGGTGGCAAGGTCTCAAACTCCTAGGAAACTACTTTGCTTGGGTATAATAGGGTGCTAGTTCAAAAGAATAGTCACTTTCCACAAATACAAGTGCTTAAGACTTAAATAGCTAGCATCATTATCACATCAAGATTTTCATAAAAATGCCCCACATCACAATAATTGCCCCATGATCAATGAAAAGGAACAAGTAATATACAATACTGAAAGCAAAAGAACTCAGCATAATTATGTAACAATCAGCATAAGTTTCTGGCCTGAAACATAGCAAGACACATTTACTTTTTAATTTTTCCTTATTGTTGTCATTTTCTAATCAACTTTGTAAAAGTCAGATGCATTAATCCAGACACATTTAACCTAAACTGTCATGCTTTCCTACATGTGCCCCCTAGACAATGTCTCAGAGTTAATTTTAATAAATTGGAAGAAAGTAACTAAATAAATGCTAGAGGAGCATCTCTGAGCATAAGACCAGAAAAGACAAATTCAAGCATAACATGAGAAAGCAGATGGAGCCATAATTAGATAGGATTTCTCATGCACCTGAAGCCCACTGTACACTGAATCTTGTCTCTCCTTCCCAGGTACTGCAAATTTGAGGTCCACATTGATTTTTTCTTTGGCATCTAATAATATAAAAAAAATAGCTTAAAAGTATCCTCTGCTGAAAAGGTTCAATAAAATCGAAACAGAAACCATGACATGAAACAGATAAAGGCACACCCTAACATGCTAGCACACACATGCATGCGTATTTGCATGTAGAGAGAGAGAGAGAGAGACAGCAATCTAGAACCTTCAAAAATGTCCTGGTAGGATGGATCGCATACGACAACAATCTCTTTGACTTCAATCATTTGTGAGAATGTGTACAAACTGCCAAAGCATAATGGGATCGATTTCAGAACATATCATAGTGTTTCTTTAATCTGCTTTATGAAATATTTGAACCAGAAACTAAAGATATGAACCAGGTCAATTTATATCAGAAAGCACATTGCTGAAGCAAAGTAATATCTTTTTGCATATGAAGACCAAATTTAGTAATCCCAGCAGGGAAACTCCCACATCAAAAATAAATTGCTCTTAGCAACACAACATGCTACATGATCTAAATAATCCATCAATATTTAAATTTTCAATTAAACAAGCCATACTCTTGCATTCAATTATTCATGCATAGGGAGAACTGTATTTCACATAATACATCTAGTTTCCAATTAAACTTATCTTTCAAGCAGGCCATACATATCTACACATCCCTTTATTTTAAGAAATTATCAGGAATTTGTTCCTACAGTACCAAAATTTAGGTTATTAAGGTTGAATACTCTACTATTGCCAGATGATTCCAGGCTCTCAGCATTCTGAATGCTCTACTTGATATAAGTTGTTGTCATTACCTGTACAAAGCAATGGGCTGGCCTAACAATGGTAGATACTGCTTTGGCATGCTTGCCTATTCGCAAAAAGATAACAAAACCGTCATCTGGAATATGAAAATAAGCAACTAAAGATAAAAGAAAAAATGGCAATTCATCATATGAAAAGGTTAATGTCTACATGAATATTAACTCAAATACTTGGAATAAATCACGTAACAATAGATAGACAAGTACAAATACTAGTTTCAGTTGAAGAATAAAAAGCAGCGGTAATTTCCTTTGAAATTTTTAAGTCTTGAAACCAATGGATCATTAAAATGTAGTAAAAAAGCCTACTATGCATTTTAACATTATAAAAATGTAGCTTACAATGCAAAGTCATGCAAACACCTAAAATTCTGCATATACTAGTCAGATAAGTCTGAGAACTGTATTTGACATTATTTATGTTAAAATGAAAAGAAGCCATCAACACCAGGCCTCAAAGACATTCTATTTCTTTTCCTTTTAACCTTGTCTTTATTTACGGAGTTGAAAGCACATAGTCGATGAATTAAAAATTCTTATAACTTTGGATTCCTCAAAATGCGAATTCTCAATAATGTTAACCCTGTTTTTAGAACATCCTATCAGGCAGCAGCATGTGGAACATATGCTAATAATTCACTTTGGTCAAGGAAATTCTTTATGAATGGAAATATAATACAAGGGGAAATTACAGTTTTGCACATTTTTGGAACACTTGAAACCCCAACAGTAACAAGAAGAGATAAAAGCTACCTATGACACCTAGCTATGTGGACCATATGCAGATGACCAACCAAAATATATGGCTATTCAAAATGAGAGTACTGCAAACTCAAGAGAGACAAACAAGAAATAGCACAAGAATCATGATGCCTTTGTGACATAAGTTTCTATATAGGCTAATCTTTATGTAGATTTACCATTGTGGCTTAACAAACTACATAGTCAATTTGTAGCCTAATCATTTAACCATAAGTTGCAATCATACCCGATTCTGGCCACCCTAAGCAACCCTTCGGTCAATTGCAACTTAACAATGGGGCTACAAATGGCTGTTTCAGTGTTTTAGGGCATGATTGTAATCTGACATGAAGTTCATAGTTTTCTGGATGATTAATGCCTCAATGAAATTAATAAACATCAACTCAAGAATAAATGCCCGACTGTATAGACCTCCAGAAAAGCAAAGTACATTGCCAAAGAGGCTGCACCTTCTAGATTATATAGCCTGAATGAAACTCCAAAAGCAATAACTTGAATGTTTAATTCAAGTAAAGCAGTTATTACAATTGAGAAAACTTTTATGATGGAAAGTGGAAAGAAGAGTACTTGGAACCATGAAGAAAACCTAAGTGGTCGGGAAATCAAAGTCTTGGATTTTGGATCCCCTTTGTGCATGCTTTTATAGTTATGTCAATTACACAGCATTACTTAAGAACAATCAGAAACATTATGGTTTATTATACCACTTCTTAAGCTATGCCCCAAAAAACTTACACCAGATCCTGATCCATTAACCACCAAATATCCACAATTTCTCTCTAAATTCCATATGTTCAACTATTGTTCAATTATTAATCTGAATCCCGACATATAAACAAAAGTATGTTCATTTCAGCGGTGACACTTCAACCATTGTATTGTAATGTACATAGCAATTGAAATATCATTCGTTCTATCAATATGAATCTTGATATGATAAGTAGCACATAAAATGAAATAGAACTGAATAAAACTTGCTAAGAATGCCATAGATTCAAACAAGAATTAAGGGTAATATCAAAGAACATACGCCCATTCTTTTGCCCTTTCCACCCGCCAACAGGATGACCGAAACGCTCTTCTCTTTCACAGTTACAGAACTCTAGCACCAAAATGTAGATTGTAAACAACTACCTCAGGTACAAGGCAAATATACATGAAAAATTTAAATCAAACTAATATTATATGCATAAACAGCGCTCTAACTTGAATAACAATTACATTTTCAAGATTAGCTGAGCACTTGATGGTGGCAGTAGCAAATCTGGGCAGCTTTTGGATCCAAGTGATTTTATGACCTGAGACAAACAAACCCAGATTTAATAAGGAGAAACTAAAATCAAAGGACAATCAATAAAGGCAATTTATCAAATTAAAAAGGAAAAAGGAGAAGCCTTTGCTTGCCTACTGGGAATTTGGAGTGAGAGGGCAAGTAATAAGATTTGGCGGGAATTGGATGATGATTAGTACAAAGAAAAAGTGAATTAGAAGATTTAAAAGAAGAAGTAGGGACAGTGGTAAGATTCATTTGAAGCAGATGAAAACCCATCTTTCTCTTTTCACTTTCTCTCTATTCCCTCCTTTTTTCAGTATTGGACAAGCAAAGAGAGAGGGAGGAAGAAAGAAAAAAAAAATCGAATCTTTTGGAGATGGGATATATGGGTACAGACAAAACTCAAGCAGTGTGTTCGAGACACTGCTAAGTGCTAAATATAATCCAAGCCCATTTTCAATGTGATTCTGTATCGAGTCTCATATGTCTGCGTAGGAAAATTCAGCCATTTTCTAAGATGAAACAAAATCGGTCAACATTGTACATCTGTTTATCAATGATTTGGAACACCCAAAGCTAAAAGCAAAATCGCCCATCAAAAAAGACCTTTAGCAATTAATCATTGTCGATGTGTCAATTTTTGTTGCAGTTACTACCCATTTGATTCTATTGTGAATTGATCCAATTTCCTTTTGGACTTATGGTAAATGGCAGAACGTTGGTGGCCAGAATCGCTAAAATTGAGATAAAATCCTATTTTTCAATCTTGGGTTGATTACATCAGTTCTTATTGAGTATATATGTGTGCATATTTTAGCTCTTGAATTAGGCAATTTTCTCTTAGTCAGTATTTAAATTTTTATTTTTTTTTCAAAAAAATTACTTTTTTAACTTTTATTTTGTCAAAATTAAACCCTTATTGATGGAAAGAAAACGGTTTACTGGTTGAACGAAATTGAAAGGTTTAATTTAGATAAAATCGCAGTTGAAACGTTTATTTTAAACAAAATCTAACTTATTAAAATAAAAATTAAATAACTTAATATGAAGGAATAAAATATAAAAGACTTTTATAAAATACTCATTAACTATTTATATTTTAGTCCAATTTTTATATTATAGACTAATATTTATTTGTAATATGGATTTAAATTATTTTATAAGTGTTTTTTATTTTTTATATATTTAAAAAAATTAAAATTATAAATATAATTTGGTTATGCAATGACATTTTGGGCTAATAACTTAGTAATAAGTCTTAGCTATCTGGCTCAGGCCAATTCACCATATCAAAAGATCCCAAAACCGAAACGAACAAAACCCTCGACATGATCAATTTCTCCCGTTTCGTCGAAAGCCGAAGGAGACACAGAGGGAAACTGAGAGATTGGGCTGTGAAGAAAAATGGGGAAACCATTGGGAACAACAGGGAAGTTCTTCAGGGGGAGGGATGAGTGGAGGAAGCATCCGATGCTCACCAATTAGTTCCGCCATGCTACTCCTGGCCTTGGCATTGCCCTCGTCGCCTTCGGTATTTACCTTGTTGGTGAACAAGTCTACAACAAGCTTTATGCTCCTTCCTCTTCCCACCACTTTCACTGATTTCACTTCTCCCTGTCAATATCTGCTTCGGAGGTTTGTCAGTTTGTGATGTCCATCGAAGTTTAATGTTCTTAAAGATTTATTCCATTTTGATGCGGTAGATCTGTTGTTATGGTTTGCTTTCTGATTTGGATTTGAAATTGGAGATATTTAGGAACTGGTTTATTGTTGGTCTGCTATTTTTACGAAATTTTGGGACCTTTTTAATTCAAATATGCTCTTTAATTTGGTAATCATTATCAATCCATGTTTGTAATTTTTTTATTAAATGCGAGCTCGTTTGAAATGGTCGACCTTGTCCATCTGATTCTCCAGAGTTGAGTTGGAACTTATGATTTGGGATTTGGCTTTGATAAATGAACAGTGATACAGTTTTGGGTTCTTATTTCTATTTAATTTGTCAATTTTTAACATTACTCATCTTTGTTCACACTGTTCGGGGGGTTATGTTGGTGAATTTAAGATAACTAACATGGATTTTAGTTTTGTTGTAATGGACTTTCTCAATGCATCTAGCTTATATAACCCTTTCTTTTCTCTCATTTCAGATCAATTCATTATGCCTGATTTGAATTTGTGAACTTTATTTAGTTTGCATCAAAGTGTTTTGGTGTCTTGCTGGAAATTGGAATTGGATATAGGCAATGGTATCCCATTCTAAATGTGTAACAGTTTGTTGAACACTTCTTTTCCTTCTAAGTAGGAATGCAATTTCAAAGATGTATTTAAACCATTAGGTCAGTTCTGTTTTTTGATCCTAAATTTTTCCTTTTCTGTTCGCAGTGTTATAATTAGATATTCTAGAAAGAACTGATTTACTTAGAGAGATGAAAAATCGGTGTTTAGTATTAGGTATGCTGCCTCTACCATGTCATAGGTTCTATTGTTGTATCATGTAAATCATAATTTATTCATTTACAGATAAATTATCTGTTTTATGATTTTATGACTTAGAGGTTCTATTCAGCTTAGTTCAAGAATTTAATTGAAGTTGAGTTTTATAGCTGGATTTGGAGAAAAAGAAATTATTCAATAGGCTAGCAACAAATACTTCAAGATAAAATTATCCTGAGGCCAAACAGAAGTATCAGGATATAAAGCATCTCTGGTTTTACTTAGGATTTGTGGTGTTGGGTTTAGTCATATAGAGCTTTTATTTTCTCTCTGGACATTGAATAGCAACAATTTAGACCTTAGTTTTTGGCATATTTTTTTAAGCTGTTAAAATGATAGATTCAAACTTCTTTCCTAATATTTTTTATCTCTGGAGTTTTATGGTAATTTATTCTGTAACCAGTTGGCTTCTTCGTTGTTTCTGCAACAGAATTTGTTAGCGTAAAACATTTTATGATATTCTTTAAATGAACAAATGCTAATTGTGTACAGCTGTTAACCTTAAATTCATTTGCATCATCTCATCATGGTTAATGATGCAAAAATCATTTCTAGAACAAGCTATGTCGTGGTGAGAGCAGCTTACCAAGATACTTGTTCAGTTGATGATTTTAAATGCATGGTAACATTTTCTGATTGCGGAATTAACAAGCTTGTGCTTGGATGTTAAATATGATAAGAAATATGACATTTTCTGTTTGTTGGCGTATGCAAATCTTTTCTTGATGGCGAATTCGATATTGCAGATGGATGTCTGGTGGAGTATCAAAGCTTGGAATGCCCTGCACTATAATCTTCTCAGTGATTTGGTTGGATAAATTCTCTAGTGACATTGAGACCTCACCTCTGATAATTCCCTTTTGCATTTCTGGAAATGGACTTGTATTCGAGATGTTCTATAGATGTTTTACTGCCTGGTTGTGTTGGTAACCCGTAACCATGTTACTTGATGGTTTAGATTTATGTTGTTTGCTAAGATTCCATCATTCCTTACATTTTGCTTTCTCATGCTTTTAAACTGTGCAGTTTATGCTTATTTATTTAGAAACTCAAGATTGCACTTGTTGGAGCTGGAAAATTTTAACGAGTGAACTCACATGCTGAGTTGGTATCTCAAGCCAGTCCTGCAATTTGTATTTTCTTCCTTTTGGAATGTATATATCTAATCTAAAACTTTTTTAATCTGTTACGAAATCATTTTAAGAGATAAAATTGTTCATTATGTGATAATTAAATTTTGAATTTTTCATTGGGAAGAAAACTAAAATTCATTTATCATTCGTATAAAATGAATTAGTTAGATATATTCCATATTGTAGTTGCAAAAAAGAGAGAATATTTTATGTGTATATATATATATATAAGAAAATAGATTAAGTATATAGTATAAATTTCACAGTCTTATCTCTATTGATTCGATTCAATGTTGATCCCCCCAGTACTTACTACTCTTATGATAAAACAGAAACATTGAATCTCTTTTGAAATTTATAATTTTATATACTTCCAATTGTAATTTAATGTGCATAAATGCTAACATCTTTTTGGATGGAGGTTTAAAATGGGTTCAATTAAACCAAATTTCAAAAATTAAATGCAAAATATTATCAAATTGGAAATCCACCTATGATTTTATTTCATTAATATTTTAATTATATCATTGTATATAAAATATATTTAATATAAGTAATTTTTTTTACGAGATGATAAAATTTTCTCTCTTTTAATATATTTCAAATTCAATCTTTTTAAGTATAAAATATTTTTAATGGGTCTATCTTTATGGTGTAAACACAATAAATATCATATTTTTAATATAATTTCATTTTTAACATGTTCAATTATGTTTCAACATTTAGCCTTTGATTTTTACCTTTTTAAATTCATTAAACAAACTGAGTCTGAAAACTTTGCCTTCATCCATAAATTAGAAAAAATAAAAATAGAAGGAATGTTTGATTTGGCTGGCAACACGACCTTTACATAAAATGTCCAATATAATCTAAAATTATAGCAAAAAAAATAAAAAAACTGCTGTGGCCTGACCCGACCCATTTGGGCTCTTCTTCTCAGTTCCAAAAACCTCAAAAACCCTAACCCTATAAATTATCATTTCCAACTTGAGCCCTTCTTCCAGTTGCCTCCTCCAAATCCACATAATAAACCCTAATTTGAACCACTGAAATCAGTAACAGAAAAACCATGCCAGAGGTTGAGCTTTCTCGTTCCGAGAAGAAAAAACACAAGAAAAAGAACTCCACAGCCATTGACGAACCCGAAACAGATCCTAAAGACGCCGACACTGCCGCCGGAGACTTCATGATCAAGCCCCAGAGTTTCACTCCGGCAATCGACACTTCCCAGTGGCCTATTCTCTTGAAAAACTACGACCGCCTCAATGTCCGTACCGGCCACTACACTCCCATCCCTTCTGGTTACTCCCCTCTTAAGCGACCTCTCGCTGAGTACATCCGATATGGAGTTATGAATCTCGATAAACCGGCGAACCCGTCTTCTCATGAAGTTGTTGCTTGGATCAAACGGATTCTTAGAGTCGAGAAAACAGGGCACAGTGGCACATTGGATCCTAAAGTTACTGGTAATTTGATTGTTTGCATTGATAGAGCTACTCGTCTTGTTAAATCCCAACAAGGTGCGGGTAAGGAATATGTTTGTGTTGCGAGATTACATGATAAAGTTCCTGATGTTGCTAAAGTAGCTAGAGCTCTTGAGATGCTTACTGGTGCAGTTTTTCAAAGGCCGCCATTGATTTCTGCTGTGAAAAGGCAGCTTAGAATTAGAACTATTTATGAGAGTAAGTTGTTGGAGTATGACCTAGATAGGCATTTGGTTGTTTTTTGGATTTCTTGTGAAGCTGGGACTTATGTTAGGACAATGTGTGTGCATTTGGGTTTGATTATTGGTGTTGGTGGGCATATGCAGGAGTTGAGAAGAGTGAGGTCTGGGATTTTGGGGGAGAGAGATAACATGGTAACCATGCATGATGTGATGGATGCTCAATGGGTTTATGATAATTATAGGGATGAGAGCTATTTGAGGAGGGTGATTATGCCTCTTGAAGTGGTTTTAACTAGTTATAAGAGGCTGGTTGTGAAGGATTCTGCTGTCAATGCTATTTGTTATGGTGCAAAGCTTATGATTCCTGGTCTGTTGAGGTTCGAAAATGATATTGAGGTTGGTGAGGAAGTTGTACTTATGACTACCAAGGGTGAGGCAATTGCTTTGGGTATTGCAGAGATGACTACTGCAGTGATGGCTACCTGTGATCATGGTGTGGTGGCAAAGATTAAGAGAGTTGTTATGGATAGAGATACTTACCCGAGGAAGTGGGGGTTGGGACCTCGGGCGTCATTGAAGAAGAAATTGATTGCCGAGGGGAAATTGGATAAGCATGGTAAGCCAAATGGTAATGCCCCTCAAGAATGGCTCAGGAACTTAGTAGCCTTGCCCACTGGAGGAGATTCTATAGTTGCTGGCCTTGCCGCTGCAAATGAGCCTGCTGCGGCAGAAAAGGAGGTTGCTGCAGTGGAGAACGAAAGTGATAAAATGAATAAGGAGAAGAAGAAGAAAAAGAAGAGCAAGGATGGTGAAGATGGAGAGGGGCGCAAGCGCAAGTTGGATGGAAGTGCTGATAGTCCTACAGTTCAAGTTCCTGCTAAGAAACTTAAAGTTGAATATGAAGGAACAGTTGAGGTGAAGAAGGTGAAGGAGGAGACAGTTGAGGAAGGTAATGATGAGAAGAAAGAGAAGAAGAAGAAGAAAAAGAAGAGTAAAGTAGATGGTGAGGCAGAAACTTTAGAAGAGAGAGAGACTGAGAAGATAAATAAGAAGGAAAACAGTGGTAAAGGTAATGCAGGTTCATCTGACACAGAAAAATCTGAGAAGAAAAAGAAGAAGAAGAAGAAAAACAAAGAAGCTGATGAGGTAGCAGCAATTGAGGATGGCAGAAATAATGATGAGGCTGATAGAAGTGAAAAGAAGAAGAAGAAGAAGAAGAAGGACAAAGATGCAGAATAAGCATAGACGAGAATGCTCAGAACAATGATCATTCTGTAGCTTTTGTAATCTTTAATTGCAGTTTTTTTGCAAAATCTATTTCCAAAACTGTGTTTTGCTTAATAGATAGTTTATTTGGTTGCAATGTTTTTGTATTATTCTCTATTATGTGTTTTGAATTTGAGTCATTGTTGTCTAACTGGGTAGTTTTTTTTTTTCTTTTTGTCTCCATCTCTTTCATTTAAAATGTCATGATAATAATTTTTTTCCCCTACATCATGTGTTTTGATCCCTGTATCAGCTTATGAATCAATGGCTATGAGTAACAAGCATTTATGAAACTTGCCTGTCAACGGATTTCGATGGCAGTTGGAGCTAGCAGCCTAGTTTCACAGGTCTAGTGCTCAAACTTTTTTCATATTTCTTAACTTTCTCATATTGAACTTGCTAAATGGCCAACAACTTTTTCATCTCATATAATCGGCACCAATGTTGGAGCAACTTCTTTGTATGTAAATTCTTACTGCTTCAAAATTTTGTCACTGTTATGTTATTGCAGACTAATATTAGTTGCCTCAACTGGTTATGTGTACGAGACAATTGTGTAGCTTTATGTAGAGTCGATATTAGTTTACTTTCAAATTGCTTCACTACTTTCTTTGGAGTGTGCAGTGGACCCTACAATTTTTCAAATACCTCTCTGTTTATGTTCTAGATCTGTTATTCTCTTTAACTGTATAAGCATATATCCTAACTCTTTAATAGTTATTAGTGTCTAATTTCTTAGCTTGTAGAATCTGTGACAATATAGTGATTTTGATGAAATTGATTCATTCCCATTTATTTCTAATCAAAATTGCAGTTTAGAATTTATTTTTTATTGAAATCAGTTTATTGTGAATAAAAAATAATTACAGTTTACTTTTCTTTTCAGAAACAATTAGAGATGTATGAAACAAACACGGAAGGGAAGTGAAGGTATTTTTTCGAATTACTCCTCAGCTTTCTTTTTTTTTTTTAATTTATGTATCAGCTGCGGGATAAGTAGTTTGTTTTTGTATTTGTTTTAGGTAATAATGTGCTTCCCAGAATGGGTTGCACTTCTTGCGCTTGACTGCTTTATATGGTTTGTTTAGTCAATAGATGAAACTGATTCTAGATGCGGATTTGCTTAATTGTGTTGTGCAAGTTGACAGATAATGATGTAATGCCATGGTATCCAGAAATGATGCTGAAATTTCATTTATATTTCTTCATTTAATTGACTGATGATATGGTTAAAGATGTAGGAGTATGCAGTTGACACAAACATTCCATAAAAAGCTTTGGCATCACGGAATCATGAAGCAGGCATCTGTCATGTGCCAATATCGTTGAAACCATTCCAATTTGCTGAATTACAGAATATTGACAAGAAATGGGAATCAGGTTAGAGAATACAAAGATACAGAGAGAGAGAAGGATATTTATTCTTTAAAAAAATTTTCTTTTTTTGATAATTTCTGGAGTGATTCGATGGTGTTAGTTTAGAAAAAGCAAAGACTATGATACTTTAATTACTGAATTGATGTTGTAATCTTTTTTTTTTTGGCAGGACCTCAATTATACGTCTTATATGCAAATACTAGATCACCCCATTCAGTAGTTCCAATTTTTATAAGCAGAAATGCTATCATCACTTTCTTTTCAATACTATTTTTATACATTTACTCTATAATTGATTCATATTAATAAGTTTAATTTGTTAAATAAAGTAGTAAATTTTGTTTGATGATGGGTTCAACTACATAACAAGTGTTTAATAAAAGAGAAATTTAAACACTTTTTTATAATTAGTCTATATCATTAGAATTTTAATTTATAAAATTTACTACTTTATTTAATAAGAGCAAATTACATAAAATTCGACTGATTTTTTTAATAAATTACAATTATAAATAAATTTTTTAAAAATTAACAGTATATTTTCTTGTTATTTGATATAATTTTTATTTATTTGATACTATATGAATTTCAAATATTGCAATATAATGTCATATAATTTTTCTATATTTAAAATATTTTTGTGTGAATTTTTAGAGTTTATACAATCTAATGATCTTTTATAAAAATTTAAGATTTTTATTTGTTACCAAAAACTGTAATTGTTGAACAATAATATATTTAAGTTACTGTTTTTTCAATTGTTATTTTAAATAATATTTTTATCAAAGTATAGAGGGATAAACTGTTAGTTTTTTAAAAATTTATTTATGTTGTAATTTGTTAAATTACAAATGAATTTTCTGTAACTTGTTCATTTAATAAATTAAATTTGATAATATAGACTAATTATGAAGTAAGTGTTAAAAAAGTATTGAAAATAAAAAATCAGTAGTATTTATGTTAAGAAAATATTGAAAAGAAACTGTTATCACCCATGAACTTGGTATAATTTGTTATCTTGACTCTCTCATTTTTTAAATGATCATATTGGACACCTCAACTTGTTCTATGCTACAATTTAAACAACTTTTCGACAAGTTGATTATGTTGTGTCATGGAAAGTGAATTTGGCATGTTGAATCTCTTTATGAAGTCGCTAAATTAAAAAAGAAAATAAAAATAAAAATATATAAGGTGAAAAAGGCCCTTGCACCTTTTTCTTCCTTGGCATTAGGAATAGATTTAAATCTGTTCATGCCCTAATTTTTTTTTTTTTTTATAACCGATAGCCTTTGTTTCTTAAAATTAATATTCTAAAATTATCCATTGAATATTTATTAACTAATAAATCTATTCGATTATTAATTATCTTAAACTACCATTCAAAATAAAAATATAAAATAAAAATTAACAGAAACCTATTTACACCATATTCAATCGAATAATTGTCAAAAATAGAGTTCAAAAGTAAAAAAAAAAAAAAAAAAAAAAAAAAAAAACCAACATAATAGACAAATAAAATATATAAATTATTTTAATCATCAAAGAAAAAAAAATCAAATCATAGTCTAATAATGCAAACAAGTGTGAAAAAAGAGTAAAAATTTAATTTATATATATATAAAAGTAGAAAAATAATATATATAATAATTATTTAATTATTAACTAATGTAACCATTTTTTTAATCCTAATCATTACCTAAAAAATTTTATAAATTACTATTCTTAATCTTATTTATGGTTTCCATTAATCTATTTAATAAATAATTTTAGGTTATTAATCTTGAGAAATCAGATGCTAATGAGCATCGCTCTCTTGAAAAATTTTCTTCCTTGTCGATTTTGGCATAACTGGATTTCTTTTCTTGAGAAATGGGTGAAGCATCTTCATTTCGATTTGCATATCAGGTTTTCTTAAGTTTTAGAGGCGAAGATACCCGCAAGACTTTCACCGATCATCTCTACACTGCTCTGACTGAAGCAGGAATTCACACTTTCCGAGACGATGATGAAATCGAGAGAGGTGAAGATGTTAGTTCAGAATTGGAGAAAGCAATACGACAGTCAAAAGTAGCAGTAATTGTCTTTTCTGCTGATTATGCATCTTCAAGATGGTGCCTTGATGAGCTCGTGATGATCAATAAACTTAGGACTGTTGGGGCCATGCGGATGCTGCCAATTTTCTACCGTGTTGATCCATCTCAACTCAGGAAGCTCACAGGAAGCTATGGCGAAGCATTTGTTAGACACCGAGAGCGCTTCAAGGAAGAAATCGACAGAGTGGAGAGATGGAGGAAAACCCTAGAAGAAGTTGCTGATTTGAGCGGCATAGTTTTGAAAGACGAGTATTCTCCCTAATTCCCTATTCATTATTTAAGCAATTTTAATTCTTTCTTTAAATTTGTAGGATTAGGATTCCTCCTATTGTTTATGAATATGTGTTAAACTTTGTTTGTTTTAAAATGAGTCATCGATTCATTTCTAGTCTTAATGCAAGAAGTAATCCTGTCCAACTTATTTAGCACATTTTAATGTTTCTCATTTTCACAACCTTGAATCGTTTTTTTCTTTATATAATTTTTTTACAAGGCATGAAGGGCAGTTCATTCGAGATGTTATTAAGCATGTTTGGGATATGTTGGATTGCAAACTCTTGTTTGTGGAGCCCCACTTAGTTGGAATAGATTGTTATGTACAAGAGATAAATAGGTGGTTGCCAGATTTTTCTACTAATGTTAGGATGTTAACAGTTCATGGGATTGGAGGGGTTGGGAAGACCACCATTGCGAAGACTGTTTATAACGAAAACTATGGCAAGTTTGAAGGGGGCTGCTTTCTTGCAAATGTTAGAGAAACTTCAGAACAACCTAATGGTTTGCTTCGCTTGCAAAAACAACTTCTTTCACAGATCCTGAAGGGGAAGTCAAACAAGATATACAATGTTGATGAAGGAACTATTCAGATAAAAAATGCTATATGTTGCAAGAGAGTCCTTATTGTTCTTGATGATGTATCTAATTTTGTTCAATTTAATGCAATTATTTGTATGAAAGAGTGGCTTTTCTCAGGAAGTAAAATCATCATAACGACTCGATATAAGAGTGTGTTTAATGATCAGGAAGATTGTTGGACAGTTCATGTTGAGCCTTTGGGTGATAATAATTCACTTCAGCTCTTTAGCTTTCATGCCTTTGGACAAGACCATCCTCATAAGGATTACATTGAACTCTCCAAATGTGTAGTAAGCCATTGTGGTGGTCTTCCATTAGCTCTTCGTGTTATAGGCTCTTCTCTATCTGGTGGCAAAAGTATAGAAATATGGAAAAGTGCAATTCAGGAAATTCAAACAATTCCTGATTATCAGATTCTAAAGATGCTTAGAATGAGTTTTGATTCCCTGCAAAATGATAGTCATAAGAACTTATTTCTTCACATAGCTTGTTTCTTTGTTGGGATGGACAAAGATGTTGTGGTTAAAATTCTAGATGACTGTGGTTTCCACACGAATATTGGAATTCAACGTCTCATAGATGCATCTCTCATTGAAATCAATGAACGTAAAAAGCTTGGAATGCATCAGCTACTTAGAGACATGGGTAGGGAAATTATTCGCCAAGAATCTCTTGATGAACCAGGGGAGCGCAGCAGATTATGGAATCCTGAAGAGGCATTTGGTGTACTAACTGAAAAAACAGTAAGTAATAGTCAGCTTTTGCTTATTTCTCTATGTTTTTCTAATGCTTCTCCTGTGACTTGTATATGCACATTATGTTGTTCCAATACAGGGTACAAGGAAAGTTAAGGGACTGATTCTTGACATGCATTGTTATGGAAGTGCTTTTAGGAAATCAATGCCAGCTCATCAAAAAAATTGTCATCACCTTGGTTTCTTTTCTTTGTTTATAAACTATATATCAAAAGCTTCATCTGCATCATCAGCTTATGTGATAAAAACAGAGGCATTTGCAAAAATGCCAAAACTAAAATTGCTCCAACTTAACAATGTTGAAGTTGAAGGAAGGTATGAAGATTTTCCTAAACATTTGGTATGGTTGCATTGGCATGGATTCACTTTGAAATCTATACCATCAAGTTTTGACCTAAAAAAGCTTGTCGTTCTTGAAATGCGTAATAGCCATCTAGAACATGTTTGGCAGGAAAGCCTGGTATGTGTAACATTCTTTTTGTTTGTCTCTCTAATCTCTCTAAATATATTAAAATTGAAGTGTTATTTTTTTAATTTTAATTTTCAGTATTTTCCACAATTGAAGATCCTCGATCTCAGTCACTCTCATTTGCTTACTAAAACCCCTGACTTCAAGGGACTTCCTAGTCTTGAGAGATTGAAGCTCAAAGATTGCATAAAGTTAGAGGAAATAGATGAATCTATTGGAGTTCTAGAGGGACTTGTTCTATTAAATCTTAAAGGCTGCAAAAAACTGAGGAAGGTACCAAGGTTAACTGGTAGTTTGAGATCACTTCAAAAACTAGTTTTGATTGGTTGTTCTGAACTTCAAGAGCTTCCTGAAGAGCTGCCTGAAATGGAATCATTAGCAGTCCTTGGTGTTGATGAATTCACTATAAATCAATCAAGTTGCACCTGGAGAAATGCAAGGAAACTTGGTTGGCTTTTTTCCATAAAATCTTGGTTGACAGGAACAGAACATCCAGAAACCACCAAATTTTCATTTGCTCTTCTCCCATATTCTTTGAAGTTTTTAAACTTATCAAACTGCAATCTAGCGGAAGATGATTTTCCCCAAGATCTTAGCTTTTTTGCCCAACTGAAATATCTAAATCTAAGTGGTAATCCAATTACCACTCTGCCAGAAAGCATTACAAAAATTCCAATGCTTGTTCTTCTCGTATTAGATCAATGCAGCAATCTCCGTACTATTCCAAAGTTTAGATATCTTGGAGGTTTGAGCTTGAGAAATTGTAGATCACTTATATATCTTCCAGAATTGCCTACACCTGAATATGTTGATCTTTTTGGTTGTCAAAATGTACGTGAGGTCAAATGCAGGTTTAAATTACGACCAATAGAAGAAAATGATATTAAAATTATCAATATGGTGCGGCTGTGCAATTTGGAATCCTTAGACAGCCTTGGATTAGAAATGATCAGTTGTGTAGCAAGAAAGAAGATAAAAACTCCAATTCAGGTGCTCTTTAATCTCTTTTTCTTTTATTAGTTGTCATCATGATTATTATGAGTCGGTAACTTTTTGAATTTAAGCTAAAATTCTCAATAACTCCAACATAAACTATGATTGACTTTTATTTTTTATTTTCATTTTGTCTAAAGGAGTAATGCACACTAATTTACTCATAATGCCAAGTCATTTAGCATATTGTCAACTCCATATTTTTGAGATCATATTGTTAAAGAATTTAATTTTATGAATTTAGTCGTAAGGTCATAGTTGGAAGAAACTTTGTAATTAACCAATGTTAATATCATATTAATAGCGCTTAGTTTATTCTCATGATTCTACAGGCACAAGTATTGTATGAATCATCTGGCATATTTACCCTTTTTCTTTCGGGATGTGAGATTCCTAGCTGGTATAGCCATCAAGAAGAAAGTTCTTCTTTATCTTTTTCCTTCAGATGTTCTTCAGGCAGCAAGTTTATTGGTTTCAATTTGTGCACATTATATAAACTAGAAAAGGATGTGGATTTGCATGACCCTTTTTTATATTCACCGATTGCTCGAATTGATAATAAAACCAAGGGTGTGAGATGGTTTTACAGTCCTCCCTTCTATGCCCACAATGTGAATGTGAACCTAGAAAGATCCCTAAACAAACCAGAATTGAATGAAGATATGTTGTGGTTTAGCCATTGGAAATTTGAGGACACATTTAAATTCAATTATCTTAAGTTTGAAGATGGGGATCATGTAAAAGTTGAAGTATTCATGCCACCTGGTTTATGGGTAAAAAGGTTTGGAATTCATGCTGTCTATGATCAAGAAATGAATGGTAGCCAATCGATAAGCAAGTCTCCTTGCTGCCAGAAACTCGACAGAGTAACAATGCCTCGATTCTTGCAGAACGACCTACAAAGTGCTGCTGGTAACTTCCTCTGTTGCAATTCTGGAGTTTATAGGGAAGTAAATTATTCTGCCTATTATCCATTCAATAAGTTTGTGGGTTGGGTTTGGCTATGGGAAAATCATTCTATTTCTGGCAAGATGCATGGTGACCCTACATTTATCTCCATGTTTAGTAGTAACTTGAGCTTAGTTGTCTGTCCTTCAAACAAGTTGTTTAGTATTTTTATGTTATTTTTTTCTCTAATTTCTTTTAATTTGCTGGTCTTCATATGTTGATTGTCTAGCATATCAATCTAACTATTTAGATATATGATTGTTGTAGGTAGTTTGTGATAATGTAATTTTTTTCCCTTCTTTTGTAGATAAATGATGAAAAGGGTTGCATACGTTGTATTACTTGACAGTATTTATAAATATGATCAACCGTTGCAGTTTATTTTCATTTATTGATTGATTGATTGCCCAGAATTCGAAAAGCTTTGCCAGCCAAGGAACTGCCTGATGGAATTACTTTGATGCTGGAAATTAATGAAAACTTGGCTATCTATATTCAGGCACAGAATCGCCAGAATCCACCAGATTTTTTTCACTCATTGGCATATTAATTTAGCAATTTTTATCTTGATGATGATGCTTTTTACTATTTGATTCTTTTAATTATTAATAAGTGATAATCTTTACTGGTGTCACTTCCCTCTCCAACTCTGATTATGGTTCCAGATAATATAAAAATTTTAATATTTAATTGAGTCTTTTAATTTTTAATTTACATTCTTGATTTTTTTTATTTAATATACATTCTATTGTATAATTATTTGACGAAAAAATAAATTAGTATTAAACATCAATATGTTAAATAAAGTATTAAAAAAATCCTAAATTTACCCTATAAATTTTTAAATTTGTTATATTAAGCCTTCTAATTTTAGCAAATTTAATTGATTTATAAATTTTAACCCAAAAAAAAGATTTAGGGTAATTGTTCTGTACAAATTTGCTCCAAAATTTTAAGTTAAAAATCATCTTAGACTTTTAAATCGTAACATTTTTAACATTGCAAACAGAATGTTGCAATCAAAGTACTTATATAACACAAAAGAAAAATATAAAAAAATAAAAAACTTAAACATATACTTTTTTTTCAAACATTCTGTAAGCTGAATTCATATCAGATAAATTTATTAAGGGATAAGACATTTTTTTCAAATTTTAAAAGTACTTTATGATTAAAGTTCTCTCATAACCTAAATATATATTTAAGTGAGAAAGAGTGAAACTTTATAATATTTTTTTTATGAATTTTACCTCATAATTTATTACATATTTATTTAATATTTATAATATAAAAAATAAAAAGACTTAAACATATACTTTTTTTTCAAATATTCAGTAAGCTAAATTCGTATAAAATAAATTTATTAAGAAATAAGGCCTTTTTTTTAGATTTCAAAAATGCTTCATGATTAGAGTTTTTTGGTTAAGGCCGAAAAATATATATTTAAGTGACAAAAGTGAAACTTTATAATATATATATATATATATATATTATGAATTTTATCCCATAATTTATTGTATATTTATTTAACATTTATTTTTATAGTTAAATATTTAATAAAATAAGAATTCAGTTACGAATATATTATATAATTTCAATAGTTATAGGGAAAAAAAGGAAATAATTCCCACAATTTGGAAAAAAAAAACTTAAATTATTAATATATAAGAAGGTATATTTTTTAAAACAAAAAAATTAACTTACATAGTAACATATGATTGTTTTCCCGAAAGAAAGAAAAATTTTCTCGAGAAAGCTTGGAAGGTATCAAAAGGAAAGGAAGCTGAAATCAGATGATTAAAAAGAAGAATTTCCGGAAGAGAACTATCGAGGAAGCAGACGCCAATAAAAGTATCAACAACTCATCAGATGACGAAGAAGACAGGAGGTATATATAAATTGGGAAGTTACAATTACAATTAGGGTTTGCATTTTGGTTCTTTTAGTTAACAATACTGAGAATGGCAATGATAGATTGGCATTGGAGGAAGTGAAATTCCTGCAGAAACAAAGGGAAAGGAAATTGGGAATACCTGCAATTCCATCTGTGCAAATTGGGAGTTTAGTTTCCAAAAAAGTAACAGAAAAAAACGATGGAGATGGTGAGAAGGAAGAACTCGTTCTTCAAGATACTTTTGCTCAAGAAACTGCTGTCATGGTTGAAGATCCCAACATGTAACATTTTTCCTTCTATCTTCCTCTTTCTCTTCTTATTCTGTAATCTTTCAGATTTTCATCTTGTTCATATCAGCTACTCTTAGTAAGGTCTGCAGACTGCCTTTTTGCTTGTGGAAATCTTATTTCTTTTTCATTTTGTACCTGTGGAAAGTACTTAACTTTATCTTTATCACCAAATTTTCTACTTCTAATGTTTGTTCCTCGCTGATATTTGCTGATGGCGAAATGATTTTTGCACTTTGCCAGTTTTCTTTTTAGAGCTGACTCTGATTGATGAATATGAAAATCGAAAAGCAAATCTATAGTGATGCACACCGAAATTGGTGATATGCATTGGATTAATTATTTAGTTGTTTATCCATCTGAATAAGTTTATTGTCTTGTGAGTTTAAAGGATGCTGTTTGTCGCTGCCTTACATAGCAATAGATTGTGTAAAAATTTGTCAGTTGCTTATAATTTTGTTGGGTTAACTGAATGGCAGCTACCGGCTAGGAATCATGGTACCTCTTTAGCAACTTCTACTGAATAATCCTCACAAGTCAAGGGTTTTAGGATTTAAATTATTTATTTACAGGTCTTTCCCTGTTGATATTTGGTATTATATGGTTGTCTAACAGGTTGAAGTATGTTGAGCAAGAATTGGCTAAGAAGAGAGGAAAGAATATTGATGCAACAAATCAAGTTGAAAATGAATTAAAGAGTGCAGAAGATGAATTATACAAAATTCCTGAGCATCTTAAAGTAATCAGCTGGTTCTATACTGTGCTTCACCTTCTTTTCTATAGCATTGTCATTTACTTAAACCTGATACATATTATCATTTAATTCAAGACTGAAAGATTATTCCATATCATGTTTCGTATAATTTAGAATTATCATGCTTTCTGGCTCCATTTGAAATGTGCCTTTTTGGTCAGGTTCTTATTCCTATCTGAGGTTTTATGACAAGACTATATTTTTACCACTTCAATTTGTTAAATAATTGCACGGGCATATCCTTTTCCTTGAACTTATTGTCAGGTGAAAAGGAGAAACTCAGAAGAAAGCTCTACGCAGTGGACTACTGGGATTGCAGAGGTTCAGCTACCCATCGAGTATGACCCATCCTTTTTTTTCTCTCGCTCATTCAGATCTTTTGGTTTGTGATTGGTATCTTAGCTTGTCAGACTTGGCATGAATATAGACTATGTAGTTGCTGTAACATTTGCAGTCAAGGCTGACACTCAATAGTCTGTCTATGCAATTCTGTTGGAACATGGTTTTGTGGGTATTACCGTGCACTTGGAACATTGTGGACTGCCTAGTAATTGCCTTCATGGTTCCAGGTACAAATTGAGAAATATAGAGGAAACTGAGGCCGCCAAAAAACTTATACAAGAGAAACGACTGATGGGTCGGGCAAAATCAGAATTTAGTATCCCATCAAGTTACAGTGCTGATTATTTCCAACGTGGCAGGGATTATGCTGAGAAACTTCGAAGAGGTTGCTTAAAATTTTATTTATTTTTCCCTATGATTACATACATAGATTCAATTCTTTGTTTTATTATGGCTAGTCTTAAATGGCATCATATGTTGTTAAATTGAGTAATTTTCACAATTGTTTCCTCTTTTGTTCATCATATAGAGAGCTTTAATGTCCATTATTCATGAACGTTAAATTTTTATATGCTTTCCGTTCTATCCTCATTTCTTGACAATAATTGGGAACCTGCAGAACATCCTGAGCTGTACAAAGATAGAGGTTCACAGGATGATGGTGCTGAATCCAAAGTACAAGATAATAACAATGATGCAGCTCGTAGAGAAGCTGCAACGGATGAATTCATGCTAGAGCGTTTCCGTAAACGAGAACGCCATCGAGTCATGAGGAGATGACTTATACTTCTTGAGCATGGTTTTATTGGTAGTTTATTGAACTCCTGAGATCTCTAGACTGCATTGGTTGTCAACACAAAAGGACTGAAATCATGCTAGAGCATAGTGACTGTTCTTTATGTTTCAATTTACCTACATCTTTTTATATGGATCTATAGAGATGGTATGATCACATACAACAAGTGTATCGAGACTTGAAATTGAATGATCGTTATTTTTGAACTAACTGGTTACCAGTAGCGGGATCATTATCTTTATGCTGCAGTACATTGACTTTAGCCCCTGAATTTATACATTCAGTCCTGGAATATGTAGCAGGTACAATTCAGCTTAGTAATCAAAGAACAGCTCTATGGATTTTCTGCAATACGATTTAGCTTAGTGCTTTGCAATCATCCTGAATGCAGGTTGAGATATTTCAATTTTGCTGGACAGGATTACAGCAAATTCGACTATTACTGAGGAGCTCGCCATTTTGACAAAAGTTTGTTGCAGTGACTTGGTTAATGTCACGGTCAATCAATACTGCAATGAGGCAGCAGTTCCAATTTTATGATCAACACTGAAGTTCTTTTGCTTGCATTTTCCAAATAAAAATAAGCACACACGTAACATGTATTTTAAAACTTATGTCCGTTCTTCAAGGGTTATATCTTGGCCTAAGACAGTGAGTGGTGTCTGGTGAAAACAATAGAATTTGGTTCTGCACAGAGTTTGATTTGGTCGTGTCATTTGGGTTCAAATGGTCCTCTTTTTTTTTTTTTTACAATGATTGCATACCTCTTGATATAATAGTTTGAATTCCTAATTTACTCACTTGAATCATATGTAAAAAAGGAATTCATAATTAATTTAGGACCATAAACAAGTGGAAACAATTCAAATTATTATACTGAAAATCGTGTTTTATATGGATCTACTTGGAAGAAAACAGCATAGGACTCTAAAGAGAGGGCTAAATCAAGGCTTTTAAGAATCGTTGCTAATCAATGGATTCATCCATTAATAATATATTTATTGAAGCTCTTTTATTTCATGGATACACCAGCGGATACGATCACAAGCTCATAAATTACACATGTAACTATGGCCATGTAAATGCAATTGGACTTCCAACCGTGTATCGAGCATTCCTCCAAACAATTGAACCAAATGCAGCTCCAATTGCTGGCTTCGCATTCTTGGCCTTAAATGTTATAGTATATTTGTGCTTGTCCCCAACATTTTTAAACACCAATTGAGTTGGTTCAACAGTCACCGCCACTGATGGCGGTGCAGCCACCCCGACTTTGTACGTAGATCCGGCGACACCCACATTGGTCAATTCACGGGTGTATTTCACAACCGTTTTGTTCCTAAATACGACTGAAAATGATGGGTAATTAAGCTCTCCAAGATCACTAAATTTTGTTGGACAAGTGAAATTAGGGTCAAATACTTTAAGAATTTCTAAAGGGTAGTTTAGTGAACACAAGAATGTTAGATAGTCTTCATTGGAGATATCATAAACGAGGCCCGGAGACAAGGCTTTCTTTGGGTCAATATGACCCGACCCATAGCCCCATGGATTGGAAGATTCATCATTTGCTGAATCAGTGAATGGAGAAAATGTGTTATCAAAGGAATAGGCAGTAGTCATGATGGCTGATTTGATTGCACTTGCACTCCAATTTGGATAGGCTGCTTTTAATAATGCAGCTATTCCACTTGCATGTGGGCATGCCATTGATGTGCCTGTCAACATTTCCCAATATTCCATCACCTACTTTTATTGGAATTTCTACATAAATATTACTAAAAAAAATTAAAAGTTTAAGTAAATATGTATGTATTTACTTGAGTTATGTTTATTGTCACTTTATTATTTTAATTAAATCTCATATATATACTGAGTAGATGAGATTTTTATTTATTTATTTATAGATTTTTATTATTACTTAGTTAAAACATTTTAAAGGATATTTAATTATATTTTTGTTTGATTAATTAGGTTAGCTTAACTATTAATTTTCCAGACAAAATTTAAAAAGTAAAAGTAAATTAAACAGACCTGAAATAATGGAGTATTCAGTAATCCTATTGTCCAGCTTCAAGCTCAGGCCTGATGCACTAGTACCCTGAGAGAAAGCAGCAAGGATGTTAACTCCAGGAGCCATTATATCAGGCTTCAAGATCTCCGGCGTCACTCCATTTGGCCCTCTTGAGCTAAACCAAGCCAGAATAGGCGTCGGCCGGACACCCACCACAGTTCCACCGAAGCTAAGTAAGACTGTTGGTTTTGTTACAGTCTTGATGTACTTCTTAACTAAATCGCCTTCTTCCTTCCCCACCACCACCGTGGGCACCAAGTAGACGTCAGATATCAACGCCTTCGCCATCGGAATCACGTATATCATCCCAACTCCGCCGGCGTTGGCCACGTTAACACCTGCCTCTGGTCCTTTAATTATCCCTCCATCACAAACAACCACTTTTCCACGCACCAAAGCTGGTTCAAGTGTACCTTTTAGGCAAAAATTGCGCGAACTATTTCTTCCTTGATGATACACCAATCCCGCCGGCTTGCTCCCAAATCCTGGTCCTCTATATAGTGACACACCGGTTAATCGTCTTTTTTTACCGAGTAAAGCATAGGCCGGAAAGTCCCGGTCTAAAGTTCCGGCGGCAACGGTCAGTATCCATGGAGCTGCGTTGGCAACAGAGGATTTTGTTGGTCCATTGTTACCAGCTGCAGCAGAGACAAAAACCCCTTCCTGAATCGCTCCAAATCCACCTATGGCAATCGGGTCTACAATATAAGGAGGCTGTTCGATATTACTTATTCCGAGCGATAAAGATAGTATATCAACACCATCTAATATAGCCTGGACCAAGCCGGCCAAAATATCGGCCCCAGAACAACCAGTGCTCCAGCAGACCTTATAGCTCGCAATCCGAGCTCGAACCGCCATTCCACGGGCGCTGCCCTTCCCATAACCGAACAAGCTTGCATTAGCTACAGGTGAGCCGGCCACTGTGCTTGCAGTATGCGTTCCATGCCCATCATAATCTCTACCAGAGATAATATCTTTTAATCCTTTCTTCTCGCTTCCTTTCATGAAATAACGAGAGCCGATTAATTTTCTATTGCAGAGTTTGTGATCAAAGTCTTTAGTAGACTTGCAAGTACCCTTCCAACGTTTTGGAATCGGCGGTAATCCTGTATCGTCGAAACTCTTGGATTCTGGCCATATGCCGGTGTCAAGAACTCCCACAATAACATCCTCCGCAGCTTGTTCGATTGCTTGAAATTCACCTCCTTCAATCAAACCAAAGTTTGAATTGATACCCAGGAATTGTGGGGTGCGTGTGGTTTGTGGAGTGTAGAGTTTATCTTCGAACACATTAACGACAGCGTCAAGCTCTCTAAGAGATTCCGCCTCTTCAGGGTCCAGATAGGCGGCGAAGCCATGAAATGCGGTGGTGTAGGAATAGAGAATGGAATCAGCGGTGGAAGTGAGGGATTGATACCATTCGTGGTGAGTGGGAAATGAGTTGGGCTTTGAATGGTGATTCATGTGGATTATGTAAGTTTGTTTATTGGCCATGGCTGAAGGAATTAGAAGCACCAAAAGAGTAATTGGTAGAAAGAAGATAACATTATGGAACCAAATGTTTGCTGCCATTGTTGTTCCAGTTTGTTTTCGCAGGGAATCCAGAGCTATAGCTGCCTTTTTATACAAGTTCGAATTCAAAAAATCAACTAATTAAGTTTTGAAAATAAAATAAACAAACTCAAGAATAGATTTGAAATTATATCTTGAAAAATAAATTTATTCAATGAATTAAAAAAATGATTTAATTAATTTAGAAATTTGAGTAGAAAGTAGAAATTGAACTTACACACATAAAAATGATTAACCTTATTTTTACACTAGGAGGTAGTATAACAAAAAAATAATATAATTATCTTTGCCGGTAGCAAAGAAAAATACAAAAATCAAGCCAATAATTTAATAAATCTGAATCATCATTGACACAAAAATGGCGAAATCTTCGTCATCATACCATTACTATGGTTAGAGTATATTAAAAAAAAAACTTTAACCAAAAGCTATAACTTTTAACTAATCAAAAAGATTTATAATATTCATAGTTCTAAATAAAATATAATTTGAACTAAACTATATTTAATATTTTATTAATATGTGAAAGTCCATTTTTACGTGTTAAAGATAGTAAATGAAATACAATTATTTAAACATTGTTCATAATATTAAAATTATTTAAACATTGTTTAGAAAATGAGTGGAGAGTTTAAATACAATTAAATTAATAAGAGATTGGATCTCTTTTGGAAAAACATAAGCCAGGAGGCATAAAATAAATGTAAATTTTACTAAGAGAGATGGGGCAGTTTAAGCCCACGATCTTTTTTATACTCAGAGACACTGCTCGTGCTGCCCAACAACTCCATTGAGAAATTATGGACAGTCAATCAATCCCCCACACCTGTTCTCTTTGTCGGTCTCTTCAAGGACAAAATTTCAATGAAGTGAAAAAATTTATCACTTCCACTAATCTAGACTAAAGGAAAATTTTAATTGAGATGAATTGAGAATTTAAGGTAAGAATAAAATAAAATAAAAAGATAAAATTTACTTAAGAAGTACATTGAACTAAATGATGATTAAAGGTAGAAAATTAAATGGAAGAAAAATTAGTGATGATTGAAATTTTTTTTTTTCCAACTTAGTGGTCTCCATGATTCAGGACAGTTAGTCTTTAGATGTTCACAGACATCTATAATTAATCAAGTAAAAAAGATGGTAGCTTCTTTCTTCTCCTTCGAAATCACTCATGTCTTCTAGGAAGCTAATTTTACAGTTAATTTTCTCTCTCATTTGGCTTATGAATTCCCAATGGAAACCCATGTTGTTATACACTCTTATTTAGAAATTGTTAAAGGGGATATTTAAAATTGTTGTTATGTGTTTAAAAAGTAGATTTAAAATTTTTTTAATTTAAATTACTAATTTTTTTTAATTTTTTATAAACGGTATTTTTCAAACCTGATTCTGAAAAAAATATCTATTTATTACCTGTTTATTTCTAAAAGTAGTTTTAAAAATTCAAAAAATTTAAAAATAATTTTCTTTTTCTAAAAGCATTTTTGACTATTATAATGTCAAACGGACTCTTAAACAGTTGAGACATGATCTCACTGATATTACCTATTTTAGAGAGCTTCATTTTTTTTTGTTAAAGCTTTGCTCACCTTCTTATAAAATAAAACAAATAGTCAAGCAAAATCTACTTTTTTTTTTTGGATAAAAGCAGAATGTACTTGAGTAAATATAGTTCATTAGGTCATCTCCAACCCATTACGCCAAAATGGTGTAACTTTTACATCAAAATAATGTAACTACAGTAAATTTATTTTTAACCTATTACACCATTTTTTACACCAAAAATAATATTATATATATATTCATCTTTATACTTTATTTTATATTATTTTATATTAATTTTAGACTACATAATTATTTTACAAAATAATTATTTTTTAATATATTCATCCAATATTAAAAATTTTATTATTTAATAATATTATAAAATACAAATTCAATTTAATATCAAATATTAATAAAATTTTTAATTAAAAAAATATTAAATAAAATGCAGATTTATTAAAAACGCAATAGAAAAATTTGACATTGAATAATTAATAATACAAGATTAAAATAAAAAAAATAATATTACTATTGATTCAATCATCTGAATTAGTATATTGCTCTCACAAATACTTTATTAATGCATTACGAAACGCAATATGAGCATATTTATCTTTTATTTGTTTATGTCGAGCAAGAAATTGTTGAAAATCGAAAATTTTTATCCACTGTCATTTCAACTATAGGATCGAGTGCATTCACTGTTTCATTAATTGGTGCGTTTAGATCACGTTCATCCTCAATTATCATATTGTGCATGATAATGCATGTAGTTATTATATCATGCAACACTTCTTTTCTCCAAAATCGTGTTGACCCTGCAATAATTGCAAATCGTGATTGCAGAACTCCAAACGCACGCACAACATCTTTTCTACAAGCCTCATGTTTCATTGCAAAATACATTTTTTTCGGACCGCACGGCTCATGAATTATTTGCACAATGGTGGAACATTTTGGATATATATTATCGGCTAAATAATAACACATTATATTATTTTTCTTGAATAACATAATGAGCGGGAGGAGCAATACCTTTAGTAAGATTAGAAAATAAATGTGATGACTCCAAGACATTAATGTCATTATTTGTGCCCGGCATACCAAAATATGTATGTCATATCCATAGATCATAATCCGCTACAGCTTCAAGAATAATTATTGGTGATCCATTTCGACCTGCATATTGTCCGACCCATGCTGTTGGACAATTTTTCTACTTCCAATGCATACAATCAAGGTTGCCTGACATTCTTGGAAAATCACGTTGATGACCAACATAGAATAGTCTAGCGATGTCATTAGCTTTGGGTGATCTAAGATATCTCTCTGCAAAAATTTCTACGATAGTACGACAAAATCTTTTTAAACTTTCAATTGCGGTTGATTCACCAATTTTAACATATTCATCAATAGTATCTGTTGGTAAACCATACACTAACATTCAAAACACTGTTGTGACTTTTTGTAAAGTTGATAATCCAACTCTACCCAAGTCATCTCTTCGTTGCTGGAAGTAGTTATCATGATCTTTAATTGCATCAATGATACGTAAGAATAAACTCTGAGACATACGATATCGGCGACGAAACATATCTTCATTGTATCGTGGACGATCAGAAAAATAATCATTAAATAAATTACGATATGCACCTTTACGATTACGATTGATCACAATATGACCTGGAATAGAGTCATCATGAGTACTCTGATTGCTTTGTTGATTGATGTAAGACTCCAAAATCATATTGTTATTGTGAATTGCATGACAAATTGCTTATTGTTCAGCAATCAAATTACTCATTACTGATATATCTTCATTGTCATCTGAAGATGAAGATGAATTTTTGAATTGCACATTTGATGGACCTCCAATATTGAAGTTCATCTTTAAAGATTATCATTTGAGTAATTTGGAGAGTATGAATACAAATATTTGATACGTAAATGATAATCAGTATGAATAAATTTCATAAATAATGGTTTTATTTATAGAAAAAATCTGATGAAATCCTAAGGTTAAAAAAAATATAATCCGACAGCTAAGATTATGATAAAATTCATCTGATGGCTAACATTATGATAAAATTCATCCGATGGCTAAGATTATAAAAGCAACTGAATGTTGGGAGTATCGTAATAAAAGATCTGTGCAATCCCGAATTCAAACTATAGAGAAAACTGTTCGAAAATTGAATTTTTGCATCCGACAAGTTGAAAATATGCATTCTAGTGGTGCATCAGATAAACATATTGTGAGTATTTTTTTTTGCAAATATTTTTATTTTTTATTATTATATATCTGAAAAACTAAAATGTTATAGTTCAAATTATTTGCAGATAAATATAGCTAAAATATTATTGATGCAAGATGACAGTTATAAAAAAGGATTCAAATTTGACCATGTATGGAATATGGTGAAAAATTTTGAAAAATTTAAAGATAATGTCAGCACATCAAGAAAAATAAATTGAAAGCAAAATTTAAATTATATTTCATCAGAGTCAGATAATCTCACTCCTGAGTCTCCAATATCGGCATCTCCCGAGTTGTCATCATTTTCTCTTAATTTAGATGATGATATTGGTGGTTCATCATCAGAACGACCAATTGGGGTAAAAAATGTCAAATTAAAGAGAAAAAATGATGAACAAATGTAATATGTCATTAACAGTCTCAAAGAGGAAAATCGATAACTTTTAGAGATGTTGAAGAAGAATAGTTCAAATCAATAACACCTTGAAATTCAAATCAGAAATATGGCATTAAAAGAATTGAAAGAAGAAAATAAAATTTTGATGCAAGACTTAAATACTATTAGCGATCCAAGAATTTGTGCATATATCGAAGCTGAACAAATACAAATTTTAGACAAATGATCTCAACAGCATCAAACACAATCACCTTCAGCATCTAATGAGTTTGGAGATTATTTTAATCATATTGGCGGATCTGGAACCGGTCTTCCATATTATTAAATAATTAATTATTGCATTTTGTTTGTTTTATGTTAGACATTTTAAATTTTTGTTATTAGTTTAGCTTTAATATTTTGTAATCTTATTATGTGTTAGTAATAAATGTATTATTGTTTTAAATTATAATATATACATTTTATATTTATATATTTTTTACATTTTATTTAATTTTTTTTGTTCAATTATATTCAATTAAGAAATTAAATTGTTATGCACTTAAAATTACATAATATTAAAAATATTATAATATAATTTAATTGGATAATATAATTTAATTAAATTGCAATTGAATTATGAACAAGAAAAAAAATCAATTTAAATATTACTATTAGTTAAACATCAATTTACTATTAATTAATTTTCAATTTACTAACATTATTTTTATTTAATTTTTCAATTAAATATATTTTAGTATTAATAAAAATATATTTACTAATTAAAATTTTATTTATTCAAATATAATCAAATTATTTATAAAAAAATATAAAATTTGGTAATTAAAAATTAAAAATTTTATTTTTAAATATAAATAAAATTATTTAACTTAAAAAAAACTCACAAAAACGTGTCCACTTTTCTCTCCCTTTCCCTTTCTCTTTCTTCTTTTCTTTCTTTTACTGATAAACCTTTTTTTTTAATTTGAAATAGCGTAGCTACAGTATAACGCCAAATATGACGTGATACCGTAGGCAACACCATTTTTTACACCATTTTTATGTTCGATTGAAAATGAAAATTTTTACACCATTGTTATTTTTTTTCCTTATTTTTGTCCTTAGAGTAACTTTTAGTGAAAAAATAAGGACAAGTCATATCATATGATTGGAATTAAAATGAATGGTAGCTTAATTATTAAAAAATTGGAAAGCCCACAAGCCAATATTTCCCAAATTCCGACTTCTTGTGCTCTCACTCTGTAATTATTTTTGTGGACAAGGACAAGATTGCAAAATTTTCATTTGGATATTTTCGGAGCTGCGAATATTTCATATTTGGCTGTGTTTCTGAGTTAGGAATCAGACTTCATATCAATGTATTATGTACTGAAAGGATCACTAAGAGGATATTATTAAAAAAATAAGAAATAATAATAATAATAATAATAATAATAATAATAAATTTTAACTTAGTAAGAGTATGTTTTTTGATTTGAGGAAATTGTTTTTCAGTGTAATAATATTAAAAATTTTAAGCCATAGTATATGCTATGAATATGAACATATTCTCTCTAAATTATTATTATTATTATTTTTATTGAGATTGTGAGATTGCAAATTTGTCGTTCTTGATGTAGTAGGGTTCTTGTCAAGATGCTATCACTATAGAAAAACGACTTCTAATTAAATCTACCCAAAATAAAAAAGAACAAATGCAGACAAATAGGATAATATTTATCATTTAAATTCTTAATTTTATTAAATAAAAAATTAAAATTGTAAAAAAAAATTGGAATATTTCTTTATAGGCGATTAAAAACAACCCAAAAAAAAAGAAAATTAGAACGTAGTAATTATGAGTTAAGTAAAAGTAAAAACACTAAAAAAGAATATTTTTATTGGAAAGCCATTATACATAATTTCCAACAGAATACTTTCTTCACTTTTTTAAACACTTAATCATCAAATTTAATTTATTAAATAAAGTTAATAAATTTTATAAATTAAAAATTTGATGATATGAACTAATTATAAAGCAAGAGTGGCAAAAAAAAAATGTTTATAGTATTTTTCTTTCGATATAAATGACAAAAGATAATGATTGTTTCTTTTTTCAATTGTGCATTAAACATATTTAATGTAAGTATTTTCATATTTTATTATTCATGAAATGTGTTAAATATTATGTTTTGAAAAAATTTTACTTTAATTGGTTCAATCGCAGTTCAATTCTAGTTGAAATATCTAATTATTGACTCTATTTTTTTTCTTCATTAGCCAAATCAAGTCTAAAAAATTAACAATATCTATTAGGTTTCGAGTTTGAATTTATCAATAATTTTTTATAAGTAGAAAAAAGAAAGAAAACTAAAATTAATTAAAGTTCAACTAATTAAGTTTTTAAAATAAAATAAACAAACTCAAGAATAGATTTGAAATTATATTTAGAAATATAAAGTAATAATTTTATTCAATAGAATAAAAAAATGTAATTTAATTAATTTAAAAATTTTAGGCAACTCATATAATTTGAGTAGAAATTGAACTTACACACATAAAAATGAATAACATTATTTTTGCATTATTTTCTTTTCAACTAGTGTTAAATTAGTCAATGGATTGAATTAAGACTCAATGATTGAAGCAAAATCTACTAATTTTTTTTGGTTAAAAGCATAATGCACTTGAGTAAATATAGTCCATACAATAATCTTTAGTGAAAAAAAAAAGATATCCAACATATACACATTGAGTAGATTACATGTGAAAAGTGTTATATTCTAATCCAAATCAAAATTTATATATGTAATACCTAACACTTTATACATCTACATACCGTATATATTGTTTTTATATTAAATTATCACGTATGAAACAGAAATAAAATAAAATTTATATTTACAGCGAGAGTAATTTTTTTTAACTCATCTCATATTATCAATAATAATTTCACAATCAATACGGATATTTTAATCATAGCATATAACATCACATATATTAATAACGTAAAAATTATGTTTAAAAGTTAGTAAATTGGAGATACACAAGTTGCCACTATGTGAGAATAACTATCAAATAAGTTATATAGCATCAAACATTTCATAATAGCAAATAACAAGTATACTTAATACATACTTTATATTCCATTTCATCAGTCAATAACATATAAATATAGATAAAATCAAGTATTCAATAATTGCTCTTTACTTATGCTTATGTTTATTCATTTTATTTTGTTATGACCATATTAAACAAACATTGCCTCGGGTTTTCATGTGAATATTTGTAATGTGAACATTTGCCTTTGCTAGTTAGCTTGATCATTTGTTTCATTTGCACATTTGTTGGGTCATATACCTCTTCTTTTACTTTGTAATATCGATTAACTAATCACAACACCTTTTAAGTCATTATGCATATGCACTTGTACTTACATATTCATCAATCATTGTATCTTATCACATATAACATACATATACCACATATATACCTCATATGTCAACATATATACCTTGCATATACTATACATATACCATATATATATATCATATGTCAAACATATACCTCAAATATACCACAAGTATATAAACTTATATGTACCACAAATGTCACAAATTATTCATCATAATATTTTCAAGGAAAAATCATCACAATCATATGAATCACATAGCAAGCAATATTCATATGCACTAAAGAATTCAATTGATAATTAGACTCACATTTTTCCTTTGATTCTAACCTTTAACTTATTCTCTACTCCCTTTTTGTATATCTCCAATTTATATTGAGCCTAATATTGAAATATAATTGGTTAATTTATGACTAGAGAAACTTAATGTGGCTTAAACAAATTAATATACATTATTCATATCGATAATTAAAATTTTTCCTATGAGGCAGTGTGACCTTATGAGACTGTTTTTCCTATAACTTTTTTTGTAATTAACAAATTAATCTGATTCTTGATCCTAAATAAAATTAACATATAATTATATAACATATTAAAATTTCAGATCAATTGGAGTATTGTACAATTTTTTGTGAAATGTCTAAACGTGTTCTATTTTCTACCCTTAGGCAGTTTCGGGGTACCAATTTTGATTCATCATAACTTATAATATATAAGTCATCTTTTAATGAAACTTTACAGAAACTTATATGGGTTCAAATGGAATATTTATTTATGTTTGCAACTTTCATCAATTATATATCTAAGACCCTCAAATTATAGGCAATATTTTACTGCTATAGAACAAAGTTGGTTTTTAGGACAGTATGACTTGTAACGGCCATAACTTACTCTATACATAACATATTAAGATAAAATTAGTACCCAAATTTAAATAAGATATATACTTATAGCTTTTATGTTTGAAAATTTACAGAATATATTTGTAAGAATCTCAAAATAATTAAACAAATTTATAGACTTGTACAGGGCACTCAGTAGGCAGTTCAAATCATGGAACAATCATGGTTTCATTCACCATAACTCAAAATTTACAGGATATATGAACCTAAAATTTGGTATAAAGATACATAACACATATATTTACAACTTTTATGTTTTAAGATACTTAAAATAATGGCTTTATCATATTCAAAACTGACAAACACTGTAGCTAACTTACTTAGGGTTCATATCCGGACCAGTTTCACTACAAAGAGGATATCTCATTCTATACTCCACATCTTGCAAAAATGATTACATATCCATAAATATAAGACATAAATTAACAACATTTGTGTTTTAAGCTTTTTCAGATTCCATCTCTAAGATCATCAAAACCATGGCACAAAATATTGTCTATTTATGAACTCTAAATACCATAATCAAGGTTAACACAAAATAATTGTTTACTCACCTATAATCACCCTTGGCTAACCTTGTTGCTGTAATTTCCAGAGTGAAAGAGAGAAGAAAATGTTGCTACAACTTCAAAGAAATAGAATGAAGCAAAGAGGAAGAAGAAGAAGAAGAAGAAGAAGAAAAGACTTAGCCTAATAAGTTAAAAGCCCTCACATTATGTCTTTCGTTCCTCTTTTTTTTTTCACCCGACCATTTTCCTTTTTTTTTTTACTTTTATTTTTATTTTTTTTAATTTTTTTGACTTTTATTTTTATTTATTTATTCTTATTATTATTATACAATTACATGTATCTAGACATACTAGTCAATAACAAAAATACAACTTAATCCTCTACTTCAATTTAATTAATTAACTATCTTAAATTTAATTAATTCAATATAGTTTCTTTGTTCAATTAAATATTAATTTTATATCATTTTCATCTATATTATAAAACAAACATGTGCATCTCTATACAATTGTAAAATACTTGAAAATAAACTAATTGTATATCATAAATATATTTAAATAAAAATGCATATTATGCATGTGTTCAAGTGATATATATGCAAAATGTATATGTGCAAATGAGATACTGTAGAAATGAATATGGAAAAAGTGAAGGATGTTACAATATATTTCTATTTGAATCCATTCTGAATTCATTTAAAATTATATTGCTAATATCCATATCTATCCTAAACTCGCATAATTATCCGTTTATGACTAAACAATTAAAATTTAAAAATATATAAGCAATTCACCATAAAATTTACTACAAAATTAAATAAAATAAAAAAATATAATATAAAAACCAATTAAATACACCTTAATTAAAATAATTTATCAAATTATTTAAAAATAACATTAAAACAATAAAAATATAAAAAAATATAAAATAAATTCAAATTTCTAACTTACAACCATGTTTGTAATTCATTAGCTTATGAATGTTTTGTTGTGTTCCTGAGTAGGAACTAGACTTCATAAAAGGATCACTCAGAGAATATTATAAAGAAAAATAAGAAATATCAAAATAATAATAATAAATTTTAACTTAGAATACTACAAAAAAAAATCAAAATAGCCACTATGTAAAGTGGTCACTAAAGGGGTTTAAAGACCACATAATAATCAAAATCTATGGTTGTAAAAAAATTTGTCGCTAAGTAATTTTGGTTGCGGTCGCTAGATTGCAACCACATGGACATGTTGTTGCTAAAACAACAACCATATTAATATGGTCGTTAATTAGTTATCACAATAATGATCACAAAAGACGTCCTTTTGTAGTCGATACATACATAAAGGGAAAGATCTATCATGTCTGTCAATTTAGACTTCGATCAACATGTGTATTTTATTATCAAATGCGCCAGATTGATTAGAAACCAAAAACATTTGTGATTGAAACTTATGCAATACAACCAAATTGTAAATTTGGACATATATAAGTGAAAAATAATGATTACAAATATGTGACATGAAATTTTGTACAAAAACCAAGAAAATGGGGCTAGACTGCAAATTTTGTGATCTTTGCACTTTTAGCGAAATACCAACTGAAAACACCAAAATGTAGATAATATTAAGATGAGTTTATTGATATAATTTTATATTAAAACTCCAAAGTTTATGACACAAAATTAAAGAAAATTGTTCTATAGTTTGGTTTTGTAGGAATAATGGACAAAAATATAATTTTTATTCCGATGTACAAATTGTGAGAACTAGAATAATTTATAATGTGAATAATGGTATATTTAATTGTAAAAAATTAATTTATTTAGTGCTTTAAATTGAAGAAATTACATTATGGTGCATTTTAATTTGAAAAGAGAAAAATTGAATGATAAAAATGAAAAGTTTAGAAATCATTAAATTAAGCATAGTTAATTAAACTAATTAAAGATTAATCAAACCTTGCATGCGCGACACTTGGCATCCATGCATGCAACTTAAGTTTACAATTTTATTATTTAATTACAAAAACTCCTTAAGTTGGAGATACTTTTATTCATTTAAACAAAAGTTTTCTTTCACAAATTCTGCACTCCACCGATTGCCCTTAAAACCCATGAACAATTTTTGCAATTTCTATCCATTTTCTTTCAACTTTTCATCCCCCAAACACCCCTAAGTCAATGGTGGTCCTTACTTATCTTAGTAATCCATGGTAAAGCATTGATAGAAGCCAATTCCAACATTCATTTTGATGAAGCCGAAGAAAATAAAAAGAAAGAAAAAATTGAACTTGTACTAGGCTTTGATGTTTGGAGTAGAGAGATGCTTGCATGTAGAATTTCGAAAAAAAGAAAAGAAAGAAAGAGGCAAAGGGAAGCTTAGAATGACTACAGGTTTGGTTTGAAAATGGGTTTGGTGCATTAAGGATAGAAATACGTGATTCTTTAAGGTAGGCTAAAATCTCCCTTCCTCTATTACTTTTCAATTCTTTAGTCCCTTCTCATTGAGTTTGTGATGATTCTAATTTTTCCCTTGTTTCTCTCTTCTTTTGTTGTTGTTAATGTTAAAGGTGCATAAATGAATTTGGGATTGATTGTTGAGACACTTAGAAGCTGGTGAATTGAGCAAACTTGTATGATTTGGGTTGTTTAAACCGAGATTAATAGAAAAGAGAATTGGTGTTGGTGTTGAAACCGGGACTTAGAATTTAAGTTTGGGCCCAAGGACTATATTTAATCAAGTCAAAATTTAGTTAATTAATATGATAAATAAGTTAAATAAATAAGTAAATTCTGTGAGATTGAAATTTAAATGAAAAAATGTTGTCTTGTCGAGACACTCATGTAAGGATTTCAGAGTTTTTGATTGATTTTAGGCCAATCGGGACTTTAACATGGACGGGGCCGAGAACTCTGGAGAAAAACTAAAGGCCTAATTAAGCTAAATTCTTGTTAAGTTACACTACAAAAAAAGAATTAAATAGCGATGAAATTTAGCGATGGATTGACATCCGTAGCAATTAGCTTCGGATCAGTGACGAATTAACGAGTGAAATTAATAAAAAAATTTGAAAAAAAAGCGTCAAAAATAGCGACAGATTAGCGAGAGAATTTTGCTACAGATTAAGACCGTAGCTAAATATCGTAGCTAATATGGCGGAAAAATATGCCGCCAAAAAATTGCGACGGTAGAGACGAATTTGCAAGCGCCAATTAGCGACGGATAGAAACCATCGCAAAATTAACATAATAGCGACGAAAGTACGTCCATCGCAAAGGTTGCTACGGAAAATGTCGTCGCTAAATCATTAGGTGAGTTTAATTAACAATAGCGACGGAACATGTCGTCGCTAAAAATAGCGACGACAAAGTCGTCGTGGCACTTTATAGCGACGGAAAATTCCATCGTTATTGTTAGCGACGGAAATTTCCGTCGCTATAAATTGCCACGCGACTTTGTCGTCGCAATTTATAGCGACGGATACTTACCGTCGCTAAAATAGCGACGACGACTTTGTCGTCGCAATGTATAGCGACGGAAAATTTCATTGCTAAAAATGAAAGAAAAACTACGTTGTTTCTTTCCCATGAAACGACGTTGTTTTTACTGTGTATGTTATAACCCTGCAAACCAAAAACAATTTCTCATTTTTTCCCCTCAGCCGGCATTTTTCCCCCTCCCTGCTGCCCAAATTTCCAGCTCCGGTATCTCCTCCTCTCTCCTCTACTCCGGTCCTCTCTCTCCTCTGCTCCGGTCTTCTCTCTCCTCTGCTCTTGTCCTCTACTGCTGTCTCCCACTGGATCTGGTCTTTACTGTTGTCTCCGAGCTCCGGTCGAGTCCCAGCTAGCGTAACGTCCCAGCCCCGGTCTTCCTCTGCTCTGGTCCCTCCCTTCCAGCACCGGTCACCTCCCAGGGAAGGTAGCTGCTGTTTGTTTTTTGGTTTTTGCAGATTTTGTTATTTTACTTGTTTTTATTTTTTTATTAATTTAATTTTGTTATGTGGTAACATATTAGGTGACTTATTATTAATTAATTATTAATTAGATGACTTATTAATTATTATTAATTAGATGACTTATTATTAATTAATTATATGCATAAGTTACATATATATTTATGTAAATAATATAAAGTTAGAACATAATATAGATAATTTAGGCAAAAAATTATAAAATAGTTAAATTTAATAAAATAAATAAGTTGAATTACTAATTTTAATAAAATATCTATTTAGCTATTAAGTTTGATTAAAATTATAAAATATCTAAGTTTATTTAACAAGTTTAATAAAAAACTTTAATGACTAAGTTTAATATAAAGCTGAAACATAATATAGATAATTTAAGCAAAAAATTATAAAATAGTTAGCAACAATAAAATAACTAAGTTTAATTACTAAATTTAATAAAATAGCTATTAAGCTATTAAGTTTGATTAAAATTATAAAATTATAAAGTTTATTTACTATGTTTAATAAAATAAGTTTAATAAAATAGTTTATTTACTAAGTTTAATATAAAGCTATAATATAATAGAGATAATTTAGGCAAAAAATTATAAAATAATTAAGTTTAATAAAATAGTTAAGTTTAGTTACTAACTTTAATAAAATAGTTATTTAGCTATTAAGTTTGATTAAAATTATAAAATAGTTAAGTTTATTTACTAAGTTGAATAAAATACTTTAATTACTAAGTTTAATATAAAGCTAGAACATAATATACATAATTTAAGCAAAAAATTATAAAATAGTTAAGTTTATTAAAATAGCTAAGTTTATTTACTAAGTTTAATAAAATAGCTATTTATCTATTAAGTTTTATTAAAATTATAAAATTATAAAGTTTATTTACTAAGTTTAATAAAATAAGTTTAATAAAATAGTTTAATTACTAAATTTAATATAAAGCTAGAACATAATATAGATAATTTAGGCAAAAAATTATAAAATAGTTAAGTTTATTAAAATAACTAAGTTTATTTACTAAGTTTAATAAAATAGCTACTTAGCTATTAAGTTTTATTAAAATTATAAAGTTTATTTATAAAGTTTAATAAAATAAGTTTAATAAAATAGTTTAATTACTAAGTTTAATATAAAGCTGAAACATAATATAGATAATTTAGGCAAAAAATTATAAAATAATTAACTAGTTTACGATCAATACCAATTATATAAATTCTAATTAGGACCTTAGAATGTTAAATAATAGCTTCGTATGTGTTACGAGCTAATATGTGCTTACATAATATTAGTATATTCATGAAATTATCGTTCACTTGAAAGAATAGCTAAGTTTGATTTCATTATGATTTATCAATTATAATTTCATACTTCAAATTGATTTTAATATTTTCCTTGATTTAATAGAGATAATAAAAAATGAGACCAGATCGTCAATGAATGTACAAACGGTTGAAAGATGGACTTTTGAACCCAGAGTTCATGACTTGTATTAGACAATTCATAGAATTTGTAGGCAGTCACCCGGAAATGATGGACAATGATAGGATAAGGTGTCTATGTTTTCATCGCAAGTGTCAGAATCACATGTTTCATCACATGGATACAGTTAAGTTGCATTTGTATAGAAATGGTTTTGTACCGAATTATTATTTTTTGACTTTGCACGGGGAACAAACAGTTAGAAGTAACATGATTAGCAATGTTAATTATATGAGTGAAGGTTCTGCTGCATTTGATTATGCAGAATCATCCAGTCGGTATCATTCCATGGTTATGGATGCTGATAGCAGAGATGACTAATTCTACCCACATTTCATCAACTCCACATAACGATCCACCACAATTTCATAGGATGTAGGACTATATATTAACAATATTGTAGTACAATTATTGAATATTTTTTATGTTGGACTAAAAAATTTTAATATTTATTTAATGAATTCTGTTTAAAAAATATTTATTTTCATTTATTTGAATTTTAAAATTACAAAAATAATTAAATTAAAAAGATTTAATATATAAAAAATAGATCTGCGACGGAATGCAGTCCTCACTGAAAATTAGTCGCAAATTGTATGGAGTAAATGCACTACAAAATTTAGCGACGGAACATATTTGTAGCTACATAGAGACGGATATAAATCCGTCGCAACATAGTGATGGATTTATATCCGTCGCAATATAGCGATGAATTTATATCCGTAGCAATATAGCGACGACATTTTCGTCGCAAAATCGCTCATTGATTTTATCGTCATCACAATTCCTACGAATACACTTTAGTGACAGATAGTTCGTCATTAATTATGTCGCTAAATTTAGCAACAAAATTACAATCCGTCGCTATTGGACTTGCGAGGAGCTTTTCTGAGACGGATTAAATCCGTCGCAAATCTGTCGCTAATATAATTTAGCGACATAATTCTTAAATTTAGTGACGGAGTCGTTCGTCGCTAAAATGCATTTTTCTTGTAGTGTTAATTTCAATTGAGTGATTTTTTTAGCCAATGAACTTATTATGGTCGAGACATAATAGTTCAGAGGTTTATTAAGTTAAATTTAACCTAATTCCATAATCAATAATGAACAAATTTAATCAGAAGGTAATAAAAGACCTTTTAGTTGAGGCCATTGAAGCTGAGATATGATTTGAAATTTTAAATATAACTGAGGAGAATTCATAAATAATTAAGACAATTTTGTGTTGGTAAACCTGTGAACAGATGACCCAAAACGTTGATTTAAGATTGAGAATGAATGATTGTAAAACCGATACGGTGAAAAATTAAGACCATAATTTGTGCTAAAGACTAAAAGCTAAGAAGACCTAGTTTTAAAATTAACTTTAAGTAACAATAGAAGTAAAAGTGACACATAACCCTAGTATTAATCGAGCGAGTCAATGACTAATCATTAAATAATTTGTGTCAGACCCGTCGAAGCTGCAAGAGTAGACATGAATATAGACAAAGGTTATAATAACGTTAGAGAAACATAATTAAATTTGTGCAAACTTTTATAGTAATGACTTATACATATTTTATTTGATTATAATATTAAATATATTTTTATATTCTAATATGAAATAAGTTTGGCCAAGTTTTATGAGATAATCTTGTATGCACATATTTAATTTCAAAATCTACATATAATTGTGTTATAAAATTTGTTTTACCTAGAGAAATAATTACATGAATTGAAATAGATTTATAAAATGAATTTTTAAACAAAATGATATTGTAAATATTATTATGAAATTTATGGTTTTTAACCCATATAAAAATATAGATAATCATATAGAGATGGTTGACATGCCAATAAGATATGAACTCTATGACTTGTGATTATCTTAGTCATGAGATATATTATACGGATTATATAGTTTATCTTAGATCATATATATTATTTATATATCGATCTTATGGTTATCTTAAATTGAATTTGGTCATATAGTTATCTTGAATTAGATATTGTTATTAGGGTTATGTGATTATCTTTGATCTTGATATTTTTGTCATTTGATGATATCTCTTAGTTCCCTAAGAGTAATTTTATAGTGTGTTATATGGACAGAAAAATAATGAAATTATTATTTAGCATATATGCATAATGAAAGATTTGTTAAGTGAATGTATGTAGTTTTTAGATGAACTTTCTATGACTTGTGACATTATTAGTGAAATGAACTTTTAAGTATAAATGATAATATGTTATATATTGGTAAAATGAGCTTTTAAGTTTTAAGCGATAGTGTGATGTATCTATTTACAATCAGTAAATTCTGTATTGTAAAAGTGAATATTTATTTATAATTGTTTTTTGTTGCACAATTTTATTGAAATGATTTATAGTTCCAAGATATATTTTGAAAATTTGTTACTATAAGATTTGCACTACTGAGGTAAAAATCAACATGAAAATTGTTATCTCTTGTGCATGTAGTAAACAAGAAATAGATACTAATGTCTAAGTCAGAAATGTTGCAAATCTAGTAATTCTACCAAATGAGTACAACAGTAATAGAAAATATGATAGTCATATCATGCTCATAAAAGAACTTATCTTTTATGCATTACGTATATTTTAAAATAAATACATATTTGTAAATAAAATCATGTACTAGTTTATAGTTTGTAAAAACACAGTTCACATATGTTTAAAAAAATTATTTATTCTCATTTTGAGTTATAAGTAGATTTACATATATTGTATGCCTATAAGTCATGCATAAACATATTAGTCAATTAGAGATATAATCTTATCTTATTAAGTTACAAGAGGATAAAGGGTGTTACAAGATCAAATTGACCAATTTTTGACCACATAGCGACCTCACCATGCGGTCACGAAACTATGGTCGCTGAAGTTAGGGGTGTGCAAAATCGAACCAAATCAAATTTGGTTTATTCGATTTTATTTGTTCGGTTTTTGGTTTAATTGGTTTAGTTATCTATTGAAAATTCGGTTTGTTCGATTCGGTTTTAAATGTTAAAAAATTTATTAAATTGAACCTATCAAATTATATATATATATATATATATATATATATATATATATATATATATATATATATATATATATTATATTTTTTAATAATTTATTCTAATTTTTAGATAAAAAAATTATAGTTTATAATAATTTATTTTGATTTATAGTAGGATAAAGTCATGAATTATGAAAATTTATTCTAATTTATGTTAATTAAGTGTGATAATTGATTTTAATTTATGATAATTTATAAAGTTATGGTAATAAAATTTAATTTATGATAATTGTGGTAGTTCATGAAATAATTATTATGTTAATTTATCATAATTTATGTTATTTTATCTTAATTTATAGTAATTTATAAATTTATGGTGTTATAATTGAGAAAATATAATTATAATTATAACTTATATAAATATAATTAATTAATTAATAAAACCGATTAAACCAAAATATTTTGGTTATGTTCGGTTTTAAATGATATTCTATTTAATTCTCTTTTTATAAATAAATATTGGTTTAGTTTTTATAATTTCGGTTCGGTTTTGAACGGAACCGACTGAATACTCACTGCTAATTGAAGTGGTCATAATATAACAATTAATGTCAGTGATTGCAATTTAGCGAACACAAAACAATCATGTATGTGGTAGTAAAGTATAAGTGGTCACTAAATGCACATATTTTATGTCTCAATATAACAACCACTTTAGTGGTCGCTATTTTTTGCAACCAAAATTTGTAGTCGCTATTTTTCACTTTATTTTTTTCATAAATTGTTATTTTCATTAATTAATTAAATAATAATTATTAATGAATTAAGTTTAATAATATTAATAATCATTATTTATATTGTTAATATTTAAATTTGAATAATAATTAAAAATGTAATATAAAATCTAATTGCAATATGTTAAATAGAAAAAGTATAACACAATGATATTTTAAATGTAAAAAAAAGTAATATTTGTTATAAAAATATAAATAATCATCATCTGATCGCAAGTTTAGGTACAAATAATAATACACTTAAGTTGCAAGAAAAAATGGTTCGTACTTATCATATTGTCTTCTATGGGCCAAAATATCAGCTGCATTCAAACCAACATTTGAATTGATACCCAAAAATGGTGGGATGTGTGTGGTTTGTAGACTGTAGAGTTTATCTTCGAACACATTAACGACAGTGTCAAGCTTTCTAAGAGATATGCTTATTCAGGATCTAGATAGGTTGCAAAGCCATGAAATGCGGTGGTGTAGGTGCAGATAATGGAATCAACAATGGAAGTGAGTGGGAAATGAGTTGGGCTTTGAATGGTGATTCATAAGGATTATGTATGTTTATTTATCGGCCATGGCTGAAGAAATCAGAATCACTAAAAGAATAACTAGTTGGAAGAAGATAATATTATAGAACCAAATGTTTGTTGCCATGGTTGTTCCAATTGGTTTTCATAGGGAATTTAGAGCTATATAATGTCTTTTTATACAAGTTGAATTGAAGAAATTTAGCTAGCCCTAATAGTAAAGTGACTAGAATTGACAATTTTGGGTACCATAAAAAGACATGATAAGATATGAATTTATATATATATATATATATATATATATATATATATATATATATGTTTGAGCTAACGGATATATATAATAAATATATGAACGCGTTTATATCACTAAAAAACATATCATAAACCGATTTTATCTACGTAAATTGTTATGACATGATTAAACATGTTTAAAAAATGTATAAAACATCAAATAATTGTAGTGTTATTTAAATTATTCAAATATATATTGTAATATTTTTAAATATATATAATATAAATTCATATATAAATAAATTTACAATACATTATATTAAAATTAATTTTATTATATAATTTTTTAGTCTTTTTTGTATATAATTGTGTATCATGTTTAAATATATTACTATCATGCAAACATGTTACATGCATCATATAATATGTATAAATTTAGACATATTTAATTAATCGTGTCTAATCGTATTATGTCTAGTTAATACAAATTTTAATCGTTTTATGTTTAGTTAATACAAATTTTAATCGTATTATACAAGTTTTGTATTTCGACACGATTTGTTAATTATATCGTATTCATTTTAAATATAATCGTATCATACACTTTTAATGACACAATATATTTAGACACAATTTGAACAAATTGTTAACTCTAAAGGTGACTGTATCTATTAGATATCGAATTTGAATCAACTTATAATCTTTTATAAGTAAAAAAAAAGAACAAAATTAATATTCAACTAATTAAGTTTTTAAAATAAAATAAACAAATTCAAGATAAATTTTGAAATTATATATCTAATAAAAAGCTATAATTTAATTGATTCAGAAATTTGGGGCAACTCATATAATTTGAGCAGAAATTGAACTCACACACATAAAAATGATTAACATTAGTAAGATCGCTCGGACTAAGCAAGTCTCAAAGGAACGCAAGTTGGGTCATTTTTACATCATTTTCTTTTGAACTAGTGTTAAATTAGTTGTCGATTGAATTTGCAACTTCAAATTTAACAATTATTAATGACATTTTTGAGTAATATATTTTATGACACTTTTTAGCGTATTTAAATAAATTTTTTAGTATTACTAAATGTTTTTTTTGTGGATAAAAGCAAAGTGTACTTCAGTAAATATAGTCCATACAATAATCTTTAGTGAACAAATAAAGACAACAATTATTGGAATTGAAATGAATTTTAGCCTTTTTGTTTTTTTTTTTTTTTGTAGGAGAAGTGAATTGTAGCTTTAATTTTTTTGTTTACCACCTAGCATTTGTGGAAGGAGGGTATCCAATTTGAGACATTTCACAAAAGGTAAAATCCCATATGCCATAAAGCTTAGGCAATTGTAGCTTTAATTATTAAGAAAATTGAAGAGTACATAAGTCAACATTTCAGAATTCCGTATTGTAAAGGATTCTCTTTGTAATTGTTTTAGCGACCAAGGACAAGACTTGCAAATTTTCATTTGGATTTTTCGGACATGCTAATATTTGGCTGTGTGATTGTGTCTGAGAGGGAATCAGGCCCCATATTCCATGGAGTGAAAGGGTCACTCGAAGGATATTATAAAGAAAAAAAAAAAGAAATATCAAAATAATAATAATAATATTAAATTTTAACTTAGTAAGAGTATGCTTTTTGATTTGAGGAAATTGTTTTTCAGTGTAAGAATATAAAAAATTTTAAGCCATAGTGTATACTATGAATATGAACATATTCTCTCTCAATTATTATTATTATTAGAAAAATTGCATAAACTTTCACTTTTGTATCAAAATAATACTATTCTTTATTTTTTAACTTTTAAATATATATATTTTCAATCTCATATCAAATATAGTTTCGAGAAAAATTTAATTTGATTTGGCAATGACTTGATACTCCAAATTTATTTTTTATTTAATATTACTGATATGTATTAATATGTGTATGTGACATTTAATTTTTTTAAATAATGTAGAATTTATTTAAAAATATACTTAAATCTTCACAAAACTAATTTAATACTCAAAATGAACTAACTTTTCATAAATATACCTAAAAGTGAAAATATAAATTTTTTTATGCAATTTGCCTTTTAAAAAAAAACTAAATATCATGTCTAGATATTAATATATATTAACAATATTAAATAAAAAAAATTAGATTCAGAGTATTATATTTTTGTCAAATTAAATTAAATTTTTTTTAGTTTGTATTTGATATAAATTTGAAAGTATGTATATTTAAAAGTTAAAAAGAAAAGAATATAATTATTTTGATGAAAAGTGAAAGTATATATTATTATTATTATTATTATTATTATTATTATATTGCAAAAGAATATATTTTTATTGCAAAAGAATATACTTTACATAATTTTCAACAGAAATGACAGAAAAAGAATCATTGTTTCTTCTTTCCGTCAAACTTATCCATTAGTGTTGTGTACTAATTATGGTTAGAAAAATTCAAATAAAATTTTAATTTTCGAGTAGAATTAATGGCTTTCCAGACTTTCTATTTGGAAAAATATAGCATTATTCCATCAAACCTGAGCACCTGGGTGTTTATCATTGTCTCCTACTTGCTAATTAAACTAGCTTTTGAAAATTTTCTTAAGTTTGTTTTTTTTTAATTAAATGTCAATTTTGATTTTTTTGAGAAATTGAATTAAAAATAATTTAATAAACCGTTATTTAAACTTTTGATTTGTTAAACTACGTATAAAAGTTAGGCCAAAAAACTCAACCATATAGATGCTAAATCTCTTCAAAGTGATGCTAAAATGTGGTAACAAATGTGGTTCTCCTTTATTATGCTCGGATTTCTTATGGCTAATAGTTTTTCTCTGTGTTTGCTCACTTTTCTTTATCCAAAAAAAAAAAAGTTTAAATAGTTCTAAAAATAATTATTTTTTATTAATTAGGTTACTAATATCCAAACTCTATGTTAAATATTTTTTTTAAAAAACTTTTATTTTGGTAGTGTATGTCCCAAAATAGCTTAAAAAGATGTGAATTGAGATTTTAAGACTTGCTGATCCTGGTAAAACGACTCACATTTTTTAAGTATTCTGACAGTATAATAACACTAGGCAGATAACTCACACAATAATAATTTAAAATTTTTTTTCACAAAATCAAATTTTATGACAAAAAATATTTATCAATCTCTAAATACAATTTTTGTCAAATAAATCACATTTTTTATTTATAAAAAACTTCAAATTAATTTAAACACAAATAGATTTTTGGAAAAATACTTTTAAATACTTTCACAAATAAATCATATACTAGATTTTTCAAGCAACTAAGAGTATTAAGGTTGAAAATAAGAGAAGGGATAATAGTTTGATACATTTTAATTTATAGTAGTTCAGCTCTTTGCCTATATTTACTTTTCAATATACAATATTGGGAATTTTTTCTCTACTTGTGATTCTTTTCAATGGTAAGAATCAAATCAAATACAATCTTAAAGTTCTACTAACTCTCTTAAGTCCAAACTAAATTTTTATAAAGTAAAATTTGAAAATATTTGATTAGTTTTTATTCAAAATGTGCTAAACAATAAATTAACATAAAAATAAATCCTTTACAAATTGAAAAGATGATTTACATAATAAAGAACTAAAACCAAATGAAAGATATCTAAAAATAAAGTTCAAATGGAAGGAAAATATTTCTAAGGAATAAAGAATAAGTTTTTCTTGATGATTTTTTTTTCAAACATTTAAAACGTCATTCTAACATGTATTATATAGTTTTAGTGCAAAAAACTAGCCAATGAAAACAAATTTTTATTTTAAAAAATTAGCACTTATTATATCTTTTTATAAATTCTGTCAGTTATAAAATTAGAATACTCGGCTAGAATACAATCTCCACTTTAGACGCCAATCAATATAACTTTACATTAATATTCTAATGTATCTTTTTGATGCATATATGCCTATATTTTTAAATATTCATCTTATTTCCAACTCTTGTATAACATAATTTGAAATATATATATATATATATATATATAAGACAAATTCTAATTTCTAAATTATTATTTTTAAATCATTAAAATTACTCATATAAGTATTGTAGTCTTTGAGCCAATAGTCAGAATTCTCACTTTTATTGTATGTTGCACTTTTTTGTTCATTTTCTTGGATTACTGTGAAAATTGAGAAACATGGATATCTACCGTTGTAATTCATAAGCTGAGCTTTGAGTTTGTAGTTAATTAATGAGTTACTGGATGACATCAGCAGTCTTGTAACAATTATTCTTTTAAGTTTTTCAATGCAAAGTTCATCTTCTTCACACTTTTTGACATCAATTTTGTTATATATATATAAGTAAATACGGATGACTAGAATTTAGCTAATCAACATATTTTAGTAATTTTCTATTAATAATTAAAAACAATCAAGTAATTAACTATAAATCTTTTTTTAGTTGTTTAGGGTTTAAAGAAACAAAAATTTCAGTTTAAAATTCAAAATTCATTCTCTTCATCTAATTTTCATTATCTCTCTATAATTAATAATGATTTTAATTTTCAAGAAAAAACAACTAACCTTCATTAACTCTATTTCTAGTTTTCAACATTCAAATAGAGAGAACAAGACTTATTTAGGCTTCTCCATAAAACTATTAGTTATTCTATATTCATGTATTTTTATTTGAACATCAAGAAAGTCGTATATTGGACCTCTTTTCCTAAGTTAATGGATGAATAATTAACTAAATACCAATAACCCAATAGCTTTGTTGAGTACAGTGATCTTAGCCATATGAGATTATTTGACTAATTTACAGTTTGTATGTATTTTGGTAATAAAGTGAACCATTAAGCTTTATTGTCAAATTAATTGGGGTGGATTTTTCCTTTTCCATTTGAAATTGATCTCTTTGTATTATGTACGGAAAAAATGTAAATAACATATTTGAATTTCAAACTATATTAGTATATGAATTTCAAACTATCAAGTAGATAAAGTTAAATTTTTATTCTTAAATATTGTTATTACTATAAGAAATAGAAATCCATAAATTAAGTATTATTTAAAAAAAAACTTTAGATCTAATGAAATAAGAACTATTCTAATAAAATCCATAAATACTAAAATGAATATAATTTTTAGAATTATTTTACATGTAATAAAATCTCATTCCAAATACATTTCTATAATGGCTATTAAGACGAATTGAGCTCGATTCGGATTTGTTTCTTAATTTAGCTCATTCGGACATATTCAAATAATGTAATGAACTGAGCTTAATCTTATTTTTAATCATCATCTAGCATAATTATTAATTATAATTTATTAAACATAATTATTTTAGTAAAAAAAATTCTAAATAATATGTTTCAGTTAGGGCTATTGTAACACCTACAAATATAATTTGTATTAAACTAATTATATAAGCAAATGTTATGAAACATTTCTTTTTGAAATTCGATTAAAATTTAACTTTCTTTTAAAACAATTTATTTGCATCATGACTATTGCAAAATACATATAAAGAAAAGTAAAAGAGAAAGTCAAGTAACTGTTTCATTATATTAAAATACTATATAGACTCCACATAGCATCTAGTTTATAAACAACATTCCCACAAGGGAAAAATGCAAAACATTTTTAATACATGAAATTTAAAACAAAATATATCTCGGTGTATTACTACCCAATTATATTTTGTTTTGTGACTCATCCTATGGACTCTCATTATCTGTTAGTGACTATCTAAACAGCTCAAAAACTCGTTTCTAGTGGTACATATGCATATATAGCAACAACAATATATATATACACTTAAAGATACATACATGCATATTTTACTTATCATGTTAAGACATTAACATATAGAATGCACATTTAAGAATATAGGTTGACAATATATTTTTCTCATAGAGAAAATACCCATCATCATATTTTCAAACACGTGTAATCCAATTATGTATATTATGTGTGCACAATTTACCTTAGTTCTTCACATCATGATAATCTCTAATTACCATTCATTTACCACTCTTTAGTATACATGTGAAAGCATATAAATATTATTAATCATGCTTCATACATCGTGAAAATAACATGTTATATATCTTATAAAAATCACCATATTTATCAACTTATGCCAATAAAACGTTGTACTAATGATACCAAAACACTAAGAATCTACATGCCAAAATTCATTGTGTGCCTCAAACATAATGAAAACCAATCACCAACAAATCATACAAAAGTTTACTATATTTATTACCTTTAATAAGTTGCCCATATTACTCTAAATAGAATAAAAGTGGATACAAGTAAATCCACGACTCTCTGCCGAGTCACTCAGAACACCTACCTGAGTTTCTCAAAACACTTATATGAGATAAAAGTAGTCATCAGGTCACCTGCATGAGATAAAAAAGTATGCACACATTTCCACCAAAGAAGCTCATTTAAGCTTGAAACCCTTGTCCATAATCAATGACCAACCTAGGTCATTCAGTTTCGTTCCCCATTAATGACATATCATCTATCATAACTCTAGTATTAGTTAGAGTATTGGGCTAAACCATAATTTTACTATTCATCTGTAATTATGTTGTGTATCAACCATTGCCATATCATATTTATATCATCAACCATAATCATACCATGCATATCTTGTGCATTAAACATCACCGAACCACACATGTTCATTTCGTGTTAATGATAACAGATGAAAATATATTTTTCATTATAGAATTAACCTTGATTCGTACACTATGACACTACAATATCATTACATGCTCATTTGAGCTTAGTAGTGTATACAATTTATCTACTTATACATATGACAATTCATGTTTATCATGTCATAAAATAGATCTACAACAATATATGCACCTAAACCCATAAAATTATAACATGCACCATCCACGATTTCCATATATCATAATTTAACTATTATCATTTTTTATATTCGTTTTCATACTATATTATAATAAAAACAACAGAGATATACTATCTCGAACTGAAACAACCTTGATTCATGCATCAAAATATAGAAATTTAATATCAAACAGATTCATGTCAGTGAACAAATTTTCATGGCTGTGAATCAACTCTTCATGGATAGTTTACCCTGAACACACCGTGATCCAACCTATGAATTACCTTCAGGTTTCACGGCCGTGATTAAATTTTCATAGGTGTGAACCTGATCATGAACCCATTTGTGAAACTGCCCGTGAATGGGTATGCTTCCTCAACATTCATAATAACATGACATTCACGCTTATGAACCATAAGTTCACATCCATAAATCAAGAGAAATTTCTAAAAAATATGCCAAAACAAAGCATATCATTTTCACATGCATTTTTCTCTAAGATTGACCAATGTCAACCCTATTAACATACAAACATGCATATAACTCAAATACATATCTTGTACACCTTTTACACATTTAAAACCTCATTCATACATATATTCAATCTCAAATTCACCAATTTAAAACATTAACATACAATCACTTTGTTATTCACGTACCCATAAATATGCATCTCAAGACATCAATAAATATAACTCAACAATCAAATTACGCTAACACCTCCCCCTTTGATCTAAGTCTATCCTCCCCTTTGTGCTTATTACTCTTTGTTCCTAACACCTTATGACCATGAAAGCTGAAGAATCATTTACTTTCTAGTTCAGTTCTTTCTCATTTCTCTTCAGAAACACTCTTCCCTTTGTGAGCACTTTTTATTCTCTTTGATTTTAAGTTTTTGCCATTGATGAAGCTTTGAAAGCCCTTTGAAAATGGAATAAAGAAGATGAAAAAAATGAAGGAGTTGGTGTGTGACATGTAAGAATGGGTAAAGGGAGTAGATTTATGACAAAAATAAGGGATAGAAGAGAGAGAAAAGTGTTTCTACCTCACCTGCTCTTGATTGACTGAATTTCATAGTCGTGACTCTACCTTCATAGGCGTGACAAACTAATGCATGGTCATGACAAACCATTCAAGGTATGAATAATGAAACCATGCTATTCACGGTCGTGACCAACAATTCATAGTCGTGAATACCGTGACATTCCATATTTTTTTAATCTTTGTTCATCTCTTTTAGCTCCTCTTTTAAACATATCACTACCTTTAATCACACACTCATCTTTCTAAAACCAATGTAATTTATATACCCTAATTAGCGGATGTTACAATTTGATCCAAATTGATTATGTCATTGTTCATACTCGGATCAGTGATAAATTATTTTACTGATCAATATTGGCGTGCGTTCAAGATATTTTGAACAAGCTCTAATTTGAGTATTTACATTCTTTAAGTATTATTTTTATGGCTTTTAAAAAGGTTATTAATATACTGAACCAAGTATTTATATTCTCAAGATCGGCTCGAATTTTTTTACGAGGTTAAAAATAAGATCAAACTCGATTCATTATATTATTTGAACATTACCTAAATAGGCTAAATTAATAATTGAATCAAAGTCGAGCTCAAATCGTTCGACTTGTTTAAACTAAGAAATTCTTTTTCGGTGGTCCGAGTTGGAGATATTTTAAACGAGCTCTAATACAAGCTCATTTTTTTTTATATATTATTAGTCTAACTTTTAAATAGGTCTTGAACATGTTGAATTGAGTATTTAAATTGTCTATTTACTTTTAAATATCAACAAAAAATTAAAAATTGGCCTAAATAAATTTCTTTCCAATTAGAAGTACTTTGATTGAAATAATTTTTTTATTAGACAAATTGACTTAATTGTTATTTTACTGTTGGATTGCAAAAAAATAGAAATATAAATGCTAGACAACAATTTAAAATAAGATTAAGCTTGATTCATTATGTTATTTTAACATGCCTGAATGAGGTAAATTGATAATTTAATACAAGTCGAGCTCAATCCGTCTTAGTGCTCATTCCAAAATTGTATTTGAAATGGGATGTTGTTGCATGCAAATTTTTTATTTAAAATATAATTCTAAAAATTATATTCATTTTAATAGTGTAGTTTTTTTATGGATCTTAATAGTATAGTTTTTCATTCATTAGAAATCTTTTTTTGAAATAGTACTTAATTTATGGATTATTTCTTATAGTAATAATTATATTTAAGAATGAAAATTTAACTTTATCTATTTTTTTAACCACAACTTTATCTATTTTAAAATAGAAAATCAATTTATTAAACAGTAGTGTTGTTTATGGAGGCTAGGGTTAGGTTGAGTGACCAATCTAAGCAAAAAAAATATTTATTTACTTTTAAATATTAATAAAAATTTTAAAAATTGGCCTAAACAAAATTTCTTCCCAATTTGAAGTACTTTAACCGAATAGATTTAATTAATTTTTTATTAGATGAATTGATTTAATTTTTATTTTACTGTTGGATTGTGAAGAATTAGAAATACAAATGTTAGATGATGGATTGACGGTTAAAAATAAAATCAAATTTGGTTCATTACATTATTTAAACATGCCCGAATGAGCTAAATTAAAAACAGAATCCGAGTTGAACTCAATCTGATTTCGGAATTTCATTTGAAATGAGATTTTGTTATATATAAATTTTTAATTAAGAATATAATTCTAAAAATTATATTCATTTTAATAGTATAGTTTTTAATTCATTAGAAACCAAGTTTTTTATTTTGAAATAATACTTAATTTATGGAGCTCTTTTTCTTATAGTAATAATTATATTTAAGAATGAAAATTTAACTTTATATGTTTTTTTAACCATAACTTTATCTATTTAGAAATAGAAAATTAGTTTATCATATAAACAATAGTGTTGTTTCTGGAAGCTAGGGTTAGGTTGAGTGATTATTTTCAGCAAAAATAAAAAATTTATTTACTTTTAAATATCAACAAATTTTTTAAAATTTTCCTAAACAAATTTCTTTCCAATTAGAAGTAATTTAACCAAATTGATTTAATTATTGTTTTATTAGACGAAATGATTTAATTTTTATTTTAGAAATAATTACTAAAAATTATCAATATTATACAAATTGATTTAAATTTTATTTTTAGCGTTGGATCACGAAAAATAGAAATATAAATGCTAGATCACGGTTAGTGGCATGGTTACAAGGAGTAAATTAATATACTAATAGTTTGAAATTCAAATATAATATTTATATTTTTTTTACTTACATAATATAAAGAGATAAATTTCAACATATTTACTTTATTAAAATTACATTTTTATTAATTATATTATAATTTCTATATATTTACTTTATTAAAACTGTTTACCTTGGTCCAACAAAGGTGTAGAACCACTATACTAACCTATTTTAGAATCAATTTACCCTTATTTTCCTTGAGGTGTCTTCGGTCTGCTTATTCCATGCCAAGGAAATGAAATTAAATATCTTGTATTAGTAATCGTAAATTGATTTTCAACAGAGCTAAGTAGTACGCCAAGGAATAATAAATGATTTCGCAAATTGATTTTCAATAGAGCTTTTGAAAATCGCAAATTGATTTATGCTCTATGATGAAATTCACAAAGATTGAGTGGAAAAGGGAAAAGAAATAAAAGACATAGTGAGAGAGAGTTAGATAGAAAGGGGAGAAAGATACAGAAGAGAGGGACAGAGAGAGACAGTAGTTAAGAGTAATATTTGGTTTAAAAGTGATGGAAAATGAGGGTAAATTTTTTATTTTGTTGCCAAAAAAAGGAAAGGAAAGTGCAACTATTTGACTCAACTTTTTTTTTTTTCCAAAAATATAGGATAGGCAAAATAACCCTATTTTTCTTATGGAAAGATATTTTTGTTAAAAAATCGAATAAATATATATTATTTTATAACTATGGATAGGTGAAATTAGACTTGTTAAAAGTGTGAAAGTTTGTGATTTTTTTTGGCAATCTAGCACTCTATATGTATTATAATTGTGTACCCTGGTCCAACAAAGGTGTAGAACCACCATACTAACCTATTTTAGAATCAATCTGGTGTTGGGCTGCTAATACAAAATGATAAGATCACATTTCCTAAAAATACAGCAGTAGTTTTTGGTAAATAGCATGAAAATATTTTTTATAATTATTTTGATTGGTTAAGAGAGTTGTACAAAGCATTGATAGGTTATATATGCGGTCCAACTAACACTATAAAATAGAGTAGTATTTATGCATTAAAAGGAGAAATCTCTTTTATTACTTATTGGACAACTTTTAGCATTTTTTTCTATCTATAGCCACTATAGTTTGATAAGTAAGATCTCTTATACTCTCTAGCATTTATTTTTATTTTGTTATTTATTTTCCTTATTCTTTTGCCATTTATTTCTATAAGTCACATTGATTGTTGCTTGTCCTAACTGCAATCTGCTATCATTTTGTCAATCGTATTGTTGTCTTCAAATCTGAATGTACTATTATGACCATCTTATCCATTGAAATCAACTCAGACCAGTTGGTTATTTGGAAAATATTTTGTTTAATTCTGAGACCCACTTTACCAAAATTGGTATTTAATTGGGCTTTAACATCCTATGGTAAACAAAAAATATTTATATAAATGTTTATATAAAAATATGAATGTTATATATATATATACAAGAAAACCTAATATTATATAAAAAAACAATAAATCATGTGTAGAAAATCTAAAACTATACAAAAATAATAAATTAATATTCATTTTTTCAAAAACAATAAAAGCTAATATGATAGGAACTACTTTGCATATATACACTTGCCATATACAAACTAGCTATATTCCTTGGAAATCTCTAGAAAAATGTACGAGTTTGAAAAACACTTGGAGCTCGTCTCAATGGAGTCCGAGTAAGAGTATTCACCAACTGAGCAAGCAAACTGATAATGGGTTGTCCTTCTACTTCTCCATTCTGTAAACTCTTATGGCTTTTTTACTTATCAATCTCAATCATCTCAAATAAATCTAGATTGTAAACCCTCCCAATAAAATAAAAAAAAAGGAGGGTGAGCTACAAGGGCGGGAGGGAGGAGGGGGACTTTGGGAAGTTTAATTTGGCCTAAAAAGATTTAGATCTAATACATTAAATTTTTAATATTTCTTTTATTGGCTCCCAAAAATTAGTTATTTATTTAGCAAGTATAAAAATCTAATAAATAATTAAGTAAATAAACTTTACTTTTACAAGATAAAATCAATTGGAGGTTATCATCATAAAATTAATTAATTAATGAATTAGCAAAACCAAAAGTTATTATCTCATATAGGAAATCTAAAATTGTATTAAACAAAATGATCAAATTTAGGTATATATCAAAGTGGTCATTCAAAAAGTTTAGGGATCACATTGATTTGGACCAAATTGAGGTGTCAAATGAGGTATTACAGGCAGTTTAAGTGCATTGTACAACTACATCAAGAATATTCATAATTTATTATATATTATTTAATATATTACTATGAAACTATTTAATATTCATAATTCACGGAGTTTCATTTTTTTTAAGTTGAAAAAATAAAATATTAACTCAAATATCTTTTGATAAGGAACAAATTACAAAAAATTTTCTTGAAATTTTAATAAATTACAGTCAGAAATAAACTTTTAAAAAACTAACAGTTTACCTCTTTGTTTTTTGATAAAAAAATATTGTTAGAGATAACAATTAGAAAAACTGTGACTTAAATGTATTGATTGTCTTGCAGTTATAGTTATTGATAACGAATTGAAACTTTAAATTCTTATAAAAAAATCATTAAACTATATGTGGTATATTGCACTGTAATATTTAAAATTAATACAATATCAAATGAATGAGTATTATATCAAACGAAGGAGAATAAACTGTTAATTTTTTAAAAGTTTGCTTATAACTATAATTTGAAAAACTTCAAAAGAGTTTTCTGTAATTTATTTTTTTTATAAAAATAAAATTTAAATGAAAAAGTCAACTAATATTCTAACATTCTCCAACTAAAATAGAATTGATTTTATAAATTTATAACAAAAATTTTATTTCATGAAATGATTTGTATTACCAAAAAAACTTTTATACGGTTACAATTTGAAGCCTCAATTTCAATAATAATAAATATAACAAGTAATATTGAACTATATTCATTGTATCCATTTATACATACAAATCATTCATAATTAACAAGTATCAATTTATTTATTGATATGAACTATCAACTAATATAGTTGTTTCAAATCTAGTTCTAGAAAAAATCTTTATTTATTAATTTTTCCCAAAAAAACAGTTTTAAAATTCAAAAAAATTTAAAATGATTTTTTTTTCTTCTAGAACACATTGCTAAACTGGACCTTAATAATAGCATTAGCCATCATCTTGAAACGTGCTCTACTTCTATCTTTCTATTTTTTTTTTCATCATCTCTTGAATAGTAAGAAATTTTGAACAAAGCTTGAACCTTTATTGTTGCTAAAAAAAAAAAATTCACGGCTGCCATCTCTACAGGATGGATGCCTTTCCACATATTTGGAGAAGTGCTCAGCTCATAATTAGTTTTTTTTGTGCAAATAAGGTGCCGTTTAGGTTTTGAAGCATCTAAATCAAATGGGGATAGGAGTCAAATGCTTGTTCTTACCAAGGACACGGACCTACAAATATCTAAGTGAGACGATGTATGTGGTGAGGAGTCCAATAACCGAATGAATAGGTGCATCAATTGTCAAAATCTTAGGGAAAAATTTCCCATACATGACAAGCAAGAAATCCAAGAAATTAATATGGCTTAATCCAGAGATACACAACTTGAGTAAAAACAAAGCCACACACCCCATAGATAGTAGTACCAATAATAACCGACCCCAAACCCTATGAGAATGCAGACTAGAGTCTTTGGCAACCAACTACGTCTTGTATTTAGTTGGTGGCAACTCCCTTTCCCCAGTCGATGAACATGTAATAAGAGAGAACCTAATTATAGGACACCCAAGTGCTTGGCCTCCAACTAAATGCGGAGGGCGTCAGGCAATCTCAGGCTGACATGAATGGCTGGTGATGGGAGAATAAGGGAAAGAAAAGAGTCTGGCCAACATGAATTAAGGAGGAGAGACTGTAGAGAAGAGAGAGAGAACGTAAAGTGATTTTGTTTGGCACAAGAAAATTTATGGAGAGTGTTGTTCTTAGGTGCTTGAACAATGTTCTCGATAAATAGATAAATATTATTACTATATTTTGTCATATTAGCGTAGATAAATAGACACCATAAATGTTTTCCTAGGCACCTACATTTTCAACTAATTTATGAAAACAATTGACATTTAACTTCTCCGCTATCAACTCAAGAAATACATACACTATAATAAGCTGAAACAGAAAATAATATTTCCACTACACACCTAATGTGTGTTTAGTAGCAACATCTCCTTCGCTTCCCTTAGTTCCTTTTATCTTACCATTCTTGATAACGCTAGAGCCTGGAGTACCCAATCGAGTTGTAGCTGCCAATTTCTTGAAAGTTGATGCAACTGGATAGTGTGGCTATCAGTTCCTTCAGATCATCCTCTGTGTGAGTTGCACATAGAGTCACTCGCAGCCTAATATTGAATTTAAAAAAAAAAAGAAAATTGAATGAGTATGAAAATGCACAAATACACTATAAGTAGAAAGGCATATTTAAATAGAATGTGTAAGTTTGGCCCAGAGCTAGCCAAGCATAAAGATTATAGTTTTTTGACTCCCAAATATTATTAATCTCAGGCTGACCGAATTTTTGCTTGAGTTTTGCCTTGTAATGCAGTCTGATATCTTATAGGCCTTCCGAAAACCATATGACTTCAACTACTTAGCATTTATAACCATGCAAGCACATCTTTGCATACATGTCCTACAGATTTGTGTAGGTATCGCAATTCCTAAAGGCCTTTCTTTGGAAAATTGCAATCTCTAATGCTGCAAATTGCAGGCAAAAGAGCAGCTCAAAATGGACAGATTTACCAAGAAAATACCCTAAAAAAATTCTCAGCCTGAAAATATTAATATAATAATGAAAGAAGGCAGACAACCTGCATGAGTTGGGAGGCACTGTTGGGGGCCTGATGGCAGTAACATGAAAACCAGATTTCAACAAGTGCCTGGTCCATGATAATATAATTAAAAAGTCAGAAGCTGTTGTAAAAAAAAGGACCATAATTTACATACACAGAAGAGAGAGATAACCGGCTGGCTTGCAGGGCTTTCTCTTCATTCCCTACAATAAGGGAAATGATAGGACTTGTGATGGGGATTCCAGTTAAAGCCTGAAACTTTTGCACTCTTTTCCAAATTGCCCTTCTACGCCACACTTCCTTTCTTGCCACAATTACAGCAGCTGGTAGGTTATTCTCGAGTTGTTAGCAAAGCAATGTATTTTAACAAAGAAGGGCAAGGAATGGTTAACAAAATAATAACATGAACATCCCTGATTTGTAATAGTGTACAAATGTCCAATTTTAGTATATAAAATGCCATCTGTTGGCTATAACTAATAGAAACAAAACCCTACGTAGATCTACCCCAAAAAATCCCACTCTTCTACATCTGAATATGGTTTGAAACAAATATTTGGTATGAATATCAAAACCAAGCTACATGCATCAGGCATTTCTGCCAAGGACTTTGTAGACGCAGCATTTATGGGAAGCTAACAGCACAACAGAGGATTTATATCAGAGTTGGAAAACAACAATCAAAAACAGAGGAAAAGCAAAAGCTGTACAATTTACCGTATGCAGCAGCAGCAACAGGGACTGGGGATGCAGTTGAGAATATAAAAGAGCGGCCCCTCGATTGTATGAGTTTCTTCCACATTGTGCTGTTTATATAGTATCGACATAACAAATATGTTAGTAAGGGTAACTAAAGTATAAGATAATTATAAAGGAGCATTACTAGAACAAAGTCGACTCATTAAAAATTCCAAACAAGAAATAAATAAAAATGGATCAGATATGATAAAAATTTCATTTTCTTCAAAGATGTAGAACATCCATTACTTCAATTGATTTTTATATATTCTTCTAAACCAGTAAACATTAAAGAATAGCATATGTGAAAGTATACCTGCATGCTATAAATCCGCCATGGCAACCAGCAGCCTTACTCAGAGTTCCAACACATATGTCTACATCTCCTTCACAATTGAATTCCTCAGCCACTCCCCCACCATTTTTTCCACAAACAAAAGTTCCATGAGCCTGAAAGGAACTCTCAGCAAGTTCATGTCTTTTATGATTAATTACATACAGTTTCACCAAAAAATGTGAGCCAATGAATGCTAATTAATATAGTGGTCAATCACATTGGACTATAATACCTTTTTTCTCTGTGAGAGTTATAGTATATTTAGTTTCTACAATATAAACCAATGAAGTTAAGCCTTGGACTTAACTTTACAGTCCTTGAATAAGCTTCATGTGTATAAGCAAGCTTGAAAAACTTCTTTAAAATGATTAAACCTCCAACACAACTTACATCATCAATGACTAATAAAAATCCATGCTTCTTGCGAAGTTTAACCAGCTCAGCCATCGGTGCAAAGTCTCCATCCATGCTAAACAAGCTGTAAGAAGAACAGAATGAAGCCCTTTCAGTGAATGTGTACCTATGTGAAGCGAAGAAAATTGTAGGGTAGTCTACAATTCGGTCATAAAAAGATCTATGAAAAATAAAACTGAAATTGAATAGGAAAAAACTATATCATAAGTGGTAGAGACATAGTACAGGTAACAGGACATTCTACCTTGGTAACCATGAAATAATGGCTTTGTTTTTTAGTAAAACAGAGTAAACAGAGTAAACATAGAAATAATGTATCAAACTCTAGCAATCAGAATTAAACACACCTATCAGTCACAACAACTTTCTTCTTCAACGTACAATTTGATCTGTTGAAAAATAACACACCTTGAATAAACAATGAGGAATTGAAACACCATTTAAAAGTTGTCACAAAGTGTTTAAGATAAAAGTTAGGACCTACAATAATGAACTAAGATGAGACATGTTACAGTGTTTATACACATGTGCCTCCACATTCTGTTGCCGTTCAGCAAGACGAATACCATCAATTATTGAAGCATGATTTAGCGCGTCTGAGAATATGGAAATTTTTTCCTTCTTCTTTTCCGCTGAAGCCAAGAGAGAACTGATGTTTCCAAGGGCTACCATCACTGCCATATTAGCAGCAAACCCTGTAGGACAAAGAAGACAATCCTAGAGCATAAATTAGGATTGGGCACGCATCAGTTTGCAGTTCAATTTCCTACATCTTCAAAAGAATATGACACAGAGAATTAAGCCTCAGACGAAGCCATTTGGGTTTTAACTGTTTAATTAGATGTGGACAATTAAAATAACATGCAAGTCTGAAGGGCATTTTTCGAATAAATGAGTTGCATTATTAATTTTTGTTTTCTTCAATAATTTGACAAATTAGAAAAACAAAATATCACTGCACTCATGACATGTGCACAGCATACAGAAACACGACCCTCATCAACGCAAAGTTCAAAATAACTACATAGTTAAGTTTCTTCTCCTTTTATTTTTCTTGGTTTTTTCAATCAAGAGAAGGATCTAGCTGTTGGTTCATGAACCCACCTGTAATTTCCAAGTCCAGTTGGTACAAATTAATTAAATTTAGTCACAGAAAAAGTGATAGAGACATCATATTGTTGCACAAATAGAATATATTTTGTAATGAAATGGCTCTATCATTACATATTGATTAAGGCGTTCCAAACCATCTAAGCATGTACCTCTTTCTTCTTCAAGTTTGCCAAGGAAGATTCAAGTAACCTGTGGTAATTGGTGTATCCACATATTAAAGCAGAACCTCTTGGTCCCATTCCATGTTCTTGGGCTGCCTGATTTAGCATAAATTTCAATATATCATAAAAAGGTCATGCAAAAACATTCTTTAATCCTAAAAACTATATATATATATATATAGACAACAACCTTTGCAGCGGCCTTCCCAATCGTAGGGTGTGAACTCAAGCCCAAGTAATCATTGCTAGAGAATAAAAGTAGCTTCTTGGACTGCTCAACACTCTGGTCTGTTATTCCACTTCTGCACAAAATCTCATCTCCTATAATAATAATAATTAAAAAAGGTGGTTATATTTTGTATTAAAAGATATCCAATGCATTCAGCAGAAGAATGAAAAAAGAACAGAGAAAAAAAAATCAGCACGTGAAATTCTTGATTATCAACATAATTTTTAACTGAATATACCGGAACTGGGAATGTCGAGGAGCCATTTGCGAAATGTGGAATCAGAAATAGAGACTTGAACAGATGAACGATCCCAATCCTGCATTCCGTCGAACACCTCGTAATCTTCGCTATCTTCTTCAACCGGATTGAGCTTTGGCAGATAAGGACCTTTGGAGACGTAAATGGGTCTCAAAGATCGAACAAGTTTTAATGATTCAAGCTTTGAAAGTGCCTCCGCCACCCAGAAATCCCATGAACTGTTCTCCATTTTGCAGATTTAGAGAGAGAGAGGCGGATGTTCCAACGTGACTTGTGAAGAGAGTTGTAGGCTAGGTAGCTGAAATGAGTAGTTGAGTTGGGCAAGTAGCAGTTAGTCTCAAAGAGCTAAGATGAAGTATCGGGTCCTTCCCTAAACGGATCGGGTTCCATGCGGAATAAGGGATTTATAAATAAATTCTAAAAAAGATTTTATTTTTAAAAAAATATATATTTTAGATTTAAAAAGATACATTTTTTAAATTATCTAATTATCTTTTCGAGTGGAGATTTTTTTAAATTCTGTTTTGATCTCTCTTTTTTATTATTTTTTTACTCTTTCTTTTCTTCTTGGTCTCGAAGAATTTCATAATAATTTGGTTATAAATTCATATAAATTAAAAGCAATTAAATAATCAATTTCAAGATAAGAAATAATTAAATAACAATAAATTAAAAGTAATCACATGACATAAATATGATAAAATTATTTTATAGTTAATCTTGTTAAATTACTCAAATCAATTGATAATATATAATTAATAAATTAAACAAATAAACAAACAAGCTATTTCATTAACTAGTGAAAATTAGTACTTACAAGGGTGTTGATGAAATAGCCTAGGTTTCTTTCTGTTTAACTAGATGTCTTGAGTTCAAGCATTGGATATATAATTACTTTAAAACTTATAATGGAGTATTTTGTCGTTCTTGAAAACCTAACTGGTACAAGCATGATTAGTTTCAGTGTGTAATTCTAGTTGACTAATTGAATATATATGTGGTCCGATAAAAAAAAGTCAAATTAGTTATTAATCATGTCTTATTTATACACTACATGTAATACCCATAATATAGGATTTATAAGATATGCTAAAAATGGAAAGATAATTACATGACAAAGGCGTTATGTCAAAGAAGACTTAAAAGAAATAAGATGTCTCACGATTCATGCCTGTGAAAGTATAGTCATAGCCGTAAATTGTGAAAAATGACTCATGCAAGTGAATGGTTATAGAACGAACGTAAAATAACTTGGCAAGGATATTCACACCCGTGAAACTTAAGTCACGGTTGTGAATGACAGTCAATAATGGATAGACAAAAGTATCATGTCATTCTTTTTTTTTCCACACCTAATTATTGTCATGAAACCTATTTCCCATTACTTTTTGACTAATCCTTCACACTAAAACTCATCCCTCATCATTTCCTTCATCTTCTTTTTCTCTTCTTCTTCCATTTTTGGCAAGAACTTCAAAGGTTGAACATGGTGAAAGTTTGAAAATAAAGAGAAATGAGTGTTTTAAGAGGTTAAGAAAGAGTTTGACTTTAGAGTAGATTTGTGTTTGTTTTTCTATTACAAAATAGTGTAAGAAATATATTTTTCAAGTGATAGGTGTAGAGGAAGTGGTGAAGATCACTAAAGGAATAGACAAACTTGAAGAAGCTTAAGAGTTGTTATAGCTCTATTGTTAAAGGTTTGTACATATGAGCATTTAAATTTGCAAATCTGTCTATTTTGCTTATTTATATGTTGAATGTGTTATGAGCTTGGTTACCAATGTAAATGTATGATATTATGATAATGACTTTGTTGTTTTAAGGCTTTAAATATGAAAAATGCTAAAAAAATAGAACATAATGAGTTTAAGAGGATTATTAGCACGATTACTGTTTAAATATGATTTATGAATGAAAGAATATGTTGTTGGTATGAAAAGTGTTCTGGAATATTAATAGGAGTGATTGACATTGTTCAATCTTAAAGCCAATGCCTGTATTTTGTGATATTTCTCTATTTTGGTATTGAAATATGTTAGAAAACCTAGATTTACACCCATAAAAGGGATTTCACAGCCATGAATTATCATGTCCAGAAATGAAGTTCATGTAGAATAGACTCATTCACGACTTGAATCACACATGATTCATGCCCGTGACACACTATTCGCACCCATGAAAAATCGTGCATTTCTAATCAGTAGCATTCATTAACACATTTACAGTTGGATTCATGGGTATAACACTCGTGAATGACACCTTTACGGCTATGAATGGCTATTCATGCCTATGAAGGTTATTAATCTTTGTTATTCAAATTTTGATTATGATGCTAAGTGATGAGTATGATAAAATTTCATGATATGGGCTATTTAAATACACAATATCATATTATGAAATGAATATAAATGGACAAGTGATGAATGATGTTAATGAGAAATGACATGGTATAAAATATGAGATTTTTCTACATGTAAAGGTTATGGATGAATGGGCATATGCAATGATGTATGATAAGAGTTATGATGAATTCTTATGAGCATTGATATAATAATGGGAATTTAAAAGAAGAGGATATAGTATCAAATATCTAGTTCTCTAATCTACGACTTAACATAAGATAAATAACATACCATTGAAGGGGTTACAGTACCGTAAATTATTTTTTACTCAATCAGGGTGGTTTAAGCTTATGTTGTGAGTGCTTTTGATTTGAAAAGCTAGATTTAGCATATCCAGATAAAGGACAAGGTGGCTTAAACTTGGGTTGTGAGCGCCCTTTATTCAATTATTATTATTACTCAGTCAAGGTAGATTGAGCTCGAGTTATGAGTGTTCTTGACCTGAGAAGCTCAGATAAGCATATACAAATAGTGACAGGGTGGCTTAAGCTCGAATTGTGAATATCCCTATATCACAAACCGCATTCGGATAATCTGATTTAAAGTTTTAGGCAAAACAGATTAATAAGGAATTTATGATTTATGTTTGAATATAGTAAGTCTTAATCAAGAAAGTAATAATGAATTTATAAGTATTAGACAAACAAATAAAGTAAAAAGGAAACGGTAAACTAAATATTTAGAAATGGTTGAAAATAGAGGTAATGTTGATCTCTAGGTGTTGATATTACTATGATTTAAATTGTGTTATATGAATGATTGCCTTGGTAATGATGTGAAATGGATTTATACGAATAATAAAGAAATTAGTAATCAAGAATGTGGTTGGTTTTGTATCATTTTATGTAAATAGGCATATGAAATTAATGCATGTAACTATCTAGATATGACATATTACATAAGGTATGCATATTAGCACGGTTTTAAAGAAAATAATAAAAATGAAGGGATGTTCCTATGCAAGATCACATGTAAAAGATACGAGCACAGTATTTGATGTGATGATATTATATGATGTATATAGAATTTTTATGTATATATATATATATATATATATATATATATATATATATATATATATACCACTAATTATTAGTTTGCTTAACGCGTGGGTATTTTCTACATGCAGATTTGGACCCTAGTTGATAACAGTGATTGACAAAAAGAGTAGTCGACTTATACAGAGATCAGTCAAAGTAACCCATTTTGGATTGGTGTTGCATTCATAATATCTTTGATTTCTTTATATAAGTTATGGGATATGACCATGATTATGTTTTCAAAGGTTTCATCTACTTTAATGTTTTAAAGACATGTATTTAATATTATGATGATCTTGATGTAATATGGGGCTAGTGTAAGCCCAAACTTATTTTTGGTATGGATATGGTTTTTGAATCCAGATATGGCATATGGTTATGAAACAGATGATGTATGCTTTTTAAAGTGGTTGTATGATTTAAATCATATTTTTTTTATATAAAAAAGGGCTTTAAATGAGTTAATATCATTGCAAATTTTATGAAGATAGAAAAAGTTTTAAACAAAATAGATTATAGGACATCCATTCATGTTGCATCCGCTTGTATGATGAGATTATGTGTAACGTCCGCTAAATAGGGCATAGTTAATAGCATGATTTAGAGAAGTCTTAAGTGTGTTTAATAATTTGGTTAAGGGAAAGAGTGAAGAAAAGATTTAAAATAAAGTCAAGTCTATCAAATATAAAATTCCAACATTTATTTTTTTCTTCTCTCACAACTTAAACTCAAAAGTAAACCCTATAACATGAAGTTCTTCTTACTAGAGACCAATTCATTTGTTCTTCTTTATTTTCTAGACTTTAAACACCTAAATCAACATCAAAGATCAAATTTAATAAGTTCTTGAGAGAGAGATAGAGAGAGGATAGGAGTTCGAATCATTCATTCCAGCCATATTTCCTTCAATTTTGTTAAGGAATCATGTTTCTCCTTTTTTGTTACAAGTTTTCATAGTCTATTTCCATGTAGAACCCATTTAACCCATTTTCAAATGAGTTAGGGTTTTACTGGTTATGAGTTTTTATGGTTTATGGCACCTCTCTAAACTTGATTAAGGTTATAGTATGTTTTAGAGAAAGGTTCAGCTTGTTTAAGGTTATATAATAGGGTTAAGTTAGGGTTTATCTTATTTAAGCTTTTAAAAGTTAAGTTTATGGGTTATAAAATTTGATAGATACGTGTTATATGTGATAGGAGTTGGAAAAAGAAGTGATGAAACCAACCAAGAAGATAGGCAAGCTTGGGAAAAACTTTATTTTTAAGGCTTCATTAAAGGTATATACATATATGCATTTAAATTTCCAAAATATGACATGTTATGCGTTATATACTCATCACCAATACATCGCAAGATTTATCATGACAAGAGCTTTTGCTCATGCCTCGACTTTTTTAGAACAGGTCCGAGTCAAATAGCAATGATTCGAAACACTTCTTTTTACATTATTTTAAATGCTTATGAATGCGTTAAATGATAATTGTTGGTTGTCATGAATGGAATGGATAGATTAATGTCATGATATCATAAGAATTGAATGATAAGTATACTTTATAAGAATTATTAATGATGTCATGATGAGAAGTGTGTAATAAATATGTCAAATGTGAATTTATAAATATATTGAATGATGAGGACTCTAGTGGTTGAAACGAGTAAACAAAGATGTATTAATGCATATGGAATCATATATGATTACTAGGATGTGTAATGAGCATGAAAGCGAAAAATTGTATTATTATGTGTGCTTTTGAACTTATAGCATGATAATGCATGTTTTGATGAATATGGTGATAGGAAAAGGTTGTCATGGGACAACTATTAGACCCTTACATGTGGATTGCCTTAAATGTCATGTTGTATCTGTGTTTTGCTAGAAAACCCATATTCATGCTCATGACATAGGGTTCACAATCATAAATCACCCATCTAGAACTGCCTATTTTAGGTAGAGAGGTTCACAGCTTGAGTCGCCACGTGATTCATGACTGTGAATTACATAAGTCACGAAAGAAATGTGCAAGTTTTGGACATAAAACATTTACGACTTTGTTCACGGAAAATGTTGCCTGTAAATCATATTTTCAAAATAATATGTTGTTTTCTTCTCTAATATGTTGGATATGTTTTTACATGGTATGATACATTTATATAACACATGATTGACATATGTTGACTTTCATATGATCAAGGCAAGTATGTTAATGATAAATGTCTATGTAAAGAGAAAATCTTGTTATATAAGTATATTAAAAGAATATGAACAAGTAAAGCCTAGACTTGATACTGGGACTAGAAGTAGGATATGAGGCATGTCATTAAAGGGGTTACCATATTTTATATAAATCTCGTAATTTCCACAATCATTTTCACAACATATATTTTCATATCATGCTATAAGCATGCAACCGGGGCCTACCACCTCACAACGAATTGATTTCGATTCAAAAACAAACATATAAATTTTTCATCATAAACAGCTTCACGTTCGTGAATAACCATTTACAGCCATGAAGCACTATTTCACGGGTAGTCCTCTCATGAAATAAGTTGTGATTCAACCCTTGAATCAACACACGTCCACAACCATAATCACGCCTTTATAGGCATGAACCCAACTGTGAATCCAACCATGAAGTTGCTCGTAAATGGGTCTACTTTAGCGATAAAAATGCATTTCGTGACATTTATGCCCGTGAACCCACCATTCACAACCGTAAATTTGGAAATTTTTCCAGAAAAATAGAGCATCACAAATCATGTCATTTCCACATGCAATACTCACTACAGTTGAACAATATTAGCCACCCTATCAACATTTCACATGCATTCAAGCTATCTATCATAACTATATCATCTCTAATCATCAATATGAATCAGAAACGATCCTCAAACATCACAATATAATCAATTTCAAATTCCCATCATGCATATTAACCCCATATTTCACCATTTATACACTCATTTATCCTTTAAATCATGCATTTAAAGCAATTAACACAGAAAACATAAAGTAATTGCCTTAAGTGTTGTTATGTACAAACATTACACCTAGGATGGAGATTGGCTAAAGTTTTCTCCTTTGAGATGGACTTCCAGTACTCTCTCCAGGTCCTAGCAAGATGAAAAAAATGTTCTTTTAGCCTCTGGAAAATGAAGCAATGTCCAGAAAAGAAAAACCAACTTTCCTCTAAACTCTCAACCTCTTTTTTTCCATTATTCTTTCTCACTTTTTCCTTATGAAATACTGATCTTTCAAGTTTTTTCAATGGAAGAAGATGGATTCTGGAGGAAGAAGATGATGAAATTTACGTGTTTTATTGGTTAACAAGGAGTGGAGAGTGGATTTAAAGGGAATGGCAGAGAGAAAAATGTAACTGTCTCACCTGCTCTATCTACCTAAGCCTTCACGGCTGTAACTCCTCTTTAATGGGTGTGAGCCTCTTCTTCACGGTCGTGAAGCAACTCTTCACAGCTGTAAAAAATTTTATCACAGCTGTGTACTAAAATCTGATATTCACAGTCGTGACGCCTATTGTTATGGGCATGAAACATCAGATTTTAGAAACTCATCAAACTTCCAAAACTCTAATTAATCCCTTGTTTCTCACTAATTAATAACATAACTTATATACCCTAATTATGGACGTTACATGGTGTGGTTGTGAATTATATATATAGAAGCTTCCCTTTGGTTGTGCACAAAAAGAGTTTTCTATGGATCTCATAGAGTTATAATTTCATAAATACAATGTCATACTAGGTATGGATTGACTCTCACAGCATGAGACAGTTGTGGAGTGTCGGTCTAAGACAATTTTTCATAAGATTCTAGAGCAAGAAGGGGTGGTAGTAGAAGGTGAAAGGTTTCCACAATCTCCACATATGATTTCCAAGATAAAAAAGCATAAGATGATTCATAAAGAATGTGAAGCCTTTTTGGCTCATGTCGTTGACACCAGAAAGGGGTTCAAGATCTTTGGGATATCCCTATAGTAAAAGAGTTTCTAGATGTCTTTACAGATGATCTCCCAAGTTTACCATCAAACAACGATGTTGAGTTCTCTATAAAGCTCACACCAAGCATGTCATCGATATCTGCAGTACTTTACAAAATGACACCTTTGGAAATGAAGGAGTTGAAAGCTTTGTTACAAGAATTACTATATAAGGATTTTATCAGGACAAATGTATGTTCTTGGAGTGTACTAGTTTTATTTATAAAGAAGAAATATAAGTTTATGAGGTTGTGCATAGACTACAAACTGTTGAACAAGGTGACTATCAAAAATTAATATCTATTACCACGGATTGATGATATTTTTTATCAGTTAAAAGATGCATGAGTATTCTCCAAGATCATGATATCATTAGTTGAAAGTAAAAGAAAAAGATATAGCCAAGATAACTTTCATAACAAGATATGGCTATTACAAGTTTTTGGTTATGCCTTTTGGGTTGACCAATGCTCCAGCAGCTTTTATGGATTTGATAAATCGGATCTTCAGGTCATACTTGGATCAATTTGTAGTTGTGTCCATCGAAGACATCTTAGTGTATTCTAAGGATCGAGTAGAGCATGATCAACATTTAAGGACAATGTTACAAATCCTCAGGGATTAGAATAGGCTCAGCAATGGGGCGGAAAATCCCCATTTTCCACTAGGATTTGCTCCGAATGGGGTGGAGATTCCCAAATTGAACTTTTCGTGGGGACAGGGATGGAAAAAAAATTTTCCCCTTTGAGTGGGGCGAGGTGGGGACGAGAAGGATACTCCCTTCCTCGCCTTGATAATTTTTTTAAATATTAAAATATTTTATAATATATTTTTATTAAAATTAAATGAGCTAAAAACTTTCTATGTAAAATTAATTAATTAGTGCAATAAAATTAAATTGTGACCAGTTAACTAGTTTGATAATAAATCGGTTAGATTGGTTGATAATTTTTCAACCAATTAATTGTAAATAATTTAATTGGTTGATAAATAAATCATTCAGATTGATTGATAAATAAATTTGTCATACTAATTATATAATTAATCGTGTTTAATCGTATTGACACGTTTAAAAATTGTTTAGTTGATAAAAAAATTGGTCAAACCTTATTTTTTATCGATTGATTATATAATTAATTTAATTATTTATTACATATTATTTTTTAAATTAAAAAAAAATCATTGCAGGGAATAGGGATCTCCGCGGGGATAGAGACAATGGAAAATTTGCCTCTATTAGTACAACAGCGATGGAAATTGGGATTCCCCGTTACCATGGAGACGATAATAGGGATTAGTCCCCTGCTCTCGCCCCACCCCGTTGTTAAACCTAGATCAGAAGCTTTATGCCAAACTCTTTAAATGTCAGTTTTGGCTTGATGAAGTGACATTCCTTGGACACATAGTGTTAACCAACAGAATCAAAGTTGATCTCAGTAAGGTTGAGGCAATTTTAAATTGGAATCCTCCCTGAAATGTGACCAAAATCAGAAGTTTTCTTGGTTAAACATATTACTATAGGAGATTCGTGAAAGGTTTTTCTTTAATTGCTTTTCCTTTGATCATGCTTTTGAGAAAAGATGCGAAGTTCGAATGGAATGGAAGTGTCAAATTAGTTTTGATAAGCTCAAGTGTATATTGACTGAAGTTCTAGTTCTAACACAGCTAGCTCCTGATAAGGAATATGTTGTTTACAATGATCTTTCTCATAACGATTTGGAGTGGGGTTTAATGCAAAAAGAAAATATTGTTGTTTATGCTTTTAAGCAGTTTAATCCATATAAGAAGAATTACTCCACACATGATCTTGAGTTGGAAACCATCGTATTTATTCTAAAAATATGGTGTCACTATTTATATAGAAAAAAGTGTTTCATTTACACTGATCACAAAAGTCTAAAATATCTCCCGACACAAAAGGAACTCAAATTGAGGTAAAGACAATGGTTAGATTTGATCAAGAACTACAATTGCATCATCGACTATCATCTAAGCAAAACCAATGTTGTGGTCGATGCTTTGAGCAGAAAAACCATAGCAGAGTTGCACAGACGACCCACAATCAACCAAGAAATCAAAATGCATAAAGATAAGATAGCAAGCTAATTGACATCACCGAGTTGGGCTCTAAGGGGGAGAGACCCAACTACATAGTTGAAGCATATGGTAGTTTATTCTATCTGGCCCACTTATGCGTGCTTAATGTTGTAGAGTTGAGACAAAGAATTCTAAGAAAATGCATAAAACTAGATTTATGATGCATCCTAGAAGTAACAAGATGTATCATGCTCTGAAAGGAAGGTATTGGTGGGCAGGTATGAAAAAGGATATAACAGAGTTCACAATGAGATACCTAACATGTCAGCAAATTAAGGAAGAACATTAAGTACCTTCATGGTTGATGGAGTCGATCACAATACTAGAATAGAAATGGGAACAAATCATAATATATTTTGTGATTAGGTTACCCTTGACATCGAAAAAGTATGACGTTGTTTGTGTCACAGTGGATGGGTTAACGAAGTTAGCACACTTCTTATCTATCATGAGAGATTATCCCTTAAATAAGTTAGTAGAGTTATATATGAACAAAATAGTATAATTACATGGAGTGTCAATCTCCATCATATTGGATGGAGATCCAATGTTCACATATCAATTTTGGGGAAGTCTACTGCAAACTTTGGATACCAAGATCAGTTTTAGTACAACTTTTCACCTTTAGACAAATGGTCAGTTTGAAAGGGTGATACAAATTTTGGAAGATATGATGCGAGTTTGTGTGTTTGAGTTTGAATGTAGCTAGGAAAAGTATCCACCATTGATGGAGTTTTCTATAACAACAGTTATCAGTCTACCATTCAGATGACTCCTTATAAGGCACTATATAGCATGAAGTGTTGAACACCATTATATTAGACAAAACTTAGTGAACAAAAGTTAGTGGGGTCATAGTTGGTATAAGAGAAAAAAAAGTGAAGAGCATATAAGAAAACTTAAAAGGCAACTTCAAATAAATAGAAGTCGTATGTAGATCTCAAAATAAGGGATATAGAGTATGAAATGGGAGACAAAGTGTTCCTTAAAGTTTCTCTATGGACAAAGATCCTAAATGCAACATCCCCTCACCTCAGTAATGCATGCCTAGATAAGAGAGTATTATGTTGTCTTTAGTCAAAATCATCACTTAATAATCAATGTATTTTAAATAATATAAAAGAAACAAAACACATTTTATTTACAAAAGTAATACTTACAAAACATTTGAGTTCATCTAAAATATAAAGTTAGTTTACAATAACGATAAAAGAAACTTCAGATCAAAAGTACAAAAAGTTATGCAACCCACGATATCAAGAGTAAGTTGTTTTACTGGATCGATCACTGTTAGTTTTTTCTACTATTTTCAGCTTACTCTTCACTGTATTTGCTCAAGAGAAACTCTTATGTTAAGCTATAGGCTTAGTGGTGTATATAAATAAAATAATATAATATGCAATATGCAACTATATGCCATTATGTGTATTATTATTATTATTATTATTATTATTATTATTATTATTATTATTATTATTATTATTTTCCTTCATAACGTACATCTTCCTCATGTACAAATGCATGTCTTACCTAATCATTTTACATAATTACACTATCATTTCATATTCCTATGAAAGAACAAGTAATATACATATATACACACATAATAATTTTTATACTATTTTTATCTTATTTATTCCCATAACATATAAGAACCAATAATTAGGATAACGGAATTGACCATCTAGGTATAATAAAATTGTCATCCGGGTATAATGGTATACGCATACAAATATCATCATCGATATTAATATATAAGTGTCATATAGGAATTAATAAGAGTGTCATCACCGACATTAATAAGAGTATCATCACTGATATTAATAAAAGTATCACCACCGACATTAATATAGATCTCTTGATTGACATGTCAAACTAATCAAAATTCTAGCTCTAAATTAGGTATTTTCGGGGCTTAGTCCATGTTAATATCTCATTCATTCTTATTTCTTCTATATCATTCTCATAATTCCTTTGTTTCCATCATTATATACTCAATTCATATCACATGGTTCATGAAATATCCCACTCTTACTTGTTTGAACATATAAATATTCATATTTCATTGGATTTCTGGTATTTCTTGATCCCTTTACTTGAATTTTCTCATTTATTATCAAATAAATAATTTGTTAAAAACTAGGCATTCACAGCTGGAACTCCATGCTAATGCCCATGAACAATTTAAGACATGTTGCCTCATAGTGGTGATCAAAATGTTCACACTCATTACCCTATTTTACGCTTGTGATTCAAGCTATATTCCTAGCTATAAACACTTCTGAAATGAATAGTATCATTTAGTCATACCCGTGAACAAATGGTCACGTCTGTTACTTACTGTTGGAAAACCATACTTTCACTTTTACAATCACTTCAAGCTCCTTGTAGCCATATACATCAACAAACATGCATCCGTAACACTTTTAGCTTAATATGTCATGTTTTTACCTCATTTTAAGGCTTTTAACATAATTAAATTTCTAACATACATTACTTAGGTCAACATATCATGCAATATCCTTTCTATAAATCTAAACCTATAGATTCATGCAATAATTCATTATCAAATGCATTACAAACACTATCTACCATGCCAATTGTTCATATGATACACTTTCATGTTAAAACATAGCCTATTACCTTAAGTTATGCACTAACTTTTTATCTTGCTCTTCTATCACTTCCTAGATTTCCTTCCTCTTTCCTTTACTTGCTTGGAATTGGTCTTTCTCAACTTGTGCTCCTAAAACATCATAAAAATATTATAAGAACCTTTCTTTCATAACAATTCTTTAAACCCTATTTTCTCTCTCCTAAATTTTGAATTATCTCTCTCTTTAAATATAAGCTCTAAATGAGCTCAAAACCTCATTTTCCCTTATAGAAGATTAAAGAGGAGAAGAAAGACACCTTACCTTCACTCTTTCCTTTTTTTGATCAACTCTTTGGAGATTTCTCTCTCATATTGTCTTGCTTATTCTCCTTCCTTTTTTCTCCCTCTAACCTCCTTAAGCTTTGTGGTGCATGAAAATGTTTTTTTCTTGCTATTCTCCCTCAATTTTCTCTCTTTCTCTCTCTAGATGAGCTTTAGCCATGGACAATTTGGAAGATGGTGTGTGACTGGTTTAGAAGTGTTGAAAATGAAAGTAAAATAGGATAAGGAGAAGAATGAAAAAAAAGTCTAGATGTGGAACTCACTATAAGACCTTATACTTTCATATTTATATTAATTAGCACATTAATCTCCTCCCCCCTTAAAACTATTAAACAGTTGGGGATACTGTCTCTTCATAATCTCCTTGCTCTCCCATATGGCTTTTTCAATCGAAGGGTTTCACCACAATACTAAATAGGTATCCTCTTGTTCCAAAAAACTTTATCTTCACGTGCTAAGATAGCCACTAGTTCCTCGTCGTATGTTAAATATGTCTATACTTTTATCTCCTTGATTGGAATAATATGAGTAGAGTCCAAATGATACTAGCTCGGTGCTTTCCAAACCTTTGTCAAACTGTAATAGAGGACAATTTCTCCTCAAATAATCTTTAGAGCCACACCTCAAATACCTGGATGAGGATGACCATAATGCTGACATATAGGTAGAGATGCAAATCTGCATGGTGCTTGTGTCAGTTCACTAGCTACCGAAGAAATAGATCTCGTAGGCTATCCCTGCCTGAAGAAAGAAGCTTGCTGGAACCCATAGCCTGAAATTGACCACTGAAAGATTTTGCCCTCTTGTCATTCAATGGTCTTCCACTCAACTGTGGCATAGGTTTCCTAAACCCTCTATCTTGGGTTGGCTACTATATTGCCAAGACTCTTTCAACTATTCTAGCATATGCTAATAAACTAGGGAAGTTCATCAGGCGTAGGGTTGAGACCTGTAGCTTAATCAAATCTCTTAACCCATCTTTAAATATTCTTCATTTATCAGCCTCAGTGGATAAAATGATGCCATCATACTTGTAAAGATATGTGAAGTCTCTCTCATACTTTGATATTGATATGTCCCCCTATTTCAGTATCAAAAACTCTCTCTTTTCTTGTCATCTGTGCAAGTAGGGGGAATATATTGTTCCTTAAACTTCTCTAGAAATAATTCTCAGGTCAGGGGATCTGATGCCTTTGAACTCTATGACTCAAACTGCCACTAGTCATATGCATCATCTTGCAATAAGGATATTGCATATTCATATTTTTGTTCATCTTTACAGTGTAGCTAGTCAAAAATCCTTTCAACTCTCTCTAATTAGAACTCTATCATAAAAGGGTCATCTTCTCTTTTACCATAAAAATCTAGTGCTCTTAACTTCTTCAGCCTCTCAAATTGTAACACCAACGAGGCTAGTTGTGGATGCTCTTTGTAGAAAGTTTATCATGTTCCTAAAAAGCTTTGTTTGTCCTATACTAGTGATAGACTACTCACGTGATGAATCGGCACTGGATCTCAATGCAGCCACTCGGTGATGACTTGATCGCGATGAAGCCCTTGTCTCTGTAGGCTCATTACTTTTGGCTTCTTTAACCACCATATGTCATGATCCAGAGGCCATAACCTACCTATCTCATAAAAAAATGCCCTAATCAGTAAACAACAACTCATATATACAAATGTGGGTACACTTATGTCATAAATATTTTTAAAACCTCATTTTTGAAAATCCAAAATTGCCAAAATCGGGCTCTGATATCAAAAACTATAACAACCATTCACCCCAGCAATGTGTGCCTAGACAAGGAAACGTTATGCTTTTTTTGGTCAAAATCATCATTTAATAATCAACGGATGTAATGTCCCTTACCTTTCCGTATAACCCTCTGTATACTAGATGGATAATAAGTGTTATATGAAATAAAACCATTTTCAAAAATATTCCTTTAATACATATCACATATAAGAAATTTGAAAATTATAAAGTAAAATACTATGTATATACTCCCTAATCACATGTCATTTTTACTTATATATATATATACATACATACATGACAAAATGAATTTTAAAAGCTTATAAACACCTCAGTACATCAAAATAACAAAATATAATAAGAAAATCAACTCGTTTGGAGTGACTATCGTTGTTACTGCTAAGCTCCATTATATGAGTCTATTAATCAGTGTCTCTTATATATAAGTCCAGACGTTGTCAGTTACTCCTATAACCTATGCAAGAGAAAATAAATTCTCGCACTAAGTGTATAACTCAGTAGTGTAAAAGTCTTATACTAATAGTCATTTAAATAAAATATAAATTAAAGTGAAAACAATTTAATATTCAAATTTTTTTTCGTATAGGCAATAATATAATATCTTTTTTATCTATTTGAATTCATAATACATTATATCTTAGTTTTTTTATAATATATTTTCATCAACTCACATATTATAACATCTCATATTTGCTTCTAGGGAATCAAACGAGTGTCATATCACATATCAATATATATTCCACATAAATATACATTATCCAAATATAATATTATTTAGTTCACATAAATGCACATGACAGAAAAATATATCAGATTATTCACAAAAATGCACAAGACTATAATTTCTTGGTATAAAAATAAATCAATTCACATTTAGGCTAACATGTGAGCAAAATATTACATATTTATAAATCAATTCAATTTTACATTTTACGGCATAAAAATAATTTTCATAAAAATATTTTATTACTAATTTTTTAATCATTTTTCATAAAATAAATAAATATTTTTTCCATGCCAAAATAAATCTCATCATAAGGAAGATTTCAAAAAATTTTCCTAATATATTTAAGATTTAAATTCTCTAAAAAAAATTCCAAATTCAATAATTGTAAAAAAATAAAATTTTCACTTAAAATATATTTAATGCAATATGATAAATCATTTGAGCCCAAAAATTCCCTTATTACTCTTAATTTACAGAAAATAATCACAAAAAATAATGACAAATATTATAAAGATAATTGCACTAATCTCTTTATATTTTGTCAGTATCTGCTGGTACTTTCCTCTTATCTTGTATTGAATCTTATCCTAACATCACGTCTAATAATACATAATTTTCAATTAATTACCAAATCATACAAAATATAAAATCTAACAAAATTAAAATCTCTCAACTATCTCTCGCTTTGACGTATATCGAAATCCAATAAAGAAATTTTTTTTATTACGCGCATTTTTACGCATAGTTCGAGTTTCCAGTTGCCAACACGCTTTCTAGTGTAATGAAAAATTTCAGATATTATTTTATTTTATAATATTTTATTTTCTTTATTTTTCTCCTCTAAAACTATTTTTCTCAATTATTTTTATTTTTTCCTTAATTTACATTTTCCACCCAAATTTTTGATAAATTAAATAACTTTTCTAAAAATTCTAAATAAATTTCTATAATTACTTTAACTCATTTTCTTTTATTTTCCATCATCAATTTCATCAAAAAAATATTCAATGATTCTCAATAAAATTTTCCATAATTAGGCTAAAAATCTAAAAATTCACCAAAATTTCTATTAAATATTTCTTCCACTCTAAAAGTTATTTTCCACTTCCAAACACTCCAATTAATTTCATTCTCTTCAATTTAAGGCAAAATTTCTCCAAACTAATTTTTCAAAAATTTGACCATAATTATGGAAATTTTCTAAAAATTCCTAAAAAAATATTTTCATTAAATTTTCACCATATCTATCATTCTTAAGCCTCATTCTACTTATTTTTCATTTTTATCAAACTTTTCTATAATTTTTCACAAAACTCTTACTCAATATTTTCACCAAATTAACTTTAATCACAACACAACTTCCATTTCTACTTTAAACAATCATTAACTCAATATAAATACATATAAATTTGAAAAAAAAAAAGTGAAGAAAGCCTACCTCTATTTTTATTGGAATTTTCCACCCAAAATTTTTCTTCCAAAATTATTTTATTCTCCTCCAAATCAATTCTTCTTGCGTCCCATAACTTGAGTGATGAATTTCTTGAGAAATAAAATGAAAGGAGAGCTTCAAATACTCACCTATGGTGGCCAACCAAATGAGGAAGAAGAGGAGAGTCTTTTGTTTGATATTTTTTATTGATAATTCTAGAATTATGTCATTTGTCTTATTATACCCAAATTAAATTAAATTAATCATAATTAATCCTTAATTTCATACTCTATTGGCCTTTAGAAAAATTAATTATTCTATAATATTGACATGTGGTCCAATTATAGATTAATTAATTTTGACTTAATCAAATTATCCACTAATTACAAATTTTCTTCAAATTAATTCATGATTAAATTAATTTTTCAAAATTCAACTTCCAAATAACTTAATTAAATCAAATTAAATATTTCAAAAATTATAAAAAAAATTTCTCTTCTAAATGGTTTCTTTGATTTCGTGAAACGATATTTGGTTTAATCATTTTTTTTAATTTGACTCGTAAAAATTCATCAACATCTGATTTCTGAATTATCAGTTTTAAAAATTTTGGAATTCAATTTCGATAACATTTTCATAATTGTAATTGTGAACGCATATCTCTAACTCTTGGTAAAAAAATCGAACCATAAATTCATACCGAAAATTGTATTTTGGCAAATCAGATCCCTTAACTTCAAAATCTCATCTTATAACTCCACATATGACCTTAAAATAATATTATCTACACTTTGATACACTTAAATTATATTTTCACTATCGAGTAAAAAATCTCAAATTTCAGTCCAATCTATTGTTTTGATTTACGTGCATAATACGAAATTGTAACTTTTCATTAAATCAATTCAATATTCATATTATAATTTATATTATCATATTAAGATAAATTTTTCACATTTATTTTTCCGTATTTAGACTCTGATCGGTACGTCTCTATATTGCGGTATAAACGACTGTAATACATGTATATGGTCAAAGTCTAAATTGCGAACGTGATAACAAAAATGACATATTTTTAAAAATAATATAAAAAAATAAAACACATTTTATTTACAAAAGTAATGCTTACAAAACATTTAAGTTCATCTAAAACATAAAGTTACTTTACAATAACGTTAAAAGAAACTTCAAATAAAAAATACAAAAAGTTATGCAACCCACGATATCAGGAGTAAGTTGTTTTACTAGATTGGTCACTGTTGACTTTTCTTGCTATTTTTGGCTTACTCTTCACTATATTTGAGTGAGAGAAACTCTCATGCTAAACTCCAAACTTAGTAGTGCATATAAATAATACAATATATTATACTTATGCAACATGTAATATGCAACTATATGCCATCATGCATATTTCTAGTTATTATTATTATTATTATTATTATTATTATTATTATTATTATTATTATTATTATTATTATTATTTTCCTTCTTAACATACATCTTCCTCTTGTACAAATGCATGCCTACCAATAATCACGATAACGAGATTAGTCATCCAAACATAATAAAATTATCATCTGAGTATAATGGTATTCACATACAAATGTCATCATTAGCATTAATATATAAGTGTCATCAACGATATTAATAAAAGTGTTATCACCAACATTAATAAGAGTATCATCATCGACACTAATAAAAGTATCATCACTGATATTAATAAGAGTGTCATCACCGGTATTATTATATGTGTCATCATTAGCATTAATATAGACCCCCAGATTAACATGTCGAACTATCTAAAATTCTAGTCTTAAGCTTGGTGTTCTCGGGCTTAGTCCATGTTAATATCTCATTCATTCTTATTTCGTCTATATCATTCTCATAATTCCTTTGTTTCCATCATTATATACTCAATTCATATCACATGGTACATGAAATATCCCACTATTGCTTGTTTGAATATATAAATATTCATATTTCATTAGATTTTTCTGGTGTTTCTTGATCCATTTACCTAAATCTCGTCATTTATTATCATATAAAAAATTTGTTAAAAACTAGGCATTCAGGATTGGAACTCTATGTTCACACCTGTGAACAATTCAAGACACACTGCCTCATGGTCGTGGTCGAAATGTTCACGTCCATTACTGAGTTCATGTCATGTTCTAAGCCATGAATGCTTCTGGAATGAATAAAGTCATTTTCAGTAAAAGAAATGTCCATGATGTCATTTAGTCACACTCGTGACTTATTGCTGGAAAATTACACTTTCACTTTTATAATCACTTTAAACTCCTTGTAGCCATATACATCAACAAACATGCTTCCCTGAGACTCTTAGCTTAACATTCCATGTTTTTACCTCATTTTAGGGCATTTAACACAATTAAATTTCTAACATACATTACTTAGGTCAACATATCATGCAATATCATTTCTATAAATCCAAACCTATAGTTTCATGCAATAATTCATTATAAAATGTATTACAAACACTATCTACATGACAATTGTTCATATAATGTACTTTCATGTTAAAATATAGACTATTGCTTTAAGTTATGCACTAATCTTTTATCTTGCTCTTCTATCATTTCCTAGATTTCCTTCTCCTTTCCTTACTTACTTGGAATTGGCCTTTCTCAACTTATGCTCCTAAAACATCATATTAACATTATAAGAGCCTTTCAATCATAACAATTATTTAAACCTTATTTCCTCTCTCTTCAAACATAATCTCTAAATGAGCTCAAAACCTCACTTTCCCTTATAGAAGATTAAAGAGGAGAAGAAAAACACCTTACCTTCACTCTTTTGTCTCTATGATCAACTCTTTAAAGCTTTCTCTCTCCTATTTTCTTCCTTATTATCCTTCCTTTTTGCTCCCTCTAGCCTCCTTAAGCCTTGTGGTGCATGAAAATGTATTTTCTTGCTCTTTTCCCTCAATTTTCTCTATTTTTCTCTCTAGATAAGCTTTGGCTATGGAGGATTTGTAAGGTGGCATGGGACTAGTTTAAAAGTGTATAAAATGAAAGTAAAATGGGATAAGGAGAAAAAGAAAGAAAAAAAAGAAGAAAAAGAAAAAGTCCACATGTGGGACCCACCATAAGACCTTATACTTTGATATTTATATTAATTAGAACATTAATCTCTCTTACTTTAAGGGTGGCCGACAAAATCACATTTTAATGTCTCAAAATTGTGTTAAAATGGTAAATATATCATTTAGTCCTCAAATTTTTAGTAAATTATTAATTTATCCTAAAACTTTTTAAATTTTGTAATTTAGTCCCTTACCATAATTTAACATATTTAAACATTTAAACACAATTTGAATTTAAATTCCGATCATTCTAATGTGTCAATTTAGTGACAAAGATTGGACCAATTTCCTATAGACTTGTTTTACCGCTAGAGTTGATCAAGATTCACAATGTCTTTCATATCTCCATGTTAAAGAGATGCAAGTCAGATCCTTCATACATCATCGCAACCGAAAGCATAGAGGTGAGACCAGACCTTACATATGAAAAAAAGTCCATTGAGATTTTGGCTTGTAAAGTTAAAGAGCTTAGGAACAAGCGAGTATCATTAGTCAAAGTCCTATGGAGGAATCATGCAACAAAAGAGACTACATTAGAAAGTGAAGAAGTGATGATGGCTCGGTACCTCCAGTTGTTCCTATATAACAGTACAAATAATTTTGATGAAAAAATTCTTTTAAGGGGGAGAGAAATGCAACACTCGCTAAGTAGGGTCTAGTTATAGCATGTTTTAGAGAAGTTATAAGTGTTTTTAAGGGTTTAATTAAGGGAAAAAGTGAAGAAATATAAGAAAAGTGAAAAATACCATATTCACGCTCATGAATATTGGTTTTGTGGTGCTTTATATCCGTGATAGATCAAGTTATGGCCGTGAATTCTGGCAGATATAAAATTTCAACAATTGTTCTTTCTTTCTCTCACAATTTAAACTCAAAATTAAATTCTAGAACTCGAAGTTCTTCTTACTAAAGACCAATTCCTTTGTTCTTCCTTGTTTTCTAGGCCTTAAACATATAAACCAAGATCAAAGATCAAATTTTATAAGTTATTGAGAGAGAGAGAGAAAGAAAAAAGAAAGGTTGTGCTATTGAAAAGCAGACATAAAGTTGAGGAAAGGAATCCGAATATTTCATCCCAACTGTGTTTCCTTAAATTTTGGTAAGGAATTATGTTTCTCCCTATTCTTTACAAGCTTTCATAGTCTCTTTCCATATATAACACATTTATGGTAGAGACTCATTTTCAAATGGGTCACCCCTCTAAGTTTGATTAAGGTTATAGTATATTTTAAAGTGAGGTTAAACTTATTTAAGGTTATATAAGAGGATTAAGTTAGGATTTATCTTGTTTAAGCTTTTAAATATTAAGTTTATGGGTTATAAAAATTGATAGATATGTGTTACATGTGATAGCATTTGGAAAAAAAGGTGGTGAAATCCACTAAGAAGATAATTAAGTTTGAGGAAAGCTTGGTTTTTAAGGTTCCATTAGAGGTATGTACACATATGCATTTAAATTCCCAAAATATAGCATATTGTGTGTTAAATGCTTATGAATGCCTTAAATGATAATTATTGGTTTCCATGAATGGAATGGATGGATTAATGCCATGATATTACAAGAATTGAATGATAAGTATACTTTATAAGAATTATTAATGATGCCATGATGAGAAGTGTGAAATAAATATGTCAAATGCGCATTTATGAATATATTGAATGATGAGGGCTCTAGTGGTTGAAAGGAGTAAACAAAGATGCATTAATATATATGGAATCATAGATGATTGTTAGGATGTGTAACAAACATGAAAGGGGAAAATTGTATGATTATGTGTGCTTTTGAACTTATAGCATAATAATGCATGTTTTGATGAATATGGTGACGAGAAAAGGTTGCCATAGGATAACCATTAGATCCTTGCATGTGGATTGTCTTAAATGCCTTATTGTATGTGTATTTTGCTAGAAAATCCAGATTCACGCTCGTGACATAGAGTTCACGATCGTGAATCACTCATCAGGAACTGCCCATTTCAGGCATAGAGGTTCACGATTTTGTTCATGGGAAAGGTTATCTATAAATGAACCTTCACAGCCGTGAACATATAATTCACTCTCATGAATCATGTTTTAAAAATAATATATTTTTTTATGATTTTGATATGATGGATATGTTTTTATATGGCATGATACGTTTATATAACACATGATTGACATATATTGACTTTCATATGATTAAGGCAAGTATGTTAATCATAAATGTCTATGTATTGAGAGTAAAGCTTACTATATAAGTATATTAAAAGACCATGAACAAATAAGGGTTAGGCTCGATACTAAGACTAGAAGTATGATAGACGATAAGTCATTAAGGAGGTGAACAGTACCATAACATATGTTTCATAGTGATTCTTTTGAGGAAAATGTGGTTCATGCTCGAAGATCACTCTTAATCCTAACTTGCATACAAAGATATATGTTTTACTCAGCCAAGGTGGCTTAAGTTCGGAGAGCACTCTTGACTTGAGGAGTCCAGATGGACATATATGATATAGATAGTGGTAGGGTGGCTTAAGTTCGGAGAGCACCTCTGTTCACAACTCGTATCCGAATAGTTCAAGTTAAGAGTTGTTGGGCTAAGAAACAAAGGTGCTAAGTTTCATATCCGCTAATTTAGATCTAAGAGACGCGAGTTATTTAATCGACTCGTAGGTTTGACCGAAGTCTAAAATTGGATTTTTATCGAAAAATAATGAAAATAATGGCAATTAAGTATGAAAAATATCTAATAAAATTTTCAAAATATTTTAAGATGTTAAATTTTGGTAAGGACTAAATTGTAAATTTTGAAAAGTTTAGGGGTCAATTTGCAATTTACCGAAAAATTTAGAGGATTTATTAGGATAATCATAAATTAAATGCATGAATTGGGACATAAAATTCATATGGAGGCCAGCCACACCAAGTGGCACATTTTAAGAAGTCAATTGATATACATGAATTAGAAATTAATGAAAAATTTCTAGAAAATGCTTAGGTGTCTCCATTAATTAAGTAATTTTATCACTTTGTTCTTAAGTGCTTATCCTTTCTTAATTATCACTCTTGATCCAGAATTTCCTATCAATTAAGTGTCTTCCACGTTCCTTAAAGCACCACACACCAAATGGCATACAACAATTAGCCAAGTGAGGTGCATGAACTAAACATTAATTAAAGATTCTAGATTGATGCTTAGGTGTTCCCTATCTTAATAAATTTTGTCATCTTCTTGATTGTTTCTTCTTATTCCTAATCCATTTTCATTAAGGAAAATTCTATTCTCTACACCAGCCCACGTTTTTCCTTTGTTCTTCCATAGCCAAGCTTGATTCTAGTTAAAGAAATTGAGAAAAGAGAGAAAAAGTAAGGTAAAATTCCTTTTTCATGCTATAGGAAGCTTAAAAGAGTAAGAAGAAAAAAAGATATTAGGTTTATAAAATTTTAATAATCTGTTTATGAACTTTAGGAACTCAAAGTGACAAGGATTTAGCTCAAAAGAGCAAAGAAAAGGAGAAAGAGAAGTAAAGAGAAAGAAAAAGAGAGGAAAAGAGAGGTTTGTACATAACTTAAGGCAATAGCCTTTTTTTTTATTTGCATGATTTAATTATTTGGCATGTTGATGATTCTGAATTGATATTATTTTGTGATGAAAATCTTTGGGATGCATGTTTACTAGACTTAGGATTTAATTTGGTAAAAATTGAATGTGATTATCTTGTATATTCCTTAGTAGAAATTGATGAGCAGTGTTCACCTAAAATGTTATAACTTAATTTATGGAACTCAGTTTTGCATGTTGTTTGATGGGTTTGAAAGATAAGACATAGGGCTATAACTTTCTTTCAGACCATAAAACCTGAATATGTCTGTAATTGTCCAGAAAAATTCATAAAATTCGGACTTAGAATCTATCTAGAAATTCTGGGCAAAATTGTTAGTAATGAGCAGTAAGTAATTAAACTATTATAAATTGAGTTTTGGAGCTTGGATTTGTGTGTTCTTTATTGGGTTTGAAAGATAATACATAGGGATATAACTTTTATTTAGACCATAAAATCTGAATATGTCTGTAATTATCCAGAAAAATTCATAAAATTCGGACGTAGAATATGTCCAAAAATTATGGGCAGAATTGTTAGTAATGAGCAGTAAGTACTTACACTATTATAAATTGAGTTTTGGAGCTTGAATTTGTGTGTTCTTTACTCGGTTTCAAAGCTAAGACATAGGGCTATAATTTTTATTTAGACCATAATATCTGAATATGTATGTAATTGTCCAGAAAAAAATTCATAAAATTCAGACTTAGAATCTGTCCAGAAAATTCTGGGCAGAATTATCAGTGACCAATTAGTGTTAATATTATCATATCTTTTGATACAGAAATCAGAATTAAGTGATTCAAGTTGAATATTAAATATAATATTCATATCTAAAATTTGTATGAAGATCATGTTACTAAATTCAGAACGGAATAGGACCAAAATTAAGGTCCAAGACAGAGAACAAAATCTGTCAGTGATAGGGCAACATGTGAATTGAGGAATGAAATGAGTAAAATGATGAGAACTTTGTTATATTATGTAAATATTATTTTAATTGAGTGATTATGTGATTATGTGATTATTTTGAGTGATTATGTGATTATTTTGAGATATTACATGCATGAAAAATATGAAATTAATTGTTATGAATTTTAATGAAATTGTATAAGCCCTAGAACACCTAACTAGAACCAATTTAGAATAGTTTGACATTTCAAATAAGGGGGAATATGATGAAAATGATTAATTCTATTAATGGTATGATTATCTACGCCGAGTTTGACACTGTTATTTATGCCGGATATGACATTATTATCTATGCCGAGTTTGACACGGTTATCTACGCCGAGTTTAGCACGATTATCTACGCTGGATTTGACACTTATATGCGCACATCATATTGCCCGGGTGGCACTCCTAAGTGCCTGAATGACAACTCTGTTATCCTATTCAGTTATTTATAGGTGTCCTGGGCATAAATGAAAACATAAATAAAGAAGTTATGAAACATAAAAGAATTATTGAAAGTAAAAATGGAATTATGAATTGTGGCATGGATAAAAAGAAGATTTAGTGTTATACAATAAGTTGGTAATAAAATAAATAAGTATGAGATAAAATAATATAATTTGATGTCTATACATGTTAGAATACCATGATATGCATATTTCCATGAGAACATGATTAAACATGAGTTGATATATAATAATGCATAATTGCATAAAATAGTTTATTGCCTTATCTATATGTACCACTAAGCCAAGAGCTTAGCGTGAGAGTTTTCTCATGCAGATTTAGTAAAAAATAAAAAGAAGATAATAGACAAAGTCAGCGGTGACCTAAACCAGTAAAGCAGCCTGTTGCACACATCGTGGGTTACACAACTTTTGTATATTATCTTATAAATTTTATTTTGTAGTATTTGTAAAATAAACAGTATATTTTGTAAAAAATATGTTACTATATAAAAATGTAGTTTAACTTTTATGTTATATTTTTTTATAAATGCAAAGTAAATAAATAGTAAATATTAGAAAAAAAATGTACGAGTGACTTTGCTTTATATATAACTTATATAATGATATTTTAACCTATGAAGTTAGCGTAGCACACCCTCATCCAGGCACGAGCTGCTGGAATGAGTGGGTGTTACACTAAGATGCTAAAAGGTTAAATTTCTAATATGATTAAAATAATAAATGAATATATGTATGTATATTATATGGTGGAAAAAGTTATAGTGATAAATGTTTGATATGCTTTATGTTATGAATATGTTAATAGTTCCCTTATAAACATATCAAAGACCAAATGTTATAATGGTTACAAATGGTAAGTATGATACATGATACAATGATTTTCTTTGCCATGTTTTAATAATTGATATGATTCCATGTATATGAATAACATGATATGAATGTTTGTTACATGTTGAAGTTTTATGTCTATATGTACCACTAAACTTTCAATAGCTTAGCATACATGTATTTTTTTTACGTAGATTAGAGCCTAATAGATAACAATTAATCAAGAGAAGTCAATCCAACACAGAGATATCAAAGCAGACCTGACAGGAGTCGATGATATATTTATGTCATAATTTGTATTTTTGTACATAACATAGAGAATGAGTTTTGTTACTTTCGTATATGTCTGTATTTTAAGAAATATGTATCTTTTACTTATGGGTATGTATTTTTATAAATATCGGGCCTATAGAGCCCCGACATGATATTTCTCTTTTATATATATATATAATGCTTCCTTTTGATAAAAAAAAATATTTCTTCTAAGGATGTTATGTAAATCATATGTTTAACAGGTTTTACATAATTAAGAGTTTATATAAAAAAGATTTTCCAAAAAAAAGAAAAAATATTAATTTTTATAGGTATTTCACAATAAGACATGTGACACTCACTTATTTAGTTGGATTTATCCCAATTCGATGAGAGAGCGCCACATTATATCATATTGTAGAGGTGGGTGTTACACTACATATTTAGAATGAATAAAAAAAATGTAGTTGAATTCTGATAAGCATTATAAAAGTTGAATTTATATTAAGTATGTGAAGTTTTAGCCATAGTTTAGATTATTGTCTCAAAACCTCCACTTTCTAAAGTAATAATAATATTCATTACAAGTTTTTTCATGCGAAATTCAATATAAGTAAACTAATTCAAAGCATAAATCGATCAGTAATTCCTAAGTAGGATAAAAATAAAAATAAAAAATCAATAGAATTTTGAGAAACTTCAAATTTATTAATTAATAATTTAGAAATTTAATTATCTTTCTTCTTTATAATTGAAATTTATTTTTTCTATTCTATAATCTTAATTCCTTTTTTTTTTATTTTTTTATCTTTTCTTATTATATTAACAATTTTAAAATAATATTTTTGTATTTTTTATTCTATTACTTCTCTAATAACAAATAATAATCTTTTAGTTTTAAAAAAATCTTCAAAAATACTAGTGTCAAAAATGAATATTTCAATGTCCTATAAATTCTATATAAACAGAGAGTTATAGAGTCAGGATGGCCGAGTGGTCTAAGGCGCCAGACTCAAGTTCTGGTCTTCGTGAGAGGGCGTGGGTTCAAATCCCACTTCTGACAATTTGAAATTCTTATTTTTCTTTTTTTCTCAAAAGCATGTCTATTTGCTTCCTTATGGTTATAACTCATACACTATTTTAACTTCCCATTTAACTCATAATTAAATTGAATATGCACTGATAAAATCATGATTATAATGAGTTTGCTCTTACTAAGTAATTTCATTGCTAAGGATATTCATTTTTCTCTTTTTATTCCACTTTTTTTTTTTATTATTCGTGTCATGAATAAATTTTTTTGACACATAGATAATCTAGTGAAATTAGAAGAATTTACTTCTTTTTTTTTTTTTTTTGCCAAACATGAGAAAATTAAAAAAAAAAGGGTGTTTGGGATTCGAGAGGTTCTTGACTAGTTGAAGAAGCATAATGTCTTTTGTTGTTGAGTTATGAGTCTAATGCATTACTAGATGTTCAAGCTACTAATTGTAAGCAGTATAATGGTTTTCAATTTATATATCATGATTCATATCTATAGATTTAATATTATTTACAATACCAGAGTTTTTTTATTTTTTATATATTTCAAAAAATAAAATTATTTATTATTTAAATAAATGATATACGATACATCATAAATACGAGTCTATGATATAATTTGTGGTCAGTTCTTTATTAAGCTTTACTGTTGGTGATTGTTTTGATTTAGTTGATAAGAAATGCTATCAACACTTTATTTTTAATATTTTATTGGACACTTGCTCTATAATTAATCCACATTATTAAGTTTAATATATTAAATAAAGTAGCAAATTTTGTAAATTAAAATTTTGATGATACAGACTAATTATATATAAAATAAATGTCCAAAAAAGTGTTGGTAAAAAAAATGGAAAAAGAAAAAAAAAGTCAATATGCTCTTTGAATTTTTCAGTGAGTCTAATTTAGGCCAAAATCAACTTTATGATTAAATTAAATCACTATTTTAATTTATGTCAATTTGTTTTAAATTCAGCAACTTAACAAAAATTACTTTAGCTCAAAATTAGCTAGGGTGAAATATTTGAAAGCTTTAACTCAAGTTTCATTATGGATATAGACGTATAAACTCCTGTTTATTAGTAAAAACTTTTAGTTAAATTACCCACAAATTTTAAAATTACGGGTTTAGTTTAAACAAAATTGTTTTTTTAGACAATTAAAATTTCATTAGAAGTTTAAAAGTTTGAGTAATACTAACAACAATCATTTTGTTTTTTCAAATGACTGTGGAACACTCACTGTTTTTAGATTTTTTTTTCACTAATTAAATAAGATTCATATTTTTTTAGCTTGAAATACTAAAAAAAAGGTAATAATATATTTTCAGTCTTTTCAGGTAAAAAATAAATAAATAACAGGAATATCAACTTACTATTTCAATGACTATAGTCTGTAGGGATGTAGTGGTTCAAAACCCTAATATCTTGTACTAGGAAGGCTTTCCCACGGCAAGAGTAACAATATGTTTGAATGGTTAATTTCCTGAATTTAAAAGTGGAACTCAACGATTCCACCACATTTTCCTACAAACTGAAGTGCACAGAAAGATGATCTACATAATCCACAAGGCAATGAGCATAATTATGAAGAGATGCATATTCTACAACATTTAAGACAGCAAATATGTACTTGAGACTCCATAATAATCTGGCAGTGCTAAACTCAAGCTACTCAGATTGCTCAAGCCCATGTCAGCTGCAATATACATATATATATATATATCACAGAAGAATCAAGTAGTTAGTATGTGGCTCGGTTGGCATCATTTTAAAATGGATGACTGGGCCAACTGTTGTAGCTGATGAACGACATGAGACATTCTTGGGCGCATAGACGGGACATGCTGCGTGCAAGCATATACAAGATCCACCACCTTCTGAATCACACCAGCTTCTGGAATTTCTGAAGAAGATGAAGATATGAGAGGATCCAAGAGCTCAGGATAGCGGTGTGCCTGCACTAAAGGTGTAGCCCATTCAAATATGCTTTGCCAACCCACTGAATCAACCGCTTGTGCTGGCTTGCGCCCTGTGACTATCTCTAACAGCAGCACTCCAAAGCTATAAACATCACTTTTTGTTGTCAGCTCGTTTCTGTAGACAAATTCTGGTGCAAGGTACCCATATGTGCCTCCAGCCATCACTGTTCTCTCATGCATAACTTCCCACTGCACAAACTTAGAGAGACCGACTCCCATCAAGTGTGCTCCAAACTCTTCATCAAGCAGTACATTAGTGGCACGGATATCCCGATGCACCACATGTGGTTTAACCTTGTCATGCAAGAACCTATTTAAGAAACAGAACCAAAAAAATGACAAAAAGTGAGTAGCAAATATACCATCACACAGATTATTAACACAGCTAGAGACCATTGATCAAAAAAATGTACTATATTGATCCACATCTAGTTTATACTTTTGGTGCAGATTTATTCATTAATTCAACTATCTTTCTTCAGCCCCATTTGGGACTGATTGGGCAGCTTTTCAGACTAGTTTGCAGCCGCATGGTACCCTCATGACAACGGAATTGAGAAATTCCCAAAACCATGGTCCTCCAGCAGCAGGCTAATAAAAAGTTAAAAATGATCTAAAAAGGAAGAAAAGCAGTTTGAGAAAAGCTTCCCAAATCAGCAAATCCAGCATTTGAACTATAAACATCTAAGGAAATAAAGATGAACAAAAGTGCTACGGCAATCCTAGTTAATGGATAGCCAACTTTCACTGAGCCAATAGCTATGGATCCAGCAACAGTTGGACACACTAAAAGAACAAGCAGAGGCCATATTAAAATATGTCGAGTTCATCAAAATTTCTACACTTACCTATGATCTTATTGAGAAAAAAAAAAGGTACTGTCCAAGATAAGCCAGAATTGCACAAAGAGTAACCCTAGCCAGTTCACGTAAGACTTAACAAGAGATGATGACTTCTGCAAATGAATAAAATATGAGGGCAAGTTACAAAAGTTCCCCTTCAGATTCAACAAAAATCACAATAAAATCCTTCCTTTTTCAAAAACGTATTAAAAGATCCTCCAATTTTTAATTTCACTACAATTCCAATTGTTCCATTAAAAAATATAAATTAGTACCCAAATTTTACTTTGAACTGAATTTTAGTTCTGGAGCTTTCAACTTTTATTTTACTATAAAAAGTGAGGGAAGAGTATAAAAGGAGATTAAGAACGTGTTGTCTTTCATAAGTATTATTGATTCACTTTATAATGAGGAATCCAGTGTAGATTTTGTCCAATGTCATAGGAGTTTCCATAACAAGAATGGCAACCAAATTCTTGCTGCAAAACAAGCTGATGCCTCTAGCATGTTATAATTTCAAAGATAAGCAACATGCGGTTATAGTAAAGTTGAAATTATATATTTCTATATTTGAACAATCCGTCTTTCAGAAAAAATCCCACACTAGCCCAAATGCTAAACAAAAGATTAACTTAAGCTCGCAAAAAAGTCAAACATAACGAGTCATCCATGGCAACCTTGTCCAATTGATAACATATTGGAAGCTTTGCCAAATCAATGCTTAAATATCCCAGAGGACCAAATAATACAATTATAATGTGTAAAAAAAATGCTCCCATCTTAAGTAAACAAAATATGCATTATTCATTGAAAGTTAAAAGAAACATCTCACGTTTATAATAATAGTAAGAATATGCATTTTGAATGTAAGTAAATGGTTCATGGATAAGTACGTACGCAATTCCTTGTGCTAGAGTAGTAGCTATTCTCATCCTCATAGCCCAGTCCAAGCTCCTGCCTCCCCTTGGTATGTGGTGTAGCCACCTATCTAAGGGCCCATTGGCTATAAATTCATAAACAATGTAGCGGTCACCATGATCATAGCAACATCCTTTAATAGCCACTAAATTTGGATGATGAAGCTTTGCTACCCTTCCAATCTCAGAATAAAATTCCTTCTTCCTCTGGAAACTGGATCTCTTCAACCTCTTAACTGCAACCCTTGATCCATCAGGTAGAAGCCCACTATAAGTGCCACCTGTTTTAGCATCACCAAGAAGGCGGCTTCCTTCGCTAAAGTTTTTTGTGATTGACCTCAGTTCTTCATTAGTGAAGACTTTCCATGATGGTGAAACTAATGCAGAAGCTGCTGGATTAGATAACTTGCGGGACTTTCTACGCTTCCTGCTCCTCCTATAAGCTAGAAGCCAAATTACCACAGCAAATGTTGTGCAGAGAATCAACCCACTAACAACTGCGAGGATAATAAGATATTCCCTATGACAGTGCATGTGGTAGCATTTGTCCTCTAGAGAAAAAGAAAAAAAAAAAAAAGAAATCAGGGAAAAAAATAGAAAAAGAAAAAGCAGGTCAAACAGTTACCTTCTCACAAGTAACAAAAATGAAATTCTGCATTATCAACAGTCAAAGCTACAAATACAAGTAGATATCATAAAGCAGAATGCATAGCAATGTAATTGAGGCATACCAAGATTAAGCATGCAAATAAAAGCATGCAACTGGTTGCATCTTTCTCCAACAGGGTTAGTTGTTCTATTATTCACCAATGTACAGAAATCAGCTGCTGTGTTATCGTGGCATGACGTAGTGGAGCAGTTTGAAGCAAAAGACAATCCAGCAAATATTGACTCATTCCACAGTGATGAATTATCGGACCATTTCCAATCAAAACCAACAGTATTATTGATGCCTCTTCCTCCAACCCAGCAGCCATTGACAATTTGGCCACACAGCTGCCTAGTAAAGCTTAAATCTTGAGAAGATGTCATTGAAGCCAAGTGTCCACCATAGTGTCCACAGATAGCCTCTGACTCATCCCATGACAGGGGTTTACCTATATATTTCAAACACTTCTTGTTGTTTGGATGAATGTGCCAACCAGGACGGCACCATCCTGTCAACCAGAAAAGCTAACCTTCAATACAATAATTGAGGCATACTCCATGTGAGTTATGAGAAACCGGATGCATCCTCGTAAGATAATCCGAACTCATTTTATGAATTTAGGCAACAAATCTTAGACATGAAAAAACACGTAATATTTTTACAAGAAGTTAATTTGGGATATAAAGGTCATGTTAACACATCAAATGACACAAAAATATGATTCAATATGGGTTTTTCTTTCTGAAATAAGTGTATTCTATCAGCTCATTCTACTGATGCCAAAGTAGCCATATTCAGGAATTATTATTGTCATTTACTTCCGTGGCACCACGAATATATTTGAATTTTCTGATATCTGGATGTCAAGGAATCATAATATAATTTCATGTCCCTAAGCATACTAAATCTTTCCACTCTCTTTGAAATACTAATATATTCATATGCATATCATACTTTGACTTTCATAAAGAATCTAAAACCAGGTTGCCATCATCTTGCAGAAAGCAAGATGGATTCAAGAGTTGAAAATGGATACAAAAGAAGATTACAGCAATTTCAGCACATTTATTGTCATGGCAATATAACAGAAACTAAGGTTGAACTCAATCTTCATCAAGGAAACGCAAGAGCTGGACCCAAATTTTACCCAGATCAGGTTCCCATCCGTATCACATTTCTTTACTAGGATTAAGGATATACAAACATTTCCAAGGTAACTTTCAGGAGAGGAGCATAATTTGAATAAGCAACCATACTAATAAGAAAAGAAAATGATATTTCAAAGTAAAATATCAAACAGCTCTAACCGCTTGTTATTATGTGTAAAATTATATTGTTGCCATTTCTAGCTAGGCCATGTTGTTTGTCTTTTTCTTTTTCTTTTTTTTCCCTCTTCAGTGTTTCTGTTAGTATACTAGTGAGCTGGCATATCTGTATATATTGGCATCACTTCCACTTGTTGCTCATGCTTTTGATATGGAATGAATCAAATCTCCATTTCTCTCTCTAGATTTTCTTTCTCTCTTAACTCACCTCCACCATTTCTGTGCCATTAGCTGATTCAACATTTTAGTTAGATCAATCTAGTCCCTTGAGGTCTGCCATTGGATCCTCATAAACCTTTTCACCAAAATGCTCTTTGAGAGCTTCAACATACTCCTCCCATAGTGGTTTTTATTCCTTGTTTCTGTTCTTGACAAATGACTGATGCCATTGTAGAGCTCTGCCCTCCACATGGATTGCAGCTAAGTTAACCTTGGTATCTTGGGGTGTGGAATCAATTTGGAAGAACCCTTCACTCTTGAATAACCATCCCTCCAGGTCTTCACCATCAAATCAGGGGAATTCAATTTCAGTGAACCTAATAACCATTTGGTAATTACTCTCAACGGTGGCTTGATTGGTTGGGTTAGTGAGGTCGGGGAAAAGAGGTACATGTGGATTCAATGGATTAGATGGATTTCCCATCATAGGGTTCTGATTAACAGGTGGGTTGGATGAAGTTGCTAGCGATTGGTTCTCAATTTGAGGAGCAGGAGGAAAGTTAATAGAAGAAATGAAGGTTTTGAGCTCACTCACCGATCCAATGAAGAGCCGCTCTTGCTTCCGGTTGTGCTCTTGTAACATTTCTTTCACCATGTTGCAAATGTCTCCAGATCTTGAGACCGTGAGTTTTCACAGACGGCCATGGCGGCTGGATTTTGGATTTGCAGGAGTTGATGTTGATGGTTAAAAATGGGCCAAGGATCAATAGGCTCTGATACCAATTGATCCAACTAAAATGTTGAATCAGCTAATGGCACAAAAATGGATAAGCAGAAATGGAGGAGGTCAGCTAAAAGAGAAAGAAAATCTAGAGAGAGAAATGGAGATTCTATTCATTCCATATCAAAAGCATGAGCAACAAATGGAATGATGCCAATATATACAGATATGCCACCTCACTAGCATACTAACAGAAACACAAAAGAGGGAGAAAAAAATAAGACAACGACATGGCCTAGCTAGAAACGGCAGCAATATAATTTTACACATAACACTTGTAACATAAGAAAAAGCAGTACTACTCATACCTTTACTGCTTTCATTCTTGGAAGTTGCCCGTGCACTGTGAACTGTGTCATTAGGTATCTAAAAATCAAAACCCAGATTCAGAATTAAACATTCAACAAAACAAGAGAAATACACTGAAATTCTTCCAACTTGCAATATTCAGGAAATGCTTGCTATCGCTAAAAGTGGCATTTAAAACTTACGGTTCCAGAAGCTACAAACTGGAGCAAAAAACAAGAAATCCAAAGCACAGAAAATTGCAGAGGATTGAATTCTAATTCCATGTCAGCACTTTCCAAACCCCTAAAAACAGAAAAAGCAAAAAAATGAAAATTCACAAAAAAAGGAACTTAACCCAGAATGAAATGGAACAGCAAGATTATAAATTCAAAAATCATAGTTAAAAAAAAAACAGAAAAAACTAAAACCCTAACTTTCTGCTTGGTTACCCAGAAACGAGAGCACATTTAAAACTTATCAGCACAAGAAAGACTGGATATTTTATTTTTAACCTGTGAAATGAAGTAGGTCAGTCGAAATTATTCATGGTGGCGCTTGAGGATTAAATCTGCAAGAAGAAATTGCAGTCCTTAGCATTAGCTGTGAGTTAGGACACCGCAATAATTCTTCATAAGGCTGGCTAGGTCAGTCAATGCTCATTGCTCAATGGTGACCAGTGAGGACTTTATGAAGGTAGTTAGTCTCGACATTTTTCTTAAATGCAATTTTTTTTCCGGATGGGAAAACTTAAAACTAATTTATTTTTCATTTTGAACAATTATTTACTATAAAATTTTTAACTTAATATAATTTTCATTGTTTATAAATATTTGCAATTTACTAAAAAATTAAAAAAAATATTCTCAAATTGTCCTCCAAAATTGTAACTAATAAGGTATTATTAATAAGACATAAATAGTTAAAATCTTTTATTTAAGGTAGAGAGTATGAAAAATTAAAATTAAAATTAAAATGACATTAATTAACATAACAACAATATACTTTAATAATTTATAGTGAGAGAAAAATATTTAATCAAATATTAATCTATCTTAATTTAGCAATTTGACATTTATTTGATAAAAAAAATTATCTTTTTATGTATTAAAATGCTAGATTACCTATATTTTTATGAATTTTATTTCTTATATTTTAAATAATTATTTTACAAAATTGAAATTAATATTTAACTAGTAACTTAGTTAACTGACCGGTTATGTGTAGTAATTGACTGCGACCCCCCTAAATCAATAGGTGTGGATTAATACATAAATGATATCATTCTAAAAAATATTAGTATTAAAATTTTTAGAAAAATTGTAATTTAGTAATAAATTTAATTTTCAGTTAAAAAAATAATATGACAATCGATCAATATTAATAATATAATCGAGTCGATATAATGGTAGACTCAAATTCAATTTAATTAAAAAATTCAAAATTTGAACTTGGCTTAAATTTAATTAAATTTATTTTTAATTATTTAAAATTTTATTATAAAAATATTTTAGTTATTCGAATTTGATTCGATAAAATTCAAATTAACTAAAAAATTTAATAAATTGTATATTCAGCTCAATTCGAATTAATTCAATTTAATTAAAATTAAATATATTTAAATAATGACAGTATAAAAATAATTTAATAAATAATAAAAAAATTAATTAATTAAACTTGTGAACTTTTAAAATCAAATATTGTATTTGAATTCGGGATTCAATAAATTCAGTTTAATAAATTCAATTAATTCTGAATGGAAACCAAATAATTTATAATAATTTGATTGATTTTCAACCCTAATCAATAAACCATGTCCTCACAAATTGTAATTTTTTTTTTTTGACTTTCATGTCATGCCATCTTTTTTTCAACATACATGTTAGTTTATTAATAGTCAAATCAAACCTTTAACTCTCTTCTGATTTCCTCTCTAGTTTGCTTTTCTTGTTGCTCGCATTTTTTTATTTTTCTTGATATCTTCTTCTGATTCTGCAAATTGATATTGAGTTTCTTCTCATTCTTAACTAATGGGCACTGCAAGGAATCAACAAGCATCATCCTCTTCATCATCTCGATGGACTTATCATGTGTTCTTGAGTTTCAGAGGAGGAGACACCCGCAAGAATTTCACTGATCATCTCTACACAGCATTGATTCAAGCAGGGATTCGCACTTTCAGGGACGATGATGAAATTGAGAGAGGGGAAATTATTGAAATGGAAATCAAGAAAGCAATTCAGGAATCGAGAATATCAGTAATTGTGTTTTCAAAAGACTATGCCTCTTCAAGATGGTGCCTTGATGAACTTGCAATGATAATGGAAAGAAAGAAAACTGATGGGCATATTGTGGCCGATTTTCTATGATGTGGATCCGTTTCTAGTGGGGAACCAGACTGGGAGCTATGCTGAAGCTTTTGCTAGACATGAAAAGGAATTCAATGAGGAGATAGAAATGGTGCAAGGATGGAGAAGAGCTCTTAGGGAAGTTGCAGATATGGGAGGGATGATCTTAGAGAACAGGTTAGATCTTTTTTATATCAGTTTACTAGGGAAAAATATAATCTATTTCTAATATAGTTGGGGAAACTTTGCTATTTGACCACTCTGAATGAAACCATAAAGTCCATAATTAATTAGTAGCACTAATGTTATAAAGAAAAAGTGAGGAATTTGTCCTTTGTGTAAAATTAATTGTAATTATTGATTACAGGGTAAGATTAAGATAGTTATTTTGAGACAGATTAGTAAGAATTAATATACGGATCTGAGTTATTAACTTCTAATGATTCATGGATTTTTCTTAATCTGAGAAATATAGACATGCTAATTGAAATGGGAAAGGAATGTAGACATCCTACCAAGGAATGTAAACTTGGTAGGATTTATGTTAATCTGCAGTTTTACATGACCTTGTTTGATTTTTTTTTTCTCTGGAACTGGACCAGAGAATAAATTCTTGTCTTGAAATAACGCAGCTTTACATTGCAACTGGGATCATGATGTAGGATATCTTATTGTTTTTTAATATTCCACTTGCCTCCTTATGTTAATAACTCAACCCTACCAAAAATACTCTTTAAATCTCTAAGCTCGTGCTTTATTTATGTTTCCTACCTGGCCTAACTACTTTCCCAAGGGTCTAATGCTTCAAATTGTTTTTGCGGGAATCATTATTACCTAAAAAGTGACATGATTGTTGTTTCTCATTTCGATTTCGGCAGGTATCAGTCACAGTTCATTCAAAATATTGTTAAAGAGGTTGGAAATAAGCTGAATCGCATAGTGCTGAATGTTGCTCCATATTTAGTAGGAATAGATTCTCGTATTGCTGATATTAACTTGTGGTTGCAAGATGGCTCAGATGATGTTGGCATAGCGACAATCTATGGAGTTGGGGGAATTGGCAAGACAACTATTGCAAAGATTGTTTTCAACCAGAACCAGAACTTTGACAAATTTGATGGTGCAAGCTTCCTTGCAAATGTCAGAGAAACTTTTGCACAATCCAATGGTTTGGTTCGCTTGCAAAAGAAACTTCTTTCAGATCTCCTAAAGGGGAAAACACACAAAATATACAATGTAGACGAAAGGATTACTAAGATAAAATATGCTCTATGTCGTAGAAGAATATTTCTTATTCTTGATGATGTGGATCAATTGGACCAATTCAATGCAATAATCGGAATGCGAGAGTGGTTTTGTCTTGGAAGTAAAATTATTATAACTACTAGACATGAGCGCCTACTAAGGGCTCGTGAAGTTAATAAGATGTTTAGGGTTAATGAATTGGATAACAATGAATCACTTCAGCTCTTCAGTTGGCATGCTTTTGCACAAGATCATCCTATTGAAGATTTCAAGGAACTATCCATAAGATCTGTGAATCTTTGTAGTGGTCTTCCATTAGCTCTTCAAGTTCTGGGTTCTTCTCTCTCAGGGAAAAGCATAGATGTGTGGGAAAGTGCATTACTAAAATTGGAAGAAATTCCTGACAGTAAAATTCACAGCATTCTAAAAGTAAGCTACGATTCTTTAGAAGATGATCATGATAAAAGTTTATTTCTTGACATAGCTTGTTTCTTTACTGGAAAGGACAAAGATTATATAATTAGCATATTAGAAGGCTGTAAATTCTATGCAGTAGTCGGAATTAATAATCTCCTTGGTAGGTGTGTTTTAACAATAAATGAAGAAAACAAGCTGATGATGCATCAATTAGTTAGAGACATGGGAAGAGAAATTGTTCGTCAAGAAGCACCTGATGACCCTGGGAAACGTAGTAGACTTTGGCGTCACTATGATGCATGCAATGTATTAAGAGAAAATACGGTAAGCAGAATACTACATGAATAATAATGTGAATACTTACCATATTTTTGAATCCCTTTCACTTTTTATTTTGGCAAAGCAGGGGACAGAAGCAGTCAAGGGCCTCACGCTAAACCCACTGGTGCTGAAAAATGACATAACTGGTGTAATTTCTGGAAGAAATCTCCAGTCTGAAAATTATTTGGATGAAGAAATACGTCCTAACCCAGATAATTATTCAATAAAACCTATCCTTGGTTTGTTCTCGAGGCAACCAGTGATCCATGGTTTAGAAAATTCATTTTATGAAGTAAATCTAAAAGCAAAGGCATTTAAAAAGATGGACAGACTGAAATATCTTCAGCTCAATTATGTTAAGTTCGGTGGTGACTATGGAGATTTCCCTAAAGGTTTGATATGGTTGTTTTGGCGTGGATTTTCTTTAAAGTTCATACCAAATGATCTTCACCTGGAGAAGCTTGTTGTTCTTGATATGCGAAACAGCAGCCTAATAAATGTTTGGAAAGGAGCAAGGGTTCGATACTAATCTCTCTCTCTCTCTCTCTCTCTCATTGTCTTGTTATTTATCTAGCACATTATGTTTTTAATTAATTATCTTTTATTTTTAACAGTTGCTTGCTGCTCTGAAAATCCTCAACCTCAACCATTCACATGGCCTTGTTAAGACCCCCAACTTTACGGGACTTCCTTCTCTTGAGATATTGAAGCTAAAAGATTGCATAAACTTGATTGAGCTTGATGAATCCATTGGCTACCTTCAAAGACTTGCTTTGCTGAACTTAAAGGACTGCAAAAATTTGCAGAGACTTCCGAGAGAAATTGGCTTGTTGGAATCTCTTGAAAGACTCAATTTGTGTGGTTGCTCAAAACTTGATCAGTTACCTGAGGAGATAAGGAAAATGCAGTCTTTGAAGGTTCTTTATGCAGATGGCACTGCCTTAAATCAATTACAGGCTATGAATGTATCACGATATTCAACCTTTAGATCTTGGTTATTGCCAAGCAAAAATCCACAATCAATCACTTTTTCTTTGGGTATTTTACCAAACTATTTGGTAAATTTAAGTCTTTCAGACTGCAGTCTATCAGATGCTGCTATTCCAAATGACCTAAGCTGTCTCCAGTCTTTGGAATCTTTAGATCTCAAAGGAAACTCATTTCATACCATTCCAGAAAGCATTAGCGGCCTTACTATGCTACAGTACCTTCGCCTAGACCAATGCAAGAGTCTCCAATCTCTTCCTGAGCTTCCAACGAGTTTGGAGGAATTGAGGGCAGAAGGTTGTACATCACTGGAAAGAATTACAAATTTACCAAATTTGCTAACAACTTTGTGGGTGGAACTTTTTGGCTGTGACCAGCTAGTTGAGGTACAAGGTCTCTTCAAATTAGAATCAATCATGAATGTAGACATTGAAACATTGAATGATTTGGGCATTTTCAACCTGACATCCTTAAGGGGCACTGAGATGGCAATGTTCAATGCCATCGCAAACAGAGAAAGGATGACTGCTCCGCAGGTTCTCCACCTGCCTTGTCAATTTCATTTAGTTTTTCTGTGCATGCCTGGTTGCATTCCCTATATATTGCTGTAACTTTATAATCTGATGACTCAGGTATTGCAAGAATGTGGTATATTCAGCTTCTTTGTTGCTGGGAGTGACATCCCATGCTTCTTCAGTCACAGAAGCACAGGCTCCTCAGTATCTTTCACAGTAACCCCAGCTTCCGGCCACAAGATATGCGGTATAAATTTATGTGCAGTGTATGCACGTGATGAGCAGGCATTTTGGTTGCATGCTGCTGGTCATTATGCTAAAATCACTAATGAAACGAAGGGTATAATCTGGAGTTATAGTCCAACCTTCTATGGGATCCCAGAAGAAAATGAGGATATGTTATGGTTAAGCTACTGGATGTTCGGAGATGAGCTGCAAGTAGGGGACAAAATGAATGTTTCAGTGTGTATGCCACCTGGGTTTTATGTAAAAGAGTGCGGTATTCGCATTGTGTACAAGAAAGATGAACAAGATACCCAATCAAGCAGTGAAGGCATAGCACAGAGCACATCTATTTGGCATAAGGATATCACTGAGAGAGACTTATCTAGATACCAGGTTGGAGAGAGAGTTTATTTTCTACATCATCATCCATTTACAGTTCCTGATGAAATTATCAAATCAGCAGCTCCACATCTTTCAGAAGATGATGTGCAAAACACAATGGAATGAAGGAAATTCATCAAATTAGTTTTTAATCCTACTAGTCCAGCTCAATTTGGTACAACTGTCCTTTTGTGGTGGCCTTCACGCTTAATCTGAGCTGTGGCAATGTTTATACGAGGGCGCAAATGCGACAGCTGACATGGCCTACAATGAAAATAGGTTTGCATTTCTTCATTACAAAATGTACTGTATACATATTGCTTCTTATTGCTACTAATTTTGTGTTTAATGATGGTGCAGGAGAAGAAACTGCAACTTATGAATATTGAGAAGGCAAATTCAACCAGAACTTCCACGCCAGGGTTGGTTATGGGTCATGGGCGAAAGAGCACCGGGCAAGACGATGCTTGTGGCCATGCCCACCCCCCACGATGTAATGGGTCCGACGGGGCCGAAGCCCCATGGTTGTTGGACATGTTCAATGGTCATTTTGTTAGGCAAGTTTTAACAATGATCATTCCACAGGTTTATCTACAGAAATCTTGTTACAACTTCTCCTTTCTTTAAATGATAAAGTTCAGTGTAATTCTCGCAACGTTGTTGGCGGTGAACCGCCAATGTTCCCATGATCCAAATACTTCACTGGACTATTATTTGTCTTTTCTAAACCAAGGATCATTTTCTGGAGAGGTCAAGCTGCTGTTTGTTATGATGCTTACAAAGAGAAGCATGAAATGCATCTTTTTAGGTCAAAACACGAAAAGCAATTGAAGCAAGGTAATTAGTTGGTGTTAGCTCGATCCATTGGACATCTCAAACTGTCTAAATGGCTTATTTTTTGGCTTGCTGTTTCTCTGTTTTAGGAGTGCTCTTTCCTTTCAAAGGATTTTTTTATCAATAATATGATATCTATCATTAAGAGATTTTTATCTAAAATTCTTGTCATCATTGTAAAAAATAATAATTTGGTAAAAAAAAATCGACAATAAAGGAAAAAAAAAGGAAGTTATAAAAATTATATAAGAAAACAAATTATATAAAAAAAAAGTCCATTAATTCGTTCCAAAAGCAAAAGAGCAAGAAAATTTTATCTCTTGTTTTGTTATCTTAATTCATAGGTTATTTATGAACCATTATATGTAGGTAAAAAAAAAAAGAATGCAAACATTAAATGCATAATAAAATAAAATAAATTAGAAATTAAATTAAAAAAAAAAGTTGCAAGGCAGAGGATCAAATAATGCTTTTTTTTTCCAGTGTTAGATTATTTAAAAACAAAAAATAATTTAATTTAAAAATAATACATATTTATTGGAAAACTAGGTTATGGTGAATTGCTTATTTTGAATTCTTTAAATAATTTAATTAGTTTTACTTAAAATTAAAATAAATAAAATAAAATGTGAAAGAAAAAGGAAAAATGAGAATCCAAGACTTGTTTAGTAAGTAAAAACTGAAAATCAGAAACCATTGAATGAGTATGAAATAAATGAGAGTATCTTTCTACTAAATTCATTTATAGAATCTCATATCTTGAAAACTTGAATAAAAGGAAACAAAAAGCTTTCCTTCTCAGTTTTCGCTCTTCACATTTCCCTTTGCCTGGAAAATGTTTTCATTCAGATTTCTCCTTTTCCCTTGGCCGCCCCCTATTCTCCCCTTCCATCCCCTTGCCCGACGTCCTTCAAGGCCCTCCACGGACCGGGTGCCGCTGCTCGCTCCGACGCCGTTTAACTTCCCGCTCCGTAGCTGTCCACGCAGGTATTCTGTGTTAAAAGAATGAAAAACCTGTAGCTAAATCTGGAATACAACATGGGTTGATTTGTTGCGTGATTTTCTACTTCTAGGTTGTTTTTTTTTTGTTCTTTTCTTATGTTTCTATTTGCTTAATTTGGCTTCAGCTTGTTCTCTATTCTCTGCGGTGTGATTAACAAATGCTAATAAGTGTGATTGTGTTGAATAGAAATCTGAATGGTACTGCCTTTGTCGTAATCCAGTCTGGTTTAGTTAAATCGTCGTATTAGTAATTATTTTTTTTCTAAACATAAGAGAAAGGTATCTCAAATTTCATTTTCAGAAAGCACTACTAACAAACTCCTGTGGCCATCGATTCATTTATCATAAAAGTTGTGTTTTTTTACCTCTGCATATTGTAATCCTTTTCTTTTAGTACTTCACTCCAGTGTTGACAATTTTATGACTGAAATGTTTTTGTATCGTGTATATTATGACTGTTTAGATATGGGTAGTGTTAATTGGATTAGGGAAGGGTGTTGGTAATAAAGGTTAAATGTAAATGGATATGGATGGTTACAGACTTACAGTAGTTCAATATTAAATAGGTTTGGGAATGGGCAGGACAACTTTTCCAGGTATACTACCCATTGCGATGCCTACTACTGTGTCCTCCTGTGCTAAGCAATTATTGCATGACAGCATTTAGATGAAACTCGTGGGTCATTGGCCAAGCAACCCACTAGATTTTTCTAGCTTAGTTACTGCAGACCGTGTTTTGGATGAAGTTAACTTACTCCTGTCCACCTTGTGGTTCAATGACAACACCTCTAAGTTTAAAAGTTTTGCTATTATTTATAATTTTTATCTCTTAAAAGTTAAGTAAATGTAATTCATAAATCTTAGTTTCAAAAATTAGGAGAAAATGGATACATAAGGTGGTAGATGAGTAGGGCTGTGCAAAAAAATTGAAAATCCAAAAAAGCAAGTCAAAATCATTAAACTGATTTTGAAAATATGGTTAATGGAATCATATGTTTCAATATATGCTTTAAATTTTTTATTTGATTATGATTTTTAAATTTAAAAAATTGATTGTTAACTGACCAAACTGATATAATATTTAAAACCTTGCGTACATATAAGTAGTCCTATTTAAGAAGCTCTTTAGTATTTAAACGTTTAAAATTATCAAGGTTAATGCATGCATGATACTTTCTGTGTGAATTTTGTCTCTATAATCATATTATTGATTTCTTATAGTTAATATTTGTCCACTAATTCAAAAAACTATACAAATTATAATAAATATATATACACATATGTTTAATGCTGATCGGAAAGGCACAGTGTTGATTATCCAATTTAATGGTTAACTAATTATAACAGTTTGGTCTTGGTTTTTCAATATTCGAAAATTAAAAGTTATGGGCTGATTTGAAGTTTGACCAAATGATTAGGTTAATCGGTTCATGCTCATCCCTATATTATTGTTCTCATTTAATCACAAGTAGAAGATCCAATGAAGCTCAAGTCTCTCATAGCATCAAGGCCTCTTTTTATTTTCATCCTTTTGGTAATCCTTCTTACATAGGCTTCTCTATGATTATTTTTTATTTCATCTTATTTCCTTCTCATTGATTTATTATTTCTCTTTTGACGAAGGCAATTGGAGTCTTGCTACTCCCTTGTCTAGTGATTACATGGTGGTACCAAATTATTCAACATATGAAGGACAAGGTTGATCTGAATGCTCACATGTTTGGCTCTGTATTGCCATACGAAATTGGGAACACAGCTAAACTATTGGGTCCAATAAACTCTTCTGCTACAAATCTATCAAGGATTTTGAGTTCCTCTCTCAATGGAACTCATATTTCACAATTGGAAATAGAAAATAAGGTCGATTTCCATCTATTTTTTTCATTAATAATTTTTCTTTTTGGGGTTTGAGAGAAGGGAAAATTCCAAGTTCAGATTGTTTACTTATCCACAGGCTTCAATTCATTACCTTTATAAGTTAGACAAATGGCTTAAGTTATTTTATTTTCTCCAATGCAGGTAGCTCCAATATTGTTTCAAACATTTTTAATCATTCCTCACATATCACAGGTTTCATATATTGGATTGGAAGGTTCTTTTTTTGCATATTATTTTGATGGCAACCAAACTTTTGCAATGTACTCTAACTCATCTACAGCATCTTCCAATGCAAGTGACCCAAATATGCAAATGAAATGCACTTGTTATAAGCAACCTGTAGACCTTGATACAGGGAAACTAAATGGAGATGCCAGTCAATCTCAGTTTAACATTTCGGTTAATGCAAGCTGGATTCAAGAAGCCCTAAATAGGGCTAATGGTTATGCCTCAGTAGGAAAAGGATGGAACAGCGGTCAAGATCTAATATTTCTTAATTCTGTTCATATCCATGGACATGGGGTTATCTCATTAGGATTTCCAGTTAAAACCTTGATCAATTTCTTCAACAGTATAGATCTTTATGGTGGAGGCTTGTACTTGAATACACAACATGGTGATGTGCTTTCAGATGGGCTACCAAACACTCAAATGGTGGTAACTGGAAAATCTGTTTCCTTCTTCTTAAGAAAACATAGTGATCAAAAAGATCTCATTGGAGATGTTTCATGCATAGACAATGGCGTGATAAGAACTTCAATTCTGAACATTGGGGAAATGAAGTATTGGGTTTATTGTTCTCCGCTTGAAATTGTGGGAGTGCAATCGGTGCGTTTCAATTCTTCACCACACTTCTCAAGGTGTGAGATTATTACTTAGGCCGAAAGTAATTCTCTATCTCAAAACAAACTGATAGATTCCATTTGTGGGATATACCATTTTGTTTCTGTGAGGAGTGTGCACTCGGCGTAGGTAATAACGTTTGATACATAATTTTATCACTTTGTCATGAAGAAATATAAGAAAGCTAAAAATTTATTGGCATTGCGATGAAGTAGTTGTTGTATGCCGAATAACACTATATTTGGATTTCAGGTATATGCATTGGCTCTCCCATACCAAGGCTTAGTGAGTACTGTTCACAAGAGCACCAGAGTTGCTTTCATTCTTTTGATGGTGCTGATTGCTGCAGTGTTCATCTCTGTCCTCAGTTTTGTATTGTTAATGGTTAGGGCTGCAACTAGAGAGATACACTTGTGTTCAGCACTAATAAAACAAATGGAGGCTACTCAGCAGGCCGAGAGAAAGAGTATGAATAAGAGTCTTGCTTTCGCTAGTGCTAGCCATGATATTCGTGCTGCCCTAGCAGGCATTACTGGATTGATAGAACTAAGCTATGGAGATGCATCTCCAGGGTCTGAATTGGAGACAAACCTACAACAAATGGATGATTGTGCAAAGGACCTAGTAGGTAATTAAGCTAGCTGAATTACCCTAGTAGTCCATGGCTTAATAGGTTATAGCTTGACCAACAAATCTTCATACTTACAATATTTAATTACTCATTCAGGTTTATTGAATTCTGTTCTTGATATAAGCAAAATCGAAGCTGGAAAGATGCAGATTGAATTAGAAGAATTTAATTTAGCCCACCTTCTAGAAGATGTAGTTGATTTATTTCATCCTGTGGGTATAAAAAAAGGTGTAGATATTGTATTGGATTTCTGTGATGGATCTGTTCTTAAATTTTCTTGCATAAAAGGTGACAGGGGAAAGCTGAAACAAGTCCTTTGTAATTTACTGAGCAATGCTATCAAGTTTACTTTTATGGGGCATGTTTCAGTTCGGGTATGGGCACAAAATCCCAGTTTAGAGAACAAGATCCTTGCTTCCAGCCAGAAAGGATTATGGAAGCATTTATTGTGCTGGTTTAGTGAGAATGAAAAAGATAGTGACATGGAAGCCATGAATTCAATGAAACAAAATCCAAATTGCATGGAGTTTGTATTTGAGGTTGATGATACAGGCGGAGGAATTCCCAAGGAAAAGCAAAAATCAGTATTTGAAAATTTTGTTCAAGTTAAAGAAACATCATCTGGGCAAGGAGGCACTGGCTTGGGACTTGGAATTGTTCAGTCTTTGGTATGTAAATCATTTTGCTTCATAACTGTGATTTATTTGTGTATAGTCATAACAAGATACATATATTGATCTAGTATCTAATTCTGACTCAGGTACGTTTGATGGGTGGAGAAATAGGAATTGTTGATAAAGAGAAGGGTGAGAGGGGAACTTGCTTTAGGTTCAATACGTTTCTTATTGCATCTGAGGCTCCTACAACTATCACTGGAAAAGGTGACATTGAAATGGGAAGAGATTTCATATTCAGTAACGCACATCAATCGTCAGGACTAACCTTTGGAGCTTTTACCCCTGGTTTCACTGTTTGCAACTCCAGTCCCAGGTTGTCCATGCTTAGTTCCAGTGCCAAGGTAGACGGATCTCATGTTGTTCTCTTGATTCAAAATCCGGAAAGGCAAAGAATTGCACAGAAGTTTATGGAAAACTTGGGGATAAAAGTTTTGGTTGTGAACAAATGGGAGTGCCTTCATTCTATGCTAATGAAGGTAAAATTGAAGCAAAATTTTTCACCCTACAGCTCTTCAGGAAAATCAGATATTGAATGCAAGGCTGAAACTTCTAGCAGTAGATCAAAGGATGTTCCTTTAAGTGCAATGGATGGGATAGAACAAACACTGCCTGCCCACAGAAGTAACAGCATTCTTAAATGTACTCCAAGCTTTATATTGCTTGTGATTGATGCTAGTGCTGGACCTTTTGAAGAACTCTATGATGCTGTAGCTGAATTTAAGAAAGGCCTTCATCATACTTGTTACAAGGTTGTTTGGTTAGATAAACCAACTTTGCGTAGTATTAATATCAGAAGCATTGGAGAGGATATGGTTGATCCATATGATGACATTTTACTTAAACCATTACACGGGTCTCGCTTGTATCATGTAACTAGATTTCTACCAGAATTTAGGGGTAACTTGCGTCATAAATTTTCGTTGGAAAAGCCCAAGAGAGAAAGTACAATTCGAGGTGGGAGAGATGTTAAATATCCTGGATCTTCATCTGCAATTTGTTCGCATGATCAAAGATCAGAAATTCCAACTTGTGAGCGCTCCCTTCATGGGAACATTATAATAGAAGGCAGTGCAAGTAAGGAGAAGCACAAAACAATAAGACATAGTTCAGGTGGAGGATATTCAGCCGAAACCTTAGAGATAGAAGCAGATGAAAAAGACCATGATCACCAAAGCATCGACAAACCCCTGCGTGGATTGAGATTCTTGGTTGCTGAAGATAAACCATTGTTACGCAAGATAGCCATGAGCAATCTTTTGCGACTCGGTGCATCTGTTGAGCTTTGTCAAAATGGAGAGGAAGCTCTGCAATTAGTCCGTCGAGGTTTACAAAATCAAAAGAAACGCGGAGCCTATTCTGTGGCTCCTTATGATTATATATTAATGGATTGTGAGGTAAAATAGTTGTCTTTCATCTCTCTTATATTCCATGAGTAGTTTACCTTGTTAAAATGCGTACTGTGTGCTCATATGCATTGAAATTAGTTAATATGACATTTAGTATCAGACTAGTGGTAGTGATTCAACAGGTACAGACATGCATTTAACTGCTTATTGGATGAAACTAGGTAATATAACAATTGGTATCACACGCAATGAAAGTGATTCAACGTCTTCTTTAAATGTGCAAACCAATCTTGAAAAAATGCAGGTCATATAAAGCCTTATCACGTGAAGAAATTGATAAAATGATATTGTATATGGTTTTGCATAAACTAGGTATATTTATAGAGTGCACATCTTGAAAATTTCTCACTTTTGAACCTCTGGTTTGTTACTCTTAGCAGATGCCATTAATGGATGGGTACGAAGCAACAAGACAGATAAGGAGGGAGGAGAAATCTTACGGCATTCATATGCCCATTATAGCATTAACAGCGCATAATACCAGAGAAAAAGTCAAGACGGAGGAGGCTGGAATGGATCTCTTTTTGTGCAAACCACTAAAAAGTGATCCGTTACTGGAAGCCATTAGAGACCTTGGTAGTAAATGAAGGATTTGCTTATACATCTAATGTCTGGTACCTCTAATACAGAAGTGGGCTCTGGTAGAAACAAAAGAGAGGAAGCCTAATCAGATTAGATTGCTTTACAACTTGGTTTTTTTATTGTGTTAAATTACAGTGGTATTGTTTGTTTTGCGCCTCTTAATCTAACTAACATATTAATCTCATTATGGTACCTGATCCTACCTTACCCTATGAATTGCGGTAGTAAATAAACAAATTTGGATATTAATTTTAATTAATAAACAATTTATTTAATCTGTACAAAATCAAAAGTATAATAAAAAATAAAAAAATTGAAATTAGTTTCATGTTATGAATTTTTTTTTTTTTTTTTGCTTAACTTAATTTGGTTCAACTTTTATCTCCTCAGGAAAGAGATTATTTTAAAGTCTCTGATAATATGGACCATCGCAGCCTTATTAATGAGAAAGAGGCTTCTTAAAAAATTACAATAATTTAGTTCCATATTTTGGCGAAAACCGGATTTGAAAATGTCACTGTTCCATCATGTTATCTATTTTTTCTCAAAAATTGTTTTTAAAATTCAACAAAATTAAAAATTTTTTTTTTTTTCTGACAAACGTTTTTCCTGAATACAATGGCAAACAAGGTCTCTATAGACTATCAATACCAGAAAAATAATCAACAACTTTGCATATAAAATTGTTACAATATATATTAGAAAAATCATTGCTATTCATTTACAGAAACAAAATGAGAGGAAAAAGAAAAATAATTTAAACTCATTAAAAAAATTTTGAGAAGAATGAAATTGAAAACTAGCTAGTCATAAATCCAAGTAGTTACGTAGTGATATATATTAAAAAATCAATTAATGGATTTTATATATATACATGTTATAAAGTTATTAACCTACATTGAAAGACCTAAAATAACTAGAACAACCACAGCAACATAAATATAATTCCAGAAAATTTTTGTGCACTTTCCTACAATTCTTTTCCACTGGCTATCAACATCACAACTACTTGAACCAAAGTTAATCAAACTGCTAATATTTAATGGAAACTGATCTTCGTCTACCTTAAAATCCTTGCAAACAACCTCAATCCTGTCTGTCTTTGCAGGCCATGTCCATCCTCCATAGCTAGCCAAACCCTGGAGCTCCATTCTAAGATTTAAAGACCCACATGATGCATTATGATTATGATAATCATCAAGCCTGCTGATGATCATGTCACTGAACTTTGCCTCTATTATTGTTACTGGGTTGAAGCCATTTAGGCCAATGGGGAGAATAGTGACAGTAGAGAGAGCCAATGAAGTACCCTTAAGGGCTAAGGCTGAGATATGAGTGTAGAAGATGGCCTTCTTATTAGGATTGTTCACCAACAAGATGATGTTCCAATCTGCGACAATGGCGGTGGAAGAAACATTGAGTATTGAAAGAGAAGAAGAATGGACTTTGAATTCAGAGACGTTAGGTTGAAGAAAGATTAGTAGCCTGGTTATAGCAGGAGTTGCACAGATTAGTACTGCTAGTAATGCAACAACGTAAAGACTAACAAGGCATTCGCATGCTGTGTCTCTTGCTGAGTAAATTTTGCAGGCTGTGGTGGTAGTGGCAGCGGCGGAGGAGGAGGTGGGTTTAGTGGTGGTGGTGGGGAGAGACATGAGGATGTTAGTGGGGATGATGGCTGTCGAATATATGATGATTTATGCAAATCACGTTTGTGAATATATATATTGTTAGTTTGATAAAAATGGGATGATTTACATAAATATATTAGTGAAATGCAATATACCAAAATGTTACGGAGATAATGGTTTTCTCGTAAAAATATTATTTAAAATAATAATTAAAAAAAATTGTACCAGTAATGATAAAGAAATTCTAAATTTCTATAAAATATCATATAAAATTTTAAATAATTTATACAAAATTATTTTAAATATAAAAAAATTATGTGATATATTGCATACAATATTTGAAATTCATACAGTATCAAATAAATATGAATTATTTCAAACGATAAAAAATAAACTGTTAATTTCTTAAAAATTTATTTACTCATGGAAGTTTTTACTAAATTGTTATATATATATATATATATATATATATATATATATATATATATATATATATATATATATATATATATATATATATATATATATATATATATATATATATATATATATAGCCCACCCAACCCCCCAAAAAAAAAGTTACATAATTGATTTATCCTGAAACAAAATAAATTCATTCTATAAATTAAATCGATTCGTTTCATTTTTCATCATCTAATTTGGTTAAACAGATTGAAGAACTGTTCTCTTTGAATCATGATTCTCATAAAACATGCATTGCATCTTTTGAATAACCAGCCAGAGAATGTGATAAATGGAAAGCTATAATAATAATAATAATAATAATAATAATAATAATAATAATGACCGAAGAAAGTGATAAGTGGAAGGGAAAAAACATGGAGTGGCCGTAGAATATGAGATTTTAGGAATATAGATATGGTTAACCAATGCATGACAAATGAAAAAAGAATATTACTGTCCCTGTCTCAAAAAATCATTCCCTTTTATTTATTTATTTAAAATATAGTCCATTTATTATTTTTATATTACAGTTAATTTGCATTGTTTTTTATATCCATATTTAATTGTTTTATAATTAATAATATTTTCTTTAATTTTTATATTTTTCAAATGAAATTATATTTTTATCCATGTGATATTTAATACTGTTGGTTTAATGTTTTTAATTTATCAAATACATTTAATGTTAGCTGTAGTTTTGATTCTTGCAATAATATACAATCACTTATTATAAATGAACTGAACAATAAAAAATAATAGAAATTTTTTGTCACGTAACTCTTATACAAGATTTTTTTCACATGTATGAATAAAAAAGTGATTTTTTTTTTCTTTTTTACTAATAGTGACATAGGGTAGAGTAGGCCAAATGACTAAAAAAAATCACAAATTTTTTCACTTTTCACAGTTATAGCTCAACTTAAGTATATTTACAGTAAAATACACAATTTACATTTTCCTTTATCAAAATTAGCTTCTAGCGAGTGATACTTATGTGGATGGGTATTAAACGTTGCCATTTAGATTATAATAGTTAATGATTTCCAATTTTTCCCTTCCCCATCCTTACAAGAACACATAAATTCTTCTGCCCTCTTCTCTCTTCCAAGACAAGAAACTCACTCTCTTCATTCTCTACACTTCTGCTCATAGACTTCATACAGTACTGCCAATAGAGCCATGTTCAGTTTCGTTTCTCGTTTTCACCAACTTCTTTCACTCACTCCTACCACATCGTCGAAACCATCATCACCACTACTAGTGCCCCCTTCCGCACTCGTTTTCTTTAGAAAGTTCAACACTAAATCTTTAGTCGATGGTTCTTAGATCCAAAACTAGTAGGTTCAAGTATCTTCAAAGCAAAGCCCGAGGTCATGAACACTAAATTTTCGTTTTTTGTTTGGAAATTGGATAATATAATAAAACAACATATATAACATCCCCTAAGGCCTAAAAATAATAAGTAATGAGTATATTAAGAGTATATAAGTGGTTATAAGTTTTAGAATATGAAAATAGTTATATGACATGAAAAATAAAGGTTTCATAATGTTCATGCAATATATCATTACGGCCATGAACATCGTAAAATAAGATTTTGTAAAGTTAAACAGCTTCACGACCCCCGTAAAGCCTTATAGTATAAAATGAACAGTTTATCTTTTTTAGACTTTCATGATTTCATAACTAAAAACCCTAGCTACCGAATTCTAGCAATACCAAAAATTTATTTTCCTCCAATTCCCTTCGATTCTTAGCATTAATAACAAGAAATCAGCTCAATAAACAAGATTAGATTGGTTATAAACAAGGGATTCTATCTTTTGATTGATGGCAGAATTTGAGAGAACAAGAATTCAAATTTATATCCTAACCAACTTTGATTCATCAACGTTTTGAGTAAGAACTCATGTTTTATTTATTCTTTTATTAGTTAATTCAGTTCTAGATGGGGGATAAGGATGAGGGGCACAAATTGCTAGATTAAGTTAGGGGTTAATATGTTTAAGTCATAAATAACGAGTTATGATCGAAATATATGTTAGGAAATGAAAAGAAAGATAGAGAAACCCACCAGAGAAATATTAGGCACATGAAAGAGATCTGAATTTAAGGCTCCAATTTAGATTTATACATATATGCATCTAAATTCGATTATTAGCATGTTGTATAATAACTTGTGATATGGATATTTTGTTTGGCATGCTTTGGTATGTTAGTTGCTGGAAATAAGGTTATGAATTTTGTAAAACTTGGTATACATAGAGAACAATGAAAATTGAGGCTTGATGAAGTTATTGTTGATAATTTAAGATATAGAATCTAGTTAGATTGGATTAATATTGTAATTTTCATGTTTATAACTAGTTATTGATGGAAAATTATGAGAGGTGTTGATAGGAGTGGCTAATATTGGTTAGCCTTAGTGTTTTTGTGTGTGGTGTGCCATAAATTAGATGTTTATTGTTGAAATATGCAATTTCATAGTCATGACACGTTCATGTCTATTACCAATGCTGATTCATAGCTGTGACATATTGTACATACCAGCGAATGATGTGACAAAAATAGACATAATCGTTCATGATATGGGTCATGACTTAGGACACGGATTAACAACCAGTGAAGCCCTATAAACTGAAATATATATTGATTTTAATGATAAATTAACATGGAATTGGTATGCAAACTCACCCTATATGATGAGGTAAGATGGAATGTAGTATGATTATGTAAACATGAACATGGTTAAGCTTATTATGCTCTAAATCACAATGTATTATATGAAATACATGTGTAAACCATAAAATGGACTATGAAATGTGATGAATAATCAAATTATAATTATTAATGTTTATTCTCTATACGAGGACTAGCTTATAATATATGACATGTCATTTAGGGGGTTTCAATACCGTAGTATATCTAGCACATAGATTTATATTTTAGAGACAAGACGGTTTGAGCTCAGGTGAGATCACATTTGATCTCATATGCATTCAATTATTATTTATATTCAGTCAAGATGGTTTAAGCTCGAGTGATAGTGCTTTTGACTTAAGAAACTCAGTTAAGTACTATACAAACTTATACAGATAGTGAGTATGGTGGATTAAGCTCGGGAGAAAGTGCTTTTGTGACCTATATTATTGATTCTGTTTACTTTTGCCATATCATTCGCGAACAATATGTCATTGCCCTGAATCAACATTTAGTCACAGGCGTGAACGTGTTATAGATTGATAACCCATGAATGAAATTTTTACAATTGTGAATGATCATTCATGTCTGTGAAGCCTTGTAAACTAAAATATATGTTGATTTTTATGATGAATTAACATAGAATTGGTATGCACGCCCATCCTATATGATGAGATAAGATGGAATGTAGTAAGATTACATGAACATGAACATGGATATGCTTATTATGCTTTAAATTACAAGGTATTATGTGAAATACATGTGTAAACCATGAAATGGACTATCTTATTAATCTACGTTCTCTATATGAGAACTAGTTTAAGATAAATGACATGTCATTTAAGGGGTTTCAATAATGTAGTATATCTAGCACATTGATTTATATTTTATAGACAGTGTGGTATGAGCTCGAATGAGACCACCATTGATCCTATATGCATGCAATTATTATTTATACTTAGTCAAAGTGATTTAAACTCGGGTGAGAACATTCTTAATTTGAGAAGCTCAGTTGAGCACTATACAAACATATACAGATAGTGAGCAGAGTTAAACTCGAGTGAGAACGTGTAACACCCCTTACCCTTCCATACACTCATCTGTATACCGGACGGATAAGAGATGCTACAGAAAATAAAACTTTCTAAAAATACTTCTTTAATTTTAAACATATTTAATATAAGAAATTTTAAATATATACTAAAATATTATACATACACATTTTTTTTATTTTATTTATATACATGCTGTAATGAAATTTAAAAACTTGTATATATACATATCAAAATAGAATAAATAGATCAACCCGTTCTGGGTTGCTACCACTGCTACTGTTGTGCTCCATAATGCAGTCTCCAACCAGCATCTCTATCTACAAATCAGGACGCTCTCTGCTACTTTGGTAACCTACGCGAGAGAAAACAAACTTCCGCGCTGAGTATATAACTCAGTGATGCAAAAACTCTTATAATAATAATCATTAAAATAAAAACATGTATTTAAAATAAAATCAATTCAAAATTTCTATCTTTTTCTGTAAATATCATAATACAATATTTTTATAATTTAAATATCGTTGAATTCTTAATAATATATTTTTCATATACTCACATATTATAACGTCCTAGACTTGCTCCTAGGGAATCAAAGGGGTATCATATTACATCCCAACTTAGGATCCACAGAAATGCACAGGATCCAAATGTAATATGACTCAACCCACAGAAATGCACAGGACTGACAATTATATCAGGTGATCCACAGAAATGCACAGGATCACAATATTTCATTGGTCCACAGAAATGCACAGGACCATAATTTCTACCCTATTGGCATGCCAACAATACCCTAGTTCACGTCTAGGCTAATATGTGGAAAAAATTCTCATATTCATAGTTCACTTCATTTTTCATAAAATTAATAAATATTCTTTTAATACCAAAATAATTATCATCATAGAGAATTTTTAACATTTAAATTTTCTAGAATACAAAAATATATTTTCAATAAAATAATTGAAAAAAAAATTCAATTTTCACATAAAATATATTTACATGACTATTATTATAAAGGTAGTTGCACTAACCTTTTTACGCTTTGCCGGTATCCGCCGGCTCTTTCCCTTTATCTCGGGTTAGCGCCTGGTCCAACGTCGCGCCTAGAGATAAAAATTTTCAATTAGCTATTGAACCATTTACGACATAAAATCTAGCAAAATTTAATTTTTTTCGCTCTCCCGAATATCAAGATCCTATAATTTAAAATTTTCTTATTATGCATGTTTAATGCATAAATTCCTGTTTTGGTCGTTATCACGCTTCCCGGTGCGACCAAAAATTCAAATATTAATTTTATTTTATAATAATTTATTTTCTTTATTTTTCTGCCTCCAAAACTATTTTTCTCCATTTATTTCTTTTATTCTTCTAGTGTCCATTTCCAATTCAAGAATTTTCATTTATTCAATAAATACTCTAAAAATTCCAAATAAATTCCTATCATCACTATAACTCATTTTCTTTCATTTTCCATCTTCAATTTCACCAAAATAATATTCCACAACTTCCAATAAAGTTTTCCATAATTTGGCTAAAAATCTAAAAATTCCCCAAAAATCCTATTAAATTTTTCTTCCATCCCAAAATTTATTTTCCACTTCCATACACTCCAATTAACTCCATTATCTTCAATTTAAGGCAAAATTTCTCCAAAATAATTTTTCCAAAATTTAACCATAATTATGGAAATTCTTTAAAAATTCTACAAAAATTCCTAAAATTTATTTTCATCAATTATTCACCCAATCCATCATCCTCAAGTCTTATTCTCTTCATTTCCTATTTTTCTCTAATTTTTCAAGATTTTTGCCATAAAGTCTAATTTTTCCATCAACCAAATATCAACAAAATCACACCACAATTCAACAAATAATTATGACAATAATTAAACCAACAAAATCACATGGAGAAAGGAACAAGATCTCACCTTCTTCAAATGGGTATCAAGAATTTTTTGATTTTTTTTTGCCAAATTTCCACCCTTTATCTTTTTTTCTCCACACTAATCTTTTTTTTTCCTTTTAATTGGTTGAATAATATGCTTTGAAGAGGGAAAATTGAAAAACAATATGGAATTGGAAGCTTGGTGGTTCGGCAATGGAGGAGAGTAAAGAAGAAGAAGATGGGAAATTGTTATTTTGAATAATTTTTAATTAATTTCCTATATATATACTCTAATTAAATTAATTAATCCTACTTAATTCTTTAATCAACCTCTTCATTGGCCAATAGCATAATTAATTATCCCATAATATTGACACATGGCCCAATCACATTTCCATTAATTTTGACTTAATAATTTTCCAACCAATCAAAAATTTTCTTCCTTTTTCTTTATAATTAATTTTAATTCTCCAAAATTCCACCTCTAAACAACTCAATTTCATCAAATTAAATATTTCAAAAATTATAAAATAATTTTCTCTTCGAAACGGTCTCTTCGATTTTACAAAATGATCACCGGTGCAAAAATCGAGTTTTTACGGGTTAATCATTTTTCTTAATTTCACCAGTAAAAATTCTTCTGTCATCCGATTTCTAATTTATCAGTTTTAAAAATCTTAAAATTAAATTTCGATCACATCGACTCCATTGTGATCGTGATCGCATTTTTCTAGCTCTTGATCTGAAATATCAGACTGTAAACTTGTACTAAGGATCCTATTTCCACAATTCAAACCCTTAGCATTAAAATTTCACCTTATAAATCCACCTATAATCTTATAATAATATTTTTCATGTTTTGGTATACTTAAATTATAATTTCATTACCGAGCAAAAATCCAAATTTCGGCCCGGGCTGTCGTCGTGATTTGCGTGCATAACACGAAATTTCATTATTTCATTTGATAAATTCCTATTCATTTTATCATATTAATATAATTAAATTTTTATATATTTATCCGTATTTAGACTCCGATCGTACGCCTTTATACTGCAGTATAAACGACCGCAGTACACGTATACGGTTAAGGTCTAACTCACGGATGTGACAGAACGTTTTTATTTCACAACTCACATCCGGATAGTCCGAATTTAGAGTATTGAGCTATAAACTATAAAATGAATAAGAAAAACCAACTATATATGGAAACCAAAAACCAGTAATGTAATGTAAAATCAGAACCAATGTTAAGTAACCCAAACGCATGAGAAAACTAGTAAACAGAACAAGAAAATAGAAATTGTATTGTGTAACATGACAAGTACGTGATTTAATCCAGTAGGCTAAGTATGTATAAATTCTATTGATATATGATGCCATGATCGAGTACATAGGTATGTAAACAGTATAAATAAACTATGATAATATATTAATACTTACTAGAATTTTATTCATATATGTACCACTAAATTTTCAGTAGTTTAATATGTGAATCTTTTTACACACAGGTTTGGAGTCGATAGATAACTGAGTTAATCAGAAGATAAGTCTAAGCCCATTAGAATAATCAGAGTAGACCCGTGTTGGATCGTTTCATTTTATTTCATTCATTTGTGTTATTCTCATGATATGGGATAGAGATAATTATTTTATTCATGTTTTTATCTATAAAGATCATGTATTTGGATTTGTTTTATTTTGGAATAAGGATTGTTTTGTAATAAAGGGTTATTAATGCCCAAACCAGTTTATTTTGATAATAAGGATATGAAAAGTTTATAGACACAATATTTTGATTATGTTTTGAATATGGATTAAGATTTTGATTCGGACACAAAAAATATTTTATATAGTATATAATTTATGGCTATTCTAAAAGTGCATGTTATATAAATACAATGATTAAGATAGGAAGAAGTTTTAAATGAAACAGATTTATATGAATACAACATCTGTTTGTATAGTGAGATCATATTCTATTATATGGGTGGGTGTTATAATATATTTTAGTTATGAATTTGATTTTTTACAGTTTTAAAGATTTCTATTAAGGTTTTGCTCTTCTTTGGTCCCTGCTTTGCTCCTAAAAAGAGTTACACTACCCGTCTTCGGTTATAGAATGTTGCTTGCACGGCATCATTTGTATATACATGTAGAGTTGCTTGCGTAAATACAAAATGGTGCGATTTTGTTTCGGGTTTCAAGAAAAATGGTGGCGTTCTACCGGAAGGTTATTTTGATAACTACAGTAATAGGATGTACTGCACTTTATATATACTAATAGAGTGGGAGAATGATATGAAATCGTCATTAGTCCTATGTTTGGATGCAAGAGAAATTAGATTTATTTTTTAATGAGAAAAGTTAAATTAAAGTAAGAGTTTATTTAATTCTCTTTATTCTAATTTATTTTTGGTTGATTATTTAGACGTAATTTAGGTAAAAATAAATATGATTTTTATTGTTTGGATGGAAGAAAATTTTAATTTAATTTAACAAGAGTAAGTAAAGTAAATTTGCTTTGTTCCCCTTGCTTTAATTTAGTTCTTTTTTTAGTTTTAAGAGAAATATTTTTTTTTTCGTCTTTTTTTAAAGGTAACTAAAGTAAACTAGGGCATTTATTCTACGCTCACGAGGCATAAAACTTAAAAACTAATCCATAACAAAACATTTTACAGATAAATTTGATCTAATTCTAAAATAATTGAAATGGCTGAGTTGTAAAATAAATAAATAAAAAACGATTGCATTTCCCTGTATGGCTGTGCAAAATTAAATTGATCGGATCGAATTAATTCGAACTAAACCTAGTTAATTGATAAGATCAGTTTGATTTATTTCAATTGATAAATTTCATATTTGGGTTTGGTTATGAAAACTTTTTTTTTTTATTTTTGAACTTAAAAATCGAATAAATTTTTTTTTTCATTTTTTTCTTTTCAACTATATGTGTTGTTATTAGAACCATTATAGCATTCGTATGTCCGACATGGGAAGAACCAAGAGTGGTGGCATGTAATTCCAATAAATCCAAGAAACTTAGATGACATGGTTTTGAAATTGCATTATAAAGTATGTGATAATGAGACATACACTGAATGCATAACGCAAAGTGTTTGTTGGAAAATTTCTGCAGTAGATGGCAACATTCCTTGCAGGTTTTGTAAGATGGCCCTTCTCATGTTTTATGGTATTCCCCTGCTAGTACATGTCCATTTGGATATCAACGACAACTCGTGTGCAAAATTGCTTATGCAGAAGCATCCACGGTAGTTGAGCAGAGAATTGGATCAAACTAATGAAATATTTTGTGTTCACATGCATAAAAATAGACTGAGGATGCAGTTTTTTAGTTTATTTTCATTACCAATCTTTCTCAGTACACAACCAAATATAAAAATGTTCACCTGGGTCCCCAACAAAAGAAGCCAATCTACTTGATTCCCTTGAATCCATCAGGCAGCATGTTGAAACAAATTCCCACCTCACCAAGTATTCTCCATTGGCAACTGCATTCAGGCTGCTTCACCCAAAAGCAAGCAGTCTCATGATCTTATAACGAAATATTAGTGCATTAAAGATTGATAGCCTGACTAAACCAGAGATTGATAAACCAACTAAAAGCAACATTCATAACCGCATAATTGCAAAAATGAACCAAAAAGAACGATTACTGGATTAATGAAACAGTAACGGTGCAATCCAACATAAATTCAAAAGTTTTAGCCTCCTTAATAATTCTATAGATGATGAGAAGTTACATAAGAAAAGCTCAAAATGAAGTACAGATGCCATAAAATCCATAATGCCATAAAAAAAAATACTAGAATGCTGTATCATCTACAAACCAACAAGCGACTAATGTTTATTATTCTCAGCAGCATTTTCTTCCTTTCCAAGTGCAACCACGACTTTCTTCAGGATGGCTTCGGTTGGCTGATGAGCATTTTCCACTGCCTTAGCTATGGCTTGCCATCTTTCACCGTGCTTTGGTTCAGCAGCAGCGCACCTCTTCAACACATCCTTCTGGTTTTCCTCAGACCCATGCTGGAGTTCAAATTTGTAATATAATGCCCAGAAATCTCCAATATCTGGAGCAAGTGTAACTGCCCTGTTTAGCCAGGTCCTAGCTTTATCAACCTTCCTATCATGCCAGAACAACTTGGCTACAGCGGCAATAACATGAGGATCATGATCACATTTCTTGAGGGCATCCATACTCTTGCTTTTACGCTGTGGACGGGGAACCATCTCAATTGATGCTGCCCACAATATGCCACTGTTGGAACACTCCTGCAATGCCTTTGCCATCAGTATCTCAGCTTCCTTTTTGTTCCCGTGCCTTAATTCTGCACGAACAGCAGCAAGCCATAATTCAGGGTTTTGAGGATTCTTCTTCCTCGCCATGGTGAGCACTGCACGAGCTTTACTCAACCCATTCATTTTCTCTTCTAAATTAGCTAGTGAGAGCCAAAGAGGGATACAACTTGGGCAGTGCTTCAAACCGGACTCATAAACTTCCTTGGCCTTTTCCAAGTGACCAAGCCGCTCCTCAAGCTGCCCAAGCATCAACCACAATTTAAAGAAAGAAGGGAAGCGTTTCAACCCTTCATCCAGCAACCTCCTCTCCTCTTGAGTGTTGCCCAATTCTCTCTCCACAATGGCAGACTTCATCCACACTCTTTCTGTACCGCCTCTCTCCCTTGCCTTAGCAAGCAGCATTCTAGCTCTTTCAGGCTCGTGATTCTCAAATTCAAGCTTAAATGCGGCAAGCCAAATCTCCTCAGAGTTTGGTATAGCAGCATAGGCTTCTTGGAGAATAGCCCTTGCAGCAGGAACATCACCAGCAAGCCACTTTTCTTTAGCACCCATAAGCCACAGAACTTCAGCTTGTGGCCTATAGGTAACTGCCTTCCTCAACAAAGCGTCAAGAGACTCCCTAGTCCCATGACTCTTCTCAAGCTGTGCTGCCTTAAGCCAAATACTCTTTTTAGTCAAGAACACAGTTAGTGCATGAGCATAAATAGCTCTAGCTGTCTCAATAGACCCTCGCTTCTTACACTCCTCTGCATCTGCCACCCATGTTCTCTTCCTATCCTCTTCCTCCACCCCAATCCCAATTGTGTTCTTAATAATAGCTTGACAAGTCACCACAGAACCTGCCCTTTCTGCTGCCTCAGCCTCCTTCATCCACGCCTCCCTATCAATCACCAACCCTTCTCTCTGCAAAGCCCTGATACCCCTCTCAATGATTTTTCCCACCATTGAGGTATTACCATTTGCCTCCTCCAACTTGGCAGCAGTTATCCATATAGCCGGTTCCTTCGACAACTTCTCTCTGGCCCTATTTAACACCCTCTTTGCATTATCATAAGTCTCCAATCTCGCCAATGCCAACCACAATTCAACATGCAAAGGACAGCATTCGACTGCCCTATGAAGTAATATTCTAGCATCCTCCTCATTAGCCAACTCCACCACAGCTTTCCACAACCTAACCGAATCAGGAATATGCTCTAAACCTTTCCTCAAGACCCTACTTCTATTCGCATCATCATGTTCCAATTTTGCAGCCTGTAACCACAATTTGACAGAATTTGGTATACCTTTCACTCCCTTAGCTATAACTGCCTTGGCATCATCCGGACTGGCAAGCCTACATGCCTCTAACCAAACATCCTCATTTTTAGGACACTCCTCGCAACCCCTCTGTATCAATTGTCTCGCCGCCTGAATCTTCCCAGCCACCTCTTCCAACCTTGCAGCAGCAATCCAACCCGGCGGGTGCTTTGGGTTAGTCTGAGTAACACTCTTCAACAACAATCTAGCCTTCTTAATATCAGAAATCTCTGCATCACTAGTGATCTTCATGCTCTTCAAATCAGTCAAATATCCTTTAGGATCAACGACAGTCAACCCAGAAACAGAATCTGATAACCTATCCAACTTCAAGGACAACACGGTGCCCCTCCCTTCACCTACAGCAGTAAGGTCAGTTACCGGAGTCTGCGACCATGGGGTCTCAGTCCCACCAACAGCACGGCTCTTAGGATCCAAAGCAGTAACATGTTCCTGCTCTTGCCTAGCTTTTTCGAGGAGTGTATCAGGTACAGGCACGAAGCTCTCAAACCTCTTCTTCTTGTTTCTCAACGAGTAATCCCCAATGTCCGGAATGCTCTCCCACTCTTGAGCCGATAAAGTATACAACTTTCTTTTCAAATCCGCAAATTGTTCGGTGATTTTAGGATTCGAAGCACGATACTTCTCAATTTCCTGCTTCAACCTTGCCTCTCGTCTATCCTTTCTTCTTGAATCCATTCTCTTATCTATTGCCTCCCACACTGCATCCGCTTCCTTATCATCCTCATCGTATTCAGCTGAAGCAAACAAACCCACATCATTCCCTTCAAATTCATCGAATTTCTGATTCTCATCATACCCCTTATCATCTCCATCATCCTCATCTTCATCATCGCCCCCTTTTCCCCGGCCACGGCCCAATCCAGCGGCGGAGCTGGATGCTCCTCCAATCGTGGTAGCAGATCGATCTGGAAGATCAGGGGCGGCACGAGCAGGACCAATATCGGATCGGGTGGTGAACCCGGTGGCACCGCGGCCGAGACCGGCAACATAGTTGGGTGGTGGCCTGGAATTTAAGAAATCAAGGCGCGGTTTCGGAGGAGGAGGAGGAGGAGGCGGAGGAAGTTGGGTGCCGCCGACGAAGGGGATATACAAAGTAAGCGTGGAATAGGGGGTGATCCCCAGCTGGGAAAGAAGAAGGCAAGCGGAGGAACTTTGGGAATCATGAAACGGCGGCGGCAGTAAAAAGCGTTGGTGGGAGATGGGTATTAGAGATTGGGATTGTATATGGTGTTTGAGGGCGGAGAGCGTTGTGGTGTCAGGGTTCAGATTAAGAGAGAGGGTTTTATTGTTTGGAGATTTGATAAAAACCATTGCTTCTGTGAATAGAGAAAAGGGCTCACTAGTACAACAAACTCCCTGGCGCTAGTACTTCAACCCTAAATAAATGGCGTAAGAGGGTTTTGGGCGGCAATACCAGGTGAAAAACTGAGAGTGGCGGTGAGGCGGGGCTGGTCGAGGTCGAAGTGAAGCCGGGCAGCGTAACGGGTCAAGCGGGTTGTTGGGTTTCTAATAAGTGGAGCATATATATGATTTGGGGAGAAACTTCTATTTATTGGGTTCGGCTTATTTGGGATGGACCGACTTATGGTGGATGTATAATTCTCTCTCCACCAACTGGAGCTCATCAATTACCTCGGTTCTTGACAATCATCGGCATTTGACAATATATATATAAGAAATATTAGCAATATTTTCTTTCTAAGCTTTCCCTATTCTTTCGATCTTAAGATAGTTACAATATATTTTTATTATGCCTTCTGTTCTCAGATAAGCCTTAGTTAAAGTTTCTTATAATCTTCCAGATGATACTATTAATATACAAAAGTATACAGGTAAAAGGCAGGTCATTGAATACCCAAGAGATGCCAAGGAGAACCAGATGAATATACGGTTGAGCAAAAGTATTTTCAATAACAAGTTCTAATAAAAAATGAGTGCTTGTAAAAAAAAAAAAAGAGTTAAAGGGTGTTTTTACCTAAATCTCATAATGGTAATCATAATTACTTTGACATATGTGATTGTGATGACTGTTATGCTGATCGCATAGCAGATGAAGCTGAAGATTGGAATAGAAAGCAAAGAAAGTCAAAAAAGAACTTGGTATTATACCAGAAGACAGGTATAAAACAGTTTTCTGCATACCGAATCACCATTACGAATGGACGGTAATGTTATTTGGTTTAAAAATGGCACCCTCACTGTTTCAGAAAAACAATAATCAGAATTTATGAGTCTTTATTGCACACAACCCAAAGTGGATTTTGACATTTTTGAAGAATTTTTGTTTGATTGTCAGAACAAAAGCTAACTTTTTGTCAACTTCCAATTATAGTTGTAGCATTAACATATATTGAAGATTCTTTAGAAACAAATAGAAGTGAAATCAATTTTAAAAGTACAAGTCTAGATAACTGGTGTTCCTCAAATCATGACAGCTACAACAGCGACACTTCATTAACATCTGGTCTATAGGGTACAAAATCATGCCCTAACCTAATTGAAGATTATGTTGGACCAACCATCATAATTGATGACCTCTGTTAAACCTTGAGGGGTATTTTCGTCATTTTGATGATAACAAATAAAATAGCAATATTGTATTTAACATACTTGTTTTCTAAGTTTATTAAATAGGGTATGGAATAAAATAGCAAGAATGGAAAATGGAAGAATAATCCTTGAAAGACAAAATTAAGGAAGTAGCATGTTCACGCCCGTGACCATATGTGTCACGCCCGTGAAAGAGCTAACCGTCACCAAAACCAACATTTAAAGTTCACGGCCATGAAGGAAGACATAAACCGTGAAATGTACATTTAAGTCATGCCTGTGAATTAAATGTCATGGCTGTGAATCTTCATGACATTTTCATCCAGAGAGATTCACGACCAAAGTCACCACTTAGATCACGGCTGAGAAGTTTGTCACGCCCGTGAATAGATATGTCACGCCCGTGACCCAATGTTTCAAAACCTTCCAGAGAGCTTTAAGACCAAGGTCACCACTTCACTCACAGCTTGGAAGAACAGTCACGCCCTTGACAAACATAGTCACGTCCGTGAATGATGAAAGAGAAAAATGTCAGACGCAATCATTTGGTTGGTGCAATGGCTAGTTTCATATTAAATGCACTCTAACGGCTATAATCAACTAACGGAGTATAAATGGAAGTCATTTATGCATTCAGAAAAAGAGGATAGCAAATACTTTGAATCAAAATCTTATTACAAGCTATTTGTACATTCAATACTTTGAGAACCAATATCTATTCTCTGTAAAAATCTTTTTGCTCATCATTTATTGAGCAATAAAAATTTGTGAGTGTTTCTCTCTGTAATCATTTATTACTCAAGTGAGTTTTTAGTATTTCTGGGTTAAGAGTAGAACACTTGTAAGGGTTAATTGTGTGAGCCTTTAAAACACAAAGTAAAAGTTAGTTGTGTGAACCTTTAAAATACAAAGTAAATGTTGTTTGTGTGAGCCATTAAAACATAAATGATTTATGGGTTAGGTGTGAGTCATTGTGAGAAACACCATAGTTGGAAGTGAGCTTGTAAAACTCCATTGTAACAATTAGTGTGTTAGTGAAACTCCCAATTGCGATTGGAGAGAGGAATAGGGTTTGTTAACACCCGAATCTTTATAAAAATCGTTGTGTCAAATTTATATCCCTCCTTAAATTAATTTTTATTTCCGCACTTTAAAGTTTAATTTTTGAAACTCCAATTCAACCCCCCTTCTTGGCTTAATATCTGGGCAACACTCTTTTTTATTGGTCCACTATATCTACTATTTTCGATAAAAAAAACATATAATTTTTTTCTATGTAAGATTAAATATAGAGATTTTTTGACTGATTTTTATAATAAAAACAAAAATTATTTTAAAATCATTAATAGAATAAATGACAAAAGCAAAAAAAATTGATGATTAATAAAACATTAATTTTGTTTTTAAGAAATATAAAATATAATTAATTTTTTTCTCGTTTTAGATTTTTCATTGTTCAAATTGTTTTATATTTTCTATATATTTTGTTTTGTTTTTTTCATGATTTTCTCCTCATTTAGATTTTGTATTGCTCAAATAATTTTTTCTATATATTTTGGTTTGTTTTTCTTTGTGATTCTAGCTTTCTTTTATTTTCTCTTTTTGTTAGTTTTAGAATTACTTTTCATGCACACTATTTTTTTAAAAAAATTTGTACTACATAAGATTCAGTATAAAAGTCACAAAAAAAGAAAAAAAAATTTTGCACTTGAATATATAACATCTTAATTAATTTTGACTTAATTTTTTTAAAATTAAAATCATTGTTTTTAATATCAAATAGATAGTGAATATGAGACTACTGCATAGAAAATCATTTGCATTCGAAAAAAATCAATCAAAAATATTTTTTATTTTTTTTTAATTTATTTAAATTTTAATAAAAATGTAAAAAAAGAATAAAAAGTTGTGAGAGATATGAGAAAAGAGAGAGAAGAGGTAATGGTAAATAAAAAAGTAGATTCCAATGTTTTAGTCATTATTATAAGAGATAAAAAAATTATTATATTTAATTTTACCTAAAAAAGATATTATATGTTTTTTAATTGAAATTAGTGGATATAGTGGATCAATAAAAAAAAGTGTCGGTGGCAAGTTTTATATATATATGTATAGAAAATTTTTCGCTACGTAAATATCATAATATTTACTCTAATGTTAAATAATAACTGATGTCTATAATTATTATAAAACTAATTATAACACAATGAAACCGTAATCATTAAAACATTATATATAAAGTTTTTTTTGCAAAGTCACACTTTACATTATGTTATAGATATTTACTTAAAATATATATATTTTTTATTTTTAAGAGGGCTATGGCCTTTTATGTCTCTCACTGCCCATAATCTCTTATACCACCAATGAATCCGCTTAAAAAATCAATATCACTACTGAATTTGCCCAAAAATCTTTTTTTTTAAAAAAAAATTAATGTTTGAGGTTGGTTTGAGTTGGATATCTAAGATTTCTTTTAATCTCCTAATGTTTAATGTAGTTTTTAATTATATGAATTTATCAAATTTTCTATTAAATATTTATAAAATGCTGATATGCAGTGTTTCAATGTGTCATGTCAGCTCAAATGACATTCACAATAGCCAATCGTTAAATTTTGATAGAAAAAAAAAGGTAAGAGCGAGGATTTTTAGAAGATGTAAAGAGAGGAAAAAGAATATATTCTAAATAAAAAATAAAATTTAATGAACTATTAAAAAAATAAAAAGTTTCAAAATAACTGTGAACTCTCTAAATCTTCGATTTAAACACTACAAGAAAAATATATTTTAGCGACGGACAAATCCGTCACTACAATTATCAATTTCGTCGCTAATCTAATTTAGCGATAGATTTGCGACGGATTAAATCCGTCGCAGAAAACTTTCTCGCAAGTCCAATAGCGACAGATTATTATATCTGTCACTAAGTCTATTGCAGGAATTGTAATGACGACAGAAAATATCTCGCTATTTAGCGACGGATATTGTTAGTCGCTATTGTTTGCTACGGAAAGTTTCCGTCGCTATTTTGCTACGGACAGCGTCCGTCGCTAAGTTGCTACGGACATCGCCGTCGCTATTTTTGCTACGGACGTAGTCCGTCGCTAAGTTGCTTCGGACATCGTCCGTCGCTATTTTGCTACGGACAGCGTCCGTCGCTATTTGGCTACGGACAGCGTCCGTCGCTATTTGGCTACGGACAGCGTCCGTCGCTAAGGTTTGTTGGACATTTACTAAATATTTTTGCAATTTAAAAAATCAATTAAATGAAAACCGAAATTTTGTTTTAGCTGAATTCATTAAATAAATATTAAAATTTTGTAGTCCAACATGAAAAATATTCAATAATTAAAAATACTACAATATATATTAAATGAAATCCGAAATTTTGTTTTAGCTGAATTCATTAAATAAATATTAAATTTTGTAGTCCAACATGAAAAATATTCAATAATTAAAAATACTACAATATATATATATATATATATATATATATATATATATATATATATATATATATATATATATATATATATATATATATAGTTCTACATCCTGTCAGATTGTGGTGGATCATTAGATGGAGCTGATGAAATATTGGTAGAATTAGTCATTTCTGCTATCAACTGTCGCATCTCTGCACGCATCTCGTCTCGAAGCTCAATTTGAAGTTTTTCGCGCATCTGTTCTCGCATTTACTGCTTTTGTGACTCCAACATAGTTTGAACCTCCTGCTGCATATCTTGCATAATACTAGCACGCAACTGCTCTGTACTAATATCTCGTGATGTGGCAGTAGAGTGAAATGAGGAGGTACCAGTGTAAAAATGTGCTGCCTTTGTGCCCATTCCATATACACGCCGTTTTTTCTGGCCACCAGCAGCCTCTAAAAATAACTGCCTCAAATCTGGTTCACAAGGCTCATTAGATCCCTCAATTGGTTGAGAAGCAGTCTCTTTAAGGGCTTGTACCCGATTCTTCAATATAAATTTTTAGAAAAGAAATATAAATTTCATGAGATTAATAGAAAAATAAGGAAATAAAATTTTAAATATGCACAATTAATGAGTTTGGTAAATACATACTACAACAACTTTAGACCGCTGATCTACATACTGAATTCCTGATGAAGTCTTTCTAGTGTGTGTTGCCTCAAAGAGTTCTATAGGATTTGGTTCACGTCCTAACTCTTTTGCCTGATCATACGAATAAAATAAAATTAAAAATAAATTAACTACAAAATTGCAAGTATAATACATAAGCAAATAAAAACAAATACTTTAAGAAATATTTTACAACCTAAATATATAAATGAATAATAAATTCAAATTAAGTTATCATTATCAATTTACCATCCGCATGCTACGCTCAACCATAGATATAGAACCCCCAATATGTCGTGAGGGACCTGAACTTAAGCCGTCCGTCTCAGTAAGTCTGTTTTTAGAAGCAATGATAGATTTTTTCTTGAACTCAGGAGTGGACCATTCTTTCTGCCAAGTATTCCAAACTTGCTTTGGAACACGTGGTGGTTTACTACCAGAAGATCTCCACTTGCTCAAAGTATCACTATAACGTGTAGCAGCCTGTTGTAACCATTTACGCTTGACTATCATCTCCATTTCTAGATCCCAAGTAAATTCCTTCTAAAATATGGGTTCAAAAAAAATAACATATAAGACAAATTTTTTTCTTGCAACAACCAATTAAGATGAAATTGACAGAGTTTCGTCTAAAACACAAGTAACCTGACCTAAATTACATGACCTCTAACATATTCTTTAAGAACAAAAGAGATTAAATAAAATTTCGGCAGAGTTCCGTCTATAACATAAGCAACCTGACCTGAAGTAAATGTCTCAATCAACCAATTAAGCACAAAAGACATTAAATATTCAAGTTCAACTTAAATTTTGGCAGAGTTTCGTCTAAAACACAAGTAACCTGACCTAAATTACATGGCCTCTAACATATTCTTTAAGAACAAAAGAGATTAAATAAAATTTCGGCAGAGTTTCATCTATAACATAAGCAACCTGACTTGAAGTAAATGTCTCAATCAACCAATTAAGCACAAAAGACATTAAATATTCAAGTTCAAACTGAAATTTTGGCAGAGTTTCGTCTAAAACACAAGTAAACTGACCTAAATTACATGACCTCTAACATATTCTTTAAGAACAAAAGAGATTAAATAAAATTTCGGCAGAGTTTCGTCTATAACATAAGCAACCTGACCTGAAGTAAATGTCTCAATCAACCAATTAAGCACAAAAGACATTAAATATTCAAGTTCAACTTAAATTTTGGCAGAGTTTCGTCTAAAACACAAGTAACCTGACCTAAATTACATGGCCTCTAACATATTCTTTAAGAACAAAAGAGATTAAATAAAATTTCGGCAGAGTTTCATCTATAACATAAGCAACCTGACCTGAAGTAAATGTCTCAATCAACCAATTAAGCACAAAAGACATTAAATATTCAAGTTCAACTTAAATTTTGGCAGAGTTTCGTCTAAAACACAAGTAACCTGACCTAAATTACATGGCCTCTAACATATTCTTTAAGAACAAAAGAGATTAAATAAAATTTCGGCAGAGTTTCATCTATAACATAAGCAACCTGACCTGAAGTAAATGTCTCAATCAACCAATTAAGCACAAAAGACATTAAATATTCAAGTTCAAACTGAAATTTTGGCAGAGTTTCGTCTAAAACACAAGTAACCTGACCTAAATTACATGGCCTCTAAATTACAGGGAATCAGATGGGTGGATCATAACCCCATCTTCAATTTTATGCTCAACATGCTACCTCATATTTGCTGCTGTTACATTGGATGCAAACAATCTTTGCAATCTAGGAGTGAGGGGAAAGTAATACATCTTCTTTTCAGGAGTAACTGTTATGCTACCTTGACGTTGCCTTTTGTATCGAGGATAACCACAAAACTTACAACTAGTCAAAATATTATCTTCACTCCAGTATATCATACAACCATTTTTACAACAGTCAATTTTTTCAACTGGAAGACTCATTCATTGTACTAACTGCTTTGTTCTATAGAAGTTTTCAGGTACCAGACTTCCTTCAGTAATCTCTTTCATTAATCGAATCATGTCATCAAAATTACGTTCAGACATATGGTGTTCTGACTTCATGTGCATTAATTGAGCAACTAATGATAACTGTGAATGACTTCTACATCTAGGGTACAAATCCTCATCTGCAGCCCTAAGCATATCATAAAACTTTTGGGAATTTGGATTCGGTGTTTCTTCCATGTAATTTTCATTGAATGCTTGACCAACAACATCCATAACCATGGAATGGTACCGACCGGATGATTCTGCATAATCAAATGCAGCAGAACTTTCGCTCATATTTGTGACATTGCTATTTAAGTTACTTACAACTGCTTGTTCCCCGTGCAACGTCCAATAATAATAATCCGGTACAAAACCGTTTTTATACAAATGTAACTTAACTGTATCCACATTATGAAACATGCGATTCTGACACTTGCCATGAAAACATGGACATCTTATCCTATCATTGTCCATCATTTTCGGGTGACTGCATGCAAATTCTATGAATTGTCTCATACCAGTCATGAACTTTGGGTTTAAAAGTCCATCTTTCAACCGTTTATACATCCATTCACGATCTGGTCTCATTTTTTATTACCTCTATTAAATCAAGGAAAACATTCAAATCAATTTGAAGTATGAAATTGTAATTGATAAATCATAATGAAATAAAACTATAAAATAGTTTAATATTATAACTATTGCTATTAACTTTCATAAAAATTTCAAGTTATATTAATCTAGATTTAGAGCAACTTAACTATTCTTTCAACCGAACGATAATTTTAATTTTAATCAAACTAATAGCTAAATAGCTTTTTTTATTAAACTTATTTTATAAAACTTAGTAATTAAACTATTTTATTAAACTTATTTATTAAACTTAGTAATTGAAGTATTTTATTAAACTTATTTTATTAAACTTAGTAATTAAATTTAGCTATTTTATAATTTTTAATCAAACTTATTAGCTAAATAGGTATTTTATTAAACTTATTAATTAATTTTAGCCATTTTATAATTTTTTGCCTAAATTATCTATATTATGTCCTAGCATTATATTATTTTTATAAATATGTATGTAACTTATTCATATAATTAATTAATAATATGTTATATAATATGTTCCAACGTTATAAAATTACAAAATAATATACTTAAATTACTAAGTACACTTAAATTACAAAATAATATGTAATATGGAAAATAAAATACTTAAATTACAAAATAATATGTCATATAATTAATTAATAATATGTTATATAATATGAATGAAATATGTATGTAAATTACTAAGTATACAAAATAATATACTTAAATTATAAAATAATACATATAGTATAGTGGTTCATATTAAAAAAAAATTATTGAAATATTTGATTGAACTTCTATTATTAATAACTTCAAATTTTGAAAAAACATAAAGTAATACTTTAAATTGAGTAATTTATTTGAGAGCTCATAATTTTTATTTGAATTTTATTCTACTTGGAGATTCAAATTTTGACAATTTCTTCAATTAAACTTAGTGATGTCCGTTGTCTAGTGAAATAAAATAAAAAATATTAATGTGATTATGGTCTCATTAATATTACGTACAACCATATACAAACTCAATATATCTCACATAGAAGCGTAAACGAACCGAATCAAATTGAATATTGATGAGTTCGAGTTCAGTCTGTTTAATTCTATTACAAGTTTGAACTCGATTCGACTTTTTATATTTGAACTCAAATATAAAAACTCGAATCCAGCTCAAGTTTGATTCGTTTAAAAATTATGAAATTCGCAAGCGACTCGAGTTCAGCTCGAAAAAAAACTCGTTTATTATATTTAATAAATTTAGTTTAAATTCGGTTTGTTAACTAATAATGATAAAAATTTGAGTACAACTCGTTAATTAATAATAATAAAAACTCAACTTTGATTCGTTAATTAATAATGATAAAAGTTTGAGTTCGGCTCGTTAACTAATAATAACAAAATATAATATAAACGAGATTTAAATGATCATGTTTGCAAACTTTTAAACGAACACATTCGTGAACTTTTAAATGAACACGTTTGCGAACTTTTAAATGAATACGTTCATAAACTTTTAAACGAACACGTTTGCGAGCTCGTAAACAAAAATGTTCGCGAGCTTTTTAAATAAATATGTTCGCGAACTTTTTAAATAAACATGTTCGCGAGCTTTTTAAGAGATCGTAAACGAATATATTCGCGAACTAACGAACTAAACAATATTAAATTCGTACTCAATAAGGTTTTCGAACTCAGATTTGAACTTAAACTCAGCTCATTAACAGTAATAAACGATTTTAAATAATTTTTTTTCTAAATCGAGATCCGAATAGCTCGCGATTAACTTGATTTATTTACAACCCTAATCTCACGTGAATACAACCTGTTGGCTATTCCCAAACTCTTAACGTCGCATTCGGCTTCCCAGTAAAACTCTGAGCTGTAAACTGCGTACAAAGTCTGATATTAATTACTGCCATAATTTTAATTTTTGTTATAATTTGTTTCGCCGAAATTACTGCAAAAGCACTAATGCAATATCAGTATGAATTTTCATTTCATTTTATTTCTTTATTCTTTTATCTAAATCGAATTTATGAATAAAAAAATACATTAGTTAATAAATTTATGAGTAAATGTGCAAATAGACACCTAAGATACGAATTAAAAAAAAAAAAACATATTGATATTTAGAGTAACGTTTGGTCCAATTAGTTTTGCTGCCTAAAGACAATTAAACAAAAATTTTAATATTAAATATGTAAAATGTCCTAATAGAATGGCTAATTAATTGAACAAATCAATGAAAAATCTTTATATAGATTCAATTTATCATTTTATTTATAAACTAATTCAATCATATTAATTATTATATTTACATCAATTAATGTGAATAAACAATAAAATAATTATAACTATATAATTGAATTAATTTATAGATAGTATAATAAATTAAATTTATCTAAAAAATTCATCAAATTAATCCATATACTTTTGACCTCATATTGTACTTTTGTCCTAAATTTATTCACGGACATTAAGATGATATTGGTCACAAGTTAACACATTCATGGAAGTGTTTTATATACAAAGTCTGCAACATTCGCATCATATATATACTAAACTATATTATAACCTATTTTAACTATAAAAATAATTTAATTTTATCAATAATTTATATTTAGTAAAATAATTTATTTGAAAAAAACTAAATTATAATCTTCAAAATAAAAAGTTAGTAGAATTAGTTTTTTTCTAAATTAATAGATTATAATTTTTCTTTTATTTTTTATCCTTATTTTTTTATTATTTTATAATAATAATAATATAATTATTAAATTATATATTATATAATTATAAATTTATATATAATATAATTATAAATTTATTTAATATGTACATATAATAATAATAATAATAATAATAATAATAATAATAATAATAATAATGGAATGTTATACGATAAAAATAGACGTATTTATTATATTAAAATGAAATATTTAATATAATTTTTATATTATTTAATATGCATATATATTATATAATTCATTTATATTTTGTATTTAAATAGATTTTATATAATATTTTTGAATAATATAAATATATTATTTTATATTATTTTACATTTTTCATCTGCATTTTCAACTGTTTTTCCAAACACTTTTAATTGAATCAACTATATTATCAACTATCTGACAAATTATCAACTACAAGATTATGAGTTTAAAACTATATTATTAATTAGTTTTACCAAAAAAGACCTTAGTTAGGTTGTTTCAAATATCTTAATGATTGGTTATTTAATTTTGTGACAATGATCATAGAAAATTATGATATATATATATATATATATATATATATATATCTTAACTAAAAGCAATTAATTTATTAATTTTTTTTAAATCAGAAGGATGGGTATGATTAATTCGAACTTGAGTTTCTTAAAAAGTTTTTAGAGTTTTCAATCAATTTGAATAAAATAAACATGAATTGATTTCCAATTAACAACTACAATTTATCCACCTACTCCAGGGTGGGGTTAGATTGCTCCACATACCGCAAGATAAAAATAAACATGAATTGATTTCCAATTAACAACTACAATTTGTCCACTTATGCATTCGAGATTCTTCATCGAGGACAAAGCTCCATGTACTGCTAGAGCAGATGCTATTGGCTACTTAGGGTTTTATTACAAGTTGAAATTTAACAGATTGACAAACATAGTATACACCAGAAACACACATGTTTAAACTCGAAATAGGACGACTCTTATAAGCTGAAATAATTCAAGTGATCGGCACACACAGGTACCTTAAAATCGAGGAGATAAAAGAACCCGTAAAGGATTTTTCATAGAAATCGTGAGACCGAATTTTTCAGTTAAATCAACATCTTCTCCATCAGCTGCTGACCATTCAAATTGCCAAACTAAATTAGCAACAACATATTCCATATGAAGCATGGCCAACCCATAGCCAGGGCAAATTCTCCTTCCTGCACCGAACGGCATCATTTTGATCTCCCCACTTCCCGTTACATCGAAGTTCGATAATTTTTCTCTTTTCAAAAATCTCTCAGGCTTAAATTCCAGTGGATTCTCCCACACTTTTGGATCTCTCCCCATGTCTGCTATCAGGAAATTCACCGCCGTACCTTTTGGTATGATATACCCACCCAACTCCACATCCTCTGTCACCGCGTGCGGTGTCGCTGGCGTATACCCCGGCGGGTGCCGCCTCAAACCTTCAAGAATCACTGCTTTTAGATATGGCATTTTTTTTAAGTCATCTTCTTTAACGAATTTCCCTTCTTTGCCTATAACAGTTGTTATTTCTTCAAATATTTTGGATTGAATGTGTGGGTATTTAACAACATTCGCCATGATCCACTGAAGAGCGATCATGGTGGTGTCGGTGCCGGCACTGATGAATTCGTTGCATAATCCGACCACATCGCCTTCTTTGATGTTCCCTTCTTCTCCAGGAACTTGAAGATTGAATAATGTATCCACATAGAAAGTTCTAGAACTTTCTTGCTGATCCGTTATTAATTCTAGTTCTTTTCTTCTTGCTTGCATCAGAGGAACAAAAGCCTCATCATAAGCAGTAACAATGTCATTAAGCTCCTTCCACAGCTTCTTAAACAGCAACTTCCCCAATCTTGGGAAGATTATGAACAGCTTAAACCTGTGAAAGTTGTTAAAAAGTCTGAGTTGCGCAGCTTCGATTTGTTTGATTTCCTCCTCATCTACATTATCACCGAAGCACAAGAGAACCAACAAGGAAAATACAGCGTGGCGAAAATATTCCCCCACATAGATAGCCTTATTGCCATTAGAGTCGCTCTGGAGACAGGTGATCAAGTTATGGAGCACTCGCTCTCTAGCTCGAGAGAGCGATCTGAGTTGAGATGGTAGGAGAACTCCTGAAGTGAGATTATGACGAAGTGCTCGCCAAACCGGACCATAAGGGGATTTACTAATGATTTTTTTGGTGCTGCTAACGATAATGTTGTTAATGGACGGGGGACGATCGGAAAAAACGGCACCGTTTTGGATGAGAGCTTGATGAGCGAGGGAATTGTTGGTGATGTAAACGGTGGGTTGAGAGCCAAGGTGGATAGTAATAAGAGGGCCATACTTTTTGCGTAAATTAGAGATCACAGGTCCCAATTCAAAAAATGATTTTCCACCCAAAATGAAGTTGGATAAAAAGGTAATTCTAGGGGGTCCAGGTGGGAGATTTTTAGTGGGCATTGAAGAAGGAAGAAGAAGATTTATTAAGAGACATAAGCAAAGAGAAACGAAGATGATGAGCAACAACTCCATGTCTCTTTAATTTGTGAATTTTGCTTTGTTATATTCAAGTGATCTAAGCATGGACTTATTTATAGGAATTTTGAGGGTAGGAACTGTTGTTTTGAGGAGCTATAAGATGACATATTTGGAGATTCTAAAAGATTTGTAAGTGATAAAAGTCTCTCTCTCTCTCTCTCTCTCTATATATATATATATATAAGTATTTAATTAATTAATTTGTTTTGAATTTCTTGAACTCGGTGCCTTTTTTTTTCTTGCTTCAATGCTTTCAATTAATGGGAAAATATCATTATAGGAAGTTTTTTGATAGAAAAGAAAAATTACAATAACAAGATATATTATTCAATATAGTTATTGTTAATTCAATAAGACCCAACATAAATGATATAAAAATATTTTTTTATTAAAAGATATATATACCAAACTAATAAAAAAAATATCATGTAATATAATTACTTGATACTATCTCATTAATATTTCCTTAAGCAAGAAAAATTATTGTTGTTAATTTTGAACTAAATCCTTATTTTCTATTATATTCATTTTATACAAGAAGGTGAAAATAATCTAAGGACATATTTGGTATGCCTCATTTTTTAATAGAAATGAGATTCTCATTTTAATTAAATTTAAGTTTGGTATAATATATTAAGTTAAAATATTTGACATTAAAATTCTAATTCATGTATAAAAATCTCTAATATCTCAAATTTGTTGATATTTAAATTTTTTTCGTATTTTTTGAATAAAATATTTTATATTCCTAAAAATAATTTCAACATAGTTAGATCAAATCAAATGTAAAAATAGAATTTTAATTTCTATTATATAAACATAGTAAAAAAAATATTGAAATATCAAAATATCAACTTAGGAATAGAATTTCATTTTCTATTATTTTAGTGTATCAAGACATAAGAATACATTTTTTATTTAGTTAATTGGGACAGCTCATTGTTTCATACTTTTTAAAGAGTTTGGTAAAGTTTAAAATAATGCAGATAACTCATTTTAGTCCAAATAGGTGTTGCTTTTAATTATAAGCTTTAATTTGAATTTTTTTATCAGAAAGTTGATAGCTATTTTAATTTATTTTTTTATTTAGACTATAGTACTCTTTTTTAAATAATTACATATTTGAATTAATTTTGTTTATATTAATAGCTAGAATGATCTTCTAAGTTTTATATTTTTTATTTATTTTTTCCCATAAAAATAAAAAGGGAAAAGAGAAGGATTGTCTTCAACCTCTTTCCAAATTTGTTTATTTTGCTAAATTGATTAAACCAGCACGGTCCGTGACTAGTAAGAAAAATCATTTCTATAATTATGAAATATTCAAATTTTAATCTCAATGCAAAATTTAAAATTTAAATAAGAAATCTTTTATGCAAACATATATATACATACTGCCGGGCTTTCAATATTATAACAGAAAGCAGAAATTCTTGTAAGTTGCAATGAAGAAATAGGATTTTTGTTATTTATTTATTTATGTATTAGCTAGTAGATTTGTAAAGCAATGAAGTCAATGCTCGTTTCTGGCATTAGCTCATATTTAATCTTTCAACCAATCAGTTTTCTTGCTTTGTTTCAGAGATAACATGACCCTATTTTATACATTATTATATTAATGTCACATGAATTTATACTGTTAAGATTTATGGATTTATCATGAGTCAAATTATATATATATATATATATATATATATATATAAAATCTTTATTTTCAATAATCAGTATTGAATGCATCTGAAAATTTTGAAATATGAAGATAATAAAAGTGAACATCTGCAAGTAACAATAATCAGGTTGAAGAGAGACATAAACTTAAACTGCATAATCGACAATTCGATAAGAGTATGCCTATTAAACTGAAATATATATGTCCAGCCTTCAGGTTCATTTCTCATGATTTTTCATTTGGAAAGCTCTCACATATGATGATCATGGGTCAGCTTGCCCTCATGAACTAAATTACTCACATGAACAACTGAGGTTGCCCTAACTGTCAACACCAAGACTACCCAAAAGCAAATAAGCTGATAATTCATCTAAAATTACAATTTTTTTTCCAGTTGATCAATTTGTTCACAATATCATTCAAATCATTCAAATGTTCAGACATGCTATTCTCATCCTTAAACTGCATATATATGTTGTATAGGTTTATGCTAACTTGTCCTTTTGATCAACTTGAAAAACACCCTTTGTATTTCTTTTTTTTTTTTAAAAAAGAATGGTTTGAACCTACTTTAAATGGAACATATAGAATATCTAAAATTAAAAATTATAGAATAGTTTAAATTCTAGCCATATTATACATAAGCATGTAACCCTCCATTACATCCGAAGGGAAAATCTTAGATATTATTACATCTTGTCCCACACTGTATTCTTGAATTATTTTTTATGAGCCTCATTTTGTTGTCTCTTTATGACCAATTATTAGTATTGTAGGTGATTGAAAGGCAAAAAGGATTTATAAGTAGGATTGGAGAGGGTCTTTCTGTAACACCCCCTCATCCAAATAGCACGTGCCCGGATGAGGGAGCACTACCACTGATTTTTTTACAAATACTAGTTTAATAGCTGCTTGAAAGTCACACAATTTTTTTTAACTCTTAGCTCATAGATATACAAGAAATAATGTACATTCTATTTACATAAGATAGTAATTATAAATATAAAGTTAATTTTTAACAAACTATGAAAGTCAACTTACAAATCTGAAAGTATATAATATGAAAAGCAAAATATAAAAGTTCAAAAGATTGTGACCCATTATATCCAGATTTGCTGCTTTAATTGACTAAAATCACCGCTTGTTTTATCTACAACCTTCGGCTACCTTTCTATATCTGCGCGGAAGGAAAACTCTCACACTAAACTCTAGATTTAGTGATGCATATAAATAAGGCAATATACTATGTTATGCAACAAACATTAACATATGTCATTTCATGTATTAATATCTTTTCATATTATTCTTCTCTTCATGTCCCTAATTTATACGATTATGAGCATCATACATACATGTACAATATTATTTTCATTTAACTCTAATTATAAGTTACTTTTTTCATCTCTTTAATATTCTATATTATTTTCATATTATTTTACATTATCTTTTAACTTAACTTCATTATTTCGCCCACATTACTCTAAATTGAACTAACTGGATACAGGTTATGGATCAGAAGCGCTCTAAGCACTATAACCACCTTGTCCACTATCTGGCTCAACAGAGTTTCTCAAATCAATGGCTCTCCTAGAGCTAAAGCCACAATGATTGAGTAATATATCATCATAGATGAATTACCAGACCAATGGCGCTCCCAAAGCTAAAGCCACATTGTGCTCTATTTATGTATGCTCAACGGAGCATCTCAAGTCAATGGTGCTCCCAGAGCTTTGAGTCACGGGTGTGAACTAATTCATAAGCGTGAATGAGTGCTCACAGTTGTGAATGCTCTGTTTTTAGTAATTACGAATATTCTTACCTAATGGAGTATTCAGGTAAGTAAATAAAATGAGATTGTTTATCCAGTGAAATAATGAATGTTGATATGTTTGTAAAGATAATTAAGTAAAAATATATGAATAATGTGGAAATATGGATATGCCCATTACTCTAACTTCGGACTAGAAATATGATAGATGACATGTCATTATGGGGGCGATCGATACCGCATTATATGAGATATTTCTCGGTCAATGTGGCTTTAGCTCTGGGAGCGCCATTGACTTGAGATATTTTGTTAGCATATATAAATCGAGGATAAGGTGAATTTAGCTTTGGGAGCACCCTTAATCTGGTAATTCATCTATGATGATATAGGCACTCCGTGAAGTCTCACTATCTCATTCACGTAAATCTCAGCCAACTTGTGCAAAGTGCAATCCATTCGGACTGGTAGGAAATGTGTTGACTTCGTTAGTCGATCCACTATCACCCACACTGTGTCATGCTTCCTTTGAGTTATCGGTAAACCGGGCACAAAATTCATTGTGACTATTTTCCATTTCCATTCTAGTATGAAAATCAGTTGTAGTAATCATGTGGGTAATTGATGTTCAGCTTTCATTTGTTGACATATTAGACATTAAGCAACATACCCAGTGATATCCTTCTTCATCCCTGACCACCAATACTGTACTTTCAAATCTTTGTACATTTTATTTCCATCTGGATACATAGTATAAATCGTGTCATGAGCTTCCTTTAAAATTTCTAGCTTGAACTCTTCTATACTTGGTACACAAATCTGCTTCTTGAGATACACAGTACCATATTCTATTAAAGAAAATTCTGATTTTTCTCCATTTTTCACGACTTTGACTATTTTTACTAGTTTTTTATCTTGTTTCTGAGCATCTTTAATTTTCTGCATCAATGTGGATTGCAATCGCATCTCATCTAAGATTTTTTTGCTTAGTGCATCTGCAACCATATTAGCTTTGCCTGGTTGGTAGTCGATCACACAGTCATAATCTTTAATCAACTCCAACCATCTTCGTTGTCTCAGATTGAACTCTTTTTGTGAAGGCAAATACTTAAGACTCTTGTGGTCTGTATAAATATAACATCTTTCTCCATACAGATACTGTCTCCATATCTTAAGAGCAAAATCTACAGCAGCAAGCTCTAAATCATGCATCGGATAGTTAAGCTCGTGAGACTTGAGCTGTCTAGAGGCATATGAGATCACTTTTCCCTCTTGCATAAGAACATTGCCTAAACCATTATGACTAGCATCACTGTACACAATATAATCTTTTTCTGGAGTAGGTTGAGTCAAAATTGGTGCTTCAGTCAACATTGTCTTCAATCGATCAAAGCTTGCTTGACATTTACTTGTCCACTCAAAATGGGCCTCTTTTCGTAGCACTCGTGTCAAAGAATTTGCTATGGATGAAAATCATTTCACGAACCTCCTATAATATCTGGCTAATCCAAGGAAACTTCTAATCTCAGTCACATTACGAGATGGTTTCCATTAAGAATAGCATCGATTTTTCTAGGGTCAACTCGAATACCTTCTACTAAAATTACATGACCCAGAAAACTAACTGCTTCTAACCAAAACTCACACTTAGATAGCTTTGCATATAACTTCTTCTCTCTCAGCGTTTATAACACTATTCTGAGATGTTGATCATGTTCTACTTTGTCTCTAGAATATACCAGAATATCATCAATAAACACCACTACAAATTGATCAAGATATGGCCTAAACATTCAATTCATCAGGTCTATAAACATTGTTGGTGCATTCGTCAATCCAAATGGCATCACCAGGAACTCATAATGACCATAACAAGTCCTAAATGTCATCTTCGGTACATCTGACTTTTTGATCTTCAGTTGATGATACCCCGATCAAAAATCTATCTTTGAAAATATACTTACACCTTTTAACTGATCAAATAAGTCATCAATCCTAGGCAGCGGATATTTATTTTTAACAGTAACACTATTAAGCTGCCTGTAGTCGATGCAAAGATGGATGGTACAGTCTTTCTTTTTCACAAATAACACTGGAGCATCTCACGGTGATACACTGGGTCATATAAATCCCTTATCTAACAAATCTTGCAACTGCATCTTCAACTCTTTCAACTCCGTGGGTGCCATCCGATATGGTGTAATAGATATAAAAGCAGTGTCAGGTATTAACTCGATAACAAACCATATCTCTCGGTCAGGTGATAATCCTAACAATTCCTCAGGAAATACATATGGAAACTCACTAACTATTTGGATGTCGGCTAACTTCGGACTATTCTTTCTTATATCAATCACATACAATAGGTAAGCCTTACATCCCCTATTGATGAGTTTCTGAGCTTTTCGCACCAATATCACATTATCTGTATGTTTTCTATGCTCACCCATCACGACTATCTCTTCTTGTTTCGAAACTTTAATCCTCATCTCCCTTTTTCTGCAATCCACTATCACCTCGTGTCGAGCTAGCCAATCCATTCCTAAAATCACATCAAACTCATAGAATGGTAGCTCTATTAAATCAGCTAGGAATTGTCTGTCTTGAATTTCAACTGGGTAACCTCGAAAAACTTTACTAACCCGCACACCATGTCCTAGCGGATTAGTCACAAAAATCTCATATTCTAGAGACACTGGTTTTAAAACACTATCGACCCAGTTGTGGTGTGCATATGTATGAATGCGTCGATCCCGGATCCATCAATGCATATAGATAAGAGCTAAAGAGAAGGAATACGCACTATGATGTCAGGTGCATCCTGCTCCTCCCGACCTCACATGGCATAAGCTCTTGCTGGAGCAGCTTTACTACCTTTCGGCCTATCCACTGTGTCTGATCTAAACTGGCTTAGCCTTACTCAGCATCCTCTTCCTTGCCCTTAGCCTTGCCCTATGCCTCGTCCTATATTCTGTATCGGTACTGACTCAATACTTTCTGAACCTTTGCCAACTGTAGCAATGGACAATCTCTTCTCAGATGGTCCTTGGAGTCGCATCTCAAGCATACTCCTGTCATCCACCAACACTCTCCTGGGTGAGGATGTCCACAATGTTGACACACTGGTAGAGAGGTAGATTTGTGGGATGCCTGTGTCGGTGCACTAGCTGCTGATGAAATAGATCTTGCAAGTTGTCCCCACTCGTAACAAAAAGGCTTACTGAAACCCCCAGCCTGAAATCGGCCACTGAAAAATCTGGCTCTCTTGCCACTCGACTGTACTCCACTCAGCAGTGGCATAAGTCTCCTGAACCATCTATCTTGTGCTAGTTGTTGTGCCACTAGAACTCTCTCAACTATTCTGGTAGATACCAGCAAACTAGGAAAACTCATAAGGCGTAAGGCTGAAACTTACAGCTTGATTGGGTCTCTCGATCCATCATTAAATTATCGGTATTTATCAGCCTCTGGAGACACAATGCCACCAACATACTTGCAGAGATGTGTGAATTCCCTCTCATATTCTGTTATTGACATGTTTCCTTGTTGCAGCATCAGAAACTCTCTCTTCTTGTCATTTGTATAAATAGGAGGAATATACTGCTCCTTAAACTTCTCTAAAAGGAACTCTCATGTCATAGGGTTAGGTGCTTTAATTGACTAGGATCACTGCTTGTTTTATCTACAACCTTCAGCAACTTTTCTATATCTGCGTGGAAGAAAAACTCACACTCTAAACTCTAGACTTAGTGGTCCATATAAATAAGACAATATAATATGTTATGCAACAAGCATTAACATATGTCATTTCATGTATTAATATCTTTTCATATTATTCTTCTCTTCATGTCCCTAATTCATGACATACGATTATTAGCATCATACATACATGTATAATATTATTTTCATTTAACTATAATTATAAGTTACTCTTTTCATCTCTTTAATATTCTATATTAATTTCATATTATTTTGCATTATCTTTCAATTTAACTTTATTATTTCGCTCACATCACTCTAAGTTGGACTAACTTGATACAGGTTATGGATCAAGAGCGCTCAAAATGTTATAGTCGCCCTGTCCACTATCTACCTCATCAGAGCTTCTCAAATCAATGACGCTCCCAGAGCTAAAACCATATTGATTGAGTAATATATCATCATAAATGAATTATCGAACCAAATGCACTCTCAAAGCTAAAGTCGCATTGTCCTCGATTTATGTATGCTCAACTGAACATCTCAAGTCAATGGCACTTCTAGAGCTAAAGCTACATTGACCGAAAAATATCTCATATAATACAATACCAATCGCCCCCCATAATGACATGTCATCTATCATGTTTCTAGTCTAGAGTTAGAGTAATAGGCATATCCATATTTCCACATTATTCATATATCTTTACTTAATTATCCTTACAAACATATCAACATTCATTATTTCACTAGATAAACAATATCGTTTTATTTACTTACCTGAATACTCCATTAGGTAAAAATGTTTGTAATTGCTAAAAACAAAGCATTCACGGTCGTGAGCACTCATTCACGCCCGTGACTCAAAGCCATGAACGCTTCTGGAATGAATCGTGTCATTTCCACACATAAGTCACAACCGTGATACAATTCAATCACACCCGTGAACTAGCAAGTTCACGCCCATGACCCAAAGGTCACGCCCATGACTATCTGTGGGAAATCTGCATATTCACTTTCTTATTCATTTCTAGCTACACCAAATCATACCAAATACAACTCATGCATTTCTAAGGTTCTTTACTCAACATATCATGTTCTAATACATATAAATGCCTTTATCATAATTCAATTCTCTAATATACATTACTTAACATATCACAAAAAAATCTCATTCTTTATATTTAAACCTATGTTTTCATGCCATAATCATCATTAGTGCAATTCAATCATTAATTATCATGTTAAACATGCATTATTTCAAACAAAGATAGACTATTGCCTTAAATTATGCACAAATCTTTATTTTTCTCCTTCACTCTTCTAAGTAGCTTTTTCTTTACTTTTACTCCCTTAAGCTCATTCTTTAACACTTTGAGCTCCTACAACATCATACATTCATCATCAAAACTTTACTTTCTCCAAATTTTCTAAACCCTAAACTCTCTCTCCTTCCCTATAAGTTTTAATTAAGCTCAAAACCCCAACTTTATTAAGAAAAGATGAAAAAGAAGAAGAAAACTTCTTACCTTTACACTTTTCTTCACTTGATCACAGCCTTGGAGATTTATCTCTCCTCAAAACTTGCTTATTTCTCTTCCTTCTTGCTCTCCTAAGTTTCCTTAAGACTTGTAGATCATGAAAATTACTTTGTCTTGGTCTTTTCCTTCTCTTCCCTTCCTTTCTCTCTTCAGATTTCAAGGTGGGTTAATGGAAAATGTGAGAATGGTTGGCATGAAAGTTGGGCAGAAAAGAAAAGAGAAATGAGGAGAAGAAGAAAAGGAAGAAAGAAGAAGAGAATAAAAAGTATTCATGTGAAACCCACTAAATTTGACCATTTCTTTGCTACTTAGGCTTAATTAACATTAATTCTCTTCTTTTCCATTATGAAAATTGGTCAACCCAATTAAAATGTCCAAATTTCATATGTTAATTAGTAAATAATCTCAATAATCCTCTAAATTTTGGTAAATTGCAATTTGACCCCAAAACTTATCAAATTTTTGCAATTTAGTCTTTTACTGTAAATCAACTTCTTTAAGCTTTATAAACACTTAATTAGGCATATATCAACATAATTTAGTCATTACTTGATTAATTCCGATCCAAAACCGAATTTAAATTCTGATCGGTCAAACACGTCAACTTCACGATACGTGCGACGCGGTGTCTAAATTAGCAGATATTACACTTTCACTGCTTAATGGTCATTTATTAGTTAATTGTGGTTGTACTAGATTGAGAGTTTAATTGACTTCTTTTATTATCTTTCACTTTTGTCATGACTAGTTTATAGTTGGTTTAACCATTAAACTAATCTCAATTGGTAACATATTTTAATTATTTAATGAACATCAACTGTGCTAATTTTTGGTGGTTATAGGTTGGGATTAATTCTTGGTTGTAAACTCGCATTCAAGCAAAATCATTACTGCAATATGAATTTTTTTTATTTGTAAAGATTGATTTTTGAATTCATGATCTTTCATTTTTGTCATGACTAGTTTATAGTTAATTTGATAATTAAAACTGTGCTAATTTTTGGTGGTTATAGGTTGGGATTAATTATTGGTTGTAAACTTGCATTCAAAGATTGCAAAGAAATTTCAAGAATCAATACCTTTTTTTGTTTACTTTCTCATTAATATAATTTTTTTTTATTTGTAGAGACTGATTATTGAATTCATGATCTTTTACTTTTGTCATAACTAATTCATAGTTGGTTTGATAATTAAACTAATTTCAATTGGTAACATATTTTAATTATTTAATAAACATCAACTGTGATATTAATTCTTGGTTGTAAACTTGCATTCAAAGATTGCAAAGAAATTTCAAGAATCAATGTTTTTTTTTTGTGTACTTTCTCATAATCATTACTGGAATATGAATTTTTTTAAAATAATAACATGAAATTCATTTATAATAAAGAATAAATACAGATCTAGCTAGAATAAAAAATAAAATAACTTACCCAATAACATTTTAGATTTGACAAACTTTTCCAATAACAATAATAATAATAACGAAAATTTAATGTTATTAAAGCAGAAAAAACATAATTTTTATAGTCATCATTTCTGCTGATCAAGTTGTAAAATCATTGTATTATTAGACAAGTCCACCTTGACAATTATCAGTAGAAATATCTCTATTCAGACATAAAACCGCACCAAGATGTACACGTGTAGAAGGGTGTTGCACCTCATATAATAGCTGAGAACACAAATCTTCATCATGAAGAACACAAATTGAAATTCAATAAGAGTAAAAGATTATAAATAAAAAAACACCAAGAAACTATTAATATCAGTAAAGTCAGTAGAAACATAATAGAGAAATTCAGTAAAGCATCCCCGATAAATATCAATAATCATAAAAACTGTTAATATCAGTAGAAATTAAAGTGTGTAAAATAGAATTAAGAATAATCAAACATTTAGTCTAGAGGACACATTTATGTGGATTATAAATAACTTTTGTACAAGATCCAAGTAAGTGTAGATTATGATTATGAGCAAGTATCTGACAATACAACTGAAAAAAAACATATATAAAGTACAGAGCTCTTCTAATGGCATTTCAAATCAGCTATCAATTCTGATAAAAAAAGATTTAACAAACCCATTTGGATCAAGAAAAAGTTATCGGCTGCTTCAATCGACTGAATCAGACCCACACTACAACAATATGTTTTGAACAATATATGTTATTAATAGATGTTGAATCTCGGTGTTAAATAGGCCTTCAATGGATATTTCATGGAAACAGCAACCCCAAATTTCTCAGTTAAATCAACATCTTGTCCCTCAGGCAACCACCACTCAAATTTCCATACCAAATTTGCTACAAGATAACTCAAATGAAGCATAGCCATTCCATTACCAGGGCAAATTCTCCTTCCTGCTCCAAATGGCATCATCCTTATAATTTCTACTTCAGTACCATTATTACTCTTATCATTCTTCAAGAATCTCTCTGGCTTAAACTTCATTGGCTCTTCCCAAATCTTGGGGTCTCTTCACACATCTTGTATCAAAAAATTCACTGCTGTCCCTTTAGGTAATATATAATATATATCCTCCCAATTCCAAATCCTCCGTCACCGCACGCGGTATAGCCGGTGAATACCCCAGTAGGTGCCGCCTCAAACCTTCAAGAATCACTTCTTTTAAATAAGGAATCTTTTCTATATCATCTTCTTGAACCCGTCCCTTTTCTTGGCCTAAAGCATCACGCATTTTCGCAAAACTCTTGGCTTGAATATGTGGGTACTTCACTATCATTATCCACTCGAATGCGGTGGTCGTTGATTCTGCGCCGGCGTTGATAAATTCTTTGCACAGAAACATTATATGACTATCTTCAAGCTTTTCTTCTTCTCCTGGAAGCTGAAAATTTAGGAATGTACCTAAATAAGAAACACAAGATTGTTCATCTTCATTTCTTAATTCATTTTCTTTATTTCTTGATATGATTATAGAAAGGAAAATATGGTTGCAATGAGTCATAACATAATTGATATGATCCCATTTCTTTCTGAACAATAATTTACTAATCTCCGGAATTATGTAGAACATTTTTTTTTGGTAACTTAAGGCTGATTACTTTTGCACGTTTTCTTTAATGGCCCAAATAACAGGTTAGTTGTAAACCGTAGTTTCCGATATTGATCAGTATATCCGGGGGTCAAAAATACACCCGTTGGTGAAAAATATTTTATTTAATAATCGGAAAATATAGCTTATGACTAATCTGAGGGTAAAATTTGGAGTGAAAATGAAGTCAAATAAACTCTCAAAAGTCAAAATTAAGAAAAAAAAGGGACTCAGTTTAATTAAATAGTTGATTGACCGTAATTTGACCAGGCTATGAAAAATAACAAACGACATCCAAAATTTTATTTTAAGATATGGATAGACTCTAAATAATATTTAAGATTATTTGACAGTAAAAATGGAATTTTACGGTAACACCGAAAATTGAATTATCTGTCTGATTTAAGTGAGCTGGACAGGAAACGAACTCCGATTGAGTTGAAATTTTTTGTGTAGACATATAAAAATATTTTAAGAATTATGGAATCAAATTTGAGTGAAATTGAGTTTGGAAAGTGAGAAAAATAATTTATAGTGCATAATTGGGCCTAAATGGGTTGGGCTTTGTTTGGCCCAAGCCCATCCAAACTAACCCGCTATATAAGATCCAGATTTGCAGAATTCTCTAGACAGAATTCTGCTTAATCTTCTTCCTCTTTCTTTCCCTTGCTTTGTCGTGCCACTCCTTCATTCATTTTCTTCAAAATTTCTTCATTTTCCTTCAATTCTCACACCAAAATCAACCACCCAAAATTAATTTCAACCTCTCTAATAGCTAATAGAAGTTTTTAATCTTCATTTGGGATTTAATCTTCATTTGGGAGCCTAAAGTGGAAGGAAATCAAAGGAGAAAATTTAGGATTTTAATTTGAGGTAAGAAAAATTTATGGTTTTAAATTAATTTAATTGTTCAAATAGGTAGTTTAAGTTATGTAGATGTTAATTATGAAGTTTATTTGAGCTAAGAAAGTAAATTAATTGTGGATTAATGAATAAAAGTTTTTGTCCATGGTAGGTTCAAAGCAAGGTGAAGGTGCTTCCAAAGGAAAGGAAAAGAAAAATTATGAAGGCCTAAAATAAGGAATTATGGTTAGTGATTTCAAAATCTACTTATTTCCATTGATTAAGCATGAATTAAGGTTATGGAAATTAGGAATTTTGTGTGTTTTGCATGTAATTGATAATTGATGCTTAAATTATGATTAAGGAATTGTAAAAAGTGAATTAGAATGGTTAATTTCAATAAAAAAATTAATTAGTGGAAATTGGAAAATATGACCTTATTATGTGAAAAATGTAAATTAAGAGATAAATACATTTTATTGTAATATTATGATATATATGGAATAATGAATGTATTAATTAGTGAAATGAATAATTAGAAATTGAAAGAAAAATTTTAATTATGAAAATTAAATATAGACAAAAAAAATAGATATTAATATTTTCTTTGCTAATTAAATGAAAATTTAGTTATGAAATGTAAGAGAATATGATTTTAAGAATGTAGAAATTTATTGAAAAATTTCAATTAAATATTGAATATTTTTTTATTTATTGATGATATTATGTATGTAATAAAAAATAATGAATAAAATATATTTAGTGAGTTTATAACTTAATTGATATATTAGAATAAAAAAATGTGAAAAAAAAAAATTTTGCTAATGATAAAATTGTTATGAAAGAATAAATTATTAAGTGATTAATAATGTAAAAATAATGAAATTTATGGTTTAATAGATATTGAATTGAAAAAAAAATAATAAATAAATAATAATGCCCTTAGTTATTTTTCTGATGGTTAAATCTAGTTCGGAATATAATTGGCTAACCATAGGAACATTATTACCGCGGTGCGGGTCATGACGACTCGCTTATGTAGCCAATGATGGTCTAATTTAGTGATTGTAACTCAGTGATTCAGTGTACAGTATGGTACTCGGGTGATCCTTCGGGATTACTCTTCAGTGTAGTGTACTCTTTGGGTCCACGTCCCATGTATCCAATCCGAAGATTTTCTATCGGATTGAAACTATGGGCAAGTGTGAATGAAATAATTAAAGTGACAATTATAAATAAAATATGAGAAAAGTGATTAAAATGAAAAATAGGATAAACACGAAATAAGTGAAAAATATAAGAAAAATAATGAAAATGAGAAATACAAAATAGATATTAAATTGTGTAGTAAAGATAAAAAAAAATCAAATAAATAAATATAAAAATAATAAAAGTAATAATGTTAGTGGCAAAAATGTAAATAATATATAGTTAATGGTATAATTGTAAATAAATAAAAATTTAAGAATTTAAGTGAAATTTGTAACAAATAAAAAAAAAAGAAATTGAAAAGAAGAAAGAAAAAAAAAAGAGGATTTAAAAAGAATAAAAAGAATTATATATTAATGAAAAAAATTAAATAGTATATTAAAAATACAATTGCATGAAAATACAATTAGTGAAAATTTTTAAATTAGTAGTCACCACTGAGCATATTAATGCTCAGCACGTAGTTATTTGACTGCGTGCAGGTAACGGCAGAAAAGGCAGAAGCAGACATACAACATTTGGGAGTTGATGGAATATTGACATAATTGTAGGTTATTATATAAATGACATGTATATATGGATTTAGATATGGTGTTGTATGGATGAATTTATGTACATATTCTGATAAATGAATATTTGTGAATTATTATATATGTGGAGAATTGGAGTTGAATGAAAAATATATTATATTATGTGTGAATTGTTGTGCCCAAAAATGGGCTGTGGATTGTTTGCTTGGCAGGTGGGTTAGTTAGTTTATAGCCGTTATGCTACCGAAATTTTTGGAAAAGTAAAAAGAATTAATTAAGTGTTAGTAATATTATAGTTATTAAATTAAGATAAAAAAAATTTTTGGCATACATCGGCTATAATCATATTTACCCACGTAACGTACGTATAGAATAAGTGTTATAAGGGTATTACATTTTCAATTATCTTCAATAATCATCATCAATATTATCTCCAAAGCACAACTGAGCCAATAAGCAGAATACTGCATTACGAAAATGATGGGTGAAAATCATAGGCTGGTTTTCTTTGGAATCATTTTCAAGGGCAGAAACTAGATTGTCTAAAACTGGTTTTCGAGCAAGAGAGAGATTTAAGCTGAGAAGAATTAAGAACGCCGTCGCTGAGTAATCAAATAAATTTGATACCATTAACTCATTTGCCCTATTTTTATAGAAACTATTTGAAGCTTAATTATGAGTTGTGATCCTGGTCAAATTAATAATAATAATAATAATAATAATAATAATAATAATAATAATAATAATAATAATAATAATAATAATAATAATAATAATAATAATAAGTCACTTGCTCCCGATTGAATTAAAAAACTGAAAATTTTGATTTGAATTCATTTTGATAAAATAAAATAAAGAAAATTTATTTGATTACTCAAAATAGAACTAAACTAGGATTAGTTTGATTAAATTTTAGATTTTGATTTAGTTTTACATGCTTCTTACTACTTGCATCTAATCCATGATTGATTTAATGACAAATTCACATGCTCATAAAATTTCTTATACAGTATTCTATAGTTGCCATAATTTAGTATAAATGGACGGGATTAAACTAACAAAAAAAAATTATGATCAACTATAGCCTTATTGGAATTTTATTTATGGGAAATTTTCAAAAAAAAAAAAAGAGATACTGAGTGTTTTTTTTTTAAAAAAAACTCAATATTTCACTACTTTTTCGATTAGACGTCTAATCAAAATATTTTAAATTTATTTCAATTGATAAAATAAGATTATATGTATTCTAAATTTTTAATATTATTATAATTTTAATTATAGTTGAAAAAAATAATATAGAGATGCTAGTTCTACTAAAAAAAACTAATAGTGATACTTTATTATTCTTATTCCAAAATCTTTAAAAAATAAAATTTCACGATACTGCACTCAATTAAAAGTTATTATGTTTTAAGTTTATTAAAAATCTAAATAAAAAGAGTTCTAGGCAGATAATGCATTAATTAATCAACAAAATGCTAATAATGTTCAATCATTGAAGTGCCGAGATAAATAAATAAATAATATATGTTGAGAAAATAATATTACCTATTATTTTACCCGTTAACAATGAAAAATTACGTTAACAATGAATAGAAGAATTCTAATAACTAAAAAGAGTAATAGAAAATATTTTAGAGCCCACCCTAAATCCATCCCAGATCATATCAAGAAGATCACAACGTTAAGTGTCAATTGGAAAAAAAAAATAGATCAAAAAAAATTTGAAGACTTGGTTTCTTTTTTTTTTTTTTAAAAAAAAAAAACTTTCACTTAGAGATAAATGTAGAAGATTTGAAGATGACCTTAATGAAGAGGTTGGGGATATTGTGACTGCTCTTCAGCATAATAATTTTTCTCAGTTAGTTTCTGCAGCACTCAGCCTTGAAAAAAGGAAAAAGAGGAAAATAGAAGAATCTTCTAAAAAGTAAGCTACTTCTGAGACTCAATTCATTGGGAAGAAGAGTCGTTTCTTTACTAGCCGTTCACTGAATAGATGACAGGGAAAAAGTTTTAGCTATTCACAAACAGGGTCTTTTAGGAGGGGGCCGCCCTCTAAAGCACCTTCTGCTATAGTCAGTTCACAAATTTAAGTTGGCAAGGAAACTATACCGGTATGTACCATTTGCAATAGGAGCCATCGGGGGGAATGTTGGCGTGCCACAGGTGTTTGTTTTATATGTGGGTCCAAAAAAATCTACGGAGGGATTGCCCGACTTATTTTATTTATTTATTTAGTTTTATGTTTGAATTTAAGATCCATAAGGATAGCTTTTTACCCTAGGGATAAAATTAATTTAATATATAATACATTAAAAATTATATAAAGACAACCGATATATAAAAAAAATACAAAATTTTAAGTACTTATATATGTTTTGATATAAAAAATATATATACTCATAATAATATAATAATATGAATTCTAAAATATTATAATTATTTTTTTGAGTACTCATATTTTTATATTTTTGTATAATTTTTATTATTTATAGAAGCAAAATAATATATGTATAAAAAAAAAATTGAAGGACCAAAAGAAGTACTATAAAATATTTTAGAGGGCAATAAGAATAAATGTCTTAATTGCCTTCACCCTATATCCGTCTCTGGTATGAATGGATCCCATGACAATATTAGGTGTCAATTGGAAAAAAAAAATTAGGGTTTATTTTCATTTTTTTAAAACTTTCACTTTTTTTATTTATTTAGTTTCATGTTTGAATTTAAGATCCATAAGGATAGCTTTTTCAACACCGGCAGCTATGGTGCCTTATTTGTTTTTATTAAGTTTATGGACTTCTGTTATAGTGCCTTTTTTTTTATTAAGTTAACGAACTTTTATTTATTTATATTTTTTTTTTATCAAATACGTGTTGGGGAAAAAGAGTGCAAAATTCAATCCTGAGTTTGGTTCTGTTGAGAACTCAAACAATTATTTCTAATTATATTGCATATTTTTTTTAACGGTCTTAACGGTGGTGAAAGAGACAGTGTTATGAATTTTAGATACTTCGATATTTTGGATACAAGAGATTTTCATCTATTATCTAATACATGAGATTCTGAATTTATTATCAAATATTTGTGCATGTCAAATTAAAGATTTATCACTGAATTAAGGCCCATTGCATGTTGTTATATTCTGTATAAAGGCCTCACCAAAATTTTCTCTAATCGCATTAGAAAAATTCTTTCCAAAACCATAAAGCTCAATCAATCTGCCTTCATTTTGGGGAGGAAAATTATTGACAACATCTTGTTGGCCCGTAAGTTGATTAGGAATTACCACAAGAATAATGACAATTGTTGTGCTTTAAAGATCAACTTACAGAAAGCGTATAACTTGTTCATCGAGACTTTATTGAAGAAGTCTTTTATGGATTGAGATTTTCTGCAAAATTTATTCAGCTGGTGATGGTTTGTGCATACTTGTCATTTCTCGATCATGATCAACGGGTCTCTTGAAGATTATTTTTTTTTTTTGGAAAAAAGGGTTCGAGGCAAGGGGATTCACCTTCCATCTCTTATTGGTTCTAGCAATGGATTGTTTGTCTATATTGTTTTCTCATAAGACTATAGTTTATTTCTCATTTCACAAGGGTTGTAAGGCCATGAAGCTAAAATATTTGTGTGACATTATGGTGTTTTGTAATGGGACCTGGAATTTGTTCAAACCATTCAAGCTATTCTTCAGGAGTTTATTGTTATTTCTAGTCTCATCCTAACTCAGTCAAGAGTTTTATTTTCTTTAATGGAGTTTACCATTCACTTAAAAGTGATGTCTTAGATTTGCTACATTTTAAGGAAGGTACTTTGTCTATCAAATATCTTGGTATACCTTTTTTATCTATCAGACTCTAAAAATAGTTGTGTTGCCCTTATTTCTAGAATTTCATTATGGTCTTCTAGATTTTTATCATATGCTGGAAGATTACAACTTGTACAATCTATTCTTCTTAGTATGAGTACTTTTTTTTAGACTTCCATATTTCTCCTCCCCAAAGTTGTGGTGAATAATATTGATGTTAGTTTGTAGAAATTATTTGCGCTATATTTGTTCTGAGCATAAGAAAGTTGGTCTTGTATCTTGGGATATTGTTTGTTTACCCAAGAAATGTGGGAGGCTTAGAGTTCAACCTACAGATAATTAGAACCAAGCAGCTTTATGTAAGCATATCTCCAAGCAGCTTTATGTAAGCATATCTGGGACCTTATGACTTCAAAGGCAGCTTTGTGGGCTAAATGGGTCAGTGAAAACGAACTTAAGATATTAAGTTTAGAGGGAATTCTCAAACTTTTGGATTGCAACTGAAGTTGAGCTCAATTACTCAATTTGAGGAGTGTTGTTAAAAGGTTCATAAGTTATTTGTTAGGTAATGGTTGTAATTTTATTTTTGGTATGACCCTTGGGCCAATGGTTCTTATTTTGTTGACAAATTTCTTGACGTAATATTAAACTGAAATTAGTAAGTTTTCGCTAGTTCATAATGTTTGGAGAAACAAAGCCCTTCAGAAATGCAATGCTTCATTTACCCAGTAAACAAAAAATTTAAAATCAAATGCTACACATATCACACACTGAGTTCTATCTTAAACAAGAAGATTATACAGGAGTCTTCTAATCAAATAAATAGACTAATGCCCAGATATCACGGAAAACTTTAAGCAGCATATGTCGAACGTTAGAAGAGGGGCTGCTTGTCTACACTATGTATGCAAATCCTCTCCACTTATTATCAAAAGCTAGTCGCTAAACTGGTTAGATATTTACATAATACCGATATAAAGTTAGGACATCCAACTACAGGTAAGGCATATCAGTAAAGCTCAAATTTTTACTCAAATGCTATCGACATGAAAGTGTCATCGTCCAAAAGTGAATCAATATCAACAAGGTCTTCATCACCATAAACCAATTCATTTGAATGGCTTGGTTCCATATTGATTTCCTGCAAAATTGGGGAATTGATATTGCGATTCCATTAGAGCTTGACTCTGAAGTAATGATTAATTTAATTTAAATAAAATGTTCATTCGTCTCAGACTTCATTGAGAACTAATATATCATCAAGAAAAACTTGACAAACTGTCAACAATAGAGCAACCCATTCCAATTTTAAAAAGCATGACACGAGCAAACACATAATACATGCCTGGGCGTGGAAGTTAAAATAGGAAAAGTAGCGGCATGTTCAAAAGGATCCACAGATTCATGACACAGCTCAAGATTTGTAAACAGATATACAAAATGGGTAGGAGACCCAGTATAAATTCTAAACAACAAAAATATGATATTTGAACAACATACCAAGAATCAGAGTCCAATCCCTAGGGCTTCTTAGTTGTAAGGAGTGATTTTTAGATGTGGACAAAAAATATTAGGTACAGATCCCTCAGTAATGAGGAAGCAATGGTGCCAAAGCATAATTGACGGGGAAAAGGCGGTTTGTTTTAATTCAAGAAACCCATAAAACTATGATGAAACAAAGATATTCCCACACTCAAAATAGATAGAATAAGCAGAGAGATAGACATACCTTAGTTTCCCGGAATTTTTCAAAATAAGTGAGCAGTCTCCTGTATTGGGCATGTCCTTCCGTACAGTGATACATGGATTTTACCCTAGTAAGCGCCTTTTGTTGCCTCTCCTCATTTTGCTTCCTTCCTTCCTTTAGAAAATCATAATCGTCCTCTTTTGAGGGCAAATCTTGAGTGTTGGACTCCCTAGCAAGTGCATCTCGACGGAATCCCCGTAGACCACTTCCTTTACGTCTCCAACGCAAAATTACCTTCTCCAGGATTCCAACAGACCAAATGATTGTTCTATATTGCTTCCTTACCTGGTGTCCTCTTACATGGGCCTTTCATATGATGAGAGTCAAAAGTCAGCAAGAAAATCAAAAGCATGGAAAGAACAAAGACAGAAACTGCACTAAAATATTTATTTTTACAGCTAAGTTATTTGATTAGTACATGCAGCATTTCAAATTTCAATAACATATAAGAAGCACAATGAAAACTATTCTACCCCAAATGAAAAATCTTCACCCAACCAACTCTAAGATGAACATGACCATAACGACAAACTAAGTTCTTGGAGTAGAAACATAAATGAATTAAATGCTCCCAAGGTTCTTAAAGTGAAAAATGAAGACGACAATTTTATTCCCACCCTTGACTTCAACTAACTTTTCTCATTAACTGAAAATAATCCAGGCAACATTTCATGCAAAATCAGAGTAGACACACTGGCTATTATGGAATTACTAAGATAATTTCTCAAGAAGAAAAATAAATCCTGAAGCTGAAGAAAAGCAAAAGCAGTCACTAACCTGTATTTTAACAATTCGTTGCCGAATTATTAGGAATTCTTTTCTCTTCTTCCAACCTCGGAATTTCTTTTGAATTTGTATTGCTGCAGCATTGTCTAGCATGGGCTTATGAATATTGGCAGCTACAAGAGCAAGAGCCCGCTCATCCAGTATGCTGGATTCATCATCACCATAGTCGGTTAACTGTTTGCGATGGAATGACTGCATTCTGAACACTTGATGTATGCGGTTAGCAGCTTGTGTAGCATTGCGGATAGCAGAAAGTGCATCCTTAAGTGACAGCACGTTTGGCACATCAACATCATTCACAGGAGTAGCCATTCGTTCTCCAACGGTTTGCACAGCTGTCATTCCTGAAACGTCCGGGGCAGTACCTTCCTTTGAATCATTCAGTGTAAGCAAATGCAAATAGCTGGCCAAAGACGACTCTGCAAGGAACCCAGAGATTCCCTTGTGTCCATTGCCTGAAGCAAGGTCAGCTGGAGTTCTACCCAAAGGAAATTCTGGAGATGGATCTGTCAGTACCCGAGTATCTGCACCCAATGAGACAAGGGCAGCAACTGTCTGTTCTCTGTATTGCACAAGCATTTAAGCAATAACTATTAGTAAACGTCATACTACAAATGGCATGGCACATGACAGAGTTATTTAACAATTACAAAAACTCAAAGCAAAAAATTCCCTTCACATGTCTTGAGAGTGACTAATTAGCACATGTATGAAATTCAACAGCATGTGCATAGAACAGAGCAACATGCAGCTTTAAACTAATAGAGGTTATATAGAGAATAACTAGTAGTTTCCAACCCCATCACAATTGATTTTCTGCAGAGACATCTAGCCTACAGATAGAAAGGATTAAGTTAGCCCACAGATTTCTCCTACACAATTACACTGGTATGATATGGACCCTCCCTTCCAATACCAATTCGAGAGTATTCCACAGAACTGCCTCATTGGAACCTTGACCGTTCAAATAACCTAACATGAGAAACTAGAGCTTATGCCATAGTAAAAAATAATAAAGGTTACTTTTAAAATAAATTGCAAGCATTAGAAAAATCAAGTTCTTGCCTGCCACAGAAAGCAGCCCAATGAAGGGCAGTCCATCCATTTACATCACGGAAACTGATATTGACTCCAGCAGTTACCGTTGGTTTTATGGCCCGATCATAACCAAGAGCAGCTGCTAAGTGTAGAACACCTTGCCCATCATTGTCCAACACACTTGGCCCTTTAACACTTTCAGCAACCATGTGAAGAAGCCATGGATACAACTTCTCTTGCATTGCCTTTTGAAGACACTTCATTTTTATTTCATCTTGGGACAAATGTCTCTTTGAAGTTTGTTCCACCAATTGGCAATATTCATCCTCCTCCCTCAATGAAATGATTTTGCTTATTAACACCTGTTTCTCACTAGCACCATCAAAGAGAGAATTTTGAGGACTGGAAGATCTCAAAGACAGTAACCTTTCAAGTCGCAGATGAAGATGCATGTCATTTGTACTAACACCATAAACATCTGAGACATCTACATCTTCAGCAGATCCCTCCTGATAATCAAATTCTCGCACTTCACTACAAGCCACTCTGTTGGAACATGTAACATAAAAAGGAACTCTTCCAACACTGTGAACCGGGGCATAGCAACAAAGAATTCCATCAGCCAAGACCTCAGCTGGCACCTCCACTTCCCCAAACATGCAAGACCAGTTATATTTAACCACATCTTGCTGGCTCTTTAAAAATGTTCCAGTAATATGAACCTGTTTTACAGCGAAGTAAATGAGCAGCTATAAGCTTTTTGTTTCTCCAAGACCATTTCCAAAAGAATTTGAATGGGATAGGGAACAGATTCCAAAATTAGGAATCAGTCTAAGAAATTCCATGCAGTATACAGACAGAGAAAGGCAATAGAAATAAATTGGAAGTAATAATCTTCGATAAAATAATGTGCATTGGAAAAAAAATACAGCCAAATAGAAGCAAAGTAATTCGTGTAAAATACAAAAAAAAAAAAAGGATGGTAATATATGATACAATGATTAAAAAAAATTATTAAAACATGTGTCCTCAAAAACCAGTTCAAACTTTTATTTTAAGTCAGAAATAAAATTCAACAGTCAGAAATTGCTTAACCTTCTAAAAAGTTCAAACTTTTACAAAATGAAACTATACAATATAAACGTAAGGAAAATGAATTGCAGAATCAGTATTTCACTATTAAAAAATATAAGTACATTTGTCAAAACAACAAACAATTGACTGACCAAAGCTTTAAATTGAGTACCACAAAAGCTCATATTCAAATGTAAAACCTCTAACATATACCTCTGATTTTGAGTCTGCATAGGCCCACTTTGGAGAAAAATCAATTATGCTGAAAAGTTGGTCTTGTGAGAGAGAAGGGCTCAGTGAAGAATCATCAACCACATTTCCACATTCAACTGAGCTCCATGAAAGACCAGATGAGGATCTCATATGCAAGTCATCCACCTCTCCAAGTTCTCGAGTAACCCAGCGAGAAAAGCTATCAACTTTTTTCAAGCCCTCTTCGCCATCCAGTAATTGTTGTTTCTTAATAAAAGCGTATTTGCCATTTTCTTCCACAGAAATGTCATTCTCAAATTTTCCGTGAGCCAAAAGTTGTGGTTCTGCATTTGTAAGCTGCATTTCAAGGGTATTATTATGAAGATCCTCGTTGTGTTGAAATGGACCAGACAACAATTCCTCCAGTGCATTTTGTAAATCACCATTATAAGGTCTTTGCTCAAATAACCTGGTCTCTAAATCATATCCCAATCCCAGATCCACTGTTTGGTCGATTTGGCCATCAAGCAAGTTCAAGGAGTTGTTTTGGTATGTAATCTGATGACAATCAAAATATAGAATGAACATATAATGCATAGGGAACAACATGTCCAGAAATCACGAGGCAAGAAATTGAGAGAGATCCTAACATATATAATAATATAATTAACAGCATAAATGGCTAGATTGACTTAAAATTTCAAATGAACATGATAGAATTTGCTAAACAATTTGAAGTTTATATTTTCCCTCGTTGAAAAATAAATTAAAAAAAGAAACAGGCTGGAAAACTAAAACCTAATAAACATGTATACCAAAATTGCAATTAAATGTGTGTGTGTGTATATATATCAGTTCTTTTTTTCTCTACTTTTCTTGAACAATCATCGAGATACAAGTTAATAACAACAATTCTACCACCTGAGAAATGTAATTGGATGCCCAATTTGTAACAGAAGGTACTAAGACTTGAAATACAAGACATAACTATTTCAAAAAAGAAAAAATACATTAAGTAAAAGATAAAACAAAAATTTTCAAAATACATACTGTTACAGGTTGTAAATATTCTAAAGGATCCTAATTATCTATAAATACCCTAATTAGTGTAGTTTCCTAATTAGAATATATCCTTTGTATATAAATATGTAATTCTATTAATCAATTGACACAACAAAATATTTTATTCCCATCTATTTTACATGGTATTAGAGATTTAGAAAGTGGGATATGGTTCTAGAAAGGTACTTTTTCAGAATTTGGGTTGCCTACAATTTGGCAGATTAGGGTTCCATATTATCTTGGGTTGGGTCATCCACTTAAAGGTGTCCCTTGTAGTCACGTCTGCCTAGGGAGGAGCGCATCCACCAATTCAGCCTTATCACAGAAACTGGCATCCACAAGGTCAGCATGTGAGCCACACGCAACATGGAAAGCTCCTACCGTTAGTTCCATGCATTGTGTCACGGGACCATTACTCTCTCCCCAAAAGACCGATCTGTCAGGGTGCGCAGCGCCTTCCGTTTAGGTGGGCTCATGAGCCAGGTGGACCATTACCCTCTCCCAACCCTGGGGTGTGCAGCGCACCAACCAGGCTCTGATACCATTTGGTCACGGGGCCATTACTCTCTCCCCAAAAGACTGATCTATCAGGGTGCGCAGCGCCTTCCGCTTAGGTGAGCCCATGAGCCAAGTGGGCCATTACCCTCTCCCCACCCTGGGGTGTGCAGCGCGCCAACTAGGCTCTAATACCATTTTGTCACGGGGTCATTACTCTCTCTCCAAAAGACCGATCTTATGGGGTGTGCAGCGCCACCCGCTTATAACCAGGACTCGTCCCATTCACCTATCCGATGTGGGATTGAAGTCTATGACAATTGGCATGTGAAGGTGCATTCACCATTGCTGTCCTCTCACCGTTAGACTCGACTCTGTCTGTAGAATACGCTTCCATGCTTGGTTGAGGTTATAATCTCTTGGTTTGGTTTCTCAAGTGAGACCAGGTTTTGTTTACCTGAATTTCCATTTGCTATCTCTAATTTTTTTGCAGTTGTGCTCTATAACTTCTGTTTTGGGATAATTTTCCGTGTTCATGCTTTCGTTTGATGAGTTATGGCTAACAAAAAGATCATGACTGCCTCTTATTTGATTACGGTAATGTCTAAAGTTAGTGAACACAAGCTTAATGGCTCAAATTATATGGATTGGAGCAAGTTGGTTCGTCTTTATTAACGAAGTATTGATAAAGACCAACATATTACTGACGATCCACCTAAAGACGAGTCCAGATTGACACGGTCACGGGAGATGCTTAGTTATGTTTGCAAATTCGTAATTTTATTGATAGTGAAGTCATTGGCTTGATTAATCACTGTGAATATGTTAAGGAATTGATGAATTATTTAGATTTCTTATATTATGGAAAATGAAATATTTCCCAGATTTATGAGGTATGCAAAGCTTTTTATTGTTCAAAGAAGCAAGATTGGTCTCTTACTACTTATTTTATGGATTTTAAAAAAAAATTATGAACTTAATATGATGCTGCCATTTAGTTCTAATGTAAAGGTTCAACAAAGTCAACAAGAGTATAGGACAGTTATGAGCTATCTAACCGGTCTCCCTCATGAATTTGAGACTGCTGAGTCTCAAATACTCTTGAGCTCTAAGATTTCTTTCTTTCTTGATATTTTTAGCAGAATATTTCGCACAGAAGGAAGTCCATTTGTTCAGTACAGTAGTACTCTTGTCAACCAAAATCACAAGTCTGGACGTTCTTATAATAGGGGTGGTGATAAAAGAGTTCCAAAACATATTCTTTCCAATTATTGTTTATTTCAGGATCATATGACAAAAAAAATTATTGGTAAAAGACGAGTCGAGAGGTCTCTACATTCTTGACACCTAGATACCTAGATCTATTATCTACTCTAGAGCTACATTCCCTTTTCAAGCGCAACGTCGGTTGAGGCATCCCTCACTTCCTTCACTTAAGAAGTTGTGTGCACAATTCAGTAGGATATCTTCATTAGTTTTGAGTCGTGTCAATTTGCTAAACACCATTGCCTTATTTCAAATCCAAGAGTCAACAAAAGAGCCAATTTTCTTTTGAGTTAGTTCATTTTGATGTTTGGGATCCCTGTCTCATTTAGTCTAAAACTGGATTTAAGTATTTTGTAACTTTTGGTAATAACTATTCTCATGACTTGTTATATATAATGAAAATTCGTTCAAAATTGTTTTCTCATTTTTGTGCTTTTTGTGCTGAGGTTAAAACTCAATTTAATGTTTTTGTTCATGTAACTACAAAGTGATAATGCCAAAGAATATTTATCTGCTTCTTTTCAAACTTGGATGATTCAAAATGACATCATTCACCAAATGTCTTATGTTGATACCCCATCTTAGAATGGAGTAGCAAAGCGAAAGAACAAACATTTTCTTCAAATAGCAAAAGCCCTTTTGTTCCAAATTAATGTACCAAAAGCATTTTAGGCTGATGCAGTTTCAACATGCTTTCTGATTAATCGTATGTTTTCCTCTATTCCTCATGGTGAGACTCCTCACACTATCCTCTTTCATACTAAATCAATGTTTCCTATTGAATTTAGAATATTTGGCAGTACTTGTTTTGTTTAGGATATTCGTCCACATCACTAAATTAAATCCCAAGTCCTTAAAGCTATGTTACTCCAACAGCTCATTTTTGAAAAAGTACCCATACCCTTTGGGCATGACACTAGTATAAGTATGAAATTCTTACCGAATCCTTACTTTAAAAATAGGTACTCATAATCCCAATTTCATTTAAACTACAAGTGCAGATCAAATGGGTTTGGAAGAATTTGTAAAGTTATAATAATTATCTCTTAACGACCCATAATTGAAGACTATGATTTATAGTAACAAAAATTAATATAGATTATATAGTAAACTTTGGTTGATTTACAATTTAAATGAACTTATAATTATCATTTTATTGTTTGTTTGTGGTCTGAATTTTAAACTTTATGTTTATAATTTAAAATATTTTATCCAATTTTATTTTATTTAGCAATTTAATGTTATAATTTGATCTATTTTTTAACTTAAATTATTATATATAAAAATTAAAATATTTACATATATATATATAAACGTATTCCCGTACCCATACCCTAATTTTGGATATTTTTTAGTCGTATAAACTTAAACGAGCCAAGTTCGAGCTCACCAATATTCACCGGCTTGACTCAGTTCATTTACAACCTTATTTGCAAACTTTATTGATCTTAGTTTATTTTTTATGTCTCAACTGTCTATGCATAATTGTGGTGCATATATGATTAAAAAATTATTTTGATTGCAAAAAATTATTTTCTTATAAAACCAAATAATTATATTAGATGCTACTTCATGTTACTAGGTCACAAATGCATAGCAAAAGACATAACGATAAATTGCCCCATGTGTTGGAGTCATTTTATTCACATAAAGTTTAATCATCATACATGCTTTTTTTTTAGAGTTTTGTATTTTTATTCGGCAGGTTATTCTCCATACCCCATGAACTTAAAATAATGTCATATAGACCTGGTTAAAGATTATCTTAGCTAAACAAGTCCTACAGTATCGGGGATGGCAAGTTATCGGAATCAGATTGATCTATTGCGGAGGAGCTCATTCGTTCACTAATGTATGCCCCCACAAAAAAAGGGAAGAGAATGAGATTATGATTTGCTTCGAGGTCTATAGGCATAGTGGATAAGGGCAAACCTGCAAGCAGTGGTGAGGTGAATGGCAGCGCTTGAGCTGCTATGGGGATGGAGGCGTCGAAGGCTGGCGATGGATGGAAAGGAGAGGATCGAAGGCATGCAAAACCGTACAGAAACAAACGAAATCCAATCTATTTCGTTTTGTTTTTTTCGATTTTTATTTTGTTCAATTCACTTATCTATAAAAAATTTTAATATATTCGGTTTGAATAAGTCCATTGTATCTGCTAATGTAACTTTCTTGGAAGAAACGCCATATTTTGGCTTTTGTTTCGGCACATCAAGAGGAGGATGATTTGTTAGTCTACAATATCATATTCTCTAAACCAGTTTTTAACTCTGCTCCTACCAAGCAACCCATTTTTCAGGTCTACACCAAACGACAAAATCCAGATCCACGTCTTGTACTAGCTCCTTCATCATCAGATCCTATATCCAGTGATGATCTTCTCATTGTCATACTCAAAGGTAAACGCCAATGTACTTATCTCATTTCTTCTTTTGTTTCTTATCATCACCTATCACCCTCTTCTTGTCTTTGTTGCATCCCTTAATTCTATCACTATTCCTAAAACTGTTTATGAAGCTGTCTCATCCTGGATGGCATAATGCAATGATAAACGAAATAAATGCTTTGGATGACAATATTACTTGGACCTTGGTTGATTTACCTTCAAGAAAACAGGCTATTGGATGCAAGTGGATGTTCACAGTTAAGGTCAATCCTGATGGGCCAGTTGCTCACTTAAAGGCCCGTCTTGTTGCTAAAGGCTATGCTCAGACCTATGAAGTAAATTATTCTAACACTTTTCTCTTGTTGCTAACCTGACATCAGTCAAGTTGTTTATTTCTATAACAGCTACCCATAATTGGCCTTTGTATCAACTCAATATCAATAATGCTTTTCTCCATGGCAATCTCCAGGAGGAAGTTTATACGGAGCAACCTCCAAGATTTGTTGCTTAGGGGGAGTATGGGAAAGTCTTATCTTCTTCACAAATCTCTATATTGCTTGAAACAAAGTCATCAAGCTTGGTTTGACAAGTTTGGTTAGACATTTGAGCAATTTTGGAATCTAAAATGTAAATTTGATTACTTTGTCTTTTATAGACAATCTGAAACTGGGGTTATTTTGCTAGTTGTATATGTTGATGACATTGTTACTACTAGAAGCGATAGTATGGGAATCTCATCTCTGAAGTTTTTTCTTCACACTCAGTTTCATACTAAAGACTTAGGAATGCTTAAGTATTTTTTGGGTGTTGAAATTACAAGGAGTGTAAAAGGTATTTTCCTATCTCAAAGAAAATGTGCTTGACTTGTTGTCTGAAACAGGAAAATTGGGGGGCAAAACCATTAAGTAATTCGATGATTCCTAATGTGTAACTTACAAAAGATGATGAACTATTTGAAGATCCTGAGAAGTATAGAAGATTGGTTAGAAAGTTGAATTATCTTACAGTGACTCGTCTAGATATTGGATATTCTGTTAGTATTGCGAGTCAATTTATGTCATCACCAACAATTCACCACTGGACAGCTCAGAACAAATTTTGTGTTACTTGAAAAGGGCTCCTAAATGTGGCATTTTATATGCGAATCATGGACACCCATATTGAGTGTTTCTCAGATGCAGATTGGGCAGGTTCAAAGATAGAAGATCCACATCAAGATATTGTCTTTGTTGAAGGAAATTTGGTTTCTTAGAAGAGTAAGAAGCAAAATGTTGTATCATGTTTGAGTGCAGAATCATAATATCGGGCTATGGCACAATCTGTATGTGAGATCATATGGACACATCAACTCCTACCTAAGGTGGGTCTCAAGATTACATTAGCAAAATTGCAGTGTGATAACCAAGTTGTCCTTCATATTACATTTAATCCCATTTTTCATGAACTAACGAAACATATTGAGATCAACTGCCACTTTGTTCGTGAAAAACTGTAGCAAGGTTTGATTTCCACAAGATACGTGAAGACAGGAGAACAGTTGGGAGATCTTTTTACTAAAGCTTTAAATGGAACTCGGGTATCTTATCTTTGTAGCAAGTTGGACATGATTAATATCTAAGCTCCAACTTAAAGAGAAGTGTTACAAGTTGTAAAGATTTTAAATGATCCTAATTAGTTGTAAATACCTTAATTAGTGTAGTATCCTAATTAGTATAGTTTCCTAATTACAATAAAGACTTTGTATATAAATATGTAACTCCATTAATCAATTGACACAATAAAATATTTTATTCCCATCTATTTTACACATACAAAATAGTACATCTCATGGGTTACAGGGTACAAAATTGCACAATACTAGTAGGTTCAAATGGCAACCATAGAAGTTTAAAGACCCATATCTAGAATGGGAAGAAAAGGAGAAAGGTTCAATGTGCTTAGACTGTGGTTTCATTAAACACAGTTTCTTCGAAATAAAATAAAATAAAATAAAAAAAGAAGAAAAATAGGATAGAAAGATCATTGCCTCATTATGCTTTGAGTTTTAAACATCAAATGCACCCATTTTTCAATATGTACACTTGATGTTATCAAATTATTTGTCAACCCTTCAGCACTTAATGAGTACCATATTTACTAAAGGCACAAAGTGCAATTATGCGCAAAAGAATCCTGAAGCCTAGATCCAATTTGAAGGTGTATGACCAAAGAGGTCAACCGGGGGAAACGAAGAAAAATTCAAAATAAGACTTTTTTCCAAACGAATTCTAGATTGTAGCACTGTTTAACCAAAATTATAATAGCTTATCCAATCCCATCAGACTAAATATGATGAAAGACCAAGAAAATAAGTTTTAAGCATCCATTTATCTTCTATAAACTCATTGGAGCACTTCCAACATACTTTTTTTAAGTTATTAATAAGAAAAATAAATATATCTCAGATCCTCAACCAGTGTATAACAGAAAACAAACAAAGAAGAAAATGGAAGTCAACAATCAGTATAATATAAGGAAATGGATCCAGAAGAAGAAAAAGATAAGGAAAAAAGGCAGAAATGAAAAGAAAAAAATGCCAAAAGAAGAAAAAAAAACACCCTGAAAAACCAAACAAGAAATAAAGCAAACTCAGAAAACAGATCCAGAAAATAGAAAACGAGACAGAAAAACAAAGAGGACTCAAATTAAGGAGGAAGAGATCTTTCTTGTTTTCGGAGATAGCAACATTGTTTTCAGTTAATTAAAAGCAAATTTCTGGCCCATTAATGCTGTTTTCTGCAGATCTGAAGGTATCAAGTCTACTGGTGGTCTAGAAATACTCCAACCATTATCCAGCTAACCAAATAACTTTTCCAGCAAGTGGCTGTTTATGGTTAGTGGTGCATCTTTTCAGTGCCTCACGCCTGGTAGAAGGTGCATGCCCAAGCCATAAGGCAAGGCCAGTTAAAGAGCACCCACCTATCTCTCCTGTGGTGCAAGAGGAATCGACCCAGGTACACCTTTAATAACTATGATGAGTACCACTGCCAACTTTCCGTAAATGTAAAAACACAATTATGGGGACCAAAAACCAGAACATATAAAATGCCACAATCAGTTAGCAATATTTTCATTTGAAAAAGTTGAATAGATACATTGCAATATCATGGTAGCTAAGTAGACCGTTTCACATATATAGGTTGTTTCCATTTGTCAATATAGACAGGAGGGGGGGGGGGACTACAAAGGAAAAATAAATGTTATGCACTCTTAATTATTCACCTTTTCACTTCAAATTATTAAGTAAATATACCACATGAAAAAGTAGATACAGAGAATAAAGAAATTAAATACCTGCCATTGTGATTCCATTGGCAGAGAACCACTATATTCCTCTTTGGGAGCACTCCCACCAGCTAAACTCTCACCAAGAATCATACCCCTCCCAATACCTGTAGCATCAGGTTGAGTGGAATTCACTGACAAAGAAGAAGGTACACTGTTATGTCCCATTGTACATTGCTCCAAAACCTCCTCCCAGGATTTCAAGCTTTGGGACACTGTAGTGAAAGCACCGTCACTATTTCCAGGCCCATCTCCATGAACATATGAAAATGGATGTAAAACAGGAATTGATGACTGACCTTCCAGATTATCTGTTAATAATTTCAAGTATATAATCAAATATAATTTATGGAAAAGAGGCTTTATATGGAGCAGCCGAAAGTCAAAAATATATGTCAAATACAAGTGCTACCTACATAATATCTAAAATTGCCATAATAAAAAGCAATCTTACCGGAAGAGGGATGCATATAATGAGAACTGAACATGCCACCATTTATGTTGTCCATCACAGGACTACTATGCATTTGTGGTGACTCAAGATGCACCTGGCATCCCAAACTTGATTGCTGACTATCAGCTGCATTAATTACATGCAGGTAGTGACTAAGAATCAACAATTGCATTACATTAAATGTTAAAAATCACAATGCGAACAGCATAAAATTCCTCCCACTTGAGAACCACAGTAAAAGCACACACCCACCCACCCCACAAAAAAAACCCCAGACCCAAAACAGAAAGAAAGAAGAAAGCAAAAAAGAGTCTCCTTATAAAATGTGAAAAATGGAATAGCCACTCTTAACACCCATCTACAGGAGTTTCTACACATGGTTCTCCCCAAGTAGACCACAATCACCAAAAAAAAAACATCCTAAATCTCACACTTCAACCTAAATAGAGTTCACCAAGCACTGAATCCCTGCTCTGTATTAACAAATAAGGAAAAGAAAATGACCAAATTAACAAATATAGGGCAGAAAATACCTGAATCAGTATCTTCACAAAATGATGAAAGAGTACTGGTTGGGCTTGTTGAATCTGTGTTTCCCGAAGGCTCTTTGTTATGACTCACAGCAAAGCTGTTTGAAGGGCTGCTATTTGTCCTGTTACCCTGATGAGAAAATATACAAAGTGACAGTTAGTTTTTAGTAAACCAGGTATCCACACATTCTGGGTTTTGCATCCCCTAATTTAAAATTCTAGAAGAAATTGCACAAAACCATTTGCCATTTCTACTCTTTACAGTCCTTCAAGGATATGGAAAATATTTCAGAATTAGCTGCTTCATCCCAAAGCCATACCGCAAGTTTGGAAAAATTACAATACCAATAGGAGTGATGAATAAGAAGTGTACTACCTTTACTTCCAAGTAGTGGACAAAAACTATATGCATCAAGTCCCTGCAGCAATCAATAAACTCATAAAATCAAACAGAAGGGCAGTAGGCATATACAACAACAACAAAACCAAACAGGATCCATCACCAAAGAAAATTAGCTTATACGAAACATATACTCAAATTGGCAATTAAATTGATCAAAAGATTAGAGCTCTAAACATTGACAGAACATGAGGCATGACTGTTTTAAAAAAATAAAACTATTAAGAGGAAAAAAATAAAGAAAGAAAACCAAGCAAAGGCCTAATCCACTTATAATTCTCCTTTTGCAAGAATCTTATGGCACTAAAACCCACTTACAATTTCCAGAAAATATCCAAATTTATGATTATCATTTTCCCCAAATAGTCCATAAAAAATTAAAATAAGGGGTTTCTTATATGAAGGAGAGGATGTGAGGAGCACTGCTTTATCATTTCATCCAACTGTGCAATCTCTATTTCCAATCCCTTTGTTTTTAAAGATACTTCCACCATTTGGGGACAAGTTTAATTTACAATTTTCACAACCAACAATAATTGGCCAAATCATTAATAGGAATAACATCCAAAAACTACTCCTGCCCCATGTAGAGCCTCTGCAAATAGAAAAGTCTCTTCAAAAACCAATGTGAATGTTCAATCTTCATATTCTGCTGACCGTCCAAACCTAATTTTCTCTGGACAAAGAAAAGGCCCTTCTTCACTCAACAAACATCAAATGGAAAGAAGACCACAATGTTACTCCTCCTGCACACTTATTCCTTTAAAATCAAAAAATGAGCCATTCATCCTGGCTACATTGTTATGGAAGCACATCTTCACACTGGACGCTTATGTATACTTTATTTCACACCCTTCCAGGACTTCTTTCCCTCTTCATACAAAATTTCCAAATATTTGTACTTTCACATAAAAGATCCTAAGATCTTCCTATCCCTGCTGCAAAATTCAATCACTCTTTGAGGTACAGCAGGAACAATCATGCCAGCACATTCATATCCTAGCTTGGACTTATAACACTTAACAATAGCATAACATTTCTTTAGACTTTATACATGGCATGTCTAGATAGAAAAACCATTTATTTTAACAATTTCACCACCTGTGCCTTCCAACCTTGGATGTGGAACTACTACAAAATGAGCTCTTGCTCCTGGACTATAACAAGCACTAACATCACCTATATAAATTCAACTTCACATATACATCCTCATTCAGTAGCTTGTGAACTTTCATCTTTTTCTGGGAGGATATTTCTGTGGCAAACAGTAACCATGGGGCTTAAATGTTTACATGGAAGGACAAAAATACAGCTTCTCAAACAACAATGTTTTGCATCTTTATTCTCATGGACAATTTCTTCCATGCATCAGTATGCCTCCACTTCGTTCCACACTTTACTTTCAGTGTCTAGATCTCTGTTTTCCTATTTCTTCATCTTCTTTTTCTCACTGGGGTTTATTTACCCCGCCCTGAAACAACTAACATGATCAATGTCCACCAACCTAGTAATTACAAAATTTCTTAGAAGAATTGGCCTAGCAATTAAATTGCTCTAAGCTTGGTTTAGGACACACGGTCTCCTTCCTACCAAAAATTCCAATATCATCGACTAGATAACTGAGAGAGATTCCTTGTATGTAATCTTGTCTATGACAGCCTGCTTAAATATTTTCCGAGTAGTCCTTGTTTAGCAAAGATGCAAAACTATAAAAGCACACAAAACTATAAAAGGTTACAAGTACATGCCAATCTCATTTGCCAAAAGATAACATCTAAATTAAGGTACATCCAACAAGATCTAAAACTTCCTCAAAAGCCTACACAGCTATACACTAAGCTGATCCAATATTCCAATATTTTCAGACCCGACCCAATTAATGAACTGGAAGAGGCAAAGGTTCAGAGGTTCAAACCGGGGTTGAACTGATCATAGTAAAATTCTATGAAAAAATAATTTCTAGCATGTCTATATATATATATATATATATATATATATATATACACACACAAAATAATATGCTCAAAATATTAATATTTATGATTCAAATTAACACATAATTATGTTTATAAACATTTTCAAATATAATAACAAATATAATTTATTTATGATTTTAATAATAATAAAATTGATTAAATTATATATTTTAAAATTGTAAAAATCCAAATAACAAAAATTATTAAAAATTACAATATTCATTTCTCAATTTTTTATTAAAATAAAAATAATTTTAAAAATAATTTATATAAAAACTTAAAACTTTGTCACAATGTATATTAATAAAAACATAACAAAATTTATTTTTGTCAATTATATTTAATTTTAAGGATTTATATATACATAATATTATATTATATAAAATTTTATAAGCAAACTAACATAAGAATGAAAGTGGCCTAACGGTTGTGTATCAACAGCTTATCCCTTGTTCCAGGTTCGAGCGCTTGCAGAGACATTTATTCATTTTGAAGACCTGTAAGACCCTGACCGATTCGCCAGGTCACAATTTAACTGGCCAGTTGACCAATTTTCAGTCCGGTTGAAAGCACCTCCTGTTTAGAATTGCCAACTGGCCTGATTTACTAACCGGTTCACAGGTTTACCGGCCAGTCGGGGCTGGTTTTGATAACCATGCAATGATCACATGCATGGTCATTCCAAAGATAATGTGATGGTTTTAACAGCATCCCAACGAATTAGAAAAAATATATATATGTCTTGGCTTCTAGAAAAAACTGCCTCTGGAAATTGATTTAGAAATTAATTTCTACTTACTGTTCAAGCATCCAATAGCTGCGCCTTTGAAAGCTCTCATTCTCTTCTCCATGGGCATAATAACAGTGTAGTACATCAACACTTCCAACCTAAAAATGCTTAAAATAATGTCACCTTTTAGAATACAAATATCTATTTCATAAACAAATCTCTAATTAAAAAAAAGAGTTAACCAATAGAAAAGCATAACGAGATGATAACACACGAACACAGCTAAATTAAAAATGTACTGCAGAAACAAGTTCTCAATCCCTAAAATACACAGACTTAAATACAACCAAGGGCCATATACTTGCAAACTTACCTTCAGCTTCTCATGAGCTTCTTTTACAGTCTTCCCATCCTTTTTCTTCCTCCAATTATGTCCATCTTTTCGAAAGTACCTCAAAACCTTCCTATCGAAAAGAAAAAGAGAGCCACCTGGGATGGTGGAAAGAGTGTAAGGTTATCTTGTCCCTAAATGTAAATTATCAAAATTTAAGATGAAAATTATTAAAGAAAAAAAAACAGCAGCACATATAATGAGCAGTTTGAATGTAAAAATACATCATTATGGAAACCTCCAAAGTAATCTTCCAAAACATTGAAAAAGCAAATGAGTAAAATAAATGCAACTATAAAAGCAATTAAGGCCAAGATTATCCAAACAAAGACTCACATTTAAATGCATTTCTGTATAATTCCAAAGTATTAAGGGTACTGTAGTGCAGTTTACAATATACACAACCAGGAAATAAAAAGGGACATACACATAATGCTATGAATATTTTGCTGAAGCAATTGGTTAGTAGAAAGATTAGAACATCCCGAGAAATCCACTACATCCAGAAATAATTTTAAGGTGATGCTACATGACATCAAAAGAGCTCACACCAACTTTTTCATAGAGCTTCCTTTTCTTTTTTTTCTTTTTTTTTTGTTTGAGAACCACATGGCATGCTTAAATTAATATGAGGCTCAACAAGATGCCATAAAAAAAAGTACCAAAAATTTATAGAAAGCAAGAAGTATAAAGATGTATAACAATAATATGCAGCATAAAGTAGCAATGAGATAATAAGTATGAGTCTTAACTAAGTATTGATTCCATAACGCCTATAAGTTTTCTGTATCAATGACAACAAAACCTCCCCCCCTTCCTTTCTATCCAAAACTAAGACTCAAAATTTAAGAAAACTTATAGAAATCCTATAATCCAACCATTATTATAAGTTTCAGTGATTATACTTGGTGGCCTGGTTGGAGGTTCTGATGCAATCTGGAACTTCTGATAATTACGAAGAATTTCACAAATCTCAGCAGGTCGCAACCATCTATGTTGTGCTTCTAAAAACAATTGCTTAATATCTGCACGTTAAAAAAACCAACAGTCAACTAAAGAAATTCTTATGTTACAAGTAAATCAATCTTTTCACATGTGCATTTGCAAGCATATGTCCATGCATTAATTGGGCAAAAGAAATGAAGTATATTAGCGAGTAAAATTAAGAACCAAAGGACATCATGCTATCCAAATAAATATAGACAGTAAAGGCACACGCACTGTTTTAAATAAATCCCTCTCTTTCCCTTTCTTAGGTTTGTGTATTTGATTAATAATGTTCTACTTGTCAATTGTTTAAAAAATCAATGCATGCAAATCCCATTATGGTTTTGACTATTGTCTCTTCATGTCCATTTCAGGGTTTCTGTCAATTCAAACAGTAAAGAAGGCAAGGGCATTTAAATCCGGCAGTGATGCCTGGTGTCCAAGCTCAACAATTAGTAGAACTGCAAATTGGCCATTGGAGGGCCAAGAGACCTAGATTCATGATGCATATAGCAAGAAGACTAAACTGCATCACTAAGATCCTGCTTATGGTTGCAGGTTATGAAAAAAAAAAAAAAAAAAAAAGATATCCCCCATCGTGATAAAGATTGACTGGGAAAAGACAGCAATGACTAATTAGTAATCATCCAATGACACTAACTAACCTGGTTTTGATAGGTAGAGTGGTATACTAACAAAAACCAACTAGCAAGCATGTAGCTAGACGGCTTTTTGCGGCACCACCCCAACGCAGCAGCCCCGCCCAAAAAAAAAAAAAGGAAAAAAAAAACTCTCATTGTTTGGTTCTGATTATCCCCACAGACAAGAGAGGTAAGAAAGCCAAACTCATCGCAGAAATATCAAAAAACAGCATAAACTTTCAATTAACGAGGTGAGAGTTATGAACTTAATGATGATGTTCGCAGGCCAGAACACCTCAAAAGTAAATTAGAGAATGGCCTTTCATATACTTTAGGTCATTAGCATAACTATCTACAGCTAATTAGTTTTTTCTTAAAGAAATGCATTAAGTAGTTTATCTACTAAGTGGAGCAAAAGAAAGAGAAGGGAAAAAAAGGTACTAAAATTGAAGTTGAATTTCCCCGAGGGAAAAAAATAAAAAATAAATAAAAAATAAGAAAAGGAACTTCCAAACACGGAACAAAAATAAAAGGAACAACTCTATTCTAAAAAGAATCAAACAAAAACCAAGTGCGAAATTTCACAGCAAAATTCCAAATGGATCTAAAGGTACACGAAAGAGGAAGCATAATAGTAAATTAAAAGAAAGTGACTTGAACAGGAAAATCCGACCTAATCGAGGACCCAATCCGAATGATCCACGATCAGCCATGAGAAGAGAAGAGAAGAGAGATCAGATCAGTGATTAATTGACCTATTTATCGATGCAAATCAACGGAAACTGAAGATTTTGAGAGATTGATTTTGATTTTCTTTTTTTTTTTCTCTGAAGAACAGCGTCAGCTTGTTGAATGATGATGGAAGTCAGATAAGGAAGGAAGATTAGTCTTAGATTTTTTTGAGGCCTTATATTTTATTTTTTATTTTAATTTAATAATTACTATTCTATTCTTATTAATACTTTATTAGTAGTTCGTAAGAGTTTTCTACAGAGAGCGTGTGAACGTAGGAACCGGGAAAGCTGGCCTGGGGAACCTGCAACGAAATTATGTGAAAAAGCGGGGCCTGCAGCCCATTTTGACCAATTGTTGTCTGACATCTGGCATTCTGAAGGTTTTCGTCTTTTAGACGCGGTTTGCCTCTAACCTTTTAACTTTATTTTTCTATTATTAATTTATCATTGCCAGTTTACCACGGAAAGAATTCCAAATTTTATATCCGTTGATAATAAGAAAAACTTAAAAAACAAAAAAAAATTATTTTTAAAAATTTATGACTGCTAATCAATAATAAATATTAAAAAGTATTATTAGTATTTCTACCTCAATTTTGTACCTAACCTAACGCCTAACGGGCATTTGATTCGGTAAATAAACATTTACAATTGAAATATGAGCTGATGAATTCCCATTTCTGGTATTTGATTGCTCAAAAAACACTTTGAAATTAAAATTTTATAATTCTAAAAATGAGAACTACCTATTTTTCTCTTTTCTAATAAATCAAATTTAATTCTTGAGCAAAATTAAAATAATTTATTTTATATTATATTATACATTAATATTTGATATTATTTTCTTTTTTAAAAATTTTTGAATTTTTTTTATAATTAAAGAAATTTATTTTACAAATGGAAAATTAAAAATTATTTTTTGTTATTGATCAAGTTTTTTATTTATTCAAAAAAAATATAAATTTATTATCTATATTTCAATATTACTCATCAAATTGATTAAAATTATTATAAAATAATAAATTTTTTAAAATATTTATACTTTTATAGGATCATAATTTATATTAAAATTACTAGAACTAAAAAAATTAATAAATTATATATATATTAATCGTTACATTCAAAAAGATTATGTATAAATTTTTTCATCTTGCTTTTATTGTTTTTATAAGTTCAAATAGCTTAAAAGGAAACATGATTTTATTTTCATTTATTTATTTTACATATAAAATATTTTTTATTATTTTCTTTTTAAAAATATTTAAATTGATTTTTGTAATTGAATAAATGTATTTTACAAAATAAAAATAAAAATAAATATTTTTTTATTGATCATATTTTTTAATTATTCAAAAAATATAAACTAATTATCTATATTTCATTTATTACTCATCAAACTGATCAAAATTATTGCAAAATAATAAATTTTTTAAAATATATAGATCATAAAAAATATTAAATTTACTAGAACCAAATAAAATTGATAAATTATAAATATATACTTTAAATTTTTTATTGTTACATTCAAAATATTATCTATAATTTTTTTTATTCTCCTTTAATTCTCTTTCTAAATAGAGGCCGTTACAATTAATATCTTAAAAAGTAAAACTAAAATAAGAGAAAATTTTTAAGTAAATTTAATCTATTATATTATTAATAAATTAATTCAATCATACAGAAATATATATACAGATTTATTAATTGTCAACTAATATGAATAAAACAATAATAATACATATTTAATTGTTTTATTATATTGTTTAACAATTAATGAATATAAGGTGAAGATTCAATGGTGATGATCTTTGAGTTGGATTATTAGGCTAATCATCAAGGAAGTATAACTATAGAATCAGCTTATTTCAAAGCTAAAGCACCAGCGCCATCAATCCTTTAGTAGTATGAACCTATGCCTAATCCACTTGGTGCATAACCGCCTTCCTCTTCACCTCTCGGTAGAAAGAGTAAAGCCAAAATGATCATGAAGGAAGACCCTATGCTTTATTAGACTATAATTCAGATGGCTACAATTAAATGAACATTTCTTCCAGTTATGAACTAATTCAAGACAAAAGTTGAAAAATGGTTTGTTTGACACTGCGTTTGCCAAAAATACTTTTGTATAAAAAAAATTATTTTTAAATTTTTTGAGTTTTGAAAACTGCTTTTGGAAAGAATCAATTAAATAAATATTTTTTCCAATGAGCATGTTTGAAAAAAAACAGTTTATAAAAAATTAAAAAAATCAGTCAATTAAATCAAAAAAAATTTAAATCTGTTTTTTTGACTTCCAACAACAATTTCAAATACCCCAAAGACAATCTTATCTTAGCTTAATTTATCTTTTAATGTGTTATTGACTTTGTTGAAATCTAGTATATGTTTGTAATAATTAAAGTAAGTTGTCTGTAACTTTATTAAAGTAAAAATTTCCCCTATCTTTGCCTTAATAATTTTAGTTTGCTTATTTTTAGAGACTATTCCACATTTTTCAAAATTAGTCAATCCAATACGTTAATTATTAAATAAAAACGTCTCACCATGGTTACAATAGCATACAAAAGCTGTAAAAAAGATAAATAAAAATTGTAAGCATGCACATACCGATAGAAGGAAAAATGATTATTAATGAATATTGGAAAACTATTTTTTTATAAGAAAAAATGGTAAATACAGAATGTGTCTATACAAGTGGCGATTCAAAGAATTTGAATGTCATTATCACCCCACTTTCAGAAAAATTTTGGGTGTCAAATATATAATCAAAAAATTTGAATTCCATTTGATTGACTATCACTTTTATAATTTTGATGAATTGTTCATTTTTTTTATGAAGATTTTTAATTTGAAAAGTAAACAAGTGTCATATGCTTTATTATTAAGATTGAAATACCAGTTCTCAAAATATAGTTTCATAATTGAGTATATAAAAAGAGATAAGAACTTAATCTTTAATTTCTTATCTAGACTTCCATCAAATACTTTGTTCTCAATTGGCATATAGATAAGTTATTGCTCAAAACACAGTTCTTAAAAGAAATGTTAAAAAAGTAGATAAAGTTTTGTTAAAAGATGATTCAACTAAATCGATATTAACAGCAAAATCAACTGACAATAAGAGCCGGCTTCAAAAACAGATTATGTCCCTACATAAAGAAATGATACAAAATGAGGTGTTCTCAAACTTTTGATTTTAAGTTGGAATTTTGGCAATTGCCCATGAATTCATATCATTGTCACAAAACAACCTTTTATATTCTAAATTATTATTATTAGTAGACAATTATGACATTTGGATTAAATGTGGCTCTATCGTTATTTCAAAAAGCAATTTCTAAGATTTATGAAATGATTTTGCCCTCAACATTGATCTACATAATAGTTTGTTGTTCTAAAAAATGATGAAGATCATAAGAACCCTTTCTTCATTTGTGATTTGACTTTTTTCAGAGAAACTTTTGTTATGTGCCGCATGTTTATTTGTCATAGTCACAACACTATTTTTGACTGAAATGCTCTTTCTTTCAGTTTGGACCTAGGTATTTGGACATATACAAGAATTTAGTTCTTTTAGTGTTGATTGGCCCTTGATGTTATACTAGATCCATCCTAATTTTGGGCTAGTGTTAATGCAAATGCATAAAAAAATTGAATTATTTATGTTTAATCTTGAGATTGAATACCCTTTTCAAATTGAATTATATTTGAAAATGTCTTTAATCATAAAATATTAAAGATTGTAAATAGAATATCTAGATTGGATGTGGGTTTAAGCCTTTTTATTTTGGTCTAGATCAGCAACATTAACAAATAAAATACAAAGCCAAAGGGAATTTCTCCTAGACAACATGAGCAAAATGAGAAAAAAAAAAGTATATTCAATATCATTATATGTTTTAATTTCTATTATATATATTTTTTTTGTTTTTTCAAAAACTCTTTCATATTTTTTAATATATGAATACAGAGTGAGAAAAATATGAAGAATTAAATTTAATAATTTTTATTTATGTATTGAAAGAAATAATATTAAATTACCAAATAGAATTTCAATAAATGGGTTTAAATTTGGTATTCTTTTAAATATAATAGATTTAGTTAATTAAATGAACATATTAAAAACAAATAAAGTAAATAATAAATTTATATTTTGATGATTCGATATTTTTTAAAACACTTTCTTTTAAATTGATTAAAACAAAAAAAATAAAGAAGAACACATTTTTATTTTATTTTTTATAAATAAAATCCTTGAAACCAAAACAATCCTAAATTAAAAAAATATCCAATCATAAGTTAAATGAATGTATATAATTAATAAATATATTAGCTTAAAAAATATTTTAAAAATGCATTAAAAAAAGTTAAAAAAATTAAAAAGCATTTGATCAAATTATGAATCCGCACAACATCATCTGCTGTAGTATGCACAGTCAATGTGCGTTTATAACATTTGAACTAAGCCATCTCTGGCAAAATTATGTAAAAACAAAATTATACTTATTTTAATATAAAATAAAATATTTTTTCTAGCACAAATTTTTAATGAAATTATTAAAAATAAGAAATAAGATATTTGATTATTATTATTTATTTAATATTTTTTTATTGTAATTTGATTAGTAAAACAAATAAGAGTAAAAATAATAAAAGAATTTATGCATGTTATACAAAATACAGAATTAAAACAGTACCAATTAAATACAAACTACATATTTTAAATTTTAAATTTTGGAATATAAATGAGATTGTTATTCTAAATTTGAATTACAATATTTAAAAATACGATTATGATTCTTATATAAAATTTTTTAATATTTTAAATTTATTAGTATTTTAAATTTTTTTATTTTTTTTAAATAAAATATAATTAAACCAAATATAAAAATAAAATTTTAATTCTTATTACATGAATCGAATTTCAAAACACCAACTAGAAATATATGATTTATTTCCAATGAAATCCTATTCCAAACATGCCACATTAGAAAAAATTAAACAATAATGTCATCCATCATATGGCAATGGCGATTAGTTAGACAAATGGTAAGGTAAATGTATATATTTAATTGGTTGAAAAGATGATAAGATATATGTATATTATTAAAAATATTAATTAATTCTAATGTTATCTTGTTTTGAGAAACTTAAAAAATGAAAGAGGCAATTTTTTTATTTTTTTAATTAAAAAAGGCTATATTTTTATTTAGCTTAATGAAGAATATTTGAACTCTCTTTTGAGACTCTAGTTATATCAATAACTAAGCAGCTAAGAATAAAAATCTCAAAATTTTTCTTCAAAAAATTATATTCAGATCTTAATTTATATATTTTTTCTAAAGTAAAAAATATAATTAAAAAAAATTAGAGGCACAAATCTAGTTGAGTTTTAGTTTTTTTGATTTCAGGTTTACAGGAAAAAATTGCTAGCTTTATATTTACAACTCAAACAAAAAATGAAAAGAATAAATAAATACTTGGCTGGCAATAACTGTGGCAACAAGTCGATTACTCACCAAAAGTGTTCTTTCACTCTATTTCAAATCCGTTTTAAATTATAATATTAATATTTATGTTCATTCTAAAATCGATTAATATTCAAATTTGTATAATTATCTATTTATTAGTAAAAAATTTAAAATTAAAAAATTAAAACTAACTAAACAATTTCAAATTTAAAATTATACAAACGATTCGCAATAGATTACTAAAAATCCAAATGAAATAAACAAAATAAAATATAATTCAATACATTCATATTAAAATAATTCATCAAATTATTAAAAAATAATATTAAAAAATAAAATTCGATATAGTAAATCTATACAGCGCGTATTCAATACTCTCTATCCGAATCTGAAATGAATTTTTAATAGTCTTAATGGAATTGTCAATTAGAATTTTAAATGGTTCGAATAAACTTAGTAACCGAAAAATTCGAACAGTTGCCACCCAGCTGGCAATTATTTTTCTCCGCCGCTCACCCCGCTTGCCCCCGCCGCCATTCAATGGTCTCTCCAACTATGATTCTTTAGTGATTATAATTTCTATTATTTAAAAAAAAACAATATTTAATTTCTCCAAGTGCTGAAAGGTTCCACTCTTCCTGTCTTCTGCGTTGCATGGCATAAAACTTTTTAGAAGAAAACATGAACGAAAAACTCATTTAAAAGTTCCTAAACTATAATAAATTATTTTACCCTACCTCAATCTTTTATTGTATTTAATTTGATATTGAACTATTATTTTTATTTAAATATATTATTAGACATTTATTTATATTAATTATATGTTCAATTATAACGAAGCAGAACATTTGTCTTATAATTTAATAAAATTGTAATACATAAATTAATTTGTTATTAAAAATAAAAAAATAAAATCCTTAAAAAACTTAAAATCACTTTTAATTTCAATCATTATCCATCATCAAACATCATATTATGCTCAATCCTTATAAAAACCATGAAATTGAAAGTCCAACTTTAATAGTTTCTAACTATGTAGATATGATTGATTGAGTTGGTGTGAGTGTAATAACAAAAATCGGTGTAGATGAAGCAATAGAAATTACGGTCACTAATGAAAAGGGTGGAAGTATAGGTGAAGAAATTGACAAACTATGATCAAAGTTGTTACACTAACATTTGATTACTAATTTTTTACCAATAGTACAATGCTAGAAAAAACCGAAGAAGAAATAAATGCTCACTGCTATCCTTAGAGATGATTTTTTCAGGGTTCAGTTAAATATTATTATTTTTAATACTATTTATTAAAAATATTAATATTTTATTATTTCCAATTATATTAAACTTAAAAATTAATTAAATAAAATACTTAAAGATGAAATTAAATAAAAATAATTGTTTAAGGATTTATTTTAACGCAATGAAAATGTTGGAGACTTAGTTAAATAACATTGTAGTTTAGAGATTAGAAATGAGTTTTGCCGAATATAAAAAATTAGATTAATTGAAATCATTACATTCTGAGCTACTTTTTTTTTATTATGAATAATTAACAAAAATTACTTGTTTTGCCTAAAAAAAAAGATTTGCTTATATTTTCATATATATTATAAAAATTTTAGTTAATATGATTGAAATTTGAAATTATATATTTTTACATATGTCTATATATTATTATTAATTAAAAATATCTTAAAAATTTGAGGTATAATAATGTATATTTGACAACAAGAGAATATATTAAACAATAATATAATAAATTAAATTATATTTTTTTCAAGAATCAGACAAATCTAGAAAGAAAATGAAACCTTAAAAAATTAAACAGATCAAGTTCAAATGCTCCTCTTCAACTGTTCAAGTGGGGTGAAGTTTTGATAATTTCAAAGGTTGAATCAAACAACAACTGGTTATAGTTTAAAGACTTAGAAATTAGTTTTACCAAATATAAAATATTAGATTAATTGTAATCATTATATTCTAAATTACCTTAAAATTTGTATTATGAAAAATTTACAAAATTTACATGTCTTATCTCAAAAAATAGATTTTACTTATATTTTCATATATATTAAGAAAATTTAGTTAATACAATGAAATATAAAATTATATATTTTAGAATATGTTTATATTTTAATTAAAAATATATTAAAAATTAAGATATACTAATTTATATTTTTTTTGTCAAACCACGTATATTTTTATTAATAAACTAGAATTACACACTAAAATTAAGGGCTTTAAAGGCTGATAGACCATACAATGAGCAGTAAAATATTTATTAATGAATTGTAAGATAGATTAATATTTATAATTTGAAATCTCAGGGAATACCCGTACGAAGATAAGAGAATACATTAAATTATATTTTTTCAAGAATAAGACAGATCTGGAAGGAAAACGAAACCTTAAAAAATTAAACAGATTAAGTTCAAATTCGCCTCTTCAACTGCTCAAGTGGGGCGAAGTTTTAATAATTTCACTTGTCGGATCAATTAAAAAGCTGAACGACCAATCGATTTTCAAGTCGTGATCGTTACATTTCCCAAGCTGTAATCCTCTGGAGCAGAAGTAGCCTCGTGATAAATTAGGTCAACCAGTAAAAAAACTGATTTTTCATCGGTCCCACATACATCATGGTTAATCCCTGATGTATAATTATAGGACTGAAATCGTACGTTTGGCCACAGAGAATCGATTGCAAGTGCATGGGGATGGGGTTGTGACAAATATGGATCAAGTACATCGTAGCTTTCAGTAACGAAAATGTTCGCGGACAATTAAAGATCGTACCCGTCAAAAAGCTTTCTTGGAGTCCAAGGACTGATAAACGTTGACTTGAAACAACTACGCCTGCTCTGCCTTCTCGCAACATCCTTATTTATACTTTTCTTGCTAGTCATCGTCCTCCAATAAATCCTCAACAGAGACGCATCTGAATCCTCCATAAACTGACAATTCAGAAACAACAACAACAAGAAGAGAAAACTTAAGGTGAGAAGAAATGAACCATATGGTGGTGAGGTCGGTGGTGCGAGGCTTGCTGGTCAACAGAAGCCGTGGTGGCAGGTACATTTCGACGGCGGTGGCAGCCACCACTGGTGGTGTTTTTAAGCCGGTACAAATATGGACGGATTTTAGGAGCCGAAGCGGCGCTGCTTTCGGTGTTTTTTACTGGAGGAGGATGATGAGCGCTGCGGCAGAGACGGCGGTGGTTGAGAAGGAGAAGAAGGAGAGTTCGGTGGGGAAAGTGGCTGAGAAAGGAGTGGAGTCGGTAAAGGCCGATGAAGATGCGACAGTATCGAGTTATTGGGGGATTGTTAGGCCAAAGATCATGAGGGAAGATGGAACTGAGTGGCCATGGAATTGCTTCATGGTATGTGGATTGAATAATTTCTTTGAATTAATCTTCATTTTGCTTGAACATTAGATAATTACGTTTTTTCTTTTCTTCTCGTTGTGTAGCCATGGGAATCTTACCACTCTAACGTATCGATAGATCTGAATAAGCATCATGTTCCAAAAACATTTGTGGATAAAGTTGCGTACCGGACTGTGAAAACCCTTAGAATTCCTACCGACATATTTTTTCAGGTTAGTTTCTTCTCTCGTATTTTTATAGGTTCTTTTTGTTATTCTTTATAAAATTGCTTTTATCTTCTTGAGATGCTTGCATCTTAAGAATGTTTTATTCCCGTCTTTAGAGAAGAAAAAAAGAAGAACGTTTTATTCTCAATCTTGGATTGAGTTAGGGCTTCTTCCAGAGTCAAATTGAAAAAGAAAGAAATGAAAATTTCGTTTAGGCTTTATCTTGTTAACTTTAACGGCTCAATTAGCCGGGTTGATTTTCCTTTTATGAAGTCAATTAAGATGTAAAAACCTAAAAGATTAGCGGCATTTTTGCATTGAGACCTTATAATTTCAATTATATGAGAAATTTTTATATTTAACTGCTAAAAAGATGGCTAAGATTCTTCCTAGCCAATCCCGTAGAATGATACAGCGGTTCTGATCATGTTGTTTTTTTCAGTACATTGAATTTTCTTGTATAGCTTTATGATATAGTCTTACGATCCGATTCATTAAGTTATTTGCTGTTATTTTTGGATTTCACAGTGCCTCTTTTCTTGGTCCTGAATGCCTGTTACTTCGGTTCTCTTTGACAAAATTTGCATATATTATAGGCCTGAAGCATGCTACTGCCGAGGTGTATTTACATTCTGTTTGGTGAATCAGGCATGACTTCGAAAAGGAATCTCATTTTTGTGTTAGATCACTCTGACTCACACTAGAGTTCCTCAACAAGACACATATTGAATCTGCAACCTATACTGGTAATCATACAGAGGTTCAGATTCATAGCTATTTCCAAATTTTAAGCTAATTATTAATTTTAGCCATTTTTTCCCCTGTTCGGCTTTTCTTTTCCTTCCTGTAGATGAATAAGACATGTATTGGTCCATATAAATTAGAAGATAGTACTAATTCAATTGCTTGTAATTTTCTTATTAGATGCTCCTAATTCCGTTGCTTGTGATTTTTTTTATTAGATGCTCTTAATCTTATTGTCTAATACTGCATTTTGTTATAGCTGACAGCCGGGAGTGATGCTTAATTTTATTGGAGAATTCCTTTTGGATGATTATTTTACTGATTGTATTGTGATATAGAAGGTATAGATCTCCCTGTATCCTGCCCAATGTGTTGGGGGGGGGGGGGGAGTATGAATTATTTTGAAGAAGGATACATAATTCAGAAATTGTTTTCTTGCAGTGGGAATAATTTCTTTTTCTTTTTTTAATATTTTTTTTTGAGTGTTGCATAATTTGTAAGACATTTTTTTAAGCATCTTGCAATTTTGCTCATCTTAAAGTGATATTTTCTTCTATGCAATGGATGCAGAGACGGTATGGATGCCGTGCAGTGATGTTGGAAACTGTTGCTGCTGTCCCTGGTATGGTAGGAGGGATGTTGCTGCATTTGAGGTCGCTTCGCAAGTTCCAGCAAAGCGGTGGTTGGATTAAAGCTTTGCTTGAGGAAGCAGAGAATGAGAGGATGCACTTGATGACGATGGTGGAGCTTGTGCAGCCCAAGTGGTATGAGAGGCTTCTGATCCTTGCGGTGCAGGGAGTATTCTTTAATGCTTACTTTGTCCTTTATCTGCTCTCCCCGAAACTAGCTCATCGAATTACTGGGTATCTGGAGGAAGAAGCCATTCACTCATATACAGAGTATTTAAAAGATATTCAAAGTGGAAAAATTGCAAACGTTCCAGCTCCTGCTATTGCAATAGACTACTGGAGGCTCGCAAAGGATGCAACTTTGGAGGATGTTATCACTGTTATACGCGCTGATGAAGCTCACCATCGTGATGTCAATCACTTTGCTTCTGTAAGTATCACTTTCTCTTCCATTAATGGGCTTTCTGGAGTTCATTTTTTTTTAAAATCTCTGTTAAATTTACATAAATGCACTTAAACAAGGCCAAGTATGCCAGCAATTTTTCCTAAAACAGCTGAACTAATCCGGGAATTATTTGATTTTAACTTCATCAGATTATGAGCTGTGATTATTTGTCACAGTTGATCAACACCCTCCATTAGCAGTTGATGAATTATCTGTTTATAAAGTCTATTATGCTATACTTATTCTTTTGGGATCTGATTGAAACCTACCTTTGCTACTCAGGATATTCATTTTCAAGGCAAGGAATTGAAAGAAGCACCAGCTCCTCTTGGATATCACTAAAAGTAGGGAAGGATCCGCCCTTCTTATCAGTTGCCACTGAAATTGTATTGTATGTTGCCGTATATGAAGATAATACTAGTTTGAGATTAAACTGAGACAACAATATAACCCTTTGTATATGCTGAGATTTGCAAGATACTGTTGTGTGAATTAATTTTGCAATTTGTTGAAAGATTTATCATAATAAAGGACACTGTGCTTTGAATAATGATAATTTCTTATTGTCCTCTTTGTGAATCCGGCAGTCTGCGACTCACTTTATTGATTAGAATTCAAAAAATTAAAACCGTAATATATTCTTTCTTGTAAATCCCTTCAATGAGAGAGGAATAATTAACATTAAAACAAATTAGGAAAAAATAAAAATTTCTTACAAATTTTTTTGAAAGTTGACCTTGATTTGGAACAAAAATGTTAAGAGTTCACCTTTGGTACGTTAACATGTCATGTGTACGTTTTTTTTACCGTTGGATTTTTGTTTTTGTTTTTGAGCTTTTTAATGAAAAATTGTTGTGATCAAAATTTCGTTTTCCAAGCAAAAATAACTGATTTGAAAACTGACTAATTTCAACTACAATATAATTATTTTTAGTTTTGTTAATGATGAAATTACTTTTTCCATCATCAGACAATTTTGTTTTTATGTAATTTTTAACATAAGTGAAATTGAAGTTTCGCGTCCTTGATTTCTGACAATTTATTTCGATCTTAATTAGCTTAAGAGACTAAGCCCTTATTTGGGTCAATTTAATCAAATAATTCATTTAATTTATAGATAAATTTCATAATAGAATCGATTTACAAGTATATTTCATTATTTGGTATGATTTATATAAAATGTGAAATTAATTTGCATCTTTAGAAAAAAAAGTGAGATAAATAATTTTTAGTCTCTAAATATAATAATTATATGTCATGTGCCCTAATGGTATAAGGTGTTTAACCCCTTACAAATGGTCTCAGGTTCGAGACCAAGTAGAATCAATAATAATAATTTATATATAAATGGCTACTAATGAAATTCATTTGCAAATGAACTTATATTCATTGAGTTGATCCAAATATAGTGTTTAACTTTAATCTCAATGTAATTTGGTTATAGGCTTTTTTCCCCCTTCCCTTTTTCCACTCTACTCCATCCATTTAAGGCTATGTCTGCAGTTTTTTTTTATCAATATCATCAAGATGGGACTAAGTTTTACACTGGTTATTACCTATCATTGACCTGATACTTTATTCAGGCTTGCTACCAAACACCTAAAACCAAGTTATAATCACATATGGGAGGAGATTCTTTTGAAAATTATAATGAAGAAAAAAAATATAGGTGTTACATGATAAAGCATTCATCGAAAAACACAATTAGCTACCTTGAAGAGCATGTATTGCTTGATGAGACTGGTTGGCCTAGGAACCCAATGGTAGAGAAGTTAGCAGAGCTGCCTCTACAACTGAGTTGCTTCGTAGGCATAATCCTAAACTCCTCATTGTCAAGCGAATGAGATTTCACATCATCTTCATGGAAATTTTCTAATTCTGATTGCTTATATGAGCTTGTTCCTTCCTTTTCAATTGCATGAGCGGGGAAGAGGTCACAAGTGATGGACAATGGATTCTTCAAAGTTACATAAGCCTTCTTGTAATTTGGTCTAGCAACTAAGCGACTGCCTCTCTTCTTCTTCTTACCCTGCATGTTTAGAGTCCGTACCTTTTCAACTTCCAAACCATACATCGACTCCAGGACCATTTTGATCTCAACCTGTCCAGTCCAAAGTATAAACAAAGTGGCATAACAGAAAAATGAATGATAATTGAATAGTTTGAGACTGTTAATCATCTTGCTGAGTACCTTTGATGCAGAAGGGATGGTTTTGAAAGCAATTACTCTCATGTTGTCAGAGGGAGAAGGCATGAGAAGATTCATTGACATATCGGCAAGCTGGCTCCCCATCTTGTTTCTCTGCTGCTCTAATCTCCGCAAGAATTTATTTTTTATTTTTTATTTATTTTTATAGTTTTTAGTTTACTTCAGATTATAAGATACTCAAAATTCTCTACTCAAGACACCAACTAGCAACTAGTGAGGTATGATCGGTAGACTAACAGCCAAAATACATGGCAGAATTGGCAAACATGTGAAGAAAGCTACTTTAGGCAATATTGACTTAAGATTGTTGTGAGGTTTGTGCATTTTGGAGTGCTGAATTGCCAATTCAAAAGGGGGAAAAAGTTAAATTCCATGAACGTAATTGAATATAATCGAATGAATTTCTCTACTTACTGTGTTAATTTTCATTTCATTACATTAATAACAATTGGATTATACGTTCTATCATACATTTCTAGGGTTTATGTTTCCATCTAAAGCAGCACACCGGTGGATCACAGCAAATAATTGATAAAATGGAAAGAATATGAGAAAAAATATAAAGAACCTCACCTCAACAAAAGAAAGAAATTAGCAATATAAGTGAGCAAATTCCTGAAATACAAAACATAAAATGTTTGGTGAAGTTTTCTTAGCAACCAAACAAGGATTAGTCAATGAAGTGGGAAGAAAATTACCGGTGGTAGGTATCTGATGGCGACGCCGTGAATGGTGCAAGTGATCACCAGTGAGGGTTTTGTTAAACCTCGAGGATCCAAATCACTGTCCGTACCCGAATTCTTAAATTTATTATTTAGCAATAACTCAACTATTTATTACATTTTATTTATTTATTTATCATAATTAATTTACGCTGAAAAAACGCACCGTTTTTCTGTTGGCTCGAGAATTGTATGGATCGGAGAAGGGTGAAAACTCTATTTTCCGGTGTGAGTAATGGCGAATGAATGCTACAATTTCTCGACGGCGATATCAAGAAGAAAAAGAAAAGATGGAAAGAAGCTTCAAATCCAATAGAACGTGGCCGTCACCGTTCATGAAATACCGAGCAAGTACGAAGAGAAGAACCTCTAATTATCTTATGTACGAGGTGTTTTTCAGTTTTTGCTCGGACATTGTTCGATTTCCTTTTGCGTTTCTCTGCTGTCATTCCCTTAGATTAGCTTTGAATTGTACCAGTAAGTAACAATTATAGAGTATGGGACTATAGCTCTGTTAAATAGGCATATTCACATAGTAAAATCTCAATTATAATGGCGGATCTAGATATTAGTGCGGCTTCTGAACACAACAAATTTCAATATATCAATATATTATTATTATTACTATTACTCAGTGGGGGTTTTGTTTAAAAAATATTGAACCTTTAAGTTCTTATCACTAAGATCGTGAAAAGAGCTAAGAGAGAGCAGAGCAGAATAATTACTGTTATGGAGTTATGTGATAATCTTTTTTTTTTTTTGGCTTTATGAACACTATATGCAATTATAAAATTTGGCATTTTACAGGTCAACTGTTACATGAGTTTTATAAATGAGCAGCCTATATAATCAGCAAAAAGTCTACGACTTGGAATGTGGCAAAAATTTTCCGTGATCTTTCCATCTCAAGTTTCTGATATTTTGATCTCGTTTTTTCTTTTTCTTTCTTCCTGCTTCATTTCCCTTTTGATCTCACTCTTCATCCCATAACTGATATTTTCTCTTCGATTTTGTGATGGAAACTGTCACTACGATTGGAGGTGCTATTCTCTCTGCTTCTTTGCAGGGCCTGTTTGACAAGCTAGCCTCTCATGATTTGCTCAAGTATGTACGCAAAGGAAAAGTCCTAGCTGAAATAGAGAAGTGGAGGAGCATGCTGGAAAAAATTTATGTCGTGCTTGATGATGCCGAGGAGAAGCAGATGACTCACGGGTTGGTGAAAATCTGGGTAAGTGAGCTTAGAGACTTGGCTTATGATGTGGAAGACATAATTGATGACTTTGCTACTGAGGATTTGCGACGGAGATTGGTGGCAAGCAAGGCACGAGAATTTATACCCTCTTGTTTTGCTGGGATGAATCTAAGTACTGTCAAGTTCAATGCTAAACTGCTTTCCAAGATGGAGGAAATTACTGCTAGATTGGAAAAGATATCTTCAGGAAAAAATGAGCTGGGTTTACGAGAGACTGCTGGAGGGATAGCTAACAGCATGAGAGAAAGACAACCCACAACTTCATTGGTGAATGAAGCAAAGGTTTTTGGCAGAGAAGAAGATCAGAAGGCGATACTCGAATTGATTAAGCCTGAAGTAAGTGGTGCCGATATCTGTGTGATTCCCATTATTGGCATGGGAGGCATAGGGAAGACGACTCTTGCGCAACTCATCTTTAAGGATGCTTCACTAGATTTTGATTTTAAAACTTGGGTTTCCGTGGGTGAAGATTTTGATGTTATTGGGATTACAAAAACAATTCTGCAGTTGGAAGGTTGTGATGCCAAGGATTTAGATTATCTTCAGGTAAAGCTGAAGGACAATTTATCAGGAAAGAAATTCTTGATTGTCTTAGATGATGTTTGGAGTGAGAATTATGATGAATGGACTCTACTTTGTGCTCCTTTTGAAGCAGGTGCTCCAGGAAGCAGAATTATCATTACAACTTGAAATCAAGGTGTTTCACTGATGATGGGTAATTTTCCAGCTTATCTTCTGAAGGAGTTGTCCGATGATGATTGTTAGGCTGTGTTTGCCCAACATGCTTTGGGAGCAAAAAATTTTGATGCACACCTGACTTTGGAGAAAATAGGAAAGCAAATTGTTAAAAGGTGTCAAGGATTGCCTTTGGCAGCTAAGGCCCTTGGAGGCCTCTTGCGGGGTAAACTAGATTGTAAAATGTGGGAAAAGGTGTTGAACAGCAAGATGTGGGATTTACCTGTGGAGAAAAGTGGTATTCTTCCAGCCTTAAGGTTGAGTTACCATCATCTTCCTTCCCACTTGAAAAGGTGCTTTGCTTATTGTGCAATATTTCCGAAGGACTACAAGTTTGACAAAAAAGAATTGGTTTTACTATGGATGGCAGAGGGTTTTCTTCAACAATCAAGGGAATCAAAGCCGATTGATGACTTAGGCCTCGACTATTTTCATGATTTATTATCAAGATCATTTTTTCAGCAGTCTAACAGCAACAAATCGCAATATGTGATGCATGACTTGATAAGGAACCTAGCTCGGTCAGTCAATCAGGAAATATGCTTTAATCTAGATGATAAGCTTGACATTCCGAAATCAAAGGCAAAGGTGCGTCATTCATCATTTTCTCGTCATGTTTGTGATGTCTCTCAAAGATTTGAAGTCCTACATGAAATGATGAATTTGCGAACATTTTTGGCATTACCAATCATGCCATCATGCTATCACCAATTGACTACTAAGGTGTTGCATGACTTGGTGCCCAAATTAAGAAGCTTAATGGTGCTATCCTTAGCTGGTTATTGTTTTGAGGAGTTGCCAAGTTCTATTGGTTCCTTAATGCATTTGCGGTACCTGAATTTGTCTTATACTGAAGTTACAAGGTTACCTGAATCCATTGGTAAACTCTTCAACCTGCAGACTTTGAAATTACATGGGTGCCAAAAGCTTACCGAGTTACCTACAGGTATCAGCAATCTAATAAACCTGCGCCACCTTGATATTAGTGATACTAATAGTTTGCAAGGGATGCCACCACATATAGGTAATTTGACGAATCTCCAGATGTTGCCTAAGTTTGTCGCAGGACGAGGCCATGGACTTGGGATTTTAGAATTGATGAATTTAACCCATCTTCATGGGAAGCTTCATATTTCAGGTTTGCACAATGTGGGAAATGTTCAAGATGCAGAGTTGGTCAATCTAAAGGAGAAGCAGAACATTGATACATTAGCCTTAGAATGGATTGACAACTCTGATGGTTTGCGAAATGAAAGGGATGAACTACTGGTCCTCACCTCATTACATCCTCAACAAAATCTGGGTAAGCTCTCTGTTAAGTTCTATGGTGGGACAAGGCTCCCATTGTGGGTTGGGGATCCTAAATTCACTAGTATGGAGCAACTCGAGCTCAAAAATTGTCGTAAAATCACATCATTACCATCACTTGGGCAACTACCCATGCTTAGAAAGGTGACCTTAGGAGGCATGGATGGAGTGAAAGAAGTGGGTATTGAGTTCTATGGTGTTGGTTCTCCTTCTTTCAAAGCTTTTCCATCTTTGGAGACTCTAATCATAACAAATATGGTGGAGTGGGAGCAATGGTCTTGTGAAGAGCATAAACAAATATTTCCTAACTTGTGTGAGCTTAGAATTAAACATTGTCCAAAACTTGTAGGGAAATTACCCAGGTTCCTTCCTTTACTGAAAGAACTTGAAATTTGTGACTGCTCACAGCTAGCAGAGTTACCTGAAATCCTTCCATCTCTCAGCAAACTGAATTTGGATCAATGCCAAGAGATGCTTCTCAGAAGTGCACATGATTTAGTTTCCCTTACTACCTTAAAGATAAGGAGAATTTCTGGCCTTGTAAATTTACATGAAGTGCTTTTACAGGCTTGGTTTGCACTTGAAGATCTGGTTGTTGTAGATTGTGATGAACTAATATACTTGTGGCAAGATGGAAGTAATATATCCAAACTTGCTAGTATGAGAAATTTACTTATACAAGACTGTAAGATCCTTGTGTCATTAGTAGAGGGTCAGGAAGGGATTTTGCCATGCAATCTTGAAGTTTTGATCATAAAGAAATGCGGAAACATGAACAAGCTACCAAATGGGCTGCACAGTCTAACATCTCTAAGAATTTTGAGAATCAATAGTTGTCCAAAGCTTACATCCTTTCCTGCAGCTGGTTTGCCTTGCTTTCTTAGAAATCTCAGAATTATGAATTGTGATTCGTTGGAGTTTCTACCTGAGGGAATTATACATCATAGTGGTGATTCCAATGAGATGCCTTACCTTAAGAAGTTGGCAATTGAAGGATGTCCATCTCTCACATCCTTTCCAATTGGTCAGTTCCCTGATTCACTTAGAACTCTTACAATCTGCTATTGCAGTAAACAATTGTTAGAGTTGCAAAATGATAGGCTTTCTCATCTCACTTATTTAGAAATGAAAGACTGTCATGAGCTAGAGTGGTTCCCAGAGGGGGGATTGGCCATCCCAACTCTTATCTACTTTACAATTTCAAGGTGTGAAAATTTGAAGGATCTACCCAGTGAGATGCAAAACCTAGTGTCACTTCTGTACTTAGAGATACATGATTGTGGAAATATAGTGTCCTTGCCAGAATGTTTGCCGCCGAAATTGACTACCCTTCGAATAAGGGATTGCAAGAATCTGAGGCGGCCGATGTCAGAATGGGGACTACATAGACTTACCTGTCTTAAACGACTATCAATCAAAGGCACAAGTCCTAGTACAGATGTGGTTTCCTTTCCTGATACTGATCTGCTGCTTCCCACTTCTCTAACATTGCTTTGGATAGATGGAATGAAGAATTTGAAATACATATCCAGGGGCTTGCGAAAACTCACCTCTCTGGAAAATTTATGGATTTGGGATTGCCCTAAACTCGGTTGCTTGCCAAAGGGGGGCCTTCCTGATACTCTTGGATTTATAGAAATCTTATCCTGTCCTCTTCTGAAACAACGGTGCTTAAGAAGGGATGGAGACTATTGGCCCATTATTGCTCACATCCCTTGCGTTGTTATAGATTCAAAGATGCTTGAGAGGTCCTTGAACCCATGGTTTATGTCATATTACTTCGTACAGACTTGGGGTCATGTCTGACATCTATACCATCGACAACACATTTTGCTAAAGTAATTTTCCTCGTCTTATAATTGTTTCTATTTCACATACTCCCTTACTGCCTTGTCTTTGTATTGCGTTTATTTCACATATTCCTTTTCTACTCTTCTCCTTTGTTAAACATTTTCAGGATATGTTTTAAAATTTGAAGCTAATCAACTTTTACTCACAATGCATCATTTCCTTGTCTTCAGTTTATATGGGTTCAAGGAGATCAAGGATATTATATTTTCAGGCGTGTTGCCCTTCAAATTTGCATTTATGTGGACAGACTGCTACATCTAGAATTCACAGTAAGCTATATGTTTGAAGCATTAACTTTTCTTTTTGGTATTTTCTTGGGCATAACACTTCTAGTGTGCATCTACATACACGTTTCTTAGAGCTTAGTAGGATTTGAGATTGAGTGATCATCCTACTGTAAGCAACCACTTCATTGTTGTATGAACTGCGTTTTGTTTGATTGTCAAGATTCATGGCTCGCTATTACTATGATCATTGGCTGATACTATGATAATTCACTGTTGTATGAGCTGTGTTTTGTTTGATTATCAAGATTCATGGCTCCCTGTTACTATGATAGTTCATTGGGTTTTTCTTATCTCACAGGATTTTCTACGCTATGCGTAGAGGAAGACAGAGAAGTGATACAAGCTAATTCCAAATTTTGTCCATAGATGCAACAGACAAAACTTGGCAAGTCTTCTTGGTTCATTGTTTGCCTGTCTTTTAACATTTTCTTTTTCACGAAGCTCTGATTGAGTTTGACGCCACAGCTTCATAATTCTGTAAAGGACTCTGGTACTACTGAGTGAAAATTTATTGGTTGTCCTTTATCATTAGTATATGAACAAAAAGAAGTCTACTTTTACGGAAAATGATCTAAATTCATTTCCATCTTTTTCTCATTAAATGGTTGTTCTTTGCATATATAATTCTCGGCAAGGAAAACTTGCTAAAAATAATGTGCCAGATATTTAAATTCTCCTGTATTCTTTGGAGCAAGAGATATTCTAAGTTTTGCATTTGGATTTTGGAAGATGGAAATTGGATAGGATTTGCATTCTAACTTTTATGCCACTACTATGCTATTCAAGTGATCTTTATTTTCCCTCTTTTATTTAAGGTATTCATGTATCTTATTTCTTATTATGGAGCTAGTTTCATTTCCTTCTCTATTTCATTGAGCATTTGACCCATAAAGTATATCTATCTGTTTTTTTCCCCCGAACTTTGCTAATTGTTGTGAATGTAATTTTGTTTTCCAATTTGTATCAAATGGGTACGTAATTTTAAGGCCAATTGTGCATTTTAATCCTTGAATTATTACTAAAAGAATAGATGAGCTCATGTTTTTTTTAATTAAACTTCAATGGTGGACTATTTAATTCTATTAAATGAAAACTCAACTTACGGTGGATTCCACCTCACCCTTGAAAATTAAACAAGATCCACGTGTCTTTAGAGGTAAATTTAAATTCTGACATAAATCGACTTCAGGATTTTAGTGTCCAAATAAGTAGATTTTACATAACTATTCAAGTGGAGTCATTCGACAAAAATCCCTCTTTGACCAGCCCTACTTATGCAATTCCATATAATTGAATTTGACGCTCAAGATTGAATTTCTTTAAATCTCAAAGCCAGCAACAAGTTGGTAGAAAATGATGTTATGACCCAGCTCAATAATGATGGGCTTAGCAGTGGAAAAGAGTTGGAGATTGAAGGCCAGAACGAAGCAGCAGTAGAAGGAATGTTGGACCAGCCTGTGGCATTGGAAGCATTGGCAGAGTGTGGGCCAAAGCCGAAAGGCAATCCAGCCAACTAGTAACAGTCTGCTCGATGCATACATAGCTGGCAGGGTTCGTTGTGGTAGTTAATGAATAATGATCTGGAGAATGAGTTGGATGAATAGAGCTTTGCTATTGGTTATTAATAGTTGTAATGAGGTGGAATTATAGAAGAGTGGCTAGCTGGAATTTTCTTTTATTAATTCAATTTTTGCTATAAGTAACAGCCTACATATATAGTGGGAAATGTAACTGAATCATTATCCATTGAATGAATACAATCAAGTTTCCCTCTCAATTTCTCTCTCCCGTCTCTCTCTCAATCTCTCTTCTTCCTTGCAATCTCCTATTGCTTCTGCTCTTCTTCTCCCCTTCTTCTTCTTTCCAATTCTGCTCCTCTTTTCCCTCTTCCTCTTCTTCCAATTCTTCTTTTAGCTGAGAACTCACCAGAAATCGTTACAAATGAGCAAGTAAATCTTAATGGATGATTAATTCTCAGATATGCTTGCTAAGAATACTGAAAGGCTTCAAAACAAAACTTTCATTTATTACTTTCGTCATTTTATATTCTACATGCATTTTTAGCCATCCAATAATTAAATATTTTATACAATTTCAACCTACTATTTAGTGGGGTAAATTTCACCTTATGCACATTAATATTCCTCACCTTTAATTTGTAGCTCAAAAATACCCCAACTCTTATTGATTTAGAAAAAAAAAAAAACCCAACATATGAAAATTTTCCACCAACTGCGAACTCTAGCATTTATTAAAACTTGCAATATGAACCCCTAATCACAATGCTAGTTTAGAGTTATAAAATCTGAGGCTTATTTCTACAAAAAGCCAACTTAGTGCTCTCTCTTTTGTTTTCTCCTATTACTGAATTATAAAATTCTATAGCAGTTTACTTCTGACTTGATCCAACATAAGGATTTCAAATTTATAAATATGGAGGGATCTTTCCACGAAATTTTAGGATAATAGAGAGTGAAAAATCAATGTTCTGCATCCAGTGAAACGTCAACTGTGTGATAAACAACAAAGCCCCACACCCCTTTCACGCCCTGGCTAGTTAGGATGGCTACAGTCACTTCACTTGCAGTCTTCAAACACTGCAAAACATCCAGAAGCTCTGCAACAGGGCAGTTGCTGACATGTTCAAAGGCCGGTAGGGCAACATTCTCCAACTCTTCCAAAAAGCTTTGCTGCATAAAATTTCGACTATTTTATGAACTTCAATAATGAAAACTGGTCACGTAAACCTCTCCAGTATAGCAATATTGCTCTTCAACTCGAGTATTTCACCAAGTTTAACAATACAAACTAGAGAAATGATAATTGGTTTTAATTAAAAATAAAAATTCATTTGCTGACTTATTTAAATTACTACACAAATTGCAAAATACACTGTGCATTGGCTCCAACCAAATGTCCAGCATGCATCTCCCTAAAGCAATCTTCAGGATAGTGGATTGAGATCTTCCATTAATGCAAGAGATGTTCCGGCTGAGGTCTATATATACTTTGCTGCCCATTTTTTTTTATGTGCAGCAGAAGCAGCATCTCCTTCATGAATTATCCAAAGTGACCACTAATAAGAGTTCAGCCTGTTTTTGGTACTTTGATATGGAAAGAACTCAAAAGCGAACAAATATAAGATCTACTTGAACTGGTCTCTAATGAAAGATGCCACAAAATGCTGTAAATCTGCATTAAGGGAAGAACATAGAACCATAGGGATATTAAATATCAACATGCATTCAAATAGTTAAATTAATTGCATTAGATTCATAAATTTTACCTGCCACTTCTAGTTTCAGTCCACATTGAAGGTTTGTAAAGTTTGTTGCCAGAGAAAGCATCACCATAAAAACCATTATATGCATTTATCTGTTGTCAACTTTGGTACAAAACAATCAGATTACAGTTTGAATCATCGAGTAACAGAGCAGTTCAAACATATTGAGCTCTATCTTGCTGATTTTTTATCGCATTGTTGCTTTATCTCGAACGGAAATCACCACATTGAATGTTTGAGGTAAAGCAAAAATGCGATAAAAAAAGAGAGTACTAGAATACATTGTGATGAAATTTTATGAATGGCTTTCAGAAGTTACGTAGAATAGGCCAATTGGACATTGTAAACGAATATTAATCATTACAGTATTAGTCTCAGGACCTTCTCCAAAAAGAAATGAATGATAACAAAGCTATATATAGGTCTCCAGTTATATGTCAATTAAGTATTTGTTACTCTCATTAAATCTCCGAACTTTAAGTTGTAAGATAATCAGAAAAACCTGCTTAGGTGGAGCATGACAACCTCTTAAAGCAGTTTAGAGAATTGAAATTGGATGGGCCTCTCCTTCAAGATCGACATTTTCCTCTTTAAACAATGAAATGCTCCTGCAATATCAACTTTAAATTATGCGATTCTTTAAACATTGTACTAATGCATATGGGAAAAAAAAAAGAAATCAAACAAATAGGTAGATAAAAATTACATGAGGCAGGTACCTTTTCCCTTTCATATTTTCAATGCAGCAAAACGACCAATGTTGTCCAAACTTTATTCGATTTGAAGGCAAGGGATGTGGGAAATTATAGGCCAATACTCTCCTTTTTCTTTGAGGCACCGTTCCTTTAGAAGCGAGCAGGACTTTATGACTAGTGACCCAAGATTGGCAGGGAGGCCCTCTTTAGGCAGGGATTGGAGTTTAGGGCAGCTTTCAATGCATAACGTTTGAAGAGACATGAGGCTATGAAGGCCTTTAGACATGGATTTTAGATTCTTTAGCCCACAGATGCAAAGGTCAGTTAGTGAAGTGGGCAGGACTAACCCATCTTCGTCTGGAAAAGAAACCACCAAATCTGTGCAAGGACTTGTAATGTCAACTATCAATTCTCTAAGAGAAGTAAGTCTATGGAGTCTCCACTGAGAAATTGGCTGTGTCAAATTCTTGCAATGACAGATCATAAGTCTTGCTAGATTTGGAGATAAACCCTCTTCTGGAAAGGATAACAGACCTTGGCAACTGTATATCTCTAATATCTGAAGAGATACAAGGTTCTGCATCTGGTTTGGCAGAGACGTCAGATTTTCACAGCTATAAATTCTTAAAGTAATAAGAGTTGGAATGGGAAATCCCATTTCTGGAAATGATTCTAACTCAGGACAATCTACTATTAACAACTCAGTGAGATGCCAAAGACCATTGCCTAATGACTTCAACAATTGTGTTGTGCAATTGCGAATGGAGAGAGTCTTTAGGGAATCAGGAAACTGGCTAGTTGAAAGGGACAAGAGAGATGAACATCCTTCTATATCAAACCTCTCAAGATAATAGGTGTCATTGCTGTAATTACTATCTCGCAGGATTCCCTTTGGCAAGAAAACTAGAGACTCACAATTTCTAATCTCAAAGCTTTTAAGGCTGTATGGCAATCCTTTTTTTGGGAAGGACAGGAGTTTAGGGCAACTAACTATATGCAAATCTTTAAGAGATGTGAGGCTCTGCAATCCATTTGGTAGATGCTCCAAATTACTGCAGTATTTTATTCTCAAAACTTCAAGATTGCAGGGCAAACCTATTGCTGCCAGGGAAACTAGCTTTGGGCAATCATTGATTCTCAAATATTTGAGAGATGTCAGGCTGTTGAGCCCAGTTGGAAGATTCTCCAAGTTATGACATACCTTTATACTCAGCACTTCAAGATTGTCAGGCAAACGTCCTCCTTCCTCTACCAATGAAACTAGCATCTCACAATGAAATACCTCTAAATTCTTTAGACAAGCAAGTTCGTCTAAATGAGTTCCATCTTGCCACAAGTATGTCAGGTCACTGCACTCTGCAATCTGCAAATCTTCAAGTGCTACCAAGGAATGTGTGATGGGATGTAGACTCGTAAGGCCTGAAATTCTCTTAATTTTTAAAACCGTAAGACAAGTAAGATAAGGTATACTTTTAAGAGTAGTTTTGTGACACTCTTCAATATTCAGTTGACAAAGAGATGGAAGCATTTTGGGTAGTTTTGTTAATTGTGGACAAAGGTGAATCTGAAGTTCTTTCAGGGAAAGGAGGAGGGTAGGCAGTTCACCAACCAAGTTTGGACAATTTCTCACTGTGAGCTGATGCAGATTAGGAAATATTCCTGCATCTTCTTCATTGAGAGCATCAAAGCAGGACCACTGCTTCCAACCCAACATATTCTCCATGTTTAGAGTCTCCAAAGAAGCAAAAGTTTTAACAGAAGGTGAACTATGTCCAAAAAACTCAGAACCTACTTCTTTGATCCCATCCATGCCGACCAAGCTCAAAACTCTAAGGAGGGGAAGTTGCCCGAGTGGTGGTAGTGACAAAATCTTTTGACAATTATGAAGCTGCAGCTGCACCATATTACTGAACATGGGATCCCCCAACCACGATGGGAATTTAGTACCACCATAAGATCTAATGGAAAGCCTTGCAAGATTTTGATTGGGCTGCAGCGAGTTGAGGACTTGCAGTTCATCCCTCTCATTTCGCGAATCATGAAAATCATCCCATTCTAGCATCAGTTCATCAAGACCTTGCTTCTTTTGTAAAAAGGCAAGATCTGCATCTCTAATGTCTACCACATTTTGCAGCCCAGAAATTAGAAGATGCCCTTGTAGGTAAGAAATTTTCATTAACTCTCTCAATCCATATCCATTGCCTTTTGCCACAATAAACTTTGGCAACATGCGGAGATTTACCAAATTACCAATATGTGGTGGCATCTCTTGCAAGCTAACTGTACCAGTGATATCGAGGTACTCCAAGTTGATTAAGTTGCTAATGCCATTAGGCAGCTTAACAAGTCTTAAGCAGCTGTGTAATCTTAAAGTCTGCAGGTTGAACAGTTCACTCAATGATTCAGGCAGCCTTCTGATATTCGTGTAAGACAAGTCGAGGTACCGTAAATGCTTCAATGCAGCAATAGAATTTGGAACCTCTACCAAGCAATAACTAGCAAGTGATAGCACCCTTAACTGTTTCAACTTTGGCACCAAGTCGCATAGCACATTGCTAGATAAGTAATGAAAACGATATGATGGTACATATGTTGGTACAGCTAAAAAGGTCCGCAAACTTTTCATTTTGCTAAAGACTTCAAAACGTTGTGAGACGTCATAACGGCAGCGAATGAAAGATGAATAGCGAACCTTTTCACATGATATTGCACCCTCCAACTTGTCATCCAGACAATAACAGATTTCTCCTCCAATATATCGAGCTAGATCACTCATTAGGTGATGCATGACATATCTTGATTTGTTGCCACCAGATTGTTGAAAAAATGATCTGGATAGCAAATCATGAAAATATCCACGGCCCAAATCTTTTATTTGTTTATTTTCCCCAGATGGCTGCAAAAAACCCTCTGCCATCCACATTAAAACCAATTCGTCTTCGTCAAATTCAAAGTCTTTAGGAAAAATTGCACAGTAAGTAAAGCATCGCTTCAAATGGGATGGGAGATGATGGTAACTCAATCTCAAAGCTGGAAGAATCCTGCTTTCTTTGGGTAAATCCCATAACTTACTATTCAACACATTTTCCCACATAAAACGATTCCGTTTTCCTCGTAAGAGGCCTCCCAGGACCTTAGCTGCCAATGGCAACCCTTGGCACCTTTTGACAATTAGTTGACCGACTTCTTCTAAATGCAATTGTGCACCAAAATCTTTTGCTCCTAAAGCATGATAGGTAAACACAGACATACAATCACTATATGACAACTCCTTCAAATGATAAGTTGGAACTGTACCCATCATTGATGAAACACCTTCATTGCGAGATGTAACAACAATTTTACTTCCTGGCACCCCTGCTTCAAGAGGACCATAAAAAATGGTCCAATCTTCATAGCTCTCATTCCAAACATCATCAAGGACAATAAAAAACTTCTTTCCAGTTAACTTCTCCATCAATTTCATTTGAAGCAAATTTAAATCTGTGGCATTTATATCTTCCCCAATTGACTGCAGGATTGTTTTTGTCATTCTGAAAACGCAAAAAATTTCTCCAACAGAAACCCAAGCTTTAAAATCAAACTCCAATGTCACATCATTGAAGATGAGCTGAGCAAGAGTTGTCTTGCCAATGCCTCCCATGCCAATTATGGGAATCACAGATATTTCTCCATCAGTTACTTCAGCCTTTAATAGTTCAAGTATTGCCTTTCGATCTTTCTCCCTACCATAAATTTTTGCCTCATTCACCAAGGAGGTAGTGAAGTGTCCTCTCACCTGACTAGTACTCCCTCTAGCATTGTCTTTCAAATTCAGTCGATCTTTTTCTTCTGCAAACTTTTGTAGTTTGCTAGTAATACCCTCTATCTTGGTGATCATCTCAGCATTGAATTTAATAGTACATGGATTGACCTTAGCAAAAAATGTAGGAATGAGTTTTCGCACTTTACTTATGGGGTTTGGGGTTTCAACCTCCAACTTGTGCCTTAGAGCTTCAGTAGCAAACTCATCAAGTATGTCCTCCGCATCATAAGCCAGGTCTCTAAGATCATTTACCCAAATTTTCACTAGCTGGTTCGTCATCTGCTTCTCCTCGGCATCATCAAGCACTGCATCAATCTTCTTCAACATAGTCTCCCAATTCATGAGTTGAGCCAGGATTTGACCTGAGCATGCATACTTGAGCAAGTCCAGGGATGCCAATCTGTCAAGCAGCCCCTGAAAGGAAGCAGAAAGAATAGCATCTCTAATAACAACCGCGGTTTCCATCACAAAGAATCAGATTTTAGCAAAAAAGAAAGGACTTCAAGGCAAAAACAGAAAAACTGATCTTGAACACATAATTCAATCAAAACTAGGGAAAATATCATAATAAAAGTCAACTTTTTACACAGTTTTTTCTTTAACCTTCTACCTCTTTTCCTTGATTCAGTTGACAGCACAAGGTCCCACGAAAGTGAAGGAAAAAGAACTCTACCTAATTTATGGTCATGTTTCCTATTTTCTCCTGTTATCCAAATTTAAGTTCTGCATTTTTCCCACTCAAAAAAAAAAATATTAATAAAAAATCTGTATTTTCATTTATTTTTCGTGGGTGATTTTCAAAAGTCCCATAAAAGAAAAGGAGAAGGTGAAATGAAAGGAACGTGGCTGTGTTATTTCCATTTTACTTTCACACTTCATATCCTACAGATTTAAGAGCTAGCAAAATAATGTATAGAAAGGAAACAAGAAAAAGAGCCTGGCATTCTATGTTCAACCATATAAAGAATAAGCCACAGGCCATACCCATCCTCATTGTTGCACTTGAACCTGAATTCACAATTATATATCTGAACTAGAACTCTCACTAAAAGACGCAGCCATTACTCCTAAATCATAGCAGAAAAAAGGGGCATCATCTTCTCCACTATTCTAAATCTGATTTCAGCTAACTTCAGTAGCATAACATAAACTTCTTAATAAAGAAACCAAAAACAAATTAGACTAATTAATTTAGAACTAAGAAAGTGGAAAATATTGAATAAAAGGTGAGAAATTCATACCAAAATCGAAAATCTTACTTTCAATTTGTAAATACTTCCCCTGCTTTGAAAAAAGGCAACTTGAAAAATTCCACATGAAAAAACGAAGGAAATCCTAGAAGGGAAATATCATTTTACCTATTTTATAAAGTTTCACAAACCCTTAATCATCCTAGTGGCTACATTAAGCATAATTTCATGAAGCAAAAAAAATTCACTTAAGTACAGTTCTTATGAAAAAAAAAACTCTTGTATTTTTCGTTGTATGGTATGATATCTAATTATAAAAAATAACCTATAAAATATAAATAAAAATATTGTTATGTCATATAAATTAAAGTTAAATAGAAATTGAATAACATACTATACATTAATGATAAATTGAGTGATGACATATGAAAATTCCCCCATCTCCATGAGAGTTAACGCATATCATATTTATATGGGTTTAAACTTCAAATTTGGTGCATGTTTGTAAGAATTTGATTAAAAGGGATTGGAAAATCCAAATCAGGCATACTCATAGAGAGGGTAATCGGGTGACATTTTTTAGCTAATGAATTCTTAAAACACATTAGGGGTATTAATATCCTCAAGGAATCTCCTTCTGGAGCTGAATATTTTTTTTTTATCAAATGGGGTGTATTAGCCTCGGCGTGGTCGACAACTGTGTATCTAAGTGTTGTTGTTGCTGTTATTAGGGTAGTATCCTTCCTTTGTATCTAAAAATTAATATGCACTTAACATTCCATCGCACAATAAAAAAATGAGAAATTAAGATTATAGTTGAAAAATCAAACCCAAACTAATTTTGCTTTGTTTTTCAATTCACTTGCTCACCCCTGCTTGTAAAGTTGCAACACAAACGAAAACGGACAAGGTTGACCACCAGAGTCACTTTCGAAAATTGAAAGGCTCATAAGCATTAGCAAATAACTGAGATAAATTACTGGATAAATATTTATAAGCTCATCGAGTTCAATTCATATATTCAAATTAGAATCGAAATTAATTGAGATAAACTTCAAGTAATTTATTAAATTGAGGTCGAGTATTATAACATCTCGTAAAATTCATAAATTTAATAAAATAATTATTTTTTTATTATTTATTAAATTATTTTTATTTTCTCAATATTTTAATATATTCTAATTTAATCCATAACTTAGCCATTCCATATTTTCAATTGGTCTCGCCTTCGCCTCCCCACCTCCTATCGATGGAGTCTACATTCTCTCTCTCAACTCCTTCACTCACTCTCTTTACCATATCCAGAGCTCTCAATCGTCATTTCACCTCCAAATCTCCCTCTCTTCTTCTTCTCCACACTCCCCGCCTCGCTTCCTTCTCTTCTCTCAATAATCCCTCTTTCCGTCCTCCTTCTTTGAGAGGCTTACCCGCAGTATTGCCTCTTGTACGCCGCCGTTTGGAGTGTGTCTCCAACTCTGCCGCTTCTTTTTCTACCTCCGGTGGTGGTGGAACTGGCACCGGTGGTCCGTTTGGTGGTGATGGCGGCAGTGGAGGTGGTGGTGATGCATCGGAAGGGGGAGACGCCGAGTCCAATTTGGCTGCCGGAGCTGCAAAGGCCGTACCGGGGCTGTCACCGGATGTAATTATACTCGATGTTGGAGTAAGAATTTTCCTACTTTGATGCTTATTTCTTTGGCTTTTGCTACCTCTTTTGACCTATACGTTAAATTTAATTCTCGCTCTATGTCAGGGAATGACATGCGGTGGATGCGCAGCCAGTGTAAAGAGAATATTGGAAAGTCAAGTAAGTGATATTTTTTATCCATTTCAAATCATTTTGTTTGCTTGCTTCATTTGCTATTCCACAAAAATGTTGAGAGAAAGAAGATAAATTAAAACGAAAAGGTTTTGTGGCTAACATTGTTTAAGAATTTTTGTTTTTGATAAAATCAAAGGAAGTTTATTAAGCTCCAAAAACAGAATACAAACCAACAAACTAACTAGTAAGTAGGGTTTGCCAGTTCTCAAGAACACAAAATTTCCTGTGGTTATGCAGTATACAATGACTATACATGAATCTGAACAAAATAGCTTCTCTAATCCTTTGAACAGATTTTTTTCACACAAGGATTCTGGTGCTGAAATAATATTTCACTCCTAGTTCTCCAAATCTGGTACACAACAGCACTAAATGCTAGTCTGCAAACTGTACTTAGAAGAGTTTTTTCCAAAGCTTTCCCGGTCCACCAACTAACCTCACGTCCCCAAGGGAGAGAGGGTCTAGTAATACCACAAGCAAATAAAACCAATCTCCAAACTTGCCTAGAGAAGGAACACTCAATTAGAAAATGCAAATATTGTTGAGATTTTTGTGCTTCCAAAAAGTTATCATAAATCTTAAATGGCTAAATATATAAATTGACACCTAAGCTTTTCAAGAGAATTCTATTTACTTCTTGTATTTAAAGTTCAACCCCTCTGTTACTGAACTTGTAAGTTTTATAATTTGCAGACAATTGAATTTTTGAACTGAAAAAAATGTCACGTGATACTTTCTAGTGCTTAGAAATGTTCTAAAGTTATTGAGTTCACAAGTTATTTGGGTGTTAAGGGCTTCAATGTTGAGTATATGGGGCCAGTGGACTCTTCTGTTCTTAACAAGTTCAGGCGTCAGTTTACTTATTATGCCTATTTTAAATCTTAATGTTGCATTTGTTTGCATGGCAAATATATTTTCATTCAGAGTTCTGGCTGGGTGGGTTTTGGAGGTCCTTTCTTTTACAGTAACGGTACTGTTGGGAATTTAATCTGACTTTTGATCGTTTTGCAACTTTCAATGTGGAAGAGGCAAATATGAGATGCATTTTTTGAAAGAGTTTCAACGTCGTAATGTGTCTACTTTTAAACTGTTAGGTGTTTCTGCAATCTTGATTGTTCTCTGTTTATCATATTATGTACAGCCACAAGTCTCCTCAGCAAGCGTAAATCTCACAACAGAGACTGCAATAGTGTGGCCTGTATCTGAAGCAAAGGTTGTACCAAATTGGCAAAAACAATTGGGAGAGGAGCTTGCAAAGCATCTGACAAGTTGTGGTTTTAATTCTAACCTTCGAGGTAAGCACACCATCATTGTTATCAGCAACGTCATTGTTCATGTTGCTGTTCTATGGAGAGCTATTCACTTAGCTGAAAATAAAAAACAACTATTAAATGCTTATAATTTTTCATTGTTACTGTTATCTGAACTTATTCTCATTTGTTATAAATTTGTAAAGCATGAAGAGCTATTAAATAGTTATACCTTATTTCTGCTTGTTTCTAGCATCAGATTTTTTTTCCTGTTTATTTTTCTTACAATTAGCCAGTTACATGCCTAATTGAGCTTTGGTGATACTGTAGTACTTGTGGTATGCTTCATGTGTCTACATGTGCTGATTGGGACCCTAATGCTGGTATCCCACAATTGTTTTGTGCATGCGTCACTTTTTGGTCAGTGAATAGTCACAAGCATGTGCTGGCACGTGTGCAGATTATCACTAACCGCTCATCGATGATTCACTAGTATTGGCTTCTGAAATCTGAAAGGTTCAGTGCCAGTCCTCAGCTTGTTTATTTCCCGTTACTTCTACTGCGCCCTTTAAATTTGTTCTGAAGATGTGGTTGGGATTTTAGTTATTGAAAGATTCACTTGGTCATTTGGTAGCATCTTTATAACTTATTGACTAAATTCCAAGCAGTTTTGGTTATTTAGCATTTCACTTTGAAAGAAGTTTGAATTTGGAAAAAAATAATTCTGGAAACTAAGCTGACATTCTTGCTCATAATGCTGCTAATGTCATTTTTGACTACAAACATTGACAAATTATGCATGCATTTTCTAGAAGTTACTGTCAATAACTACTTGTCTATTAGGAACCTCTGTGTGTAAATCATAGTAAGGATTATCGTACACTCAAGGCTCCCGTATTCATTCAAAATTTGGTGGATTAGTGGCAGGTCAGGGAGCTAATGAAGGAGAGATTTTTCTGTAGAAATGCAAAAGATTCTTATAAGGTGCAACTGTAGTTTTTAATGGTATGTCCCTAATTCTTCGAGTTTCATGATGCCTTGTTTGCATGAACGTATCTTACAATTACTTCCATTCTATTAGATTCCAAATGACACGTATTGTAGTAATCATTGATCGTATTATTTGTCCCTTTAATAGGTGAGTGTCAGCAGCTACTTATGATGGATTGGTTGGAGAGAGATATCTGAGGCTGAGTTCATTTGTTTTGGAGAATCTGCTGTTTTACAATTTGAATTTACCATATGTTTGGTTATTATAAGGAAATTTAGGATGTTTGACTATCTGGTGAACAAGAAGTGTAAGAGAGTCGACGTTACATGCTTATGTATAATTTTGCTGACCACTAATCTTAGTCTATATTCTGGAATTATGGAAAAGTAGTATTGTATGTTCTTTCTCGGTTAGTTCCCTCATACGTTTTTGAGAAGGTCCTATTGTATTGTGTAAAGTATTTATTATGTGTCTGGAATGTTTCCTGTTAGTCACAACTATTATCTGCTAATTATGTGGCTGCAACTTCTAAAAGTCTCATTACTATATTGATATAATGGTCATGCTTGATTTTATTCTCATTTCTCTGTTCTCCTAATGGTGTTTCTGAAATGAGAACAGAAAATAAATGCTCCAGTTATTTTTAGCAATTTTCTTTTATTTACTTATTGTAAATAGTCGTTTTCCATTTTTTCTTTTAAAATCGGTGGAAATAGCTTTCTTTTCCCCCTCTTTTCCAAGGGTTTGTTTTTTGATACTATTTTTCCATAAACTTTGTTAGGAAACAGCAGACAGACAAGTTTGCTTGGTTAGACAAATTCATTCTTGAGAGTCTGAGACAATAAACTTATTTTAGAAACAAAGGAGGAAACAGATCCTATATTATGCCACTCACATAAATAAGTTTCATATTTCAGATAATGACATGCTTCTTTTAATTTAGATTAGATTAGCCTTGTGAACCAACTAATGGGTAGCCTTGGCTTTGGTTCAATTTTTTAGCAGATGACAGGCTGGAGATTAGTGTGTCCAAGAAGTGTTGGGAGATATCTATTTGATTGAAGGAAAGCTTTCAGTTTCAGGGGTTGGGTTTGTTAGCCTGGTGCATGAGGATTGAGTGGCCTATATGAGGCTGACTTATTTGGGGTCCCTTTATGTGGCAATCATATGGGTATTGTTTGTTGCTCAAGTCTTATAGGAGCGAAAAGAAGGTGTTGAATGGTATTGTTTGTCCTTAAAATTCTGTATTTTTATAACTTAATTTTGAAATACCGAGTCCAATAGAATTTGGTTTAGTCATGTTGAATGCCTTGGAAATAATAGAAGAATTATGTTGAATTCTGCGAAAATAATTGTAGAATTACTTTGAATTTTGTGAAAATAATAGTAGAATGTTGTTGAATTTCATGGGAATAATTGTAGAATTCAAACGTACTATTTTAATGGTTTCAAATACAGCACCGTAGAATTGCTAACATATTCCATTATTACGAAAACTCAATTTTTCCATGCATAGTGTATTTTGTTGTTGCAAATATTTTGTTCCTTCAATATCCATAGGCCATCTATGATGCCCCTTTTGATGAATGTTATATTATTCGTGTAATTTTTGTCTTGATGCATTTAACTTGATGAATGATGAGGGTGCTGATAATATTAATAGTTTTTTCCTCAGTAATGATTTGGATTTTTTTTTTACATAGCTTATTTTTTCTTTCACCTCACAATGTGTGTGTGTGTTTGTGTTTGTGTGTATAATGCTCAAAGCACATGAAAACAAATGTTCATGTGAACTTTCTGTAGCGTGATGAAGATATTGTATATACTTGGCACAACATAGTTTATGTGTTGCGAGTCTGGATGGCATTTTGCCATTTATGTGCAATTTGATGATGTTGGTTGAAGGAAGAATTTGTTCAAGGTTGAATGGAAAAAAAATGTGATTTAGTAACAGTGGAAAGACTTTTCCTTGGAAGAATATTTGGAAAACTATTCTATTAACCAAACAAAACTTTTATACAAAGCCAAACTTTCATATCAATATAGTGAAGGGGCCCAATACAAAGCCCTTTTGTTTTAAATGAATGTACCTAAAACATTTTGGGATGATGCAGTTTCAACAACATGCTTTCTAATTAATTGCATGTCTTTATCTATTCTTCATGGTGAGACTCCTTACAGTATCATCTTTTCTACTAATTCAATGTTTTCGATTGAACCTAAGATATTTGGTAGTATTTGTTTTTTTAGGATGTTGGACCGTATATTACTAAATTAGATCTTAAGTCATTGAAATTTTCTTGGATATTCTCATTTGCAGAAAGATTATAAGTGTTATTGTCTTAATCTTAATAAGTACCTTATATCTGATGATGTTACTTTTCTAGAAGAAACACCATATTTTTCATCTTCTGTTTCAACACATTAGGGAGAGGATGATGATTTGTTAATTTACACTATCACATCCTATGTACCTGTATTGACTCTGCTCCTGCCAAACTCCTCATTCTTCAGGTTTACTCCAAACAACAACACTCTCCTGATCCATGTCCTACACCAGCTCCTTCACCATCAAATCCTGTATCAAGTGATGATCTTTCCATCAACTTATGCAAAGGTAAGCTCAAATGTATTTATCATGTTTCCTCTTTTATTTCTTATCATCACATATCACCCTCTTCTTGTTTCTATCACTATTCCTAAAACTGTTCGTAAAGCCTTGTCCCATCCTAGATGGCATAGTGCAATGTTGGAGAAAATAAATGTTTTGGATGACAATGGTACTTGGACCTTGGTTGATTTACCTTCAGGAAAACAAACTATTGGATGCAAGTGGGTGCTAATGACAATGTTATTACTGGAAGCAACAATGTGGGAATCTCATCTCTGAAGTTTTTTCTTCATACTCAGTTTCACACTAAAGACTTAGGGATGCTGAAGTATTTCTTGAGTGTTGAAGTTACAAGGAGTAAAAAATGTATTTTTCTATCTCAGAGAAAATGTGCTTGACTTGTTGTCTGAAACAAGAAAATTGGGGGCAAAGTCATCAAGTACTTTGATGATTCCTAATGTGCAACTTACAAATGATGGTGGACTATTTGAAGATCCTGAGAAATATAAAAGATTGGTTGGAAAGTTGAATTATTTTATAGTGACTCGTCCGAATATTGCATTTATATCATCACCAACAGTTCACTATTGGACAACCTAAGAACAAATTTTGTGTTATTTGAAAGGAACTCCTGGACATGGTATCTTATATGTGAATTATGGAAACACTCATATTGAGTGTTACTCAGATGCAGTTTGGGTAGGTTCAAAGGTAGAGAGAAAATCCACATTAGGCTATTGTGTTTTTGTTGGAGGAAATTTGGTTTTATGGAAGAGTAAGAAGTAGAATGTTGTATCACTTTTGAATGCAGAATCAGAATATCGGGTTATGACACAATTTGTATATGAGATCTTGTGGATATATCAACTATTGACTGAGATGGGTCTCAATACTACATTACCGGCAAAATTATGGTGTGATAACCAAACTGTTCTTCATATTGCATCTAATCCTGCTTTTCATGAGCGAACAAAATATATTGAGATCGATTGTCACTTTGTTCGTAAAAAACTATAGTAAGGTTTGTTTTCCACAAGATATGTGAAGATAAGAGAACAGTTGGAAGATCTTTTCATTAAAGTTTTAAATGGGGGCTCGGGTTGATTATGTTTGTCATAAGCTGAACATAATTAATATTTATACTCCAACTTGAAGGGGAGTGTTATATGCTGTAAATAAGTGTTAATACTTTAATTAGTGTAGTATCCTAATTAGAGGATAATCTTTATATATAAATATGTAACCCCATTTATCAATATACATGATAAATATTTCATTCTCATCTCTGTGTTACAAAAGAAACACTATATTTATGTTACTTGGTAAATTTTATCGTTCACTAGGTATTGTTATGGAACATCGTGTCCGTGAGTAGCTAATTCCTTGGTGTATTTGGTATCTACTGCTTGGCGTTCTTTTTGCTTTCTTCCACATTTTTGTGTTGCAGAGCTAACTTATTAAATTGAAATTGCAGATAATATTATCCAGTCTATAACACTGCTTGTAATTGCTAACATCTACTGTTTAGCCTTCTAAATATACGCTTTCATTTGGCTGTTAGTTTGCAAATACATTTGAATTTGATAAATCTAGTTTTTTTCCTGTTTTGGTCCACTCCCAGTTTATTGAAATATTGGTACGTATTTAAGCAGTTGAGTTTCATTCTCTATGAATCCCTTTTTTCTTCTCCTTTTTCTCTTGTTCTGTGTTTGGTGTCATACTGGTTTATTTTATGCCATGTAAATGGCAGGTTTACGTTGCTGGACCTGATTTATGATATGACCTTTGGTATCATTATGCTGGTAATATTTACAGTGTCATTTTCTGATTTATGTGAATCACTTCTATCCAGTTGCTTGATGCATTGGAGCTAAGCAGGCTAACCATGAATACTGTGAAGCAAAATCTCTGGTGGGCATTCGCGTACAACATTGTAAGTATTGCATATTATAAAGGAATAACTATGTATTTCAGTAATAAAAACCCCTAAAAATGAACTAGTCGAGTGGGACTTACTAAAGGCAATATATTCGCTGGAACTGCTTGTTATCAGTAGAGGTCTGAGAGACTAACTTTGAAATTGTGTAAAATAGTGAAGAAAAAAGGGGAAATTTACTGAATTTTGCAAGCTGAGCCTATGAACTCATGATACAATTCTTTTCATCATCAATTCTCCACTGTTTGTTACGACCAATTTTCTTCTCATTATAAAAAAATCATCATTTTCTTCTTTTTCCTTTAATTGAAATTCCCTTTCTTTTCTCCATCTGAAAGCTCAGCATTCCCCAAAGTTTTGCTGAAAATCTTATGACTACCTAGCGCTCACATGGATTTGACCCATGAAATTGTAGTTGTACCAGTTACATTCTATCCCACCTGTCCAGAAGGCTAATTACTTTTAGTGATTATTCTGAAGTAGCTTTGTCCCTAAGAATGGGCGTATTAATTTTGCTAGAGAGAAACTTCAGCGGTTTGTTAGTTGGAGACTTGGAGTACATTAGCATGGCTTTCATTTTACATCAAACGAGCATCTGCTTAGTCTTTGTGACTGCCATTTCAAACATTTGAGGCAGTTAGCCTGCTAGTCCAGACTAAACATTTGCTTGAATTGTCACATCTCTGGCTGAGATAGAGCAACTGCAATTTACCAAACTTCCCATTTCCACTGGACTCATTCATTGCCCTTTTTTTGATTGAACTCTTGATCCACTTAATTCCTGTAAGCTCGACATTTTATTACTGAGTGTTGAATAATATTTAATTGTCCTTGCATCATTGAAGTACGCAGTGAAAAGCTATTCCTTGTCTTTTCTTCACTGCTTTTTCATTGTCTCTCTCTTTTTTATTTGGTTCTTAAGCTGCCTGTATATCTCTGCAGATTGGAATTCCTATTGCAGCTGGCATGTTGCTGCCAGTAACTGGAACTATATTGACTCCATCAATAGCTGGAGCTCGCATGGGCTGGAGAAGCACGATAAGAGTACTCCCGCATAAAATGCCCTTAATCTGGATGCTTTTATGGGATGGAGTACTGAGGGGGGAAGAGTTCTAACTTACTGATTTCCTTCTCTGAAATTGAAAGTAGAGCTGGTCTTTGATATTGAATTCCCAGCTTTAAAAGGGTAAAAAATTTCCCGGCTCGTTGATTTTGTTAGAAACACATTCCCTTGTACAATAATCAGTGTATTCTTTATTTTATTTATTCATTTATTTTAAACAATGCTCTTTTTCAGTTCATTGCCTTTTAACATTTATCACTGTCTAGATTGTCGATTGATTCTGAGTTTTGCATTTACATGAAAGGTCTTTTGCTTGTGTATATGATTAAGCTCATCAGCCGCTTGATACTTACAATTTTACTTTCACGGTCATAGTGCAGATAATATTAATGGTAGTCCTTCCAGTTGTAGGTAAAGGTAAGTAGAATGTTCTACGCTTGAGAAGTTGCATAGGAATACTCGCTTCATTGGAGCGGACAAGCAAATACAAATACTAAATGGGCAAAGCTTCATCTTCTCTCTTTTTCCCCAGTAAAAAGAAACGAGGAAAATAAATCCCATTAAAATTGAATTCTCATGGGAGTGGAAGTCCACGTATGAAAATTATTTGATGAGAGAATTTTCAAAATTAATTAAATTATTTTTTTGTTCACTCTATTTTCATCAACTTACTTATCAACTTACTTGAACGACTATGGTTCATATTACTCTTTCTTAAAATCCTTTCACAAAAACAATTGATATCCCATAAGCGTTCTGAGACTACGGGAAAACTCCCCATATAGCAAAGAGCATTGGTGCTTTGTGTAAACGACGTAAATCCACGAAATAACTTCTCAAGTCACCGTAGCAAAGCATTACAACTGACTTTTTAATGTCATTTTTAAAAAATAAATAAATAAATAAATAAATCTTGAAGTGGAATTTCTTTACTGACAAAATCACATTCACATCACTTGGAAATGTTAATTACAAGGGTTGACTGTATAAGCATCTGTAATAGTAACATCAATATTTGGTATCAAAAGGCAACCCAAGATGAAGACTACAAAACTTTCTGATTTTAAAGTTAAAAACTGTGGGCAGGGTTGGCATTATGAATGGCCAGGCATTGTGAAGAAGAACATGGTTCAAGCATGCGTAAATTCGCATGTGCCTCACATCATGAAATTGACACGACTCTGTCATTGTCAACTCATGGATGGATGCAACTTCCAATTAACAGCAGTCGCATGCGTCAACTGCAGGTGTCAAAAGCAATTAAGACTTGCCTTATTTTGGTTGAAAAATATAACTGTCAAACCATGTATGTCATGCCAACCTGCATCAGATGTGAGTGGGGCACACTCAAATTTGCTATCCCTCTTCTGCAGTTCTTCCTCAGAAAAGCGATAAACCATGAATCCTTCCTTGCTCTTATATCTCCATGACCAAGAAGATAAACAACCCCAGATTCTTTAGCCTTGCGAATAAATGATAGCTCCCTCTCAAGGCTTTGCTCTACATCAGATATCATTTGGTCGGTAGACATTTCCAACTTCACCTCATCTGAAGTGCTTGCTTCAGAAATCGGTTTACCTGTGTCCCTGAACTCGGCTAGAAGAGGCACACCAAGTGAGTAAACACTCCCATTCGGAGCTATTAGAAGTTTCGTCATTGGAAGACTCATCCTCAGAGTCTGTATCATCATCCCCATCTCTCTAATGATTGTTCTTGGGCTTCTCGGCGAATGAACTTCTCAAGGCTCTCAATTAATAGCTGTTCAAATATCAGGTGATTCTCTTTGCAGATATCCTTGTAGCGATACCTGTCCAGTGATCAATCCCAACTTTTAAGGAAATATGATGAGACTATGAATATTAGACAAAAGTGGGGGTGAAGCTCTTTTCCATAAGTCTTCATTTTCAGTTTAAATAGCGCAACTCTCTTTCTAGAGATCACACAATCCTAGAGAGGCAAAGTAATGCCATGTAATGAATAATAAACCCAATATTTTGTGGGTGTCAACTTGTTTAGCAGCTAAAGTCACTTTCACATCATAGCAAGATTATCTGGAATAGCTTCTCCTTCACATCTACTTGGAGGAGGATTCATCAAAATTTGATAAATTCTGTTAGTATATCTGGATATGAGGGGATGACAGATTGTTTTAGGGAAGAGAAAGGCCATCCCACTACGTAGCTAAGCCATGGCATCAATGAGGAGAAAAATCTCAATATTTAACACTTTCAAATCATAACAGTTCCCATCTTGAAGAATGAACTTACCTGGCAACACACTGAAATATGTGGTAGCTTTTAGGGTGAACTCGCCGGAAAAGGAACCTTTCACTTTGAGGTACAACTGGAACTGGAACATACTTCATACACACAAATATTATCATGGAGTGGATTGCAGGAAGAGTGATCAGAAAATGGCCGAAAATTGCTGGTACTCCCTGCGCCAGCTCATTGTAAAGCAAACCAATGCCTGGGGCTCTGATTGTTCCAAGATTGGGGCCTAATTCCCGCATCAAATCCAATGACAGCTTTTGCCTAACTTCAGTTTCATATTTTAGCTCGCTCCCATAGTCCCAGATGTACATTATAAGAAGCATTATCGCAGCAAAAACCAAAATAATCCAACTTCCATCTGCCAAAACTGCCAATACTGATGAGAGAAAAATCAATTCTAACCCTAGGAAAATAACCACAAAACTCATAACGATCATGATATATATCTGCCATATAAGAAGCATAACAAGAGTTACTAAAATCGTTGTCATCATCATCACCCCAAGCTCAGCAATTCCTGTATAACCAGTCAACATTAGATCAATTAATTGTTCACATAATAGCAAAGCAAAACTGTTGAATAAATTCTTGAACATGTTACTTTCCGGCTCGATTTATGTGATGAAGTCAATTTATAAACAATCATTACTCTCTTTGCCCCCATTTCAATTCAAATATAACAACAGTAAATTACTATCTACAAACCGTTTCCCAACAAAACAAATGAGATAATTCATGACTTTAATGAAACAAATTCTTATAAAGTTTGATGCAGCAATGATCATACATGGAAATTGCTAAACAGAACTGTAGTAGTTTAACAGTCAGCTATGGCCCAAGAAATGGCAGAGATAATAGAAAAGCTCAACACACTTCCCCAGATATCTGGTCGATACCAAGTAATGCACATAAACATTTCATCACCACAGATATTGTAAAAGGTCTACAACGAACACTGGAGACTGGTAAAATAAAATACATGAAACATATGATGCTGAAATGTAGGAAAGTTAAAAACAGAGTCAAAGACATTGATATATTCATTTTCCGTGGACCTCATGCTCCAGTTTCCCAAAATTGCTATTTTCTCCTTTACCAACTCGAAGACAGGGATATTGTGCTGAAATGTAGGAAAGTTAATGAACAAAGTCAAAGATATTGATATATTCATTTTCCATGAACCTCATGCTCCAGTTTCCCAAAATTGCTAATTTCTCCTTGTTGAGATATTCTTAGATGTTATATGCATGATTCTAGGCTAGAAATCAGTGAATATATTGGTTGTAAATATATGATTTTCCTTCCTTTTTTGTATTTGATTTTACTTCTTATTTTGTATCCTACATCTAGTATATGTAACCATTAGCTTGAGGAATAATCAAACTGAAGATTTCAGGCTTCATTCTTTTTCCCTTCTTCTTTCCCTAAATTTCTTATGGTATCAGAGCCCTGGGGTTTCTACCACCTATTTTCTTTCTTCATCCCGTTTCTGTTCACAAGACTCATTCATGTATGAGCTTCTCCTTGTCTCACAGCCACTCTCCCTAGGTGTGCCGGACACTGATCAACATTCCGGTGAAATTTCATCGCTAGACACCCGTTTTTTCGCAAGCTTCCCATGTGCCGGAGCATGAGCCCATCTCCGGCCACCATCTTGGATGCTCTTTCACCAATAGGGTCGCCCAGTCATTCCACTTCCGGTGGTCAAGTCCGTTTCCTATTTTGACTTCATCGAATTTTTTGAGTTTTCACCAGTACCCGGTCAGTGTTTTGGAATTTCAATCTTTGTTTACACAGTTTGTGTTCTGAAATTTTAGGTTCTTTATAACCTTTTATCTCTTCTATTTTTAGTTCTCCAACCATCATTACTGTTAAACTACAAGACAATGATAATTATGTTTCATGGGCAGTATCTGTTGAATTGTGGTATATGGGACAAGGATATAGTAATCATTTAGAAACAAATGTCACTAATATTGAAGAAAAGAATAAGGCTACATAGATTAAAATTGAAGCACAATTATATATTTTGTTGCGGCATTCTCTAGAGCCAAAATTATTGACTTTTTTTTAGTCAGGACTAAGGAAAAAACACTGTACACTAATGATATTCAACGTATTTGAAAAATTGTGTCTAACCTTGTCTATTTACAACAAAATTTTCAAAACATGGCTAACTTCTTGGGACAGGTTGAAACTTTGAAAGATGAATTTAATTCTCTCATGTCATTTTCTGAAAGCATTATTGAATAGAAAAATCAGATAGACAAAATTTTTATGATGTTAGCCTTAATAGGAATCTAGGTAGATTTGGCTTAAATACGAGATCAAATTCTTACTGATCCAGTCACTCCTACTATTGAAGAATAAGGTAGATTTGGCTTGATTATTTTATATCCCTTCCATCAGGCCTGAAATTGAGCCATATCTACTAGCTATATAGAGAAATAGCTAGCAAGGAGATAATTGCAAATGGAGAGAGAAAGGATCCAAACCTCATTGTACTCACTGTGATAAGGGAGGTCACACTCGTGACACTTGTTGGACTCTTCATGGTCGACCTCCAAAGAATAATCAGAATAATCGATTTACTGTTCACATGGCTCAATTTCAAGGAGAAAGGATTCTTCCTTTACCACAAGTCCAAGCTCAGGGATCCAATTCAATTACATTGACTGGGGCTGATTATACTGAATATTTGCAATATCAAGTATCGAAACAACAGTCATCTTCTTCCATGGTTTATGTTGCTCAACCGGATAATTCCTTTGCTAGCCTAACACGGTCTTCACCTAGTGGATCTTGGATCCTTAATTCTGGTGCTTCTGATCATATTTTTAGTAATAAAAATCTTTTCTTTACTCTCCACTCAGCATCCATTTCCTCTACAGTCATATTGGCTAATCGATCACAAACATCGATTAAAGGAGTAGGAGAAAGTAACCCACTCTCTTCTATTCCCTTAGCTTGTCTTATATGCTCCAGAATGTCCCTACAATTTGATCTCCATTAGTAAAATATCTAAACAACTTAACTACAAAGTGATATTTCATTCTAATTCTGTTTCTGTGCAGGACAAAAGTACGAGGAAGATAATTGAAAGGTCATGAGTCAAATGGATTATATTATCTTTCCTGTCCTGCAACTATTTTTACTTATACTCCTTCAATTGATCTTCTTCATAATCATCTAGGTCATTTTAGTCTCACCAAACTTTAGAAAATGGTTTCTGGTCTTTCAACAGTCTTTTATTGAGTACGAGTCATCTTAGCTTGGGAAACATACTCGTAGTTCTTTTCCTAAGCGATTAAATAATAGATATTTATCTATGTTTAATGTTGTTCACTCAAATATATGAGGTCCAAGTCGTATTGGTACCAACTTGGGTTTTCATTATTTTGTTACTTTTATTGATAATTGTTCACGTTATACGTAGTTGTTTCTAATAAAATATAGATATAAGTTGTTTACTATTTTCAAAAAAATTTGTGCTGAAATTCAAAATCAATTGGTGTGTCGATTAAAATTTTGCACAGTGATAATGCATGAGAATAAGTCTCTTCCCTTTCAGGAATTTATGACCTCTCAAGGCATCATTCTCCAATCTTCTTGCGCACATACCCCTCAACAAAATGGAGGGGCAGAACGAAAAAAAATTGATATCTAATTGAAACACCTAAACCATGTTCATTCATCATAATGTCCCACTTCGTTTTTTGGGGGATGTCGTCTTAACGGTTTGCTATCTAATCAATCGAATGTCCTCAGTTTTCTTCCTAAGTCAACCCTCTTACCCTCTCTCTACTCGTGTGTTTGAGTGTACCTGTTTTGTTCATAATCATACCTCTGCTAAGGATAAGCTTCATCCCAAATCCATTAAATGTCTTCTTACGGTATTCTTTCCTGCATAAGGGTTACAAATGCTATGATCCAACAACTAACAAATATTTTATCTCAGTAGATGTAACTTTTTTTGAAACATCCCTTTATTTTTCATCAACCACAAACCAACAAAACATAATAGAAGCTCTTCCAGTTCCCATTTTTCCCATTTCTATCACACCATCACTATCTCCAAAACCATTACATGTCTACTCTAGACGGCCTTCTATGCATACTCTTGATGTTCCTTTTGCAAGTACAAATTAGATAAATACTCCACTTGACTCATCACCTACGCCACCAACTTCTCCAACACCGGTCATGTCTCGAATAGAAGCACTCACTCAACCTATTGCTATCGGTAAATGTATTCCTTCTCATAATTTTCATCCCATTTATAATTTTTTGAGTTATCATCGTTTGTCACCTGCATACTATGCCTTTGTATCCAATTTATCCACTATGCCGATCCCAAAATTTTTTAGTGAAGCACAGGAATATCCAAGTTGGCAACAAGCTATGGTTGAGGAAAAGAATGCCCTTCATGCTAATAATACTTGGGAGATGGTTCCATTACCATCTGAAAAATCTATAGTTGGTTGTCGTTGAGTTTATGCAATGAAAGTTGGTTCTGATGGCAAGGTAGACCGCTTGAAAGCTCAATTGGTTGTCAAAGGGCACACTCAAGTTTTTGGCCTTGATTATGGGGATACCTTCTCTCCAGTTGTCAAGATTGCCTTTGTTCAGCTCCTTATTTCTCTCGCTGCCATGCACCATTGGAGTATTCATTAACTGGACATCAAAAATGCCTTCAAGCCTTTCCTTGATTTTCAGTGATCTTTCGAGTTCAAGCGATGACACCTTGAGCTTGAAACTTGATATATGACAATCTGAAGAAAGTTGATTTGGACTTTTGTATGTGTGTGTGAGAGAGAGAGAGAGAGAACTTGACAAGACTAAGTCTAATGGTCCACACTAGTTAGGAAGCAATGTGTGTCATACCTAATTTTATTAGCATGGTTTTTAATGATTAAATGTCAAGTTTGATTCAAGATATCTTTTATACACAGATTGCCAATTAGATATCCATAGTTTGATCATCAGCTAAGGGCACGTTTGGTATGCCTCATCTTAAAATTGAAATGGGATTCTCATTCCAAATTTGAGTATGTTATCTTATATTGACCTAAAATATTTGAGAATAGGATTCTAATTCCTGCATAAGGATTCCTAATATCTCAAATTTGTTGATATTTAGAATTCTTTTTCTGCTTTTTTAAATAAAATATTTTATATTCGCAAAAATACCCTAAAAAAAATTAGACCAAATATAAAAATAGGATTTCAATTTCTATTACATGAATATATTAAAGAAAAATATTGGAATCTTAAAACACCAATCATGGAATAGGATTTCATTTCTCATTCTTTTGGTGTACCAAATATGCTATAAAAGTTCAATGGTTCCATCAAACTTATTGCTTCACCATCCCATACAGGGAAGCAACATTTTGTGCCCTACACATATGGTAGCCTCCTTTCAATTTGACAAGAAAAAACAATGTTTATGATCACTGATGCATTCAAAAGGTGTTCCTAAGCAAGCAATACAGCCACCAATAACAACACATCATCCTTCATTATTGTTAAATAATGACCGATTCAGCTCCCAAGCATTTTAACTTTTAATGCAGCCACTGCTTCCAGAACAAAACCAAATGGTTAAGACTTGAGATGACAACTTAGATGCACCAGGTGGAGATCTTATGGAATGGAGGAGGGCTGCTCATAATGCGCAGCTCAACAAGCATATCAAAAGAAGAGAAGAAAAAACAAAATCTACCATGTTACCAAATTTGGACATTTTTAAGCATATCTACGTCACACCTTTACTTTTTATAAGCTATCTAAAATCCAGCAAACCCATAATACATAAGTGATTGAAGCTCTGTTATACTTTAATAGCTTAAAATGACAAATGCCAACTTGAGGACCTAAACTCGCTTAGTTCAATGAGCATTACACAAAACTAATACATGTCATACTGACTACACAGTTAAGAATGGCAAGTACTCAAGGTGCTTAAACTCTAAAATCCAGACAACATCCATACTGGGATCAACTGAAAGCAAATAAGATGCTCAAACAGAAAAACCACTGACAGTAGCCTAAGAGCCAGAGACACGCACATATACAGAAAGAAAGGGAATGCGCACCTCGTTATCATTACGCTGAGCGCCAGGAATCTCAACGGCTTCATCATCAAAGGAATCAATATGAGGGCCAGTGCGGATCAGACGTTGCTCGGCATTATCGTCGTCGTCGTCGGAATCAACACCAGTACGGTGGTGAGGAATATCCTCATTCTCATCATCATCATCATCATCTTCATCATCGATCACGGAATCATCATCATCTTGAAACACCCACCGGGACTCCATAGAGTCTATAGAAGCCATTCTCCCGTTTATCTCCGATCCACCACCAACACTACCACTACAAGCACCATTCTCATCTGCCATGTTGTAAGCAGAAAAGGAAATGGTTGAGATTTTGGGAATTAATTAGTTAGGGTTTGCTCATTTATGTGAATAGGAAATGAGAAACAGAGAGACTGGTTTTGGGTTTTTGATATGAGGGAGCCAAGGGGCTATAACAGAAAGAAAGCAATGGCTTTGTTAGATCACATGCTTTGCCTTGATTAACCAAAAAGAAAACTGTAATTAACGTTTATTGTTTAGTGACTTTAAATGTTCAGGCATCTATCTCTTTATCTAAACACAAATGTCTTTCTTTCTCCGAAATATATATATATATATAAAAGTAATGCTAGAAATATTCTATTTCAATAAAAAATATATATACCACCTTTATTTAGATAAAAATTAAATATTATATTTTTTATCTCTCATAATTAAATATTAAAATCTAATTATTTATTTATTATTATCTCCCTTCTTTCTTTTTCTTATATCTCACACAACTCTTTATTTTTTTAATTTATTTTATTAAAATTTTAAAAATATAAAAAACAAATTATGAAAAAATTTTGAATTGATTTTTATATTAAGAAAAAAATTATTTTAAAATAGTTAATAGAATAAATGGTAAAGCAAAAACAATATTGATAATTAAGATAACATTAATTTTATTTTTAAGAAAATAAAAAAATATATAATATAAAATATAATTAATTTTTTATTTATTTTAGATTTTTCATTACTCAAATTATTTTATTTTTTCTATATATTTTATTTCGTATCTCTTCATAATTTTTTTCTCATTTTAAATTTTTTATTATTTAAATTATTTTATTTTTTCTATATATTTTATTTTGTTTCTCTTTATAATTTTAGTTTTTTTTTTGCTAGTTTTGGAATTGTTTTTCATGCATACTATTTTTTTCAAAAAATTGTGTTTCGTTGGTTTCATTATAAAAATCATAAAAAAGTATTTTGTACTTAGATATATAGTCTCTAAATTAATTTCGACTTAAAGTATTATTTATATTCTCAAAAACCAATTAAAAATATATTTTATTTTTATTAGTTTTTTAAATTTTAATAAAAAGGTGAAAAAAGAAAATAAAAAATGGTGTGAGTTATGAGTAAAGAGATAAGAGAAAATGGTAAATAAAAAATATATTTTAATATTTTAATTATTATTATGACAAAAAATTATTATATTTAATTTTATATAGAAAAGAGGTTATATATTTTTTTTATTAAAAATAGTGGACCAATAAAAAAGTGAATGTTAAAAAAAGTGTTGAAAGATAGTATTGCTAGTATTTTTCGTATATATATAAATATTTTTTAATATTAATTGTAAGTTGGGTGGCAACAGGTTCAGTAGTGCATCTATACGATCCATTTAAATTTTAATGAATAATTTTATTAGATTTTTGAGATAAATTTAAGTAACAATATTTATTAAATGATTAATTATTTTAATATAAATTTAAATTATATTTTTATTTTATTTGATTTTTTAGTAATTTATGAAAGATTATTTGTATATTTTTTTAAGTATTTAGTTATTTTTTAATATAAATGGATAATTAAACAAATTTGAATATTAATAGAATTTGACGAATGTAAACATTATAATTTTAAATTGGTTCAAGACAAATTCTAATAAAAACATATATAATTGGATTTGAAATAAAATTCAGTTATGACCCTTTTCATAAATATCATACTTATTGTCGTCCTTAATTGTAAGAGTCTCCAAGCAATATATATTAGAAACTCAAAATAAAATGAATATTTTTGAACAAATACTATAAATTTAATTTAATTTGTTTATAATATTTAAACAATATAAATTTGTCCCCTTCACTTCAATTTTATAGTAGTAACTCATAATATGTGGTTTTAAATTTATTTAGTCCAAAAATTTCAAGAGCACCTACCAATACAGTCTAACTATGTTATATATAAAACAAATAATAATTATTTATTTATTATTTACTACAAAAAATACTAACTTAACGTGAATCTTTTCTAAAAGAAAAAAGGAAAAATGATCCAAATGGTTATTTGTCTGTTTAGACAAGAAGCTATGCGGGGATACTTTTTGCGCGAATTTCATAAATCATGCAAAATAATAAAGTATTTTATATATGTAGCAGTAGATTGTAAGTAAATTAGTTTATGGTATAAAAGAAAAAGTAAATTAATTCATAAATTTATTTATGGATATAATTTAGCAAATATTTTCCTTTATAATATACATTATATTTCAGAATGTAAAGAATTTTGTCCTTAATATTTTAAGAATTTTTGTAATTAAAATATTTCAATAATTAATTTAATTACTTCTTGAATTATTCTATTTACATCTTTTAAGGCTTTAACTGTTACAACCAATTTCAAACTAATTTAGTTCTTATTTACGAAACACTTAATATCTAATCAATTATAATTAAAAAATCAATTAAATAAATTTTTAATTAGTTTCTATTCATAGAACACTTAACATTTATTTGAGAAACTAAATCAATTTAAACGTGATAGTCAAGAAAGTTTTATAAAATTTTACTTAAGGTATTTAAAAGTGATAATCCTAATACAATGTGTAACTTTTATACTTGTTAAATTTAATCATTTTACTCGTTTTACTAATTTCTGGTATAAATTACCTCTCAATCAAGTTTTTAGTATAAATAACTCTCTTCAAATTCATAATTTCTTTTCATTCCGCCTCAATAATCTAATATAGTGTCGATGTGGTATATGATTTAGTAAATATTCACGTTCTGTCACATCAACATCATGTAAGATTATTGAAGTAATGAAATTGAAATTATAAATTTCAATGAGTCTATTTGTAACAAAAACTTGGTTGAGGAGATAATTTGTACAAAATTCTTAGGTCCTATGCATTAAGCTTTAATTATGTAGACATTGATGATAATGTAAAGCAGACATCATCCACAAGAAAACAGAGGAAAGAGTTTTAATCGAATGATACATAACTGTTCGTTTGATTGAATTTTTCCATTATATATTCAACCATTATGTTAGGATGTTTATTAAGCTACTATTGGAATTTTCAGTCATTAGCTTATAAAATTTATACATAACTGCAGAACAAGAAAGCTGATTCAGTTTGGCTTATTGTATCTGCATATATATTTTCTTTACATTTCTTCAAGTTCTTTCATCAGATTTCCCTAGCTCAGCCACATGAATGCACTTCTGTGGCTGTATTAATGCACTCGTATTCACTCACTTAAAGCTAAAAATCCTCCTTCAAGACTTCTCAGTGTGATAAGCACATCCAATATTTAGAAAGCTAAAACCAGGTGCCTTCTTCAATCGTCTTGCTTCTATAATAGATCTCACTCTTTCAGCATCTGCCCACCGTCCGGCCGCTGAATATATATTGGAAAGCAACATATATGATCCTGAATTTTCTGGGTCCATTTTAAAGAGCATTCCACTAACTTTCTCCCCAAGTTCAACATCGCCATGGATTTTACAAGCACCCAACAAAGATTCAAGTAGGCTAATTGAAGGTTTACATGGTAAACTTTTAACAATGTCATAAGCCCCTTTCAGGTGACCTGTTCTCCCAAATAGGTCCACCATGCAGGCATAGTGCTCAATTTTTGGTGATATGCCCTGTTCTACCAAAGAGTTGAAGACCATCCAACCTTGCTCAACTAAACCAGCATGGCTGCAAGCTGATAAAATACTTGATAAAGTGATGTCATCTGGTTTCACCCCTGAATATTGCATCTTCGAGAAAAGTTCAAAGGCAGCTTCACCATCACCATGTAGACCATACCCATTGATCATTACACTCCAAGATACAGCATCCTTTTCAATTAAGCGCTCAAATATCTTTCTTGCAACCAAAATGTTTCCACATCTTGCATATAAATCTATAAGAGCATTGCTGATGACCACATCTTTATTGAATCCTTTGCGTCCCACATAGGCCATCACAGAATCAGCTAGTTTTGGGCAATTAAGTTGAGCACATGCGGAAATAAAACTTAGAACTGTTATATTGTCAGGTTGTAAGCCCAATCGAAGCAGATCACAGAAGAAGGAAACTGCTTTTTTAGCATTATTTGTTTGGATATGTGCAGAAAGAATGGCATTCCACAAACGTATATCTCTCTTTTCACCCTTTTCAAATAGTAAGAGACATAGATCCATATCAAATCTAGCATACATAATAATCAGAGACGTAAGAAGAGGAGTCTCTTGTAAAATTTCTGCTCTGATAGAAAAAGCATGAATAGACCTACCCTGCAATTGGCTACAGCACACAGGCAATAAATTTAGCAAAGTTACAGAATTTGGCCTCTCTTTCTCATTTATCATCCATCTAAAAGTGGCCAAAACCTCACTCTGAAGATTGTGACGTCGATAGCCTCCCATCAATGCATTCCATGACACTACACACCTTTTGGGCATAACTTCAAAAAGTGATCTCCCTGCATCTATATTTCCACACCTAAAATACATGCTAATAAGTGCATTAGATAAAGAAACATCAGAGGCAAATCCATTTTTAATGGCATAACCATGAAGAACCATCCCTTGACTTAAATGGACACTCTCACAATACATGGGGAGAATGCTTATCAGGGTGACCAAATCAAATGCCAAGCTCTCCTGCAGCTGATGAAGAAGTTCAACTGCCTTTTGCATTTCTCCACTTTGTACAAATCTAGATATTAAGGTGTTCCATGACACTGAATCCCGAGTATCCATTTTGAGAAAAAGCTTTAAAGAAGAGGATAGATGATTACAGCCAGAGTAGAATGATAAGAGTGCATTTGCCACATTAAGGCTTGAGCAGATGCCCAGTTTAATACTAAATGCATGGGCAGACTTACCAAGCAAAACAGCCTCTAGTTTGGAGCAGGTAGAAAGGATATTAATTATAGATACTGCATCTGGAGTGAATCCATCTAATTGCATACCACAAAATGCTGCCAAACTTGCATCCCACAGCCCATTATGTACATATCCAGAAACCATCACATTCCACAACAAGAGGTTCCTATTAGTCATCAAACTGAAAAGAAATTCAAATTTACTGATATCCCCAAGCTTGGCATACATGGACATAAGGGCTACTAACACAGAAATATGATTTTCTAATCCATGTTTTATAACACAAGCATGAAATGATTCACCAAATCTGATACTATCAGCGATCTCATAAGAAGGAATAATTGACACAAAAGTGACAAAATTAGGTTGGATATCAGCATAGTGCATCTCTTGAAATATCTTAAATGCTTCAAAAGGCATCTGTTTTTGCATGAGAGCTAATATCATAGCATTCCAAACAGCAACGTTCTTCTCTTCCACAAGATCAAACAATTTTCTAGCAGCAGATAAATTTTGGTCACTAGCATACATTGAAATTAATGAAGGAATAAGAAAATCACTCACAAGATATCCGGACTTGAAAGCAAAGCCATGGACAGATCTTCCAATATCTAGGCATCCTAAACGGGTGCAAACTGGGATTACACTGGCCAAAGTGCTTAAATTAGGCTTTAGACCCTCTGCAAAAATATGTTTGAAAACCTCAAAGACTTCATGATCGCGCCCATGAAAAGAATAACCAGCAAGCAGAGCATTCCAAGCAACCAAGTCTGGTTGGGGAATTCTATCAATCAGTTCACGAGCAGTCTCCATATAGCCATTCTTTGCGTAAAAGTCGACCAAAGCAGTCTGGATAACAACATTCCGGTCGTACCCATTTCTCAAAACAACACAATGAATAACTTTCAAGATCCTAAATGCACCGATATTTGAACACGCCTTGATCACAAAAGGAAACGTAAAATCATCAGATGGACAGCTCAAACCTCGACAGTTGAAATAAACAGACAAGACATGATCGTGTAACCCAAAATTGCTAAGGCCCCTAATCACCAAGTTTTGCAGGAAAAGACTCGGTCTCGGTTTTTGTATAGTATAGAAGGTTGAGAGAGCAATATCGACAGCACCCAAACAAAAACAATACTTCAAAAACTGTCCTAGCAAACCCTTGTGTTCAATTAAACCGCAAACAACAAGACGAGACTTGAAAGACTTGAGATGATTGGCGTTTCTGCAGAGAGGTAAGAGATTGAACAAGTTAATGGCTTTCGAATTGAACGAATTGCACATTGATTGAAGAGCCAGTGAGAGATTTAGTAATTACGAGTGAGAGAGAAAGACAGAGGAAATGCCATGAAAGATACAAAGATTGGATGGTAATTCATTTGCTACCAAATACTAGAGCTCTGCGTTTCCCGCCATTACTGCAAAAGTTGATTCGTGATGCACAGTAATATCCCACTCCGTTTAGAAAACAAAAATTTGAGGGATAACGACAATGCAAGAATGGGAGCAAAATGCAAAAAATTAGGTAGCAATTCATAACAGCCCATTAAAAAAAATGACGGCGAGTCTATGAATTTCATGCCATTGATTGATAAAAACTGTTTGTAATTTTTCTTTATAAAAAATTGCATCCATACCATTAAAAAAGTATAAAAAAAAGTTCAACAGTAAGAAAAAGATAAATATTTGATTTTTGAACTAAAATTTAAAAGAAATTTATGAATCAATTCCACTAATGTTATGAGATTCATTTATACAAAATATAGCCTTCAAGATTGATATGCAGTCAGAGAATCACCCACTTTTATACATCTAGATTTTTTTTACTATTTACAAAGCTGACTCTAAATAATATAAAAATATTACGATTTAGAGTTTGTATAGTGGAAGATAACTGTTAGCCATTAATAATTAATTTTAAAATATTTGGTAATTCAGAAATTAAAAGTTAATTATAATTTAGAAAAAAATTATTAATAATTATAGTATGTTATTATTGTGATATATATATATATATATATATATATATTAATTTTTTATTTATTTATAATAAATATCATATATAATATAAAAATTAATTTTTAATTAATAAAAAATATTATAAATTAATTTAAATACAAAGAAAAATAAAAATAATATTTTATAGATTAAGGTCTTATGCAGCTAATAGTTAATTAATAGTATTTGGTTAAATTATATTGTTGTATGAATATAAAATTACCAACAATATATAATTATTTAATTCAAAAAATATATTTTTGTATGGTGTTTATATAAACAAGAAAATAAAAAAAATAGTATAATACTTATTTGATGAAATTATTTATTTTAATAAATTTAAATAATAATAATCGAATATAATCAACTATAAATAAAAAGATTCCATAAATGTGTATAATATACATTTGTTCAAAATGGGTATAACTATCATAGTAAATTTTGTATTGTTTCTCATCTCAAAAATGTGTTCTTGCTCTCTTATTAAGCTATAAGCAATTTGATCTCCTATTATATTTATTTGAATCGATTCGCCTTCTTCATAACTTTCATTCATTTGAATTTCATTGAAATTATCTAATATGTCATGCGGCATAAAATCAAGATTTTGATCTCCATATACAAATGTTGGATCTTCTAATTTTTTTTTTCGAAAATAATTATGTGATGTCATAAATGCAATTGCACTATCTCTTTATATATGAAATGGATATGAAGGAATCAATCGTAAAAATTTGCACATTGTCTTCTAAACTTCAAAAGTTCATTCAATGCAACTCCTAAGAGATGAATGTCTTCTTAAGTCCTTTTTGTCGATCACTACATTGAAAATCAGATAAATGATACATTCTACCTTTATACAGTGCAAGATATCATTTAATATGAGAATTTCTAACATCCACTAAATAGTATTTGTCTACATAATTTTTAACATATTTTTAAAATTTGCATGTGAAAATTATAAAACATATATATATATATATAGATTGTATTCATGCATATATTAATATTACAAATAATTAAAAAAAATAAAAGATGAGATATATTTTATACTTGGAGATGGTTTAGAAAATTTTACAAACTTTTTATGGATAACATACTAAAAAAGTCTCCAACATACCTTCACAAAAGTAAATTGCATATCAAAACTATAAACAACCATAATATTCTAAGTGATCACTCATTTTCTACCAATAAAACAAACTATTTCTTTTTCTTTTACTGACACATGAATCTCATCACTTGCACTAATGCAATCATATTTTCAAAAATATAATATTTAGACATATTATATAAAAATTATGATAAAAATATTTAGTATAAGATCTTGAAATGTGGCATATATTTCTCATCATTAAGTTTTTGAGGAGGAATGGTAGAAAATATTGCATATACAGGCTTTATCAAGTCAATTGAAAATTACAACATTACTTTTAGCACTTTAAGAAAATTTCTGCTTACTGTTTTGTCTGATCATTGAAAGCATCCTTGAATATGTCAATTGTGTGCTCCTAAAGATACTACATAAAAAAAACATACCAACTTTATTAAAAATTGTCATTCTACTTAAAAGTGTTAATCCATGGTTCATTTCAAGACATTAGCAAAGAATAATTAACATGTATTTATCCATTATAAACATATTTAGACATCTAGTTTCATTTCCTCAAAGTATTTCTAATGACCATATAATTTCTGTTTGCATTGATTCCATACATGGTTATTTATAAATATGTCTCAAATACTGTTGAGTAATTATTTTAGTAGCAAATATTGATATTCTTCAAACCTCAAACATCTTCATTATTATCATCAATAACGATTTTCTGCATAACTTCCATATTTAGCAAGAAAATTAAAAATAAATTTCAAATAAAATTTAATCAACCCCCAATTCAAAATAATATAATAATAAAAAATTATTAAATAAAAAAGATAAAATTAATTGTAATTAACTAACTAAAATAAGGTTTACAAAAACCAAAATCTTCAACTAAACTAAATAAAATATTCAATGCTTAAAAAAATGATAAATAAGAAAAGACAAAATGTAAAATATAATAAGTCAATATGTTAATTACTCGATTTCCACAAGTCATTTTTCCATAGTGAATAAATAATATTGAATCAACTTCCACTTTGTCTCTTCATTTCCCAAAGTACCATACATTTCTCTTTTCGATTTTTCATTAAATAATAGATAGATTTCTTCACCCTCTTGGATTAGTGACAAAGAGAGTACATATTTCATAACCTCTTTAATAGAACAACATGGTTTATCCCCTTAAAGTCCATTCAATGTAGCAGTTTTATTTTTCATATTCTCTAAACTTTTCTCTAGTTCTTTGACAATATTAGCTAGGTGTGCAGTGCTCAAAATTGTTTTTCCAGTACTATACTTCTTTTTCTTTGTTGCACTATCGGTGGTTAGCTCTATTCTCTTATGTTTTTTCTCATTTTGCTGATTGACATTGCTTTGAGTATGGTCCAAACCAATAGTTTCAATAGACCCTGAATAAATCATCTTATATATACTAATACTATCTTTAAAATGTTCTTTTAAATCATCAATGTCATATTCTACCTCTTCAATGTAATTAGGCATAGTTCCAGAAGAAGCACAAACATATCTTCAATAGCACATTGCTCATAAATATGATTTCATATTTTTTATAAAGCTTTTGTCCAATTCATTTTTCACAAAATCTTGCAAAATTTGAGTTTTTCTAGATATCATACATAAGCAACACGTTTATTAACTGATTTTTACAATTTATTAAAAGTAAAAAACAATATCAATAATTTATACTCGATTTGAATTTTTTCATTCCACCACTCACTAAGAGCAATAATAGTACCTTTAAGAGGTACTCATCTTAATCCAGTTTTCTTTCCTTTTAATTCCTTCTATAACTTTCATTGTCATTTCATCAAATCTCATTTATGTTTTAATTGTTCTTTGGTAAATTGTGCACTAGTAGCTTTCATTTCATTCTCTACCTATAACAATCCTTGCCACCCCATCCTCATCCATTGTCCCCTGTCTACTTCTAGAAAAGCCAAAACCAAGGGAACGGGCTTACAGGAATTAGCAACGAAATAAGACTTTGTTGAGCTTGACTTTAATCCAGCATTGTGAAATGACTTAGAGAGATGTAGCATAAGTGGAAGCCGGAAATGGCAACGGTAAAATACCACTACTTTTTTTTTTAATCAATATTTGTGTCTCCAACACAAATATTAACAAACAAATTGAATTGTTCGTTAGTCCATGTAACTCTTCCACTGCTCTTATTTTATTTTTCGAGTCATATTGTAACCTAAATACATGTATATTCAATATAATTTTTATTCAAATCACGAAGAGAAGAAAATAAAGGGCTTAAATAAGAACTTTATATTGCGAAATAAGATAATAATAACATGAAATTCAAGGAATGTGATGTTGAAACATTGATGTTAAACTATTCGAATAGCAATATCTGAAATAAACCAACATGCAAGTTACACCAAATATCGTCCTCCAAAAGTCTTTTTATTCTTTTGAAATTGTACTTCTACAAATATATTACAACTATAGCATTGTCTGTCCAAACCATCTGAAAAGGATAGGCAATCAACACTGTGCTGAACCGCAGTCTAGTATCCATATGATGTCCTCTTCATCATCCTGACAAACTCCTCAACACTCACTTCCCCATCATCTGTTCATTTCACAAATCAACACAACCATTGTGAGAAAGATCAAGAAAATTATCCCAACCTTATAGAATTAAAATACGAAGTAATAGCTCACATGCATAGTATTTTAAATTTATAAATTAAAAACACTGCATTTTTGCTAAGTTTCATGCACCATCGCCTTGGAAAACCTAAATTATGCATTATAGCTGCTAGCTCCAAAGGGCAAGTTAACAAATCCAACATTCATAACTCTTTGCACATAAGAGTCAATAAGCAAATAGAAAGATACCCCAATCTTCATTGCTATGAATAACTAACTAACAATTCCTGAGCGCTGCACTGAAGAAAAGGATGCTGCAGTCCCAACAATGATATTGGCTGATTCAAGTTATTATTCAATACTTTTTTTTTCCTCAAAATAAGACATTCAAACCCTATATGCAAACTCTAAAGTAGGTTCCCTAATTGAGTTCTTAAACGTTAAGGAAACTTAAGAAGTTGAAAATGATAATCCAAAGGCTTAAAGTTGTTGATGCAGCAGCTCAAGAACACTCTAAGTAATTTGATTTCTATACCGATTAGGTCAACAGAGTATTCATTCAATAGGTGATGAATGAATTTCTATTAGTAGTTATTATAGATATAGTAATTGTAGATATGATAGTTGATTATTAGGGATTAGATTTAAATTTTATTTCCTTATTAAGCTTATGTAACTTGTATAAATACCTTTGTATAGTGAAGTAGTAATCAATCAATTTCTCCAAATCTTCTACTTCTACATAGTATTAGAGTTGTCTAAAATAAATTCAGGTTTTATTTTTTTGCCCTAGAGAGCAAGAGTTTTGAGTCACTGTTTTAGGGTGACTAGTGTTTGTCACTACCTGTCATAGGAGGAGCACCACCTGCCAACCGATGCTACCTAGAATCCAATGACCGAAATCCTAATGAATTCTGCTACAATGTCACTCGCCGGCGCGTGAGGGCTCGTGCAGCACACCCATCTTCGCTGGTCTCTTCTACAAGGTTGCCTGGCCTTAGGGATTGCTCCGGTGGTGTTGGTTTGCCTATCAGCAAAATATTTTTACTCTATCCTCTTTATACAATGGTTTTTGGTGCTCCATTACTACTGTTTGGGTGAGTGGATTATTAGATTTCCTACTTTTTTTAGTATTCAAAATAATTTTAAGTAGTTAGCTGGATTATTTTGACCAAATATAGAAAAGTTTGTCATGATATCTATTGATAAATATGTCAAGTATCAAAATTTTCTGAAATCTCAGTCTAGTCAGCCTAGTCTTGTCACTACTCTCGTCGAATCAAGTAAACCCAATACATGTCTTGTGTCTTCCTCTTCCAAGTGGGTTATTGATTCTGATGTCACAGACCATATAACAAGTAATTCTAATTTATTTTCTACCTTTCAAAATCACACATCTAACTCTAGTGTTGCTTTAACAGATGGTTCCACATCATCTTTCCTTAGGTCTTGCACAATTATTCTCACATCGTTGCTTCCTTTGTCATTTGTTCTTAGTTTATCTCAATTATCATTTAATTTAATTTTTGTCAGTAAACTTACTCGTACCTTAAACAACTGCGTTTCATTCTTTCTTGATTATTGTGTGTTTCAAGATCTTGTGACGAAGGAAATTATTGGTAAGGGATATGGTTCTGAGGGACTCTACATTTTTTATACGAAAGTGTCAATAACCATAACTTGTTCTGGAGTAATCACCCATTTTGAAGCACATTGTAGATTTAGTCATCCATCTCTTTTTGCATTAAAGAAACTTTATCCTCAATATCAAAATATATTTTTGTTAGATTGTGAGCCGTGTCAATTTGAAAAACATCATCTTAGTTCTAGTCCAAGAGTCAATAAGAGAGTTAGTACTCCTTTTAAGTTAGTCCATTCAAATGTTTAGAGACCTTGTCCTGTCACATCCAAAACTGGGTTTAAGTATTTTGTTACATTTGTTGATTATTTTCAAATGACATAGTTATATTTAATAAAAAATCTATTTGATGTGTTTTCTCATTTTTCTGCTTTTTGTACTGAAATTAAGACTCGTTTCATATCTTTGTTCAAACTTTGAGAAGTGACAATGATAAAGAATATTTGTTTGCCACTTTTCAAAATTTCATGCTTCGACATGGTATTTTTCATCAAACTTCTTGTGTTGATACACCAACTCAAAATTTGAAAACTACATGGGCAGTATTGTTCAAAATGGAAGTTCTTAAATATTTTTGGGTAGATGTTTCTATATCCTGTTTTTTTATTAATTGAATTTCATCGTCTATTTTTAATTGTGAGACTATGTTCTTTTTCAAAACAAAGTATCATTTCCCATTGAACCTAGGATATTTGGATGTACTTGTTTTGTTTAGGATGTTCATCCACATGTCACAAAATTAGATCTCAAATCCCTTAAGTGTATTTTTCTTGGGTATTCTACTATCCAAAAGGGGTATAAATGTTATTGTCCTACTCGTAAAAGGTATCTTCTTTCAGCTGATGTTACCTTCTTAAAAGATTCCATTTTCTTTAGCTACATCTTACACAATCATGAGGAGGAGGATAATTGGTTAATCTACACTATTACATCTTCAATTCATAATCCTATTAAGTCTGTTATTGATTGGCCTAAGCCCCCTATAATACAAGTTTATTCCCGACAAACTTCTCCCTCATAATCATGTCCTATGGCAGCTACACCCACTCCTTTGTCATCAGATCCAGTCCTTCGGTCTATCAATTCAGATGACCTTTCTATTGCTTTTAAAAAAATAAACGTCAATGTACTTATCATGTTTCTTCTTTTGTGTCTTGTAATCGATTATATCATCATCATCTTGTTCTTTTATTGCTTCTTTGGATTTAATTTTTTATTCCTAAAATTGTTCATGAGGCATTGTCTCACTCTGGCTAGCGTCAGGCTATGATTGAAGAAATGAATGTTTTAAAAGACAATGGTACTTGGACTGTGATGAATTTATTGCAGAGAAGAAAGCAATTGGCCATAAATGGGTATTTGTAGTCAAAATTAATCCTGATGGCTTAGTTGCACGCTTGAAAGCTCATCTAGTTGCTTTTTTTCCTGTTGCCAAACTTACATTTGTCAAATTAATTATCTCTAAAGCAGCCACTTATGATTGGTCGTTGCATCAACTGGATATCAAATATCTTTCTTCATGGTGATCTTCAAGAAGAGACTTATATGGAGCAATCGTCCGACTTTGTTGCTTAGGAGGAGTCTGGAAAGATATGTCGTCTTCATAAATCATTGTATGGGCTCAAACAAAGTCTTCATATTTGGTTTGGAAAATTTAGCCAAGCTATTGAGAAGTTTGGAATGAAGAGAAGTCAATCTAACCACTTAGTGTTCTACAGAAAGTTTGCATACGGTATTATTCTACTAGTAGTGTATGTGGACGACATTGACACTATATGTATTTCATCTTTTAAATATTTTCTCTATGGCCAATTTCATACTAAAGATTTGGGGATGTTGAAATACTTTTTGGGTGTTGGAAGTAAACAGTAGGAAAAATAGAATTTTCTTATCTCAAAGAAAATATGTGTTGGATCTATTGTCTAAAACGGGGAAATGAGGAGTTAAACCGTGTAGCACTTCAATGGTTCCTAATCTGCAACTCACAAAAGAAGGAGAATTGTTTAAGGATTCTGTGAGATATAGAAGATTGGTTGGAAAACTCAACTATCTTATTGTGACCTATCCTAATATTCCATATTCAGTTAGTGTTATGAGTCAATACATGTCTTCTCCAAATATTCATCATTGGACAGCATTGTGGAATAGATTTTGTGTTATTTAAAAGCACTTAGGAGAGGCATTTTATATGGCAATTATGGTCATACTAGGATTGAGTGTTTTTCTGATGCTGATTGGGCGGGTTCTAAGGATGATAGGAGGTTTACTTCAAGCTATTGTGTTTTTGTAGGGAGGAATTTGGTTTCATGGAAAAGCAATAAGCAAACTGTGGTCTCACGTTCAAGTGCAAAATCAGAATATTGGGTCATGACACAATCTACATGTGAAATTATTTGGATATATCATCTTCTAACTGAAATTATTCTTAAGATTTCAATACCAGTTAAGCTATGGTGTGATAATCAGGTTGCTCTTTGCATTGCATCCAATACAGTGTTTCATGAATGAACAAAGCATATTAAGATTGATTGTCACTTTGTTCGTAAAAAAATCCAACGAGATCTCATTTCCACTAATTATGTTAAGACAGGAGAACAACTGGGGGATATCTTTTACAAAACCATTTAAGGAGGTTCGAGTTGAGTATCTTTTTAACAAGCTGAGCATGATTAATATCTATACTCCAACTTAAGGAGGAATATTACAGATATGATAGTTGTAGATATGATAGCTGATTATTAGGGATTAGTTTTAAATTTTATTTCCTTATTAAACTTATGTAACTTGTATCAATACTTTTGTATAGTGAAGTGGTAATCAATTAATTTCTCCAAATCCTTTGCCTCTATAGTAGTATAACATAATGTTTCGCAATATTGATTTCTGATTATCTCCGTCACTTTAAGCAAACAATACTACAAAGCTTTATATATGCAATAAACAAGGTTCTCCAATAGTCATGAAAAGTCCCATCTATTCAATCATTTCAAAACAAAGTTAAGAATTTGTAACAGATGACAACCAACTCAGGTAGTGCCAAGAGGTATAGCAAAGAAAAAATAAGCATTATTATTATTATACTCCTTATTTCTTTTCTTCATTAATAAACTCTTCTTTTATCAAAAATAAAAGAAAATCTTTCATGTTCAGCAATCACTTTTTAAGTAACTATAGAACTATAGTCAATAGGCAATTCTATCATGCAAGAATGACCAAGTTGAGAAAAAAAAAATTCAACTAATGCATGCAATCAGAAAAAGAAATTACTGCGGTTACAGAAAAAAGGAAAATTAAAAAAAAAAGTTGGTCTCATGATAACTTGTTCAAAAACAAATTTCAACCAAAACGCTAATTGGAGTTCTGCAAACTGCATCCAAATTATAAGGAGGCTAACTTACGGTCTCGGTCAGCTTCCTCAACCATCTCTCGAATCTCTCTGTCAGTGAAGCTTTCACCCAGCTCCTTTGTTATTCGCTTAATGTCATCAACTGATATCTTTCCCTGAACCCAGATGTATGAAAGGATAGGCCATCAACAAAAAGAACCAAATTTAAGAACTGTGGACAAGAAAACAAAATCTTACATTGTTATCTTGGTCAATGATGTTGAATGCTTTCATGAGCTCCTCCTTCGTGTCTCTTTCTCCTATCTTGGCTGTCATCATATAGACAAATTCATCAAAATCAATTGCACCACTACCGTCTTTGTCCACATCAGCAATCATTTGATTAATTTGCTGCAATGACACAGTTGAGAAAAATATGTAAGCTGTGGCAAGTCAAATTCCCAGAAAAGTAATTCTGGATGAAGAGGAAGCATTGAGAATAATAATATGGAAGGATGTAAATCAGGTGGGAATTATTTTTTTCCTTGAGGTTACAAACACTAGCAGAGCAAGAACATTGCAGCAGAATCTACTCCAAATAAACAGAAAGGATATCGGAAATAGAAAAGTAAAGAAATCTAATTTTGTTTGTTCCATGATGAGGAGATAAGGCTATCTCAATCAAAAAGCTTAAGGAGAACAAAGTATCATAAACCAGTTATCTTCTTATCCAGTGGTCAAATGATTAAGTTAAATGAAGATATTCTAATGATTAAGTTATATGAAGATATTCTAATTTCTAAAAAGGATAGAACCGCAATAATTGTGATGGAAAACGCTTAAATCAGAGGTAACTATTGAAAAATTAATGCAAGACAATTCTGGCCAAAGTTGGCTCAATTCACTAACCCATGCCAAGTAACTTGAAAGTTAAACTCTAAGAGGTGATAAAACATTTATTTGAACACGATTGGAAGAGAAACTTATTCACGCAAAAGCTACCTCAAAGTGAATACTGAACCAATACCAATGCAAGAAGATAAGTTATAATTTGCTGTTTGATCAGGAAAAACTAGTTCCAAGGTGTGTTTACAGGGTGGAACATAACATGTTAAAATCCCATATGCCCATCCAATGGAAAAGAACATTTTAAAACATAGAAAAGATATGAACACATCAACAAGCTCATATGCAACGGGCAAGAAGGTACCTCTTCTGTCATCTCAAATCCAAGTGCCCTGTTAAAAGAAAACTTTATTCCCAGATTCTTCATAGCTCAAAACTAAGGCATTCTAAACAAAGGGATGAAATATTCCTACCTCATGGCAACATTCAACTCCTTGGCATCAATAGTGCCTGAAAAACAAAACAGTCAAACAAATGAATAGATAAAATCAAATATATAATAAAAATATATATGTAGCAACAGATATTTTCAGTACCAGAACCATCCGTATCAAATAGTTCAAATGCTTCCTTAATTTCTTGCTTCTTCTGCTGAGTTAAACCATGGTGACGGCCTCTGGGCTTTTCTTTCCTTAACGTCCCACTATACATGACTTTCTGTTCAACTATAATGCGTTTTCCCAAAAAGAATCAGGAAATTGACATTTCATTGAAAAAAATAATTAGATCTTAAAGAAATTATGCCAAAATTTCAAACAAAGATTTTGGGAACTAGAATTCAATTCTAAAATGATAATATATATATATATATTTATATATATATATATATATATATATAATTGCCGTTAAACATGTGAATCAGCTATTAGAATGGCGAAATCTAAGAATGATTGACGAAGCAGCGAAGGTTAGCAGATAACTGCATCGTTATGACCACCGTATCGTTACCGTAGCGCCGGGGTCATTGAATACCATTTCCGTTGAAGTGTAAGGACTAATTCCTTTATAAAGAGAAATAGAAGAAGAGAAGGGGATATTCGAAGACGTACCAGGAAATGGGGGTGGAAGGATTCTGATCACCAGATCTTTGAGGAGGAAGAGATCGATCGGGAAGAAACGGCAATTTCTTTCAATTTCAAATTAAAAAAAGAATTGTTGGTTTCAATTAATTTTATGATAAGAGGAAAATTGGGAAAAAATTAACGAGAGTGGAGTGACACACGCGTTATAAATTTGATTACAGTTTACATTTTATTCGATGTGGGATGTTTTTACATATAATAATTTATTCTATTGTCTACGGTGATTTAACGAATTTTCTTTTTTAATAGAGTAGCAGCCTTTCAAAGAAAAAACTGATCTACTATTATTGATACGAGAAAAATAGATAAAATTCACTTTAAAAATTAATTTGGTAACCGTTCATATTCTATCCGACGTATTATATTTTTACCCATAACATTTTATACCTATTTTACCCTTACAAAAATAATAACTTTCCCATAATATTCTCTCAAGTAAAATCCAATTCTTTCTCATCAAGTAGAACGCAGCAGCCACTCTAGCCAGTGGACCAGCCATATATACCGTCGCTGGCAACCAAGCAGATTCCACTCGCAGCGGCCTTCTCCCCCAACACAGGTTTTTCCATTTTTTAAATATTGATTGTATAATTTTGAAAGAGTTTAGAGATTGATTTGTTGTTACAATATATAGAAGTAAATAGATGAGAACATCTGGGCTGATTTAGATAAAAAAAAAAATGGTGAAACTTCATTGTTCACATTCTGTTGCAAACTTACATTCACTACTCATTAGTCATTACATGTAGCAAAAAATAACAGATAATAGATGCAAAATTGAAGACTGAGATTCCTTTACGGAGTCTATAATTATTAAGTAATGACTTGGGAGTAGTATAAGTTTGAAAAAAATGGCTGAAACAGCAACTGCTATTGATATATTTTTATTTTTGCTCGCTCATGATTCGGTCTAGTTGACCTGATCATCACATGGAGGGAATGGACATTTTCTTGGAAAAACTCTGGGTCATGTATCCAGAAGGGACATCCCTTTATCTGTCATTGCTACTTTCTTGATAGTTATAACATATTGAGGAGGTCGATTCACTCCAAAAGGTTGGTTTCAAACCCGGCCTCGCTGAGACGTCATGCGCAATTATGTTTGGGAAGCCTACATGAATAGAATCTTGTTTATTTTCTTGATACTGCATTTTTCCTTTTTTTTTTTCCCTCACAGTTTTACTGCATTGACTCCTACCATTTTGGTGGTAACATTGATATTCTATGAAATCAGTGCTTGGTGCATAACAATTATTTTTGCTTTCAAAGGCAAATAGGTCTAATGGCTTTGGGCTCTTTTATCTGTTTTCTCTTTCAAATTTTATAGAGAACAGGGATATCAGCAAAGCTTCTTACTTATATTTATATGAGGAATTTAACATATTACAGCTGCGGAAATATTTTGTGAGATTTTATTGCTTGCTCTATATGAGGCGTTGGTTTCCCTTGTCATCTTTGGTATATGAAGTGCAACAGAAGGTTGTGATACCTTTTTAGGCCATCTGTGCTAGATTAATTGGGTATGCAGAATGCATTTTTAAGTGAAACATATTGATACTTTGATCTGGTGGTTTGTTCATTTTGCTCTTTCCATTAGTTAAATTTTGGCAAATACAATATATGCTAATGGTAGAGTTGAATTATAAGCTTTAAAAAGATGACACTAGTATGATTTAATAAACAAGTACTCACACCACACTAGCAGATGGATCCAAATTGATTCTAAGAACCAATTTCATCAAGTAGTGATAATTTTATTTAAAGGTCCTTTTAAGGAGTGAGAGATTCTTATATTTGGAGTGCCATAGGGACTTTTCATTTATTACTCATCTGCCATAATTAATTTCCATCTGCTGTGTCTTTCATGTCAATATGTTCTTAAACTCTATTGTTGTTTCTCTATAATAATCTTTCTTTTTTTGATAAAACATTAGTAATATTTTCGTGTTAGGATTCCTTCCTTACATTTTGACTCCCCACTCAGGATGTGAGAAGCAAGAGCTCATTTCCGACCTCGGGAGAAGTTTCTTGAGAAGCAGAAGTATTTCCAAAGCGTCCACAAACACACATTTAAAAGGGCCCTATGATAAGATCACCTCTGCAGCTATTCCTTTAGCTTTGAGAGGCGCCTCATTGTTCCTTACTGTGAGTCTACTTCCACTTCTGAACTGTTAATTATTTTCCAGGCTCTAGCTACTTTGAAAAATTAAAAAAAAAAAAAAGAAAAGAAAAATCACTTCTGTTTATATTTCAGTAAGATGGCTTTTTAACGTTACAAATTTTCAGGGCCGAGCGATCTACAACATGTGTCATGGGATTGGGAAGAAAGAATAAGGAGGCCTTCTGTTTGATGATGGGCGTCGTGTTATTTTCTGCTCATATTTTAGAGGATTATTCACTCTCTTGCACATGGACTAGTGTTGTTTTTTGAAGTTTTTGGTTTAGAGCCTCCAATAATTGCAGAGTTGATATGAAGATATGGAAGTGATGACGATTAAAATTTACATTGTCTAGTAGATTATAAATTTGGAAGTGATCCCACTAAAATTTGAAAATAAAATCTAATGGTAATCTTAATTCTTTTTTATTAATTATATAAAATTTTAACTTCGTTAATTTAAAATTCTAAATATGTTACAGAATGTGAGGCCATATAGTGAAATTAATCGATGTTATGCATCGGAATAGAGTAAATATTATTAAAAAAATAACAAAAATAAATTTGAGAAATTAAAGGGTAAAATTATGATATTACCTTCGTATGAGTATCTCCAATAAATTATCTATTTTAGTCAAATTATTTATTTTAAAAAATTATACAATAATAACAATTTCAATAAATTTTTTATATTTAAATTATGATATTGAATTTGAATTTAACTCTCTACTACTATTTACTCTAATTATAATTAATACACTTTAATTTTCTATCTATCTTTTATTAGTGTATTTTTTTTAAAAAAATTATAATAAAAATTATTTACTTTTTTTATAAATTTTAACTTACATAAAATAAAATAAAATAAAAATATAAAAAATTTATTGAATTTATAAATAAATTTTTACTCTCCACAATATACTAAAAATACTCTTTGATGTGCATTGGTTATAAAATGGCAGTGAAAGAGATAAAAGTAAAATATAGGGGCAAATATATACCCTTCTACTATATATATAGAGAGAGAGAGGAAGAGTAAATTCTTCAAGAAAGTTCTCTTTCGAAAAGACCTTTCTCTTAGCCACAAACCCCACTATCAATTTGGTACCTCCTTTCCTTCACTTGGGTAAACGAGAAAGGAAGAATGTCTCACTTCGGCAGGTCCGGTCCTCCAGATATCACTGATACCTATTCTCTCCTTGTCCTCAACATCACCTTCCGTAAGCTCCAGCCTTTCTCGCTCTTCATCTTATTATTATTATTATTATTATTATTATTATTATTATTATTATTATTATTATTATTATTATTATTATTATTAATTTCGGTAATGGATAATGATTTTTATGGTTGATTAGGCACTACTGCTGATGATCTGTTTCCGCTTTTTGATAAGTACGGAAAGGTCGTCGACATCTTCATCCCTAGAGATCGAAGGTAGTTTCCAATTCTCTTTTTTGGGTTGATTTTTCTTTTTCTTTTTGTATTTTTACATATGAGTTTATAATTTCTCTTTTTTTTTGTTATGTGTTGTTTTCTGATTCTTGTTCAAATAACCTGCAATTTCAATTATTGACTAGAACTTTTGTGTATCTTGAAGATTATTAGTCTTGCCGATACATCATTGTTCTTCTTGAATATACGTGTCTGGCTTCAGTTCACTAGTAGTAGGTGTTCTCTTGGTCAGAGGCTTCAGTTAGTTACTTCATTTATTTTTTTTAGGGATGGTGTTTGGACCATTTGTGCATACTGGTCTTGTATTGTTGTCTAGTTAAGTTTTGTTACTTCTGTTACAAAGAAAGGATGTATAAGATACATGACAATTATCAGGACTTCATTTTGTAATTTTTGGAATAAATTTAAGATGCGCCTTTAGTTTTGAATAGTTTTCATAGCTGAGCATGTGGGTTGTCGTTTGATGCAAGCATTGGATATATCAGGTGCTCGAAAAACCAAATGAATAGGATGAATGTCTTGCTTTCCCTCTCCTACTACTAGAAAAAAATTGTAAATTCATATAATATTTGTACGCTAATGGCTAGGGCCTTGAAGTGATGAGAATTTTGAAGATTTGATCATTTGTTTATTCCTTGTAATTTTTCAAGATAAATTGTTAAGTTTTGTTCTTGATAATTTAACCACTATTTGGTTTATTATTATTATTTTTTTATCTGTTTTTCTTTTGTAATTCTATTATTACTGCTGCAATGCCTTTGTAATAGAGTAATTTTTATGATTATTTTATTGCTCAGGACTGGTGATTCTCGTGGTTTTGCATTTGTGCGCTATAAGTATGCTGATGAGGCACAAAAGGCAGTTGAGAGGCTAGATGGTATGCCTTTTCAGATTCTCTCAAAAATTTTATGATCAATTATCTGCTTGTATGCATGCTAATTCCTCCTACATTTTTTCGTTTCAGGAAGAGTTGTTGATGGGCGTGAAATAACAGTTCAATTTGCAAAATATGGGCCAAATGCTGAGAGGATGTAAGCTCTTACTTGGTGCTTAATGGTTTTTTCACTTAAAATAGTTCAATATCCATTATGATGCACTTGCTTGGTTCACTATAGGATCATATTCCCTTTTTGTGTTACACTCTGGGAGTGATTCCTGTAAATATTCTGATCCAATTATTCTTACTGGGTTTCTTCATTTTTTAGGTCTTTATTTTATAAGTTGATTTTTTTAATTGTTATTTGTCTCTTTTTTCTTTTATATATATAATCTCAGTCATAAGGGAAGGATCATTGAACCTGTTCCAAGATCAAGATACAGGTCAAGAAGCCGCAGTCCATGGAGAAGGTATTTTTCTGTTGTATTTCTTTACTTGCTCAGGAGTAGGTTTGTTGGATGTGTAGGCTTCACAAATAATTTCACAATATTCCTGGAATTTTCACCTTCCCCCCTTCTAATGGCATTGATAGTAGTTCAACCTTGGTCACAAGGATTCCATCCTTTTTTCTGAGAATAAATTAGTGGCAGGGGAGTTTTCTAACCTTATAGATACGTGGTAAGGTTAAGAACAGCTCTTATTCTTGCAGTCAATCAATTCATTCTTTTGTTCATTTGTCAATTATTATGCTCCTGTATGAACAAACTTGTAACTTCTACTAAGTATGTCAGGATTTTGGTCCCTTAGTAATTTATTGTAATGGAATCTGCACTTGTTAATTTTTTTTTCTCTTTTGATGTGAAGATGTTGAAGTGTGAGATGCGGGTTTGCTTTGTTGACCTCTTTTTTTATCTTATTAAGTTTATCAAGTATCCTTAATGTTGCTTGTGGTGGTTGTTTTCATGTATTCAGATACCGAGATGACTACAGAGATAGAGATTACAGGAGAAGAAGCCGGAGCAGAAGCTTGGACAGGTATGAGCGTGATAAGTATCGTGGAAGGGACAGAGATTCCCGTCGGCGAAGCAGGAGTCGCAGCGCTAGTCCTGATTACTCTAGAGGCCGGGGAAGAGGTCGTTATGATGATGAGAGGCAGAGTAGCAGTCGATCAGTGGATAGGTTTATAATTTTACTAATCAATAATTTCACTAGTCAATGTGTCTTTGTTGGATTAAGATAATTTTTTTCCTCAATTGTTCATTGCTTTTGTTGTTGGTACTATTATCAGTCTTGATAGTCTCAATCTATGTCATAGTGCGTCGCCTGTTAGGCGTAGCCCAACTCCTCGGAGGAGTTTGTCTCCACGCAAGAATTCTCCCTCAAAGGCTGAAAGCCCTGATAAACGCAGCCGTGATGGTCGGTCTCCAACTCCGAGGAGTGCTTCACCCCATGGTCAGCCTGCCGCATCTTGTAGTCCATCTCCACGAAATTCAGATGCTGATGTGAGCTGTTTCTCTTTGTGTTGTTATTCATTTCATAGAAAGGTCAATTATTTATCTTTTTTCTATTTGGATTTTATTTGTAGGAATGAACTGTGGATTGCATGGCAAAATTGTGGAGACATGACTGAATGCAATTCTTACGACCAGGCTACTAATGTTGAGGCTTTATGAGCATCATGAATTTTCTGGTCAGAATTTATGTGCTAGTTTGGTAGGGTTGGATTTACTTTGTGCTTTAATGTTATCACATTGAACCTTATGCATCCTTTGTGTAACTGACTTAGTTTGGTATGTATGGAACCTGTAGTTTTTAGGTTGTTCAACTATGCATTAAAGATTTTACGATGTGAGCTACTTTTTTGTGTTTTAGTTATTTTTTCCTTCTTCTATTTTATTTATTTGGATGTTTATCTTATAAGAGGCTTGATTTACAATAAATCATTTATTGGGTTTTATAGTTGTGATCCGGAAAGATTGCTTTGGGGGCAGATATCCAGAATGTTGATGTTGTGGCTATTGTGGCTGTTGATGCTGTTTGTAAAATGTACATGGATGTTCGTGATTGTGATTACTCAAAATTTTCTGATGATTGGTAAGATATGAAGTCAAACTTTGTTCTGAAACACTTTGCGTCATTTAGGTGTCTGATGTTGACCTGATTTTCTTCTGGTATTTGTTTTACTTTGGAAATATGGTCCTGAATTTGGGTTGTAGTTGCTGTGATGGTTAGAAAGGTGGGCACAAGGTGAACGTGTTTTACCTGTAGCTGATGCTGTAAATCAAGTGGACCTGTTAGTCAGTAGTTCTCGTGCTGATACTAATATCAAACATAATGTGCTGCTCTGAATTTTGCAGCTGCAGTAATGAACATGGTAACATGTTTCTGTTTGATTATTTGTTTGGGGAATTCATTAGACTTCCTATGATTAACCCCAGAATGTGAAGTTTGACTTATGTTGCTTAATGTAGCAAGTAGCATTCGAGTCCGTGATTGTAGCTGTGAAGTGGTAGCTGATAGCTGTTCTGTTGTATGATATTCATGGGTTCGTGAGTGACTTTGCAAGTACTATTGAATAACCACGTGTAGCGGGCTGTTGCTGCCCTTGTTGATGGGATCGGGTTGGAAATGCTATTAGCAGTTTTGATATTGATGGTGGCTGCCTATCTGTGTTGCTGGCTTGGGTAAATTCTAAAAGATCTGCTTTGACTCGTAAGCATGTTCATGTCATGTGCCGATAAATACAGCTTCCATTTTGTTGTCATAACTTTTCTTCAAAATATTCTTTACAATTTACTGAAGACTTTTTTTTAAGTTTTTTATTATGCCTGTTATCAAATGATTTTATGTTGCTTATGTGGTACTTTATCGAAGGTTATTAGTGTTTTCTTCATTTTTTTGTGTTATGGTCCGAGCTCTTACTTGATGTGGTTACATCTATGTTTTCTGGTTGCCACGGAGTATTAGTGTGCTCATCTTATGCTCTTGTATGTAAAATCATATGGGAATTGATGAGGTGGAGTTCTTTAATCCATTAACAGATTTGCCTAGGAGTTTGTTAGTGGTTGTTTTTTAGTCGTTGTATAGGGTAACCCCTTGCCCCATAGAGGAATTTGGTGATTTTTGGTTGAACCAGTTGGTTTGGACAACCAATTACCTTAGAGATTGTGACAAGTATAGTTAATGTCGCAGTGGGGCTTTTGATGGTATGCTTTATTTTCTCGAATTATTTCTATTTTTTGCGTTTGGTTATGGTTATAACCAGCATGTGTAAGTTCTGTTAAGCGAGGTGAATGGTCTAGCTTTGCTTTGCTTTTTGAGCACTGTCATAGTCGCATGGCAGGTTATTAAATAAAAATTAACCATATTTTATACTTTGAATTTTATTTAATATTATTGTTAAGAATGCAATAATGATTATTGATAGCTAACATGTCATATGATAAGTAATGGACACATTTATGCCTATTACAAGTGACACTTGGAGTAAGTTTAATGACCTTTTAACATTCAAAACGGAACCTTGAACACTTGGATTCATGAATATGATCACATGGAAACAGAAATTCTGTAACACTTGAGGAAGTCATCTAACATCTTCAGTTCATGGAGATGGAGAAGTTTGGAAGTTATTAATTTTGTAAGGTTCAGTTGTTTAAAGGGTTTAAGTATGGAGTGTTATTTCTTGTCTCATCAAATGTGTGTATGATTTATAACTTTTTATTGAACGTCATATCCAAGCGTTCATCTTTTATCATTATTTGGTAAAATTTTAACTAAAGCTAGCTAGAAAAATCTATATTTTTATTTTGGCAAAAGAAAATCTCTATTTTAATAGTTGATTTGAAGTGTAATTTGTGTTGAGATGAACCAAGTGGCTTGAGTATTTGGTATATTGGTGTTTGGTTTGTACGTATTCTTCTGAGCTTTGCTGCAGCTTTAGAATGCATTCCATGTTCTGATGTCTATTGTGTAGCTTTGGTGCAATATATCTGGACACATTTTTATTATAAAAATCATGCACGTTTTATTATTATGGTAGAAAAGGTCATCGTATCCAGATGAATGTTTATCAGCTCAAATATGTGAAGAAATTAGATGCCTCAATTTGTTGTAGTTTCATGTTTTCGAGGTGTAATGAATCATGATGACAATTTGGTATAATATTTTATTTTTATTTATAACGTTATAAATCATGTGCTTTTCTTGGCCATTATTATTTTACCTGGGCTTTAAGCTGCTTATTGTTTGATTTCTATTATTATTATTATTAATTTGGCTATTGCAATTCAAAACAGCAAAATGCGACGGCAGAAAGCTCTGCTTGATATCATTGTGAATGAATTCAGTAGAATTTTGTGAAGTCATATATGTAAATATACACTCGACTGTCAAGTATAAGAATTTTTTCAAATTCTAAATTTAATCCCATGCCATTGGTTATATGAGCTAATTTGCTACTGAATTTTAGATTGGTAATTTTGAAGCAAGGTGTATGTTCTGGTCCTTGAATACTTTGTATATGTTTGTATATCAACTAAAAAAATTGAACTTATATTTTTCTTTTTGTTCATATTTATTTGACAATTAATTTATGTTGACATATATAATACCCCTATGAATTGGGGGTTATTTGGTAGAATAATGTTAAGATAAAAATTTATGAAATGATTTTTTTTGAAAAATAATTATTAACAGCAATGTGACAGAATTGGTTAAACGGATTGTCAGCACAAAATTCGTTCTTTAAATGAGTGGACTTTAGTTTATATATTTACTCATGTGGCAAGAAAGAACTAAAATATAAGGGATGTGACCGACTGCGCCTGATCGAGTGAGATTGAGGAAATGCAGAGAAGCAGATGCAAATGCATTCTCACCGTCGGAGTATGTGCTGGTGGAATAATTTTAAAGGCCATCTATGCCAATCTTAACCCAAGCGCAATTCCCAATTTTTGAGTAAGTCTTCAAGTCAGTTATGTTTTATTTTATTTTTTGAGAAAATTTAATTGTGTCGTATAAACATAAAATGCTCCATACTCCTCTTCATATGCTAATATGTAAGCACCCTCATCTTGAAGCATCTTTTGGAAACCACAAGACAACCCATTTAAACGGTTAACCAAAATAAAATATACAAAAATACTTAATAATTTTCTTAACTAAAATGTGCACATCCTTAAGCAACAGTCCCAAGTAGCGAGGAGTATGACAGAAAACAACCAAAAAAAGGGACTGAGGAGCGAATGCAGAGGTGCATATTTAGTGCATTCTTCACTACATCCGCCCGGTTAACCAGATAAAATATACAAAAATGTCTCGCAGTTTTCTTAACCAAAATGTGCACATCTCTAAGTAGCAGTTCTAAGTATGAAAGAAAACAACCAAAAAAAATGGAATAAGGGGTGAATGCACAGATGCATATATTAGTTCATTCTTCACTGAATTCGCCACTCAGTCAGGCGGCTTTTGTCACATCTAACAACCAAAAATTTTCTAGACTCTTCTTACTTTATTGGTTGTTTCTTGTCATGTGGATAAATGTATATGAACTGAATTCGTCCAACCAAATAGCAGATTAAGTGTAAATGAAAATGACAGTTCGTTTGGTGGATTTTATCACATTACAAGTTGTAATTATTTTTCAAGAAATATTATTTTACGAATTTTTTAATTATTTATTTTAACGTTATTCTAATAAATAACTCTTAAGAGGTGCGTAAAACTAGATTGGCAATATGTACATTTTAGCTTAAACTTTTTGTATTTATAATATTAAATTGACAATAAAGCATTCGTATTTTTTTTTCCCGCATATGAACGTGAAAGTGCCTTAAAAAGAAGAAATCTTTTTACAAGTTACTTCACTGCAAGCTTAAAGTTGTTCTTATCCTAAGATAATTTCTTATCATAAATTGCTTCATGGCTCTTATTAACAATGCAGGGAATGTTTAAAGCGCCAGTACCCGATAATAATATAAGGCCAGATATCAATGTTGTAGAAAAATAAATAATAAAATCTGATAATAACATACAATGTTAATTGTCTCAAAAACTAGTTGAACAATAAGCCAACTGATCCGTTTCACTCACATGTCGACACACAACAGTTGTCCCAACGCAAGTGTATCCAGTGACTCTATAAGATGAACTTTTCGAGTCAGTAGTTCTTGTGAGACCTGCTGCATTGATGGCCGAAATCTTGGATTGGCACCAATGCACAAGCATGCTATCCTAGCTATTGCTGCTATTTCACCAGCCAATTCCGCAGTAGGCATCTCCAGCCGCTTGTCTAATAGATCTTTCAAGAACAAGTTATGCACATTCAGTTCAGACAGAGACAATGTTATAGATGATGATGATGATGATGATGTCGAAGCTGGAGGTGAGCTTATCAGTTCACTGGGATGATGCCCCATCAGGATCTCGAGCGTCACCACTCCAAAACTGTATACATCGCAGTTCTCAGTTACCTTCATTGTGTATGCCAGTTCTGCAACATTAAGAACACAGAAAAATGATCATTTCATTCGATTGATAATTATTATAAGTTCTGCACTAAATTTATAAGTTGTACCTGGTGCAATGTATCCATAAGTCCCTGCAAGACCTGTCCAGTTTGATGAATCATGCTTTATAAGTCTAGCAGTTCCAAAATCAGAAACTCGAGCTTCGTATTTTGTATCGAGCAATATATTGTTGCTTGATATGTCGCGATGAATTACAGGCGGAGTGCAGTCATGATGCATGTAAAAGAGAGCATTAGCAATTCCTTTAACCACATTGATTCTTTTAGGCCAATCCAGTTCTTTTGCTTCTTCTGCATTGCTCAGCATCCTAGATAAACTTCCCTTCTCTAAGTACTCATAAACTAGAAATGATTGTTGAGCATGCAAGCAAAAACCATGAAGCTTCACTATGTTTCGGTGGCGAATTTTGTTCAGTGCTTGAATTTCATTCTCAAAAGTCTTTTGATCTTCCATTTTTGTCGTGCAATGAGAAGGGTGCAGCTTCTTTACTGCTACAACTTGACCTGATGAGAGTCTTGCTTTGTAAACAATTCCATGTCCTCCAACTCCAATGCAGTACTTGACATTGAAATCTTCAGTTGCTACTTTGATATCTTCATAGACTAACTTACCATCATAGCTCCAGATTGCGAACAAATTTGAATTCTGTGGATCGATGAGCTTTCTGCTTATTTTGTTCCTCTTCTGTTTCTGCAGAAGGCAGACTGCCACAATAACAATGGTCGAGAGGAACAGTACTGCTTCAGAAAGAGGAACAAGAATCAGAAGCAGAGAATTGGAATCATCTTTTGCATTGTTTGATGGAGGAAGACAAGTTCTCAAGCCACTATGGTTTCCACACAAGCCTTTGTTATGGGAAAATGCATCTGATGATGCTTCTTCAAATGCTTTATTGTCCGGAATTGGACCCTCCAATTTATTGTAGGATACATCAACAAGTCTTAGACTCTGCATTAGCTCGAAATTCGAAGGGATTGAACCCGTGAGTTGATTGTGAGACAGATAAAATATCTCTAATTTGACCAAGTTCCCAAGTTGCCATGGAATTTCACCAGAAAGAGAATTTCGACTAAGATCTAGTAGAACTTGCAGTGACTCCAAATTCCCAAGTTCAGCAGGAATTCCTTGGTGAAAATTGTTGCTTCCCAAGTTCAAGTACAACATTTTGGAGCAGTTACCAAGTTGTTTAGGAATGGTGCCACTCAGACTGTTTGCTGATAAATCAAGATAGGCGAGATCAGGCAAGTTACCAAGCTCCGAAGGAATATTGCCTGAAAGATTGTTATTGCTTAGAGTCAGATTGAACAGTGACTTCAACTTCCCCAACTCATTTGGTATTTTCCCTTCAAGATCGTTTGAAGACAGGTCTATAAAATGCAGAAGAGTTGACTCTGCAAGCTCAACTGGTATCACACCAGTGATCTTATTGTTGGAGATTTTTAGACTTGTCAGGACTTGACACTTTCCCCACTCTGGTGATACTTGGCCATGGAAATTATTGTAGCTCAAATCTACATAATCGAGCTTAGGGTATATACCAAAATCTTCAGATATATTACCAGTAAGATTATTCCTATCGAGTCGAAGTCTGGTCAAGCTTGTGCAGTTTATCAATCCTTTGGGCACAGTACCTATAAATCGATTGTTACTCGCACAGAAATCTTCTAGCATGCCACCATGACAGATATTTTCAGGCAAGAATCCAGAAATGGAATTGTTTGACAAGAAAAACAATGTCAAATTAGTAAGTTTATTGATCTCAGGAGGCAATGGACCAGACAACTGATTTCCATAGAGTGATAAAACCTTCAGGTTTATGAGATCACCTATGGAAGAAGGGATGGAACCTGTAAGATTGTTCAGGTTGAGGCGAAGTTCGGCAAGAAATTTCAAGTTTCCAAGTTGTGGTGGAATTGAGCCTGATAGATGATTGTTAGAAAGTATCAATATGGAAAGATTGCTCAAATCTCCAATTGTGGAAGGAACAGACCCTGAAAGAAGGTTACTAGAGAAGCTTAAGACATTAAGTTGTTTCAATTTTCCTACTTGTTCAGGAACATATCCACTGAATTGATTATAACCCAGATTAAGAATTGTAAGCTTTGACAGGCTACTGATTTCAGGAGGAATATTTCCTGTGAGTGAATTGCCATGGAGATCAAGAGAAGATAGATTAGGCAAAGATGAGAAGTTAAAGTTTTTAAGTGTACCTTCTAATCCAACATTTGTTAGATTTATTCTGATAATACTCCCATCATCACCATTGCAGCTGACACCAAGCCAAGAACATGGACTATTGTGTACAATTTTCCATGAAGAGAGGACAGATTGAGTTTGGTCACTAAGGCTTTCTTTCCATTTGATTAATGCTTCCATTTCAGCTTCTTGTTGAGTTGAAGCAGGAACATGACAAGAAAGAATCAATATCATGAGAAGTAGAGATGAGAAATCTTTAGGCAACATGGTTTTCATAGAATAAAAAACCAAAGCAAGATTGTCCAGATATAGATCAAAATTTATATAAAATCCAAGATTTTTATGTACATTTTTTTGGGTTGATTAAGTGGTACTTGAAAGTCTGAACTATTGGCCATTTCCTTCTTCCAAGAAAGTGGCTATTCAGTGAAGTCTTTTTCACAGTCACCGGAGACTTTTCCGCAGAATATTAGTTAAGAGTAAAGATTTCTTTGTTTTCTATTTCAAACATGCCTAACCAATTATACAAAGCAACTATTCCTTTCAAAGAGTATGTTATTTGGTCTTGCACATGCTTATGAAATACCATTCTTTTAAATAATTTATTTTAAGTTTTACATTTTTATTCTTTTAACTTAGGTGATTAGGAGCAAATTTCCCTTTATAATAATTACTCAGTCCTCTCTCATTAACTTGCTTTTGAAGTTAAATTAGCTCCGATGCATTTTAAAATAATATTGTGCACGTCATATTCCACAAATTGATACTGAACATCTTTGAATCCTATGAGCCCAAGTTTTCGATACATATATCAGTAATTAAAAGAAAAAAAAATTAATTAGTACATGATTAGTCAAGGTAATTGGATTGGATCGGACGGATTGGAATGGATTTATAACTGATCTCGGGTTGAATTAATTAAAAATTAAATTCAAATGAGTTTTGAATTCAAATTTTATCAGATTTTGAATTAAATTTTTGAATAGAATAAGAAAATTGACAGATGTACTTGGTAGCCAATTAACATAAATTATCATAAATTGCAATTTTCAAGAGGATCAAAGAAAATAAACAATAATCTTGACTTTCTAGAAACAAAATCCCGAATGAAGGATATTTTTTTTTTGTCTTTTGGAAAGAGAAATCATACATTAATTTCAAAATAAAAAGCAAACGAATTAGTGGGTACAAAAATATATTATCTGAAAATGTTGAAGTGCATTCAACGCATTTTGCTGTTCAGTCATAGTCTGAACAATCAGTCAAGTGATGCACCATCACATGCGGCATTAATTCTCAAAAATTTGTCAAGTACGACAAAAATTTATACCATTCTTTAATTTTGTACTCACAACACTTGTATGGACTATATTTATTTTATCAAATAACATCTTTATCTATATTGAAATGAAAAAGTATTTAACCAGAAGGTGCATCTCATTATTTGATTCTCAATGCCTTGTATCTACTAATCTTTAACATGCAATACTAATAAAAACATAATTATATCATGAGAAATAAATAAAGTGATGCAAAAATTGAGGTGGAGCTTCTAGTTTTCAGACAAATAAATTCCTTGGAATTACAAGAAATTTCCCTTCTGTAAAGGATCTCCTCATGCATATGAAGAGCCATTCTTTTCCAATATTCAGATTATCCAAAGAATTATTTTTTCTTTTCTCCGTGGGAGAGAAGGGGTTTAGTATCCAATATAGGCGTCCATCTGCTGATACTGGTTTTGTCCTTGTATGTGCAAATTCTTCGCAATAATATTGACAGTCGTCACAGTCCAATGGGAAAATTACAAGGGGATTGAAGCCCTTACTGAACGGCATTAGAAAGCAGAGTTCCACAGTGTTCTGCAGTTGTAAAGATCATCAGCCACGAAAGGTTAAAATGACATGAACTTTTACTATGGCACCTGCAAAATCCTCATCTTCCCTTGCTATTTAGATTTTTAGTCTGTCCTACACATTCATTTCGTCACAAGTCTAGTCTAAATCAGAAATAAAATACAACACCTTAACCGACAAAAAATAGCTATATCAGATCTACTGCACATCCATTTTCATATCACAACTTTTTCCTTGATAGCCTGTACATACTCCTCAAGTACCAGATAACATTATTAGATATCCCTTCAGTTTGCATCAGATGCAACTTCATGGATCTCATCGTACCTGCCAGTCTCCTCGTTAAATGAGTACCTACACCAAATGACAGAAAAAGAAAAGCGCTTAGTAATGTAACGTACCGTTGCAATTACAAACACCAGTAGGTATCTCATTCAGTCACCTATAAAGATTTGCCAGCTTGTGAAATTTCAATGTTAGGGACTCAAACTGGAAATTTTTTGAGGCGCTTCCCTAACCATGCTATTCGACTCCATTGAATTTTTAGCCACAACATTCATGATTCTAGCAGGAGTTCGTCTATAAGTTGAAAACCTAGGGCCAGCTTAAGGCAATACTTCACCAATGAATATAAAATGATGGAACTAGCAATGACCTAAAATCTCCTCCAAAATCTCGACACTTAGAGAAAAAGATTAGAGGGTAGCAACAATAATGAAATTGATGACTTCCTTAGTGCGGCCGTAATGACTGATTCTGTAGATGAGAGTGCATAAACCACACCACTAAGCAAATCCTCGCTTCTAGTCTCCCACAGCTTAATAACAGAAAATAGGGTTCCAAGTTTCTCCATTTATGGAAGAAAATAAAGAGATCACAAATGGCCTTATGATACTGCATCCTGACAAACTTCATAGCAGACATAAATGGATGCCCATGCCATGCGACATGCTTCTGCTTTTCAAGACAAATTTAATGTGCGATGGCTTCTTTGATGTCCCCCAGGCAATAGTTCTTGCTGGTTAAGTGCGTGTATGGGTTACTGTAAGGAATTGCTTTTTGAAAAGCATTCTTTTAGATGTAAAAGGCAGCTTGAAAATGCTTTTTAGCAGTTCGGAATTTTTATAATTAAATACTTTCAAACATATCTAGAAAACTAATCCTAATTACTTCAATTAACATATTTAAAATGGTACATTCACCAATAATAATTACAAAATAGTGCTAAACAAAGCCTTCATAATCCATTACAGCCAGATTAACAAGACAACTAATGTGATTTATGCCAAACAATAATTAGACCTAGAATTCCATCTGAAACATCTAGAGTTTATGCACACCAAATAAACTTTCATGCAATGAAGATCTAGTGAAGCCCACAGATATAGAAGTTTCAAGGATAATATACCAAAAGATCAGATGGAATTGGACTAACCTTAATAGAAGATTGAAATTAAGAATGTCAGGAAATCCAAAAATGCTTTTGAATGTATCAATTGAAGGGAGCTAAGAAAGAAGTTACTGGAGAAATATAACTTGGCACTTAATTTCAAAAATCAAAATTGAACTCTAATTTGTTGTGGAAAAATAACTGAAGTTCAATACCATTTAAAATAAGTAATTGGCAGCATATTCCACAAATACTGTAAAAAGGATCATATAAAAAAATAAAGCATCACAGGAATGCAGGAAATGCTTGCAAGAACTGTATAAGAAATGGATTCATTGTAAGTGGAACTATTATACTCAAAATAAGTTCCAGAGAGGACTATTATACTCAAAATTTGCATCGGTTCTTGCAAATTTAGGGGTGTGCATCGGTTCAACCCAAATGAGTATAATCCCCTAAAAATATAACCCGAACCATATTTCGAAAAAATCAGTTCGACTCATAAATCAAAATTTGAGTCAAATAACAAAGAAACTGTCCCACCCGAACAAAACCGCACCTGACTATGAGCATAATCCCCTAAAATATTCAACCCAAACCAAATTACATTTTCAGTTCGGCCATGACCAAGTTAAAGGTGTGTAGATGGCAAAGAGTGTTGTCAACAGAAAGAATTTGCCATTGCTAGGCCTTAAATAATGTAACCATATACTGAGAAAACACATGAATGATACAATTCACCTTGACTAGAAAGGGATCAAGGCCGATTTGATTTGGCAGATTTGATTTAGTTGAATAATTTAGTTGCAGCGTTTATAGAAACCCAACTTGAGAATCTCTTTTACCATAAGAAGTTGGCTTAATCCCAATGGCCAAGAAAAGCCTACACTTTGTGTTTTTGTCAATTCTGACTTAATCTATAACATTAATAACAATATTAGCGAATTTATTAAGGGAAAAAAATATATATATATATATATATATGCAAAATTATGTGTCTAAATTGATTAGCAAACATAAAAACATTTATTCCACTATTTACTTCTTACAAAAAATATTTATGTTAATTTTTTCTAATAATAACTTAAAAAATTAGTATTCAAAAAGAATAGAAGTCAAGTTTATTTTCGTTTAATATGATAGTTTTGTAGACTCCACATGTGCATCGCAGTTTTGACAAACTAAATTGGCTAAAATTGAGAAAATTAAAAGATATCTTCCTCTTTATTTTGGTATTTCATAGGAATAGGCAATCTGCAGACATAAACAGTAGAGAATGCGTATTCTCTATATTTTCTATTTTCTGTTATTAAAACAAATGAAAAAAAAGGTACCTTTGAATGCCTAAATATAAAATAGATCCTGGAATACATCTTAGTAATGACCAGTGACCTCTCACCTGATTTGGAATAGAGTAATAGCAATGTCTTATGTAAAGTAAAACATGAAGTAGCCTCAGCTAGAAAACTTTTATTAATATAAGAATATACTAGGTTAGACAAATTTGATTTTGCACTAATTCAAAACCCAGAAAGATCCATTGAATGCCTTGCGGCTATTCATAATAGATCCAAATACTTCCCCTGGATCAACTTCCAGATCATAAATGCTTAAGTGAATAACTAAAGAAACTAGATAAATGGGAGATACAAGAGAAAGAAACTAATTATAAGCAACTCTCATAGGTTCAAAACTAGGGAAAATTTAAAAAAAAAAAAAAGCAAAGTCAAAGCTTTTTTGTATCATTAGGCCCTTCGTTTAAAATATATTCCACAAAGAAATCACAGAGTTCACAAAAAGTGATAAAGAGTTTATAAAAAATCAGAGTGTAAGTTTATTACCATTGGCCTGATGCTCCATAGCAGTACAATCCTGTAGATGGATCATAATAGTAACCTGAACTGCTGCTATAGTAGTACCTAAAGGAATAGAAGAAAAGAAATGCATAATGACTTTTAAGTGAATACAAAAATCAACATATAACAAATATAACTTTGATCATAAGCTTTGTAGAAAAAAAAAAGATGATAAAAATACAAAACTGCTTTTTTCAGTTATGACAAAACCTTATTGTCTCTAACAAGTATAAATATATTCAACCATTAACTACGGATGTTTCAACCTCAACTTATACGCCAAGATTGCTTTTTTCACAGACAGTAAGATGTTATGATCAACTCTTACTTACCTACTGTCTAAGGTTAGGGGTTTTCTGGAAATATAAGAAATACTGTTTCAGTTATTTGTGTCCTATCATAGCCATATCAAAGATCCGTACCCATTTTCAGTAATGCTCATGAAACATTGCTTACCCTAACAGCACATGTTTCCATGACCATTAAAAGATCAAGCTAATGCTACTATTTTTTCATCCATATCAATAGTTGCAGTAAAAGATATAGAATTGCAAGAAAGGGCTACAGGCAATTATAAGGATAACAAAACATCATCTGAAGTCAGGTAATTTTCTTACTACAAATTTATTACGCACAGTCGGTATAACAAGCACACAAGAGTCAAAAACAACAATCATTAAAAAGCACAGTAACTTCCACAATAATTAATAAAAAAGAGCCAATATGCTTGATATTGAGAGAGTACCCGGAGGTCTCATCATATACATAATCATCCTGCAAAGTTCCAGCTGCAGATCAAAAAAATCACAAGTGTCAGGAAAATCAAGTAATACTTCATCCACAAAAATTTATTATGAAAGAACTATAATCTTAGAATTCTTGCATCATCCATGAAAATTTTGAACTCAAAATCAGTAATAAGAGCTTACATCCAGTAATAGAGTTCAGGCCATCGGATGATGATTGAGTAACTCCACTAGAATTTGAGCCAGAAACCATATTACTACTGCTAGAAGATTGTTTAGTAATAGCATTATCATCATCATCGGCAAACATGTCATATGCATCAGCATCATTGTTGGAGGTTTCTGCAGCAGAGACATTCATCTTTGAAGTGCCCACATCAGAGTTTGGCAGTATTGAGGAGGCTGGTCCAAGGTCTGTTACATCAGATAAGAAGTCCTTCCCCATGCTGTAATCAGAACCCTCCTGACCGGTGCTTAGAGATATGCCCTTCCCCTTAGCTAGAGCTAAGTTCTCGTATCCTTCTGAAGAAGATAACCGCAACATACACTTAATAAGCTAACAAGGAATAACCATATGCAAAAGGTCAATACATGTATTACTAAAATGCAGATCTTTAGGCACGGTACTTTTCTTTGAAAAGAATCCTTCTGGTTAAAATTAGGAATTATGAAGCTCTGATGACCTGTCATTCTACTATGGGAGCAAATCATGCATTGGCACCATAAACTCAGCTTTGAGTGTTATTCATGAAAAAAAATTACATAACCTATTTATACTATCAACAAAAAATATTCAATCCTTTTTGTGAATGAAAATGTACATATGGAACAGATATCATAAAAACACCCATAGCAGGTCATTGAATATAAAGAGAGGATGAGGAATTATAACATACATCCATAAGCATTTTACAAATACCATACCATAAAGAGCATGCAAGACTCAATTAAGATCTTCCAAGAATACCCGGTACAGTATACAAGTAATTTCATACTCAACCAGACATTATAACTGTTTCTGATTTTCTAAAGAAAACTATGATTGCTGGAACCAATAAACAGAGATATGAGTAAAAGAAAACTAATACAAAGCACACCAACCTGCCTCACGCTTGAAAACCTCTTGTTTGTCATGGTAAACATCTGCAGAATGAATACTTAAACCATTGAGTAAAGAATAATCTAACAAGGCCATAAGGAAGGATGGGGAATACAGGGAGCAGAACTTGTTACTGATAGTTGCAAAAAGAGTTGATCAATAAAGAAAGAATGATCTAGAAAAAGAATATGACAGAATGACATGCATTGCAAACATTTCAAGCATTCTCTCATAGCAAAAAACTTATTTTCTCAAGACACTTAACTGTATTCACCGTGATCCAATAACCTGTTTGCATCCTCAGTTAGCTGGTCAAATAGAAGTTGTGTCTCAGTTGACATCTTCTCTTTCCTCTTATTTGAGCTGCCTTTCAACCGTCTCAAAGCTTGTAACACCTGTCAGCAGTAAAAAGTTGACTCATACACATGTTGCCACACACCCAAAAAGTTGACTCGTACACATGTTGCCACACACCCAAAACAGTGAGCACCATCATAATAAAAATGATAAAATTAGATTAAACTATGAACTAGAGGCCTTATACCATTATAATGCTCAAAGGCCATGTTACAAGTACATAAATTTTCAAATGGCCATTTAAAGCTTGCCTACATAAAGAAAATTCATCATTGATTTTTTTTCCTAATTATATAGCATTTCCAAGCACAATGGTCTGTTCAAAAATCCTGACTAGATCCCAAAAAATTGTAAAATGTCCTGTTCTCACATTTCCAAACTGCTAACAATAATGCTAATATACTGTATCAAGACAAGACAATATTAGCAAGAACACTTCCAACCACCAGAAAGAAAAAGAATAAATCCTGTCATTGACACATGTTAAGGACAGACATGGTGCATCCTTACAAGTGAATCAAAACAGATTAAGGGAGAGTTTAGGATTACTGTTGAGTGTTAAAAAAACAAGTTTAGACTTTTTTTTTATTTAATTTACTATTTTTTTAATTTTTATAAACTGTGTTTTTCTCAAACTTCCTTTTGGGAAAAATATCTATTTAACTGATTCTCTCTAAAAGCAGTTTTCAAAATTTAAAAAATTAAAAATAATTTTTTTTTTCTAAAAAGCAATAGTCAACTTCAGACCACTCTTTGCAGTTATTAACATTGGGTCATAACCATCATTTCTACTCTACATGCCCATAATTAGAGTCAAACTTCAAATTCCACCTGCACAAAGAGACTCATCAGTTGTGATTATATTAGATTCTCAATGCCCAAAAGCTACAAAATTACCCTCTATCAATGTTAATTTGCAATGCTTAAATATTGAATGATTGGTTATCTTCTACACTATGAGATGATTACTTTACAAAGAGACCTCATCAAATGCAACTCTATTAGATGGTCCATACCTAGAAATATCCTGAAATCAGTGTTAAATGCTTAAGACTTGAATTACTAACATCTACTAGACATATTCAGTGATTTATTAATTCAATATATGGACTCCTAACTAGGAAAGCAATAACTCATGTATTGCATACTTACATGAAGAGATCTGATGTTCATACTTCTATATGCCTAAGTTCCCTTAAACTTTTGGTGAAACAACAGAAGAAAATATCAATGATAACATGGCATATTGAGAAGCATAATTTAATATTGACATCTATCTCATATAAATTCCAATTCTAAAATAGAAAAAAATTAATAAGTCAACATTTGAGGCAAAGCTACGTTATACCTCAGAGTATATGTGTTCTTCAGTCAATGAAAATGTCACTAGTGTTATTTATCAACTAAGAGATGTGGAATTGTGTAGTAAGGCTTGAATGTTATACGGAATAAAATTAGAATTTACATTATTAGGGTTCTTATCCACATTATTCATATGAATTTTATATAATAAGCAACCTTCCCATACCTCCGTATGTTTGAATGAATGACCTAAGCTGCTAGACAACAGAACATGGTGCTAAGAAGTCAAAAACTTCACTAAGACTTAAAATTACTGAGTCAACTTTTAATTTAGGGACAGCAGAATAATGTGCAAAATGTAAAATTTTGTCCTTTGATTGCAATTAGTCATCTATCTCTATGGTACTTGATAATTCAAATTAATTTTCAAAAAAAAAGATCAAATTAAAATATTAAACAAACATCCATTATTTAATGATCTATCAAATTTACTGTTTCTCCTGGCTCAAGCACACTAGCAATACGCTTCTTTATTATTCCAATGTCTTCAGAAGAAAGGTCAACGGTATCATCTCCATTATCATCTTCCTCAGTCGTTATGGTAGAACTTTTTGCAGCATATCGTGGATCAACGTCAACACTATCAAGCCATGCATCCTACAAAATTCACATCCACACCATCAACTAGTCTAATTCTGGAATTAAATAAGAATACACTTTATTGCTGTGCTTTACCTTGATTTGATTCTCATTGACATATTCAACAAAATTCCCCTCTGCATCAAAATAGCCTTCTTCTCTTTCTTTGTCAAGATTAAATGGTTCTATTTGGATCCCATCTTCAACAAAATTCTCGCTATCCTGCCAAAAGAAATCTCCCATCATTGGCTATCTTTTCTTTGTCCCAATTACTGATGAATCTGATATATAACTTAACTGAAAGAAAATGCCGCCAATTCAGGAAAAAATTACGTATTTCTAATTATAGCACACTCAGAAAAGAAAAGCCTGGACAAGAAATGAGCGTGGTCTAACAAACTTCATTGCTCAAGCAATCAAGCATTCCAAATACAACAGCAATAGAATACTCAGTATTCTTAAAGACATGGAAAATTGCTATGACTTGGATAACACCTAGAGTTGCTTGTACAGTAAAAATGAGATAATATAACGTCAACAACTACACTGCAGATTAATAAAGCAGCAAACAAGCTTCAAACCCAAGCTTAGGGTATACGCAACTGCAAGTGAAAGTACCATTTCAATGACTACAAACCTTATATTGTTATGAAAATCGAAAGACTAGAATCAGACCTAATTTTTGCTCCTCCATCTTTCTGGAAACCTAGGATGGAAGAATATTAACATGAATTCTTTTTTAAAAAAAAAAGGTAGAGGGAGCTATTTATAAAAGGAATTACTTGATTACGAGTTATGAATTAATTTTTAACCAAAAATTTGAACTTCATTATTTTGGTGTTTTGATTTAGAAAAACTTGAGAAATTTAGTTATTCTTGAGAGAATGCAGCTAATGCTTGCAATTGTTTTGCTTTATCATGTTTCTCTTGCTTCCTTCTCGGTATTCTGCTTTATCATTAATTTTAAGCACTTTAAGTTTCCAGTCAATTTACACTAACCCTTATATTTCATAGCCAGAAGCCCTAAAGATCCAATAATTATAACCCTAAATATAATCTCTAGAAACATCAAATGATAACTGAGATACTCAAGACACGCTTTGTGTTGTCAATGATCTCCATTTGCATGCTTATTGCAGTTTCAAAACCAAAACTGCAAGTACACATTGTTATAACCTTTTCAAAATGTTCAATTTTTAACACATTTCATACCCATTTTCACTATACCTATCAAACACAACCAAACCCACCCGCCCACCCCCCAAAAAATAAAAAATAAAAAAGAGTCCTAATTAACAGCTAGAAATAATAAAATTTCAACTGGAAAAACAGCTCCAGAGTTGAAACCCTCTTAAATCTAAGAGTCCTGAGCTCCTCTTTTCTTTAATTTCAAACCCTGAGTGCCTAATTTTGAAACCAAACTAAGTCTGACTGCTACAATCTATTCTATATGTCACACAAACACCCGTAATTACAACTTACAAAGCCTTCAACATATGAAATTTACTAAAAGCAATGCCTAATGTAAATATGGAATAAACAATTCGAGCTATTGCATTAATTCCAACAAACAACACACACACACACACAAAAATAAAAAAACAGAAAACCAACCTCATAAGCGACTTCAGCGGCAGAAGCATCGTTGAGTTCTTCGCTGAAGAGTTCGGCAGTGAGCGAACTACGGCGCTTTGCACGCTCCTTGGCAGCCAAACGAGGATCCGTTGTGTCAACAATATCATCTTCACCTATGGCTCTACCCAAAGGTACTTCGTCCCCTGGCTTAACTTTCTTTCCTTTAGGGAATCTAACTTTCTTCTGCCTGAGAATCCGATGATTAGCCATTTTGAATTGAGAAATGACAAGATTGAAGAAAATAAAAGAGAGAGAAGTGAAATTACTTGGGGCGCTTGTTGGGTTCGTCGTCTTCCAGATCTTCGAGGAAAGGGCGCTTGCGATCAGAGCGAGAAGGAATCTTACCTTCCATTTTAAAACAAGCAGTTCCTTTGCCAGCAATACAGCACAGAGAGAAGAGAGACCAGTTTCCAGTTTTCCCCGCTAAAATAAAAGAGTCGAACGCTTGCCCACTCTCTGCCGACTCGCCTCCTGCAATTCGGTCGGGTCCTTTTTTTCGGAAAAAAATTTACAAAAAATCCCCTAATTTATAGGATATTTTCAATTTGAAACCCTAATTTTTTTTATCAATTTAAATTCTAATTTTTTTGGAGGTTTTAATTTGATCTTCAATTTATTCAAAAAAAAAAACGATATTCGATCAAACTTTCCATTTGAATTTTTTAGTTTCAAAAAAGCACAATATATGTTAATATTTTCAATTTAAATTCAATTTTTTTATTTTTATTAATTTGATTTTTAATATTTGTTGCAACTGAAAATTTTAGCTCAATGAAAAATTCAAATTAAAAGTAAATTTTAAATTGATAAAATATTTAAATTTAAATTGAAAATACGTCACACATTAGACATTTTATTTATATTTGCAAATAAAATAATTTAATTTAACCTAACTAAACTTATTATAACTAATCGCATCCCCACGTTTTCGTGCAATTGTGCAAATATTGAATTCATGTACTTGCTTAAATGCAAAGCATTGAATTTATTTATTTTATTATATTATTCGTTTTTTCGCATCTCTTGCCCATATGTGGAAAAAATAAAATTAAATAATTTTTTTTTTGAAATATGATCCTCGTTAATAATATTTGTAAAAATGATTTACTCAGTTCTCAAACGTGATTCCACATATTAAATAAATTTGATAAGCACATATTTATTTAAAAACAAATGTTATTTTTTAAATAAATTAGAAGTTTTTTTTAAGGCAATAGAATTAGAAGTTAGAACCCACTGAAACTCCATTGCATATATTCCTATGTGAAGTAAAAACTTGATGGATGATGCATTGAGAATTTCGAACAAATTATATAAAGGCCAAAGCAAATTACTCTCGAAGAGGCATTAAAGCATTCCCCACAAAACTAATCCCATAATATAAATAAAATTAAAACAGTTTCTCTGAATGTCATATCATATTAGTAATAGATTTTAAAGTAATGAAACAAATAAATAAAAATACATGACGTTCTTTAATTTAGCAAATTCCATTAATAAATAATAAATTAACAGCTCAATGCACAATGCAGAGTCGCTACGTTTTATATAGTAAGTCCGAGTGTCCAATACTAAGTTTTATTTAGTTATTAATTTCTTTCTCCTCTTGCTATGCTAAACGTTAAAACATGCAGGAATTTACCCAATTGTTTACAAGAGAATGATGCATATGGAAAATCAAAGTCAGATGCCTAAGAACTTTTAAGCAACAAACCTATATAATATATATATATATATATTCAAAGGAACCAAATCTAAAATCAGAATGCAACCATACAAATTCAACCTAGTTCCATATATAAATTCCCCTCTGAAAGTCAACCACCATAGCAATCATACACTATGTAATCAAGAAAGTAATATATCACTGTATTGATTCAATGATTCCTGCAGATGTTTAAAAGTGCATACATCTCTTCTTTCCGGTGACAAAACAATGCACAATGTTACAAGCACCCGACATTTTACAACCCACTTTATCATGTCAAAACGAAGGCTATTAGCAAAAGATGGGGGAGAGAGAGAGAGAGCATTAACCGCTCCTAGAATGTGATTCTTTCCCACCAAGTGTCTGAATTATGGCTTCCAAAAGTTTAATTTCATTATCACGTTTCGATATTTCATCTTGCTTTGCACGCAGCTCTTCCATGTGTAATTCAAATACCTCTGCAGCCAAGATACAACATTTTTACAGACTATCATTTTCCACTTTACTTTTCTTATCGACACAAGCAAGAACCTAACAGAAGCACCACGGACATAAAAATTCACAATGATAACAAAGTTGCTGCATTACATGTTTAGTCTATTCATACAAATTTCTCATAGGTGGTGTACAGGAACTAAAACAAACCAACATTAGATACTGAGATAGCCAGAGTCCCTGATTTGATCAATTTTTCATACAAAATGGAAATTGTGGACTTCAAATTTCCACAAGGTTGAGAGAGAGAGAGAGAGACATTTGTCACAGCCAAAAACTCATGATATTGCATAAAGACTAAAGCACGAAAGGAATAGCAGTCATAAAAAGCTGTCTAAATATTGCAAATAATGGTAAGCAAAGGATCATACAATTTGGGCTTCACATCAGATACGCTATAAGATTTTGATGAAGAGCTTGTTCCTACTATTAGCACAAACCATTCATCTATGGAAAAATAAATACAATTTTCCTCAACTTCCATATATCAGCTGTGATATTACCGACAAAACATTCAACAATTTAGAACTAAGTTGCCATTCCTACACCACATGACTAATCCAAGATATACTAGAAATTATTAGATATTGTAACTAGGACCAGAGTTCTTTGACAGATGTATGGTTGAAACATAAAGAATAGGTACACATACTTGAGGTATTTTCAAGTTCTCTTGTAATTTCTTGTGCACGTAATTCAGCAGTTTTCTGTGCTGCCTCAGCCTGTCGCTTTTCAGCACGAGCACGAGCAGCAGCAGAAATGGCAGCATCAAGTTCTCTTTCCAAAGTCTCTACCCTTTGTTCAAGAACCTACAAAACAATACACAACCTGCAATATTTACAATCTTGATGAAAAAAAGATAACGTGTGGGCCAAAAAGGAGCATTTAGCATATTTGCAAAAGCATCCTGTCACTCTGCAAATTGAAAAATACATGGTGCATATATACAAGATATATCTATATGCTAAAAGTCCTACCATTATCTTCTTGAAACTGAATCAATTAATTATTCGCTTTATAGTTAATTTATGCGGACGTTATCAGAAGCCACGAACCTCTAAGAACTTAAATGCATCACTAGCAAACTATTCCTCTTTGCATGTGATATTCTCATAAAAGGTAACAGGTCAAGAGCATACACAACCAATTTGTTTAAGCAGACATAAAAATCCCAACAAGGATTTACAAACCTGACTAAATGAAGAATGCATATACATTTAATACATCTGTTGAAGTTTTAGCACACAGATGATGATGCTGTACCTGCAATTACCAAAACAAAAGGTTCCAAAGGTATCACCTTGTTTAATTATTTGATACCCCTAAACATGAGGCAAATATGCCTATCGATGGCCTAATTTTAAAATGTTTAATTCTAGCAATAAATCAAGTAAATTGTCTTTCTATAACTGCATGCATAAATAGCGTATCTTATTTAAACAAACAACAGGCTCAAATAAGAGCAGAAGGTAATATACCCACTATAATCACATGCCTATACTAGTTTAGAACATAATCAATTCAATTTCCTATTTGTCCCATTTCTATTATGTTTCCAGATAATGAACAGTTTCCTGTCCAAGCAATGCTTTTGTTAAATTTGTCACACATCGAAATCTGTGTCAAGCTACAGCGAAGACATCATACCCAATTCAAAATATAAAATATGCATGCATTTAGCATTATAATTTTCCAAATCCAAAATAAAGATAAAAATGGCGATGCTAAAGAGACTTAAAACTATAGTGATAGTCCCTCAAGCAATCATAAGTCTAACTCATCAACAAATTCAACATGATCTTCTTCCTTATTATTATCATCATATTCAAATTGGTCACTTTTTCAATTTCTTTTTCTTTTCACCAACACCTTCTCCATACTCTTATATAAAATCAATATCTTTTTCATGCTGAAGTACCTTAGGGGGCATTGGCCCTCAAATGAAAAGATGCTTTTTCCTTTTCCAAATACTAGGAAACACATGACATTTTTGTCTTTATATGATGGTGGTATAAGAGGCCTCATCTTCAACATCATATGGAAGAAACATAAAAGTACAAGTTAATTTAATAATATAAGATGCTAAAAAAATATAGCGTAACTAATACGAACTACAGAGAAAATGCTATCATCCCTATAAGATCACACAAAAGTAACATTAGAAGAACAAGTTCAGTACAGCAAATAGAGATAATTTTAGTTGTGTCCTTGAGCAGAGTAGAAATCATAAAAAGAAGAGAAAAGAGTGACTGAAGGAGCATAAAAAAGTTAAAGGAAAAGATAGGTTGTTTTACATTTTAAGCAAAGAGAGATTGAAAGGAGTTATGGTGGATGAGAGTTACGATATTAAGGAAAAAGTAGGAGAAGAAACAAGGTTGATTCAGTAGGAAAGAAGAACAACAATTCAAAAAGGTTAAGCACCTGGATGAACTAGCCGAATTTGTCTTCAATTGGAATGAAAATATTGAAGAGGCAAGAAAGTGAAGGAATCTTAGGAACTGTTTTTAATGTCCTATCATACTATTTTAACCCTTTAAAATAGTTCACTAAATAACAGGAACTTTAAAGTAAAAATAACTTGTTTTACATAATTACACTTTATAAGACAAATATAAATAAAAGTGAGGCTTATCTGCCTCGCGCATCATAAGAGGACAAGACTTAAGCCAAAAGGCCAGTGCCTTTTAATTAGGAGCATCACTTGGAATAGCAAATATTGCTGGCGCTTTTCTCCCTCAGCCTCAGCACTTAGGCAAGTGCTTTTTGAGTTTTTAACTACACCGGACCATCCTAGGACAAATAATAATCTAACCAATTCCCATGGTGTCGATGGAACAACATAGGAACCTCTTTTTCTTATTTAGATCAATGGTAGGTTGCCCTGGGCCAGACCTACAGTGTGCATACCTTAGTGCCTAGAGGCATGCCTCATGTAGAGAGGCTGCCACAAGCTAAGGCACTCAAACTAGAGCCTGATGATCCTTGAGATAATTATCAAATTCAACACTAATAAGTTTGTTCTGTAATATATATTAAACAACAGAAATAAAATAGGAGTGCACAAGTGATCGTGTACCTTGATGGTACGCGCTTGTTCAGAGCTAAGAGATGCTTTAGCAAAGGTCTCTTCATCCACAAATACAGCTTTCTTCAGGAGTAATTTCTGGAGAGAGTCCAAATTGGATGCCATCTCTGTCAGATTAGTTATGGCTCCATTCCATCTCTCCTCACTGCTACCTTTATTTTTATCTTTCTCCTCCATTTTTGTTATGCTTCACTGCCACATCCAATAACTGATTCAGATTGAAACTGCTATAGTGCTAATGCTAAGTGTTTCAGGAAAATACCATCAATAGGTCCTTTCATTTATGAGTTTGTGTATTTGAGCAGCGAACATTTATTTCATCATTTTGAGCCTCCAGATTTTTATCTTCAGAGACATTTTAAACAAGTAATGGGCTTAAAGAGTAACACAATAAGTAACGAATTTCTGATGTGGATTCAATCTTATGGGTAAAACTAAGAAAAGGACAAAGGGAGAAAACTTAATAAAATTAGTTCATATTTAATAGTTTGAGCAAACACCTCACCTTTGCCTACTCTATAACCTCTAAAAGAAGATAAGTTCATCAAGAAAGTTTATCAAACGTTTGGCAAAAAGCATACTCTAGCACATATTCAATAGAAATAAAACCGCAATGAGAGTTTGAAGGCAAATAGTTGCAGCATGATTTTCCCCAAAAGTCTTCTGTTTCATGGACTAAGTGCCGAAAAATGTCAAAACATATGTCATCTGATTATATGAAAACCTCTCTCTCCTTGAAAAATACAGTTATTTAGCAAGAAGCTATAGAAATTGAAAGGGAATGTAATGCTGTAATGGAGAAAATTGAAAATCTAATCAACAATCAGACTTGTTTTAGCGGCATTCTCCTTTAAATCCCTAAATAAATTATACTTTTCTGTGGGTGATGTACCGAGTCAAAGGATCACTTACTCACATCTTGTTATATTTAAAATTTCTGTATGATAGTCGCCGAGATAGAATACTCTGCAATTCTGCGATGTATACAGAAGAGTAAAAAGTTCAAAAGAATAGGATAAAATAAATGATCAAGAACACCAGAAATTAAAGCCAAGAGTAAATGACATCAAATAGTAAACAGAGATATTGAAGTTACAATTCACAAATCCAAATTTAGTATTTCTTTTAACAAAGGCATAATTAATTGAATAAGAAAAGTAGAAACAAAGACGAAGAAAATCAAGCAAAAGAATTCAAATTGTGCCTTTTCCCGATCAAAAAATTTAAATAGTTGCCTTGCGATTCCTACCCCTTTATGATTTCTCTCTAATTTACAGAAGAGAAAGTGCAAATTCAAGTAGTTTGTTAACTCAATCGAGGCAGCAACAGAAGATCCCCGGAGAGAGAGATGGAGCAAAGGTGAAAAATGAAGGAAATAAATATCCGGATTAAAAGTACTAATTTGCCATTGTCCTCATGCACTGTTTTAAAATTGTAATATTGGGTTTGATTTTTTTTCTTTTTTTTTCAATTAAAATTGGTTCAATTTTAAGAAATTAGAAAACGAAAATTACTTTCAATTTTGTTTTTTTTAATTTACAGAACCGTACATAAGATTTTCACCTCATACGCTTCTCGTTCAATTCTTTTTTGTAGAAATTTCATCCTAATTATTGATTTGAATTTTAAGATATAATTTTTATTTATTTTATTCAAAAATTTTATATTATTAGATAAATTTTATTTATTTTAATCAAGTATTAAACTCCACCTCATTAGATAATTTAATTAAAATAACAAGAAAAAATTCCATGCTAATATAAAAATTCTATTAAATTTGATTTAATTTGAACTAATTTTATAATATTCCAGTAATAGTTAACAAAAAAAAAAAAGCACATTACATATGAACCTCTATATATTTGTAGATATTTTCAGTATTTTTTTTTGTTCCAATCAGTTCTTAATTATTTAATTTAGAATTTAACTAATTATAATATGTTGACATTAATATTCAGAGACTGATTGTTAAAATAAATTCAGGATTGCGAATGTTTAATTAGACAACATGTAAATCTCTTACTGGTTTTATTCTTTGGAATTCTATTCCACTTTATATTCAAACTCTTTTAATTGATGAAGTTTAAATCTAATTTTCTTAAAATAATACTTCATTTATTTTACTATAATTGTTCATTTCATTTAAGAAAAAAAAAATTTTACTATAATTGTTCATTTCATTTAAGAAAAAAAAAAATTATTTCATGTATATGAGGGTGACAATAAAGATAATTTATCTGTCAATTTTTTCACTATCACTCCTAAAAAATGTCTTATGTAAAGTTGTCAGAGTAAGATTAACTTTTAAATCCCTTTTTTCAGAAGAAAATGAGGATCTTGACAAAATCGACAAAACGAAAGAGATCCAAAATAAAAAATAAATTATTCATTTATAATTATATCAGTTAAATAATATTATTAATTTTTATAGCGAAATAAATTATTTATAAGAAAATAAATATAGTAAGCAAAATGAGCAAATAAGTTGAAGGCGCTCCACATGTATTTATAAAAATAAAAATGGAAAAAACAGAATTGCCCATGGGCAAATTGGAGTTGCAAATTTGATAATTAAGCCCTTCTTTAAATAAAAAGTGTTATCACTCTGTTCCTCTTCCCTGCTCGGCGTCGCCTCCGCGTCTTCTGATATTACCGCCGCCATCGAACACCGGAAACTGTTAGAAAGTTCAGTTAGAGATGGCGAAAGGTCTGATATGGGCAACGGCGGAAGATTTGGCAAGGAATAGAGGACGTGTTCTTTGTTTATATCGCCAAATATTGCGAAGCCTGAATTTTTCAAATTTGCCTCTGAATTTAGCAGCGAGACTGGCTAAGAAGGCTGAAGTTCGAGCCGTCTTCATGCTTGGATCCGAAGAGAGATCTATTCATAACATCAATGATCTTATTGAAACAGCGGAATATGCTCTTTCCATCCTCAGAAAAGGTGAAATCCCCAAACAAACTAAATTCGTTTAATTTTTTCTCTGAGTGATTGTATTTGTAGCGAGTGGTTGTCTTACCTATCTACTCAGAGTATAAATTGAGGCCCTGAATTTATTTATTTCTGAATCTGGACTTTACTTTTACATTAGATGATAATAGAGATGTGAAATCGTTTGCAGATGCCTAATCGTAATTCTAACGAATTGCCAAGTAAAACAATGTGATAAACCATACTTTTCTTTTAGAGAAATTTTTTGCCCACTTCAATTTTATTCGATGGGAAATTTTTCATTTACTTGAACCTTAATAATTATCTCACTATTATCCATACATGCCCTGTAAATAAAATTTATCGAATTCACTTGGCATCCTGGAATAATTATACATTTATATTCATTGTCACCGGACTTCTATTATTAGCAATGATTTTACCCAATCTTAGAATTTAACAAAAAGTTCGAATCCTAATGCTTCTCTGAGATACCAAAGTATACTAGAGAAAATAAAATAAAATAAAATAAAATGACCGACTCAATAAGCAAAAGATTGCTGTTCACAGAATAAGAGAAGTTCCTGCAGCACTTTGAACTGCTAATTTTTGGCATAGCTTTATCGGTGTCTATTTATTGCAGTAGAAAGTTATTTTGAGAACGTCAGTAGAACATGTGAGAAATTGATCAGTGATCTATACAGCTTCCAGGATAATCAAAGCATTTTATTCAAAATTGCCCATCAAAAACTTTAAATACTATCTAACAAAATTGGATCGATTCCATTAGTTAGTTCCTCAATAAGAACAAAAAACATAACTCAAAGGGATAACTTTATCAGGGCTAACAAAATTTAAGAAACAAATTTTTAGGGGGGGGGGGGGGGGGGGGGGGAGTACCCAAAAATTCACTCACTGAAACATAAGTATTGATCATGAACCAAGGTTCGTGTGTCAGCACAGCTTCAGTGCTTCAAGGTGGAATGTAACGGAATAGAAGATAATATCAGCTCCGAGTATTGTACAAATAATACTCTACTCCTGCCCAAACTCAAATGAAAGAACCTCCTCTGAAACATCCAACAACTCCTCAACTTCTACTTCTTTGGCCTCGTATTCCTCTTCTTCATCACTGGCTTCTCCATCTCGTAACTTCTGCCTCTCCAATTTTTCTTCCTCACTCAATCGTTTCCATTCACTGACCCACTTATCCCATTCATCCTTCAACATTCTCCTCTTCTCACGCTCCTGCTCACTCAATTGCAGTGATACATCCTGGTCCTCTGCCTCATATTTCTTACTATACTTCTTCAGGTTATTTGCTATCTCCTCCTCTTTTTCAGGACTCAGGAAGGATGGTGGCCTTGGGCGCCACAAGAACTGTAACACATCATACAAAATCAAGAATCCAATACCAGTCAGTAAATGTACCCGTATGGTCATATAAGAGTGGTACTGAGCCTAAGAGGAAAACAAGCAACAATGACTAACAAATCAACTATCTATCAGATTTAACGTGCAAGAGAAGTCCACAACACATCAGCAGGACATGTTCCAGTTTCTTTCATACTAAGCAACCAGTTCAAAATGATATTCTAATATTGCCAAGACTCTTCAAACAGTCTTGGAATTATCATTTGGAAAATTGAACTCCAGTCTTACCTCAAAGGTTATTGATTTTGTAACCCAGCCACTACGTCAATAAATAAATAAAACAGGAAAATATAACGTAAGGGTAAATATACTCTCTACCAAGTCCAACAAATTCAGAATATTGTAGCCATTACGAAGTATAATGCAACAAAAATGGAACTCTTACAAGAATAATTAATCTTACCTGGAAGAAATGATCCTTGAGTATCCGATAAAGGAGCTTTCCATTAAATGACCAAATATTGAATCCATTTTCCATTTCATGGTGAACTGAAGTCACTGAAGTTGCTACATACCTGTTCAGATAAGGACCTAATGTCACAAGCGTGGCACAAATACAGAAACAAAGAGTTCTATTTGCTTTCAAGTGTTAAGAAGAAAACACAATTTTAAAAGTCACCATCAAGGGGGGAAAAGAGATTAGCAGGAGTGTACTATTTTCACGACAAAGCCAAACTAATGTTCAAAATACCTTCACAGATCCTACCCAATATTCAACAAAAATATTACCTTCCAGTAGGATCCCATTCTATATCTGTAGCCGTAAAATGTTCAGTTGTTGCCATAGTCTCAAGCTCATCAACATTAAAAAATTCCAACTGTCCATTGAAACCCTTCAGCCCAGCAAGTATTATGTAGTGGCCAACAGGTGACCAGAAAAGAGCATTTGCCTGTTTGCCTTTGACAGTGGTCAGCTTTGACACCCGGCCACTATTATGGGCAGTCCTCATCGAGTAAAAACTTACATCAGGCCTTGGGCTATCGCCATGAATAACAGCAAATCTATGGCCCTTTGGCTCCCAAGCAAAAGCAATGATCTTGTCATTCTTATTGTCAAGCTCCAATACCTCAATTGGTATATCTCGTTCTTTTATTCGGAAAAGCTCAAAGCCTGTGTATGTGGTCCTTTTTGACTTGGTATAGCGATCAACTTTTATTGCGAGATAGTCACCAGTACTTTGCCAATACATTTTGCAGTCGCTAACACTGAATAGATTCTTCTGCCTCAATTCCTCTTTGCTAGGAATTTGAACAAGAGAAACCTATGGATTCAATAATTGCAGAAAATAATAAAATACAATGGAATTAAAAGATTTATTCATGTGAAAGACGTAAGTGCTTACCCTGGCAGGTTGGTTTCCACCTGCAAGTTCAGGAACAAAGAGTGCAAGAATGGGATCAGTTGGCGACCAACTGAAGTCCATGACATTTTCAACCTTCAAAGATTTCTTATCAATAAGGCTGAAAGTTTCAGTTTCATAGACAGAGATCATATTTTTCCCAATCTTGGCAAAATACTTGTCATCTTTTCCTCCATCCCACCTGCAAAAATGTGTATACCATGAGGAACATGACTGATGACAAACACCATTAAAATTCAATATCAAAAAGGTGGACCGTGTAAGGCATGTCAAAGAGTAACGACCTATAAATGGGCCAGGATACCCCTGTTACACCACCGGTTCCTCCAATGGCAAATTCATCAGCACTTCCCTTGAAATCTCTCATCACTTTCCCAGTTCTAACATCAAAGATATTTATAACAATCCTCTGAATAGGAAAAATGTCAGAATGAGCACCAGAACATAATTAAACTCAAAAACATAATGGTCAAATAAAGAAACATCACATTTGCATCATGTGGATTGCTTGGTTCATGGCTGCTATAGGTAACCAAATATTTCTCACCAGGTGAAAAATCAATCAATTTAACCTGCAGTTGAATTCATTTAAGCTAGGATGATAAGATAAAAAGACAATCTGATAAAAAAAAATAAAAGCGAGAATAAAGGCCATAGGCAGAACCTGGGGGTGAGCGTAGCGCATCAGCCTATTAAAAGAAGCTGCACCACCCCAAACGGCAGCACCTTGCCTGTGAACAGTTGCCAGGTATGTCCCAAGTGGGGACCACTGCACAAAACTCTCAGTCCAATACTGCAAAAGCAACACATAAAATTGTCAAAACACAATTAAGGAAAGATGAGGTAATAAGACTCGTCCGATATGCATTTTGATTAATACACCTAACTAGTATGCTTGATAACAATGCAACATGAAAGACCAGAAGTTGGGGTACCATATAAAGTATGCCATGATAAACGTTAGTATCTTCCCCCACCCACTCAAAAGATAAACTCATGTGCAAGCACTTGCATACACACACCAACACATGGAAAGGAGGAAGAAGGGGAAAAAAGAAAGGAGAAGGAAGAGAAAAGAAGAGAAGGGGGGGGGGGGGGAGGAGGGGGGGAGGAGAAATCAATAGCAGATTGACTAAAAATGGAGAAGGGAATAACAATGGTAGTTTAAGATATCTGTCTACTCACAGCACGTTTGTAAACAGGATCAGGTTTCAACTGTCTTGCATCATTCCAGAAAACCTCAGTATCTGAGACAGCATGAATCACAAATTGATCTCGAGCTTTTCCATCAGTAAGCCAGTGTTGGAGATTTTCCTGAAACCCATATACAAGCAGTAGAATGGTGAGTACAGTATATATGTGTCTGTGCATCTAAAAATCAAACAATTAGCTTCAAAAAACAGGAAGAACAAATGAAAGCAGAACTGCAAATGATAAATTGTATGTTGAAATTAAGCTGCCAAAGCTAGAAAAACATTGCACTGCCAATGTCATACAGAACTTATAGTCATTCAACAAAGTAATAGTCTTTGATTGCATAAAGCTTTTGAAGCACCCTTTATAAATTGAGGATCCAAAATAGTAGAATCTTGATGCTAAAACTGAAATCTAGAGGGCAGGAAAGAGAGAGAGAGAGTAAGGTATTTCATAGCTGCTTTAAAGGTGAGAATAAGAATTTTGGCAGAGATTTTTGGGTCTCTATATCAGTGCTAGGCTAGCAGCTATTACTGTGGTTATGTAACAGGTGCACCCATATTGTACCATATCTTCCAATCCCATATTGGTGCCTTATATTACAGGATCTCATGACTACAATAGCATGGTCTATTTTCTGAGTTAGAATAAAGGAATAAAGAACTAGCAAGTGGGAAAGAATTAGTAAGAAACAGAAACTCTAATCTTTGTAAGGTCCAAAAAGTCCTAAAACACCATGTCTAAGCATAAGAACAAACCTGGCAAAAAAATCATTTCAATTAATTTGAAGAAAAAAGAAAATGAGAAGATAAGCAAGAATAGCAATAACAAAAATAATTGAAGTAATTACCCCAGGGACATATGGCCTGATTTCAGGAGGAGCCCACTCATCTGGAACTCTCATAAATTTATCAAAGTCTTCAAACATGTTGACAGCAAAAACATGTGCTCTGTCCAACTTATACCCATTTGTTTTCTCCTTAGCAAGCTCAGCTTCCTGTAATTGTGAACATTACCAATCAAACAAAGAATTGAATAATTACCTTGAATTTACAGCTGAAAATCATTCTTTAATAAAAAAATAAAAAATAAAAAGAAGAGAGAAAAAAGAATAAATTGATAGCAATTATAGCCAAGTGTCCTAAGGACAACCAAATTACTTGGTCCAGGCAAAAGTCAATTGGTCCTTCACCACCAGATGCAATCAGCACACTCTATGTAATATGCAATACCTTGCATTACATAGATATGCCAATTGCTAATCTGCCATTTTTACCTTCGTCTCGAGTGAAAAAAAATTAAAAACTTGTACACAATTGTCACAAGACTCACCACAGTTGTAGAGAAAGATGGAGAATTTAACATGAGGTTTGAGAGAAGAAAAAAAATATGCAAACATGGTGGCTAGTGAATGAAAATACCTGAGGTCTACTATACTCAATGAAGCAATAACCCAAGCTTTTCCGCGTTTCAGGATCGACAGGCATCCAAAGGCCATCCTCCTTAATTACACCAATCTGACTGTAAATTTTGCGAATAACTCCTTCAAGCTTCTCAAATTTTTCTGGAGGAACAACAGGGAGATTATCTACCACAATAATGTTACCAAAGCCAGCCTCAAAATCCAGCTGCTCTTCTTGGTAAACATCTTCATCATCACTGCATAGGATCATAGGATAAGTCAGAATAAACCAAGCTAAAAGAACTGGAAATCCAAACTGCATGCTCTGATTACTCATGCAACAATGTAAAAAAGAAACCAAAAAGTTAGGTTCAAATTCAGCAATTATAATAAGCGAAATCAATGCCTTTGTCTTGCTGCCAAATATTGCGGCCTTATTCTAAACAGAGCATGCAGCTTTACTAAAGCTCCAAATCAGTTGTTAAGTAAACATTATCTCATTGTCTATATACAAAATATATTTGAAAGGTTCAAATTCAGCAAATAAGCAAATTAAGCATATAAAGGAAGAAACAGAACACGCTAATGAATTTCCTTCATTTTCCTTTTAATTCAAATCCTTGTATATCACAAAGCCAATCTAGTTCAGTTTCACAGAAATATTCTCCAGAAACCGACCTGACCTCAGCTAAGTTACAGAACTATAATGACCAAATAAAGCAGAAGAGTCATGCAGATATTAAGAATTTAGTTGTAGTGTCTTTTCCACAAAAGGCAGTATGATGATGATGTCTAACAAGGAACAACGGGAGATTGATCTCATACACATCAATTCCAGTTTCCAGAAAAATATATATATATACTTAAATACTTAATCTAACTAAACCTATTCTAAAAAAATTACTTAGTTTTAATAACTTAAATTCTTGAAACTACCCTTGAAAGAAGATTGTACAATATGTGTAGTTGCAGTTGATTCTCAAGTACTTGATAGTAATATATTCAAACTTCTTGTCAGATGAGCTCAGGCAAAACACATGTGCTGCAGAACAGGCCTAAGCTGATTAAAGACGATATAGCCAGCAATAATGACCCTTGATGGAATCATGGTTTGCTTGCCTGGCCTGTAAAATCTCCTCTCATACAAATCCATATCCAACCACTTTCTTCAACTTGCATCTTTAATTCTAATTCTACTAACATAAAACCAGCTGTCTGATTCAACTTCATGAAAGATGCAGAATGAAGAAGCTAAAAATAAAACAATGAGCCATTCAGCATATATTCTAGATTATTTTCACCCATATGGTCATGTATATGGGGATTACAGTACTTAAAAACATTGTATATTAAATCATTCATAACTATGACATCGACAAATAATCATGAATCATGACAGAAGAGCAGAAGAGGTCCCTCTGTAGTCTGTAGATCCAAAGTCGCTATATTAATTAAATTCTAGTGCACATCAGCACATTCATTGGATATATTGAACAGATGATTGATTTCTGCATCCTGTTTCTCAATTCGGAAGGTGTTTCTCAACTCATTGGAGAGATTTTCTGGAATGAGAACAGGGGATCTTAATCCAGCATGGAATGTCATCGTTGCAAGCAGAGCCACTGTGGTTAATAATCCATGATACCTCCTGTCTCTGTATTCAGACCTGGTGGTCAGTTGAGGTAATGGCTAGCACCATTGCTTTCCAAGTTCAATATCAACTTCATGATTCCTGTCTGTCTCCCAAAGCTCCAGCTCTTGCTACAATTTCTTTTATTTTCATATCAACCTACTCTTGCTCTAGTAGGACATTGAAGAGGTCAAAACTGTAAAACCGCCATTGTTCTTCGTATTTACCTCAACCATGCTACTGTAAAACCACTATTGTTCTTTGCATTTACCTAACCATAATAATTGAACTATTATCCAATAAATTACTTAATGTTAATTACAAATTACAATTTTTAACTGAATTATTTCCATTTAAAGAATCTCTTGAACAACTTCTGGATTTTTTGTGATAAAGTGGATAGTGTGCAACTCAGCGCACACAAGATGATAGAAATCTATAAAAGAAAATCTACATATCTATAATAAAATATCACTTCATACAACAACAGTTCTAGCTTTACCTAAACAGCCAAACACTAAATTTCTATTAATTGAAATTCATGTACCTGATAATTCCAAAATTTTCGCCGGTAGGGAGACGAATGGAGCTGAGATCGATTTGGGAGAGATCGATTCCAGCAGCAGCCGCCCGCGCCTCTATCTCATTCATTAACATAACGTCCGCCATGATAAGGATTCTCTTATACAAGCAGAAGTCTTGCGAACTGAAGATGATTCGAGCTCTAAAGGAGTTGATACACTGGGGTTTCTTTTAGGGTTTTCTGATCTGGGTTAACCGGTTCGGTTTTCCTTTTGAACTGAAGTTAACCGGTTCCTTCACGAGGGAGAATTATATCCCTTTGTCCAAATTATATTGTGTCATTTATTTAAATAATAAAATATTTTATTTTTTAAATATATAAAAAATTAAGACATGTAAAATAAATTATTATATTATGGATTTAGGTTCATATTATAATATGAATTTTAAATTCTTTGCACGTGCGAAATAAAAAAATACACTATTATTTTTAAATGGTAAGAAGAGTTATTTATTATAAATCTATATTTATTAATTTAGATAAAAACTATTTAAAAATATTAATTAATCATTTATCTGACAATTATCATTATATTAACAATGTTTTTGAGGTCGGGTTAGCTAAACATCAAAATAAAAAAATTTCAATAATAAATATTATTTCACTAATCCACATATATGATAATGAAAAATGTAAGTTAAGTATTTTCCAAAAATCAACCAGTCAAATTTTGGTGTTTCGAATCAATTATAATACCAGTAAAATATAAATCTATATTTATTAATTTAACAAATTTAAAGATAAAAACTAATTAAAAATATTAATTAATCATTTATCAGACAATTATCATTATATTAACAACGTTTTTGAGGTCAGGTTAGCTAAACATCAAAATAAAAAAATTTCAATAATAAATATTATTTCATTAATCCATAATGGAAAATGTAAGTTAAGTATTTTCCAAAAATCAACCAGTCAAATTTTGGTGTTTCGAATCAATTATAATAACAGTGAAATATATATATATATATAAATTATAGTAAATTTATAAATTTACAAACGATAAACATATAAATTATAAATAATAAATTTATAAATTATATTTGATGTACTTATAAGTTAAAAATGATAAACTTTTAAGTTATATATGATGAATTTGTAAGTTATAATTAATAAATATGTAACTTATAACTGATAAACATGTATTGTAAATTATAAACCGATAAATCTGTAAGTTAAAGATTGTACATTTATAAATTATAGATAATAAATATATAGGACTGTAAATAAATTAAGTCGCTCGTGAATTATTTGAATCTCATTTTGGAAAAAAAAATTATTCGAAATCATTTATTATTGTTAATAAGTTGAGCTATAACTCAAATTCGAGTTTAAAATTTTTTTTGAATTCGATTGTAATACTGTTTGGTTCTCTAATTCATGAATATACTCGTTTATGAGTTCGCGAATATGTTCGTTTTTAAACTTGCAAATGTATTTGTTTACGATCTCGCAAACATATTTGTTTAAAAGCTAATTAACGTATTCGTTTAAAAGATTGCGAATGTATTCGTTTAAAAAATCGCAAACGTATTCGTTTAAAAACTTGCGAACGTATTCATTTATAGCTCATTTATATTATATTTTATTATCGAGTTTGAGTTTTTGTTATTATTAGTTAACAAACTAAATTTAAGTTTTTATCATTATTAGTTAATAAGCTGAACTCGAGCTTTTTACGAACCGAACTTAAATTATTCACAAACTTGATAATTTTAAAACGAATCGTGTTTGAGGTCAAGTATAAAAGTTTGAATTGAGATTAAACTTGTAATAAATTTAAACGAACCGAACTCGAGCTCACTAATATTCAATTTTGCTCGATTCATTTACGGCCCTATAAACATGTTAATGTAAATTGTAGATAAACGTGTAAGTTGTAACTGATAAAATTGTAAATTATAATTAATAAACTTAAAAATTATAATTGATGAACCTATATGCTATATATGATGAACTTTTAAATTATATATAAATGATAAATTTATAAGTTAAAAATGATGAACCATTAAGTTATAACTGATAAACCTTAAAAATGACAAACTTATAAGTTATAATAATAAATAATGAATATGTAAGTTTTAAATGATGAACTCAAAAATTCTAAATGATGAATCTGTTTGTCTCTAACAAATTTATCATATTCAACATCCAACAACTCAATTTTATTTCTCTATAAATCATTTTTAGTTAAATATATTTATTTTCAACCATTTTCATCCGTAAATTAATCAAGAAGTAATAGTTTTTTATTCTGAACAATAATTAAAACATTCAAAAATATTAAAAATAAATTTTAATGTACAAATTAAAAAGATTTCTATCTCTAAAATAATTCTACATTAGAAAAACAATTTTTTTATCTCCTTGAAGAATAAGATAATAATGATGAAGAATAAGAATAAGATGAATGAAAAAAAAATGTTACATTTAAAATGTCACATATATGAATTATTTAACTAAAAAAACAATGTGATACCATTTTAAAATCGAAATCATAATACACGGTAAATACTAGTCTATGATATAATTTATATATAGATACATAATATAAGAATTAAATCCTATGATATTGGTTTAAATTTGGCAGCAAGGGTCATCTAGACCCAAATTGGTCATTTCATTGTTCTTTTAAATTTTTTTAAAAAAAGTTAATTTTGGTAAATTTTTAAATGTAGTAAATTTGAAAATTTGCAATTGTTTTTTTCCATTTTTGTAAATATCTCTTTTTTTTTCCTTCCTTCTTGTCCTTTGAACTTTGTTAATTTTTCAAGTAAAAGGTTATTTTGTTATATAAAATAAAAATTATCTAATGATAATATTATTTTTTCCAACTTAAAAATTCCTTATGTAAAAAATCTACTTCCCTAATGTTAAAAAAAAAGATCAATAATTTTCAATTTATCAAAGTGAAAAACCCAATGTTATGGAAAATTAAATTTTGCACGAAATTTTATTTTTATTATAATTTAGATACTTCTCCTCCATTCCATTTATAAGGGTTTAGTTTGAGACATCCAATAGTTTTTTTCTTCAAGCGTCCATAATTGATTCAAAATAGTTTTATAAAAATATTTTATTAATAGCTAATAGTGGATTCAAAACTCAATCAATTGTTGGTTGAAAACAGTTCTAACTTAGATTTTTTTTTTTTTGCAAACTAATAGACAAAACTATCCTATTTTGAATGGCATTTATTTGTTTGTTTGTTGAAGATGTGAATTTTTGAAAAAAAAAAAAAAAAACTTCTTTGCATATTGGTTATCATGGTGTCTGGATTCTCATTAAGCTCTTATGATTGTAGCACAATTATCCACTATTTTAATTCATGGTTTTATAATTATGTAATACGATGCTATTATTTATTGAATTCAATTTTTCTCTATATGCGACCGACACATCAACTTTAGTACATTGTCATTTAGTGCTATTTTATTTCTGGTCATTACGATAGCCAAACGACGTCGTAATTAGCTAACCGAAACTTCCCAACCCAACGCTGTCCCTGAAAGGTATATTTCACAGTTTCATTTAGTTAATTGCTATATTACCTTTTTTGCTCAAGTCATCAAATGATACCATTCATAATAGCATGGACTTTAAGGTCTTTACACAATCGATTTTTTTTTAAAGTTAATTTCTTAATTTAATATAATATATCTTTGACCTTTATTCTATTCCACAATCCACACACGTGATATTCAACTGATTTGGAGTTTTTTTTCCTTATTTGTTTTTTATATTATTATTTAAATATTTTGCTTTATTTGGGTTTTTTTTTTGAAGTATTTGTATTTGAATACTCACCAGCAGATATATTTCTCATGTGATTCTCTTTATAATGGTTAAATTATATTCTTTTTTTTTTTAATTTTGGTGTATAAAACTTTAGTGTAACCTTTTTTTTTCAAAAAATGTTTTGCTTATGATAACCTTAATATCATTTTAATTTTGTTTTATACTAATATAATATGTATTTTTTTCGTTGTTCATTAAGTAGAGAGAAGATTGATTGATTGCATATATATGCTCTCAATGTTAATTTCTACATTGAGTCAATTTAATTATTGTCATACGCTTATAACACTTATTCTATACATACATTATTTGGGTTAATACACTTATAGTCAACGTATGATAACAAAAATTCTCTTATTTTAATTTATTTTAATGATCATTCTATTATTAGCACTTAATTAATCTTTCTTATTTTTTTAAAAATTTGGTAGCATATTGGCTATAAATTAGCTACCCCACCTGTAATACAAACAATTCACCGTCCATTTTTGGACACAACAATACACATATCATACAAAATAATTTTCATTCAACCATAAATCAACATTTCATTCTTCACACATATAATAATTTACAAATATTATTTATTAGAATATATATATATATATATATATATATATATATATATATATATATATATATCATTCTTGGTACTAACCTACTATTATTTATTTTTCAATTCGTTAGCTTCCAAAATTTATATACTTGTTTCTGCTTTCTTTTCAGCTACAATTTACACGGAGTCAAATAACTGCGTGCTGAGCATTAATATGTCTAGTAGTGATTATTAATTTAAAAATTTTCATCGTCCTATATTTTTATGCATTCATACATGCAATAATATTTTTAATACACTATTCAAAATTTCTATTTAATATATATTTATTATTATTTTTATCAATATCTTACACTTAATTTACTATTTAATATTTTTATTCAATTAACAATATTTCTCATTTTATCTTATAGTTTTTTTTTCAATTTAATTTTTTTCACTTTACTTTTTTAATTAATCATTTTTTTCAATCTTTCATTTAATTAGTTACAAATTTCACTTTAATTCTTAATTTTTTATTTATTTACAATTATGTCACTACTACATAATTGAACATTTTATTTCATTTTCTTCCACTTTTTTTTCATTTTTCAATTTTACTATTTTTTTCTTTTTGTCACAATTATCGCTTTATCATTAGTATTATTATACCATTTTATTATCTTTATCACTTTTATTATATTTATCAAATTTATCACTTATGTCATTTTTATCATATTTTTCATTTTTATTATTTTATCATATTTTTCACTTTATTCATTTTTATCATATTTTTTATATTTTTCACTTTATTCATTTTTATCATATTTTTTTATATTTTTCACATTTATTATTTTTCTCATATTTTCACTTTTATCATTTTATTCACATTTGTCACTTTTATTATTTTTACAATTAAACCATTTTATCATTATTATCATGTTTTTCACTTATTTTTCACTTCTATCATTATTACTACTTTTATTCACATTTACCCATAATTTCCATTAGATAAAATTTTTTTGAACCAGATACATGGAACGTGAATCCAAAAGTTTACTACACTGAAGAGTAGTATCGAAATATCGCCCGAGCACTGCACTATACACTGAATCATTGTATAAATATCACTGAAGTAGATTATCATTGACCTATATAAGCGAGTGACCATGACCCACACAGCGATAATGGTGTCCCTGTAACTAGTCAATTATATTATGGGCTAAATTTAACCATCAGAAAATAATTAAGGATATTGTTTTACTTCTTTAATTCAATTTCCATTAAATTCATAAATTTCATTATTTTTTTCATTATTACTCACTTAATATTTTATTCATCCACACAATTATATCACTATCATAATTTCTTACACTTTCCATTTTAATATCTCAATATTTCAGTATGAATAATCAATTAAATTATTAAACTCACTAAACACATTTTATTTATTATTTTTCAGTTCATGCATAATATAATCAATAATTAAAAAATATTTAATATATAATTTAAATATTTTCAATAAATTTCTACACACTTAAAATTATATTTTTTTGCATTTTATAACTAAATTTTCATTTAATTGGCAAGAAAAATATTAATTTTCCTTCTTCATATTTCGGCCTATAATTAATTTTCATCATTAAAATTTTTCTTTCACCTTCTAATTATTCATTTCACTAATTTATACATTCATTATTCCATATGTATCATAATACTACAATAAAATATATTTATTCCTTAATATTCACTTTTCACATAATAATGTCATATATTATAATTTCCACTAATTAATTTTTTTAATTGAAATTAACTATTCTAATTCACTTTTCATAATCCTTTAATCATATTTTAAGTATTAATTAGCAATTACATGCAAAAAATACAAATTTTTAAATTTTCATAACACTAAATCATGCTTAATTAATGAAAATAAATATATTTTGAAATTATTAACCTTATTTTCTTATTTGGCCTTCCTAAACTTCATTTTTCTTGGTATTTCATTTAGAAGCATCTTTACCTTATTTTGAACCTACCATAAATGAAATTTACCTTTTATTAATCCACTATTATTTTGTTTCTTTAACTCAAATAAACTTCATATTTATCATATACATACTTTAAATACCTATTTGAACCATTAAACTAATTTAAAACTATAAATTTCACTTATTTCAAATTTGTATCATAACTTTTTTTTTATTTTCCTTCCACTATAACCTTCCAAATGAATATTAAAATCTTGTACTAGGTATTAAACATGCTGAATTTATTTTTGGGTGGTTGATTTTGGTGTAAAAATTGAAGAAGATGGTTCGGCCAAGCAAGAGAGGAAAGGAAGGAGATGAAGCAGAATTCTCTGTGAATTTTGATAATTTGGGTCTATTTATAGTGATCTAAGTGGGGTGGACTTGGACTGAACAAAACCCAATCTATTTAGATCCAATTATGCATTATAAATTATTTTCTCATTTTTCAAGCTCAATTTCACCCAAATTTAATTTCATAATTCATAAAATATTTTTATATATACTACATAATTTTTTTTAACTCAATCGGAGTCCATTTTCTGTCCGGCTCACTTAAATTGGACTAATAATTTAATTTTAGATGTTACCTTAAAATTTCTTTTTTACTGTCAAAAAATTCTAAATATTATTTAGAGTCTATCCATATATTAAAATAAAATTTTGGATGTTTTTTCTATTTTTTATAGTCAGGTCAATATACAGTCAACTAATTATTTAATTAAATCAGATTTTTTTTTCTTAGTTTTGACTTTTTGATAGCTTATTTGACTTCATTTTTACTCTAAATTTTACCTCCGGACTAGTTATAACCTATATTTTTTGATAATCAATTAAAATATTTTTTATCTACGAGTGTATTTTTGATTCAACCCAGTATTTGGGTCATTACAGTTATCCCATCATTCAAATGAGAATATTCTATTGGAAGGCAAGTATGAAGTTTTAATCACCGATTAGAATTGCTTAGGATAATGACTTGATAATTTATACAAATTATTTTACTATATTAATTTCAAAATTTTAAATTTATTTATAATTAACTCGTATTGTCAAGTTTGGTACAATGTATAATATCTAATTAAATTTAGTAAAGCAAAAAATTGAATTCCAAAATGGAAATCAAATGAAATTCAAAGTTTTAAAAAATATAAACTAAAATATGCATGTGCAAGTTATAATTCATTAACATGTTATTTGAAATGTGTTATTGGAAGTGAAAAAAATAGTCGAGAAAAAAAAGTGAGTAACAACCTATTATTTTTCTTGTATAACGTTTAAAAAAAATTGAAATTGTTGAAAAATTATAGTCAAAAATTTTATTTAAGCAAATGTAATTTTATACATTTATTTATATAAAATAAATTATACAAGCAAATGTAATTTAATAATAATAATAATAATAATAATAATAATAATAATAATAATAATAATATTATTATTATTATTATTATTAAACATGAGTTTTTTAAAAATAAATTGGGTCAGATTTTAATTAATATATTAATAAATTTTTACAAATAAAATATAAAAAAATATTTAATTTTTATGACTTTAAATGTATTTTTTTTTATAAAAAATGGGTCACAAGTAAAGGTTGGTTTTAATTTTTTTCGGGAATCATTCAGAATGATTTCAACTCTAAATTTTGCAAATGAGTTTGGGTTTGATCTTAAAATTTTTTTACGAATCTAAATTCAGACTTGAATCACTTTTTTTAGACAGATTTAAATCGAGTAAGAAATACGTTTTTAACCTATAAAGGGATTTACATTGTCAAAAGAATTATAATATGTCAAAATTAAATAATATTATTATATTAATTTGTTGAAGAAAATTTATTGTTGACAAAATAAAACAACAAATTATATAATACTCTTAGATTTTAATAAATTATAATAAAAATAAATTTTTAAAAAATTAACAGTTTATTTATTTGTCATTTGATAAAAATATTATTTGAGATAACAATTATTAAATTTAAGGTTTAAATGTAAGTTATCTTATAGTTATAGTCATTGGTAACGAAAATAAATTTTAAATTTCTATAAAATATCATTAGACTGTGTATCAAATAAAAATATTTTAAATATATAAAAAATCATTAAATACATTGCACTGTAATGTTTGAAATTCATATAATATCAAATAAACTGACATTATCTCAAATTAGATGAGATAAACTGTTAATTTTTAAAATTTTTTATTTATAACTACAATTTAAAAAATTTTAGAAAAATTTTTTCAAAATAAAAATAATATAATCAAATATGAAAAGACGAAAACTCAAATTGAAAAAAAAAAACAGCCCATAGATCCAAGAATATAGTTTGCCTTAAAATGTTTTACTAAAGGTAAATTTAGTATTATTTGTGAAAAAACAGTTTTAATTTTTTTTTAAATTTTTTTAAATTTTGAAAAATATTTTTAGAAAAAAAATAAAAAAATAATTTTTTAAAAAATAAATTATAAAAAATTAAAAAAATTATTTAATTAAATAAAAAATTCTAAAACTATTTTCGGTACATCAATCCCAAACACCTAATTTCCATCGCCAAATCACCGTAAGAACGTAAGGTAAGGTCACGAGAATCCGCCACGTGCAGGCCTAATATATTCCCAAAAAACAAGTGGTCTCCGGGCACGTGTCGATTGCATAGAGCTTGTAGTATACGTGAACCAATCATAGAGCTGAAAGTGATCGGATCTCAACCCCCTTTCTCGTCCACTAATTCTGATATGTACGCTTGCTTGTGCTGATCTTCTCGCCACGTGTCAATTCCTACGCTACCCTAAATTAATAAAATAATCATTAATTTTATTTTTAGAGAGAGAGTACGCCTCTAGAAGCTACGGGAAATCTCTGATTAGTGATTAGGGCAAAGCTGCCTCGTTTTTAGTGGTGATTTTGGCTTTCAAGGGTGGCTAGGAAGCTTTAATTTCTGGGGAAAAAAGGAGTAATTTTCGGGGAAAGTTATTGATTTTGTTGGAATTAGATTTTCGGATTCCAGGTGAGTTTTCAATTGGAGATTAGTTATTTAGATGAAATAATTCGGTTTTATTAAATCTTGTTATTCTGATTTTGTGATTAAATTGTTGCTGTTTTATTTTGTTGCTTGTTTGCCTGCTGAGAAATTATTAGAAATTCATAGATTTTTTTTATCTTTTTAAGATAAATAAACATCGAAACGTTTTTGCTTGCTGTATGAAGTTGAAGTATCGGTAGTATTTTCTTCGGATCGTTTACGGTTCGGCTACTGAGAAATTAAACAGAAAGGATCCAGCTTAATTTCTTATTGCTAATGCTTACTAATCCAATTGGTCAAAGGTGGAAATAATTTAAAAATAAAAGAAAATAGAAAGTGAAGCTGACTCTACTGCTGCTGAAATGTAACTTTATTTTATTAATTAGCATATGTGTGTTTGGGTTATTTTCTTGTTGATTGAAATGGTTTGCTACTTTCAATTGTGTTTTTGCGCTGATATTTTTTCCCCTATCACCTTTTAAGACTAGAAAATGAGTCATAAAAGCAACTGCTCTGGTTGGTCTAGATCTGTTTGTTTTAGCTTGATCACAAATTTGAATCCTCATTTGCATGGGGCAAGTGAAAATATAGGGGTAGATGATTCAGTTCAGCTTTTAGGTTTGGCTATTTAGTACTGCGTTTGAACTAAATTTTACTTTGGCAAAAGCGATTTTGGAAAAAAATTTTTATTTTTAAATTGTTTGGAGAGAAACAGCTAAATACATATTTTTCTTAAAACAGATTTGAAAAAACAGTTTATAAAAAATTAAAAAAAAATCAATCAATTAAATCAAAAAAATTTTAAAACTGCTTTTTTGACACTTAACAACAATTCCAAACACCCCTTAAGTAGTAAATGGAGTTTGTTTATCAAGTATCATTTAAAAGCAAAATAGCTTGACTGGAAACAGCTCTGTAGGCTATTCCGTGAAGGGCTGAAAGTTTGAACAGTACTGGTGAACAGTGAAACATAAATGTCTAGACTTCACATAAAAAGTTTTACGGGTAATTATACTCAGGTTTGAGAATTTTGAATCCGAGAAGCAGCTGTTGGCAAGGTTATCTTGAATGCAATCTGAATAATAAAGCATTAAAACTGTGTATATCTATAAAAGTTAGTCCTAAAAGTTAAAACATTGGCTCATAACTAGTCCTGAAAGGAATAATGTTTTCTTGACCAATAAGGAGTCTAAATGAAAACAAATGACTAAAAAAGTGCCTAAATAAATCCTGAAGCCTGTTCCAGCAAAGATTGGATTTACAAAGTTTCTTTAAATTTTAAAGAGGTTAACCACTGAATCAGTGGCTAATTTACTGTAGTAGACACATAAGGAAGGCTCTACAAAGACAAATAACTTCAATAATATCCCATAAAGCCCCCTAGACCATGATTCTAATGTTCTTAAGTTCTAATATTGATTTTTCTTGATCTCCTGATTGTCTTGCTAAATGATCTATGCTTTTTTTTGGTTATTTGAGTAAATGATGTATATAAGATATTATCAAAATGTTACTGTATTGTAAATTTCACTTTATCTAGATATGGCAAATTGCATCTATTCAAGCTTAGGGAAAACATTGAAGCTATAGCATAAAGATTTTTTTCCCCTAGCTTTTACCTTCCTAGAAGCTCCTCAAATTTGGATATTTGGCCTTGCCCTTTCTGAAGTGGCTGTTCTTTTCCCAAAGTTCCTTCTTCCTCAACACACAAATAGTTAAATATAGTAATTATGCGGTTGATACTTTGTTTTGAAATATTTATTTTCCTAAATATTTGATTAAAGAAACTATTGGACATGGCTATTTTGCTTTTGCTATTTCTATTTTTGTATGCACATTTGTACTTCAAGTTACTATTGAATGTCCATGAAGCCATTCATCAAAGTAAAGGCTAATGGAGGAGATAAAATATGTGTTTTAGCAATTGTCTATCCATTATAACAATAAATAATAAAATAATTATTTGCTCTCAAGAAATCTCTCTCTCTATCTCATGATGATGCTTTTCATCACTTCTCATAAAACACAAGAAAATCTCTTCTTCTGTCATTTGCTTTGCTGCTGCCCTTACCAAGCTTTGCTTTTCTCCTTTTTATGTTGCAGCACAAAGAAAAATCTCTTTACTTATAGCCTCACAAAGCTAATTAAATGATCGACTTATACATCCAAAATTTTTTCATTAGATAGGTTTGCATTTCCAACACTTTGTTCCTCCTTTCTTTTTTCTTATATTTTTTATTTATTATATTCCCCCCCTTTCCTTATTTCTTAATGGCCAAACTAACAAAATCTCCATTTCCAAACTATAAGAAACACATCTTCACTTAGCCTTTATAATGCACCTACATCTTGGATGTCACCTTTGATTCCTTTTTGCCTATTTCTTCATTTCAAGCTCCACCCAATGCTCTTTCAACAATTTTTTTTCCCATCAACTTGTATAAGTTCCTTGATAGTTTCTACTTGCATCATTGCCAAAAAAACTTTCACTAGCTTTAATAATTGCACCTTTTGTTAAGTAGTTAAATGGAGGCTCACATTGATTAGGTGGAGAATGGAAGAGGTAGTCATGTGCAACAAATCTCAAGAATAAAATATGATTAAAAAGGGCATGGAAAGAGGGATAAACAATCCTAATGGACCTTCACTCATAACATCCTAGGTGGATCTCTAGGAACTCATGATTAGCATAAGAGTGAGTTGAGTCTTCGATGTGATGGGGAGTGTTGGTTGATGAGGTAGATGAGCTAAAGTATTAGATGATGAATATGGGTTTTAGATTGAAAAAGTATAGGTGAGGTCATCAATCTAGATTCCTTTGAAGAAGTTGGGCTATTCATATGAAGTTAAGAGAGTCAAAAAGCCATTATTGCATGCCACATGGCACAATCTTGAGCTTTTACAAGGTTGCTATTTCTAGTTACTAAAGCCCAAGCTCGTCACTCTTACTAGATAGCTTAGATTACAAAAATTTATTTGGGATGGGTCAAAGTTAAACAAAAAAAAGGTGAAAATTCTCCCTTGACAAACTCTAGTCTTGAGTCCATAATGCCAAATCTCTTTAACCATTTGTGGGCTCAACTAAAGGCACCATCACTAAACCATATTAAGTGTACTTGTGTGAAAAGCGCATGCTGAATCCAAAATCCAAGAATCTGTATGTTCATAGGCAATAATGAAATCACAACTTCAAACTCACCTTGCCTATTAGCAATTTTAGCACTAGCACTCTTTTGACAACTTTTCTTGAATCCTTGCAAACTATTCTTCACCATTGTATGTAGTACATAATGATTGTAATTGCATCATTTAACTTTATAATCTCCCTGTAATCTTGAACTCAATCTACTCTCACAATTGTGCTCTCTAGAATCCTCAAATAACACAAATGAGAACTTCTGTTTTTATCACTTTTTTTGCTACAGCCCTCACCAAGGTTCTCTCTCTCTCTCTCTCCATTTGCTGCAGCAGATTTGAGCATAGAGATTTTAGATGACTATATCCCATTCAAAGTTTCTCCTTAAGCTGGTTTATTTTTCCACCAACTCCTGTTTTTTTCCCCTTCATTAATGTTTTTTTTGTTCTTTCTCATCGGAGACTTGCACTGATTCATATGATTAGTTATAGTTTTTATTTTTTTTTCACAAGATAATGCTGGATATCATTGAAAGATTTGGTTGTGTGTCATAGGATTGTAAATTCTATGTGGCTGCTAGTTTGCTTGAAATGTACCTTATCACTGCTTCTGGCATCATTGATTCAAGTTCTAATTCAATTTTCTTTCTGTTCTTTTTTATTTTGTTATTCTCTTGTATAATTGTTTTTCTGCCTGATATGCACATTTACTAACTGTTAGCATTTGTGCTAATTTCCTAAATCAGAAAGCATAGTTGGTGGCAGGCTTTCTGCAATAGCCATGATTCAGAAAATTGTTGGCATCTTCAGTGGTGGGTAGGGATTTTGAGGAATGTCAGACTTGTGCATGTATGAGGTAGGAATTAATTTAATTTCAATATTTTTCTTTTTGTAACTTGAGTCATCTCTGCCTTTTTCCGTTTTGAGATTTCAAGCCTTAATAATCATCTACTTGTAATATATCATTCCTGCTTGTTGCTAACTTGAGACTCCATCTTGGTTAACTGGTGACTAAATTGACTAACAGGCTGGGCTGTTTCATCTATCTTTCCATTTTTTTTACTACATGTTGTGCTGGGTTGGAATTATCATATTAAACTTAAATGACATTCTTTGAAATTATTTGTGAAATTCAAAACTAAGAACAGTAGAAGAAACAATCTGACACTTTCTACGAGGACATGCAGAGCTTAGCTAGGAACGATTTGATCAATATTTCAACAAAAATATGAATATTCTTGTTCTTGTGCTTACCCTTTTTCCAATCAGAAAAATTATTATTTTGTTACTAAAATATCATTCAATTATTGAATTGCTGAGCAAATTATAATCTCTTAGCTGTTACATGCTAGTGTTGCAGTTTGTTAAGCAGTAGCTCAGGAGATATGTGTTGAGACTAATATATTGTTGTATTCTTCTCAAGTGGACATTTCTAATTGTACCTACAAAATAAACTGTCCTAGAATCCAACTACTTTAGTTAAATTTGGATGGGCGGAAATAGTAGGGTGATGCTGTCAAGGGAACGTTGCTTATTTACACTACGTCCTGATGTCCTACCAAACATAGCTGTTTACTTTTATGATTCCTGTTTGACATTCTTATGGACTTTCTGATCAAGGATTTCTTGTTCTTATGGGACTAAGGTTTGTCACTGCATTTCTATATGCTTGAACAGCTTAGGTTGTTCTTTTAGTAGTCCCTTCACTGTGGACTGTTAAAACTTAAAAGCGGGCCGAAAGTGCAGGGAATGAGAAGCAAGATTGAAGAGCTTTTGGCCCCTAGGCAAGGCACAATTCACTTATCTGCTCTTTGAGTGTTGTAGACATCTTTCTAGACTTCAACCCAGGTGCTAAAATATGTGCCTCTTGCTTGTGCCAATATATATGTTTTATTTTTTAAATATTTTATTAGTTTATGGTGTATTATATAATTGTTTACCTATGCTGTTAGAAAGCTGAAACATATAGAAGGCTTTGTGGCATCGAGACAACACTGATAAGAATTTATAGAAATGTTATCATCACGTTAAATTAAGTTGGTAGAATATTCTAATATTTATACTATAATTATAAGTTCGTCACACACATGTTTCATTCAGATTTCAAGATGTGCCTAAGTGGAGTAACTCACCTAGCAAGCACCACAGGTATCCTGACAGCTATGGACTTATAGAAAAGGAAATAAATGTCAATTTTTTTTTTATTTTTCTACAAATATTGACTTAGATCTATTTGTATAAGTCTTAAAACAAAAACACTAAAGCCCTATTGCAAGTCATTTGAATAATTGGGTCTATGTCACTATTAATATATGATGTTTGTTTCTTATTGAAAAGAAATATTTGGAAAATTTGCATATGTTGCGTATTGTTTGCTGCAAATTGTTTCTATGATTGTTCGAGGTGAAATATTTGCAATCGCTTCTAGTTTTATGGTGTTCATTTACTAATTGGTGTCCACTTATGAAATCTCGATTGGCAACCAACAAATTGTGATGGTTATGAATGCTTATAGGAATGAGCCAACATTAATGTTTAGCCTTCACATTCAATAACTTCCAAAGTAGGAAATGAAAGTTCTCTATAATGCTTAATTATAGTTGATTAATCAATGATGATTTCGTGTATCAAGGACAACTAGTTTGAGGATATTAATGGGCATCTCTATGCCTTGGCTAGAAGCATCATATCATTCATATACATGAAATACATGAAATGTGGAAAGATATGTAGTCGAGTCATTTAATAAACACTTTAGCTAGTTTTTCTGACATCATAAGAGATATCCAAAGAACCATTTGCTAATTTATCTTTTGTGGAGCTGATTAATTCCTATATGTTTGTTCAGTCATGTTGAATTGGTTATGAGTTATACTGATAGTAACTTTGTTGTCACAAAATATGGGGTCTTCTTTTATGACAACTTTAGTTCTTGCAATAATTTTGCAACCACAAAAGTATACAAACTTCTTGAGCCATAGCTTTGTACCCTACCTAAGTACTTGACCGCACAACCACATTTTGTTTTTTGGTTCTCTAAACTAAGTTGCGTTCCGCAAATGTGTAACATCTTTATTTGATCTCTTATCATATTGTTTCTTGGTTATCCAAAAGAAGTTGCCTCCCTAAGTGTGTAATAGCTATCTTTTATCTTTTATCTTATGGAGGTCTAGCCTATCTGTATTTTTAAGAGATTTTCTTTATTTACGTAGTAGACAAACATTGAAGAATGCAAAAAGCAACACACAAATGCAAATTTCTTTTAAGAGGTCCATAATACATTCCTTTGAAAAACTAAAATTTTCTTTTCTGATATGGCAACCTTTATTCCTAAGCAATTTTTATTTTTTTACTTTTCTACATTTTTTATCTTAAACTCATGAGCTAAAAGTTTTTTGAGTTGAACCATCTCTCTTTATCATCTCCAATTACCATTGTATCATTAACAATATGATTTTACCTTTATAGTGCTTGATAAATAGGGTATCATTAACATTTCATTATTATCATGGCCTTGCTAAATTTATCAAACCATGCCTTACGAGATTGCTTCAAACCATATAAGGCCTTTTTCAATTTATCTTTATATTTTTTCTTCATCAAATCTTAGAGTAATCTCCATAAACACTCCATCCTCTAAATGTGCATGTGGGAATGCATTTTTAACTTCAAGTTGTTGTAACCCCCGATTAAAATTGCTATAGAAGATTATATGATTCTGATTGCATTCATTTTAGCATTAGAATCAAATGTCTTCTAGTACTCCACTCCATAAGTCTGTGTGAAACCTTTTGCTACAAATCTACCTTTGTATCTGTCATGGATCAAGAGAATTATCATCCTTATGTCTTACAGTAAAACACTCATTTACACTCGACCAACTTCTTCTCCATTGTAAGCTTCTTTCCAAGCCCGTGGGACAAAAATAGAAGAAATGAACAAAAGTTTTATAGGAAGGAGACAAAAAAAGTCATAGGGAATAAAGTTAGATATAAGGTGTTTAGTGCAAGGCCTAACTTCTTTTATGAGAGCAATTGGAATATCCAATTTGTAAGTGGAATCAAGATTAGAATAATCAAAATTTAAAGGAAACTCAAGCAAGAATTTTCAATTTCTGAATTCAGAGATGATTCTTGGTACAATTGTGGCTTTATTTGTATTGTCTTTTCATACTTTTTATATATATTCCATCATTCTCCTCCTAACTAGTACTATCAGGTATCTACACCTGAAGAAAATTATCAAGAAGTATAAGTGCATATATCACCTTTTCTTCCTTATTCTCTCCCTAAAAATATTGAGTGATAGTCATCTTACCTTGTTTTGTTTCATGATTTCTATTTTGAAGTTCATAAATATTTGCACATTGCCCACTTGATAATAGGTTTGACATGCTTCATTCTAGATTTTTGCTGGGATGTTGAGTTGGAAATGGCCTCCCCGTAGGGGGGGGGGGTCAATCCTCTAGCTTTAAAGAACAAAAAACTTGTATCTTGACTAGAAAGATAATTAATTCCATCTAGCTTCTGGGACTGATTTGTAGCAAAGGATTATCACCCATAAGACTCATTTTAGGTTTGATAATTGTCTTTTTCATTTTTCATTTAAAAGCAATAACAAGAAAAACAAAGCAAAAAAGAACACACGGAGAGAAAACCTTTGAGAAAAGTTGAAGATCCATACTTGAACCGGGGGTAGATGGAGTTGGAATTATCCGACAAGGTGATTAAAAGAGATCAATAAAATATCAGTGCTCGGAAGAAGAGATGCGCTTTGCGTTGGCGTGTGAACGAAGCTGTGATTTCTTTTCTCAGCATGTGTGACAATGCGTCGTGATTTCCAGTGGCAAAATTCCATTGATAGCTGATTGACAACTAAACTTCCTCCGTGAATAGGCAATGGCAAAAAAGGAGCATCATACACATGCCCTTTAATATAGAGACAATGAGCATCATATATATATATATATATATATATGTAGCGCACATGCACATGGAAGTGTATTGTATCTCATTAATTCAATTCAATGCAGAAAATTATTAAGTTCAATTTCTCGCATATCCTTCTATGGATTTTCAAATAAATAGAGACTCCTTTCTCATGTATGACCTTGTTGCATTTTTCATAGATTGTTTGTGAGCAAATATGCTTCTATGATAATATAACGATATAAATTTCAACAGATTGTGACAAAATTCTATTTGGCTACCTCATTCTTTCTGACTGAAATACTGACATTTTACTTATTCTTTTGTGTTGTTGAAATTAAGTAAGCTATTCAATACAATAATGAAGTAAAACTTGTTTATTATGCACTGTGTGGTACTTTCTTTCATTTTAATTAAATTAAACCTAAATCAATTTGCAGTAGCAGAATTGTGTTGCATAAAATACAAATATTCAGACTTTCATTTGCACATGTATGCAAAGATACATTGTATGTGAGAGAGAGGTTTACATTTGAACTGAAATCAGTTTGTACTAGCAGAATTGTGTTACATAATTACTCTAATATTGCATTTCTATGCCCTCTCTCTCTCTCTCACCCACACACACACACACGTGTCTTTCTATGCATGTGCTCATTTAAGTTCTGAATATTTGCACTTTGGTTATGTTTAATAAACTAGGCAAAAGGTCGACAAATTGGGAGCCATCACTGCTTGGATGAATTGGTGACAATAAGAGTGCAAGTCTTTTTATTAGTCTCATTTCGAGCTTGTTTTTTGAAGGGACCTTATCTGCTTAATACTCCACTACTACAAGCTGTTGTCTTAATGTTATATAGAGAGATTGACACAAAATGAGGTTGTTTAATGTAACACATTTGAAGATTTTGAACTGCTCCCATTAGCTAAGCTTGCAAGGAAATTTAGATATCATTTCGAATAAATTTTCTTCTTGTCATCTTCTTGATGTAAAGTTATATTTCTTGATTGTGTGTCAATCATCATAAGTGCCTCTGTAATTTTAAGCTGTTTATTTCTTTATTGCTTGAATGTTTTATAATTGTTGTTGAGACTTCTTCGGTCTCAGCATATGATGACGTTTGGTAGAGCCAACACCTGCAATTCAAAAATACAAATATCTATTCAAATTGGACAAACTCTGATGACTTGCTATGCGCTAAAAACTGTTATATTAGCATTTTCCTTTTCCTTTATGAAACTGTTATCCTTCAAATTGTTGATGCCTAATTTCTATTTCTTTTGATAAGCTTATCAGATGCCTACTTTTACCAATTAAAAATCACATGTTACATGGATTGCAACTTGGAAGTATTTTTTTTTAAAGATTTTAGCTGACTGCTAGTTTTGTGCAAATTCAGCTGGATCAAATAAAGAGTTGATATGGTTTTCACAGTCATTGAAGAAGAATTGATAGTTCCTTTCTTCAGAAATAATCACTTCTTGATAAAGCTATAATGTTTTTCTATGCCATTGTTTGAGATACATTTATCTCCCATATGCTTCATTTGTTTCTTTGTCTCAAATACTGGCTTTTAAGTTATATTGGGCTCTTTTTAGGAATTTCCAGCATTTCGTGTTCCTGTTGCAGTTTGCAGACTTCTCTTTTTCAAATGAACTAAATTGCTGTTTATATTATACATGTTTTTATTGATTCAATTGGTGCATGCACACTCAATTTTTTTCTGTTGTTGTCCTCTCAAATAGTAGTTTTTTCATCTGCCAGATATTTTGAATATTTTTGGAAGAAAGTCATTGATAATTCTGTTAGTTGACTAATTTCTATTACTAATCTACAGCTTGAAGATAATGTGTGGGATGAATTCAGCGAGAGTGATGATCATATAGTACCTCACCATGTTGATGAATGTGCGGATCAATTTAAATTAGTAGGTAACCGGAAGAAACAACGACTTGAAGTAATTGGTGCTGCAAGTAATGCTGGTGATGATGCAAAATTCACTCAAAAAAAGGAGGAAAATAGCTTGCCTACTCTGACTAAGAAGGATAGGATGCTAGATAAGGGTCCATGGTCTCATGCACCTGATGGGATATTTCCTGCTTTTTATGATAATGGATTAGACAAAGAAGTTACAAGTATATCATCTGAAGAAACAAGGGCATCAAACCATTGTTTGAAAAGTGGGAATATTGATTCAGTTGGCAGTGAGTTCGATGATGGTGATCCTATCTTTGGCGAAAATAGTGCTGCAAACAATACTGACACATATCGCTTTTCACTCAGTCAAATATCTCAGACAAATGGTGATCTCAATTTTTTTGATAATGATCGTGAAGACAAAGAAAAAGGTGATCTACTATATTATGGGTGGCCTGATGACATAGGAAATTTTGAGGATGTCGATAGGATGTTCAGGTAGGGAATTAAAACCCTTCTCTTTTATAATGTGCTTTTGTTCGCCCTATTTTGAAGTTTTTATGTGGTAGGGATTGTTGCAATTTCTAAAGTCCAGAAGATATTTATGTAAGATGTTTATGAAATGCAAAATGCATTTTCCCAAAAAAAAGGAAAAACAGAAAAATGATGCAAATTATAGTTTAGTTTTTTTTTGTGTGTTTAATGAATGATATAAAATAAATCCTTTTTGTCTTTGGTTTATTTATTTTGTTAAGTTACTATGTATTTTAGATTTTAAATTCTTATTTATTTTATTATTTTATTGAATCTAGTACTCGTTTCTTCTCCTTTGCTAAGAGACGTTTTTACCATTTGACAATATGCAACCTTTTTTGTTTGTACATTTCCACTTCTATCGAACTATTTAATCAATTTAAATAGTCCCCATGTGTAGATTAGCATTTTTAATATTCAATTCAATTAGATTTTGGAAAATATTTGATCAATTTTATCAAGCATTGTCAAGAAAGTTCTAATTTTGAAGGAGTTACATAGATGAAGAAGTTACAGGTTTATTGTAAATATTTTACATACACGAACACTTTTGTGTCCTGTATTTGCTTAGTCCATCAAGCGATCCCTTATGCTACATAACAGGTAGATCTCCTTAATTGTGGTGGGATTTTTGAGTCCAGGAAGTTAAATTAGTATTTCTAAGCTTGAAAATTATTAGTGTATCCCCTTGAAATTTATGTACCTGTACCTTTACATGAATGTGCATTTATATATGTGCAGGGTATGCATACTTGTGTAGATATATTCCTTACATGCATTTATGCTATTTATCTTATTCATATCTCTCTTATCTCTCAGAAGCTGTGATTCAACATTTGGTTTGGGGTCTCTCAATAATGAGGATGATTTGTGCTGGTTTTCATCATCTCATTCTATTGAAGGGTCTGATGAAGCTATGAAGTTGGGTTCTAAGCTTTCAAGTTCTGAGGGAAGTGCATTTAATTGCATATCAGACCATAATGAAGCTCCTAAGCTAAACCCTACAGGTCCTTCAGTCATTGAGACAAATAAGAAAAGTCTATTAATAGGTGATAAAGCAAGTTCAAATGCTGCCATTGTTGCAGAGCATTCTGGTTTTGGTCACTTGCAATTTTCAAATGGATCAGATGCAAGATCTCGGCATAAGGATGATATGATGCTTGAGGAACAGGTAATTAAAGTCCTAACATTTGCTTATATTTAACTTCACATTTGTTAAGCTAGAATCACTGGCGCCATTAGGAGTTCCATTGGGCCTTATATAACCTTTGTTGCGTTTGAGGCTTGAATTTGGATATCTGAATTATGACCTGACCTAGAAAGCCGTGTGACTCAAATTGAATAAAAAATAGAGGTTTGTGTTGGAAGAAGGGGGCACAGGCTGATAGGATTGCTATTTGAATTGTCTATTTCGAGCAGAGTGAATATAAAAGAATATACACAAGGGCAACTTTGGTTGATCAGTTATTGTACTCTTTTCTTTTTCATAGTGGAATTTGCTCTCTGTCTTGCCCATGGATGTAGGTTACAAAGCCTAACCACGTACATTTTGTGTTCTACTTTTCTATTTCTTTATCTTTTTGTGTGCTATTATATTTTGTGCATTCCTGTCATAATAACCTTCATCTGGACTTCCAACTTTAGCAAACAATATTTCAGAGTATGCCAATCATCAATTTGACTGAAGATTAGGCTAAATTTCACTTGTGATCATTGAACTTGTTGCTAATCTCCATTAAAGATACGAATATTTAGTTCATTACTTTTAATCACTTAACATTGATTGATGTAAAATTGGATCATGACATTTGTTGAGCTAGAATTATTGGCTTAGGAGTTCCTATGGGCCTTACGTAGCTTTGGCCGGCACTTCTGAGTTTAACAATTGATTTCACATTGGTATCGTCCATCATCAATTTTGAAATGACTGAAAATTAGGCATTACTTCTAATTGCTTAATATTAATTGATGTGGGTAACAAGAGGCATATATGATGAAAACCTCGTTTCGGACAAACTCAGGCTGGAAAGTTAACATGGTATGCATGCTGGGATATTAAGACATTTTTTTTAAGCTTTAGTGATGTCACCAATTGCTTTATTTTATTTTTCTCTTCCCTCCCTTTTGGTCTTGTTTATCTACTTTCCACGCTCCTTCATCCCTTTCCCTGACTTCTCTATAGTCCTCGACTTTATTCTTTTTTTTTTTTTTTTTTTTCTGTCCTCTTGGCCACCATTGACCACAGATGACCACCAATATTGTCATTACTAACCAAAACTCCTGATTTTTCTGCAAGGTTGAAGTGGTATTTCAACCCATTGCAGTGCCACCACCATCTTTTTTGTGCTCTGTATCTCCTCCATTACCTCAATGACGATCTCCTCTCTGACCATCTCACTCTTTTTCTCGCTCCTCTTCACCACCTCTTTGCTTTCACCCTCTCCAAACTAGCAATTCCCTCCTCCTATATGCCCATTCTTATTCTTAGTTTAGTTGCATAGTTTTAATTATCCTCATCCACATTTTACCTTGTTGGAGATTGAGTGACCTGATATTATCAGGTAATAACAATTACTTTCGGATGTCAAAGTTTCCCTACCAGTTTCAATTTCAACAGTTTGGTTTAACCTTAGTGGAACTAGGGTTACTTTCATAATTTGCTCTGTATTTCACACCTTTGGAAGGCAGATGGTGGAGAAAGGATCAAAGGAGATAGAGCAAAGAGAGATACATTATTGGGTCTCATTGATTCTATTGTTACATCAATCAATGTTCAGTGATGTATAAATTACAAATTTAAAGGGGTATTTGTGAAAGTTGAATGACTGCTGCTGAATTACCTGAGATCTCAAAAAAGATAGAGGATGGGCTTGTAGAAGACATCGCATTGTGATTCTTATGATAAACTGTAATAAATTGTTCTTCTTGATGAAATGTTTATATTCAGTTTCACCCTGATCAATTAATATCAATATGTTTTAATTTTCAATATGAATTTTTCTAAGAGCAATCTGCTAGAGATTGTCCATAAAATATCAGTCTCGCATCTTGAATTTTGATCACCCTCTGGACTAACAGTAAAGTTCACTATTCTTTTGATTGTGGTGTTGAATGACAGATCAATTCCCATAAAAGTCAGGCAAGGCACAGAAACCACTCAGAAGGAAAGAGAAAAGAACGGAAACTGGAAAATGGCAGTTCTGTTCATTGTAATGGTAACTTCAAGCAGTTCTCAGACACCCTATCTTCTCTTGTGGACCCATCCCATCAAGTATTTTCTCCTACAGGTACTCAGCAACATAAACAAATTATAGGATCAGATTCCTTGAATTACATGCAGACAAGTATTCCATTTATGCACATAGATTATGATCATTCTCCTGTTAAAACCTCAGTATCAGCAAGTCAATCTGGAATTGAATCTGAATGCAATGGCCTCCCATCTCCTTCTCCAAAGGAGTCTTCATTTGCATCAAGTCAGGTGCAATCTATGAAGAGTTCTCATGGTCCATTATTAAAGGCTCCTGCTATAACAATTAAGAATAGGGAAAAACTGTATCATCGACAGGATTTGCAAACTCACTATTCCAACAATTTCAAATGTGCAAATGTTGCAAGTCCAGCAGCATTTAGTGGTTCAGTTCAGAATCAACCCCGTCAATCAGAATTTGAGGTTGAAGGTCAAAGTGAAATTGAAGCAGTCAGCATTGGAATTCCGGCAGAACTTGATTCTTCAAATGCACAAGAGAGCTCCTGCATGAGCTCTGTGTTAGATGAAATCTCGCTAGAAGCATCTAGTTTTCGCCAGCTTCAACAAGTCATGGAACAGGTATGGTAATCTGTAAAAATCTGGCTATTTATGCATGAAAATTTCAGAACCCCATTTCTCCACCTTTATGTCACGGTAAAAAAGTTAACAAGTTGGTTTATAATTATATGCAAGGGAAACTGACCTGTTATTTTTTCTTTCAAGCTTAATTGGGAAGTCTATCTGGAAAAAAAAGATATATTTTATTGTTGAGGACATATAATATCCTCTCTTTACTTCACTACTTCTACCACGAAAGAGCTCGTTCTCTGACAGATTTTAAAACGTTGAAAGGCCAGATGTATAATCCCCCCATAAAAAACACTGACATCTGATTATTGAAAGAAAATTTACACACATAATCAATGCTATAAGTTCCCACAGAATAATCAACATAAACCTCAACATTGAGATCACTATTAACTGAGCATAAAATAGCCTTGGAGAAATGTAGGTGAAATAGCTCAATTTTTAAACAGGTCTCAGTATGATTTAGTCCAAACATTAAACTACTTTATTAGACTCTATGATGTACTCAAGTCATCACTAGAAACTCTTAGGTGTGAACTTCAAGGAGTGGTGAGGTCAGTAGCGGCTGCATTTCTGTAAGGAACGCAATCCAGTTTGTGGTTTCTATCTATTGTAGTTGGTTTGTCATACACACCTCACATCTTTGACCATGAAATGGAGGAGTGGCATGGGTGGTGGGTGATGATTGATGGCAGTGCCAGTGTTGACCGGTTTTAGAACCCTGGAGTCTTAATGCGTTGATGAAATGAGGTCTTTATTGTAGTTTATGGGCTTGCATGTATGGTTGTTTTGGAGTTTTCTCTTTCCAAAGCTAAAGACAAGGGTTTTTCTTTTCATTATTATTATCACTTAAAGTAAGGGGTTTGGGGTACTCAACTTTCTATCCAAACCAAACCCTCAGAGCCCACAACTCACATCATTGCTCTTCTTTGAACAGAAAAATTAAACCTCCTTGATTCCCAGCAAACACCCTTTCAATTGAAAATATGATGGCTGTTAGAAAAAAAAGGAAAATACTTTTCTGTATATTGAGTTTGAGTTTTAATGGGTTTGTTGCAAATTTGGGAGAGGAAGAAATAAAGACAACATTCATCATAACTTCAAATTGAAAAATATAGTTCAAATAAACTTTTTTTACAAAATTATCTTACCAACTCCCATCAAAGTAAAAATCTCATCAACTTCAACAGGGTTACAGCAGCATGTATTTATACAAAGGGAGAGCAAACTATTCTAGGAAACTTAGCTTTTACATTAAAAACATTTCCTCAAAACTATTCTATGTATACGTACAGAAGATATTTTTCCACAGTATCTAAGACTAAGAGGTTAAAGAGACAAACACACAGAGAGAGAGGGCAATGAAAAGATAATGGAAAAAAAATATTTATAGATTTGTATAATAAGAAATATTTTGGCCTACTAGACTTGTCAGTTATGCCTAAATAAAAGATGTTAAAGTTTAAAACAAAATGGTAAGTATGAAATGGACAATTGATAAGAGATCAGAAAAAGAAATGGGCCATAATTGAAACAGCATGCTTTTCTTTTTTTCTTTTTTTTTTTTTTTTTTTTTTTGTGGGGGGGGGGGGGGTGGTTGTGGTGGGGGGAGTGTCATTTGGCTTAAATTATTTGATGGTACAAGTGGAATGGTTAATGATTAACTTATGTATGAGTTTTTACTCAGTATTAGATAATGTAAATGCGAGTTCAGTCAACATTTTCTAATTTTTATTTCAATACTTTTTTAAAAGAAAGATATTATTTGTTAGTATTTTCATGAATTGAGTGGAAAAACAGAAAACGGAATGTGTGTTGATATGATATAACATGAGTAGTAATGCACTTTAACAGATGTAATCTTCAATCAGTAATTTTTATAGAGAAAATTGATGTTATATTTATTTACATGATCGAGCATCCATCACATGCAGGATACTTGCGTGATGACAGTTCCTTGTGATGTTTTGGTGAAAAAGTCAAGCTTCTTAAATGCATGTGATTCTATGTTGAACAGATTCACGTACATAAATTATCATATATGCAATAAAATACGCATTGTTTCCTGCATGTTTAACTTTAATGGGCTGAATATTCTTGAATTTAGTTGGATATTAGGACAAAACTGTGCATAAGAGACAGCCTTTTTCGCTTGGCGAGAAGTGCTGAACAAAGACACAATTGCGTGAATGCAAATGGTGGTAGAAGAGATGATCGGGATTCAAGTGGTCCATTGATGGCTGAAGAAACAAACAAGTATGCTCACTACTCCATTCCTTTTTTTTTTTTAGAAGAATTGTTTGTACTCTAGTTTAATTTTCTCTATTTTCATTGTTGTAGAGTTGAATTGTTTGCGTGTTTTTTATCTTGCTCACAGTGGGATTAACATTAAAAGATCATCTGTCATGCTTGTCCTTTTTTTTTTCCTTCTTTTCTTCTGAAGTAGTTCATCTACCTATCATGCCATGTCCAAATATACAGCATGAGTTGAGTAATGCTGTTAGTAATTATTAATATCACAAGGAGATCCTTGGAATTTGTTTTAATCAGCTCATCAGTTTTGCCTTGGGATCTGCTTATCAGTATTCTGTATAATTTATACTACTGTGTACTGGTTATCAATGAGTCATTCAGTCAATGCACCTAAAAAAAATTGATTTCTGGCTATTAAATTACTAGTAGTATCTAAATTTGGTTACCTAAAGAATCAGAGTTATATGATTTGGTTCATTGGACTCATTTGGACTAGGCTTTTCTAATGGGACTGTATGTTTTAAGTCAATAAATAAATAGGTCCATCTTAACATTTGGGCTAAGAAAGTCCAACATTCCTAAGTAAATACTGGAATAAATTAAGAACTAAACATAAATGTCATTTAATTATTCAGATACTTGGGATAAAATCCAAATCAAAAATCAAATTATGTTATAATTTTTTTTTGAAGCAAATCAAATTAGCATAAATGGAAAGGAAGTAGGGGGAGGTAGAACTGCCCCTGCGTAATAAGCACTTATCAAAGAATCCCAAAATTGAAGTGGATTAACTGAAATACATCAATTTGGTGGGAAATTCCGTGTTCAATCAGCCCTTACTATCTAGTCCTTGATCTTGGCTGACCACACGATATGTTTTGTAAGTTCTATACGAATGCATTAATACTGGAAGAAGATTCCAGAATTCTCCTTCAACTCTGGGGATGATCTTTATTCTATTGATGCTGGGAGTTTAGTTAACAAGCTGACCTGAATAATTGACTTTTTATCTTAGCATATAAATTGTGGTTTGTATAAATAATGAATAAGCAATTGACTTGAACCAAAAACATTGGTGTAGGTAGCTCCAATTTCTAACTTGTCTGGTTCAATTCGGTTAATACTCTTGAAAATTCAATAAATTCTGTTTGTGTTGTATTTCAAACTTAGTTTTATTCAGTGAAACAAATCTCCATCCCTGCCCTGTGTGAGAGAAGTCGACTATGTCAGTTAAATTGACTTGAACTGTAAGTGATAGGTGCAGTATGATTAGGAACGATGGCAAAAGGAATGTCACCATAGTTAATAGTCTAAATATGATCAGGGGCCTTTCATTGCTTTAAACAAAAATAAAAAAGTTCCACTTTGAGAATAAAGCGTATGCAAATTATAGTTAGTTGTAAACTATTGTAAACATGGAAACCAATAACAGGGTATTCAGTTTTAATTGTCAGGCAACACTTGAATCAGTTAGCAATCAGCAGATCAAGTGTTATTTACCAAAGGTCTAAGAAATATAATTTCTTTGATTATCAATAAATTTCTTGATTGTGTCAATAATGTTATTTTCCCCCACTGATGATATCCCAAATCAAACATAAAACATTATAATGGTGCTCATTTGATAATTTTTACATATAATTCACATGTCGATTAACCATTCAATGATTTTTTTCCCTTTTCTGGCTCTTGGCTTCAAATTAACTAAAACTATAAATGGGTAAATGACAATAAAACAGAATAAGCATTAACTGAAACAAACTATGTAGTACCATATTAACAATTTGGGTATAGCTAGGGTGGTTGCAAGGTCGATACTCAGCAAGCTTGAAAAAAGAAAAAAAAGCTTGGACAGTTCTTTAGCACTCTCCGATCAGTGAATGGATGGCTTGCAGGAATAAATGTATAATTCAGGGATAAAGAATGTAAGGGAAGACTGGTTGGCGGCTTATTTTGGGAGGCTTCATTTGAGGCAAGTGCCCTCATTGCCTTCACTTGATCGGCTATTCAGTAGGAAAAAAAGATTCTTTTGCCAACAAAGAAGTTGATTTCAAAATTCTTGATTCTTCAACTAAATCACACAAATTGGGAGACGTTTTCTCCACCCATGGATTTACACTTTACTTTAGGCATAACTTGTGAACTTGCGATATTGAGTCATGCTGACTCACAATTCATAGTTGTTGATTGAACAATTTTTGTGAAAATAGTTTCAAGTCCACCTAGCTTTGGGACATCATTATAGCCTGCAATTCGAGATTGACTAAGAACAATTAAGTGTGTGGGTGAAGCTAATCTTCTTAAAGAAGAGGTTGTCCTCCCCTGGGCTTTTTAAACAAGTGTGGCACTCTGATGATGTTATAAAGAAACAATATATTTAATAACAATTTTGATACTGTACATAAATGATTTACCATATTGCATTTTTTTTTATCAATGTTTTGCATCTAATCTGGACTTCATACTATTCTCTTTGCTTTTAGCTCGAATCATGAATCACTGTATTTGTATACCATGAATCACATTTTTCATGCATTGCCATAATGTTTAAGTTGATTTGTTATCACTGCATTTGTCTGGAAAATTCTCCCTTCTATTTCTGTCTGTCTCTTTCTCTGATTTTGGCTTGCCTTCTTCAGGGGCACTGCGTTCCTTGATATGGAAACTGATACAAATCCCATAGATCGATCTATAGCACACTTACTGTTCCACAGGCCTTCAGACCCTTCTGCACTGCCAACTAATGATGTTTTGTCTCTTAAATCTCACACCATGGTAAGCGTTTTTTCCCCCTTTGATTCAGTATATCCCAATGTGTTGCTTTTTAATATTGTAAGCTCAATGGATGTAAATCAACAGGTTCATGGATCCATAACCAGTCCTCGGATGATGGCCAAGGAACAGGTTTGCCAGGAAGAAACTGTTAATGGTGTAGATAAAAGTTTATCAATGAGTGGAAATAAGGCATAAATATTAACATCAGTTGCCTCATTGTAGAAAAGTCTATTTTTTACTCTGCGCATCATCATGTATAATAACTTTTTATGAGGTTTCCAGCGTAGATTTGGTACAAGTCTATGTTTGGACCTCGTCATTTCTCGGATGTGTAATGCAAGTTAATGTTGATGTATCCTTGTAAAGGCTAGCCTGACAACCCACGAATTTGCTAAAGGATATTTCTTTTTATTGCTCACACAATGTTGATTGTACCACTCATTCATTGATGTCGGAATTCATCATTATTGTCCACGTTTTACCTTTTTTTTATATATATATATATTTTTTGCGACATACCATTTCATCACCTGTCTTCGGTAGGTCTAAGAAAACTATAATAAAATCAAAATCCTTACCACTTACCTGAAAGCTGTTCCATGGTGGTTTTTTCTGCTTTAACTTTCAGTACCAGTAAGCCAACAGTGGAGCTACAGGTACTAAACCACCATCTTATGTCATATAAGTTGTTCTCAAAATCTTGTTAATGCCAGAATGATGTGCTTACAAACACCACACTGCTAATTGGGTACAGTAAGTGTCACTTGTGTGTTGTCAGTAGTTTCCTTCGGAAATGTGACATCTCTTTTCTATTTTCTTTTGTAATTGCGTCAGTTTGTCCAAGATGAATTTCTCTTCATCTGTTCCGTTTCCTTTTTTTTTTTTTTTTTTTTTTCAAATGCATAAGAAAGCCCTTAGTGCATTTGGAAAATAATAGACATTAAGGACTGCCGGTAATTTTGTTGTTTTGGATGTTAAATTGGCCTTTGCATGTGTTTGATGCGAAGAGTGAATAGTAGCTGAGTGGCCACTTTTTGACTAATCTGGCAGCTCAAAGCACGTCAGCATCATTTTTCTCCAACTATTAATGCATAATGCAAAGCATATTCTCTTTTACTGTTTGTCTAGAAAGACTATTTACTGTTGGCCTTAAATTTAATCATGCATACTGCGTTTTTTTCCCTTTTAGGAGTGGATGATCTAGCCGTTTGCTGCTCAATGTCTTCAATCATCCTAGTTGCTTCTGCGATAACTAGCTTTGTGTATTGTTTTGCATATTTCGTTGATTAATGCCTTTACCTGGCTTCTCGAACATGATTATTTGTTTGCTTTTTGTCATTTGCCTATCTTTCGTGCTTTATTGACCAGTTACTCATGTTGATGATGCTTTTAGTAGAAAGAATTGCAAATGAATGATGTGGGGATTATTTGGTGAATCTATGTCATTTCAAGTCAAAAATATGGAGAAGCAGGTGGTTTCACTTGAAAGAACATGACAGACTGTACTTAGTACGAAGTAGATTGCAAAATTATATATATGCTAAAACACAATTTGAAGTCAAGATTTTCCGGTGCAAACCGAAGATGCATCAGATAGAAATTAAAAACAGCGTAGATATCTTATACAAATCAAACCATTGCAAAAACCTTACACTGTATTTTGGACTGCTACCTGGCTGCTGGTTATTGCTATAAAGTTTGATTACAAATTTGTCCTAAAGGCTTGAGAGAGGATGTTCCTTTAATTCTGCTAATCAAATTGCTGCCTGAGCTGCATCTCTGTCTCACTTTTCCATGCAGCGTGGGATGACTGGCCCTTCATTCTCTTACTCTTTTCTTTTTCTTTTATGGTGGACCCCTTTTTCTTGGGCTCTTTGCTTGTGTCATTGGGTGGCCGATCACCGCAAACTGGACACGCCATTCCACGTGCACTGGGTGTCTTGGGTATTCCACATTGCAAGCACATCCTATAAATAAAGGATCAATAGCAAATAAAAATCAATAAGAATCACGATGCAGAAGCTTCTCAATTTTGTATATCACGTAGTAACCAATATTGACTAAATAATGCATGAGATTGGTTAGTCCTATTGCAATCATGATCCAGACCTCTACCACCAAATTATGATATTCATGCAAGAGCAGGAGGCATTTTTAAGGTTTGACTTTCAACATGCAAAATTGAAAAGATTATAATCAGCGAGTTTTATATTCAGCAGAATAGGTGGTTGAAAAGAAGACATCACTGGCTCTTATTACCATTAAGACACATATACGAAAAGACAATAATAATTATGATGAAGTACCTCAGCAGTTCTGCAGCATCTTCAGCATTTGGATTGGCTACAGTTGGAACACGCTTCTCTCTTTCCTGTGTCATGCTCGGAACTGATGATGTAGGAGGTTGGTTGGATTCAATATCACTTCTCACTCGCTCATGAATTCCAACAAGTTGAGCTTTAGCCTCTACCACGACTCCTATGAACAACAGATACATAGAACATAAATTATTCTCTCCAGCCAATGGAACATACTGCCCAGTGAAGGCCACAAAGTACATAGAAAAACAAAAATATACTCAAATATTTTTGAAGTATATATATTCTTTTATAATAGTTCTCTACGAGTTTTTATATTTTGAAAATAATACATAATTGTATTATTACTAAAACTATCAAATACATTCTTTCCAATATATATCACTAAAAAATTATTTAACCATTGATCGTTCATTTTGTTTCGCAAATCACTCTATCAATTTCATTGTGGAAAATGCTTGCTCCATAGTTACCATAGCTATAGCTAAGATTAATATCAACTTTAACAGCAAATTTGCCAACGGATAAATGCTATATTTTTCAGTCTCTACCACCCTCTTTTTTCGAATAGAAAGGAGGCAACAAGCCTAAATCATCATGCAATGCAAATTCTAGGAAAAAAATGTCCACCCTATCCAGCATAAGGAAATCTTATCTCCTCATGAGTATCATGAAATTCATGGTATCCCAAAGGCATAGCAAAGCCCATATTGGATAAGCAATCAACACATGGATTAACTTCTCTGTAAATATGATTCAACCGAATCGCCCAATTCCAAGCCATCATAGATTGAATCTCTTGAATTAAGACATTATGAGAGCAAAGAGTAGAAATTTTCCGATTAACCATATCTGCCAACAATTTGTTATCTACTTCAACCAAAACTTGCTCAAAGCCATGATGCCAAGCCAACCACATTCCATGAATCACAGCTCACGTCTTTGTTGCTAAAATACTACATATCCCAATGCTGACAGTGTACTGTAACCACAGAGCCACATGCAGTGGTCATTTCGGATTAAACCACCTGTCATTGCTATACCGCAACTAGCTCATAAAGCACTATCATAATTAATCTTAACTCGACCAACAATAGCTTCCACTAAATTTGAGCCTCAACATATTTGTTCCTAATCAAAAGAGTCTCTACCATTCTTTTTGAAAGCTCTTATATTCCATTCAAATCAGCAAACATTTCATCTCCATGTACATCTAGAAAAAAATTTTGAATTGATTTTTGAGCGCAGTAAGCTCAATTGTAGAAAACTCATATGGATAAAACTCAGTCATCTTCAAAAACTTCTCCTCATCAAATGCACTAAATGAATTATTCAAGCTCAAAGTCAAACAGACAACACAAAAAAATAATTTTGTATTTACCTCATTAAAACGATTATTGAGCTCTTGATGTTGCATATCAATCACTACATAAAATAAATCAATTTGATAATTGTGTAAATTGCTCACCTGTGAATTTTTTATTCAAAAGTTATTTTTTTGAAACTGAAAAATTGAAAATTTTTATAAATTAATTTTTTGTAATCAGGATTTTTAAAATTTTCTATTCACCAGTTTTTTTTTTTATCAGTAGCTTTTTTAAATTAAAAAAAATATTTTTTAAAATTTTATTGGGGTTCACTTGTTAAATATAATGGGATCCATGTAATTATATTCTAACTATAACAATAGCATTTAAAAAAATAGTGGGGTTCAATGACCCCATTCCCAACAACATAAATCCGCCCTTGACATAAGTCATTTCTTTAATAACAGAAATATGATCATCAAAAAAACAATAGAAGAAAATACAACATAGAAGACACGTATCAAGACCTAAGATTGAAGCCTAAGTTCTGCTGTTTTGGACCTTAAGAAACAGAGAGGAAATGAAAGAGGGCAAAGAGAAGCCAGTAAGAAGATACAAAGAGGAAAGGAGTTGAGAGTGGACTCTCATTGATTATGCAAATATTTATTGACAATGTCTTCTAACAAGTGAGAATCTGATCAATCACAGCAAATTAAGCAAATAAACTGCACCCGTGAACAATACTACCCCTTTGGTGCAAAACAATTCTCCCGTTCCTGATAATCGTGTCTCAATGAGAATCATGGTTGTCCTATAGAATGAGGCGGAAAAAACACATACTTTGGCCCTTGAACTATGCATACTTTAGCTATTGAATCCCTGGACTTTTATTTGTCAAGATTAAGCATTCCAACTTTTATTTTGTCAAAATTAGCCCTTATTAACTGATAATAAACTGGAAAAAACAAAGTTGGAGGGCCTATGTAAGAAAAAATAAAAAATTGGAGGCCTTAATAACTGAATTTCACAATAAATTAGAGCTAGCTAAGTAACTAATATAAACCAATTATTAAAAACAATTAACACTCTGTTACAAAATGCTATATCAATGATGTTACAAAGCATCCTCCCAACCTAGTCAACGAATTGATGAAAATGTTAAAAACATCCAACAGCCTATAAATTTAGCAAACAACACTTGAAAGTACTGCTTTTAAAAACCTCAAAGTTAAAACACATAAAGAAGCCAAATATATACCATATTTCCAAACAGAAAAACGAGAGTTCAAATCTACTTTTAAAATACATGAGCATTCATATCCATCCAAACACTCCTAAACACAATGTCAAACAATCCATGCCAATTTACAAAAACAAGTGAGACTAGACTCATTATGCTTGCAAAATTTGACATAACAAAGAAAAAAGAACTTCCTGTATTGAGTGACCTTCACTTTCCAAATTTTATTACTAGAGAAACAATTGCAGTGACCTAGAGAAATGAGGTGAAATCAAAAGAATTTACATGAAAGGTAAGCAGAATGATGCAAACACCAGACCTCTTATTTGGTCTAGCTAACAAGCAAAACAAATATTAGAGAGTAAGCAACAAAGATGAAATCCACTGTCAAGCAACAAAAATTAAGTTAGCAGCACCATGTTATAGTCAGATAAGGATATGCAAATTCTTGACCATGCTAGCAACTAAAATTAAGTTTCAAATTTTATCAGGGTGCAAAGACAATAAACAGGAAATCCTACAGAAAATAGTTCAATAAATTTCTAAGCACTTGCTTTGTTATTCCTCAATTTCCATCAAATATCAGAACTTTACCGGCACGTAAGTCTTTCTTCTCCTTCCGATTCCTCCAGCGGCCGTGGTTCCTCAGCCGGTGCTCAACGTCTCTTGCGATAGATTGCTCTTCCACGCAATTATTAAGAAACTGTGGTGGTCCTGAAATCTCCAAAAACCACAAAAGTCGAAGCAATTTAGATGCCTAACCCCAAAACAAATAAATGATAAACCTAATTTTGAAATTTCTTGAAGCAATTAAAACAAAGAGAGAGCAAATTAAGAAATATTACTTCGGAGAAGACGTCGAGTGCAGAGGGAAGGCCAGATGATGGGATGGAAGGTGCGGATTGGTCGAAAACTGACTTGTAGGAAAGCAAACGACCGCTAACGGTGGAGGAGCCATGATTTCCGTCCTCGTCAGAGGAGAAAGCGTAATCTTCAGGTGGAGATGCTTCTAGATCTTCTTCAGCTGAAGAATAGCCTTGGAGGAGTGACAAGCTCATATTTAATCTGTGTCTTGTTAGTTTTTTCTGGCTTTTCGTCTTCAATTCAATGAAAATCGCTCAACACCAATTCAACAACAGACCCGTACCCGAATTGTTGCGGTTCCTCTCCATATTCATTATTCGACTGTTAGTTTCACCAATTCAATGGATAGTTCAAATGTTGAGCTAAACCCCCCCTTTTTTTTTGGGTAAAATATTCATAAAAAATATTTCATTAAAAGTTTTTATTTTTATTTGATCATTTAGGTTTAAATCTAACTCTTTCAGATTTTCTTATGATCTGATCTAATACTGATCGAGTTTAATATTTTTTGCAGGAAATCATTTTCATCGTTTATGTGATTGCAAAGGGAGGATTAAAACTTGAAATAGATAATTCTCTACTTAAAACATTAGTTCCACTTTCATCATATATGAAATTTCAAAAATTTGCTAAGGGAGAGTTCTTATATATATATATATATATATATACCAGTGAGTAACTCTAGTTTCGGGTCAGGTAGAATATTGTAGGATTATCAATAAAATTAGTAGATTAAGATATTATAAATTCTCTATACAGTAAATATTAATTATATAAAACACATAATATATCTAATATAAAATTATATTATCTGAAATAATAATTCTTTTAAAATAAGGGAGATACAAAAAATTATTTTAATAGTTTTTTACATCATCGATAATTAGTAATATTATTTCAGAAGAGTAAAAGATGCAAATAGTTATAGAGATCAAGCGATGGTCGTATCTATTAAGCAATACTGTAAAAAATAAATAATAATTTTAGATTAATAACATTTGTTTTAGATGAGTAATATTATGAATAATTATAGCAATAAAGAATAAATGAATATCTCAAAAAGCATAATAATAATGTCACTCCTTTTGTTCCTTGCTGGATGAGCAATGATTCGTTCTACATATTTAAAAATTATTTTGTTACTATATTTATAAAAGTATTGGTTAGTAAATATATATGTATATATTTGGTTAAATGTATACAATTACCTTATACATGGTTTTTTCATAGGTGGTTCTTTAAAATGTATGTTTGATTCTATGCTATGAGTTGATTGGTTCAGATTGAGTGTTTCATATATGTTTCACATACTTAATCTGTAACATCCTTGACCTTCCCTATATGCATTTCATCGAACATAAGCATCTTGCATACAATTCAATTGAACACATACATTTCATACGTATTTCTATAGGAACAAGTTCATGACATGCACTAGCTATGTGTCATAGTATTTGGCACTTGTATCGAGTCGCACATGTGTAATTATAACCTAAATGAGGATAACAAAGTATTAGAAATGAAATGAATAAGGTGTCTAAATTAAAGTAAGAAAAATTATTAGATTAAGATTAGTGAACATTTACATTGCTAATTTAGTTAAATGGGGTCAAATGATTAAGCTGTATTATTGTGTGAATTTGTGGAATTATAAATCTATGTAAATAATAATAATAATATAGACAAAATAAAATGAAAATGACACAAAAGAGAAATAGAAGAGAAGAGAAATGAGAAATGAGAAGAGAAAAGAGAAGAGAACAAGAGAAAATGACAAAATGACAAAATGAGAAAATGACAAAAAACAAGTTGGCTTTATCTTCATATATCTTTCCCCATTTCTGCCTCCTCACTCCAGCCCGACTTCTTCTTCAATTTCCTCCATTTCAGACTTAAATTATTCCTTGTTTCACCTAGTTTTTGAAGCTAATTGATTCCTTTCAAGGTTGTTCTTGGTAAGTAATCAATTCTTATTGCTATAGGGTTGATTTGAGTTGCTTAGGTTCAATATTAGGCACTGAATTGCACCCCGATTTTGATATTAATAGAAATTGATTCTGGAAATGTGTAAAACACAAAAGTTGTTCCTTTATATCTTAGATTTGTGGATATGTAAACATTTTTGCAAGATGTTATGTATAGGGAGAGATATGCCCTTCGTACTGAAACTGGTCAGGGTATAAACCCTAACCAAGTTAGCTACTGTGTGGTTTGATTTAGAATATGTTAAAGCCCTTATTTGAAGTCTCTCAAAACATAAAAGTTGTATATATATGTGTGTTTTATCTGTATACCAAATTTCAGGTTCATAGGTATTGTAAATGGGGAGTTATGGTGAATGGAACCATGACTGTTCCATGGTTTGAACTGTCTACTGAGTGCCCTGGGCAGATCCAGTACATTGGTTGGCTAATTTTAGCTTGTTAGAGATATATTCTGTAAATTATCAAAACATGAAAGTTATAGATATATTTCTTAGCTAAATTTTGGTACTAATTTTAGCTTAATATGTTATCTATAGACTAAGTTATGGCCTTTGGAAGTCATACTGGTCCGGAAGCCAATTCTATTCTGGAACAGTAATATGTTTGGTATAATTAGAAGACCTTAGAGACATAATTGGTAAACGTTGTAAACATGAAACATGTTCCATATGAACCCATATAAGTGTATGTAAAGTTTCATTAAAATAGGACTTATAGAGTGTAAGTTATGATGAACCCAAATGAGTACCCTGAAACTGCCTAAAGGAAGAAAACAAGGCAGAAAATAGAACACTCTTAGAAATTTCACCAAATATTATACAATGATCCAATTGGTCTGAAATTTGAATATGTACTATATATATGTGTTATTGTTAATTAGGAACAAGAATCAGAGTAATTGGTCAATTATAGAAAAAGTTCTAGGCTAAACAGTCCCATAAGGTCACACTGCCTCATAGGAAAAATCTTAGCTATTGACATGAACAATGCATATTAATTTGTTTAAGCCACATTAAGTCTCCCTAATCATGAGTTAATCAATTATGTTTTCATATTAGGCTCGCAACATATTGGAGACCCACAAGGAGCAGATAGACAATAACTTAGGGGTCGGAATCAAAGGAGAACGGTGAGTCTAATTATCGATTGAATTCTTTAGTGCAAATGAATGTTGCTTGCTATGTGATTCATGTGATTGTCATGATTGGTCCTTGATAATGTAATGATGGATAATTTGTGACATTGTGGTACATATAAATGATATACTTGTGGTATATTTGAGGTATATGTTTGACAAATGTGATATATATACATGGTACATGTATAGTATATACAAGGTGTATGCTTGACATATGAGGTATATAGGGAATATATGTATGTTGTATATGATAAAGATGCAATGGTTGATGAATGCTTAAATACAAGTGCATATGCATATGGCCCAACAAATGTGCAAAGCAAAAGAAGAGGCCTATGGCCCAACAAATGTGCAAATGAAACAAATGATCAAGCTAGCTAGAAAATGCAAATGCAAATGTTCACATGGAAACCCGGGGCAATGTTCTTTTAATCTGGTCACAACAAAATAAAATGTACAAGCAAAGCATAAGTAAATAACAATTATTGAATACTTGATTTTATTTATATTTATATGTTATTGACTGATGAATGGAATGGAATACATGGTATATATTGGAATTGTGATTTATGACTATGAGTTGTTTGGTACTTTAGAGCTCATTGGATGGTTATTCTCACTGAGCCGCAACTCATCAATTTGCATCATTTTTCAGGTAAAGAGAAGTGATAGCTCATTTTGAGTAGCGTATAAAAGACATGAAGCACAGGTCACTGACTGAGCCTCATCACTCTCTCTCTCTCCTTACATTCCACACAAGCATGAAAATATGTCATATGTGTTTTTTTGTATTTACGTGCTTGAATAGGTATAGTCATTTTGGAATGAGTCTAAATATGTATAAATGAAATCAACTCGAAAATACTTATGTGAAAAGTTTATGTTTTGATATATGTGATATATTATATTGTGGTGAAAACCTCAGTGTTAACTTTGCAAAGTCAGTGAATAATATTACAGGATATGAGACTTGCAAGTCATTGAATGAAATTATAGGATATGAGACTTGCAAAGTCATGGAATTATATTACATGATATGAAAAAAAAATTTACTACTATTGTTAACAGGGTATTTTACCTTTCCAGTACGCCATGTATGATTACTTGATGTTTGGATAGGTTATACTAAAATGCATAAGATGTGGTGTTACATAATCTTTCTTCTTTTATCAAAGGATTTATCAATAATACCGTACTTGTGGAAGATAATTTTCAAGTAGATGAGGTTATGGATAATAGAGAGGGTTCGTCTTTAAAAATGTGAGTTACTTTAAAAGATAAATTGTAAGGATTCTCGACTCGATAAATTGTTACTTGAAATGTTTTTTCTATTTCATAAATCTTACTAATCATTAGTGGGAATGTGTATCTATCTTTTAAACCATGTACTAAATTGGTGGCTGGTAATCCGATTAACTCTACAACTAACCTTCCAAATATAATAAATGTTGTTGTCCCTGTGACATCTTCAACTATAGTACTCAATTTATACATGTTTTAAGAGAGTAGATATTATGTCAGTTATTAAATGGATGATGAACTATTTACTTAATGATTTTTTTTATTTAATATACCAATAAATCGGTGGCTCATTACGAATATCGCAGTTATTGCACTATATTTGTTCGTTGTAGCTTTGAAGATTGGTTTTGCAATGGGGGCAAGCTCAGTACCACCATCCAGTTAATAGGTCAACATAAAAAATCAATGCTCTGCAAGTAAATTTTCTATCATATAACAGTCATAAATTATATTTAGAAATGAATACAAATATTATGATATGAGATTGTTTTTTTTTTAAATTAAATATGTTGCATAATAATTAAGTTACTTGTCTTATTTGTATGAATATCAAGATTCAACAATTCAGGAATTATTTTTCTGTTACTATTTTTTTCTAGCTCAATATCTTTGATAGGTTGTTTTTCAATTTGTAAACGAACAATTTTCTTAGTTGGTTGGCAAAGTCTGCATGAATGTAAGTTAATATATGAATATTATAAAACAAAATATTACAAAAAAAAAGATATTACATTTGTTTGAAATTTAATATATCAGGTATTTGGAGATTTACAAAAACTTTTGTTCCTGTTGAACTGTTAACTGATATATTATCTACAATAATAAATAGTTAATTGGTTAATAAAAAAATATATAAGAGATATAATGAATTGAAAAATTTTATGATGGTGTGATTGTTTAAGTATTTCTTTTACCTGTATATTTTTTGATAATCATAGCAGCAAATACGACAATTATTTAGTCATTTGTTTCTTGAGAAAACATTTCATCTTTTAGAAAATTGATGATGACTTTGTCCCAAAGGGTGATATACAATTTATCATCATTAAATTTTATTTAAATGGTTTAATAGAAAAAAAACTTATAAATAAATTCAAAGGAAATTAACTAAGACATATACTAACTTTTGATTTTTTATTTGAATTATGTATTTATTACCAATTCTACCAAGGACACTAACTTCTTCAATGTCTTCAATTAGAGTAACTTGGGCAATGACACCTGATAAAAAATATGTTAAAAGTTTATAATTATTTGTTATGAATAAATAAATATATATAACGAAATTTACATATAGTCTTTAAATAATACCTAGCGTATATATCTTGTCTTCAGCTCTGACTTTAATATCATCAAATTCTACAAATTTAAATCTATCAAAAGAGATATGTGGATCGTCGTCATCAAAAATTTTGATAAGAGCATTTTTTGGGAGTTTAATGCGGAATGGGTGATGACTGATTTTATAATTTGATCGGACAGAAATTATAATAAATCCAGAAATGTGATATATTTTGTCTTCAATGAATAAATGCCTAAAATAATATGCCAATTATTTTGGAATTGTTCCATGCATAATATCACCCTGTCATTTTATTTTTGTTAGCATGAAAATAAATGTACACACATAAAAAGAAATTAGAATACAAAAATTAAAAAGTTTAATTAAATAGCAATTGAAATTATATATATTGTAAAACTATTAAGAGAATAATATACCTTTTCATCTAGCATAAGAAACTCCATACTATATAACTCAGCTGAATTATAAATATTGTTAAAATTCTAAATTCTTGTGATTCGAACTTTTAATCAGATGTTTCTGTTATAACTATCAATTTCTGATATAAATATATGAGACATCTTTGATACCGACCTTGTCCTTTTTTGTATATAATAACAATAATTAAGTGTACACAATGAGCAAAAAGTTCCAGTTTTTATTCTATACATTTATATAAATCATTAAATATTTCATGGCAAACAATATTTTTTGTATAGTTTATTAAATCAGTATTTTGATGTGAATTTTTGTGATTTATTATGATATGCAAACCTTTGTGTGATATTACTCTAGAAAGTGCAATATATAATTGTCCATGACAAAAATATGGTCATATAGATAAAAGTCTACTTCTTTTAAAGTTTGTCTTTTACTTTTATTTATTGTCATACAATAGCATACTCTAATTGGAAATTGTGTTCTTTTTAATATAAAAGACCACTTTCTTTCATTAATTGATAATACGATTTGAGGGATAAATACTCTATTACCGCTATGTGTTATAGTAAGAATTTAGATTTTTACGATTTTTATTCCTAAATTAATAATTATTAATCTAGTACTATTGCAAAGACCAATACCTCAATTTATGTTTCGTAGTAACATTATTGGAATATATTTTTTTAATTTTAACTCATGCTAGGGAAATCCATTAAAGTTTAAAGAATTTAAAAATTTAAGAATTCAACAAGGTAAAGAATTTCTAATGAATCAATGTTATTTGATGTTTTACAGATAGAATCAAAGCTATAATATATTTATTCTTCTTCAGACAACTGCTCTATCATTTTTTTATTTACTATATCAACTATTTCATTTGTGGGTGTAATTATTGTACGATCTTTTATATAAGAAGGATCATAGTATTTAGCTGTAAATGAAGGATATATTTTGATTATAATTTTATTTAAAGGTTTAATAGTACTATTAAATATTAGTTTTGAGGGTATTTCAATCCAATTATTTTCGTCATCAATATATAAATTTTTTTTAGATGAGATTGTGTCATCACCTATTGATAGAATCCAATTTGAGAAATGAGTTAATTCATTATTTTCATTTATGTTTCTAGAATCAGACAATAATGGGATATTAATTGTTAATTTTAAAATTTTAAAATTTTTCCATAAATAAGATTTTGTTAATGATGCATTGATAATATATTCTTTGCTGCCATTAATGATAACTGGTAAAATTTGTCGAAAATCACCTCATAATAATAAAGTTTTGTCTCCAAAAGGAATTTTACTCATATTGTTATCTATATTGCTCAATATATCTCTTGAGGATTTTATCAAGTGCTTCAAACCAATATTTGTGACTCATTGGAGCTTCATCCCAAATAATCAAAGAAGATTGTCGTATTAATTGTGCTAACTGTGTAACTTTTTATTTTACATGTTGATTGTTCAGTTAAATTAATAGGGATTTTAAATCTGGAATAAGTGGTTTTACCGCCTGGTAATAATAATGCTGAAATGTTAGATGATGCAACAACTATAACTATTTTACCTTCTGATCTAAGTTTTGTTATAATTGTTTCATAAATATATGTTTTTTTTTGTACCTCCGTGACCATAAACAAAAAAACCATTTTTATGATCTTGAATAGCATGAATGACATGGTTATATATAGTACGTTGTTCATTTGTTAGAGTAAGATTCATTTCATTGTATTTGACACTCAATTGTATAACATCATAACTCAGTTCTTCAATTATTAACTTATTAGTATTATAAAATATAAATGATTTATCAGGGGTGGGAAGGTTAAAATCAATAAAGGAATATGAATTTTTATTGAACATTTTTTCAAGTTATAATAAAACTTGATTTCTAAGATGATATTCAGGAATATGATTTTCTGATATTTGAAAATTTATACGCATATTATATTGGATGTCATCATATAAATGTTTCCAAAATAAACTGAAAAGTTTGTCCAATTCATTTACTTCACAAAATATTATTAGAACTGTAAAAAAATGGCATAATTTATAGGAATAAGCATATATAATGACTTTTTTCATTGCAAAAATTCACTCATTGTCATTTCCAAGTAAGTCATGTGCACTACATGCAGATTGATAAATAGAATGAACAATTCCATTTATAGTCCTAATGTTCTCAAATTTTTTAGTTCCCTTCACAATATTTAATAGTAATCTTAAGTAGTAAAGTTCTCCTAAATTTGGATGAATATAAGCAAGTATTCTTATGCAATGTCATTTTTTACGTCTTTTCCATATTTTTCTTTACTATTCTAGACCGATTTAGTTGGAAACTCTAAGTATGTGAGAGTGCGAGCATTCTCATATAGGTTATTGGTATACATCCATTCAGTAAACATAGTTTGGCTAAAACGTTTATTATTAACAATATGGTTCAAGTTTTGTGTAGAGTTAAATAAGATTATATTCATATATTCTAAATGAACTATTAGCTTTTCAACAGTAGGGTCTCTATGATGAATCAAAAATTCAAATAACCTCTAAGTTTCTTCACATGGGGAAATATAACAACAATCTAAATATATTTTTATCTCGTCAATTTTTGTTGAATTTTTATTTTGTAATTTTTTTAAAGTATTTTCTAGTGTTTCAATAACAGCGCGAATCCTGTATGTTCCTTTATTAATATATTTAAATAAATATTTAACCATCGTTGATCTACAACAATATTCTATACAGATATGAACCTCATATTTATAGATTAATTCTTTATTATATGACACTACAAAACGATTATCAATTTTTTCATTATTTCTTAAAGCAAAATTTCCATCATTTCTTCACCTATATATTGCAAATCCATTTGCATTAATTATTGTATGATTTTGGAATTTTTTTGGAAAAAATTTAGAGCAATTATTTTTTTCATGCAAGATGCAGAAGGTTTTTATATAACCACATGGATCATGCATCATGAATTTAGAAACAATATTATATACATTAGGTTCTTTATTCTTGTCAGGTAACTCAACATAAATCATTCAATCTATATCAGATGATATTTTTGGTTTATCATCTTGATGCAACCAAACTAAGCAATAAATATGAGGAATACCTCTTTTTTGAAATTCAACAGTATATAATAAAGATGTAACTCTACCAAAATGTTTATTTTTTTAATGTCATTAATCAAATATCCGACTTTAATTTTAAAAACACGGCTAATAACATCTGGTCTATCTTCGAATTTTTGGCTAGGGATATAATTTAGCATATGTTGAATTTTAGACCATAAAGGGTTACAAGTAAAGGTTATAAATAAGTCAGGGTGGTCATAAAATTTGCAAATTATCATAGCATCTGGTAATGTTTAATCATATAACGGGGGCTTTTTGTGTGACTTGAAGGGAGTATAATTATAGATTTGTCAATATTATTACCATTTATATCACCATTCAAAACAATATTTGTAATACCTTTATAAAATTCAGATCTTAATTCTTTTTTATTTCGTTTAATATAATCTAGTCTTTCTTCTTCTAAACATGAGAATGCTTCGACAACATATTATTGGAATAAACGACCACCTCTTAATAATGTTGTAACTTCACAATGTCGTTATTGCAATCTAAAAACATAATATTCATGCATTGTAATACATTTTCTAGAAGTTGAATTCTAACCAATATTGTTTACATATTCATTATCAACTCTATAACCATCTTCTCCGTATTGGAAAAGAATAGGATATTGCATGAACATCATACTTGGATGTAAAGTACTTTTTCTTTTTAGACCTTCAGAATTATGCTCAATTATAATATCTCAATTTTAACATATAAGCCAAAATCTCCAACTATTAAACCTGTTATTTCAAAACATGATGGTAATGTATATTGGAAACTATCTCGATTTCGTCTACCAAGTAGTTTTAATTTAACTGGCTGAAAATCACCGTTTTTAAATCTATCTCTAATCATTCTAAATGATTTAATCAATTTATTATATGTATTAAACATTTTTATCAATTCATCTACTATTATTTCGTTAATAGTTTTGAATGTGTCAACAAGAATGAAAGAAGAAATTCTATTTTTAACTTCATTGTCAGTATCATATACATATAATTGTGAAAACTTTGGTTTTTCACCATCTGGAGGCAGTAATGAACCAATAAGGTGATGATTCTGACCACAAAGTCTAAATACATAAGGGCCTGATTTTTTGTTTATTTCATAATCAATTTTTCCTCCAATTGAAGTCATAGCGAACATAACATTATAAATTCTGATGTCCTCTCTAAATTTGGAAGAAATAGGACCTCCATGATAATTTAATAAATTATCAATATATGATGGGGTTTCTTTTAATAGTGGTAGTCGTATTTTTCCTTTTCTGCAACAAATAGGGTAAACAGATTGAGAAGATTTTGATCTATTTTTCATACATTCATCCCGCCAATAAAGTGCATGACAGTACATGCATTGATTACTTGGAATCCCTAAGTCTGATTTTTCAAGGTAGATTCCTATGTAATGTCAAAAAATTAAAGTTTAAAATTGAATATTTCAAAAAATTTTAAGGAAATATTTTTTAAAAAATATTATAAGAAATAAATAGTAGGTTGTGATTTCATACTTGGAGCATGAAGGCCAAAGAGATTGGATTGTTCATCGTAATTATGGTTATCGCTGGATATAAATGATAAACTAATAGAATTTTGTTCATTTGTATTAGATTGCCCAATACAAAAAGGTGTTGTATTTTGATATGATAAAAAATTAAATCTAATGAATTTAGTTATAATTAAAATATTTGATAATTTTAATATGATTATTAATTACCTGAATAAGGTTGATATATTGTACTAAAAAAAGTAGACCTTCTCATCCGTTTTATGTTATTTTCAATTTTAAAAAACCTAATCAAATGTCGGGAAAAGAAGATTAACAATAGACAACATGTAGTAAAACATGTATTCAATTGGATTTTTTTGTTGCATACAAAAAATATTATGTATTTTCTTATATGAATATAGGTACATTAACTTTTGAAATATAAATAATTTGAAAAATACATAAATAAATCTCTATTTAATAGTAAGTCAAACCTGTTGAACAGTAAATATAAAGAAAGTGACCAATAAAATACTGATAAGCTGAAAAAACTGCTAAAACTCCTGCAAAATATGTAATCAATATATTGTATAAAATAGTTATTTATATATTATAAGAAAAATATAAATAAATTTTAATTAATTATAGCAGGATATGATCAATATAAGTTTTTAAAAAACAATTAAACAATTAAATAAAATTTTTATATGCTTAAAATTTAAAAAAGTTTAAATCAATTAATTAGCATGAAGTTTATTTTAAAAGTTTTATTATTTAATTATTTTGAATATTAAATTAAAATAACCGTTGATTAAATTTGATGTAAATATCTAAAGTTAAATTCCATTTTGAGTTTTTTTAAAAAATAGGAGTTTTTATATCCAAATAATCATTTAGAGTTTTTGTTAGAACAAATGTATCCTAAATAATTTTGCCAAAATAAATGAATAACACAGTATTAAAATAAGTCTCCAAATAACAATTAAATAACTATGTAAGATCTTTTAATGTTTGGAAATTTAAAAAATTTACATTAATAAATTACGTTGAACATTATTTTACATTGGGTCATACATTTAAAGTAAAAATATCTTCATGTTGGAAGCATTATTATTTACTTGAATAGGTATGTAATTGAACTTTAGTTTTAAAAACGATAATCAGATATTTTGGTTTTTTTTTTCTACATGTTAATTTAGATTTTATTTAACTAAGAAAGGTAATGAGTCGTGTAATAATTATTTTCAGTGGTTTAGAATATTATCTATTGTCTACACAAAATAAATAAATAAATAAGTTTTCTTGTGAGCTTTGAGGCTATATTTAAACTGAAATTAATTTTAAATATTTTCATTTTTTATATTTTTAAAGAAGTATTTATTGTGTTCCTTAATTAAATGATGAATTTTTAATCCATACATTTCCATTTTGAAAAATCCTCAAGACGTTTAAGACTACTTCATTTATACTAAACATCAATAGAATCAATACAACAATATTTCAAAAGCACAACTAAACATATACAAACAAAAATAAACATATAAAAACAAAAATTATATTGCTGGTTTTTTTCATTTGTTATTCTGTTCATTTTTTTAAACCTCACAGATGCTTCATTTAGCTGTTTTAAGTTTGATATGTTAAAGTAAACTTATCTCAAATACAGGTATTAAATTATAAGTATATAATGGTAATTGTGCTTTGTACAAAAAAAGATAGAGTTTATCATTAGGATAAAAGATTATAGTTACATTAGAGCAAAATAACAACAGTTCTACAATATTACAATTAGCCAAGGAAATGGCGTTTAAAACAAAAAAAAAACAAAGCCTAAGTTTTGTCACAACATCTATTTAAAAAAAACAAAAATTCTGGAAACGCCAGAATTTGCCAAAGCACTGATTGTGAAAAAAAAACCACATAAAAGTCTAAATTTTTTTATTGTAGCAGGGCTAAACCAGATGTGTCAGTCCTTCTATGACACTTTTAACTTTTTTCATTATCTTCACCAGTTTCCTATACTTTCTAGTCAAGGCAACATAATCAGTGGACAAATGTTCATATGATGTTCTGAGGGCTGTGAGTTCAGTGTTGGTAGCTGCATCAGTATTGTACTTGCATACCATTAAGTCACGGTAATTATAATCCCCAATTTCAATGTTGTACAAAGTCTTGATATAATCTAAGGCAATCATACATGTCATGTTCTTAGCCTTTATAGCATTGTTAGTACTTATACCAATACTGTATGACAAAAATCTAGTTCCATTATTATCTTGGTGTGGGCAATACAGTGTGCATGTGAATGTGCCCTCAGTAGAGATTTGAGAGTCATATGTTGTGGAAGACATTTCTAATTGTTCTAACAGAGCATCCAGTATAGTGTTAAGAGGTATATAGACCACATAAATCTATAAAAATAATTAAAAAAAATTATACATGGTCAAGGGGAAAAAGAACAATGACTGAAAAACAATTATGTCAATTAATGTTAAAGTTTTCAATGCAATCTATACATATTTTAAGACAGTAAAATCATTGTAACTACACTTCATTCCAATACTTTAATTGTTTCATTGTATGAATTCTATCTAATAACAGAGCAATCAAGCATATAAATTATCTATATAGATCTTCTCACAATGCTAAGTTAACGTTTGCTTCAGGTAAAAGATAAATAGAGTTTATAGGAAACATGTTGAAAATATGTGGATATGGTAAAATTTATGATAAAAACACTACATAAGTATGTACCTTAAAGCAGAGTGGATAAAAACTTCAAGATTAAAAACCTAGTAACTATGTTTTATAGAATTATCATATTCATATTGTATATGAAATAAAATATTTAAAACAATCTGATGAATATGGGCAGTGAGCAAAATATGTCAGTAATAAGCTGTATTAGGATGGGAAAAGATCACATACAAACATAACAATGGAAATTAGGGAACAAAAAATTGAATTCAATTAAAAGATAAAAAGGTTTTATTAAAAAGATGTTTACAATAACTAGACATAAAAAAATTATGACAAAAACAACACATGAGTAACTACCTTAAAATAGATTCGATAAAGGCTTAAAGATGAAAGAGGCAGCAGTAAATATATATTTAATAACTATGCAGAAATGGTTTTGTGTTGAAGAAAGATGAGGATGTAGAAGGTTAAAGCTATATGTGTTATTTGTAGCAGATATAAATGCATAACATGGTATAAGAGTAATTTACATAGTGGTACAGATGCAGTTAACAAAATAATTAATTATTCTAGACTGACCACCTGTAAAGTTTCTAGCAGATATAAAATGGATACAAGGATAAAATAGTAACTTAAAGAGAGGTGTAAAATAGTGTTAAGAGGTATGTAGACCACATAAATCTATAAAAATAATTAAAAAAATTAGACATGGTTAAGGGGAAAAAGAACAATGACTAAAAAACAATTATGTCAATTAATGTTAAAGTTTTCAATGCAATCTATACATATTTTAAGACAGTAAAATCATTGTAACTACATTTCATTCCAATACTTTAAGTGTTTCATTGTATGGATTCTATCTAATGACAGAGTAATCAATCATATAAATTATCTATATAGATCTTCTCACAATGCTAAATTAACGTTTGCTTCAGGTAAAAGATAATTAGAGTTTATAGGAAACATGTTGACAATATGTGGATATGGTAAAATTTATGATAAAAACACTACATAAGTATGTACCTTAAAGCAGAGTGGATAAAAACTTCAAGATTAAAAACCTAGTAACTATATTTTATAGAACTATCATATTCATATTGTATATGAATTAAAACATTTAAAACAATCTGATGAATATGGGCAGTGAGCAAAATATGTCAGTAATAAGCTGTATTAGGATGGGAAAAGATCACATACAAACATAACAATGGAAATCAGGGAACAAAAAATTGAATTCAATTAAAAGATAAAAAGGTTTTATTAAAAAGATGTTTACAATAACTAGACATAAAAAATATATGATAAAAACAATACATGAGTAACAACCATAAAGTAGATTCGATAAAGGCTTAAAGATGAAAGAGAGTAGTAAATATATATTTAATAACTATGCAGAAATGGTTTTGTGTTGAAGAAAGATGAGGATGTAGAAGGTTAAAGCTATATGTGTTATTTGTAACAGATATAAATGCATAACATGGTATAAGAGTAATTTACATAATGGTACAGATGCAGTTAACAAAATAATTAATTATTTTAGACTGACCACCTGTAAAGTTTCTAGCAGATATAAAATGGATACAAAGATAAAATAGTAACTTAAAGAGAGGTGTAGATGCAGTTAGCAGAGAGACATTAATTAGTCTAACACGCTATAATCATTAAAATTTATTGTTGAGTAGGATTATGATTAATGGATATAGGGGACATATAATAATGCACATAAATATAAGTTATACATTATTATGACTCGTAGAAGCAAAGAACAGAATAAAGAATGTTATCATCATGATATGTAATACCATACATCATGCATATAATATCATTCATGTAAAACAATTTAAAAAAAATTATAAAATCAGATGCAAAATCTTATATTAAAGGAATTAGATTTGTTATATTTGTTTTTCAAATATTTTTGACCACAGTACAAAAGTACATGTTAATAGAAGTATAATATCTACCATTGGATAGACATAACTCATTAAAAAATTGGCCAGCTAAACAATTTTACTTTTCTTAGTTCATGTATCCTACAAAATATAGTTTAAACTATTTTTAAATAAATAAAATTTCAGAATCTAACTTTTTTATGAATCTAGCCCACTGACCCATCGAACAAAAACATAATAAATTATGAATAATAATTAATTTTAATCCATTTCAATATCAGAGGCAATAATGCACATAATTAAATATTAATTCAATCATTATTACAACAATTTAATTCCAAGGAAGAAAACATTATCAAAGGCATGCAAAATCCACAACTGCAAAATTTAATTAAAAATTATTTCAATGGAATCACACAAATAACAACACAAACAACATTGAATAAAAAAAAACTAAATGAAGATATCATCAACCACAAAGATATATGTTGAACTAATTGCAACTAAAATATTATTTCATTTAACAACTTATGTTACTATTGATATGCCACAAAGCAGATAACCTAAAAAGGGCAAAAACAAAATGCATTCATCATAGTTATTTACTAACCTGAACTATCAAATTTTTTTTGGAAGCTTCTTGTATGCATTATAATCATGGTTCATATTCAGTAGATCATTTGCTACTGCATCTTTCATGGAGTTAACCATATCATCTTGGGCTTGAAGAACTTTAATTCGATAAGCATTAATTTACACGAAATACTCATTGTCGAAAAACCAAATCCACAAAAACTTCATCTAAACCATTTTGGGCAAATATGTATAGCTTCTTGCTTTATGAAAAACCAAATTGACAACAGAGGAGCAAAGATTAGTACTCACTCAGGATGCATTAGTAATAGCATATTCCATAAATTTCATACTCAATAGATTCATCAATCAACAATTACTAAAAAAAAATTATTAAAAGAGAATAATATAAACATACTAATCGAATCATAAACAATATTTGAGAAGATATCATCTGTTGAACCTTGAGGGGTATTTCCCTCATTTTGATGTTAACAAATAAAATAGCAATAATGTATTTAACAATATTTGTGTTCTAAGTGTGATGAACATGATATATCTTGATTAAAATTTGATGCAAGATTGAAAGACAACCTCTGAAAATCAAAATCAGAAGAAATAGCAAAGTCACGCCTGTGGCTACTTTTGTAACTCCCGTGAATATAACTTAATGCCAACTTTGCACCATTCAAAATTCACGGCCATGAAGGATCATACCAACCGTGAATAATCAAATCAGTCACGACCGTGAAAGATAGTCATGCCCGTAAGATAACATGTCAAATTCTTTCAGAGAGCTTCATGACCAGAGTCACCATTTGGACCACGGCTTGAAAGAATATTCATGTCCGTGAAAGTATAAAGTCACGTCCGTGATCAAACACTTCAAATTCTTCCGGAGAGCTTTTACGACCAGAGTTACGACTTGGACCATGACTTGGAAGAACATTCACGACCATAACACATATATTTATGCCCGTTAATGAGGACATAGAAACATGTCAAACGCAAAGTTAAGAGTTGGTTCAACGAATTTTTTTGCATTAAATGCACCCAAACAACTATAATTCGCAGAGAAAGTATAAATGCAGGTCATTTATGAATCATAACAAGAACAACAATTACTTTGAATCTTTAATCTTGTTGTAGCCTTGTGCATTAATTATTTTCAGCAAAACCTTTATTCTTTGTAAAAACCTAATTGCTTATAATTTTTAAGCATTGTAGGTTGGTGAGTGTTATCATTGTAAACAATTACTCAGGTGAGTTTGGGTATATTGGGTTAAAATTGAAACACTTGTAAGAGTTTATTGTGTGAGCTATAAAACATAAGGAATTGGTTTATTGTGTGAGCCATTAAAACACAAGAAAATTTCGGAGTTAGGTGTTAGCCATTGAGAGAAACACCATAGTTAGGAGTGAACTTGTAAAACTCCATTGTAACACTTAGTGTGTTAGTAAAACATTCAATTGAGATTGGGGAGAGAAGTAGAGTTTATTAATACCCGAATCTCTATAAATCTTGTGTGTAACATCTCTCATTCCCTACTCTATTTAATTTTATTCCACATTTAAAGTTAAGAATTTTTTATTTCATAACAAATTCAACCCCATTCTTAGTTCATTGTCTGGGCAACAATTGGTATTAGAGCTTGTCTAGCAACAAAGCTTAAGAAGCGTTAGCAAATATCAAGAAATGACCAGTGAAGGATTTCAAAGTCTCAAGTCTTACTTTGATGGAGCAAACTACACTCATTGGAAGTTCCGGATGGAGACATATCTCGATAGTGAGGGAAATGAAGTTTGGGATAATGTTCGGAAAGAATGAACTTTACCAACCAGAAGAGGAGTTGATGGTGAAGAAGAAGTTCTTTCAAGAGATGATTTGACAAAACCTCAACATAAAGCAAACTTTAAAAATAAAAAGGCAATGACAATCCTCGCAAGCTCTATATCCATTGAAAAATGTGATAGAATCCAACACTGCCCTATCGCATATAGTATGTGGAAGACATTGGAGAATTATCATGAATAAACCAAACAAGTTAAATCCAAGAAGATTTAACTTCTCACTTCAGAATATGAACTTTTCAAGATGAAATCCAATGAATATATCACCGATATGATGAATCGTTTTTTACTCATCATAAATGGCATAAGAACGCTTGGAAAACACTTGAGCTTGGAAGATGTAAACAACAAAATTCTGAGAAGTTTTCCTCTCAAAGACTATGGTTCAATAGTTGTGGGTATAGAAGAATCCAATGAAAACATGAGCATCATGCCAACCGATATGTTTATTGGTAAACTTGTAACACACGAAATGGCGATAAAGAGAAATAGAGAACTTGAAGCCGAACCATTAAAAATAAAGCCTTAAACTTGTAGAAAAGAATATATATATATTCTTCATTTTAAAGAGTTATTCTATAAAAATAATTTTCAATAGACTTTTTATATTTAAAATTTATAGTAGATAAATTTAGAGTAGAGAGAAAATTTGACTCTCTACATATAGAAAGTCAAACTTTAATATTTATTTTAGTTATAATTAATATTGTACACCTTATATATATATTTTATCTCTTTATTGGTGTGTTTTTCTGAAAATAATTTTCTCTTTGGTTATAATAAAAGTCATTTACTTTTTTTTGATAAATATTAATTTATATGACATAGAGTAAAAATATAAAAAATTTATTGAACTTATAAAAATAATTTACTTTCTATATTTAAAAATGTACTAAAATATTATTTATTCTACTAAATATATTTTTTAAAATAAAGAGTATTATTAAAAATATTCTTAATTCATTAAATACTTATACTTTTATAAATAAGAGCAATGGTAAGAATAATCACTTTTTCAAATGACTGTCATATACTCACTATCTAATTAATTGGTTAAAAAAAAGTGTAAATAAAGTCTTTGAAATTATGGTTAGCATTAATTAGTTTAAAAAGAGGAATATTGGAAAAATATATAACATTTTTACTTTTTGATGCAAATTGCAAATTGCAAATCCCATTTTACTTTTTGGCCTAAATCAGATGTAACCTCCTATAAGCATGATTTATCAGTTTGTCCTTTATATTTATTTAATAAATTTATAACACAAATAATATAATTTATTTTATAATTCATTTTCTTTTTTACAAGAAGTTATATTATTAAAAACACAATATAACCTTTTCTTATAGGTTTTTCCTATCTGACTAGATTAGATTAAGAATCGATTCTTGATTTTTACAATTCAACCGATTGATTCAGTATGAATTTAATACTCGTGTCTATTTTCAAATAAATTAAAAAAATTTAGATAATAAAGTTAAAAATACATATGTTTTGTCTAATATCTTTATATTAATTAAATGTATTACTAAAAAAGTAAGATATATAATCTAGCTAAACGTAATACTAAAAAAGTAAGGTATCATAGAAGATTTCCGATTAGGGGTATTTAAGATATATGTTGGATATTAAAAAAATAAATTTAGAAATTTTTTAATTTTATTGATTTTTTTTTAATTTTTTATAAACTAAAATTTCTAAACCTCCATTTATTTATTCATTTTCTTCAAAAACAGTTTTTAAAATTAAAAAATTATTTTTTTTTAAAATATATTTTTTAAAAAAAGACCTTAGTAGTTCAATGACTTGATGAAAAACTTTAACGAATTTGGTAAATATGATGGATAAGCTGTCAATCTTGTGAGAGCTTGTCAGGAGCTATTCCTTTTGATTCCTCAATATCAAATTCAACACTTATTGTAAGAGAAATAGGGGGTGGGGGACTAACTTGATAATGAATCTTTGAGATGTGCTAGAAGAGTAATATGGTTCATTATTCCACCTCGAGAAGTTATTTCGCTTTTTTAGGATGATATGATTGGAGTGTCTTGGCCTATAATAGTTCCGCATTAGCTTTCCTTCTTGTTGTTTGAATTTTTTCCTCTCTTGTAATAAAAAAGGTAATATATATAATAATTCATGTTTATTGTGATAATAAAGTACGAAACAAATTCCAAAAAGTTCTTATCAGGTTTTAATAATTACATACAAATTTTTTTTTAAAAAAAATTAACAATTTACGTTTTTATAATTTAAAATAATATTTATTTATTTAATATTATAAAAATTTTAAATATTAAAATGCAATATAATATGTGATTTTTCTATTTTTAAAATATTTTTGTATAATTTTTTTTAAATTTCATATACAATTTAATAACATTTTAAAAAAATTTAGAACTTTAGTCCGTTATCAACAATTATAATTGTAAAGCAACTAATACATTTAAGTTATTGTTTTTTTAATTATTATTTTAAATAATATTTTTAATAAATAATATAAAATAAACTGTTATTTTTTTAAAAATTTATTTTTAGTTATAATTTATTAAATTTAAAAAAAAATCTGTAATTTATTTGTATATTAATTATGAATATAATAAATAAATAACTATATTTTTCAAAAACAAATAAGAAAACGTGTCTATCTTTTCTAAAACCGGACGAAATACCTTTTACAACAGATGCCAGAAGATTGTAACATACCTCAACAATATCTATCAGTTCACAAAATGAAACTTTACATACTGACGTGGCTATCCTCTATTTGCTCCTCCACGCAATATGAAGTCGAAAATGAATTTATTTTTGTTTCTAAAAATAAAAGCTGAAAAATAATTGTCCATTAAACCATTATTTTGCATGTGCTTTTCATTTTGCATGTACTCTAAAATTAAATAAATATTATTTTGATTTAACAAATAATCAAATTCAAAAAATAATATCCATAAAAAAGTGTTATTTTTAGATAATCCCAATAGTTTCAACTGGATAAATTAAATTAAAAATAACATTTTCTTCTAAATCATTAAGCATTTTGTTATTTATTGAAGTGTAAAGTAATTTAAATTTGTATTGGATAAACTCTATTGAAAAATAACACAATTTCTCACTAAAAGTATTTCATATTAAATTTTCGAATTTAATTCAAAAAATAGTATTATTTATGGACGAGGGAAGAAGGAAATATTTGTTATTGTTTTTTCAGTTTTCAAAAAAGAAAAAAAGAAATATTTGTTATTTTTTAAAGAATAAAAAAGAAGTTTTTTTGAGTAAATTCAATTTCTAATTAGGGGAAATTTGATTTTTAGGACAGGGAAGAAACGAGGAGCAGAGAGTTTGTTAGTGCTAAGAGATATCTAAGTCAAAGAGATTTCTTCTGTCTGAAAATCTCCGTGCCAACCAAAAATCTCTTCTATGTGTGTTCTTTGACCCGTTAATCTTCGTGCCACTCTCCGCCCTTCTCGAAAGCGCCGCCCTGTCCACGACCAATGCGTTGCTTATTTAATCAACCTTATATTTTCTAGTTTTTGAAACGTTTGGACGTTTCTGGGCATTTGGTGGATTGGCGGAGTTTGCCGCTAACATGGAGAGCATGATTCATAAGTTAAGAAAGTTGGATGCTTATCCAAAAATCAATGAGGATTTCTATAGTCGTACTTTCGCCGGTGGCCTCATAACCCTCATATCCTCCCTTGTCATGCTTTTCCTCTTCTTCTCTGAGTTCAGTACGTTTCTTTCTCTTTAAATTTGATTTCTTTTGGATCTTTTTTTATTATTATTATATATCAGTACTTATCAGTTTTTTATGATAATATTTCTTGAACTATGACACCCAATGAATGTTTTTTCTATATTTATATTATGTATTTAGATACGATGCTGGGTAAGTATTTGAATTGGGAAAGAGCGATGTTTATGTTGATGGTGATTGTTTTGGCATAAAAGTTTCGTGGATTTGGCAAATGAACAAACCCATTTGCGACATCTGTTTTTTTGGTTGTTTATTTACATTAACGATTAGATGCGAGGACGTTCTTGAAGCAAGCTTGCCAATTGGGCGGAGCTTGAATGAAATTTGACCGTGTTTGTTTAGCATTGTAAATTGCCTTACATGTGTTTGTTGATTTTGTAAATGTTATTAAGTCTCTCCCTCCGATAGACTCTGCTTGAAAGAAAGTTCCCAATTCTTTGAAATTCTTGGTTGGAGATATTCACTTTATTCTCCTAGATATATGTGGGTAGCCTATGACTGAATTTTGAAGTTAGTTAATACAGGGTAGCCTAATGCTTAGGGATGGCAAAGATCCTTTTATACAGATTGCTGGCATCCATAGGTCCAAGATAAGAAATAATTCTTGTCCTTTTTGTTGGCATGAAAGGACGAGAATAGGATTAAAAGAAAAGTTGTCAGGGTATTTGTGTTAACAAATATAGAAAATGTAACTGGCTGCTGGCTGCTGCTTGTTTAGGCATAAAGTGGCTAGACTTTGTTCTTTCTCGTACCCCTAAGATCCACAAGGTTATATATGAACTTTAAGTTCGTAATCTTTTTCCAAATTCTGTTGATTCTTGGCTTGATAATGGCTCTGGTCCTCAAAGGACTAAACTCATTGGCCAGGTATTGTTGCTAATCTTCATCTAGTGGCCCATGTTGGAGCCATTTTTTTATTATTTATTTATTTATTTTTGGTTAATTTAGTACATATTTCTTTTGTTTTGTATTCCCGCTTCTTTTTTAATTGGCTGAAGCTAGGTATGTTAAAAAAAGTTTTCGGTTGTTTTCCATCTTCCGCTGTTATTCTTCTTGTTGAATCTATTCCATGTTTTTTCTTCATGGAAAAGCTCCTTAAGGTTTTCAAAACCCAGGTTTGGGTTCAAGCAGCACCATTCTTTCTTGCAGAATATTCCAAGGTTTTGTTCCACTTTCTTTGATTTATTTGTACAGTTAAACACTTTTTATGGTTGTCGCAGTGAAGGAAAATTAGGGATAATGCTGAAGATTCTGAAGATAATAGATTAGGTCTGTTACCATGCAGACTGGTTGATTTCATCCATGACAAATAACCTTGTCATTGAATTTTAATGTAGTCTCCACACTTCTTTGTAACTGCAAAATCACAAAACAATTATTTTGTGTTTCAATATGATAAATATTATTGGATTTTGATAGAATTTTAATCATGGTTACTATTTGAAAGTTTTTCCAACACATCTCTCCAATATAAAAAATTTGACTAGTGCCTATAAGGTTAAATGTCTATTCTCCAACATTGTGGCGGTTGAACTCTAAACCAATGGTTTAAGGTGTTTGGGAACAAAAAGCTAGAAGGTAGTAGTGGTGTTAGCGACAACCAATGTTACAAAATTTTATAGCTAAATGTGGAGCATGTCTTTTAACACTAGAATTATCAACTTTTAGAGCCAACCACTAGCTCTTAAAAAGGAAAACCATTAGATTGCAGAATAATTATGAAAATACTCCATAATATTTTTAAGAAATATGGAGATACTTTTGTGTCCATTTTTGGCCTTTTCAATATATGTAGTCATTGATATGCCAAACACATACTATGCCATGAAAATCATGAAAATAAAATCTGCATAATTTCCAAACTTAAAAATATTATGTGTGTATATTTCTGTACATTCATATATACAACAACACATAATAAACACGGGCAAGCGCACATTGCTGTTTATAATTATTTATATTGAACATGACAAAAAATTCACTCATTGATCTTCAAAAATTCATCTGTGTAGTGTTAATAGTATGAATTCTAAAATTGAAATTTGTTGAATTATCAAGTCCAAATTGTCATATGATATTAAACAAACAGAAAAAAGCCACCATATCTGTCATTATACAATTCTATCGCTATTCCAAATGTTGAATTGTTAGCACTCGATTATCAATGAATCTAGATAACTCATTTCTCATAATTGACCATTGACTCCCCACCTAATTGCTTTCCATTTGACAGCTGGTGCTAAATAAAATGGGTTTACATCAAGAAAGCATAATAGTGATTTTGTTGAAATAAACAAAAAATCTTGGTGTTTTTACTAATACGGGTTTCAATGACTCTTGAAATTTAGTGGTGAATGACCTTGAGTGCAATTAACTGTTTTTTGCAGTTGCCAATAAACTCTAGAGAATGCTAATGTCACGTTATGATCTTCAATCACAGCTGTGTAATTGGAGTTTTTACTTTCTTTTTATTATATTAGGAGAAATGAGTGCAAGTTTTTTGTGCAAGATTAAGGGGCCTCCATTGTGATGTTTGGTCAAGGGAAAAACATGTAATTAGTCCCCTTGCAATGAAATAAAAAGGTTGTGATCTTTTACCCTCTTAAGAGCCTTGGGTGCAGGAAAAGCTTTGTGCATGAGGACACAAATTGCATTAAGAAAAATGAGATAGTGCTGTGTTGACCTTTTCAATTTATTCCCTTTATATTGGTGTATTTTTGTGTTGAAAACTTCATATCTCAAATATTTGATGCTTATTGTGTCCCCCTATGATGTTTTTAAATTTTAATGCTTTTTCACTTTCTTGGCTTATTTTAATATCTTGACATAAGAAACTTCTTGAGAAGGATACCATAGATCAGTAGCTCATTTGCGATTGGATCCTATTGCAGTTGGCACTAATGTTGCATTATCTTTTTTTCATTTATTTATTAAGCACAGGCTCTGATCTTTTCATTTGGCTTTATTGTTGCATTGTCTTCGTTACTAAGCCAGTTATTGAATTATTTCATGTTACCAAAAGATATCATGAGTTTTTGGATCTGGTCTCATTACCTCTTAAAATTATGGCTTCTTATTTATTTGTTGTGCATGACTGTTTTTCTTCAAGGATTATACCTGCACACTGTTACGGAGACAAAGCTCTTAGTGGACACTTCAAGGGGGGAAACTCTACGGATTAATGTAAGTTTCTCTTTGCTTTCTGTTCATTGGTTCGTGAGAGTTATTTAGCCCCTCATATCTTATATTTTATTTGTTTAACATATTGGAGTTCTTATATCTTTGTCCTTTGCCAAAGTGATAATAGATGTTTAACATTTTCATTCATCCCCTTTTTGATTGGATGTGCAGTTTGATGTAACTTTTCCTGCCATTCCATGTTCATTACTCAGTGTTGATACCATGGATATAATGGGAGAGCAACATTTTGATATAGTATGGACGCTGAAACTGGCTTCTTGTTGCACATTCCATGGCTGTTTGCTCAATTTATTTTTCTTTCTTCTGTCCCTTGTAAATTGAAAGCTGTTGTTATTCTTTATTCTGATTCATCTTTTTCACTTGCAGAGGCATAATATAACTAAAAAGAGAATCAATGCTCATGGTCATGTATTAGAAGTCAAGCAAGATGGAATCGGTGCACCAAATGTCAGTGAGAAAATAAATCTCTCCCTCTCTCTCTTTCTCCCCCTCTTCCCCTATGAATCAATCATCCCCATTGGAAAATCTGAGACTTGTAACAGATAGCATCTCATTCTTCAGAAATTCTTGGGATATGTATTCTCATTGCACTGCATCTTGCAACGATTATACATGGATCCACCCACCCTTGTATTTATAAGCCATAAATTGGTCAACATACCTCACAGAGTGGAATGCTAATGTTGGGGTTAAATTCATTGGTTACATGCTGATTTGTTTTTCCTTTTCTTCTCAACCAAAATGAGCAAGATATTTCTCCAATTTTACTGTTTCCTTTCATCATTCATTTTTGGATATTTGTGCTTTAGTTTTGTTTCTTCCTTGGGCATGCACGGCAACCTCCAATTGTGATTAATTTCTTCCTCTCATGCAGATTGAAAAGCCTTTACAAAGACATGGTGGCAGACTTGAACACAATGAAACTTATTGTGGTTCTTGTTATGGTGCAGAAACGGTACATTTGATCTTTGGCATTCCTTTGTTCTGTTTTAACCACTCAAATGTGAAGCATGTAACAGTAACATATATTAGGTAGCAACATGGATTCTAATCTAATAGAAAACACAACCTTGTGCATTTAAGTGTCATTTTGTTTTGCACCTCCCAAAGTATTAAATCTCATTTGTTTAAAATCAATTCTTAAATCTTATAATTGGACATTGTTGGGGCATTTTTCTTAAATTATCCTTGAAAAAGAAAAGGACTGACTAATTCTTTTGCCGCTTTGTCTTGAAAGAACTGGTCTAAATTCAGGTTTTGAGTTTTCTTGGGCTTTAATGGTCACGATCATGAAAATATATGTTGATTGTTGACCTTGCTTATTGGTAAATTCTGGTTTTCTAGGGCTTATTGGTAAAGATATGTTGCTTTTGCTTTGGTGGAAACACCTGTTCGGGAATAGGGGAAAGGGTGAGGAATAGCTTATAAAAATGGAATATCCCTGGGCCCTACCAGAATACTCTTTCCAAACTGGTGAGAAACGGTGGGCAAAAATGAATTTCTAATGGAACAGTCTTGGATGGCTGTAAACATTTCTTCATGCTAAGTTATCAGCACCTAATAGATCCATATATGATTAATCATCTTAATGCTTCTCTAATACTTATTTAACATAAGATTGCTATTTTGTTTGGTGTCACATTTCTATGCTGTAAACTCATTAATCCAGCTAATGAATGTTCTGCATGATCTTCACCAAGTTGTATTGGGTGATGGAATGAGATTGTTATACTTCCTAAACTAGACATGTTCTTAGCACATATATCCCGGCCGGTTATGGGCTCTGGATTTTTTTTTTGTGTTGATATAATGACTTGCATCAATTTTTTCAACCGTCATCAGAAACCCTTGACTCATTACGTAGTAATATTCAGGAACAGGATAATGAAACTAACAAAATAAGAAAACTCCTAGCCTTATTCTGTTGAAATGTTTTTCCAGAAGCAGGATACTTATAGGAGTTCCTAGTAAAGTATTTAACGGGATAGGATCATGCAACCCTGGTAGTTCGTCACCAAAGTTTCCTTGCAACAAGGTTTTCACATGGCAAGAAAAGCAATTTGGCCTCATATGTGTTAAAATAAGTGATTTATTAATAATATCTCCTATTGAGCTTGATCATTAGAGGGCTAATGTACTATCCTCAGTAAATTGCTCCTAGACCGAGTGCTACAAAAGTTTGTTAGTATTTTTTTTTCTGGTGGTAGATCAATAGAAGTTGCAGTGCATGTGTTGACAATGAAGTAGTTATGTAAAAGTAAGTTGTTCAGTACTGGTACTCATTCTTTGAAGCAGTGTTAATTTTTTTTTTTGTGCAGCACACTATGCATGCATGAAATGAAAATACTTTATAAAGTGTTATCCAGGATAGAAGATATCATCTGCATAAGATTTGATGTTCAGGCTTGAAGGTGTTAAACATTTTCTTGTTAAATGGCTGATAACAAACAGAATAAATAGTATAAAATTTAAATGGAAATATGGATTTCCTTACTCAAACACAGGCAGGTCTAGACTAAATTATCGTTGGCAGGACTTTGGTAAACTGACCATGGAAATGCGATGCATAAATTATTTTGTGGGTTTATTTGATTGTTGATGTCTTTGGCCAGTAGCTTTTACTGTAACAATGAAGCAAAAGATACATTGTTTCTGTCAATGCCCTGCAGTTTATTAGTGCCTCTCTGACTCTTTCTCATGCAGGCAGATGAAGATTGTTGCAACTCATGTGATGAAGTTCGCGAAGCTTACAGGAAAAAGGGATGGGCACTGACTGTCATAGAGATGATTGACCAGGTCAGTTTGTAATTATTCTATTTAGATCTTTTTCAAGATTTAATATATGCTAATTTTTAACATGATTCAAATGCAAGGTATTAATATAATCATCAATTTATTTGACTCTAGTATATTCTTTGTACATTTTCCATTTCCCTCCATCTCTCCACCCCCAACATGGTTAAACATGGATTCTTGAGGGGACTATAAATATGTGCGCCTTTTCCAATGAAATGCCATCGCATTGTCTGCAATGTATGTTTAGTAACAGCCAATTCCTCTTGACAGAGAAAGCAGGAAAAGAAGGAAGAAAATGAGGACTGAGGAAGGGGGAGAGAGAGGATGGATTGGGGGAGTACTTACATGTACTATTTGACCATGTCATCCTGGTCTTGAGGTTTTATTTTTTTAAATATTAAGAATTATAAGAAGAAAGAAGAGGGAAATGCCTTTTCTTTTTTTAATTTCCCTTTTGAAACCCTGATCTTAAAATGGCTCTTTATAGTTTTAATAACCTAATGTGTTTTTTTGCCCTTATTGAAGTTATAGTTTTCAACTTTAAGGTTAAAGTTTGTTTCTTCCTACTGAAGTAGGAGCTTTTTAATTACTCAATAAAATCTTCCTTCACATGTTTATTGAATTTAATATATTGCATATTTAATTTCATTTTTAGTTTTTAGTTAATTTGAATCATTTTATGAATTGTTTGAAAAAAATTCATGGTGGCAGTTAGCAATTCTGTTTGATTTAATCCAATTCTGCAATACTATTTCTGATTCTGATTCTGTGTTTGATCTGGTTATTTGAATCCCCGTCTCTGTGTATTCTGCTTCTGTCTCTATGTTAGATTAGCTGGTAGATGCTACATGCTGTTGCATCATATGTTCCCCATAGGAAAGGCCATAAACTAGACCTTCCCAATGATCTGTTTAATGCCCATCCTGAGTCCATGGGATTTTAGTGGAGTCTTGACTAGGAAATAGTTGTAAAGTTATAGCAAGGTGAGAGTTTATCTTTCAATGGTGACAGATTGTTGGGAATCTGGACAATTGTAATTCAGAAACTATACAGTTAGAAATTAACAAAAAACTAGTTCTGTAGCATTACACCTGAAGTCTTTGGCATGATAATCCCGATTCTGGATATCACATATAAGGGAGTCAAGCTAACAGCTTTAAAGAATTAAAACCAAGCAAGAAGAAAATGTGACTCTTACATCCAAACTCTCAATTTTGGCAGCATATCTAAGGAAGGTCCATTACATATGGAAACAAATTAGTATTGTCTATATTTTTTTTTTCTTTATAAAATATTCATGTTTAGTCTCTTTTGGTTTCAGTGCAAACGAGAAGGCTTCATCCAGAAGATCAAAGATGAAGAAGGTGAAGGATGTAATATGTATGGATCTCTGGAAGTAAATAAAGTGGCTGGGAATTTTCATTTTGTACCTGGGAAAAGCTTTTACCAGTCAAACCTTCATGTGAATGATCTACTCTCTATTCCTCTTGAGAGTTATAACGTAAGGAAAATTTGATGCTTGAAATTGTTTAGTTGTAATTTTTGGAATTTTTTTACATGCTTTTTACTCATTCAAATTTTGAAACTGTTGAGGTAATTGTTGTTTTGCCTTTTTGTGATTTATTGAATAGATAAGTCACACAATCAATAAGCTAGCTTTTGGTGACTACTTCCCTGGCGTCGTAAATCCCCTTGATGGGTAATTTTTTCTTTCTTCTCTTGCATAGCTATTTACATTGAGATTCTGAGAAATGCTCCAACTTATTATTTTTGCCATCTGTTATTATAATTCAAATTTACAAATTCATCTAGAACATGCTTGTGCATTTATTTAGAATGATAAAAGCATGTGTGCAGCCATTCATGTGTATATGGAGTTGACGGTTTTGGTTTTTCCCATCCTTCATACTTCAGCGTTTGCTATTTGTTGGTTTTACCTTTTCTTTCATCCCTTAGAACAGTTTTCATGACATTTCCATAATTGTTTTAGGGTACCGTGGGTGCATGAAACACCAAATGGCGTGCACCAATATTTCCTCAAGGTTAGTATTTATCGCATTGGATTTCTAACATTAAGATTGATACTGTGTTGTGTTCTCAAATTTCAAAGATTTAATTTTGGTACTTGTAATGGGAAATCATCCTAAGTTTTGCATGCCTATTGTACTTTTACCTTGGATGCTACAAAGTACAATTATTGGATCTGGGAATTATATTTGTTCTGGCAATTCAGTTCATTTATCTTTTTTGTTGGATGATCTTTTATCATAAACAGTAGCATATGAAAGAAATGTAGTGGATTTACAGTTGGTGTGATTATTTTAAAATATGGGTACCTGGGAAATTTGTATATACTGTGTATGGATGTTTGCAAGTCAACATCTACAATGAGCCTGTTTGGCTCCATGGTTTTTAGGGTGCCCTTTTCTCTTCTTTTTTCCCCCTTCCATTTCTTATTATTCTTTCTCAGGGAATGCTTTCTCCAGATCAGCTTTTAAAGAAAGCTGTCTCAGGAAAAGCAGTTTGAAAAAAACATATTAAAAAAAAGTGCAATGTCAAACAGGCCACTGTTCTCACCTTTAAGTTTGGATGCAATAGGCAATCTTCAGATGGATTTTACTCTTTCTGACTTTGCAGGTGGTCCCAACAATATACACTGATATTAGAGGTCACACTGTACGTTCGAACCAGGTACTACTAAACAATCTAAACATGACAAAGGCTTTGTCTTATTCATGTAATCATATGCTAAGTCACGCTTTGCATCGGTGTTATACAGTATTCTGTCACTGAACATTTCAAGAGAACAGATTATGCTAGACTTGACTCTCCTTCTGGGGTTTTCTTCTTTTACGATTTCTCTCCTATTAAGGTGCGTTCTTTGTCCGCATCTAATAAGCTTGCTGCTGAATTTCCTGATTTGGAATCTTTCATGATTATATAGGTACTGCATCTGTTTCTTATTGAAAAAGATCCATCCTATTGATTTATGATATCTGCTGTGTAGAAGTATCTTGTTTTTTTTTTTCCTTTGTTACAGAGTTTTGTCCATCTGCACCATGTAAGGAGTTCTGGATTCTTGTTTCTGATAACTTTTCTTCTAAAAATTCGTTTGATTCCATCTTGAAGTTGAAACTGAAATTATGAAATAAAAAATGGTCTTGAGATTTATTCGTGTGTTTTCATATATTTATTAAGACAGGAGGTATCATTAGAGAATCAGCCATTTGGTGAAACTTAATATGTGTGTGCATATTTGCAGGTGACATTTAAAGAGGAACATGCTTCATTTTTACACTTCATGACAAATATTTGTGCAGTTATTGGAGGTAATCTCTCTTCAACCTTTCCCTAGCCTCTTGACAAATGTTTGTGCAGTAATTTAAAGAGGAGCATGTTTGATCTCGTTGATATCTATTACCTTATTTGTTTAGAATAAAAAGGAGGAAAAAAAAGTAAAAAGAAAGTAATTGTTTCACTGTTCCAATTGAAAAACTATTTTGTGAAACAAATTTAACTTAGTCTCCACTTGTGTTTGTGACAGCTCTTCCAATTTCTAGACCTTAAGCATTACAACTATAATAGCCTATTTTAAGTGTTCGGGCATTCAATCCATGACTTAGCCTCCCTTTCAATAATTTCTTATATGCCAAAAAATATAAGCTGATAAATATTGCGAGATTGTAACTTTAGGACTCAGCTCAGCTATAAATGTGACATATTCAGTTGTGCAATATTTTAGTCAACTGCAACTATATTGGGATGGAAGCGTGAGCTTGGGTTGAAAATGATTTTCTCAGTACTTTCAATTACAGATTTCTCTTTGCAATATGATATTATTTTATTTTATTTGACACAAGATACTGGAAACGTTTTATCTACAAAAGATTTTAATCCTTGTGAATTTTTGTTTTTGTTGTGAACTTCAAAAGTAATTTATCCAATGTGATTTAATTTTGGCTGTTAGTGATTGTAGTTTTCTGATCTTCTTTTAGTGGATACCATTATTAACTTTCTGTCACTTTTTTATTCTTTTCTTTGATTTCTCTCATTTAGGTATTTTCACGATTGCTGGAATAGTTGATTCATTTGTGTATCATGGTCAAAGAGCAATCAAGAAAAAAGTGGATATTGGCAAATTGAGATAATATTTTCGGTTACCTTCTGTATGTTTTTTTTTTCTTTCCAAGAGGGTGCAAAGCAATGGGATTGCTTTTCTCAAGAGCCTCTAATCTCTTCACATTATTATTTGTTGTGAGTTTAGAGGCTTCAGGCCATAGTAGTGAAGATACGTACCCAGCTTGTCTTTAATCAAATGAGCTTTATTACATGTGTTGAAGTTTCTCCCAGAGTATCTGAGCCGTTTGCTTCAGGTTAGGAATGAAAGTTGAGTCAGTTAGGACAGGAGGATTATATTGCTTAGAAATGGTATAATTTGATTTCACCTGTGAAGGTGAAGTTGTATTGATGTTCTAAAGAATTATACATGCAATTTTATTATTATGATAAATCAATAATTAATGATAAGAAACTAATGACATTACCTTTGGAAACTAAAAGTTAAGTTTATCATATTAGCCTTGAGAGGGTTCAATATTTGTATATTTTTCCCTTTTTCCAGTGAAATGGATAGTCCCAATTTAAGTCAACAACATGGGATAACCTAATTGATGGGGCTTACAATTTTTGTTACCACGGGAAACGTAATTAATTTTATATGAGTTTGAACTAAACGGATATGAATTATAACTGCGTCAACATGATTATGATAAAAAAAAAATCGTATCATAAATAGATTTTATCTGTCTAGTATGTTAAAATATAATTAAAAATGTTATTTTATCAATTTTAAAAATGTCTAATTATTTTAGTGTGACTTAAAATTTAAACTATATAAAGAATTTAAATATATATTATAATATTATAAATATATATAATACATATTTATTTATTGATACTTATTATTTATATACATAAATAAGGAAAATAACAAAAATGGATTAAAGACTCTAATTTTCATGTTTTGTATTTTTAATGAATTATAATGACAAATTTTTAATTTTTAGTTTTTTTAATGAACTATGCATTGTAATAATTTTTGATAAATTTGTATAGAATTTTTTTGGCAAATGTAATTAAATTTTTAATTTAATATTTGTATCCATTCATATATAATTATGTCGTATCAATTGTATAATATAGATGTGTTAATTAAATTGTGTATAATCGTATCGTGATATATCAAATGCACACATTTAGATATATTAAATAAATTGTGTTAGTATTATATAATATGTACACGTTTAGACACATTAATTTAATTGTCTAATTGTGTTGTATTGTGTTAATACAAATTTTAACTGTATAATGCCCATATTTTAGATTTTTTGACACAATTAATTCATATTTTGTATAATTTTATTATCTCGAATTGCTAGCCCTAAGAAAATGGTTTAAAGATCATCTCGCATATACGAATTACAATGGAATCAAAAGCCTTTATAACTTCAAAAGCCAACTAACAGAAAAGGTATTTCTAGTTTTAGCATATACTTCTTTTCCCAGGAAAATCTACTTCTGTATTAAGGGAAAAGATTCAATGATAATGCTATATCAATACCTTTGTTAATGTATCCCTATGCCGGGATTAAAAAAAGGGAAAAATAAAAATAAAAATAAAACAAAAGCGTGCATGAATACCCGGATTTCTCATCATTTTGACCAAAATCCGTACAGTGAAATATTAGCTTTGAGTTATTTACTCTCCACAGGAACATTAACTCCTCCCTGATTAATCGAAATATGCGAAGTCTTCACCTTAAGTGCCTCAAACTCAGCACTCTGCCTCTCTTCATTTGTTAACCATAGTGATAGGCAACGCTCGATCAAATCTGTGCCACAACTTAAGGGGGGGTTTCCCTTTAAAATTCTTGCTCTACAAAACCTTGTTATCCTTGCTAGATTAGAATCAGAGGGCTCCTCAGCATACTTCTCAAAAATGTCCCTTATGGCACCACACCAGATTGGTCGAGCTACCTTGAGGAAATCATGCAAAGCCAATACTGGGAGGTTGACGCTTCCCACTTCAGATTCACTGTTTCCACCTCTTCCGTGAAAATCTGAACCTCCGAGCTTCAAAAGACCATAAACATCTGCTAGATCACTATATACTGTTTGAAGGGAATAAAGTCAATATGTTACTTTCAGTCCATCTATTGAAAATAAAAGTTAACTAAAATTAGACATTGATTTTAAGTATCCTGACCCAGCAAACATGCAAATGATATGTTCTCAAAAATACTCCAGCATTATTCACGGGAATTTGACCGAATTTGACATCCATAATTTTCATCAAATATAAAATAACACAAAAAGTACAAATTCCAACCAAGGCTCATCTCTCCTGATAACATTTGAACTAATATTGTGCAGGTTGTAAAGAAACATAACTGGAAATACAGCCAGCCTCCAGCTCCAGTGATTGCATGCTAAATTTAATGCATCTCTTCTGAAACATTTAATTGACAGTTGGGGAAGGATGAATTGAACAACAATTCCAACTAATCTCCTTCACCTAAATTCAGACTACAATACCAAGCTAAAGCAACATCTTCCTCTTTAATCAAATATTTATTAACATGAGATGTATGTAAATTTCAGGAATTTGACACCAAAAAATTCATTAAAAAAACACACACTAAACCAGCAACAAATAAAGAGTTAGGAAAGGAAAGCTTAAGCAGGTTTGGAGGGAAAAGCAACATGCCTGACAATTTTCCATCACTTCTGTAAACTTCCAGTCCATGAAGACCTGCATCTTTCAACCTTCTGATAACAACCACAGGATTCTTCAATGCCCATGGATGAGCCAGCACTGCAAGTCCCCCTGTTATATGTATTAGTTGCACTGCTTCCTCTGCAAGAGGCTCACTTCCACTGATGCAGGACAATAAACTCTTTCCATCACTTTTCTGAATAGGAATAAACTACAATGAGTTAATAACAAAAGAATTAGTTTATTACGTGGAATAAGCAGGTCCACCATCATATAGATATTTGGCAAAAGCTTGTTTCAGATTCTCAACATAGCCTGCTTCAACCATAGCCCGAGCCACATGCAATCTTCCAGGAGCAACTCCTTTGCCAGCAATGTGGGCAACTTGCTCCCACTTGAGAGGAAACTTCAGCTTGTTGAGTTTCAAGACCATATCTTTTGCACGAAGAAAGCGACCATCTCTTATGTTAGCAAGGAATTTTTCTAGTTCCTCATATTTTGCTGGGCCACAGCTACTGTAATACGCAAGAATATGCACTGGCTCCTCTGCTTCAGTGTTTCTGCTTTGTAAATAAAGGTCCCCCATACATCAGAGGCATAGATAACTAACAAAAAATGAAAAATCAAATCCTCTAAAGTCAAATTTGTATGTTTTTCCTTTTCTTTTATTTTTCCCTTCCTAACTGGGTCTCATATCAATATTCTACATCAAAACATAGAAATGGAGAAAAAGAAAAATCAAACTGAATTTAAATGAAAAAGTACAGATCCTCAGCAAAATTCCAGCCAACAGACAGACAAAGAGCTACACACATGAATTAAATTAGCGATAGAAAATACCTTGGGCAATATATTGTGCTGATCTCAACACCAGGGATTATCTTTATGCCAAATCTCCTAGCCGCTTCCATAGCCTCAGGAATTCCAGCCATTGTATCATGATCTGTCAAAGCAAGAACTTTCACCTGTTCTGAACACAGTGTACAAATTACATAGTGATACTATAAGCATTCAAAAATTTGAACATAATATTTGCCGAAGCAAGAGAATGCAACCATTACATATACTTGAAAATGCTCCATTTGTGCCATGACAAACGAAAATATGGTAGAATTCTCTGACAGAATGCAACAAATAGCTCTGAAATCAATTTTCTTCTTTCTCCATTTAGATTTTTCCTCGTTTTATTTAATAAAAAACAATCATGACAGTATTTGTAGTACGTTTCTCTGAATTACAGAATCACACCCGTATATTGATAATCCCATTTTAGCCATTCATTCAGAAACCCTTCAAAATAAAATTATATAGTTAACCCATTTCAGTTGCCAGTGAAAAACTGAGAACATCTATAAAGTAAAACCCATTTCAATTATTCATACAAATAATAAAAAGTAGCAATTCAACCCCGTTCAAAATAAATGGAAATCAGTCCAACAGCACTCACCCCATTTCCATGAGCTCTCTCAACAAGCTTGGAAGGAGACAAAAACCCATCACTAAATTTGGAATGAGAATGCAATTCGAAAACGACCTTCTCCCCACCTCTTCCCATAGTCTTCTGAACGCTAAAATCATCAACAACACAAGCGGAAGCAGAGGAAACCAAAGGACAAGGTTGGTGCTGCTGATCCAAATAAACCCATTCAGTAACAGCCTTGAAAGCCAAAATCTGATCGGCTGTCATCTTCTTCTTGGCGCCTCCACGCTTCTTCTTCTTTCGCTTTTTATCTGTAGGTTTCTTAGGGCGAATCTCTTTGCCAACAAAAGCGTCATCTCCCATAACTGCGGAGGAGCTAAGAAGAAGAAGAGGAAAAAGAAATGATTTTTAGGGGTTTGGGATTTTCAAAAGTTATAAGGAGCATAGTGATGAGGGTATAAATACAGATAAAAGATCCAGACAAATGAGGCAGATTGACTCCAACCCTGCCTTCCCAGGCCCAATCTTTAATTCCACATGCCGTGTCCCTCTGCATCTCTCTCTTATTACTATTATTTTTATTATTTCCTATCTTTATATTAATTATTCCAGGAATATTAATTACACTTCCTAAAATACTTTTTAATAGATTGATTGGTAACAAAAGAAAAAAATATAAAAATAAAAAGAGAGACCAATCAATCAAGAAATAAATATTAAAAAATGTCATAAGTTGAAGAGTTTACATAATATTTCTCTAATTATTTTTTAGTTATTGTATCAATTAAACTAACTTTAATAATAATTATTATTATTAAGAATAATTTAAAAAATTCATAATATATAGGTTTTTCATATTCTTTGAAGTTAAAGTGTAAATTTCTTTTTTTCAATCTAAAATCTGATTTTTCTGTCAGACTTTTAATCATTTAATGGATGAATTTTGATAGATGAAAGTTCATTTAGACATGTGATTAGGGATTCCACCTTGTCTAATGGTTGGCCGGATTACAAGCTTTGAATCGATAAAAAAAAAAAAGAAATATAAATTGAAAATACCTCATATTTTGAATTTTATTTTTCATATTTTTTTTATAAAAAAAAAATGATAAGGTGAAATGTCCAATGACATATCTATTAGATTGGATGAGAGTTAAAAATTGCTACAAATAAAAAATTGATTAAAAAAATAAGATTCAAATTAAAAAAAAAAACTCCATACATTGATTTTATTTTTTTACATTTGTAATTTTCTATTATTATTAATGGAGAAGTTATTCGAGTCTGAATCATCCAACACCAAGAGCACGTTTGGTATACTTCATCTTATAATAAAAATAGGATTTTTTTACTAAATTTGAATATGATAGCTAAAATATTCGATAATAAAATTCTGATTGATGTATAAAAATTTTTAATATCTTAATTTTATTTGTATTTAAATTTTTTTTCTGTATTTTTTAAATAAAATATTTTATATTCCCAAAAATTACTCTTAATAAAATTAAATCAAACATATAAATAAGATTTCAATTTCTATTATATAAATATATTGAAATCTGAGAACACCAATTTAGGAATATGATTTTATTTTTCATGAAATTCTATTTTTCTAGTGTACTAAACATGATATATAATAAATATGAGGAGTCAATGGAAATAAGATTCACAAATTATGGACTTGATTGGAGATACAAATGAAAACTATATAATACATATATATGTATATATGAAGAATTCTCAAACCAATTTGAATATAAAATCCACCTAATTGATATAAAATCCCTTCCTAAATATATTTAAATATTGGAAAGATCTCCTGATTCAAACAAGAAATAAACATCAATTCTCATATTGCAATAGGGCATTCACGCCTATAAATAGAAAACTCACATACTACTCAAGTTCTTTATATTATTTAAGCTTTTATCCATTTTGAGATTTGTCTCTAAACTTTCTTGTAAAATTTACAATCTGGAATATCACTTATTCATCATTATCCACTGGAAACTTGATAAGTATTAAATTTTTCTCATACTTTATAAAAAAAAAAGTAATAATTGATAACAAAATTGTCAATTATACATAGATTACATGGAATTATAATAAAATTATAGACTACATATAATGAACTATATATATTTTGATTGATTCAATATCATTAGTACGTGTTATTGGATTAAAATAATACACTCAAATTTGTGCTGAGTAGCACAGACGCATTCTTGGAATAATTTTTTAGATGAAAAGCAATTTTAAAAAAGTAATATATTTTTTTTCACCAAAGAAAAATAAAAAAAAGTAAAAAAATTGGTGATAAGGGATAATCCCTCTTGATTCTTATGAACAAATATTAATTACAAAATAATTTAATTGAAATTCAAACTTACAACATGTGATAAACGATTTATTTTGATTTTTTTTTTGTTACAAGGAGTTCAATTGGGATTTGAAGGATATATTAAGCATGCACATTGACCTAAAAGAACACTGGGAAATTGAAAGAAATGTTTTGAACATTACAAAGAAAATACAGAGCATATAGATGGAAACTTTCTGTTATGGAATGAAAAGAAGAAATATGCATAGCGTTGAAGCAATTATTTAAAAATAATGTAAAAATTCTGTCATTTTTCATCACCCATTATTCCTGAGGTACTAGTGGATAGAGATTCATCGGTTAAAGATTGATCCAATGATGATAAATCTTCATCTTCTGATTCAATAAACTTAATATTTTCCACCTCTCTTACCACTTCACTCATTTCAGGCCTTTTCTCAGGCAATTTGTCGCAGCATCGAATGGCTATTTGCAGCAATTTTAGCATTCCAGGCGTTGAATTTCTTTGTGAAGAAATTTCAATGTCAAAAATCTCAGCTGTCCATTCTTCCCTTACAGCTCTATGAACCCAGCTGCATAGATCAACTCCATTAGTTCCTGATGGAGCTGAGTGTGCTGCTACTCTTCCTGTCAACATTTCTAACAGCAGGCATCCGTAACTCCACACATCAGACTTCCTCGAAACCCTTTTCGAGATCTTATATTCCGGCGATTTATACACTGCCATTCTGTTCACAGCAATAGGAGGTGCTATTAGTGATGTCAGGCCATAATCCGAGACCAGAACCAATTCGTTCTCATCGAGCAGAACGTTTGATGATTTCAGGTTTCCATGTGGTACTGTTAAGCTTTGAGACTTGTTGCTCTGATGAAGATATTCCAGGGCTCTTCCTACTCCTCTTGCAACTGATAGTCTCGCGCTCCATCGAAACGGGATCCTGTCCTGCTTCCCTCTTCCTCCTATATTATTGTTTAGTCTGTTATGACGAGCACATTCAAACAAGTGCACAAAGTAGAAAAAAGTAAATCAAGAACACAAGATTTCCGTGGTTCTATTGTAAAATCTACATCTACAGGTAAGACAGAAATTCTACTATGAAAAAGAGAAATCAAAATTACAATCTGAAAACCTTTTTTTTTTTTTTTACAATTTTACAATGACCGAAACAGTTAAAAAAATGCAATATTTATACTAGTTCTATCGGCCTTTGCCTTCTGCTATCAACACAGACCTTACAAAATATCTAATTGGGTAACACTTCTGACTTTACAGGTAAGGTCATATTTTGGGTTGGAAAATGGGTATGCAAAATCCAAGGCAGATCAACATCAACATCAACAATATCGATATTATAGTTATGGAGAAAATGAATGCAAGAAGCTGTTAGCTAACTTACCGTGGATGCGGTTGAAGAGGTTTCCCCTGTCTGCAAATTTGTACATGAGTAACTTCTCCTCCTTGGAATAGTAATAGGCGAGAATTGGCAGCAGATTCGGGTGCTTCTGTTCAGCAATGATGTGCAATTGCTTCATGAATTCATCCATACTTAATGGTTTCAAATCCCTTAAACGTTTTACAACAACAACAGGTCTACCTTCCATCATTGCCTTATAGCTATTTCCGAAAATTCCTTTGCCTAATCCCTCAGCAGATGCTTTCAGGAGATCATTCAGATCGAAACTCGGCTGTTGGTCTAAGAATATCAGGTTCCCTTTCTCTTCTCCTGCTGCGATATCCTCTGCTCTTGTTTCTGTCGATAATCTGCTAGAATTTTTATCCAGTTCGTTATCGTTTTCATCATCCATTTCTGTTGTCACCTCCTGCTCCTCTTCCTTCCCTTCTTCCATGTTGTTTCTTTTCAGCATTTTCTTGAGCTTTTTAACCTTCCTGAAGTAAAGAATGAAGAGCAAAATTACAGCCACTAGACCGACAAGATCGAAGATCAAGAACATAGTTCCAATATTAGGCTTGGAAGAATTTTTCTTCGGTTCATCAGAAGTTGTTGCTGATGGTGGTGTTGCTGTACCTGTGTCTGCATCTGCTGTTTTATTTACATTATTGCAGACGTTGTTGGTGGGCGAACCGCACAATTCAGGATTACCATCAAAAGAATCAGGACCAAATGATTGCAGAATATGAGTTCCTGGAATCTCACCGTAAAGATTATTATTGGAGACATCAAAAACTTTCAAGCTAGATTGATTAAATTCTGGGATTGATCCTGTCAGGATATTATCCTGAAGCTGAAGTGATTCCAGGAATTCGGTATTAAGCAGTGATTGCGAAATTAGACCGCTAAACTTGTTACCTGACAAGTTGATTTCCCTGATTTTCGTGTTGGAAGAGAAATCCATTACCTCTCCTGAAATAGAATTATTCCTGAGGCTAAGGGTAGTGAGTTCAGTGAAAGCTGAAAATGCATCAATACTCACATTTCCTGATAGCCCTAAACTTTCCAACAAAATTGCAGTAACTCTGCCATTGACACATCTAATCCCATACCATTGAGTAGGATATTGAAGAGGGCAATGTGGTCCACTCCAATCAACATTCAAAAAATGGTGATTGAAATTGACTTTAAGAGCATAAAGGGCATTTTTTTCTAGTTGAAGTTGAGCTATTATGAGATGGAAATTTAGTAATGAAGAAACAAGTATCAGAATCAGAAAATGTTTGAGAAATGGAGGAAAACCCATTATGAAACTGAAAATGAAAATTTGTTTTTTTTGTTGATTTTGCTTGCAGTTAATGGAGTTTTCAAGTGAAAATGAGAGATAAGAAACTTGGTGGAATCGCAGATATTCTAACAAAAATTCCTGTAACAGCTAGAGTTGATCTTTGTTGGGGACAAAAACAAAGTTGTGTAACTTTTTTTCTGATGGCTTATTGTGCTGAGAATCCTATGTAGATTAGTAGATATCGTTTTTAATTTTTATTGATAAATTAATGTCCAGCTATGTATGCCTATACACATACATAAAATAAAAATTATAAAACAGGAGCTATCAAAATATGTATCACAATTTAGAAGCTTGGCCAAGAATGTTTATGTGCTTTTCAATTAAGAGGGGTGCATTGTTATAGAATATGGAGAACTCAGGGTTACATATATATATATATATATATATATACATATATAATTTAAAGTATTTTCTGAATTTTTTGAAAAATTTGGCTTTGCTTGTGATTCGATATTTTCTGAATAAAATTTCAAGTTATTAAAATTAAATGTATTTTATATTTTATTTGTAAAATTTTATTAATATAAGCATTAGAACTTAACTAACAGTAAGACTTTGCTTGTGCATATGATTAGTTTAATCGAAAAATTGAACATCTTTAAAACCATTTTGAACTTTAAATTTAAAATATATATATATATATATATATATATATATATATATTAAGTGATAAATAAAATGTAAAAGATGATATTTGAATCCTTGATCTCATGGAAAATGAGAATTTAATGTCTCAACTTTTTAGCATTTTTTGTGACGCCCCGCTTATATATTAGGAATAATCTCATATATATAAAAAGAATGTCACAAGCTTAACTCAATAATCTGCTCAAATTGATTTTTTTTTCATTTTAAATAACTTAATATATTTATTTATTTTGGTTTAGGCAAATTATTCTAATTAAAAAAATATATAAATATATATATATATATATATATATATATATTGATATATTTTTTTAATTAGAATAATTTGCCTAAACCAAAATAAATAAATATATTAAGTTATTTAAAATGAAAAAAAAATTCAATTTGAGCAGATTATCGAGTTAAGCTTGTGACATTCTTCTTATATATATGAGATTATTCCTAATATATAAGCGGGGCGTCACATTTAGTGGTATCAGAGCCAGATTTAGACGTTTCTAGGCCTAGGTGTGAAATGAGATATTAGGTTTAAATATACATGTGTCTTATACAATTCTGATATGGGCTTTCTTCTTGGCAACTTGTAGGATTGTAGGAAGATGTCTTCTGATGAATGAGATATGGCTGAGAGTACCGGCTCTCCTGATACTAGGACACCTCATCAGCCAAGTGCAGCAAGTGTGCAAAGGCAAGATGCTTCTCCAAATCCCCCACCTTATGCAACAGAACAGATTGACCCTGGTCAAAATCCATTTATACAACAGATGACTGGATTATTCCAACAGATGGTACGAGCCATTCCTCAGCCTATCTCAGTGCCATCACCTAGACCAAAAGTAACAATTGATAAGGTTCGTAAGTATGGGGCTTCAGATTTTTATGGTAAGAGAGATGAAGATCCAGCTGCAGCTGAGTATTGGTTGGAAAAGACTGAAAGAATTTTTAAAGAGTTGCAAGTGGAAACAGATGACAAAGCTAGATTTGCTACTTCTCTACTCCAAGATGAGGCATATGATTGGTGGAAATCAGTTCTTACCAAGCCAGATATGGTAGAACCGGTCTCATGGGATTCCTTCCTTTCTGAATTTAAAGAGCAGTATATTCCATTGATCTATATTGATGAGAAAAAGAAAGAGTTCATGAATCTCAAGCAAGGTAAAATGTCAGTGACTGAGTATCAGCGGGATTTTACCAGAATGAGCAAGTATGCCCCTGAATTAATTGCAAATGAAAGAGATAAATGTAGAAGATTTGAAGATGGCCTTAATGAAGAGGTTGGAGATATTGTGACTGCTCTTCAGCATAATAATTTTTCTCAGTTAGTTTCTGCAGCACTCAGCCTTGAAAAAAGGAAAAAGAGGAAAATAAAAGAATTTTCCAAAAAGTCAGCTACTTCTGAGACTCAATTTACTGGAAAGAAGAGTCGTTTCTTTACTAGCCGTTCACTGAATAGAGGACAGGGAAAAAGTTTTAGCTATTCACAGATAGGGTCTTGTAGGAGGGGGCCGCCCTCTAAGGTACCTTCTGCTACAGCCAGTTCACAACCTCAGATTAGCAAGGAAGCTATACCGGTATGTCTCATTTGCAATAGGAACCATCGGGGAGAATGTTGGCATGCCACGGGTGCTTGCTATATATGTGGGTCCAAAGAACATCTACGGAGGGATTGCCCACTCTTGACAGGTGGTACATCTACTCAGACTACTAGGTCAGCTCCAATTCAGCCTGGAGTTTAGTTCAGAGGAGGACCAGGCCGACCGAGGCAGGCTGTTTCAGAGACAGTGAATAGACCTGGATCTAGCAGAGCTCCAACTCGAGCCTATGCCATGAAAGCTAAAGAAGATCAGGCGGCAACAAATGTTATTGTTGGTATGTTTTCATTATATGATTTTGACATTTGTGCACTCATAGATCCGGGTTCCACACATTCCTATATTTGCACTAGTACACCTAGTCAGCATAATATGATTAAAGAAAACCTAGAATATGGAATTTAAGTTAAGAATCCTTTGGGCCACAGTGTAATAGTGAATAAAGTATTTAGGAATTGTCCTTTGGTTGTGCATGGGAATGAGTTTTCTACAGACTTGATTGAGTTGCCTTTCCATGAGTATGATGTCATATTAGGCATGAATTGGCTCTCACGTCACGAAGCAGTGGTGGATTGCAAGTCTAAATTTGTGGTACTTAAAAAAGAAAATCAGGAGGCAATTATTGTAAAAGGGGAATTATTTTCACAACATCCTCGAGTCATATCCATAATGAAAGCCCAGAGATTGATGAGAAAAGGGTGTGAAGCTTATTTGACCCATGTGATTGACACTAGAAAAGGAGGTTCAAATCTTGAAGATATCCCGGTGGTAAATGAATTTCCAGACGTCTTTCCTGATGACTTACCTAGGTTACCTCCAGAGAGAGAGGTAGAATTTACTATTGATCTTGTTTCAGGAACTATGCCTATATCAAATACACCATACAGAATGGCTCCATCAGAGATGAAAGAACTTAAGACACAATTGCAAGAACTCCTTGATAAGGGTTTCACTAGACCAAGTATATCTCCATGGGGTGCACCAGTATTGTTTGTGAAAAAGAAGGATGGATCTTTGAGGCTATGTATTGATTATCGACAGTTGAATAAGGTGACCATCAAGAACAAGTACCCATTACCGCGGATTGATGATCTTTTTGACCAACTGAAAGGTGCAGGAGTATTTTCTAAAATAGATTTGAGATCTGGTTATCATCAATTAAGGGTGAAGACGGAGGATATTGCTAAAACTGCATTCAGAACCAGATATGGTCATTATGAGTTTTTGGTTATGCCATTTGGATTGACCAATGCTCCAGCAGCATTTATGGATCTTATGAATAGGATCTTCAGGCCACATCTTGATCAATTTGTTGTTGTTTTCATTGATGATATTTTGGTGTATTCTAAAGATTCAGAAGAACATGAAAATCATTTGAGAATAACATTGCAGACTCTCAGAGAGTATAAGCTTTATGGCAAACTCTCAAAATGTGAGTTTTGGTTAAAGGATGTGACATTTTTGGGACACATTATCTCTGCAGAAGGCATTAAAGTGGATTCTAGCAAAGTTGAGGCAATTATGAATTGGAAACCTCCAAGGAATGTGACCTAGGTCAGAAGTTTCTTGGGTTTAGCTGGATATTATCGGAGATTTGTCAAGGGTTTTGCAATGATGGTTTCTCCTTTAACAAGACTATTAAGAAAGGATGTTAAATTTGAGTGGATAGATAAGTGTCAAGCTAGTTTTGATAAGCTCAAAAGTATGCTCACTAAGGCCCCTGTTTTGACACAACCGATTCCTAATAAGGAGTATGTCATTTATAGTGATGCTTCTCATAATGGATTGGGTTGTGTATTGATGCAAGATGGAATGGTGGTTGCTTATGCTTCTAGACAGTTAAAGCCCCATGAGAAGAATTATCCTTCCCATGATCTGGAGTTGGCAGCTATAGTTTTTGCATTGAAGATTTGGCGCCATTATTTATATGGGGAGAAGTGTTTTATTTACACAGATCACAAGAGTTTGAAATATCTTCCCTCACAGAAAGAATTGAATTTGAGGCAGAGAAGATGACTAGAACTAATAAAGGATTATAATTGTGTGATTGACTATCATCCAGGCAAAGCTAATGTAGTAGCAGATGCTTTGAGCAGAAAGATGGTGGCAGAGTTGCACTTTCAACCCACTCTTATGCAGGAAATCAAGGATGCATAAAGACAAGACAAAAAGTTAATTGAATTAGCTGAGTTGATCTCTAAGGGGGAGAGACCTGGATTCACTATGGACTTAGATGGTGGATTTTTCTATCAAGACAGATTATGTGTGCCTAGTGTAGAAGATCTTAGACAGAGGATTCTTAGAGAGGCCCATGAAAGCAAATATGTTATGCACCCAGGGAGTAACAAGATGTACCAAGAGTTGAAAAGCAGATACTGGTGGGTAGGTATGAAAAAGGACATCACAAAGTACACTTCAAAATGTTTAACTTGTCAGCGGGTCAAGGTGGAACATCAAGTACCTTCGGGGTTGCTACATCCAATTTATATTCCAGAATGGAAGTGGGAACGAATCACTATGGATTTTGTGACTGGATTGCCTTTGACTCTAAAGAAACATGATATTGTATGGGTCATAGTGGACAGATTTACAAAGTCAGCACATTTCTTACCTATCAGAAAGGACTATCCATTGAATAAATTGGCAGAAATTTATATGAATGAAGTTGTGCGACTTCATGGAGTGCCTGTTTCTATTGTGTCTGATAGAGATCCTCGTTTCACATCTCAATTTTGGGGTAGTCTACAACGAGCTCTAGGTACTAAGCTCAATTTCAGCACAACTTTTCATCTGCAGACAGATGGACAGTCAGAAAGAGTCATTCAGATTCTAGAAGATATGATGAGAAGTTGTGTCATCGAATTTAAAGGTAGCTGGGACAAATATCTTCCTTTAATGGAATTCGCCTATAATAACAGCTATCAGTCTAGTATCCAGATGGCTCCATATGAGGTACTTTATGGTAGGAAGTGTCGAACACCTATATGTTGGACAGAGCTCAGCGAGAGAAAACTTATAGGACCAAACCTAGTGCAAGAGACAGAAGAAAAAGTGAAAGTTATTTGTGAAAGACTTAAAACAGCTACAGATAGACAAAAATCATACGCTGACCTCAAGAGACGAGACATTGAATATGCAGTGGGTGATAAAGTTTTTCTTAAAGTATCTCCCTGGAAGAAAATTTTGCGATTTGGAAAGAAAGGCAAGTTAAGTCCAAGGTTCATCGGACCATATGAAATATTAGAAAGAGTTGGACCTGTTGCTTATAGACTCGCTCTACCACCGGAGATGAGTCAAATACATGATGTCTTCCATGTCTCAATGTTAAAACGATATAGATCAGATCATAATCACATCATACCTGCTGAAAGCATTCAGGTGAGACAAGATTTGACATATGAAGAAGAACCAGTCCAAATTTTAGCAAGAGAAATTAAGGAACTGAGGAACAAGCGAGTACCATTAGTGAATGTACTATGGATGAATCATGCAATTGAAGAAGCAACATGGGAAAGCGAGGAGGTGATGAAAGCTCAATACCCTCACCTGTTCAATGATGATACATAGGTATGTTTCGAGGACGAAACATCTTAAGGGGGAGAGAATTGTAACACCCACTAATTAGAGTTTAATTTGAATAATTTAGACCATATAATTAAATTGTGTTTTTGATTAAATAAAATTAAAAATATTAGCTATAAGCAATTATGTGAAGATAATAATAATAATAATAATAATAATAATAATAATAATAATAATAATAAGAAGAAAAAGAAAATTAAAATTAAAAAAAAATAAGTGAACAGTAAAATGGACAGCAAAAAAAAAAAAGGGCAGAATACAAAAACGGGGAAAAGGGGCTAAAACCCAAATTCTCTTTTCTCCTTCATCTCTTCTTCTTCTTCATCCCTTTTTCTTCCTCCATATCTCAGATCAAATTACTCATCATTTTCTTCAAGAATTGCATCAAAAATCAGTCCAATTAAATATGATATTGGTAAGAAATATTTTCCCCATGATTATTGTGTTATTAGAACTGTTTAGGTTATATTTTGACAGAATATTGCACTCTGTTTTTTATTATCTTGTGACTCTAATTTAGGAATATGTTAAACATAAAAGTTGTTCATCTATGTGTTGTGTATCTCTCTGCCAAATTTTATTGAATGATTTTGAGTATATGAAGAGATATAGTTATTGAGGTGAAACTGGTTCTGGGAGACGTATCAACCCAATAACCTACGGTTTTTGTAAAAATTGACCATCTTATTCACTTATTCTGATGTTGTGTAAAACAGGAAAGTTGTAGATATATATGTTACTTAGGTCTCTGCAAAATTTCGTATGAATTGCTCTTGTGTAGGTTGAGTTATTCTGAAATTAACCATGACTGTTCCTTGATTGAACTGGTTTCATATACCTGTGCAGTTCCAGTAACTTCGTCCTTATATTTCACCTATTTTTAGATCGAATTGGCCAAAGTTCAAAACATAAAAGTTTTACTCCTATGTCTTATCTAAATTTATGTGAAATTTTCATCTTAAAATGTCATGTATTTTGTGAGTTATGAGCTGAACAATTAAACTGGTCGGGTTGATACTCTATGTTGAACCAGTTATATATCCTCCCATATTTGAGACCCTTAGAGACTGAATCAGGAAATGAGTTAAACATGAAAAATGTTCCCCATTAATTTATATAACTGCATAAAAAGTTTCATAATAATTGAAGCTACACATTGAAAGTTATGAATTGTTAAATTGGGTACCTTGAAACTGCCTAAGGGCAGAAAACATGTCAATATTTAAAATTATACCAAAAATTATGTAAAGGTTCAAAAATTCTAAAATTTTAGTATATTTTAGTTTTACATGTTATAGTTAATCAGAATCAAGAATCATACAAATTGGATAAGTGTAGGAAAAGTTATTAATCCAACAGTCCTTAGAGGTCTTATTCTAGCTTAATAGAAATTGAAATTATTTATTTAAGTTATATTAAGAATAAATATTTTATCAAGATATTAATTAATTATATTTTTAAATTAGGATTTCAACAAGAAGAAGACCAACAAAAGTGAACAAGCTCTGAACTTATATTTTGGAAAAAGAAAAATACTATCGAGGTTTGTACATATATGTATTTTGTTTTGCCTTTATGCATGATTGTGTGTATGACATAAATTACATGTCACAATGATGAAATTATATATTATGGCATATTTTAAGGTTGTAAGAATGTTATTAACTATGAACTTAATATTGTGTTAACATTTGATAAAATATTATGTTATTACATGGTTTTGAAATAAATTGTGAGTATATGATTGTGTTAATATGAAATGAGTATTGGTTATGTAAACAAGTAATTAATTGTGTTTATTGCCCATTTCTCTACCTGAGGACTAACATAGGATAAATGGTGCACCATTAAGGGGGGAATTACGGTACCAGTATAGATATTATTTAGGGACAGGGTGGCTTAAGCTCTGGGAGCGCCCCTGATCCTGATTATACACAGATGACATAATTATATTCAGTCAAGGTGGCTTAAGCTCCGCGAGCGCCCTTGACTTGAGATTATGGTGAGTAGAGTGGCTTAAGCTCCGCGAGCGCCCCTATTTCACACCTCATATCCGGACAGTCCGGGAATGAGATTTGGACTGATATTAATTAAAGACTATGGAATGAAATGTGAAATTTTATTTTTGACATAAGTGACAAAACATGAAATGCATATAGGAAGTAATGAGAATGTAGTTATTGAATATGATTATTATGTTTATATTGTTATGAGATGTGATTATTTCTTTTATATGAAATAAAAATTTAGTGTATCATGAATTATTTGAGACATGCATTTGTGTGACTGCTTGAGAAAAACTTAATACCTATATGTACCACTAAGCTAGAGTTAGCTTAGCGTGAGTTCTTCTCACGCAGGAATTGGAACTATAGACGGTAGGAGGTGAAGTGTTCAAGAAGGAAATCCAAGCCCATATCAGCAGAGACACAAGAAACATAGTTAGAGGGTTGGTTATGTATTATTATGTTTTGTTTTAGTTTGACTATGTATTTGGTGTGGTAGACAAATCTCATATATTGATATTATGTATGTAAATAATTATGTAACATAATCGAGTGTCATATGTGTATACAGTATAAGGATACAAATCTCATATATATATATATATATATATATATTAGAGTTAACAAAACTATATATATACTTTTATATTAAATATTCTAATATATATTAAATTAAAATAATTTATATATAGTTGTATTATTTTAAAACTTTATAATTCATAATAAATCTCATAGTTATGCTTTTATTGTTATACTTATATACGTATATCATATGCATAATATTTTATACTTATATATATATATATATATATATAAATAGATTTATAATAAAAAATTTATATATTAATAATAATATAATAAATTTATAACTTAAATTACTATAAAAAAAATTATATACTAATATTTTTTTCAAAATTATATAGTTTTGAGTACATGTAGAATAACTTAAAAGATGAATTTCATCTCTATTTAATTATATTTTCTTTCTTTCATCCATTGCTCATCACTCTTTTTGGTCTCTACCCACCATTTTTTTTTCATAGTCTCTGTCATCGCATTTCTACTCAGAGATCACATTTGGCAGTATTTTCACACCAAGCGATTTGCAACACCCAACAGAAAGCAGTATTTGTGACAACTAGCACAACAGCCAATATTTCGCAAACTGCTAACTGACCCGAATTCCAAAATGACCCAACTCAACATGACTCGAAAGACACTCAAATCCTAAATAATATGCTCCAAAAAGACTCAAACTCGTCTAGTCAGACCCCATACACATTATACAGGTTTAATTGTCTAAAACAATTAAATTTTAATTAGAAAATAAGTTTGGTGAATTCAGGTTTTATTGCCTTGATAGAGTTGCTTGGAGAAAATTACAAGGTTTTTTACAAATTAAAAAAAATAAAAAAATTGTATTAAAAAAAAAGAGAGAAAACTGAACCAGTGAGTTAAGTTTCGTGTGCATTTAAGGATTCTGCAACAAATAATCCACATTTCAATCTGTCACAGAAAGTAAAAGTTTGTAAAATTCGAATATGTGCAGAAGCAGTAACAAGGCGGATTCAGGGCGAACGACACAATTCTTGACGTCAATCTTGAAAATTCTATCCTATTATATTTTTCAACAGATCTCCATCTCCGTACCACAAGGGAATATGGATTCCCGGCTCCGACTCAATTCCCAATTTTATTAATTTTAATATTAAAAGTATTTTTATTAATAAAAAAATATGTCTCGATTCGGGACTGAATACCACAAGACGAATCTAATTGTCATTTTTAATTATATGTGTGACCCAAAAAAATTACAGGTCAAATCGATCAAAAAATTAAATTTTTTTGTTAAATTGATTTGATTTAATTTAATTTTGAGTATTTTAAAATTCGAATCAAATCAAAACTGACTAAACACATACCCAAACCCATAAAACGTGCTCAAGGAAAAAACAGAAACTCACTCATGGAAGTAAAGAGTAACTAAATCCATAGTTAATTTGTTTACTTGGATAAATCTAAAATTGGTGAGAGGGTTTTAGAAGGAAGAAGATGTTCTGTTCCTCCCAACTATTCTATCCTTTTCTCTTCATTTTTTTAGGGTTTTGGATTCCAATTATATTCGGCTTTTTAATGCAATTTTGGTTCCTTTCTTATATATAGAAAAAAGAATATCCAATCAACTGGTATAATGTCACTCTACTTTTTAGGCTCCATTGATGTCTTTTCCAATTAAGAAATTTGATCCTACTAATTTATACTTGACAAACATGAACCTCCACATAAAATTTTTCAAAAAATTTAAAGTTCCAAACTTAAACATTATAAAATAATATATATATATATATATATTGACCAACCAGCATTCTAACTTTTAAAATAATTGTAGAAAAATTGATAAAGTAGTTATTTAATATTAATTCTATAAAAGGATATTTGCAATTAATTTAATTATCCATATCGCTTTTTTATTAAGGTGGTGAAATCTAGTAACAAAAACAGAAATGTGATAAGAAAAATATGAGATGAAATTGAGAAAACAAGAAACAAGAATAAAATTAAGAAAAAAATAATTACTACTTTTTTTTTTATTTCTTAGAAAGACACTTAAGGAGGGAGGGAAACTCTAAAAGACTTAAAGAAAGGAGTATAAATTAAAATTTTGCAAATACAAATAAATATTTTTTTATTGTTTTATTTGGCAAAGATATAAATATTTTCCATTAAATCATAAATGCAAGAAAGAAATTCAAGTGATCTCAGTTATTTTATACAACTTATTTTTGTAAAATTAGATTCAACCAAAAGAAGAAGAAAAAATTGAATCAAAAGTTTTAATTTACTAATATTTTTATAAAAAAATAGTTATATTAATCTAATGACCAGTAAATTGGATTTACTCAATTGAACACAAACCCTTTTAAAAAATGAAAGCATGTCCTATAAAAAACCAAAAATTATTTCCAATATGGTTTTAATAATGAAGGATAATAGGGGAAAGGCTCATAATTTGAAATAGCAACATTTGTTGTCTTCTTTAAACACCATGGCATTAGCATTTGGACAAAGTAATGGAGACCTATGTGGAGCACAAATTATATGATGGTATGATTTTATTTTTTGAAATATATATAAAAAATAAAGAAAAATAATTTTATATTTTAAAATATATATAAAAAAAATAAAGACATTTATACTTTCTGCGTCCATAATATAAAAGTAAGAAACATAATTTTAGGTGTAGACTTGAATTTCATGATATACTTGAAAGTGGGTCCTTTGTCTATTAAAAGTTTTCTGTTTTCACGATTGACAGAAAATTAAATAACAAAGGGAATGCAACTTTTTTCGGCAACCATCACCATCATCTTAATTACTTCTTAGGATTTTAGGAGAAATTTTGACCCATTAAAAAAAAAAATAATAATAATAAAAAAAAAAAAGCAAACACCCAGAGCCTTATAGTTTTGAATTTTGATTTTGAAGACCCACCATCATCTTTATAAATTATGGGTTTTCCCATGTGAATTCGTCCATTAGGTTCTTGATTTTGTCCAAATGCTACGCTCAAACACACAATTGGATTGGCTTCGGCCTAAAAATTTTGACAATCAAGAGAATGTTCATATTTACCTTCTTTAGTCGTTCCTAAAATCAGATGACTTGCAATAAGGAAATAAAAATAATAACCAATTTGTTCATATGATTTTTTTTTTATTTTTTATTTGTTCGGTTCATGAATAAAGTCATGGATCCGGTCTAATGGGTCTGGTCAATTGAGGAACTCAAAACTCTGCACATTTTGGCTAACCATAACCAAAAACATAAAATATGCAGAGAGTAAGTTATGAAGAAGAGAAAAACAAGAAAACAAGAAAACAAGAGATGAACAAACAAGGAACATTAACTTACATACCTAAAACATGTCCATAAACCACAAAATGAATTCATATGATCTACTTGAGTCACATTCTCATCAAGAGAACTAACATTGCAAGTACCCCAAAATACCCAAATGCAAAATACATCAAATTAGTTCCTCATATCATATATCCCATCCGTTCCAATGCAATAGGTCCCACAATCACTCAAAAGCTAGAGAATGATGCAATTACAATGCCAATGGCTAGAGATCCAACTGAGATTGATACCGCGTGAGAACCTCCATTCCCTGGAAATGGAGATGGTGTTGGAGCTTGCACATTCGCTCCAGCAGTCACAGAAGGTGCAGCAGCGGTTGGAGATGATGGAGATACACCTATGAAACCAATTAACCATTTTTGACACAGTCATCAACTTTATAAGTAGTGCAAAATTAACCTAGCAGAAACCACTCACAAATATAATCTCTTAGCCATTTTGGTGGCTTTTGCACAAACCAGTCACAAATATAATCTCTTGGCCATTTTGTACATATAGTGTAATATTTTAGCTCAATATCAACCCAAGTTACCAATCCATGTAAAGAAAAAAAAACGGAAAAAAGATATTATGGAAAAAAAATTAAAAATTCAGTTTCAAATAGAAGATTTAAAATATAAAATACTCTTTCTAACACCAAAATTGATAGGCTTTTTGTCTCAGATTCAGCATTTCAGTTTCTATTGCAGTTCTTCAATTTGAGGGATCAGCAAAACCACAATAAGCACATCTTTTTAGGAACTAACACTTTGTGATTGCAAAAAAACACATAGGAAAGCATTCAATTTAATTAAAGAAAAAAAGAGAAAAGAAATAGCAGATGAGACCAAATCAAGCAGAGAATTCCGAAACAAATAAATTAACATCTTCATGCAGATTCAAAATATGTATTATTATTCTAAGAAGAAAACCAAACCAAGATTTAAAAAAATAGACTTTTGACAATAAAATAAAACAGAGGTATTATCAAACAGGAAGATCAGGATCAGAACATACCAGGAGCACCAGCAGAAGTCAAACCCACTAACAAAAACAATTGAAAAAAAAAATTAGACTAAATCGCAAAAATGTAACAATAAAAAAGGAAACCCACAAAGGGAAAGGAAAAGAGAAAGGGGACTAACATCCACAATTAGCAGCTGAAGGAGAATGGAGTTTGCAAGCAGCAGGGAGAGAAAGAGCCTTTGTAACATTCAAAACCACTCCCAATTGAGCACTACTCTTAAAAGCCTCACAGAGGCACTCTGCATCTGTCTTCAACACAGTTTTCAAGCCAGAGCAGCAAGTTCCTTCTGGCTTTGTTGCGGTGCTACCATTTGAGACATAAGATAAACAATCCGCCATGTTCAACACCAAACTGGAGCAATCTACAGAAGGAGCGGGAGCCTCATGATGGTGGCCAGCACCATCGGCAACAACCCAGATCGAGAAGATGGAAATAATGCAGAAAATCAAAGAAAGATTCGAACTTGATGCCATTTTGGAGTACTTGGTAGTGGCGAGGGATATGGGTCTGTTTTGGAATTTAGAGAGATAAATAAGAGTGAGTTTGGGCTGAGGAAAATCTGAGAGAGAGAGAGATTATTTGAAAAAAGAAAGGGCAGTATGTGTGAAAGGCAAGTCGGTGCACACTGCACACACAGCTGGGTCATACACGTATCAAGCTAATAGTATCTGAAATTTCTGAATTCTGATATTGTCCTTTTCTATTTCCAAAATTTCCTTTTTTCTTTTTTTTCAAAAAACCGAAATTAAAGTGCTGTCATTTAATACACCTTTCTTTTTTACTTCTCTACTGGCTAACTAAAAGCTTCAATTTCAGCAGAAATTTTTAGACCACGTAAAAATGGCAAAATATTATATTTTTAAAAATTATTAAATATATATTATTATATAATTAAATTAGTATACAAATAAAATAAATTTATTTTAAAATATTTTAAAATATCACACACATAAAAAAACAGAAGGATTGAATTGGAATTAAATCAAGCTATAATATTAAATATATTTTATGTATATTAAAATATATATTCAAAATATTCTATTTTGTGTATAATAATATATTTAAATTAATATATAATTATATTTAAATTTAATAATATTGTGAAACCCACAATAAAAGCCACTTCCTATAATTAAACCTTAAATTAAATTGAACAAAATCGCATCATATTTCTGTTATAAAATGACAACATTTGTCAGATAACAAAATTAATTTTATCCCTCAAAATCTATCAAACCAAACCGAATCAATTGGTTTTTATGGTTCAACTATTGGCTTGGCCATTTTCTGACTGGTTGCAACTTGACGGGATTTCGTGAATACCAATTTAGTCCGACGACAGGTTCCCGATTTTACCGATTGGGCTTAACCGAGTTTTATAGTCATATTTTGAAATATTTGGCTCTCTTCGCTCCGCTTTAAATATTAATTTTAAGAAAATAGCAAATAATAAATAAAGTAAAATAAAAAAATATATTTATTAAATATACTCTTAATTTTAAATAAATATTTTAAAAGTGAAATATCTTATTATTAATAAATGTAAAAATTTCATTGTATTCATATTTTTTAATTTATTTGAAAATGAAAATGCAAGTATTTTTATGAGATATAGAAAGTACTTTAGTTTATTTCAATTTATGAAAGCGTCCATTAATAAATTCAAATAATATTTAAATAAATTCATATTTATTTTAATTATTTTTTTTAAAAATAATTGAATTGCTTAATTGATTTACTTAAAAATCATATTTGATTGCTTATAAGTGACTTTATATCAAACCAAATCGGATTTTTTTTAAAAATTTAATTTTTTTTATGTGATCGATTAATTTGATTTGGTTTCAATAACATTGTTCTGATAAGTTCTGTTGCATTAACTAAAGCGTGTCGACTACAAATCAATAAGGTGTCATCAAATGCGGCAAAAGAAGAGCTGAGTAAACATGGTACCAAATATACCCCTGGTGTTTCTCTACTTTCCCTGCGTTACTTTAGGATAAAATTGTAATTCACTTTCTGTTTTTATACCCCTGGCAATTCGTGTCATCACGTAAGAACTGTTTTTTTAATACTGATTCTGTTTTTACGAAATTAGATTAAAGGGAGGCATTTTAAAGGAATTATATAGGTCGAGATTTATAATTAAACTAATCCATTCATGTTCGTAAAACAAAAAATAAAGGAATCGGAGTAAAATGTGACGATTTTTTTCAGAAAATCTCTAACAAAAAATACATGCTATTCCTTATTCTTCATTATTGTTTAGAGACGAAATAATAAGTAGAGATGACAGGATTTGAACCCATGACAGTTTCGCCTCAACAAATAAGTGTTTGGGCCAATAAATCTCTAATTAAACGGAAAGAGACTAATACTACCACGTCCATACTTTATATAGGCACCGTTATTTTTAATTTTTATTATTTATTATAATAAAAAAAATAAAAAATTTCAATTTTGGTATTTCATTAATGGTAAATGAAAAAGATTAAATAAATATGACAAGTCTAATTTAATTTGGGAGAATTTCAATACTACTTAAAAATATACTTTCTTTTAGAATTTTAATTTCATATAGAATTAATACGGCACGACCCATAATAGCTTGAAATATAGATTAAAAAAAGGTATATATTTTTAAGAAGGAAAGAATAAAAAGTTAAAAAACTATTGGAACTTGTTTAATATAAATCCAATATTAAGAATTTATAATTAGAATTCTATACCAACAAAATGTATTGAGCACTTTACATTTTAGATCTTGTTATAAAAAATTATATATATAGAGAGAGAGGTTTCAGTTTTTAACGTTACGGATTGCAATGTGTAAGCTTTTTAAATTATAAAATTAAAATATATTTGATTGTTAAATAATTTTTTTTATTAAGTTTTCGTCAAGGGGAAGGATTTATTAAATTAATAATAAATAGACTGCCATATATAATAAAAATAAATTGTGGACTTTTTTTTTTTGAAATAGCATATATTAATAAGAAGGCAAAGAATTGACTAAAGAATCCTAAATCTAAAAGAATTTTAGTGGGTTTCTTGGTAAGCTCACCAATTTTGTCTTTTTTAAAAAATAGATAAAATTATTCTTCCCATGATAAAATTAAATAATTTGCACACCTATCAAGCAGTTGAAAAGATAAACTTCTTTTTCTTTTCCCCCTTTGAGCCAAAAATAGAAAAAAATAATTAAAAACTTGGTTTTATAAATGCAGACTGAAAATCAGATTTTGGAGCACGTTTATAAAAATAACTATATATAGCAGTCCACATAAAAGATGAATGCTAACATTCTATTTTTTAATTGGTTTATAAGAAAAAAAAATTAAAAATTACAAATTATAACCAACCATTCAGAAAATGAATTTCGAAAACAATTTAAAAAAATGATTTTAACATTTCTCGCCATAAAAATAAAAATCAAGATTTATTAAAATTTTACATGTCGTAAAAGTTCAATGCCAATTACGAATATAAATCCGTCATAAATTATAAATATAATTTATAATAGTGTAAGCAGATGCGTGGGCATATAAAATTAATGAACTAAAGCGAAAGATTTTTTCTTTTAACATTGCTGGAGATGTAATGTTAATCATAAGCCCCACTGAAATTCATTCCCAATTCACAAAGATGAAATATTGTATTGAAAAATCCCATCACTCTCCATTATTCTTCAAAGAGGAATGCCATTGGCATCAATCAACTAGGGGGCTATTGCCCACTATCCACTCAGCTTGCTGGTTTGGGAAATAATAATTGAAATACAATTTTATATTAAAATGACATAAAACTGAAATTTAAATTCTATTTTTAATCAAAACGTATATATTTGAACCTTTAGAAGTTAAAATGTCATTTTTTTCAAATTTTCTTCTTAAACATAATTTACAAAATTTGTTTTATTTGTTAGTGACATCATAAAGAAATAAGAGAAATGCTAACAATACTATTTTTTATGCTTCTCTATAATTGGTCGCAATTTTTATTACACTTATAACGGATAAAAAAAGAATAATTATAACAAAAAAAAATAGCAGCAGTCGTTATCTTTTGTGAGTGGAAGAGTGGAGTGAACACTGCCCTATATGAGAGTTATTTTTCTCCATAAAATACAACTTCATCTCTAATTCATCATTTTCCATATCATATTTTAACAGAAATTTCACAAAAAAAAAAAAAGATAATTCTCAAAATTTTTATTTATGGATCACTTGAAAAGATAAATTATCTAAGCCGTGAACTTTAATTTTAATTCATTATATAATAATGTGATTAAAATTTAATTATGTAATTTTATAATTTTGGAAAATTAGTTTTGATTTTGTGTTAAATCAATGTTAAAATCAATATACATATCAAATTTAATATATGAACCTAAATGTCCAATAAAATATTTTTTAAAAAGTGTCGTTAAAAGTAATAAAAGAAAGTTGTTATCATGTCATTAAACTCTCATAATCACATAGTTAATTTAGACTTTTTTTTGGTTTTAAAAAAAAAAAAGAGGAAAAAGACGTTATGGATGCTAAGTACAGGCGTTAGTAAAAGTGTTCAAAGGAAGAATCTTTTTAATTTCAAAAGCTTGACACTTTTTGATACAAAAAAGTTCATCAGAACCTTAACTAGCGGCGACAAAACTCTTATAAATGGAAATGATTACACCAAACTTAATTTGTACAAAATATAACATCGAATTTGCCTGAAAATTAATTAAAAAAAATTGAATTAGTGGATCCCATTTTCCATTTGGGAATATAACATCGAATTTTCCTGAAAAATCAAAAAAAGAAAAAAATTGAATTAGTGGATCCCATTTTCCATTTGGGCATGTTTCTTATATTCTTCTCTTTACACTTTTAACAGGCATGCATAGCTTTGAGAATTTATACTTAATGGAACCCATCTTTTTTATTTTTTGCATGATGCTTCCACTCTTCTATCTTGACCGTCCATTATATTAGCCGATTATCACATTTATTCTTCTGATTAATTATTAAAATATATTAGATTGAGCATCATATCACAGGTTATATTCATTTAATTTTTATTCAAAATTAAACATTACAATCAAGAGAATGTTATTTATTTTTTTTTTTAAAAATACAGTTCATATTTAATCTTGAATCTTGATCATTTTTTGATAACTAACGATGAAGATTAAAAGAACATAAATATTTTTTAAGTTAAGTTTCATTTTAATTTGTAAATGTTTAACACTAAGCTTTTATGGGGTAATTTTTTTTTTGAAAAAAATTGTGGCAATAAATTACTAAAATTTTTATAATATTTGCAACATTTGGCATGCTTTTGAATTATGAGCATGTTGGTGTGAAAATTTTAGTCAACATGTGAACTAGGTAACTTTAGAAAAGTTGTATTTTTGGTGCATTATGGACCATTCAATAACCCAAATGACCTTTCGGAATATATATATTTTTATTTTTAATTTCTAAAAAATTGGGTTTTTCTCCTTTTGGTAATGATGGAATATTGTGATGTTTTACAATTACAATATCATGCAAAGGCAAATTATCTTTTCTTTATGCTTTGCCGCATCTCATCACCTTGAAAATATTATGACGCCCACATGATGGTCGAGTTAAGCATGCCTTATAGAGAGGGACCATCCCAATTCAATCGCCTTCTTCATTCAATTAATCGAAGTAGGTAGTAGTTATTGATTATTTTTAATAATCCAAGAAGATATTAGTTTACAGTTGATAACAAAAAAGAAGTTATTAATATTATATGTTTATATTTTAATTGTTAAATGGTCATTATAAGTGTAATTTATATATATATATATGTAAAAATCAAGAACTAAGTTTTCAAACAATTATCAATTATCTAAGATCAACCATTGGAACCAAACACCCACTAAGATGCATAACTTAATTAGTAGCTAAATTATATCCAGTAACTATCGTAAAGGTGTTTGGTGTTAGAGACAATCTCACGTCGAGAATTTAAGATATAAAATAAGTATTTATAATAATAATAGAACTAACTTAGAATTAGATTTAAAAAAAAAATAACATAATTTTTTGCCTAAAAAAGATATTCCTATTGCCCAATATAATCCTTTTCTTTTGTCCATATTATCAACATTCATTTTTTTTTTTCATTCGGAAAATGATTAGTGTAGAAAATAATAATCGTTTCAATATAACTTAAAGAGTTATTTTGATTATTTTATTATAATCCCAAAAGAATAGGTTTAATTGTTTTTGCTTCTTTTTCCATTTTACTGAAAATACGATTTTTGTGCAAACACAATATAAGAAAATGGTTGAAGCCCACCCAACAACATAATTTTGATAAATAATTTACATTTAATTTGGTAATTACTTTCTAACGATAATCTATTTTATTTGCCAACATTAATCTAAAAATTATTTCTAATTTCCATTTACATTGTTTGTTTTCTTATTATCAAAATTGCAGTAAACTAAGAACCTCAATATGGCCCAAGAACAGCCCAAAGTAAGAACAAAGGCCAACCAATAATACAAGATGAAGTGAGTCCCTCTTTATTTTTTATTTTACTGCTCTGGCTGATCCCGTAGGAAATAGAAACTACTTGCTTATATTCAATTCGTAATTTTATTTATAAACTATTTACTCCGTTCCACTCTAGCTGTCATTTAAATTCGTGTCATAAAAATTAAGAATATTATTTAATAGACATAATTATAGATATAAAATGACTATATCACTCTATTTTAAAAAGACTAAAAGTAGTAATAAATTATAATTACTCCAATAAAACTTATTTATCCAAAATCAAAATATGGGTAAAGTTGGAAAAAAAAGTCTAATTTTTTTTATTGATAATCTAAAAATTCAATTTGAGTGGAATAAATTATATTTTTTTAAACGACATTTAGAGTGAAACAGAGGGAATAAATTGATGATAATAGTTTATGTAGAATTTTATTACCAACAAACAGAATAAACCTTCCATAGCTTCAATATCTGGAAAAATACCCCATAATTGGAGTAAAGACTGCAAAAATTTGAATCCAAACAAGGATATTAATCTAAATATTGTATGTTATATGATTTACATTTGTAGTCAGGATTACCGTATGCATTCGATTCAACACCAAAGTGTTTTGTGGAGTAATCTTGTGAAGTGAACGGAGTTGGTCTTTTTGGGTTCTATCAAGATGCACACAAGAAAAAAAAAATTAAAGAAAAAACATTAAATAGATTTGATTCACTGATATAAGTGAGGATGCCATAAATTTTATAAAAAAAAAAAATTGGGTCTAAAAAATCACAAAAGATAAACAAGTAAAAAAAATTAAATCTTTTATTAATTAACTTGGAGTGGACTGAAATTCAATTTCCTTTTATGATAAAAATAATCTCTAATTTGACTATTGCATGTAAAAATTAGATCCAAGAGGAGATGGAGATTCATCTTAATCAAATTCCATACTATAAAAATACATAGTAATTTAATTTGACTCGAAAATGGGCAAGTGTTTTATTTAGTAAGTACAATATTTTCAATTATATAATTCACAATAAACATTATTATAAATATTGCGCAATGCTATATTGTCTAAAAAGTTTTACAAAATTAATATTTTTTTTGAAAGGCAAATAATAATAATAATTAATAATATTATTAATAGTCATAATTTTGTAACTAAATATATATAAACGAATTAAAAATTACAAAAAAAATTGCAATTAACATATCGTTATCCTCCACCATTTTTCTTCCTTTTGCCTTATCTTTGATCCTTTCTAGAGGTTGTCTTTCTTCTCTTTCGTTAATTTTATATTATTAGAGGTCCTATTATTTGTTACAGATTTGTGTTTATTGAAGTTTTTTTTTTGAAAATGGTCTCTTAGTTAATTTTGTTTTTTCATAATGAAGATATGTATCCTCATTATCTATTGAAGTTTATTTTGTTTTCATCTAGTGTAAGGTATGGTAGCTCACCATGAGTGTCTTAGTATTGATCTATGTCTGGATAAAATTTTTTCTATCAACATTATCATATCAAACATGTCTGAAAATATAATGGCTTTACAACTTGATCCATAAGAAAAGATGTCTAGAACAACAGTGGTTTTTTCTGTCTTTTCAATGCTAAATCCTTATTATTATTATTACTGGAACATTAATTTATGAAGTCCACAATGTTATTAGGATGGTCATTTCTTTTATAATATTGACATTTTTATTATGAATGAATATCGTCCAATTTTCAAAAAAAAAAGTCGCTATCCTAATTTCTATTATTGTAGAAAATTAGTCGTATAAATCCGGTTTATGAATTTTTTTATGGATCAAACCAGTGATAGATTGTCACATATATAAATTAATAAATATTTTGCTTATCATCAGTCTGTTCCATGAATTTAAAAAAAATTCATGATATGTTTGGCTTAATTTAGTCACACTAACTATTATTTAAATCTCAATCCTATTTATAGATACCAAGTTAATGCAGTTCCTTTAATCGCCTCATCCTATTACTATATACATATGGTTATCCCCTACAAGTTGTTTTGTTACTGATAACCATTATCAGATATGGCTTCCCACACTCTTTTTTTATTAGGTTTCTCTTTTTCTCAGGTAATTTTTCTTCATTCATCCCATTAATATATATATATATATATATATATATATATATATATATTAAAAATTTAAAATATGAAGAAGGAAATAATAAATTCATTTTTAATTTGCAGCTTCATCAATGGTGATTGAAGGAAGAATATGCGACGAGATACTCAGTACGCCAAATGGGTGTGCTGTGGATTGTGAATCAAAATGCAGACAAAACAGTAGAAATGCCAATTGGCTTAGCAGATGCTTCCCAACTGCCATGCAAAGCACTTCAAGAATTAAGTGACAATCGATATGCTGAAATGAAAGATCAATTATTTTTATAACACAAATCAAAATTCAATAACCATGAATTTATTTGAATATAAGGTGAATGACCGTCATCCCCCTGAACTCAATGCATCCCAAAAATGAGGTAATTCCTCCACTTTCTACAATGAGGTAAAATTGAGAAATTTGAGAAGTTTCAAGAGTATTTTTGCCTCTTTAGCCCTTTACTATACAAAAGGAGGGGATAGTGGGCATTTGGCAATAATATGTATTATATCCTCTTGGCATGTAAGAGAAAATCAGAAAGTAATTTTAGATAATAATCATAATAATAATTATTATTAACAAAAAGAAAAGTGAAAAAAAAAGGGATGTACAGAGATAGTAAAAGTGCAGAGAAGGAAAATTATAGCGGATGAGTGGATCTTTTATGCACCAAAGACACAATGACAGTAACATCATCAAGTTTGCCACCTGTATACCCCACATAACCAGCAGCTTGAGCTGCATCAGCAAATGGACTCCTCACACATGCTGACTTCCCCACTTCTTGTGCTCTTGCTGCTATTAATTCAGCAATTTCCTGTACCAACCACATTTTACCCCTTTATATAATTAATCCACACCAGATATCGTCAATCACAAAATTACTTTTGAATTTTTTTTGCAATCTCAAACAGTTTTCCAGAATTTCACTCAAGGGAACAATCTTTCAACTTTATCATAAAAACATAGCAAATAATGAAGGGCTACCCACATAGCCGCCATTTCTGATATTATTAACTAAATAACCATATATTTTCTTCAGACATCTACATTTTATGGAATGTTAGCATAAAAGATGGTCTCTAGAATTAGTACCTGAGGCTTCATACCAGCTTCAAGTGAACTGGAAACGATTGAAGCTATTTCTTGCTCATACAGATTGTCAAAAAGGCCATCTGTAGCAGTGATGATAATGTCACCCTCGTCCAGATCAATATCATAGCCCTAGAACATAGATTATTAACCCAAATTATTAAAACCTAATGAAGACTTGAATACTGAATTGCATGGTATTGTTTCAGATAAATATGGCTAGGCAATCTATGAAAGCTTATGTATATACCAATATATATATATATGTTTTACTCGTGACTAGAAAGTGGGGTATGGAAGTACACTACAAATAAATTGAAATGAAATAGAGGTGTTCCAGTGTTGCACTCAAGTCACCAAATAGCATATAACCATGCGTGCTAGCACTCAAACCTCTGACTCTGTGTTTTCCAACAAACAATTGAAACCAACAAATATGCAAAAGCATTGGATCAATATAACTTAATTGCTCCTATAACCTTCTATAGAAAGCAAAGGAACAACAATGATTTTCAGGGATTATTCTAATCATGTTATACACTGAGTGATTCTGATAAAATTCTATGAAAGTCACTACTTATGAAAAGTTTCAGTTGGACGAGAAATTCAATGCACCATACCTCTACGAGTTCAGAGGATTTTTCACCCTTCTGTATCCGCACTGGAAAGTTGAACTCATGTACCATTGGAGAAGACTTCTTAAAGATGGTGCCATTTCTTATAATAACAAATCCAGAGTCTCCAATATTAGCCACATGGAGAGCCTGCAGGCTCAAATTGTCAATGCATAGATGACAACATTTGCAACCAGGAATAAAAAGTTTCACAATCTTAGCTCTGATTAGAAGACCAACCATTAATAAACGAGAAGTAAGAATTACTGTCCAATTAACATGCATATCCCCATAGTTGACAAATTATATGAAATAATACTGCCTCTATACTACATTCGGAGGCAAATAGATTAAGAAAAACAAAGAAAAAAATTATTTAGAAATAAAATGGAAAACTTCATTGCTTTGTTGACTTGGTTCTCAGACCACCAAAGGAAAAGAACAAGTACTTAATAGAATGGACATGAGAGAAATTTTTAGAATTCATTTTTGGATATAGAGTTCAAGCAAAAGAAACAACTGAACAATTTATTAGAATACCATCTAATAAAATAAACACTGGGCCAACCTTCACTTGATGCCCTAGCATTATTCCTCTACTTCTTGCTACCCATACTTCTTATTCAGAGTCTCATATGTTATGGCTTTCATTGACATTATGACAAAGACATATTCAAGCAAATACACCATGTACATAGCTTAGGGATCGTCTAGAGCAAAAGTAAGCATCCCCAGTAACAATCATAATTGCAAGGATTGAAATATTGGGAGCACCACATCATATGCAAATCATTGAAGTTACCAAGTTAGGATCATGCTCAGCATTTTCTTTTCAAAAACTTGCTTTAACAATAGAATAAAACAATTAGGAAGCATCTATGATGTAAAATCCAACAGAGTCCTATATTATATTTCCATAGGCCATGAATCAAAAGAAACATAAGCAGGAAAAAGTTCATGTTTCAAATATACAGAGAAGCTAAGCTTCAATATAGAGATAATTGGTATTTAGCAGCGCATCAAAGCATAAATGGATTAAGGATGCATATCAAAGGGGAAATCCAACAAAACATTTACCGAACTGATCAAAACTCAGACTTCAACTGCCCTACTAGCATGGTGCAGCATGCATACATCCAAGTGTAAAATTACAGTGAATGGTGTGATTCTTTGTTTTACTGCTGATATTCATCCTTCAAAAAGAGGCGAGAGATATAATCCATTTTATCATTTAACACTTAAAAAGACATTTTGAAGGGAAGAAAAATAGCTCTCTCTTCAGAAGCTTTTATACAGCATATACTCTATTTCAGGACAGGCACACTATAACTTATGCACATTTAATTTGTATTGGACATGTAGATGTGCATTGTCATTATAACAAGGACATCAATGTATTTAGGCACAATTGCAGGTATACTATATCATTGTTTCTCATAAGAGAAATTAACTTCTCCTTATTACATTCTCTATCTTATGAGTAACACTTACCCCCACTTTTAATAATATGAGACCCACATAAGGAAAAATAGGGTATACATGTCACTCAAAAGGATGGAGAAGGTAATAGAGAAGATAATATGGAGAAGGTAACAATCACTCATCTTCTCATAAATGATATTCCTATACTGCATATCAATTCCCTGTACCAGTAACAATGTGAAGTATCATCATATCACCTAGGTCTTGCAACTCATCTGTTCTGAGCAGGATTTCCTGATGGATTTACAACACTTCCATTAGAAATCACAGCTTACATGTCTATGTAATCTCCTCTATCTTTTAGATGAAGAATAAAGGGATTCCACAGTGCACAAGGCTCATCACTTTTTCATGGGTCGGGAGAGAGTCATATAATATATACCAGATAAAAGCAAAATGCATTTTAAAACTTGCATTTGAGATAAAACTGAAGACCAAGTTGTTGCCATGTTTTGAAAAAGGCAGTCATGACTCATGCCACCCAGTTTGAAAATATTTAAAACTAAGACAAGGCATCAAACGTTCCAAAGAAGTCTACCTGACCGTCAAAATTAGCAATCAAAGCTGTAGATGATCCTGGAGATAGGGTTTCCATGGCAGCCTTATTGAGGACTTCCACCGATTCAGTTACTGGAAAGCTTTTGTCATCAGCCACAATTTTCCGACAATTTCTCATTAACTCTTGGGCATACGCTCCAGTACTAATCCCTGCAAAATAAGGCAAACCATGTTCAACCTAGATCGCAAAAGTCAAGAGTATTTTAAAGCTGCTCTTAGTTTGAAATTTATCTCCTGTTTAAGGAGAAAAAAAAAAAAAACAAGATAATATCTTAAGAACTTAGCTACAAACATCCCCTGCCATGGATTATCATTTATTAGAAAAGAGAAGAAAAAAAAACTTGGAAATTTTACCAAATGAGCCTCAGAATTTGAGCTTTTGGATGGAGAAAAGAGGCTTAGAGGTAAGATTATTCAGAATTTGGTTGAATAAAAGAGTGTCAGCTTTCTGACATATTTTGGTAGAGATAGGGAGAATAACTGGGACCAGTAAGAATCTAACTCTGCCTTATCAGTCGTTGAGAAATTGATACGCGGTTTCTTCATGGGTTTCTGCCTTCAAAGCACTGTCCCTGGCTTATATTCAACATGACAAGAAAATGTTAATATGTTAGTTTGATTTAATTTTTTACAATATATTTATTACCTCTATAGGGACAGGAAATACTTATCTTCCATATTCTCTAGCTTCTTCAATAAATTTCTCTTTTTGCATTACTTTCCCCAACTCCACATTCACTAACAGCAACTTTGTAACCTAGGTTACAAAGCAGCTATATGAGCAGTCCCTTCGATGCACATGACAGCTGGTCCTTAAAAAAATTTCACTCCAGACTAGCCTACCCTCTAAGTCAACAGTTTGGAGGCCAAACCCAAGATTACCAAGCCTTAATGTAATGCACATACGAAACATACAGGGGTACTAGATTCTTTATTTAGGGACAGTTTATCAGGAAAATCCAGTCTCTATTGCCATGCATGTACTGAAATCAAATGCACAATCTTGGGTGTTCAAGAATCCTAATGAGCAACCTATGGAATAAGTTTAGTATATTTTGGTTGCTTTATAATTTTAGTATATTTTTAAGCTAGTTTCTTCGAGATGCAACCTATGGAATAAATTAATATATTTTAGTTGCTCCACCAATTTCTGTTTCTTTTTTTTTTAATGTGTATTACACCAGATGCATAATCCCTCAATCCCCGGATTTTTTTTTAGGCAATGGATTGCAGAAAACAAGCATCAGGTTTCTAATGCAGTGTTCTGTGGCCACCTTTCTACTTCCTGATTACTGAGCAGTCTTTTGTCAGCCCATATATCAGGAAGATTTTCCCTGCAATTTTAAAAAGAGCTTTTGTTGTATTAGATCTGAATTCTAATTCTTTATTTCCCATTCAAGCTTTTATGAGTAACCAGTTATGAACACTAATCAAATAGGGGCTAAATATTACAGTTTTTGAAATTCTAGATGCCAATTACTTCTCATCACTCTCTCCCACGTACTTAGAATATGCCTTTCCAAAGTGAAATTGTAAGAAATTCAACCACATAACGGGTACTTATTGGGAAAATCACAGCTTGGCAACAGGTTTCCAATTCCTCAAGAACCAAGGGAACATCTCAAATCTTAGTTCAGACGTAGGAAATGGAAACTTTAGAGATGATAAAAGCCAGACTAAAATCCTGATGCAAGACTCTCCGAACGATCATATATAGAAATGTCCATATAGAGGGGAGGACAAATTATGAGTTATAAATCAACAAAATAAGAACTAGTGAAAATTTTGAGAAATATGGAGCACGAAAAAACTTGACACATTTGAGACGAGAATGGTGGTGGTCTGTTGGGGATAAAAAAACCTAATAGAGATGCCATATTTTTTTTAATACCATTAATCGGTGTACCTTCAAGTGACCACAGTGAAACTCCATCAGCAATTCCAAGCCAGTTACGATCAACAAAATATGCATCCTCTCCACCTGTCAATGCCTGGGAATTATTATTTATTGAATTACTTACCTTGATCATTAGCTTTAGTAAAACATAGTGTACTAGTTCTCAAGGCTATAGAAAGTTTCTGGTTGAACCTTCAAAACCAAGCATTTCCGTACTTGAAGTTGAGAAATCTAAATTCAAACTCAGGACAACTAATTTGTAGACATTTTATCAATTTACATGATAATGCAAAACTTAATACTTTACAAACAGTATAACAGACCAGATTTATAGCACAAGGATCCAGTAAAAAAAATTTCAAACTAATGCCTAATTTAGGCAACTGAGAGAATTCTCATATAGTCTCATTCATTAGTCTGAAAATTTGAATATTAATTCTAAATCTAAAGTGAAATGAATATTAAATTGTATAAAATATTAAATGGAATCGAAAGTCTGATGGAGTTATGGCATTAAAATTGCGGTACCTTAGAGGGGTGTGGCAATGATGCTGCACCAGAAAACAAGAAAATTCCTGACATTGAGATTTCCTCCCTGTTCATAAACACAGCAAACTAATATGAAAATTAAATTATAAAATCTATATAAATAGTTTATCTCATTTCCTCTCCAGACGTACTGGCTCTTGAGGGTTCTACTATTGGTATTTTTTCCATTCATTTTCCAGTAGAAATCATTATAAATGACATGCAATTATTCAAAAAGTAAAGACAAGAGCACGAAGGCTAAATGTATGGAAAATATTGGCTTTCAAAACCATCATTTTTTGAACTGGCATTGGAAAAAAAAATGAGGGGAAAACTTAGCCATCCATATTAGGGGAAAACTGAAACCTTTCAAAATCAACTCAAAATGGAGGGATGCTTAAAAAGAAAATTGGTCAGGTACCAAAAGAAAAATAATATAAGCAACATGTTATATAATATAATGACAGTTGCACTTTTCAAGTACACCTAAAAGTATAACTTTAAAATTCTGACAACTAAATGCAAAGACAACCATTTTCAATATTTGTCTTCAGGGAATTGGAAGATATTTGAGTAGAAAGAGAGAGAAGATGTTGGTAGATACGAATTCATAGTAGCTTCTGTCACTTGTGATCCTGCAGCCAGAGGAATTGAAACATCTCCATCACTGCTGCTTTTTGGATCTCCTTCAGCTATTTCTTCTTCCCAACATGAGGAAGGCAGCTCTCCATCTAACTACAACAACAACAACAACAATAAAATAAGATAAAAAAAATAAGGCTACCTACCTTAAGGTCCCTCTGTGTAGACCATAGTTCTCAAAAATATAAGAAAGTTTATAAGCTCTAATTAACTAATTTTTACTATCAGGGATACCTTAGGTTTCCAAATGCAGATTCACACAACTAGAAGATATTATCTAGAAGAATGGAATCAATTCGTATTGAAGAACAGAAAATTATCCAACAGGCTTACTTATAAATATTGGCGTCCTGTAGTTTATTATTTTATAGTTTATATGCTACAAATTTAGACTGTAAACTTGAAAATTTGTCAAATATGTGGCATCTATAATTTTGAAGGGAAAATAACAGCTTCTTGCCACGAAATGGAAGTAAATCCAGATGGACTTGCCATCTAAAATCCTAATTACCAGCTAAAGAAATTAACAACAGTATGCAGCATGCTGCATGCCCCATAGTACAATGCTTAAGCCATTTTCTTCTTCATTTAAGAAATGTTTTTTTTCCTCTTCTTCTTTTCATATTTTTTTTTCTTTGCTGACAAAATTTTACTAATTTTCCATAGAAGTGAGAAAAATTACAAATCTTTATGCAGGCACTGACACAATCATAAACATGCACATCACAGCAAAAAGTTATGTCAGTATACAAGATTTCTTATCATAATCATATACTTCGTACGATTAGGACACACAAAAGATATAAAATCATTTCATAGATGCCATTGAAAGAACACTAGTTTCAAAGGGGATTCACATCTGAGTATAAAAAGAAAAAGAGTTGATTGGGATTCACATCTAAGTATAAAATTTGGCTCTTAGAAATGGAAGTGAATGAGAACTGACCATCTTCAAGCTCTCAACACCTTCACTGTAACAAGGTTCCTCCTCCACTGCAAAATGAGTTAGCTCTTCAGCCACTGCAGTTTGATTTTGTAACTGAACAGGCTGGTCAACCATTGCACTATGAGTCGGTTGTTCAACAGGTTGCTCCTCCATTGCACTTTGAGTTGGTAGCTCAACAGGTTGCTCATCCATTGCACTATGAGTTGGTTGCTCAACAGGTTGCACATCCATGACTGGAAGGATCTGGGTGGTATAATTTACTCTAAATTAGCTGAGAGAATGATCATAAAAAAAGAAGCAGATGTACTTCAAGCATACAGCTTATGTCTTTGAAACAAAAGAGGATCAGAACTAACCATGTTCATACTTTCAACTCCTTCATTGGCAACAGGTTCTTCATCCACTACATTATGAGTTGGTTGCTCAGTAACTTCCTCATCCATAGACCAACTAATTGGTTCCTCATTCGCTGCACTAATTGTTTGTTGATCAACAGGTTTCACATCCATGACATTGCTAGTTGGTTCCTCATCTACTGCATTGTAAGTTGGTGCTACATAAGTTTCCTCATCCACAGCACTAAGAGTTGGTTGCTCATTGGGGATTTCAGTCTCCAAGGAACTGGATGCAGGCACCACTTTTGTAAGACCTTCGCCACCTTCATCATTAATGATACAGTTTGGCTTGAAGTTCTGCATACTAGGATCCGTATCTTGGACTTTGGTATTCTCTTTGTTACCAGCTTGAGATGCAAAACTAGTAGGTACTTCGACATCAGACCCTGCTAATTCACTTACATATTCATTTTCACCTTCCCCTAGGGATACTTCCTCAGAAGGAACAATATCCAGCACGGAACTAACAGCTGAAGTAGTAAAGTTACCTTTGTTACCACTATTTTCATCTTTTACAACATCCTGAAGCTCAGGCTTATTAACAGGAGTTACAACCTTAAAGTTGATCAATTCAAGCACATTATTTCCAGCATTTGAGTAAACATCTTCAACGCCATCCTCTGACAATGTTATTCCCATTCCATTTGTATGGCCACTCGAACCTTGTGTGGATGAATCTATTCCTTTAACACTATCAACTAACTCAGTTTGAGATTTAACTTCCTCTTTTGAAGAAGTAACAAGCTCCTCATCAATAAATTCAACATTCTCTGGAATCTCGCTTACTTCTCCAAACTGGAAGAGTAGACTGCCATCAGATAGTTCTGCCACAAACAGCAGCATATGAATCTAAAATTGGTGAAGATAATTTCAACATTTCGTTAACAAATTCTTATGTAAAACCTAATGTGTATCAATATCCATATCCACACAAAGAGATGGTACAAAACGTAAAATTGAGTAATCATTTGCAGGCTACCACAAGAAGGAAACAGGAATCAAACAGAGAAACATTTGAAACAGAAGCATACCTTTAGTAGAAACAATATCAAAATCAGCAGAAACGATGTCTTGAGAAGAAGAAGAAGAAGAAGAAGAAGGTTTGGCAGTGGAAAGGATCTTGAAAGATGAACAAGAACCGCGTTTTGAAGAAGAAAAGGAAGAAGAAATTGGAAGGGAGAGAAAAAGAATTGGTTTTGGTGAAAGAGAAGAAGGGTAGAAAGAAGAAGAGAGGGTTAAGAATCTACTATCAGCCATTACCAATTAGATTAGTTTCACTGGAGTACAGCATTTTGCAAGGAAGATGGTAAAGAGAGAGAGCTACACTCCACTAGAAGGTGGTTATCTGTTGGTGGCCCACTTGAGTTCAATTTTCTTCCAAAAATACAATGCTTCATAATGATAAGGCTCAATTTCCATTTTAATCCTTTTAATTTAGACAAAATCGATAATTTGACCCCCGGATTTTCACCGTTGTGCATTTATACTTTTATTTGGTCATATTTAATCCTCATACTGTTATTTTATTATTTATTGAACCCTTTTTTTTGCCAAAATTTTTCAAAAATCAGATTAATATTGTAATCAATTGTTTGAAAATGTAGCAAAAAGAAAAATATCAGACAAATCTTAAACACAGTGCAGAGTATTTCTTTCTTTCCCTAATCTTTCGCTCAAGTACTAAACTTTGAAAGATTAAAAGGTTGATCCATTTTCTTTCAGTTTTCGTAAACAGTGAATTAAGGGTATATTATAATTAGACTCTCCTACATTTTTGGCTCTTGGTGATGTGCTTATATACTCTTATTTCACTATATATCAATATTCTTTTTTATAAATTTTTTTAAATTAGAATAATATCGTTAGCCTATTAATATAAAATTGTCTTTTTTATAAAATGTGATATGAATTGTGTATGCAATCCAACTAATATTTAATTAATATTATATTTCATCCAAGTTGAGTAAAAAATAATTTTATATCAGTCTAATTTTTGAAAAGAAAAGGTTCAAAAAATCTTAACCTTTTTTTTAATTTTTCATTTAGAATAATATTTTATGTCAACATTCCATCAATGATCGGTGAAAAAGTAGATGAAAATGTCTTACTAAAATTTTTTTTGAACCTTTTATTTTTAAAAAAATATAAAAAAAGATTTAATCATCAATCAATAATTATTTAGAAGCTCAAATCATTGAAATAAAATGTAGGGATTATATTAAAAAAAACGAAAAAAGTACAAAAACCAAATAATGGATTTTATCTTTCAACTAAATAAGTGATAAACTCCACCAAAAAAGATAAACAACAAACCAACTTAAGTTAAATTTGATTTTATATTCTACTAACAATCAAATAAGTATTACTATATAATTATATTAGTTTACGTTGATAAGCTGAATCCACTAAAAAAAAGTTAATATTCTAGTCATTATTAGCAAATCTATTGTAAATATATAAAGCAGGCCATATGTAATTCCTCAACTACTCCAGCCATGCTTCCATGTGGCATTCTATTTCTCTACGTTATTTCTTCACAAAAAAAAAAAAAAAACTTCTCTTTCCTCCTTTTTCCATCATTTTCTCTTCTCCTACCTTGTTGTGGATTGTTAATGGCTTTCTAATGGAAGTTGTTTATTTTGCTTAACCTTTGCCTTCCAGCTTTCATTGCTTACAAATTGAAACTATAACCTTCCCATTAATATAAGTATCTTACAAAGTATTTCAAATCTGCTAAGAATTCTTCTTTCTTTACTTAATTATACTCACCATTTATAAGTCCCTCTTCTCTTTGAATTTCATGTAACAAAAATTTTGATTTTCTTCTTCTCCACCATATTTAGCTGGGTTTGCTTTTGTGAAAGGAATATATCCTTTCAAAGAGCAATAGCAGAGAAAACTATATATGGAGAATATAAAATGACTTGCTTACAGCAACTTCTTGTAATCTTTGAGCATTTGTGCCCATGTATATATTGTACTCATTAAGATTCAGAGTCTAATAATACATCTGTTTATGAGTGTACCCTACTCTTTTAAGGCTCCAAGCTTAACAAAACATTATAAAACTTCACAAAAATATGCCTTGTTCTACAAGAGGACTGGTTCCATCAATAAATCCAATAGAAGTTTTGATAGTTGAAAAAAGAAAGAAATCAGGTTTCCATGATAGGTAATTCTTATTATCCTAATAGAGGTGGTCTGATGAGAAATAGAGTAAGGAAATATAGATGAGGCAGTCATTTGTTCATAGGAAGCAAATTTTGCTGCGGGTTTTCTTTCTCACTTTGTTCATAATTTTCCGTCAGGAGTTCATTTGTTGCCTTCTCCTCATGCAGAGATTGGTCATTGGAATCTCCTATCCGTTTAGTGTTTTGTTTGTGGGTTTTTCCCACATTTCTTCTCACAAATAATAATAATAATAATAATAATAATAATAATGAATTCACTATCTACAAATGTAATAACATGTAAGAAATAGTTAATTTAGAGAAGAAAATTAAATGAATGTAATAGATCATATTCAACCCAACTTAAGGCGAACTCAATCCTTTCTCTTTTTATAATAAAATATTTAAAATTTATTTAATTCAAGATAGTTGCATACTCCAAAAACTGTAAGTATTTAATAAATATGAGTTAACTGTCATTGATTTGATGTTAAATGGCTATTAATAGTATAATATATTTTTATACATTTTATATTTTATTTTTAATTATAATATAATAATTAAATATAATTGTTTGTTTTTTAAAAAATATATAATTTTTATGGTTGTCTTAAAAAATATTTATAATTTTTATGATTACAAAAAAGTACATTTTATCTAAGTCTAATATTTTCCCATATAATTAATGAAGACTAACTAAGAAGGAGAAAGACAAAGGAATACACGTGGTTGGAGACAACAAGAGGATGGGAGTGCCGAGGATGGAGCTCAAGTTCTCATTGGTCCGAAATCTATCCACTAATACTTCAATAGATATCCTCTCTAGATTTTCATTATCCTACCTGGCTCTTTAGATAGCCCTTTTTTAGATAGTCTACTTAAAAAAACCAACTGTCTCTATTTTCAAATTTCAAGGGGAAGAACAACCCCAACCAACCCAACTTAGTAGTGTATTTGATTTCATCATGGCTGCTACTTCTGGTGCTGTGCTTAATGGATTGGGATCTTCCTTCTTGTGTGGAAGGAAGATCAGCCAAACCTTGTTGGGTATCAATGGAGCTACTACTAGAGTGGCTAGAGGTTCAAGCAAGTTTGTGGTCATGGCTAAACAACCTAAGAAATCTTGGATCCCTGGTGTTAGGGGTGGTGGCAACTTCATTGACCCTGAGTGGCTTGATGGCTCGTAAGTACTCTCATTTGATCCATCTACTTGTTTTAATCAACCAATTATAAAGAGTCAATTGCATTCACGGGAATTGAATTTTTTGAGCTTTATAATTCAACCATCTTTAAAGTATCAATTTATAACGGTTGTCTTCAAAATTCATTTAACTTTCAACATTCCTCCTTTAGGTCAGAAAATTAATTTTGAACAAACTCCATCTTATGGATGTAATAAGCTTGATCTCAAAAACTGCATGCAGGCTCCCAGGAGACTATGGATTTGATCCACTAGGTCTAGGGAAAGACCCAGCATTCTTGAAATGGTACAGGGAAGCAGAGCTAATCCATGGGAGGTGGGCAATGGCTGCAGTTGTTGGCATATTTGTAGGCCAAGCCTGGAGTGGGGTCCCATGGTTCGAGGCGGGAGCTGACCCAGGTGCCGTTGCACCCTTCTCGTTTGGGTCTCTGTTGGGCACGCAGCTCCTCCTGATGGGTTGGGTAGAGAGCAAAAGATGGGTTGATTTCTTCGATCCAGATTCACAGTCAGTAGAATGGGCAACTCCATGGTCAAGAACAGCTGAGAATTTTGCTAATGCAACTGGTGATCAAGGATACCCAGGTGGGAAATTCTTTGATCCTTTGGGACTTGCAGGCACAATTAAAAATGGTGTTTATGTCCCTGACGTTGAAAAGCTTGAAAGATTGAAAGTTGCAGAGATTAAGCATGCTAGGATAGCTATGATTGCCATGTTGATCTTCTACTTTGAAGCTGGTCAAGGAAAGACTCCTCTTGGTGCTCTTGGGTTGTAAAATATATGAGCAAAAAGTGGGAAAAATAAAAACCGATTATATATGAATTGTGATTGTAGATATAGTTGAAATTTAGAGAAGAAATGTTAATTTGAGAGCTATTATGATGAGTTCCTCCCCCTCTCTCTCTCCCCAATGATAATTCAAAATTCTTTTGGCTTGGGATTCTATTCTGCATTTTATGCTTTTTATATATGTTGCTGTTAACTAATTCCATGAGGAAATGATGGAAAATATGGTTTTTTTTCTTTACTTGCCCTTTTAATAATAATAATAATCTTGTGCGTTTTTTGTTGATTTCTTCTGCTGTGGCACAGTTTGCCCTTCCAAAATGGTGATAGTGAAAGGTTTAATCTTGACAATAAGGGTACAAATATTGAGATGTTGATTAAGTTGCACATCCTGCTATTAGACTAAGTTTGAGTCTTTTTCTGCTATTATTTGAAGAAGTTATTTTCAACCTTTAATGACTTTCAGAATGAAAATATCTCTTAAAAAATTAAAAAATAATAATTTCTTTATCTGATCATATTGCCTACTGAGTACCATATTTATCATGCACTTATCATTCATAACTATTTCTAATTCAATATCAACATTAGCTTGAATCCCAAATAAAATAAAATAAAAATTGCAATATTTCAACGCCTATAATAATTAGGGGAAATAATAATTGTATAAAGGAGCTTGTTATCAAGAAAAACAACATTTAGGGGAAAGAAAAAAGGACATTAATCAAGAAAATAAAATTTGGTTTATATTTTTGAACAAAAAATCAGAATCTAGGTTTCTTGATGCATAAAAGGCATCATCAGTATGTGATATGTTCTCTTCAGTTCAATGAAACTTTAACATAAAATCAATTGAACGGTTTTCCCATTCCAGCATACCGACTACTAGGATGAAATAAAAATAATGCATTACATGTCTCCGATCACTCTTTTTTCCAAGTTGAATTTAACAGTCAATTACTAAAACAACATAATGCAACAATGACTGCATCAAAGTCAAAATCTGGAACGATATTTTTCGAACCGAAATCCCTAAATTTTTAATTATGCTAAATTTTGACACTGTTCATCACAAAACAAGCACAACACTTTTCAGGACATGAACAACCAGAAGTTGAAAGAAAGAGTGAGAAAACAAGAGATCACAAACTTGCATAGGTTTTGCCTAGGATGGAAAAGATACTCTTCTAGCATCAAATCAAACAGTTCACATCAAAATAATAAAATTATGAAATTCAAGGATGAATAAGCTCTCTCTCCAACCCTCCCACTCCTCTTTCCCAACAATAACGAAATTAATTTAAGAACAGAAAAAGAGGAAGCTGGATAAAAGTGAGAAGTAACAAAAAGGAAAATCTAAAGCTAGCAGATTATTCACTACCCATAGCCATCAAAAACTCACCCTCACAAACTACATCACCTCCAACATAAGCCTTTCCTTCCATCTTTGCAATTCCAAAGCGTTTCTGCAGCTTCACAAGTGTCATTCTCATAACTAAGGTGTCACCTGCAATGACTGGTTTCCTAAATCTTACTTTGTCGATTCCAGCAAAGAAGAAATTGTCACGAGAGCCTCCGACTTCTGGTTGCAACATGACTATGCCACCAACTTGTGCCATTGCCTGGAAATCATATACCAACAAACATCAAAATTTAACTCGGATAGGAATATACAAATACAAGAGAGAAATAACGAAATATTACATTATTGGAGTCCAGAGTATATATCATATGAACTATAGATGAATTATATTTAGCTTCACCATATCACACAAGCTATGAATTTGACACTTTCTGGCCAAAGAAATTGAAACAAAGCCAAAGAAAAATAATACATTTTGAGGATTATGTCTTTCACAATAATATCACAAGCAAAATTCCTATACAGATGTAATAGGGTTCAAGTCTGAATTGTAAATTGTGAGTAAAGTAAAGCATCCAATAGGGTTCAAGTCTGAATTGTAAATTGTGAGTAAAGTAAAGCATCCTTCTCTAGGAGTAATCACATTTGCATTTAAAAATTAAAGATGATACTTTTACAAGGGTGTTTAGGTTCCCCAAAATTTTGTTTATTAGTAAAACTAAATTTCATGAATTCATCATGTAAGTAACTTTTTCACCAAGAATACACATGAAAAGATCTAGAGGATATGCAGGTTGCAGAAAATGCCAGTTCAGTCATCTCAGTTTCTTGTTTCTCCCCAGAATAACTTTCCCTTTTTTCTTTCAGAATATTGTCATTGCTGAGATTGAAGTCCATTGCACCCCCGTGGTGAAGTTTTGATTTCGTTGAGAATGCAAGTAAATATAGGACCATGAAGCCATCAAGGAATGTACATGTTTTATTGCCTTCCATTCTCATACATAAGATAAAATTAGCAATATGCATCTTTGGTCTGCATTGCATGCTTAGATAATAAATTCCAGGCAAAACTCATTTTCAAGTCCCTAAAATACGAGTTATTTGACTTGGTCCCTAACCTTTTATTGTGTTTAATTAAATCCTTAAACTATTATTTAATTTCATCCTTAAATATTTATTTACTTCATCTCAAAGTCCAATTTAAATAGCAAGAATAAAATATTAATATTTTCAATAAACGACGCTAAAAATAATAATATTTTATTTAAAAAATATTTAATCCAACCCCAAAAAAGATCATCACTAATGGCACCGGTGAATATAATTTCATCTACAGTTTTTTTGACCATTGTGTAGTTGAGATTTCAAAGGCAAATTTCGATTCTTGTAATACAGTTAACCCAAACTCTCTTAACAACACCCCACCAAATATAATCACTCTCACTATTGGTGGGCATTATTATGTTTGCATTATCATTGACAACTACTCAATTGGTCAAAACCTAGCCATTAATGTCGGCTTTGCCATACCACCAAGTACCTCCCCATCTTTTTCATCTTTGACCACTTTCTTCTTCCTCATCTTACTCAAATTCCACCGTCCCTCCACTAAACACTAGTGAGAGGCTTAAGATATTCCACTTCAACTTGCTAGAAAAATGAGAGGCTTTTGAAATCTACAAGTTGTTGGATAACGTGTTTGATAAAAGATAGAGATTAAGAAAATTAAACAACTTTTCGATTTCGATTCAAGCTTCACAGTTTTAGTAAGAATTGAACAGAGTATCATGTTTGGTAATGGATAAAGATTGAGGTTAAAGTGATTTTAGATTTTTTTAAAATTTTTAAATTTTTACTTTTTATTTTTTATTGATAAGTAAAATAATTTATGTATTAAAAATTATTAAATTAGAAGATGAATGTGTAGATTGACGAACGCGTGCATGTCAGTACCATTTGTCTTGCTAAAATTAGACCTAGAGCTAATGTAAATAAATGTCTAGGATATATTTAAATAAAAATGATAGTTCAATTATCCAATTAAACACAATAAAAGGTTAGGGACTGAGTCAAATAACTTGTTATAGTTTAGGAACTTGAAAATAAGTTCTGTCTAAATTCAACTTCCCAGTAACCTATTATAATATTTCACTTCCACACAATACTATTTTAAAGCAAACAGAAGAATGTCGAAGTTTTGACTTGACAAGAGAAGACTAGTTAGTTGATTTTATAGTTAATAGTTATTTATTACATATAATTTATAACTAATAATACTCTCTATTGGGGCAAAGACAATAAAACCACTATCAATGAAGTAACAAAATGATTGGCTCTTACTGAATTTGAAAAAATTTAAAGGCCAAGTGCTTTAGACTCAAAAGTTGTTAAGTCTTATGACATAATGATAAAGTCCATTCTAAAGCGCTATTATCTCCCACTTAAGCAACCATGTATATTCCGGTAGCATTTACAACATAAAATGGAACACTAATTTCAATTTGAGACAAGTTATTTAGTTTGAATTGGTGAAATGCTGGAATCGATAAAAATCATTGTTTTTATAGTTGGAATTGATTGTATGTACCATACTTACCCAACAATCTAATATGAATGAATCGCGATTCACTCGGTTTTTGAAGCCCCTCATGTAAAAGCTTCCATTGTTGGTTGACCAAAATGAGGATCCCGAACTACCTAGAAATAAACAATTTGACTCTCATCCATAGAATAACATAGTCCTTGTTCTTGCCACTCTCAAGCAACTCAAGGCCCCATGGACTCTGCAACTTCATCAATCAACTATTGATTCCAAAGATGTCACACAATACTTCACTTCACCTTTCATATCTGGGTACTTGTGTTCTTCAATCTTACTTCTATGGTAGATTTTTCTTGAGTTGATTAATGTTTCAAAACTTTTCTATCTCATCACTTCAAAATGGAATTAGTTTGGAACTTTACAAAATATATATATATATAAGTTAATTAAAAATATGATTTTCAACATTACAACTGATCACCCAAGTCTAAATAACAATTTTATTTTCTTCAAGAAGAGCCAAGTACTTGATTTCATGATTTCTCCTAGTGAAATTAAATCTTTCATGTCTCTAAGAAATCCTAGAATGAGTGAGATTCCATATTCAGTATTGATGTTGAAAGAAATTATGTTTTCATAGGAAAATTCAATAATGTAATTATCAATTTTAAGGGGACAACATGAAAGGTGAACTGCATTGGACTTGAAGCGGTTGGGTCCTAGACGTAATGCTACAGCCTGTATTACTTAGCACCATTATCTCCCATTAATATAACCATTACACAATGGCAAAAATCAGAGGAAAAATGAGTGTGCGCATAGCAATAATTGGTAATGTCATTTTTTGCAGCTCAAGGCCACACAGACAGAAATTTGGTTTTTAGCACCCTTTTTCCTTAATATACTAGATTTACATAGATACAAGAATAACAAACAGAAATTTGATTTTAAATTGAACATTTAAGTTTTCAATAACTAAACTTTGGCAACAGCTAACTAAATTAATTGCTTGCTTTAAGAAAGGACCACCATTGTCTCTAGGTATATTTGCAACAAAGGAGATTTTCCATATTTAATGCTACTATTAGGACTAATAGCTCAGAAAAAAATAATACCAGAAAAATGATAATTACTATATGATCATGCATTTGTCTACATGAAACTCAACACGATGTCAGGTTGTCCTTTTCCCAACATCTCATATGAAGATTGGACATGCTAATGAATTATTCAAAAAAAATTAATTAGAAAACTTTATGAAAGCTAACTTTAACCTCTATCATTAATAAATGAATCCAGTTATCGTAACCATAGGCATGCATATGCATAATTAGAAAAAATAATGTTTTAAATTCCAAAAAAAAAAACAACAAGAGCAACTCAAATCAGATATTGTTCTTAGGTAGAATATAAGCTGCAAGAAAAGAAAGTGATAACAAGGAACACAAGATATGTGAGACAAATTATTAAGATTCATCAATTTCCCCAACTTTGTCAAAAGGATAAGTGTCTCCTAGGGATAAATTAGTGGCAACCCTCTTAAAAAGAGGGTAGCCCATTAGGATTTAATTAGGACCTCGTCTAAGAGAGAACTTTGGAAATAATACTACCTTTTATTTACTCCCTAGTCAATAAAAATAGCTTTCAATGTTACCACGTTAAGACAGACATCTAACATCTAATCATAGCTTCTCAGAATGCCAAAAGTATAACACATAAGTACAAGGTTATACACCAATCAAACTATTTAATCATTTCCAGGTTATAAGCATAGATTTAAATCGTGGTAACGGCCGTGATCGCGGACGCAGTCGCCCGTAACGAAAACGAATGCATAACAGTGTAATGTAACGGTAACAGACTACTATAACACAAATTTTTTTATAAAAATTGCAAAACTCATGAAATTAATGTATTTTAAAGGAATTCACTAAAATTAAGAAATGTAACTATCTAATTAGCATAAATTCAAAAGGAAAACACATTTAGTTCATATATTTAAGTCATTATTACATTAAGTATTAAAGTTAGTACAAAACATTGTTCGGAATACTACATTATCTAACATGCTATTACCACCAAAATGAGTGGCATACCAACAAACAAACAAACCATTGTAAATAAGAATTAAGAACCATTAATGCAATTAAATTTTACTAAAAATAAAACAAAATGCAAAAACAAACATTGATTTCCAATTCCCTTAACGAATTCGACGTGGGTGTTACTGTTAAGAATTGTTAATTGGGTTTGGGCAATGTAGAGCTTGACTTAGGGTTAGAGTTTGGTTTAGACAACCACTGAAATGGAGAATTTCAAAATATAGACCATCATGAAAATCAATCTAATAATTGACTATGTAACGGCTGTTCGCAGTTACATAACGGAGTTACCTGTTACATAACGCCGTAACGGCCGTTTTCATTGCAAAAAATAAATAACGTGGTATAACGGGTATAACGGTAACGGAAGGTTCATTTTCCGTTAAATAACGGTTGTTATGTAACGTAACGGCCGTTATTTAAAACCATGATTATAAGAGAACCAATTCACAATTGCTAGCCTCAAGACTATAAAGTCGTAACTAGTTCTAGATAATTATGATAGAAGTGAGTAGTCAGTTTTCAAACCAAATTCTCTACACTAGAAATTAGGTTTGTAATCGAATCGAATCGAACCGAATATTGGTGAGCTCGAGCTCGACTCATTTAAGTTTATTACAGACTCGAGCTCGACTCGTTTGAAAATTATCAAGTTCGTGAGCAGTTTGACTTCAGCTCGTAAAAAAACTCGTTCATTATACTTAACGAGTTTAGCTTGAGTTCGACTCGTTAACTAATAGTGAAAAAAGCTTGAGTTTGGCTAACAAAATATAACATAAAATGTGTCATAAATGAACATGTTCGTAAGCTTTTAAACGAACAATTTTCGCGAGCTCATAAACGAATATGTTCGCGAACTCGTAAACAAATATGTTCGCGAACTCGTAAACGAACACGTTCACGAGCTGATGAACCAAACAGTATTAAACTGGAGGTTTTCAAGCTCAGATTTGAGTTCGAGCTCAGCTCGTTAACAGTAATAAACAATTTCGAATGAACTTTTTTCCGAACCAAGACCCGAATAACTCACGAGCGGCTTGATTCATTTAAATCCTACTGGAAATAATACAAACCAATGTGGCGTTTAAGAATAGCAACAACTAAAAGTTCAAACCATATAAATACCACAATTTCAACTATTAGTAAACCTTACTAAATAATGCCTAGTGTATGTGTCCCAATGAATCATATAAAATGAGCTGTAGAAGAAATTGTGCGTAAGCCACTGATAAAAGGAAAATCCCAGACAAAAGAAGATTCTTACATGTGAAGTGGAAAAATTGAACAAAGAATACAATCAATCAACAAAGGGAATAACGCGATGCCAAATCTTTAGTCACTGTGGAACTCAAATACAGGGATACTGCCGTCTTAATATATAAGGCTATTGAAGCATCTAACATATATTATTCACAAAAAGATCTCCAGGGAAGAAGTAATTGACAAAAAGAATAGAAGAAACAAACAGTAATAATATGCAAAAAGGAGATATACCTCAACCATGAGAACACCAGGCATAATTGGTCTCTCCGGAAAATGTCCAGGGAAGAAATTGTCATTTATAGTGACATTCTTGATGGCAACAGCCGAAACTCCTGGATTGTATTCAATCACTCTATCCACGAGAAGAAACGGAAACCTGAAGGACATCAAACAAGAAAATCCATTGGAAATCATAGCAAAAATAGGCCCCTCAAGACACTAATAAACTAAAATCCCATCTCAAAAATCATAAATCCATTTCTTGAGAGTCCAAAAGAAACAGATAAGAAAGACAACAAAATGGGCTCACCGGTGGGGTAAAATCTCACGAATCTGGTTAATATCCATAACAGTAGGATAAGCTGGATATTCTGCAAAAAGAAGCAAAGCAAAAACCCAAAAATTCAAATGGTTAAATGTATTCACATCAAATTAACGAAAGAGATATCAAAAGATGCATACTTAGCTCAATGGGAGTATCTTCTTCTTTTGGGTCTTTAGCAGCAGCATCAAGGGAATTATAGGTAGTGAAATAGGTAAAATTATTCTTCTTCAACTGGGTAGAAAAGAAATGAGATCCAGAATTGGAAAATGAAATTCGAGAGAGAGCAAAGGCATTATCACTGGAGGATAGGGAGCTAATTGCAGTAGAAGAAGAAGGGAGAAGAGAATTAGCAAAACCTGTGCTTGCCATTGTTGAAAAAGAAGAAGAGGGAAGCTAAGGAAGAAGTAAAAGGTGTTGTATTGGACTTGCAATACCTATATAAGGCGAAAGTATGAAAATGGGGCAAGAGTTACAAAGTGAGACAGGTGGGTTGAGTTGAGACACAGCAAATGAGCGGAGTTGTCAAAGTGCAGTGTGTTGATCATCCACTCCGCACGGTTAAATTTAGATCCGGCCTCTGATTTCAGGTTAAGTAGCGCTGTAAATTAAACTCCTCGCAATTTATTAGTATTTTGATATGAAAAAAATTTGTTTAAAATTATTTGTTATTATTAATGAGCCGAATTCAAGTTCAGACTCTAAAATTAATATTGAGTTTAATATTATTTAGTTTGTTATCTAATAAAATATTCATTTATGAGCTCGCGAATATGTTTATTAATAAGGTCGTTTATATTCGTTCAAAGCTCTCGAAAGTGTTGATTTAAAAATTTACAAATATATTCATTAAAAATTTTACAAATATATTTATCTAGAACTCTTTTATATTATATTTTGTTATCAAATTCGAATTCGAGTTTTTGTCATTATTATTTAAAGAGTTGAATTCGAATTAAATTTGTTATAGAAATCGGATTAGTTTTCTATTAAAATGAATAATTTTGCCAAAAATTAAGACAGAAAAATTTTTAGATAGTTGGTGGAACTACAAATAATTTCCCTTAAAAATCAAATTTCTTAAACTTTTAGAGTTTTGCTGATAGAATTTTTTTCAAATAATTTAAAGTACAATATATTGCTAAAATAAAATTATCTAACAATAACTATTAAATAGACAATAAAGGAGACACTAAAATTTAACAAGATTCGACCAATTATGTCTACGTTATTGTATGATAAACTTGATTTTTTACTAAATAAATAGCATTTTGACATGCTTCTAACCAATTCCCAAGTTATTCAGCAATCCTTGAAATCAAATTGTCTCTTTAACAATTTTCTTAAACTATTATGTACTTTGCTTCTGTTGTAGACAAAACAACTGTTAACTTTAAAGTGGATTTCCAACTAACCGGTGTCTTTGCAAGTGTGAACACATAACCGGTAGTAGATCAACGTTTGTATAAATCTGCATAGTCGGAATCACAATATCCAACTATATACTGACTAATTTTTCCATATCACTCAAACATTATACCAACATCTGCAGTATTCTAAATATACCGCATAATCCATTTCACAGCTTGTCAATGTCTTTTACCAGGATCATGCATGTACCCGCTCACAACTCCAACTGCTTGTGAAATATCAGGTCTTGTACATACCATTGCATACATTAAGCTACCAACAACATTTCCATATTGAACTTTTGACATATATTCTCGTTTTTCATCACTTTTCAGAGATAAATATACATTGATCTTAAAATGAGGAGCAAGTGGAGTACTAACTGGTTTTGTCTTCTCATTAATCCCAAAATGTTTTAGTTTCTTTCTCAGATATTGTTTTTGAGTCAAACAAAGTCTCTCCAATTTTCTATCTCTGCATAACTTCATACCGAGAACCTTCTTAGCTTCTATTAAATCATTCATTTTAAATTCCTAATTTAGTTGAGTTTTTAACTTCTGAATCTCTTATTTATCATTTGAAGCTATCAGTATATCATCAATATAAAATAGAAGATAGATAAAGGATTCATCCCGTAACTTGCGCAAATATACACAATGATCATATTTACTTATTGTATATTTTTGCCTTATCATAAACTTATCAAATCATTTGTACTACTGTCTTGGAAATTGTTTCAATTCATACAACGATTTGCTCAACTTGCACACCAATTTTTCCTTTCCAGTAACTTTAAATCCTTATGGTTGAATCATGTAGATTTCCTCTTCTAAGTCTCCATGTAAAAATGCAATTTTTACATTTAGTTGAACTAGTTCCAGATCCAATTGTGCTACCAATGCCAACAATATTCTAATAGAGGAATGTTTTACAACTAGAGAAAACACTTCATTATAATCAATTCCCTCTTTCTAAGCATAACCTTTAGCTACCAATTTTGTCTTGTAGCGTATATCATTTTTGTCAGGAAATCCTTCTTTCTTTGCATAAATCCATTTACAGCCAATCATTTTTTTTTCTTTGGTAGACTTGCTAGCTTCTATACCTGATTTTTTTAAGGAACTGCATCTTTTCTTTCATAATCTTTTTCCACTTTTCTTCTTCCGAACTTTGAATAGTTTCACAACAAATGGAAGAAATCTTATCATTTATTCAAAATATATAATTAGTCATATCTTCAAGTCGAGTAAATTTTTTAATATTCCTTTTCGGCTTTCGTAGTGCAATTGGCTCAAGTTGCTGAAGAGGCTCTTGTGTTGAAACCTCTGCTTCCTCATTTGATCCATTTTCTATCATTAACTCCTCTTCTGCTATAAGAGTAATTTTATCAGACTTTACAATTGCTGGATTAACAATTATTCTTCTATCAACCCCACCTATTTGGGAGTTTCCTTCACCTGCTGTGGAGAAACATTTGTCTGCTCCTCTGTTATATTTTTTAACACGGTAGACTTATCAAAGGTAAAATCTCTACTAAAAATTATTTTTTTCATCCCTGGGCACCATAAAATGATTTCCTTTGATATCAGAGGATATCCCCATAAATATATATTTCTTTGCCCTTGGATCTAACTTTGATTCCTTAACATGATAGTATGCAGTGGAACCAAACACATGTAAAAAATTATAATCTATTGCAGATTTTCCATACCACACCTCCAAATATGTTTTGTCATTGATAGTAGTTGATGACAAACGATTAATGAGACGACATGCGTATGTTACAACTTCAATCCAAAGCTGTCTGCCCAACCCAGTATTAGACAACTTACACCGAACTTTCTCTAGTAAAGTTCAGTTCATGCGTTTAACCACCCCATTATGTTGTAGTGTATTTTCTGACAGTGAAATATCGAACAATTCCTTCATTTCTGCAAACTTTCATGAAGAGATCACTTGTGTACTCTCCGCCATTATCTATTTGAAGACATTTGATCTTTCTGCTCGTCTGAGTTTCCACCATCTTCTTCCAGATGAGAAAAACTTCCAACACTTCATCATTTGTTTTTATTGTATACATCCATACTCTTTTTGAATAATCATCAACAAAGGTAACATAATAATGTTTGTCTCCCATTGAAATAGTTTTGGAAGGACCTCATGCATCTGAGTGAATATAATCTAGAATACCCTCGGTAACATAGATTGCAGTTCCAAACTTCACTCTCGTCTGTTTCCCTTTGATGCAATGCTCACAAAAGTCTAATTTGCAAGTTCGTACTCTTTGCAATAATTATTGATTCACCAGAAGTTTTAAGGATTTTTCACCTGCATGCCCCAAATGCATATGTCACAATCTAGTTGTTTCTAGTTCTTAGTTATCACTAGAAACTGCTACTGTTGTTTCAACGACTGTATTGCCTTCATAGTAATACAAGTTGTTACTCATTTGAATTTCTTTCATTACCATAAGTGCTACAGATATAACATTTATTACTTCATTTTTAATGACTATATGAAACCCTTTCTCCACGTTCAATTTATTTAAAATCGAAAAATCATTCCCAATTGGGACATATATGGTGTCTACAATATGAATCCAGGATCCAAGCAGTCGAATTGCTTATTGATAACATCAATAATAATAAAAAGTTTAAAATCATCATATTCAGTTACATTTGAATCTGCAACAACCTTATCTTTGCCAGATTTACTTTTCAACTTAGGACAATCTTTTCTTCCAGTGTCTTTTCTCTACAAAAGACACATTCATCTTTGCCCACTCTAGACTTTGATCTGTCTTTCTTTCTCTTGTTTTTATTTTCTGAACGGTCTCTTACTATCAAAGCTTTTGCTGCTCCACTAGTGCTATCCTTCTTGTCTTTTCTCCTTAATTCATAGCTATATAGTGCAGTACATACTTCACTAAGAGACACCTCAGTTTTTCCATTGAATATAGTAGTTTCTAGAAACTCAAACTCCTCATAAAGAGATCCCAACAACATTAAGGCCGAATCTTCATCTTTAAAAGTCACAGCCAAATTCTAATCTGCTACAAGTTGATTGAAATTGGTGATATAATCATTCATTGTGGTACCAAGAGCATATGTGAATATGAACAACTTTTTCTTCATATGAAGCTTATTTTGACTACTTTTTTTTTAAGAATTTTTCCTCTTGTGTCTTCCACAAGGCTCTCTAGATATATACGATTACATTGTACCACATGTCAAACGATTGATTGTCCTTCATTCCTTCTCATATGCTCATTTTGGTTTTTCTCCCTCAATAACAATGTCTAAACCTTGCTGAAATAATACATCTAGAATTTCACCTTGCCACATGCTGAAATAGCCTGTACCATCAAAAATCTCCACCGCAATTCTCGTATTTGCCACAACAACTCTCGTCAAAATTGATTAAGTAGAAAGTTGTTGTCTGTCTCTTGTCATTTCTTCTTCAAGAATATTTAATAGCTTTCAAATGCGGAATATCCAAAAATTAAGAAAAATCTTTATGATGTGGAAAATCAGTTTACGCCGCAATCACTGAACATATAACTCAGTTACCTTGGCTCTGATACCAATTGTTTTGGAAATCAGGTTAGTTTCCACCAAATGATTAAATCATATAGCATAAAATGGTTTGAATTCTTATATTTAATGAGATTTATTTAAAGATATTATAATTCATTTCTCTTGTATTGGACTCAATATGAGATTTGTCCCATTGTCGCCTAAAGTTGCATGCAAAGTGACTAATACCAAATTGTAATGCAAAATGTTCTGAATAATTTACAAATGGTCAAACTATGCGACCTAAAATAATTAATTCAATAGACTTTTAAGTTTTCCTTCCTTTTTCATTTTATTAAAATATGAAATTGAGAAAAAAAAGCTCTCCTATTTAAGATCTTACATTCAATAACTAATATCTTTTGTGTGTTTACCGATGTAGAATTTGGGTAAGAATATTACAAGACAAGTGAAGTCATTGTTACCTAGAACTTTATTTTGGAAGAGACACCAAAGATTTAAAATTGAATTAAGTTGGTCATTCCTAATGGCAATTAAATTGCCTTCATTACTCTTTATATATAAAATAAAATTTTTCAAACTGTTTTGTTTAGTTGGTTTTTTACAACATTATTAATTGCACAAAACATATGTAATTGAATTGAAAAAGTAGAGAACTAGAACCAAATAGGTTGAATTGAGTTCAATTTTCAATTTGGTTAGCACAGTTCCAACTTTGCAATAAAAATGTCTTTATATATTGTGTGATGAAAAATAGAATAATATTCACCATTCATTCATTCATAACAAGATATCAGTACAAATACAAAAGTGTAATTAGATATTTGAGCGGGGCTACCCATGATGGAACTTGACCTATTTTATGAATTAATTACATAAAAACAATTATTTAATTAAATGGTAATTGTTAGAGAGTTACCACAACTCCACTTAATATAAAAATAAAAAAGAAACATTTTATCACAATCATTCTGCAAGAAAAAAAATTTATATAATTGGAAACTACCTCTATACACATTGAAGAAATTACGTTTGTATGTTGTTCTCCATTTTTTATTGAAGTGTTTGTCACTCCATTCCTCTTCAAATTAAAACTTTGGGTATTTATAAGAAGTATTTAGGTAATGATTATTTTTATATAATTGATTACTATGAGTAATGTGATTTTATAATTAACATGCATAATATGATTTTGGATTATTATTGAATTATATGTAATATCCATGAAATCCAACTTTGAGATATTAACAAAATTATAGGTTTTACATGAAAAAGATTTGGCTCAGCATGTTCTATTTGATACAGGTAGGAGAAGACCCCGACTCGGTATTCTTAAAAAAATAGGGAAATCATAACCAAGTCAAGATGATACGGATCGATCCCTTCTTTTTGCGCCAAAGATCTATAAATCTAAAATCATAACAGAAGTATCATCTCACTAATAATTGAATTTAACAAACTTTTTCAACAACAACAACAACAACAACAACAATAATAATAATAATAATAATAATAATAATAATAATAATAAGATTTTGGCATTTATAAACTAGAGATAAACATAATTATTGTAGTCATCGTTTTTTATGGATAGAAGAATTATGAAGCCATTATTTTTTTTAGATAAGTCTAACTTGACAATTATCAATAGAAATACCTTTGATAATTCATATATCAATACTAAGACATTTGTAGAGAGTTATAAATATTTCAATAGATGAGAATAAAAACATCACAATGGATGGGAACATAATTATTTGCATAAAAAATAACATAGATTTTATTTATAGAAAATACCTAAAATTGACATAGAATATAGCTTAAAAATAATATCTGAACAAACAACAAATCCCGAGACAAATAATATTAAATATGAGATTATTGAACATAAACTTATATAAAAATGAAAAGAGAAGATTACCATATTATACATTTATATGTATAAAAATTCTAAATATCTCAAATTTATTGGTATTTGAATTTTTTTTTATAGTTTTTTTAAATAAAATGTTTTATATTTTTAAAAAATATTCTCAATAAAATTATATCGAATATAAAAATAGAATTTTAATTTATATTATATGAATATATCAAAAAAATATTTAAATTCTAAAATTAGAAATATAATTTTATTTTTCATAAAATTTTATTTTTTTAGTATACTAAATAGAGGTTGAGGACAAATGAAAAGACCCTGTTATAAAATAAAGGGAGAATTTTCAAATCAAAATAGTATCTAGATGATAGGATTTATGTCTTTTAAAGGATTATTTAACTTTTTTTAATTATAAGTCATAGTGAATTTCAGTAATAGATAACTACATTTTTTGAGTATTAAGAAGTTAATAATAGATAAAACAATATTCCAACTTAAATTGAAAAGCTTAAAAAAAGAGGCAAAACTTTAATAAATTTTTTTTGAATAAATTACATAAAATTTCTTTTAAAATTTTAACAAATTAAATATAAAATAAATTTTTGAAAAATTAATAGTTTATTCTTCTATAATTTGATAAAAATATTATTTGAAATAATAATTAGAAAGATTGAACTTGAATGTATTTTATATCCCTTTATAAAAAACTTTATATAAAAATATTTTAAATATTGAAAAATTATGTGATATATTGGACTGTAATATTTAAAATTTATATAATATTAAATAAATAAATATTATCTCCAATAATAAAAAATAAATTGTTAATTTTAAAAAAAATATTTTTAGCTGTAGTTTTTTAAAATTTAAGAGATTTTTTTTGTAATTTCCTGATTTTTTGTTTTTGCTAATAAATTTTCATCCGCTTCAGCCGGCTCGAGGGAAACAGGACAGCAAGTTCGCCAACTTAGAAAAACCCAATTATCCGTTTTCCTGTCCAAAAACAGTCAACCCGCTAATGGACTTCAACAAGACCAACAACTGCTCCCCCTCTTATTCCTCCACCTCCACTTCCTCCACCACCCACCCTACAGCCGCCGCCACCGCCGCCACCGCCACCGCCGCCACCGCCACCGACTTCACGACAACTGACCCTATGCAGTCTTGGTGGGAATCCGTCTCTAAAGCCCGCGCTCGCATTCTCTCCCTTTCCTCCCTTCTCCATCGTGATTCCTCAACTTCTTTCTCCCTCTCTTCTCTTGCTGATTCCGATCGCCCTGCCCTTTCTTTCCTCTCCTCCTTTGGTGCTTATTCTCTCTTCTCCTCTGCTCTCTCTGTTTCTTCCTCGGGTTCTGGCTCTGATCCCCTCTGTCAATGGCTTTATGAGACCTACCTTTCTTCAGATCTTCATCTCCGTCTCATTGTCCTCTCTTTTCTTCCCCTTCTTTTGGGGTTGTACCTCGCTCGGATCCACTCTGACTCTACTGCTACTCCTTCGCTTTCCGGTTTCGAGGCCGTTCTCCTTGCTATCTACTCGTCCGAAGTGAAATCTCGCGCCGGTAAGCCGGTTCTTGTTCAGATTCCCGATCTTTCGCAGCCGTCTCTTTACCATACCCCTCGGAACAAGAAAAATTCACATGGATTGGATAATTCTCGGCCGTCTGTTGGGGTTTTGTCGCCGCCGTTGGAGCCGCAGATCGCGGTGAAGTCTACGAAGCGGCTGGTCATTGTTGGTGTCGCCCTTGATTGTTATTTTAAGCAGATCTCTCAAATGCCGGGCTGGTCTAAGGTTGAATTGTGTAAATATGCAAGTTCTTGGGCTGGGCAGGATTGTCCTTGTAAAGTCGAATTGGATGGTGATACTAAAATTGAATTCGAAATTGAAAATGGAAGTGAATATAATAATGGACACTTTTTGGAGGGTAGGAAATTAAGTAATGGATATGACCAGAATGGGCACGGGCATGAGCACGAGGTTGAAGATGTTGTAGAGGAAATGGAGAAATTGGGGATTGAAAGAAATGGCACTGAAGATTCGGAATCTAAGGGAGTGAGGATTCCGTTGCCTTGGGAGATTTTGCAGCCATTATTGAGAATTCTGGGACATTGTCTAATGGGGCCATTAAATTCTCAAGATGTCAAGGATGCTGCGTCTGTAGCAGTTAGGCGGCTGTATGCAAGGGGGTCTCATGACTTGGCTCCACAGGCCATATTGGCCACGCGAAGTCTTATTCGGCTTGATAAGAGAGCTCGAGAGGCTGCAAAGATTGCGGCGACAGCAGCTGCCAATGTTTCTTCCAATGCTAACACACCCAGTAAGGCTAAGAAACCAGAAATTCTTTTGGTTTCAAAGTGACTGAGTTACTTTGTGGGATTTGCTTCGCAGGTAATGCATATTCTGTGGCCAATCTCAGTTAATTGTATTAAGTTCAAGTGATTAATGTACTAATGCTTGATGATATTCACTTGTATCCCTGTTCCTATTACATGAGTTCACCCTTTTCTGTTCATTTATTGGACATGCTTATGACTGGGATTTTATTTTTCTTTTTTGAGTTAGTTCTGGCAACTGGATGAGAAGTTGTTATTTGAACAAAAATAATCTATCTTCATATTTCTTAGGATTATTTTGGTAAGGTTGCATTAGTAGGACCACAAGCCACGGAACACCATGACCATGTTGTTCTTCATTTTTCTCATGTTATGTGCTTTATTGAGTTTCAGACTTGTTTGCTTGTGCTTCTAGCCTCAACTTTACAGTATTATGCCAATTCACCAAAAATGGCTCCATTCTATCTGATCTTTTTGGAATCATTATATTAACAAACTAGGAAAATGGCATTTAGTCTAATTATATCCCTTAACTTTATTAGGAAATATGCACTTTTAGACTAGTTTCTTACTTTGTGGAATCGGTAGGGGTAGTTAATCATATCGGCTCTATGTTGGGATAATAACATCTAGCTGCTTAATTGACAGATATTCAGACTTGGACTCTTTTATGCTTCTGTTTCAATTGTTAAGACTTTTCCAAAAATAATCTAGGTAGCATTGGATTCTTCGGTCATAGTTGATGTTATATGCAAATTGGTTCGGGTATTACAAGTTTCATTACACATATAGCCCTTCTTGCCAAGTTTTATTCATATAAGTTGCACTCAGATTGTTATAGGTAGTAAGTATTTCAGATATGGATTCCAAACTGAAAATTTTATGGGAAACACATCTTTATTGCTAAGAAGATGAAGTTTTAGATAGAACAATTATGAAGGGGAACAAATAGATGATGAAAATGAATAAATCACTGTGCATATTTTTTTCTGGATCACTTGTTTAGGATCCTTAGGCATCGTGCCTAAGGAAAAGATTAATTAGCATTTAACTTGTGTGATGTCTCACCAAAATGCTGAAGCTTCACAAAATTCTAATTTCAAAATAATCATTTCAACCTTAGTAAAAGCTTCTTTAATGACTAAGTAGGCTGCTCAAGATTAATTGGTGGATATGCCAGCATGATTTCAACAGAGTTGAATTCTTATTTCTTACTGGTCTACTACTTCTTGACATATTACTGACTAAACAGTTGGTATTGGTTTTATGAAGTTATCATGTTACAAAACTATGGGTTAGTGAATGAATTTTTTGAGCTCACTTGTAAATGTTTTGGCAAATGTAGCATCCCCTGGACGCTGCATCAATCCTATAGAGGACACTCTTCATTAAATGTTTCAAGTTTCCAGTTTGAAATGGTTTTTCTTTCAAAATTCAGCAATACAAAATCTGTGTTATTCATAATCACTCAAGTCTACTTACATAAGCTCCCATCCTATTGGGGAATGATTTACCTTTTGAAATGAATATTGCTAACTTCTTAAAGTGAAGATTATTATTGAAGGGTTGAGGAAAGGAAAGGCCAACAAGCTCTAAACTCCCCTAACCTTTGACATGTTCATTTCTCTAACTTCAGAACTTCCCAATTTTAAATTGAAAATTTTATTTTATTTGCCTATTAGTTGAAGAGTGTGCCATATCTTTGAATCTTTTTTCATGCCTTAGTCTCTTTGAGATTATATAATAGGCAAAACCTTGTTTTTGCAAAAAATAGATTCTCATTTATTTCAATCCATGTACTCTCATTGTGCCATGATATTTATTTATTTTGAATAATATGTTTGTCTAATAATGTATTTTTGGCGAATTGCATAAATATATTAGTTTTATTTATATCTGCAGTAAGTAGTAAATTCATCATGTAACCCAAGGTGAACTGAGTCCACCATTGGCATGGCAATTGTCAATGTTTACGGGGGTTGTTAGATATGTTTCTTTAGATGCCAAGTGTGAGTTGTACTTTAATAATTTTGAGCGACTTTTATGTGTTATGTTCAAATAAGTTGCTGCCTTGCACGTGTTTGATGGATGCACTTTTGGATTATGAATTGCAGTTAGATCTTGACTTTGGATTTTCGTGACAAGTTTGTACCTTATTTGAGGTGGAGATATAACATTTAACAACAGGTCAATTGGGAATGTCCTCGGATCCAAATGGTAACTATTTCTTGTTTTAATGAGAGAATTGCTGATGTTTAGAGCATGTCACCACAAGAGGATGGCTTTCGCCAGCAGAATTTTGAAAATAAGATTAGCTGTTTGGTGTATATGGGGTCCTGTTCAACTATTGGTGCATGTAATTACTTCGCTAAGAGTGCATTAAGTGCATTTTAACTTTGAGGAAGGGCCTAGAAATTTCTGGTACTCTGCATACAGAGTTTGTGAATCCTAGGGCTCTCTGGCTCGAGTTAAAACTTTTATTCATTGTTGCTGTTACTATGTTTTAGCAAATTGATGTTTTTAGAAGCTGTGCTGTTTCATTTGCTGCAGGTTTTTTTTTTGGTGATGTACTATATCTTTTACAATGTTTAAATATAACGTTTAGTATATTCATGTTTAAATGAATCAATTATCTTTGATATGCATGATGTGCAACAAATCTATATGTTATGAGCATGTACATTAATAAAGGCTTGATGGGTAGTTGACCAATGTCCAAATTCTAAATTAAAAATATCAAGTCTTGTATAATAATCTTGTGATTTGTTCCTTTTTGGGGTATCATTAGATTGTCTGAAAATGATATGGTGACAAAATACTCACATTTTCCAAAATGAGAGAGTGAGTGAGAAGCAATAGGAGAACTGATATTCATCTTCATATTGCTTTCTTTTTCCCATTTGTTCATATCAATGGCTGTATCGTTTTCTTCCATTACTCTCCGTCTTGCAACCACAGCACATGTTTGCTATGGTTAGTGAGAAAACTAACCTCCAAGATCAAGTCCATCCATTGATTTTTGATTCAAAAGCATCTGAAGGCTAAAAGCCAGCGTTGCCAACAACAATGGGAAATAATTAGGAACCAAATCCTCAAATGGCTTCAGAGAGGATAGACTTGTTAAAAAGCTTTATTCTTGCCACTCTTTTTCCTCTGATTCAGGCTAGATATACTATTGTGAGTTGTTCATCTTTGTAAGTGTGGAAAGTGGAAACAATGACAATTGACAACCCGAATTGGAGATGAAGGGCGGTAAATCTTTGGGCAATATCAACTCCTTCGTTTCTCAACTAAACCATGGGGAGAACTCTTTTGAAACTTGGAGCAGCAGGAACATAATAACTTGTTATTTATTTATTAGTTTTTTTTTGTTCTCTCTACATATTCAATTCATCTAAATCCGTAAGATTTAGAAATTTGATTAGGTTATCTGATTAAATGAACATATCTACTCAAAATTGAAAAATTCATAATTTATGGTTCATTTATATAATTAATATTTATATAATATTTTTTTTTCAATATTATGTTGAATTTTATAATAATACCGATTTATTAATTTTTTTGAATGTTGGTTCTTAAATCTTACAAATTATTATTATTATTATTATTATTATTATTATTGCTGCCCTTGATGTTTTTCTTGTTATTATATGCCATTAATGTTTTCATATTTGAATTTTTTTAAATAAGGAACAACTTCAAAAACAAATAAAAAAATCTAAAAATAATTAATAGTTTCTTCCGATTTTTTTTAGTTTTTAGATTACTAAAAAAAATGTAATAATACTAAGCACAGAAATTTTATTTTTCAATTTAAGTAATTATAATAAAAAATGTTGAAATAAATGAAGTTTTAACTTTTAAGTATTATACTAATATTCTCTTAATTAAAAGTTTAGAATTAGTTCCTTCAAAAAAAAAAAAAAAAAAAAAAGAGAAGCGGGTCCAGTCCAAATTGTAAGAGAAAAAAGGACTGAAGCTCAAACACTTTAGCCCTAATTTCACAATTATATAAAAGCATATCATTTGGTGGCTACCGAGTACGAACCTGAACTTGCTCTTCTCCTCTCTAGGGTTTTTCAAGGTCAGGCATAATGGTAAGCCGAATTCTGCCTTTATGATCTTCTTCTTCGCCTGATCTCTACTTTTACTGTATTCTGTTTAGCTGAATTCAATTTCCAGTTGAATTTGTTATTCTGAATCCTGTGTTTGTCATTTGCGTCAGTCTTCTAGCGTTAGTAGAGAAAGTCTTGCGCTCAAAATAAGAGTATTTTTTTAAGATGGGAAGGACTAGTATTGTTAAAAGCGATATTATGTGTGGTAGAGCCGAAGAATGGAAGCTGATTTGTGGTTGGAATGGGGGTGGTAATGGGTTTTTTTATTTATCTATCTTGTTAGATCTTGTTCTTCTTGTTGTTTGGATGACAATGAAGGTAATTGCTAATTATTGTTTATGTTTGGTCAAATAATATGAATACCCATTTTTTATTCCATTTCGTGATGCGTTTCTTCTTTTTCTTTATGGTTGTGAATTAAGGTGTGATGAATCAGAATACTTGGGTTCTCTGCTCCATTTTTCTTTTATGCTCTGCCTTTCAAAGAATGGGGACTTTACAGTGTTTCAAATACATACTGGTTGAATAGAGCCTCCTGGATTCTTTCAAAGAATGAGTTTACATACTGAGAGATCAATCCAGAATCACAATGAGGGTTTTCAAAAGCCATAAAAATGTTCCTACTGATAAACAGTGTTTCCTCCTTATTTTAGAATAGGAAGGCTACAAAAGGTTTCTGTGAATAAAACAAGATTAACTTATTGAGCCCTGTACATGCTTTGCAGGTCTTTTTTTGGGTGCTCGTATAGGATATCTTCCATGTCATCTTCTTTGTGATTGTTGTTATATTCCTTGAAAGTTCCATTATAGTTAGTTGAATTAGATGGTGTAGTCCTTCAGGTGAGGTGGGTCAATCAATCTCGATTTTGGCTTATTGTTGAGAGGCCTCTGTAAGTTTGGTTGAAATTAAAAACAGATGCTGGCTTTTGTAGTCTTGAAAGTCCTTGTCTATTTGGCAGACAGATTCCATTTATATGTCTTGAAAGGAGATTCACCTATTCCATTTATACTGTTAAATGGCTATTTGTTATCATGCTCATGTTATTGAAACAAATTGCTATTTTTTAGTTAGTGTTTTGTAACAACTTTTGTTGCATAGGTGAACGTTCCCAAGACAAAGAAAACATACTGCAAGAGTAAGGAATGCCAAAAGCACACCTTGCATAAGGTCACACAGTACAAGAAGGGGAAAGATAGTCTTTCTGCACAGGGGAAAAGGCGTTATGATCGCAAGCAGTCAGGATATGGTGGGCAGACAAAGCCTGTTTTCCACAAGAAGGTAAATTTCAAATACGCATTCATCATCTGTATTTTCTTTTAGTCTGAACATGATTGACTCCTTATTGATAAGGGGAAAAAAAGGAAGGTTGCAGATGTAACAATTAAGTTTTCTGTAATCTTCTTGCAGGCCAAAACCACCAAGAAGATTGTTCTGAGGCTCCAATGTCAAGGCTGCAAGCATGTGTCTCAGCATCCAATCAAGGTCTGTCTTCATAAATGTTTGGTTTATTGTTTGTGGTTACTGCTTAAGTTCATCCATGTTATATTAGTTGTTAGTGGTTGCTGATAGGCTATTGTTTTTGCAGAGGTGCAAGCATTTTGAGATTGGTGGAGACAAGAAGGGCAAGGGAACTTCTCTTTTCTAAGTGCAATTGTATTTGTAATGTTTTTGATCTACTACTTGGACTCATTTACTCGAAGCTGGACCAAATCTAGTTTTGTTGGTTTCTTTTTTTCTTTTTTGTGATTGCTAGACATCATTTACTATTAATAGAAATTTTAGCAAGCTCCAATTTAGAATTGGTGAGCCATTCTGAGTTTTGAATGCCTCAATTATATTTGAATACTACTTTGTGTTCATCAAGTACTTGAAATAGCTTTCAAACTAGTCAGTGGATAATGTTGTGCCTATTGAAGAATCATGCTGTCACAGTGTCTTCCTGGGGTGCCTGTATTGATTTGGCCTATCTGTTTTCCCCTTTTACCTCTGTTGGCAGTATTGGTAGGTATAAATCTTTTTATCTTCGCATTAGAAGTGTCACAGAAAGTTTTATTGTTAAATAAAGTCAAATCTAACGAGTTGGAAAGATATTTCTAATACTCCCAAAGAAGAAACTGCACTATTAAAAAGCATGTTTATGTTTATCAAAGTGTTAAACTTTAGGCAAATTGGAAAATTTTGGGCATTTCAACTATGTACTGCATAAACTTGTCACAATATGAGGATTCTTCTTATCTAGATTTGGTTTGTGGTGGATTAAATTGGAAAGAGAATGCAAGATCCTTAAAAATAAAATAATTAAAATAATTGTTATTTTATTTTTTATTTGGTTTTATAACATTATTAATTAGAAAATAAAGGCAATTGACTTTCCAATTTGGATTTATTTGAGACATGATTATTTGAAAGAGAAATGCTTTGTATGTTCTTTGTGTTATCTTCTCAATCCCTCTTAATGACAATCACTTGAAAAAAAAATTAAAGTATTTATTATCTTAAAGAATAAAAATTATTAAAAAAAATTATATAAAGAAAATAATTAACACTCGTTTTTAGGACTGTACACGAATCTTGGATATTCCCAAACTAGACTAAAAAATCGAGAAAAAATATTCAAAATCGAATTGTATTGTTAAATTTTTTAATAGAATAAAATTGTATTATATTATTGACTTTAATTTGATAGATCTGAATTTTTTATTAATATCTGAACTGATAATTATACTGAATTATTTTTGAACTAAATTGTATTGAAATAACTGATATTTAAATGATTATAATTTTACTATATATAATAACTTATAAGAATGAAATAATTTATATATAACATTATTTATAACTTTTATATTTTTATTATACAAATATAATATAATTTAAACGTATAATTAAATATACTTTAATCCATAAAATTAAATTATAACAAAATTTACATGACATTTATAATAGTAAGAAATTCAAATAATTGAAAATTTTAAAAGCTAAATTTTTTATAATGGTAGTGTGGATTCAAATATAAGATAAACTCATTATCAAACTAATCAACTATATTTATTATTAATATATAAATAAAAAAATATTTATAATATATTACTGGTTTCATTTTTTACTATAAATTTTTTTATCACTAATTATATTTGTTAACATTTATAATTTATTTTAATTGTATTCTATAATAAATGTAAATTATATTAATTATTTGATAAATTAATTTAAGTGAATCAATTATAAAGTAACATAATTTATAATAAATGTACAATAATTATATGATAAATTAATATAAATTATGATTTGTTCTAATTATATTATATGATTTTTTGACAAAAAAATTGTATTATTTTAAATTTAAATACTAATCTATGTTATATTATTAATAAATATATATATAATTGATATATTAATAAATTTATATGTTTATATACTTTATAATTAGTGAAAACATTATAGTTGTATATATATTTTAAAATTAATAGTCATAAATTTATATATTTTATAATTATATACTTATAGTTATTTATTTATATACTTTAAAATAAGTGAAAATATTATAGTTATATATATTTTTTTAAAATTAAATAGTCGTAAACTTACATACTTTATAATTATATATTTATAGTTATATATTTATCTTTACACTTATGAGTTTATATATCTAATAATTTAAAAATTTTAAATAATATTATATGTATATCAAACTGTTCACAATGATTAATTAACTTCATTTTCTAAAGTTTCAAATGAGAGAACTCTTGGAGAGCTGTTAATTCCAATTATTATTCATGTACGATCCATACTAGATTTGACTAACTGTTCATTTTATCTTATTTATTTTAAAAATATATATTTATTTGATCGTATACTTAATAAACTTATATATTTATATACTTTTATGATTAATGTGCACACTATAATTAATACATACATACATACATACATACATATATATATATATATATATATATATATATATATATATATATTAAAATTAAATAATCACAAACAAACATGCATATTTTTACTTTATAATTATATACTTATAGTTATATTTCTTAGTTTATGTATCTAATAATTTAAATTTTAAATATTACTATTTGCATTTTTTATCAAAAAATTATATTATATTAAACTTATATAATAATCTAAATTATATTAATAAATAATATATATAATTGATATACTTAATAAACTTATATAATTATATACTTTATAATTAATGTAGACACTATAGTCATATATATAATTTAAATACTCAAATACTTATATTTTATAATTAAAAATTTTAATTCATAAACCTTCTATATAAGAAAATATTGTATTTTTTAATTTTAATTTAATGATTTAAAGAAAATACTCTCATAAAATTTTTTTACTCCTCAAAAATTGATCGTTTATTAGGAGTATTTTTATGTGATGATTGTGAATTTTTTATAATACTATTAAATATCAACTTTAGATTTTATGTACTTTTTATTTAGTTCAAAATATCCAAGTACTAGATTATTTTATACTGTATTATTTAGTATTGAAAGAACTGAAGAACTATACCAAATTGTTCTGAATTTTCAAGACAATACAATGCGAAAATTTTTTCTTTTCAATACATTACAAAACTTGGATTTATAAATTTTCAAAATTTCAAGACAATATTGAAGATTTTTTAATCACCGAATTAGACCGGATTATATACATCCCTATTCATCGTATATGGAAATTCAAATACCTATACTGAGTTTTGGTAGATAAAATTAAAATAAAATTCAATTGGAAATTGCAAATGAATACCCAAAATTTACTTATGTTAGAGTATTAACTTAGATTGCACTTCCATTTAAGAGGAATTTGACCCATTTAGGAAATCTTTAAGTCCATTCCTTCTTTAACCATGTTTTAAATCTTGAGAGAACACATATTAGCCATTGTTAATGAAAAATATCCAAAGACAGAACAATTTTAATTTGTCAAAGCTCTCTTAAATGGCCATATCTTTGGCTACCCCACCGAGTTTTTATTTATTTGTTTATTATGTAAAATATTTTTTATGTATTAATAATTTAATATAGATGGGATCCATTGCTTAATTAGTAGCTTCTTAACTCTACGAATTTGACAAATTCATTCGAGTATGGTTTTGACTCAGTTGGCCGGCTGTGGAAAATTTCCCACTTTGGTTATGTCGCATAGTCTCCTCTTAAAACCTTCGAGGTTTACAAAGGGCATACCCTTTCCATTTATACATCAAAAACTTCTACTATTTTTAATTTTTTTCTTATTTTCTTGGGAAAATGAAAGAGGCATATTATAAAAAGAGTAATAAAATGAAATATATATATATATATATATATATTTTCTTTTGTTACAACAATAAGAACTATTCTTGATATGTAAAAGTTTAATAGTTTAAGAAGAAATATAAGTAAGAATAAATTTTTTTATTTAATTGTCACTTAATTTGTTTTCTATTCAACATTACGAGAATAAAACTTATTTAATTCCCTAAAAAATATTCATTTAAGCATGATGAACACACTAATATATAACTAAATAAAATTGAGGTTTTAAGTTTAATTTTTTTTAAAAAATAGGACCAAATAAATAGGCCGCTCGATTCGAGTGGATTAAATTATAAGATACTTTTGGGTTATTTTTGGAATTTGGATCGGATTAATCAAATGGATTTATCTTTTGAATACTAAATTTTTATGATTTTCGTATCAAATTAATTTCGAATTCACTTAAAATCATAATTTTTTTGGGGCTGGGTTGGAATACTGGTATAGAATTGATACAACAAAAATAGATTGGCACAAAAGTCCATTTCTAATGCATAGGTAGTATAAACCCACGAGTTGGAGGGGTTGGCCAATGATTATATATATACATATACAGACATAATGATGTACAAAATCAAAATTCAAAGCAAAACCCATATGACTATTTTGCTAAACTCAACCCTAATCAATTCCAGATCATTTCTTCCACATTATCCAAACCCTAATAAACATTATCATCAAAGGTCTAAATCTAATCATGGGTTTGTTTCATGCAGAGCCACAGCCGCCGCCTCTGCCGCCACCACCAGGAACTTTTACGAGATTCTCTCTCTGAATCCTAAAGAATCAGAAGCAGAAGAGATAAAGAAAGCATATCGGAACATGGCTTTGAAATATCACCCTGATATGTGTAGTATTAATTCTTCAATAAGCAAAGAAGAGTCCACAAGGATATTTATTCAAGTTCACGAAGCTTATAAAACGCTGTCGGATCCTGTTTTACGTGAAAATTATGACAATGGATTGTTATTAATGGGTATGACAAGTGAAGGTTTTAGGGCAACAACAATGGCGGATTTCGATGATTCTTCTACAAGAAATAGCAGATGGAGAGAACAACTTGTGGAGTTAAAGAGAAGGTCTGTTCATCGTATGGCCCAAAAGGAAGGTTCTTGGGCTTGTCGGATGAGGTCTCAAAATACTACTAAAAGCTCAAATTAGGCAATAATTCCTGCCTTAATTAATTTGTTTAATTCATTTAATTTCTTTTGGTTTTCTCTAATTATTCCTAATTAATTTTTTTTAATCATTGACAATTGGTGAATATATAGAGTTCTAATTATTTTAACAAATTAAAAATAAAAATGAAAATGAAATCAATTTGCCAAATCCTGAACCAAAAAATAAAGTCAATTTGCAATCTTTCGAATTCTCCACAGTAGAAGTTCTGGGTGGCAAGTTTTGTCTTGTATATATGGCGAGTTCTGTTTGTTGTCTTCTTCTTTTTTATACAAAAAGTCAGCCAAACTCACAACAAACATAAATTTGCAACAATAAGAAATTCCACAAATGTTACAGAAAAGCCAAAGGAAAAGACCATCTGGAGAATACTGTAGAACTGTAGTCCCTGTCTCAAAGTTTTTAGCTTCATTAGCTGGATAATTCGTAACAAAATTGCCTCCCCATACATGTGATGAAAGTGAATCTCTTCAAAATCATTGATTAAAGCCTTTGTAGCTCAAAGAAGAGATCGACAATTCGCTTGGACACTCCAGTTATCCAAGATCATTTCTATAACATATACTGTCAGATTCCACCCAAAGTTTAATGATATTCAAGGATCTAACAAGCTTTAAGCCTTTGTCAACCGCCCATAACTCAGCTCGGATAATATCGTAGTTGCCTAAATTTACCACAAATCCCTTGATTCAGCTATCATTACTACATCTCAACAAACCCCCATCGTACATGTTCTATGATTAAGGGACCTATCAGAATTCAACTTTACTACACCAACGGGAGGAGAGATCCATGCTACAAGTTGATGCTCTCTGATTGAATAATGGAAGAAACTTGAGCCCAAATTTCCTTGGTCACATTGTCAATTGAGATGATAACTTGATTACAAAGGAAATTGTTCCTCTTTTGCCAAACCCACCAACAAGTTATCCCATAATACTGCTCCAAGGAGCTACATTGAAATCATCAAAATTATTCAATAAATTAGTAGCAATCTAGCCTTATAAAGACACATCATTGGAAAAAAATTGTTGCCAATTCATAGAAGGTACAAACTTTTTTCCCACTAACTTACCCATATACAATCCCTTAATACATGCATAACAGTCTCATCATTCCACCTACAAACATCACAGCAAGAGGAAAGATTTATATGTTGTCTGTACTTCTCGCTATTTGCGAGGAACCAGTTGTTATGAGCGACCATTCACAAAAAGATCACACGTTGAGGACCCTTCCACCTCCAAATTTTATACAAGATAGGAGAAGTCTCTGTTGACTATCTTTCGTAAGAGATTCATAAGTTGTTTTGATCGAAAAAGTACCTAATGGCATATTAACCCAGTGGAAAGAGTCCTCCCCCATGACCAAAGAAGGTAGAATAATAGAGGCTATGTGCAAGTGGACTGCGCTTGGTAATTTAGAATTTAACATGACCCAATTGTTGGTTACAATAATGAGTAGAATAACATAAATAATACAGAATAAAAATAATCAACAAAAATAACACCAGTAATTTAGTGTGATTTATCCTTTAAATTGGACTAGTCCACGGGATAAATTCAAAATATTTTCTTTTACTAATAAAAATTAATGGGTACAAAAGAGAGTTTTTCCCAGATACAGACTAGATGTTATATAATAATTTTTTTAAATAAATCCAAAAATAGTGACACATAAATATTTTCAAAAAATATCCAAAAATATTTTTCTTACTTTTTTTGTCACTCCAATTTTTTTTTTAAAATTTCCAAAAGTGTACTCTTTGACATAGAAAAAATTTCTTTTGAATTTTTCTCTTACTGCCTTTTTTCAGTTATACAATTTGCAATCAATTATTAGGAATGAACTTTGCTTTTTATAGGCAGAGAAATAAGCTAAATGTCAAAGAAAATGGCTTAGGCGGTGGATCTTTTGAAAAAAAAAATTGATGTTTCTTTTGCTAACTTTTTCTTTCTTTTTTTAAAAAAAATATATATAGTGGGTCCCACATTAGAGGGACCCATAAAAATAATCTTCAATAATGTTTGTAGACGTCCAACAAATCTCTCATTCTCGACAATATAGAGGATTCTACTATTCTAACAGCTAAACGACAGAACTCAAAGTTTGATCTTAATAGCATATTTGTCAACATATTCGATTCATTTTTCTCGGTATGGATATTCTCAAATTGTAGTGATTTTTTCTTCATCACATATTTGATCCAATAATATCTCACATCAATATATTTTGATATTGAGTAAAAAAAAACACTCTTTCTGTTGCTGCAATAAACTTGGATTTAGTAGTGGATAGTGCAATACACTTCTGTAACTTTGACTGCATGACATAGCTTCCTCTGCAAAGGTGATCAGATATCTTGAAGTAGACTTTCTCGAGTCTACATTTCTAGCCATATCTACATCTGTGTATCCAACCAACACAGTTCTGTATCTCTAAAATATAAGCATATTTTGGAAATACCCCGAAAATATCTGAAAATCCACTTTACTACAGTCCAATATTTCTTTCCAATATTTGAAAGGAATCTGTTCACTACTCCAATTGTGTGAACGATATTTAGTCGTGTGTATATTATGACATACATCAAACTTCCAACTACTGAAGCATATGAAATCTTGTCCATCTCATCTTTTTCTTTTTTTGTAGAAGAGCATTGTTTGAAACTCAGTTTAAAGTGAATAGCAAGAGGATAGCTAATTGCTTTAGCTTGATCCATTTTAAACTTTTAAATTATTTTTTCAATGTACTTCTCTTGTGACAACCATAATTTTTTGGCACTTCTGTCTCTGATAATCTTTATGTCAAGAATATACGTTGTTGGTCCTAAGTCTTTCATGACAAAAGACTTGTTCAACAACTTTTTCAAGTTGTTAATTTTGAAAATATTTCAGCCAACAATCAACATGTTATCCACATAGAGCAAAAAATAATAAAATATTCATTAGAGAATTTTTGCATAAAAATACAATGGTCTGAAGTTGTCTTCTCGTATTCTTGCTCTCTCATAACAGACTCAAACTTTTTGTACCATTGTCTCGGTATTTGCTTTAAGTCATATAGACTTTTCTTCAATTTGCAAACATATTCCTTTTTTCTCTTATGTTCGAAAACTTCTGGTTGCTTCATGTATATTTTCTCTTCCAAATCACTATATAGGAAAACAATTTTGATATCTATTTGTTCAACCTTTAGGTCAAGACTTGTTGCTAACCCAAACATTGTATGAATATATGTCATTTTTATAACTGGTGAAAAAATTTCATCAAAGTGAATTCCTTTTCTTTGTGAATTTTTTGACAACCAATCTAACTTTGAATCGCGGATGGAAACTGTTCTGTTCATGCTTGATTCTAAACACTGATTTATTCCTCAAAGCTCTCTTGTCTTTTGGTAATTTCACCAGTTCAAAATTTTTATTCTCATGCAAGGACTATATTTCATCTTGCATAGTCTTTGCATGGCTTCTACCTATTTCTGCTTGTGTTCATCAGCCATAGCTCCTTTAAAGTTTTTTTTTGTTTCTCTCCCATCATTGAGTAAATATACTCATTTTCTGAATATTTTGTAGAAGTTTGTCTTGTTTTATTGCTCATTCTCAAAGGAACTGGAGAAGACACAGGTGTTTAATGATGAACATCATTATCTTCAACATCATTTTTTGGGTCATCAATAGGATAATTATCTTTTTTAGGCATATCAACATGATTTTCATCCCCAATATATCTCGACACCAGTGCTAGAGGAATTAATACCAAATTTGTTGAGTCACCATCGAAATCAGGAACATCCTTCTTCGTTCTGACAATATCTTCAATGATCTTTTTCTCAACGAAAACAACATCACGACTTTTGACAAGTTTTTTTTTCCACTGGATCATAAAATCTGCAGCCAAGCTGATATTTTACATAGCCAATAAAAATACACTGTCATATTTTGACAACGAGTTTGGACCTCTCATCTTTTAAAATATGTATAAAAGTCTTACAACTAAATACCCGCAGATGATTATATGATACATCATTTCCTAAACATTCTTTATCTAGAACATTTAACTTTAGATGGATACATGGTGAAATATTTAACATGTACACAAATGTAAGTAAAGTTTTTCTCCAAAATATTTTAGGCAACTTCGCATGTGAAGGCAAATATTTGACTCTTTCTATCAAAGTCTTGTTTATCCTTCCAACCAGACCATTCAACTGCAGTATTTTTGGAGTCATTGTCTGATCCTGAATATCGTGCTTTTACAGCAAACATCAAACAGTCAAATGCATTCTCCACCGTTATCTGTCCGGATGCATTTCAACATTTTTCCAGTATGTCTCTCAACTAAAACATGAAATTCTTTAAATACATTTAGTACTTGATCTTTTGTCTTTAAAGTATAAGCCTATGTCTTCCTCTAATGGTCATCACTGGGTGATTCTTAGTATTTTGTGACTTTGGCATTGACCTATATAAATATGATTAGACCAAATCCAACACATTCATCATTCTGGAATGAGCGAAACTTTTGAAAGCAACTATATTTTTCTTTCCTGCTAAATAATCATCACATTTTTCCAATTGCACTTCACTCATTTTAGGTCTGACCAAGGTGGTCATCCCTCTTTCACTTATGTGGCCGAGCCTTTTGTGCCATAATTCAACAACACTATCATTCTTCATAGAAATCACAATATCATTGGAGAGTTTTGCATACATTACATAAAAGGTAGCATGTCTTATACCTCTGACCACTACCAAAGAACCTCTGGCTACAACCAAAAAACTTTTGGTGAGCTTCCACTGGTTATTGAATAAGGTACTGCAGAAATCTGTATCATCCGATCTTTCTACAGAAATCAAATTTAGGAGAATATTTGGAATATTCTTGACATCTCTTATGACTAATTTGGTACCATTCACAGTTTGCAAACAAACATCTCATATGCTAATAAATTTTGATAAATTATCATTTTTCATCTTTATAGTGTCAAAATCTCATACTGTGTAGTATGAGAATAATTCCTTTCGAGATATAACATGTACTTAACTGGTTTCGTGAGATGTAAAATTAATAGTAAAAAATACAAACGACATTGAATTCGTTCATGATATTTTTCACTTCATCATCACTACTGTCACCGCTCTTCACTTCCTTGCCTTTTTATTTCCTCTTGAACTTTCAGTAGTAGTTTTTGATATGACATTTCTTTTTGCAATAATGACATTCAATATTAGCATATTTGTTTGACTTGTCTTTGTTATTTTCTCTAGACATATGTTTTCTAGACTGCATTCTTCCTCTGAAATCTGTAACCATAATATCTGGTTGTGATTAATAAGACGAGTTCTGGGATCTCCTTCTCATTTCATCATTTAGGATATTGCTTTTAACAGATTCTATATTGACTATACTGTTGGATGCAGTATTGGTAATTAAAATTTTCAAAGTTTCTTACGATTCTGATAGAGAACCCAATACCAACAGAACAAATATTTCATCATCTAGCTATAAACTTATTTCGGACAACTTGTCTATAATCTCTTGCATCTCATTCAAATGGTCAGCTATAAAAGTCTTTTTCTTGTATCTCAGTTGTGTTAACTTTGTTAAATAAAATAATTTATTATTGTCTATTTTTTATGCATGCAACTGTTCAATTTTATTCTATAGCGTCTAGACATGAGTCTTATTACAGATGTAATTGTACACATTATTTTCAACGAACTATTGGATGTAGCCGCATACCTTTTCGTGCTCAAATTTTCACTTCTTATTTATTTTGCCATCGGATTTAACTGTAACAAATATCGATAGATGTATTTTCATCACAAATAGGAGATTTTTCATTTTGCTTATCTATATGTGGTAATTTATACCATTTAAGCTGATTATCTTAGCGTCATTTGTCTCTATTAAAAAAAATCCAGACTCTTTCAATTGATAGTAATCAAATAAAATCATTTATAATATGAAAGATCAGTCAATACTGCAACTATAGACCATACTAAGAATTTTATAGGACTAACAATTAACCTCTGATACCACTTGTTGGGTACAATAAGTAAAATAATTTCAAATAATGTGGAATAAAAATAATCAGTAAAAATAATACTAGCAATTTAATATGATTCACTCTTTAATTTGGGCTAGTTTACGAGATAAACTTTGAATATTTTTTTCCACTAATAAAAATTAATGGGTACAAATTTTTTTTTCTAGACAGTGCCTAGAGATTATACAATAATTTTTTAGATAAATCCAAAAATAGTGTCACATAAGTGTTTCTCAAAAATACTTTAAAAATATTTTTTTCACTCTCCAATTTTTAAAATTTTTTTTCCAAAAGCCTACTTTTTCACACAGAAAAATTTTCCTTTGAATTTTTCCTTCTCACTACCTTTCTCAATTATACAATTTGCAATGAATTGTTAAGAATGAACTCTACTTTTTATAGGCTAAGAAATAAGCTAAATGTCAAAGAAAAAAGGCTGAGGCGGTGAATCTTTTCAAAAGAAATTTTCGGTGTTTATTTTTCTAATTTTTCCTTTTCTTAATATATGGTGGGTCCCACATTGGAGGGACCCACAACAATAATCTTCAATAATATCGAGTAGCCGTCCAACACCAATTCCACTTATTATTAGGGAAAGTATAATCTAAAATCGAGAAATTGAGTTCTTCTTCACCAACTTCAGAAGTAGCAGCCTCTTGAAGAGAGATATACTCTAGTACCCAATTATCCTTCCAGAATTTTACCTTGTTTCCTTTTCCCACTGCCCAACAAATATTACCCCTAACTTCTTCTCATATTGTACAGATGTTTCTCCAAATGACAAAGCAAGCTCATGGGACTTATAATCTATCCGACAACACATCTCTAATCTTATACTTTCCCTTAACAACTATTACCCAATAGGCCTTATGAGAGTCATAAAAATTCTAAGTTGGAACTGCTCATGGCTTGGTACCTTTTGGAGCTGTACTGGCTCGTAAAGAGATGGTTTGGAAATTCTGAAATGGATTAGAAACAAGGAAAAATCTAAAATTTGTTGCCAACTTTTCAGAATTCATCCTCAAAATCAGTCATGGAAATATTCCTCCTTAATTTAGCAAGAGAAATTCCTGTCACAGAGAAATATTTTATTCTTGTATATCTATCGTTATTTTTCTTTAATGTCTAAATCGCCTAATTTTTGGTCGTTTATTTCAGCATATGCTTGCATTGTTAGTATTTCCATCAAAAGTGACAGGAATGAGTTTTAAAGATTGACATTTTTATGAAGTATTTAGGACTGTTTTGTGATAGTAGCATACATAATTATGTTGCAAAATGAAGTCTTTTTGGGTCCATTTTATGGTTTGAGGCTTAGTTGAATTGTTCTTTTAACAATACAATCAAGGCGAGAGGGAATAAACTTCTTTTTATACGAGTGGGGGATTCAAACTTAGTCACCTCCAAAGGCAATACAATCCTTCATAGTCGGGCGAAGACTAGTTGAATTTTCCTTTAAGTTGTTACTATTATTATTATTATTATTTTGAAATTTTTTATTTTAATTTGTTTTTGGGTTTGGTGAATTTCATTCTTAGCCTCCCTCTCTTTGCATCAAATCTTAAAGGAATGCAAATGCAAATACAAAGAATTTGTATCGCGTATAGTGAGCTGTTTATTTTTCAAAAATCTCATTTAGTTTAGCTGTTGAATATAATTGGTAGCTGATAACTGGTAGCTGATAGCTGTTGAGTTATTGCTATTAAAATGTAAAATTACCAATATAGATATAATTTATTTTGTTCAAAGTATATATTTTTACATGATATGTGAAGAAACAAAGTAATTATTTGATATAAATTAATTAATTAAAATATAATCAATTATAAATAAATGTGTATATATAATTTATAAATAAAATCAATTAATTTATCATCGTTTATGTTTAATTTATTAAATTATATATATAGTAATTAAAAATATAATATATATTTTTGTTATTTAAAAATAAACGATATTACTAGTTTAACTATTATTTATAATATTTTTATATTTATTATTATAAATAATTTATTGATTAAAAAAATTAATAATTACGAATAATTTATTGATTGAAAAATTAATTTAGAGAAAATAAGTATTTTGTAATTAATAAAATATATAAAAGTAATATAATTCAAATTAAAAATTAAATCCAATCAGCTATCAGTTGATGAAAAAAAAACTCAAAAATAGTTTTTTTTTAATCAAGAGCTGATTGGGTGCTAGATTAGCTATGATTTGAATGTTTTATCAAACATCACTTTAACATGTGTATCGGATATCAAACAACTACCAGTTGCTCCAAAAAACTGAATCAAACATCTTCTAACTCTCTCACTCACCTCTTGATCTACCACTCCCTGTTTAGAAATTTCATTTTCTAAGAATATGACATTATTGTAATTCAAATTTAGTTATATTACCACCTTATTGCACATGTGTAAATAAGTATGCTTTAAATTGATATCTTAATATCTTATAAGCAAAAATATGTTTCTTCGTTCTTGGACTTTTATATATATATATATATATATATATATATATATATATATATATATATATATATATATTTGTGATAATTAAGGATCATGTATTGTCAAAACCTTAAAACAAATAATGGAGGCAACTAATATCATAAAAGTAGTGATTACAATATAACAACAATAATAACCACTAATTAACTAATTTATATAGAGAGAGTTTACATGCTTGTTTATTTTGCAAGGGCAGCAACAAGTTGATCAAATATTAATTCATTTAATTACCCAAAACAAATGTAATTTAAGCACTTAATCAAGTTGAATTTGTGATTCATGAGGAAGGCCAAAACTCAGCTCTTTTCACCTTAGAAATGCTTTCCAAAACTCCTATTGGCGATACATGTCCCATCACAGTCACCCTCTTTGTCTCTAAATCTATGCTGAATGATGTTACTCCTACCATATCACAAATATAACAAAATCCAATTAATTTTTTTTCTTTATATAATTTTTATCAGGTAATTAATATAATTAAAAAATGTAATTTACTTGCTGAATTAAATTACACATTTAATTAATTACCTTCCATTTTAGATAAATGTTTCTTGACTTTATCAGCACAGCCTTGGCAATGAAGAGAAACTCGCATAACAACCACCTGCAACCAAGAATCATTTTAATTTAAATTGTTATATAACATTTATTTAGTTTTAATTAATTCTTGAAAAATATGAGAAAATGAATACTTAGGTACTGCCCACTTAATTAATAGAGGATATGATTGTGACACAAATTATAAAAATAATCAAATTGGGTAAGAATATGATTGGTGATTTTATGGTGGTTGGAAACATGTCTGTATCATCCAAAATTAATTGCAAAGGAGACATCATTGAATGTAATTATCTACCAATAACTGTTGTCCTATATATGTAACAGGTTATGACATTAATTTATTTATTGGCTAAATTTTTATTTGGACAGCGTTATCTTTTTCTTATAAAAAATTTTGGACAATATTGTCCAAGATTGAACACAAAAAATAATTTCATTTTCTTGATTTATCATGTGAAAATATTCAAAAATTGCATGTGGACCACTATAAGAAAAACACAATGATCAATATTCCTTTGTCATCTTCACTTACCCCCATATTTTTGTATAATTCTTTCTGGCTTTCACCAAATTAGGTACATTGGTATTGGCCTCAAGTTCTTGGTATATAGTAGGCTCAAATTCTTGCTACTGCATGCTTTTCTTTAGTGGAAAAAAGAATAAACAAGAAAATAAAATTCACAATTTTTTTAAAATAAAGAAAAAGAAAACCTAATTAGAGTAAATTGGATCTATGGCTCTTGAATTTTGATGCTTATAATATTTTGGTCATTAAATTTCAATTTAAAATAAAGAAATATCTGAATTTAACATAAATATAACATTAAAATCCCATTAATAGACTAATAGTAAAATTATTATCTGAATATGATATGTTAATTTTTTTCCTCTCGTATTAATATGTCAGCATTTTTTTTTAAAAAAAAATCTTTTTCTTTCCTATTTTTTTCTTTCCACCCAACCCATAAAAGCAAACCAACTTCAATATAGTTTACAAAAGAAAAAAAATAATATTAAGAAAAATCAAATCAACAAAAAAAATGTATTAATTAAAAAAATATTTTTTTTTTGAAAAAAAGAAAAAAAAAGAGAAATTACTTCTAATTAACCAATCAGTCTTGATTTAATGTTACTAAAACAAAAAGTATTAATTAAACCAAATATTTTAGGCTGTTAAACTTGCAAATTTAATATATTTAACAATTCACCTTCGCATTATACTTCAAGAAACAACACACATCAGACTTCAAGAAATAACAAAGAAAGAATAAAGTTCTGATACTAATTTTTTTTTTTAAAAAAACTCAAAATTAACTAATAAACTTAAAAAAAATATTGAAGTTGAAAGGAGCTAATTAGTAAACTATACAAAAACTCACAACTTTATGAACAGGAGATATGGGATCAATGACAAAAAATATTGACAAAGGCCAACTCACTACCTAGTAATGGGAAATATTAATAAAACAGTTAAACGACGTGTCGTTTTGAAAGGAGAAAGATCAAACCTGAAAAACTTGGTCAGATGATGAAGAAAGTAGAGGTGGTTTTGGTCTGTAATTAGCCTGGTTTTTACTTTCTTCTTTCGTGATAGATGATAATGAATATCTATTAGTATTAGGTGGAAGAAGCCCTGGTGAATCTACAAGCCTAGAATACTTGACAGTAGTCATCACCTTCAACCTTGATGATGATGGGTTTTCAATTATAGTTGTGGAGCTTCTATCAGATTTTCTGGGCACAATCACAGAGCGAGAATCACTTACTGTACAAACCGCAGTTGCAGAAGTGGAATGGCACATAAAGCTCTTCATTTTCTTGCTTGTTTTCGAGGTCATGGCTGTCCAAAAAAGAGAAACAAGAGAAGGATGAAGGTGTTTGATACAAAGTCTAGAAGATAGGTACTAGTAATGGGGATGATGAGTTGTAGGATCTGTAGGGAGAGGAAAGAGTTGCATGCTATAATTATGACTTAGCTAACAAGGAGTGGAAGTTTTTCTTTTAATCTAAAATGTACTAGCTAGCATCCACTGTGTGTTTCTCTGTGAGCTATGTCTTGAATGCATTCACCATCCTGTCTTTGTGTCCACTTAATGTTGAGAAACTGGCTGCATTGTCTTTATGTGTTGGTAGACCTGGCAATTGAGTCGGATCCGAATTATTTTTAGTCATAATTGTGGGTCTCATAGATTAATTGATGAGAAAATTTTCTGAATTATATCCGGGTTTACGGGTGGACTAAATTAACGAGATAACGTAATATAAATTATTTATCACACATAACATTCTTTCATTAGATTGGTTTATATTGACCTAGTGAAGATAAGTATTTCTCAATCGAAGAGGATCAAGAGTAAATTCGAATAATTTTCAGATTCAGATTCTTGTATTTTATTAGATTTCGAATCGGATCATCATATTATTCTATTGCTTTTTTGTTAGTTTTTCTTTCTGAATTTTTTTAATATAATTACACAATTCATAATGAATCAGACTAATCATAAAATATAATGTACGATTTACTTTTGTGATAATTTATAATTGATTATTATAATAGAGTCTAAATAATTATTTCGTTTATAATATTTTATACAAAAATCTTCACCTTCATGGTCACGTTACTATATATGATGAATTTTAAAAATAAGCTCAGAAATATATACCATATTAAATTAGTTGAGAGGCTAAATTAATTGATTTATATTTATTTTCAATTGAGGAATTAAATTAATTTAAAATTGACCGTTCAAAGAGTCAAGTGAATAAATTTGGTAATTAAGAAAATCAGTGGAACAAATTTTCAGTTGAGAGAATTAATTGCACAAAATCAAAAAGTTCTCTTCCAAAATACATTTTTTTTTGCCAATGTTATATCTCTTTTTTGAGAATTAACTGGGAAAAATGAAAATATTAGAAATATAGCATTTGTGATGTGTGTTATTATATTTTATTGGTTTTTGAAGTTAAAATATTTTTGTTACAAAATTAAATATATTGGTCGATTTATATTTAAAATATACTTTAAGGAAAAAAACATAATTTGGTTCTTAGATTTTACTGGTTTATGCAATTAAATATTTTAACTAAAATTTTATCAATCAAATCTCTTAACTATAAATATTAATGAACTAATTTAGATTCTCAACTTAAAACTTATTCAATTACGATTTATTGATCATATAAATGTTAAGAATTTTATAAATATGGAATTATTAAAAATTTATTCAATTGGCTTTTTCATCTTCAATAATAAGATATTATTAAGTGTTTCATAAATATAAATAAAATTATTTTAAAATTGATAATTAAAAGAGTCAACTGAAAATTTGTTAAAGTTCAGGAATAAAAATGTATTTTTTTCTTATATATATATATATATATTTACAAATTTGTATAGAATAGAAGAAGGTCAAAAGGAATTTAGAGAAGTAAAAGGAAATTCAGTTAAAGTGGCAGAAGAAGAGGTAGCAATAAATGAGTTTACAGCTTGTTTCTCAGTGACTGATCAGACTATTATTCTGGTCAATTTATTTATTTAATTTTCTACCTTCTCTCCCTATCACATGCCCTTAGTGCTAAGGTTTTAAATTTATGAAATTGACATCTCCTACTCCTTGCTTCCAACTTCTGACTACTTTGCAATTATATATATGTATTTAGAATTTTTCTTTTTAATTATTCAATTTTCTCTTTCCAGAATTCTTTAATTGATTTATTTTCTCAACATGCATAGATGATAATTAAGGCTCTTTAATCTTAAAACATCATAAGAGATAAGACAGCCTACATATACTTCTAATATGAGGATATATATTTATAAGAATTACACTTTATCCTGTATTATTCTTTGTAATTAAGAAAGTATATATCCTACTAGCAAGAAAAAGGAAACATAAATACTATATCTATCTACTTTTATTTTCCTTCTTGAACTATTTTTACTTTTGAGTTAGCAAATAGTTTCATAAGTGCCTTCTTTGTATCTATAAATACCCTTTAATTATTCAAACTAATTAAGGGAGTACAAAGTAATTATATTTTCTATGATGTATTATTATCATATAACTTGTTAATCTTCAAAATAACTTGTGAGATGTAATGTTTAATCTAAAGCCCATATAAGAGTGAGAAAGAAAAAGTCATAACTCAAAAGAGTCTATAAGTCTCTAGGACACATTTGGTGCATCTCATTTTGGAATAAAAATGACATTTTCATTCCAAATTTGAGTTTTGATATTATATTGAGTTAAAATATTTGAGAATAAGATTTTGATTACTGTTCAAATTTATTGATATTTAGAATCAATTCCATATTTTTTAAATAAAATATTTTATATTCTTAAAAATATACTCAACAAAATTAGACAAACCATAAAAATAAGATTTCAATTCTTATTATATGAACATACCAAAAATAAATATGGAAATTCCAAAACACTAATATAGAAATAAAATTTCATTTTTCATTTTTTTGATGTATCAAATGCATCACTAATGTAATGGTGAGAACTATGTTTATGTGTGTGTATATATATATATAGAGAGAGAACTATGTTTATGTGTGTGTATATATATATATATTGGGAAGAATGGAGAAAAGTTGGAGCTTTCACAAAAGCTTGGTGGCTCTCTTAATGCTAAGATATATATTTCTTGAATAAGAGTTTATCACTTATTTTAGCAATATTCGATGTGCTAATTATATAATATTCTAGTATCCAAGTTTAGCTTTAACTTTCGATTAAAAAACAAAAAAAGTTTAACTTTAACTGAAACTATACGAGTTGAACTAATTAAGTGTTGTACTTAAACTGTAAAATCCTACTTTGTTTTGTATTAAAAAAATAAAACAAAAGATAACTACTCACGAAAGAATCAAGAGACTAGAAAGGCATTCTAAGAAAGTTTTATAATTCAAGAAACTCTTGGATAAACAATTTCAATTCAATAAACAATTAAATATCATTCCCATAGAAAGGCTTAATTAAATTTTTTTTTTTTGCACCTCAATTAGATGACCTTTGATTGCCTTTTCTTTATTGTTTCCATTAAAATCATGAAATATGCAAGAATTCAGTAATGAGCTTGTCAACTTTTAATTCTATAAATGAATTTTTAGCAATAATGAGACTAATTAAAATTTAAATTAAATAATAATTATTTGAAAAGAATTATATAAGACAATGTATATATATAAAAAAAAAAGATGAAGTAACCAATCATGACTAGTACAAAGATTACATATGTAAACTATTTTAAAGAATAATGACTTCAAAAAGAGAAATCATTTTCTCAGGTTACAAATTTATACAAAAATGTTTAAATATGTATCAACTTGTAATTTAATATGTAAATCACACTAATCAGTCACTGAAAAATAAATAAAAAATAATTTTAATATCTATTTTAATTAAAATTTGATATTTTTTCAATTTGTTCTGAACAGTAAAAATTGATTTCTAGGTAATTTTCTGTATTGTAATCAAATAAGAGAAAAAACATTTTATTTTCTTGGCAAATGTTATGGTAAAATTTCAAAATTCAAAACTTTATGATAAGTATAAAAAAGTAAAAAACCATACAAATTAAGATAAAATTAAAAAATCAAAAACTTTATATTATATAATTAAGTATGTTAATTTTGGGTCATTAGGCCTTTAATCAATTTAAAGTGTTATATATAGAAATAACCAAAACTAGTACTAAAGTTGTTATTAGACCATTTAATTCCATTTGTAGAAAATAAAAAATAAAAAGAAATAAAAAGAAAGATATTAATTTAAAAAAATTAAATTTATATTATTTGAAAATTATAACTCTCAAGGCTTGAAAAGTATGGTTCAAGAGGAACCCATAACTTATAATATCTTGACCTTTTATAATTGTCACAACACAAGAAATTAATATATGCATTGATAGAATGTCTCTTTCTTATTTATTTTAGTTGTTTATTATAATTAAAAGTTATGGGCCACTTCAATGGATATGAATATACCGTAAATACATAAAGTCCAAATCATAAGAAAAACAAAAACCCTTAATGCAAATTTACACATAGTTTTTAATTATTTTTTATATAAAAATTTTTAAGACCTGCAATCTTATGCGATAGAAACTTGACTATGAGAATTACTTGTCTAATGAATATCATATTTAATTTAAAAGCTCTTGATTTGTTTAACATTATTAATAATTAAACTTTAGGGGGGAAAACATGTTTTGGTCTCGGTATTTGTAATTTTTCTGAATTTTTTTATTGAATTTTTCATTTTACCTACACGTACTTTTTTACTTGTAATAGATTTGAATGAAAAATTAATAGAAAAAAACATCTGTGGCTATCATAGAAAATAATTTATTGATATATAATTTGATGAACATATTGTGTCAATAATATAATATACATATCTTTCAATTTCCTCTAAATTGAGTTCATAAATTTATTTATGGACCAAATTAAAAATAGACTATCACATATAGATAAAATAATTTATTCTGTAAATGAATTTATGAATTCGATTTAAGTAAGATAATTCTCAGTTAAGCAAGGAAGTTTTTGAACCACTGAGCTGAGAGTTTTGGATATCGTTTTAAGCCATTTTTGTAGTCTACAAAATAATGACCAAATCTTCTAGTGAAACCAGAGGTCCCTTCAAAATTGTCCAAAAATGACCAAGAAAAATATCCCTTCACATTAACTCCCTCTCTGCAATAAAAATCAAAATTATTAAAACAGAAAAAAATAATAATTGGGATTTTGAATTCCAATAGAAATTCTATAAATAAATAAATAAAATATTCAGAGAAAAGAAAGAAGAAGAAGAAGCTTACTGAATTGCTTTTGAAACATAAGAGAGATGTTGATAGTGAAAATCAACCCTCATTTTGTCAGCCAGGGCTTCCTCTAGCGATAATGCAGGATTATTCATCTCATCAAGCCCTAAATTAATATTAATTGAAGTTATTATTAGAAAAATAGAGGAATTATATATAATTGAAAATGTTATATGATAGAAAAATGAGCTGAGGGATAGTTTCTATTATTAATAATATAATAGTAATTCATTACCATTTTCAGTGATGTAGATGAGTGGATTATTGTATTTCGTTTTAATGTATACCAAAAGATCATGAAGTCCTTGTGGGTAAATATTGATAAAGCCTGAAGCACTCTGCAATACCATAACAACATTAATTACAGAAAAAAAAAGCTACGAAAGGTAGAAAAAAAAATATGAATAGGGTATTTGTATTTAAAAATAACAACTGATCGGGTTGTGTCGATCTAATATAATGTGTTTCACCAGGGATATGTGGATCTTATTGGGAGTCCATATGATCTGATGATCCAGTACAATTTATCTCGTGTAAATTAATTTAAAAATAAAACAAACCTTTGGACCAATAGGAATTCCATTTCGCTCACCTATTGAATTAAAATAAATTTAGTTATAAACATATATATGAAGAAAATTGTGATGAAAAAAATTAATAATTTGAAAATTAAGTTGAAATATATGGTGCTTACTTGTCAAGTTGACGAGACTATCAGTAAAAACACTTTTATTGGCATTTATTAATTGAGGTGCATCTGCTGCATAGACAGCATAATAATAGTTTAATCCAATAAAATCAAATGATCCTTTGATCATTTTTGATTGTTCCACTGTGAAGTTTGGTAATCGATTTCCCAGCATTGATTTCATCACTTGTGGATAGTCACCATTTACCAGTGGGTTCATAAACCTGTTAATTAGACATGCACATTAAGACCCCCTTTGTGTGGCATAGTACTTACCATCCCATCTCAAAATTAGACATGCACAAATTAGGTTGGTACTCTGCTGTATTAGTACTTACCATCCCAACTCAAAATCAAGACCCCTTTGTGCGGCATTCACATCTTGCATGGAGTTGGAGAATGGCACCATCCAACGATTCACCAACGTGATCCCTATGATGCCCTTTTGGGTTGCCTGTGCAATACTCTTAATTTTGGTTAATTTTTTCTAATTATTATAATTATTTGCTGTGAATTTTTTGATAGTTCAAGTTTTCACTACTTCAAATGCAAATGGGTAGGTAACCTGATATTTAGTTCTGTACAAATTTACAGCAGCAGCATGAGCAAGAATTTGGTAATGTGATGCCAAATATGGCTCTACTCCTGAATCTCCAGCTTTACAACTCGGACCTTGCCAGGCCGAGCATCGCATTGGAGCAAAGAGTCCGGCATAACCCGCGCTGAAAGCTATCGGTTCATTCAATGTTATCCAATATTTGACTCGATCACCAAATGCCTTAAAACATGTCTCTACATAGTCTACATAATCATTCCTGCATATATAAGATTTATGATTTTGGGTTTTTACACAAAATTTCATAATTTTAAGTATCATATTAAGCATGTAAAAGTGCTGCTGCTTACACAATAAGAGGACTTGTAAACCCTATATACTCATCCTCTAAGGTTTGAGGAAGTTCCCAATGGAATAAGGTGACAAAAGGTTGTATACCTGCTCATACAAAGTTAATTGATATCTCCCAATGTTAGCAATTCACTGAGCAAAATTTGATGTTTTTGAACTGAGGAAATATAGAGTTATATATAGATAGAAAATTCTCACCGTTTGCTAGAAGTTCATTGATAAGATTATTATAGTATTGGATTCCTTCCTGATTGATACCTCCGCTCAACTTTCCAGCTGCAAGTTTCAATATTGTTATTAAGGAAGAATTTTAATGAGAGAAGGGAAAATGTTGAGATCAACAGAATTTATAATTCTAATTAATTGAATTAAGATTCTTAATTTAGTTCATTTTTATGAGACAAATTAGGAGTTACTAATTAATTACTTTGAAATTATATTGCAGGTTTTTCACCAAAAAAAAAAATGCAAGTATCTTACTTGGTAATATCCGAGGCCATGAGATTGAGAATCTATAAGAATCCAAGCCCATGTCTTTTATAAGCTGAACATCCTCCTGTGGCACAAAGTTGTGAAGTAACAAATTTCTATTAGAAAAATGGAAGAAAAACGAAAATTTCAACTTTTTTATTATGTTTACTCCTAAAATAAAATTTTTCTATATTCACCAAGACTGGAGATTTTCAATATTTAATCTGCTAATGCTCATCTAATAATAATAATAATAATAAAGTAAAATTTTGCTATCATATATACCTTATAGCGATGATATTGATCAACAGCTACGTCTCCGGTACTGTGATCAGCAATCAAATCTGGATTTTGATGGGTGAAAGTATCCCATATGCTTTGTCCTTTACCTCCTTCCTTAGCTGCACCTTCATACTGAATACAAACATGTATATTATATTTATTACTCTTGGAGAAATTTAATAGCAAAATATTTTTTAAAAAATATCACAATTTACTGGATAAACTGTGTCTCATAATATGTGTTGGTTTAAAGATTCAATTTGACATAGATTCACTATTGCTCTGAAACAACTTAAGTCATTATGAAATTAGCTTCGTCAAAATTACAAGTCTTTTTAAATTTTTAACATAAAATTCTCAAATATATATATAAAGTAATAACTATTTTTGGTCCATGATGAATCCAAGCATGAAGGTGTTAAAATACCTGATAAGAAGATGATGCAGACCCAAAAAGGAAACCTGCAGGAAAATTTCTCCGGTTGAAGGAGGCAATGTTGTAGTTGGCTGTAATATTTATAGCAGCATTTAATTGGATATGAAAAATCAGGATGCTAAGGAGGAGGAGGAAGAAATGGTGTGTGATTGCCATAATTTTTTTATTTTTTATTTGAAAGACAGAAGCTTAGATGACTTTGGTTTAGACCAAACCAGAGTGCTTGAATTATGAAGCTAACCTAGTTTAAATAAGGCCAGAAATTAAAACAGAATAACTTACTTATAAAAATTATAGTCATTTTCTTTTTTTGGGTTTGGATGACAGATAATATTAGCAAAATGTGTTATAATTATATCAAACAATTACACTGTTAATTTATGATAATAGTTAAAAATCATTGGTGGGTATATCTCCAGAAGCATCTTTTTATAACTTCTCATAACAATTGCCAATGATTTAAGCATTTATGCATTCTTTAAATAGCATTTAGATAACTAATTAATGGATAGATGAAAATAAATGTGAAAAGACAATATCAATGTTTTTTTATCATCATTTGGAGTTTTATGAATTTTAGTTATACTTTTTTTTTATTATTATAGGAATATTAATGTAAATCTTCATTTTTCAATGCTACGCAGCACCCACTTTCTAATTGGTTGGTAAAAAGAAAAAATAAAGAGAGAAAAAAAGAAAAATTATTTTTTAAAATTTCTCTCCTCAATAATAAACAATCATGATATGAGTGTTGTAGATTGTTGAAAAATATAAAGTATTCTTAACATTTCTCTTATTATTATTATTATTTTGTTGGAAAATTATGTTTTTAACCTTGTAACTGTATTTTTTTTTACCTATAAAATGATTTTTTTTAACGTAATAAAAACAGATTTTTTTCCTCAACAGATTTTTTTTTCTTGCTATTTCTAGTTATTATCTGCAATAATTTTTAGGATGTTCGACTAGTAATTTAATTGACCATATCATATAATGTTTTTTTTTCTATTAATCATAAATTAGAAATTACCCTTAGAATCATATAATTATAAATAATTCATTTATAATTTAATAATAAATTTAAATTTTTTACCTTCTATATCTTTTAACAATAATTAATTTACAGCGGTAAAAGTATATTAAAACCAAACCTTCTCTAAAACCACCATAAATATATCACATTAAATTAAATTTAACACAAACCCTTTTTCCGGAAATTAAAAAAAAGTAAAGATGAAAAGTACTCTTCACTCCATTAACAATAATGAAAATAGATCAAAAGAAGAAACAAAGATGAAAATTACTCTTCACTAGTAATTTTCCTTTGTTGTCAATTTTTATGGTATTTAATATGTTTCTAGCTAAACATCGATCTGTTTCTTGATTTACTGTTTCTCTATGGTTTGTTCTTTTGCGTTTTATTGTAAAATTTCCAAGCTCAGATCATGTAAAACAGTAAAAGAATCCAAGGTTTAGGTTTTGTTTCTTGCCCTTTTTATTTAAAATATTTAATTTGGGGTTTTAATTTGTAATTGTTAGGGTTCTATAAATTTAACGTTGGAAATTAATAATTGATTAAATTGCACATAATTATGTTATAAGAATGTAGACTAAGCATTTACTAAATTAGTTGTGCAAATTGCTAAATGGCCAAAATCTTAATTTCTTGTTCTTTTAAGTGTAGTTTAGTTTTACATGTCTAGTTCTTTAAAAACAATAAAATAAAGAATGGAAATTTGTCAATTGCTAATTGCTACTGTTAGTGACAATTAATAGTTTGTTACTTGTTATTTGTTAGTACTTAAAATGTTATTGTTACTTGTTAATTGTTACTTAATTAACAAAACTATGGTTCTGTTTTTTTCTTTTTGTTACTTGTTAGTACTTTTAATGTTAGTTTATTTGTGTTTATATAAAAATATATGGAGGAGACTCATTCTTATCTTTTATTATTATTATTATTATTATTATTATTATTATTATTATTATTATTATTATTATTATTATTATTATTATTATTATTAGATGTCAAACGAAATAGAAGAAATTTTGGATATATATGAAGATGTAGAAGTTGTCGCTGCTTCAGTGGCAAAAACAAAGAAGCAGCCACCTCATCCAAGATCTACGGAGTGGAACCATTTTGAGAAATTCGCCAGTCCTGAAAGCCAATTGCAAATACTGTGATGAAGAATTCATGCATGTGCGATTGGAAAAAGCATAGAACCACCTCACTAATTAGGAATCACATGAAAGCATGCAAAAGAACACCCACATAGTGTAGAGACAAGACAAACACAATCACCTTTTCAACTATCACAAATGGGGAATGCCTTATAGCTATTAGCGTTCTTGATGAGTTTCCTAGCTATTAGAGTACTGGAGGATGGAAAAGATTTTAAAATTTTTTTTTGCATAACATATAAATGTCTAAGATTTAAAATTCTATGTAGATGGACTGTTGCATGGGATTTCATGAAAATTGTATTATAATGAGAAAGAGATATTGAAAGAGGGTTTTTAGAAAGCATGGTCAATCTATTTGTATAACTTCTGATACATGGACTTGTTTGCAAAGAATTAATTATATATGTATAATTGCTCATTTCGTTGACGCTAATTGCCAATTATTTAAAACAAAATCAAATTTTGCCCAATTAGTAGTCATAAGGGTAAGACAATGGCTTGTGAGATTGGGAGAAATGCTTGAAAGAGTAATGATAGGTCCAATAATATAATGGTAGGTCACTTAAAATCTAAGTTTATGCATGTGGGAATAGCATTTGCAGGTGATAGGTACCTTTACATGAGGTGCATGCATTGCACATATATTTAACTAGGTGGTTTGTGAAGACTTGAAGGAAGCGGATGAGAACGTGAGAAGAGTTAGAAATGCATGCAGTTAGGTTCATTAGGTTGCAGAAGTTTAGAGATTGAATGGAGGAAGAAGGATTGGATTGCTTATTATGTTTATGTTTGGATGTGCCTACTAGGTGGAGCTCAACCTCCACCTGTTTGATGTTGAGCACTGTTGAGAAGTATGAGAAGCTACATTTGAAACTTAAGAGCAACCGGATTTGTCTTTCAAACTTGATCGATCCGGATTTGTCTTTCAAACTTGATCAATCTTTCAAAACATCTCAAGGCACCTGTGATTAGGATGTAGTTAGGAGAATGAGCAAAATGTCAACTCATTTTTATGGAGCCACATTGTGTATTTCTGGATCTTTATGTGTGACCTCCAATACAATATTGTGGAGAGAAATTACTGATTTACATGATCACTTGATTGAGTATCAGAATTAATAATGATGATCCTGGAATTAAAATAATAAGAGATAGGATGAGAGAAAAAATTTGACAAGTATTTAAGGGAATTTCAGCTCTTGATTCTGTTAAAAGTGATGATTCGTGACCATAATTTTTGAATTTGCTTTGCAAATTTAGGTGACCATAATCTTTGAATTTTCTTTTCAAATTTAGGTTTGAATTTGCTTTGCAAATTTAGGTGGCTACAATATTTGAAATTAAGTTGTGTTTTCTTGACTTTTAAGCACATGTATTTGCCTATAAAAGACACAATATTCTTCATATCTACATATCAAACATTGAGAAGCAATTGAGAGTTCTCAAATTTGTAAGAGAAAAGAAAAATAGAGAGATAGAAAAATATTTGTTATTTTGTTGTTCTCTTAATTTTTAAGAGAGAGTTTATCTGTTTTCTACTTAATTATTAGAGAGACGTTGTAATCTCCTATTTTCTTTTATAATGAATTTTTCTATTTTTGTCCGTGGTTTTTACTCTGATTTGTTTGGGGGTTTTCCACGTAAAATTTTTGTGTTCATTTTTGTTTTTAATTTTCTCAAATTATTAACTGTAATCCTGCTCTATTCAGTCCTAATTTTCTCAACAGATTTAAGGGAGAAATTAATTCGAGTATTTTCAAGATTATATAATTTATGATCAATAGGATGGTAATAATTTTTTCAATGAAGTGAAAATTAATGTTCAAACCCAACCAAGTGTGCAAGCTTCAAATGTGGATGATGATGATGTTAAGGGAAGAATGAAGAAAAAGTTTATGAGGCAGAGAATGGAAAAGTGGGATTGTACTGGGAGATAGGAAATCAGAGGTAGAGTTATATTAATTAAATTGAACTAATTTGATTATATTATTAATTAAATTGAACTTAATTAATTAATTTTTTATTTATTTCCTATCACATTAATGATTTTAGAATAATTTTTCCTTCCTATTTCTTAAAATCAAATACAAGTCTTTTTATCATAAATATCATTCAATAATAATATTTGGCAAAGTGAAAACAATGGGGTGGATATTGACAAAGTGGGTATTTCTAATTATTATTATTATTGAATGGTCATATAATTGCAACTCAAGAGTCTACTAATTAAAAGATGTTCATTTCTGAATTCTAAATTATTTTAAAGAAGAAAAGAAAACTTTCGGGTGTTCATAAATTATATTACATTACAATTTGACTATTAGTTGAATTACTTTATTACCTTTCCACATTTAGAAATATTAAATGATTGCTAATAATACTGTATATTTTTTAATATTTTCTAACACTCACATTGAGGTCTTTATATTGATTCATAAATTATATTACATTACAATTTGACTATTACTAATATATTTTGAAATTACTTTATTACCTTTACATATTCAGAAATATTAAATGAATGCGAAGAACACTTTATATTTTTTAATATTTTATAACATTCACATTCACCAAATTTTTAAAAATAATTTTTTATCCCTTTTTTAATTTTTTATGCACAAACTATTCATAATGTTAGAAAATGAAAAAGTGTTGTTATCATTTATTTTTACAAAGTGTATTTTTTTAGATATTTTTTAATATTTATTTTTTAATTGATAAATAAAAACAAAAGGAAATCTAAAAGTAAGGAGTGAAAAAATTATTTTTAAAAATTTATCTCAGATTTATTATTATTTTAATTATTAAAATTACCCAACATATAATATTTTATTCATTTTTTAAAAATTAGAAAAAAAAATGAACTAACTAAATAAGTATTCGTTTAATATCGTAATTAGCTGACGTAAGAATAGTGATGTGGTAGTTGCGTACGGAAACTACAAAGTTTTATTTATTTATTTTAAAATTATTTTTAAAGAATTTTTTGATTAGGGGATTAGCTTGTTCACACAGTATGCCTCTGTTGTCTTCACAAATAATGGAAACCTTACCTCGATTTTCTTTGATTCCTCGTCTTGAACAACTTTTTTTTTCTTTATGATTTTGAAAGGTATTTTTTCTATTTCTTCTGATTTTGATCCTTCTTTTCTCGTATTCTTGCATTTTATAAAATAAATAGATTTTTTTCCCATGTTCTTGGGGATGATTTTCCTGGGTGACAAACAGGGAGGCTGAGGCTTTGGGACCTTCGAAATTTTTTTCTATTATTATTCATTTTCTTTTGAAAATTTGGGCTCTGGGTTTGTTCAAGAGTTTTTGATTGTTGTTGATTTTGAGCCAACTATTCATTTACTGGTGTTGGTTGTTGGTAGTTTTCTGTTTATGATATTAATTGTGTGTTTTATTTTCTCATTTGTTAAATACGGCTTAATATTCTTTTCTGTCTTAATTTCGTTTATGTGAAAATGGGTTTTCCTTAAATTTGTTTCCTTTTTATTTTCCTGCTTTATTATAGTCGGAAACTGAATTAGGATATTTTGTTTCCTTATTTAAAGATTGTTCTTTCTGAAATTTTAAAAATGCTATGTGTTAGGGATGACAATTTTTGTTTGGTTGCAAAGAAAATTTGCTAATACATGAGTATCTTATATGCTGTTTACTTGAAGCATCTAGGCTGTATAGTCTTTAAGAATGCTTAGATTGTAATAATTGGATCGATATCTGATAGGTTCCCTTTTTTCTTTATAAGCGTTGATCTGAAGTAGCAGTAAGTTGGACTTAAGGAGATAAAATCCGGATAATTTAGTTAGATATATGTCTGTATCAATCTGAGTTAGCAATGGGAGCTATATTAAGCGCAAATAGTTCGACGACTGTAACTACCAAGGTTTCTGAGGTGTCACAGGTTGAGACTTGCAAGAGACAAAGGATGTCATCAACTTCTTGTGAGGGAAATCCAAGATTGATTCCCAGCCTTGCGGATGAGATATCAATCCAGATCCTTGCCAGAGTTCCTAGGATTTATTACATGAAAATGAAGTTGGTATCCCGGGCTTGGGAAGCAGCCATTGTAAGTACCGAACTATACAGTGTGAGAAAAGAACTTGGTACAACTGAGGAGTGGCTTTATTTATTGACAAAGTTTGAAGATAAAAAGTTGTTATGGTATGCCTTGGATCCGTTGTCCAGAATATGGCAACAGTTGCCAACAATGCCTGGTGTTGCTTTTGAAGATGAACCCAGAAAAGGTTTGGCTGGTCTTCGAATGTGGAATGTAGTGGACTCAAGTATCAAAATTGCAGATGCAGTGTGGGGCTGGCTTGGAAAGGAGACAGTAAACCTACTACCCTTTCATGGCTGTGCCGTTGGAGTTGTTGATGGGTGCCTCTATGTATTAGGGGGACTGTCTAAAGCATCAGCCTTGAGATGTGTGTGGCAGTACAATCCAATTCAAAATGCATGGAATGAAATGAATCCACTGTCCATTGGTAGAGCCTTTTGTAAGACAGGCATCTTAAACAACAGGCTTTATGCTGTTGGTGGGGTTACTAGAGGTCGTGGTGGATTGACCTCACTTCAATCTGCCGAAGTTTTTGATCCTCATACTGGCATATGGACTGATATCCCGAGCATGCCTTTCTCGAAGGTTCAGGTGCTGCCTACTGCTTTTCTAGCGGATTTGCTGAAGCCCATTGCAACAGGAATGACATCGTACAGGGGAAAGTTATTTGTCTCTCAGAGTCTGTATTGCTGGCCTTTTTTTGTCGATGTTGGAGGAGAGGTTTATGATCCGGAGATGAATTCATGGTGTGAAATGTCAACTGGCATGGGTGATGGTTGGCCTGTAAAGCAGGCTGGTACAAAATTGAGTGTCACCATAGATGGTCAGTTGTATACACTTGAGCCATCTAGTTCTCTTGACAGTGCTAAAATCAAGGTTTATGATTACCAAAATGATACCTGGAAAGTCTTGCTAGGAGATATCCCTATTTGTGACTTTAATAACTCCGAGTCTTCCTATTTGCTTGCTGGTTTACTTGGAAAGCTTCATGTGATCACTAAAGATGCCAACAGCAATATTACAGTTGTGCAGGCAGATGTATGTAATCATTTAGCTTCCTCCTTAATGTCTCTATCTTCGATTGATGAATCCCCTAATGAGCAGACTGAATCTATGACAGAATCTGAAACACAATTTTGGAGGGTAATTGCCACTAGGAATGCTAGGTCTGCTGATCTGGTTAGTTGTCAGACCCTTGAGCTTTAGCTGCATTTCACCTTTCTGTAATTTGTGAGCAGTTGAATGGGCCTTAAGCATTATTACATTCTTGTTGCATTTATAAGGAGATAATTTTAGAAAGGATGGATGATTATTAATTGATTCTGGAAATCTATGATGTGTTCCACGATATGTGTGTAACTGCGAGCATTCCGTGCATTTGCATGTGATTAGGTGACAATTTTACTGAAAAACAATATGAATACGGGGGAAATTTTCCTCCTTTTTCTTATTCTGTTCATATAAATTTCTCTGTCTGCTTAGCTGAATTATCTATTCTTTTACATGATCATCATGTTCAATTACTCCCTAACACTGCTGGGGCACAGGATTCCTTTGCATTGTAAGAACTGATATTCGTGCTTGCATTCCGAAATTGAGTCAGATAATAATTTCTGAGGCAAAACATTTCATAGTTCAGGGGAAACATTTTAATTGTAGAGTCACCTCTCAGTTTTTGGCATTTATTGCTACTACTGTCTATGAGAAATTTTAGATTTTACTTTTGAAGGTGATACACAATAAGATATGTTGATGCAAAAACCTGTACTAGTTCAGTATTACTGAGCCAAAATTGTTAAGTTGAGAATCTAAAACCCCTATTGAAGCTTTATGAACTAGAAGCGAGAATTTTGTGATGTGAAAAGAATTTTCATAATCATCTCATACCAGTGCTAGGCTGTGATATTAGTCAATCCCATTGCTTGTGGGATGGGGAACTTACCTTTATCTCATAGAAAGTAGCCTCATATGGCTGAGGACCCATCTAAAGTTTCTTAAGAAAAGGACAAGATGTACCTCATGGTTGCCTCACCATCCATGGCATTTCCAATGGTCAACATGAAAAATTCTGAGGTTTCCCCGTCTAGATTGGGTTTTCTCTTCGGTTTCTGCACGAGAGGAGATGCTCTCTTTTCCTTTTTCTTTTTCATCTTTTATTTGGAGAAGACCCTGAAGCTTTTTTAGGACCCACGGACCTAACAGCAAATTTAACTTCACAATTTGTGTCATTTTACTCATTTATAATTTTTCACCAATAGATAAATGTATTTTACAAGAACACTTTGATTTACTCCCTTTGACCCAAAACAATAATCTCATTTTTTATACAAATTTAAGAAATTTTTAGATAATTCCACTTTTTATTCATGCAAATTTAAGAAATCTTAAGTATTATAGTTACATAATAAAATTTTGTTTTCTATCATACTCTATATTCATATTAGATAACTAATTATCATTGCAAGAACTAAAATCATGACAACATTAATATAAGATGGAAAATTTTAAATTGTATCAATAAATTTGGCAAATGTAAATATTAAATCAACAATATTAAATATCATATGAATTAAAATATATTTTTAAAAAAAATAAAACATTGTTGATTATAAAACAATTAAATAAAACCAATAAATTTTAGCTTAATAGTACTGGTCTAGTACTGTGAAATATCGAACTCGAATCTCCAGACGAATTCTTTCTACCAAGAAAAGATTGAGAAAATAACAAACAATATACTAAGTTAATAAAATTAAAAAAAATGTAAATAGACTATATCCTGGACAGAAAAAAATTAGAAGTGGAAATATTTGTTTTGGACGGAGGGAGCATCATACTAGGGTGATAATAACACTCTTTTCAGAAATAACAATAAAGAACCCTTCCTTAGCATATAATTTCTAATACAAGATGGGCAATAAGAGCAGTCCGAATCTCAAACCGTAATTTCCTTCAAGTCTCTACAATTTTAGCACCTTCCTAACAAATGCAGAAGTAAACATTAATTCACACATTCAACTTTAGATTATAGTCAGTCCATACACTGGCTCTACTTATTTAACAAGTTTGTGGCAGAAAAAGTAGGGTGGCTTTTCTTTTCTCAAGAGAAAAGCTTTTTCAGCCTCTTTGAAGCTTCAAGAATAGTTTTCCTGCGTCCAAATGCACTAATTCTTATGAACTCTTCACCACCTGGGCCAAATCCAGAACCTGGTACAGTTATTATGCGTGTTTTCTCAAGAATCTCATCGAACACATCCCAAGATTTGGAACCAGGGAAGTGTACCCAAACATAAGGGGCATTTTCACCTCCATAAGTCCTCAACCCGAGAGACGAAAGAGTGTCAAGGAGTATTTTTGCATTCTCCTTGTAGTGGCTGATCTTCGAACAAACAGCCTGTGAAAGAAAATTTTCAAACTAAGTATTTCAGTTATGTTTATTCAATAAAAATACAAGTTTAAAACAAACCATCAACAACGTATAAAAGAAAATATCTAGCCAAATTGGGGTAGGATTTGGGTTAAAGGTTATTATGCTTACACGCCCGCTGTTCATACGTACACAGAATGGCAACTGCTCTTCAGCTTGCTACTAACACAGCCTAATGTTATTGCAGCATCACGAGGCAGAAAATTCCATGCAATTTTCCTTTTTTTTTTTTTTTTTTTCTTTCTTGCCTAAATGACTTGCTAATCTTTTGTATGCTTTGATGGAGAGTTTACTTTCAGTAATAAGAAAAATAACCAGTCTTTTTTATTCCCTACTAAAAGATGGTGACAAAATATTTCAGCAATTCAGGATTTCAATTATGATGGAAGGTTTATACTAGTCCATTTTTTTTGGGGGGTGGGGGGTGGAGGGGGTGGGGGAGGGGAGGGAGGAAAGAGAAAATCTTTACATTGTATATGGATTTATAAGCCCTTAAAAGAAATAACTATTAGCTGGCCTGGCCCCTCCCAAGTATAAACAAGCATGCAGTAACTACTACATCTTATAGCCACAGAAACCAAGAATATCTTCTACAGTAGTATGAAAATAAAACTAATGGTGCATCTTTTTGTGAGAAATAAAGTGAACCTAATATCATTTTCCTTACCCCACACACACACACACACACACACATGGAGGTTTAACATAAACCTGAACAATTTTAGCATTTAGGAGTTCTTCAAGTAATTGTGTCCAGAATTTGATATTACCATGAAACCCTCTGAGGAAAGGCATGCCAGCCCACCAGCCTGAGCTATATTTGATGCTCCATTGAAGCATGTGCACACAATGCGATTGAAGTCATTTATTACAGGAAAACCATTTGCAAACAACAGCTCTTCAGGAATAACCGTCCAACCAAGGCGAACCCCAGTGAAGCCAGCGAATTTTGAGAAAGATGAAATTTCAATTGCAACCTGGAAAATAAATAATAAGAAAGAAAATATCAAGAAAATATCTACAGGATACTAGAAAGTTATTGATGGAATAACATTCTGACAGTTCACTAACAAATGATTTAAATAACACAAATTCACTTCATTTCAAGTAGCAAGCGAATGAAGCTCTGCATGCAAAATCCCAAGATTGGTTGATATGTTTTAGAACGTACAGACTTGCATGTAGAAATCACTAAACAAAGTAGTAGTTCTAAAGTTTAATGATTCATCATAAGAAGAGAAGGGTTTGAAAATAAACTTGCTCTTAATCACCAAATTACAAACACAACAAGATCATCAGCACAGTTACCTCTTTTGCTCCGGGAATTTCATAGATTGATCGAGGAGAATCATCGCTTACATAAACTGCATAGGCAGAATCATATATTATAATTGATCCATTCTCCCTTGCAAATTTCACTAAGGCCTCTAACTGCTGCCTTGATGCTGCATGACCCGTGGGATTATTTGGTGAGCAAAAGAAGATTATGTCTGTTCTTGAAGTTTTGACCAAGTCAGGGAAAAAATTATTTTGGGGGCCACATTTCATGTATTCAATGTTCTCATAAGTCCCACTTTTTACTTCAAAATCACCAGCTTGACCAATTATGACACTTGTATCTATATAGGCCTGTCTCACATCAAATTATCCATTACAAACTCAGAATGCTAATATCATTGTATGCATATTTACACCACAGATCATAAAGGATAAACTAAAATCATGCAACTTCTATCATCCAGAAAGGGGAAAAAAAGCAACAAGAAAAAGAAAATCGTGTGCTGTCAATACTGCTGCACAAAAAGGTTAAAAATAAAAACTACATGGGAAAAATATTGAAAAATTAATCAAACCTATAAATACATTATCAGAAAAGGATATATATTGTTTACTAGTCAATGAATCAACTCAATACAGCACATTTCAGCAAAATGTAATTTCTGTACTTCCAGAAACCATGGAAGAATAAATTTCTTCTTCCACAAACAGATCTTAAAGCATCTGCATCTGACATTTCTATTAACTCCATTAACAGACATCTCGGAGAATTGGTTTCATACCGACCAAAAGGTTTTCTGACAATCTAGTTTTAAGTATTCTGCTATGTTTGCATCTTAAATATATTTTGGCCTCAGTACTACTTAAGTAAATTAAGAAGACATAATAGTAGTAATTTTTGAAATAAACTGTGGGGATTTAATAAATTTGGCTTCTGTAGCCATATTGAAGAAACTTCCTGTCATAAAACAAGTTACATTTGACTGACCAGAGAAAAGTTACATTTTGCAATTTGCATCTCTCTTTTTAGCATTCCTTCAATCAAAATCTACTAACTTGTTCCCAATATACAATGATATTTGTTAAAAGGCTTGAGGAACAGGACAAGGAGTAGATGAAGAATGAAATAGATGGGGAAATAAATGTCATTATTAGTAAGCATTGGGGATTTTGAGATTTGGCATCTTCTTTCATGACACTTCTAACAATTGAAGAAAACAATTAAAACCAAATATAAAAGAACAAAAAAAAAAATTATCACCGGAAACGTCGGATCCTGCACAGCTATTGTCATCTTGGCACCCAGGAGCAGCTGTAAATATGGAAAGAAATAACATAGTATGTAAGTAAACTGAACTCATTAAAACCCACAGCTTATTACCAGTTGTAGCAGATAAAGGTCACCGTTAAAAATGCTATGCAGAAAAAGAAGAAGAAGAAATTCTTGAAGCACCAGCAAAGTTGACTATTAAGATACCTGAAGGCGACTAATATCACACTGTGAACCATCTGATACAAAGATTTCTTCATATTTTATATGGACATCTTTGTAAAACGTTTCTGCAATTGCTTTTCTCAATGCCTGATATATGCAAACATAAGTTTAATCCTACTGGAAGGCTTCTGATGTATAACAGATGTAAGAAGTAGGAAATTGCTAAATGAAAATAATGAAGTTGCCACATATAGATCAATAGTACAGTAGATTTTAAATTTGCATTTAACCACAACACTGCCGTATCCCCCACCCCAAAAAGATACAATGTAAAAATTTGAATTAAATGGCATCCAGATATGAATAACTAATATTAAAGTATTGAAAACCAAGTTAACATTAAGAAAAATCCAGATGGAATATAACAGACAACTTTCACCAAACAAAGCAACAGCCAACAGACTCCTCTACCTTGTTGCCTTGCTCAGATCCATATCCTCTATAACCTTCTATTGTTGAAAGGGCCCGTGCATACTGCAAAAGACAATGTCATTACCTTGCAGAAGGAAAAACTTACATTTTTTCAAAAATTGCAAAACCAATACCTCCAGGCAGCATATTGACATATGTGCTTAACCTCAGGTGAATATGAGACAACATCAAAGAAGGGGATTAAGATAATTTGTTTGTCTGCTCAGGGTTGAGAATTATAAATAAACACACAGTTTGTCCTGCTTTCAAGAAACAGCATTCAGGTTTTTTTAAATCACACAAGAAGATATTCTCTCTCTTTTCATGTAAATGATGACAAATTTACAAGTGAAAAAGGAAAAGACAACTGACTCAACTGTCTCTTCAGCATTACTATAGCTGAACACAAGGGGCAAAAATTTAAATGGCAGTCAAAAGCCAGTCCATTTTCCATGAAAGAATTTATAAACAATTTGAATTACTGAATTTGAAAAAAAAAATAACAAAGGAGGAAAAAGAAACTAAATGAATTCTGAATTCAACTAATCACTGTTTAATCGAGCTCTGGGTGTTAAATTCCAGAACTCTAAATTACAGGAAGGAATCCAGTTAAGCTGTATCAGATCTCATACATTATATTCTTTATACTGAAAAGGCGACCGTTTATGCCACCTTCTATATGTAAGCTAGACTTTCCTGTTTGGCAATTAACAGATTTAGCTTTACTTAAAGTAAATGAGCAGTATTTAAAGATAAAAGCCAATATTTGCTTGTTTTAAGCATTTGCTTTTTGGATGAAAGCACAAAAGGATATAAAAAAAATAAGATAAAAACTCAGGAAACAATAATTACTTCCGACATGCTCAGTGCTATAATTTCTGGTATAGGTTCTGTGGTATCACCAATCCCAAGGCTTATCAACTTTGCATCTGGATACTTCTGAACGTGTTGAAGCTCACGCATTGAAATCTAGTTCAAGGGTAAACAAACCATTATCACAACTAATGGCCCGCCAGCAAAGTTAGCAAGATGCTCAATGCTTTACTGTGTTTTTGAGGAAGTAAAAGTAAGAAATCTGAGAGAACTGTTAAGTATAAAAAAAGGCAAAAAGAAAAAAAAAATGGAAGCCAGGCTAAAGAGAGAAAAGTAGAGATACTAAAAGAAACCTCAGGAAACAAATAGCCATTTCGTAACTTCTCCATGTTAACATTACGTGGTACCCTTGTATGAAAAACTACAGACACAATATTAGCAATTGAATAGACTTATCAAATATAGGCTTATCAAACCTAAATAAAGCTTTAAGCAATCACAATCGATGCACGTACCAACTCCTTCCTTCTGGATTCTCAATCTGTATAACAAAAGACACTCAAGCAACAAAATACAATGAGCATAATGCAGAAAATAAACTGTGTTTGCAGGGGAAAGAGAGCATTGAGCTTTGGTTTATAGTTTGTGAGGTCAAAAAATTACCTGGCCTGGGAAATCAAAGGCCATGAGAAATGTCTAGGAGGCATAGAATTGGATGTTGAGAAGTTGAACATTTAGAGTTCAGAATTAGAATTTACACTTCGATGTGGGATAAACAGCAGTAGTCATGCTAACCTATCTACAACTGAGAGATATATAGGATGTTTGCCACAATCAATCAACACTCAAAAACAAGTTTCGTGGCAATGCATGTCACTCTGGACCTGGATGTATTTCAAATGTCAAAAAAGTGAAAAATGCATGTTTTTACCCAATAGTTAGTTACTGCAAGCAAACATAAAAAATCAGTAGGTTCACATGATGTGTCAATATCCCATGTGGTGATACTAGTGGTTGGATTGAGGTATCCATATAATCCATAGTTGTAAATTAGAAAACTGCAATCAGTCTGTGTTCCACATCCACCTAATACGTTCCTTTTTTCTATTTTTCATTGGTGTGATCAACTTGACTGGTGTAATGCTTGGAAAACTGACCAAGGTTCTTGCCTTCACATCACTTTGATAAGATTCCAGTCCTACAATCTCTTTGAATAACCAAGAAAAGGTATATTTACTGAGACATAATTTTATTTATTTACTTTATTTCTGTGAAAGCGCCCCTGAGGTCAATTGCAAACACATAAAAATGTAGTTCAATGGACCGATCCCCATGTCATAAAACAAAATTTCACCAAAAAAAATAATTGTCCAGTTTGTTAATCCAAAGCAACCTTGATGCTAGCATGCTCTGGCACACCCCACTCAGTTACTATGAGACAATTTAACCACTTGAATTTCACGAATAAGAAAAGAAATTCCTATTATTAGGCTAGCATTTACATTATTGCATATGTGGAATCATATTCAGTTCGAAGCTAAAGCTAATATGAAGCATAGGATTTGACCAAATAAGCAGAAAGAATAAGCACCCCATGTCCAATTGAAAAGGGCGAGGAGCAAGGACACATTTTCTGTCAGGTCCTCCATCAAATAATTTGGAAAAGTTAAAAAGCATCTAAACTTTTTCCAATCTCAAAAGTCAAGGCCTAAGAATTTCTGCACATTATTCCAATATGAGCTCACCTAATCCTGAGTAAAATTCATGGAATTCTTCCTGAAATATCATTGCATCTTTCTGAGAATTTTCCAGGAGAAAACCTATTAAGGAGCACAAATATACTGATGCGTCTCTAAGAATATACAATGCAATTAGTCGCATTATGCCAAGAATGCTGAATGTACTAAAAACTTGTCAAACAAGTTGCATAGAGTTTATGTGTATTCACCTTGTCTCTGTTAAAAATACAGAAACAATATAATATAACACAAAACCAATGTCACTCAAAAGACCCCTGGCAGCATGAAAAATTCAAGAACTTACCATTAGAAATATAAATACATAGGACAATTAAAAACATTGACTCAACACCTACCAGCAAAAAAATGAAAAGAACAGAGACAAAATCAAAGTCAATAAAAAAAGGTATTGAATACCAAAATTTGACAAAATTAAATTCAAACCTTGCTTATTTTGCCAATATCCAGCATCTAAAACTTGGGAAAAAAATAATAAAAACAAGTCAAAGAAGACCCAGAAATAAAATTCCATTTAAAGACACTTCTCTGACCTTTGACATTTATGTTGGGTCACTATCATAAAAAATTCAATGAACACATACTTGTGTTTTTTCCCCTTTCTTTTCTCCCTCTTTAATTTTACAAAATCATGATACAGTCAAGAAACAAAATTTTTACTATAAGGCTAAAACAATGGCTCAATACCTAACCTCAGACTTGGAAATTGCAACCAAAAATCCAAAAATTAAACAAATTAACAACGAAAAGACGAAATAACAATGGAAAGATACCATTTATCATCATAGCCAATAAAAGGGAAACGCGAAGAGAAAAAAAAAAAAGAAGAACAAGAGAGAAAATCAGTCAAACCGCCAAATTGATTACTTCCCTATTGAAGCAAGAGACTATTTTTCGCCACACTCACTTCTGACTATTCCCGCGGTTATTTACTGTTTGGCATTTAGGCCAATTTGGATTAGACGTTGAATGCAGGTTATAACAGGTGGCTGCAACTGTTACTGTTATAATATAAAATTTAAAATTAATATATAATTATATAATTTATTTAATTTAATATATATATATATAATGTTTATAATATAATATTTATTTAATATAATTATTTATATTAATGGATTAAAATAATATTAATTAATAAATAAATTTTTTTAAATGTATAAAATTTATGAATGTATGACATAAAAGTAATTAAACAAAAGATAATTTAAAAAAGAGATCATTTAGATTGAGACATTTTTAAATTCATATAATTTATAAAATTCATGAATTTTAAATTTATGCATTGTAAGATCTATGAATTATAAAAATTTTATTATTTAGCTTAAATATAAAATTTATTGATTGATGATAAAAAAAAATTTTACATTCATATTTAGTTCAATTACCATAATTTATGAATTTAACAATTAATTTTTAATTTTATCCTTCATTAAATATTGATAATTTATTGTTAATTAAATATTTTCTAATCTTTTTATCACGTTTATATTAAATTGTAAAATAATATAATTTAAAGTAAATTTAAAAAATAATTAATAAAATTATTATTATTGTTAAATTTGAAATATGTTATAAATTTTTTACTTAAAATTCTATGTAAATTTATTATCTATGCTATTTTTATAAATAAATTAGTCTATTAATATTTTTTTCCTTTTTCGAAAAAACTCATTAATATTTTTTAATTCATATTTAAATAAATACAGATAAAATAAGTGAAAATAAAATTTTTTATCTTATTTTTAGATTTAATGATATTTTTAAAATATTATTAAATTACTAAAAATAATTTTGAAATAAAAAAAATTGACGAATAAAAAATTATTGATTTTGAACTTTTCTACTTAAAAATTGGGAAATCAAATGTTTCAAAAAATGATGAATTTTAGTGGATAAATTCTTTTTCAAAATTCATAAATTTTGACCTTGTTTAAATAGTTAAAATAGATTTGATATAAATTCATTGCTTATTCTAATTTTTTTACTCAAAATCTTTTAATAACATAATTTTAAATGTTTTAAAAATGCTAAATAAAAATTTTTCAATTAATGGTTGATTCACACTTCAAACAACTATAGATTAAAAAAAAACCTTACCAATTATTTATGAATTTATTGTTAGGCATAAAATGAAAAAACATCAATTGCACCAAATTCTTTATTTTTTCATTTTTGAACAAGTCATCTTAACTCGTTATTAATTAAATTCCTGAACTATTATTATTATTATTATTATTATTATTATTATTATTATTATTATTGAATCTCCAAATCTTTATTCCTCATTGAGAAATGTTTCAAAAATCTAATTTTTGGATATATTAAATTTTTTATTTTCTCTCACTTATTCTTTTATCTTCACTTAGGGCGGTTTATCTTTTTAATAAATCACTTTCTAATGGATTCAAATGAGCTTATTCAATTTTCTAGCTAAACTCGATTCAATTCCAAGAAAAAACTACAAGTTACTAAATTTTTTTGAGTATTTTGTATGAAATAATTTTACATATAATTTTTTTTTGTAAATGATTAATTATGAATTTTTTATTTATGAATTAATTAAAAAATTTTAATTTTTTTTACAAAAATTTATTTTAATATCTACGACAAATAATATTAGTTAGAATATAATATATCAATCTATATATCACGAAAAGAAATATGTCATTACATGAATCTCTATTCCCAGATCCAGCAAAGGAACCTCAAGTCTCTGAATGTAGCAAGATCCACCTGCTAAGCCACCGTTAGACTGAAGCTAATTATGCTGTGATCATGAACACCATTGACATTGAAATTTTCCATTTTTCAGTAGTAAACCTTCTGTTTATTTCTATCAATTGAAGCAAATGGAAATGGTGAGTTGGAAACATGATGGGTTTTATAGTAAGGCTGTTAAAATAGGTCCAGACAGGCTAGCTAGTGTGACAGGTAAACATGGGAAGTAGCCAGAGAGGCAGTTGAATTAATAATCCAGAACTGCCTGTACTTTCACCCTGCCTTAAAATCGGCTAATAAGTCAGTTAAACCGTGATGCTGAAGAATCAGTCATGGTTTGATGGATTGGACTGGTTGAGAGATGGTTGAAAAAGATGAATGAACAAGTGTGTAAACGAGAGCTCGACCTGGCCATAGCCCATAGATTGGATAGGTATTGCCAATTCAACTGCTAACCATATCTTCTTTTTTTTTGGAAACTGAAGCAAATATATTACCCAGCATCCAAAACCAACAATGCATCCAATTTAGGAGGTCTATTTACAAGCCAGTCACAGGGACTTGTTCCCTTTTTTCACTAACTTAGCCAAAAAAATCAACTTAATATACAAAAAGTTAAAAAAAGGCAACATATGAGCAATATGTTTGATGTCATCCATAATAGCATCAGTCTCCCAAGAAGTAATAATGGACCCCTAAGATATATAGTTTGAATCAAAGTTTTAGAATCAGAGTCAATGAAAACAGATTCATAACCTCTTGAAATCGCCAGAAAAATCGATTCTTTAATAGCCATATATAGCCTCTGCAAGAATAGGGGAAGATGCAACACTAGACCCAGTGGTTCCATCAATAAGACAACCGGAAGAATTTCTAACAACATTAATCTTAACTGCATTGCCATGCGGTTTAATCCATCCATCATCTTCCCGATGCGAGCTTGACAAGTTCGACAAATTAGATATAGCTTGTTGAAATTTTAAGGCATTGGCTTCTGCAACTTTATCTACATGAATAGAATTAAGAGGGGTATTATTAACAATAAATTAAGTTGTTGCGCATCTTCCATATACGTACCCCAACATGCATATGCAGCTATGGCCTAAATATTAGAGTTAGAACCAGAAAATTTTGAGAACAAACAACTCCACCAATCTGCCACCGACCGATAGAAAGCCTTGAGCATTAGGAATGAAATTTAAAACACTTGCTAACCAAATTGTTTTAGCAAAATCACAGAGGAAAAGACGATGTATAACTGATTCCTATTCTTTGTTACACAATTGCCATATAATGGGCTTATATGAATACCCCTTTTAACAAGATTCACAGCACAGTTAAGCCATAGGAAGAATTTCACTTTCTGGCATACCTGTAAGCTCCATAAACTCCTCCAAAATTTAGAATCTAAAATAGAGGCTGAGGGGTTTAAGGAAGAATTATATTTATGATCAGAACACAACAAAGCATAGAAAGACTTGACTGTAAAAACCCCTCTTCTATCAAAATGCCAGATAATGGTATCATACCAATAGGGATCTGCAGAATGGCTCTAAAATCATCTGGAAGAAACAACTCTTTAAGAACAGAAAGTTTCCATTCTCTTTTATTTGCATCAATGAGATCCTCAGCAAGAAACACAGGGCTAAAAGCAGGTCTTGAGGATTTCACTTTGAAATTTTCATTTGATGGAATCCAGGCCGAATCCCATATTAGAACACGATTTCCATTATCAATATTCCATCTCAATCCCATTGACAAAGCTTCTCTACCCCCATATAAGGCTTCTCCAACCCCAAGAAGGCCTAATACCCAATTTAGCATCCATAACGTGGGATATAGGAAAGTATTTGGCTTTCAAAAAGCTAGCTAAAAGAGAATCTGGGTTCTTCAACAGCCTCCAAACTTGTTTGTGTTTGCTAGATTCCTGTTTTGAGCATCTGTTCTGCTTATCTGGCCTTCCTTCCTTTTTCTATTACCTTAATTATACCTTTCCTTTACCTGCAATTTCACCTTTCATTGCTGGGACACACTTTTGTTTTCAACTTGACCATGGCTATTATTTCGTGGAGCTGTCGTGGTTTAGGACGAGCCCTGACCGTTAAAGCGCTAATGGACCTTTGTCTTTCAACATAAACCTGATCTGTTATTTTTTCATGGATACAAAACATTTATTATGTATTTTTTGCATAATTTTATATATAGTAATTTATAAAATTGTCACATTATTATTCAAGAGACTTATATAATTCATAAAATGGAATTTATTTATTTGTGTTTTCGTCATTAATATACATTATAACAAAACTTTTTATAAATTATTTTGATTTCTATTTTAGTTGGGAAATAAATATTAATACTTAATTTATTATTTATTAAAAGCATAAATAAAACATTAACTTTAAAAATTATTATTTATTTTGATTTCTAAATATTAAAAAATTAATTAATTTTTTATTTATTAAAATAATAAATAAAATATACACATTATTATACTTGAAATATTTGGCTAGAACTATGAATATTAATTAGTATTTTGAACATACTGTTATGCATGAATTAGATTTAAGTATAAATATTTTTCACATTTTATTAGTACCGAGATATTAAATGTTATATTTAACTCTTTAATTTTTCATATTTATTGGTCAAATCTGATTTGAAAACCTTATTTATTAGAGCCAAATATGTTGAAAAGATGGAGCCCACACCTTGTTGTTTTATTATTATTATTATTATTATTATTATTATTATTATTATTATTATGTACAATTTAAAGTAGGAGGATTCGACTAGTTAATTATTATGTGCTTTTATTTTAAGTTGTGTTACTTTATATATGCCTTAATAGTAGGAAAAATTAATAATTATTCAATCAAGAAAGTGATTTTAAAACTATTTGTATTCTTTTTAACTTCCCAAATGTTATATGTATTTTTAATTTGCTTGAACTGTAAATAGCAAAATTCTTTAAAGGATTAGAGCACGAACAAGAAAATTTATGGTCTCAACTTCTGCTAGAACTTTTATGCTCGATATGTTCCTATTAAAATTCTGTGAATCATAATATTAAAAATTTTAGTAGAATACTGTCTCATGCCATTTTATATATATATATAAAAGGAAAAAAAATATAATACTTTTGTCCAATTACAATTATTTTTCAAATAAAAAATTGTTTAATTATTAATTTTATTCTATTGGCTCCTTCAACTATTAAATTTATTTATTGATTCTTTAACTATATCAATTTCAACTAATTCAGTCTATATTTATGAAAAATGGTTAATATGTAATTAATTATAATTAATTAAGCAAATTATTTTAATTATTTTTTTTATTTTTTTGACAAAATAATATTTTTTATTAATAAAACTTAAACTGGGCAAAATCATAAAATTCAAGGATTAAAATAAATTTTTTATACAGAATGATAAGTTTATTCATTATACTGATTTGAATTCAGATTTCTGAGTCTTAAAGAAACATGAAAAATTAAAATTAATCATTAGTCTCAACTTGAAGAATATTATAAGAAAAATACTAGTCTAGACCTGATTCATCATTTTTTTCATGAGCTAAGTTAGTGACTGACTGCAAGATAAATAAATCAGTAATTATTTTTCTTAGGCAGTGATTCTTTCAGGGTTTTTTTTTATACTACAATATTCTCGTTCATTTTACGGTCTAAAATTAATTTTGTTCGCAGCGTAATTGCAGTTCAAATTTTTTGTTATTTCCTCAATGATACGTTTTGTGAGGATCGAACTCAAAATCTCTCACTCACAAACTCAACATATGTTGTCAATTGAGCCGCAATTCTTGGATCAACGATTCTTTTATTAGTCTAATCTATAAAAAGAGTTATGGATGGCATCTAAGTAAGACTAATAAACAAATTACAGAAAATTCTCCTAAAGTTTAACAAATTATAATCAGAAACAAACTTTTAAAAATTTAATAGTTTATATCTCTATCATTTGATAAAAATAATATTTGAGATAACAATTATAAATATTATAATTTAAATGAACTGATTGTTCTGCAGTTACAGTTGCCGGTAATGAGCAAAAACTCTAAACTCTTATGAAAGATCATTAAACTATAAATGAAACCCTAAAAAATTTATATAAAAAATTTTAATGTAGAAAAATCATGTGGCATATTGCAGTGCAATATTTGGAATGTATACAATATAAAATAAATAAGTATTATTTCAAACAACAAGAGAGTAAATTGTTAGTTTTTTTAAAAGTTTGTCTCTGATTGTAATTTATTAAAATGATAAGAAATTTTTTTATAATTTGTTCAAAATCAATAAAGAGTGATTAGATAAATATTGTAGAAAAGTTGACTATGCATTTATGGCCCACATACTAATTATAAATTATTGATTTCTTGATGAAAGCAACAACATATATATATATATATATATGTGTGTGTGTGTGCGCGCGCGCGTGCGCGAGTATCCTATTTATAACAAAAGTAGACGAGGAGTGCCAAAGAAAAGAGAAATCAAGATGGACGATAGTATTGCAAAAGAAGTGAAGAAACAACTAGGGCTTGCAGTTCCTCTCTTTGTTGCAGGATTATTAAATTACAGTTTACAAGTAATTTCAGTTATGTTTGTGGGTCATCTTGGACAATTAGCTCTTTCTGGTGCTGCAATGGCCACTTCCTTTGCATCCATCACCGGTTTCAACTTGTTGGTAATTGTTAATATTTAATTTTCAAGGCATTTGAATTCTCTTTTATGTTTTTGCCCTTAAGACTCCAATATTGCTGAGGCAGTAGTTACTAGTTCTTCTTCTTTCTTCTTTGATATCGGTTTGTATAATTCTTTCTTGGGTTGGGATGTTTTGTTCATCTAGAAAAAAGTTACAATTTTTATGAATAAATCTCATTATTTTATTGATCATATATTGGATTCACTTTCTGCAGATGAAATGGTTTGATAGTACTGCACATATTTATCACAATATTCATAATATATCCTCTGTAATTTCTTGATGATGATTTCTAGGACGACATACATCTATTTAATCAATGTTATTGTTTTGGCAATGTATAAGTTTTGGTTACTATTAGGATATTATGTTTTGCCAACTTGTTGAATGCAATAGACATGCAATCAACTTCTACATAGTTTGCCTCTTATTTGGATTAGATATCAATCAAAATGAAAAATAAATACTTAAGTAATTAAAACTGCTACATACACTATAATAGGAATGCAATTTACGTAAGTAATTTATGTAGCCAATCTTCATGTACAAGGCATGACTTTAACCATTTTTTTGCATGCAGGAGTTGTTGGTGGGTGGCATTAGTATATACACTCTTCGTATACGATTCCATTTTTCCATTTCTAACTTGGAAGTACTTTGCCATTTCTTGTCAAATTCCTTATTGGGTTTTAAATTATACAACATGCAGTAATTTTCCATGATTAATTATGTTAATTTTAATATTTTTGTTTTGTTAAGCCAGATCCATGAATTAATCAAATTATAAATTGTCATATAGCTATGACAAATAATAACTACAATATATATAATATAATATTTTATAATTGAATTAATTTACAAATTTATTTATGAACATGGCTTTTGTCCAATTAATGATGTGATACATTATTTTATTAACATCGAATATACATGTTACATTATTAATTGGGCTATTCACTTTTGGGTTGATTAATGTTTTTTTGTTTCCTTTATCATATTTACTGTACTTCAACAAGAGAAACCTTAAATGTTCATATTAAAAACATATTTTTTTAATAAAAATATTCAAAACCATTCAAAAGAAAAATAAAATAAAATAAAATAAAATAAAAAGAAAGTAACGAACTCAAGCAAGAATTACCAACAAAGCAATAAGCACAATTTGAATTGTACTTGATCGAATTGCATTTGTTTTCAAGATAAATAGTAAATTTAAAGTAATTGTTATTTGATTGATCAGATGGGAATGGCAAGTGGATTGGATACCTTTTGTGGACAATCATTCGGAGCAAAACAGTATCATATGATGGGCATTCACACACAAAGAGCCATGCTTGTTCTTTGCCTAATTAGTACAATTCTGGCCACTATTTGGGCTAATACAAAATCAATATTAATTGCATTGCACCAAGATCATGAAATTTCGCAGGAAGCAGGATTATATGCTCGTTTGATTATTCCTAGCCTTTTTGCTTATGGTCTATTTCAATGTATTATCATTTTCTTACAAACCCAAAACAAAGTCTTTCCTATGATGTTGACTTCAGGGATTACAGTTCTTATACACATTTTGATATGTTGGATTTTGGTGTTCAAATCTGGCCTTGGGAGCAGAGGAGCTGCTTTGGCTAATTCCATCTCTTATTGGATCAATGTATTGCTTTTGGTAATTTATATTAAGTTTTCTTCTTCTTGCAACACAACTTGGACTGGCTTCTCTAAGAAGGCTTTTCGTAATATCCCCTCTTTCTTGAAAATTTCTATCCCTTCAGCATTTATGCTTTGGTAATTTCTCTTTTCAAATTGTGAACAATTTGTGGATTCTCTTTGTTTAAATGATCTAAGGGAAATTATAACCATGATTGTGTGGGCAGCTTTAAGGTTTGGTCATTTGAAGTGGTGCTTATACTATCTGGTTTGCTTCCTAATCCGAAGTTGGAAACTTCAGTACTTTCAATATGGTAAATACTTTCAGTATACACATTAAATTATCTTTTTGCTTTGAATCATGATGTAAAATTTGTGTCTAATACATGCATACCATCAGCCTTAATACCTTTGCATTGGCGTGGATGATCCCTTTCGGACTCAGCGGTGCTGTGAGGTGTGTTAAGTGAATAGTGATGATTTGATTATTGATTTAGTGATTTGCATAATTGTAAATATCTGTATTTTCTGTTTAATAGCACAAGGGTGTCAAATGAATTGGGGGCTGGAAATCCAAAAGCAGCACGTTTAGCAGCAAGCATAGTGATGTACATGGCAATTGGGGAGGGCATTTTGGTAGCAATATTGTTGATATTGGTGAGAAACATTTGGGGCCATGTTTATAGTAACGAAAAACAAGTAATCAAATACGTTTCAGCCATGATGCCTCTTCTTGCTGCCTCCAGTTTTCTAGATTCTTTTCAAAGTGTTCTTTCAGGTTCTCTCTCTTTCTTCTTTCTCCATTTATTAATATTTCGAACAAATTTCATATGGTATTATGATTTTTCTTTTATTTGGTAGTTTTTGTACTTTTCCATTTTCTTCAGATCAAAGGGAGAGAAGGAAGAACGTAATCCAACAATGAATAACTTCATTTTCTTTTGAGATTCAGGTATTGCTAGAGGAAGTGGATGGCAGAAAATTGGTGCAAGGACTCTAAACTCTGGGTTCCTTTAAACTCTAAACTCTAAACAATCAGTTCATTCAAATTCTGGGTTCCTTTAATCTAATAGGCATTCCTTGTTCTGCAGTACTAGCTTTTGTTGTCCACATGAAGGCTCAGGTAACCAGCAAAAAGCATAACCTGACATAGTTGACAAGCACCCAACAATATTATTAGTTTATTGAAAGATATTCTTTACAGGGACTGTGGTTGGGAATCATAGCTGCACTTCTGATCCAAGGACTCCTGATGTTTGTTATCACAATTAAAACAAATTGGGAGAAACAAGTAAAAAGCTTATCATTTTCTATTCAATAAAGCTTTAAATTTTATCTTTTGCTGCTCTTTTCAAATCTAATACTTGCAAGCTTACTTTCCTCAGGCAGATGAAGCTGCAACCAGAGTACATGATTCAGGAATACCGAACTAAGCAGACAAAATGTTTCGTCGTTTGATTAACACAACTGCTCCATATCTCCATTTTGTATGATTAGTTCCTTTTCTTAATAGCAATGATGGCTACCAGACATATTAGAGAATAATCATTTGCTACATCTCATTTTGTAATGTAGCTGCAGCTATAATCACAAATTTTGCACTTGACCTGCTACACACGTTCCCAGCTCAACCAAAGAAAACTTTCAATAGTCCCAACTATGTCGTTATTCAATAAAATGAGTCAATCATATGCAGAAACTACACACCAGAAATGAGATACAGATCCCGAATCTTCATGATAAGAAAGCATTTAGATCTAATAGCAAATTCCACAAGAAAAAGCCTTCAAAAGTTCACAGTAACTAAAACATTAACTTCTGTCGCAAAGCCTCTCTAATGTAGGCCTTCTAGACCAACATAACAACAACAAAAGTAATAGTAATATAAGCACGATTTACATTGGAACTTAAGCACCCCAAATTGCAGTTCAAATATTAATTTTGTTTAAAATTTTGACCAATTTAATAAATTCTCTTACAATGTGAAAAATAACTCACTATTTCCATTTTTAACAAATATTTTGTGCCACATGTGAAAAACGATACTCTTGCAATAGCTAAGTGAAAATAGCCAAGAAAAGGTTTTGTTCTGCCAGTATACAGAACGAGACATGCTGCCGTATAATTACAACAAACTCAACAGTTATTGACTACTTTATCAATGCCTTGAAATGGTACGTGCTCAGAAGTGATTGCCGAATCTGTCAAAAATTAAAGGTTACAATCGTTCCTATTCTGGGTGCTGGAAATCAAGATCAAGTTTCCTCTTTAGATGGGATCTGTCGGCACTGGATGAACGGAACAAATGAATTATATATACATATATATAACATATACAAATAGGGCACATGCTTTACAGATAATTATTACTTTTTTAGTTAATCAAGGAGAAAATAATAAACCAACCAACGAGATTACCAACCAATATGCAATAGGAAAATCATCTAAAAGACAATTTCAAATATATATAGACAGCACTGCCTCTACAAATTGATACCCACTAAACTAAAATTTTAGGTATAAACTATCAAGTCATCTATCTTTTGGGGCCAGCAAATACAAATCAACCTCAGCCATATTCTAAATGCCCAACTTCATGAAGAAGATGATGCTAAAGTATGCATTTTGTCTCCAATAATTGCAAAGGGATTATGCTAGATCCCAAAGTCCTCCCTTCAACAAGAAACACAGTTATAATAAAAAAATAAAAAAAAATTATAGGGAGAAACTCACCCCCATGGTCTAGGGCTCTGAAAAGTTAACTACTTGAATTTTTTCTAACATTTTACCACCTAGGATTTATTCATTCTCACTTTAATGTCTTTCCAACTTATATCATTAAACTTCTTTTAGAACAAACTCCTGTGATATAAAATATTTATACGAAATTTATCAATGGTTGTTGCAGTATATTAAGGAAAGACATTTTTCATATATTTTATTCATAACTTATTCTCAAATAAAAAAAATAGAAAAAAGAGCCTCCATTACTAAAGTTAATAATTTTAAAATGATAAGAAAGGTCAGTGTAGCACTAACATAACAGAATGTAGCAATAATGCTTTTAAAATTTTCACACTTGCTGTCAGATTTCAGAGAAAATATGGATGTAATTTGAATGAGTTACTGCACAGAAAGTTTTACATTTTTAATCTCAAGTAGCAAATATTGACAGCCCTAGTATGGCACATAAATATATAAATATAAACAAGATAAGAAATGCCCAATGTTTGTCACCAAGTTCTATAAATCATAATCACATGTACAGAACATAACTCAAACTGAATTTTCGAAGAACATAAGTTCTGATTAACCAAATTTTAGAACAACATTACATGGTTGACCAATTACAGGTTCTAAGTAAGTAAAGACTCGATAGGATATGTCTCGATACATGTATATGTGATCTAAGCCTTGCCCATGCACCTCCAACCAACCACTCAACACAATCAAAGGAAAAGATATTCAGAAACAATTTTACTCTCATCTAATGTATCATAATATATATTTTTCTTGTGTTCTGTTTAAAAGTGTCGAGTAATTTCTGTTTGGGTGGATCTTCCTACTTAAAAATGTAGAGTTACATTTCTCTAGAAGTATTTATAGATTTTCTATCCTTTAAAGTACCTAAAGGATAAAGATTATCTTTGGATCTGTATATGTACCTTTGTGACACTGCTATTTTCTTAGGATTGTGATAATAAATCACGTGTATTTATTTGATGGCAACATGCATGCACAGTGTGATTCCATTATTTCTTCCCTCCCTTGTTCCCTTCTCATTCCTTTTCCTTATTTCAAGAGCTTCCTTCTATCTTAAAAATAGTCACTATTAAACAGACATTGACCACCACCAAATTCTCAATTTTCTTCAAGCTAATCAGCCCCCAAACTCATCCTACAGCAATATCAGTATAAACATTGATTCCCTAAAAATTTCCAACTTATTCTCCACCATTAAACTTTTAAAAGAACTCCAAAACTCACTCTTAAGTTGCGGCCTTAAGAACTGATTCCACTTATTAAAAATTCAATACAAGATACTTTCCAAACACATTAAAGTTATCTAAGGAAAAATTTGACAATATAATTTATTTTCTATAAAATGTCAACAAAATAGATTTAATCTGATTTCAAATAATATATTAATATATATTTTCTATTTTTTAATTTGTATTTATTAATTAAATATTTAATTGAATGATCAAAATCCAATTAAGATTAATCATTTAGCAAGAGATGCACTTTATTTTTTGGGAAGTTCATAGCTAATCGTAATAAGTTCATCTTTTTCAAAAAATAAAATTTACTTGATGACATTATAGTTAAGTGACAATTATGAAATCAATTATAGTCTCATCATACAATTAAGATTAACTAGACCTAGCAATCGAGTCGAGCAAATTAAGGTCAGTCATTTCGGGTGACCTGTTCTTTTGGATTTCAGACATATTCGACCCATTTGGTTACCTACTTACCCATTGGTTTGATCATTTTCAAGTTGTCTGTGGGTTATTGAGTCTGAGCATTTTTTTATCAAGTTCAATCCAGACTTATAAAAGGAAAATTCAGACGGGTCAAGCTATTTCTATCACATTCATACTGCAAAAGACCATATTATATTTTCTCATCACAAACTAATCAAAATTACTATCTAGTAATAGATTTCCTTTTCTTTTCGAAGAGTTTGGAGATGAAATGAGTTTTTTTTTCCTTCAATGAGCAATTGATAGAAGAAAAAGATCACTAAAATAAATAAATAAAAAATAGTGTATTAATGACCAAATAACAAAGTGTATAACAAGTTGATTAGTTGAAATTAACAAATCAATAACGATTGAAAAAACTCAAGAAAACATGACTTGTACCTGAACATAAAGCAAACAGTAAAATAAGGAAAACAAAGGGGTGGGGTGGAGGAGGGGGGTTGCGTGGAGGTGGGGAATAGGAGCTGAATTCGAATAATGAGAGAGGACGAAGTTTTAGGTTAGAAAATAAGTACAAGTTATAGAATACAAAAACCAAAAGAAGCCCAAAAAAGGTGCTCTTTTCTAATTTTTCAATTCAGGTAACAAATTGACTTGCTCTAAAGTGTTTGATCAAGATGATGATGACAAATAACAAGAACAAAAAAAATAAAAGTGAATGTTGCAAGTGTAGTTTTCTTTTATAAATTTCAATGAAGAAAAAGGTAAAAAAATATTTTTTATTCAACCAACTATGACACAAGATTGTAGTCTCAATTTTGCTGTCTATAAATCATGCTTTTGCCTCCATTTATGAGTTTTCTTTTTTGCAATTAGATTTTGTTGGCTCAAAAGGCTACAGCCTATAGTTGATTTTGATGATAACAATACAATGGGAATATATGCTTTACTAACTCTGTTTTGCAGTGATCTATCTTGAGAGGAACATACTCTTAGAATTGAGAAAGTCATTCATTGAAGATCTTATGGAGAAGAAAATCAAGAAAAATTATGAAGACCTTAGAGCTTGATGTAAAATCAAGAATGAGAAGTTAGAATTGCATTCATGCATAATACTTTCAAAAATTAAAATTAAAAATTTTAATGATTTTTATGCATGAAAAACATATCAAATGAGAGTTTTGATTAAAAAAAATGTTTTCGAATAAAATTCTTTTCTATAAAAAAATGAAGTTTTCTATCGAGTAGAAGTAAAAGTATGTTCTACCAATAAAACTGAAAGCAGACAGCTAGCAGACAACCTACAGACAAGTCGTGGCAGTTAGTTGGCATTTAATGCCTTGTCTAGCAACTATATTCAAACGGCTATATTAGCTAGTTTTTTGAATTTTGACTATAAATATGAGCTTTAAACATCAAATTAAATATGGAAAATTGTGAAAAAAAATGGAAATTCAAATTTTCAAAATTGCTTTAACGTTTCACTTCTACTTTCAAATTTGAGTTTTTCATTGCATATATCATCCTCATTCTTGATTATAGATTCCATTGTAATTTGTTTGAAAAGTGAGGAAGTGTTCATTTGTTGTTTTTGCGCTAGCTTAGTGCTTGAGATGTTGTCCTTCACCTTGAAAAGTGATATAGATTGTCCTTTATCCTTGAAAAGGGATTGTACGGATTATCCTTTAGTCGTGTAAAAAGGACAAAGTTTTAGGCAAGTCTTTGTATGTAAAAACTAAGAATTACTATGAGAGTATGTCTAGGATATATAGAACACTAGGACTGTAATTGATTTGTTCCCTTGCCTGTTAAAAGTGATACTAGTGAGAGAAACTCTCAAGAGGGAATATCTTGAGGAGTGAAATAAGCAAACGGAAGCTGAATCACTATAAATCATTGTGTGCCATGTGTGGTTGCTTTCTTATCTTTTATTTACTTTATTTTTGCAAGATTAAGATCTGATTTATCAATTAAAATCAAAGTACAAAGTTGCAAGAATGATAAAGCCGAACTATCATCTTTGATAAATTAGATTGATAAGTTTAAACATCTTTCATTTGAAAAGAAAATAAATTTGGTCGAATATCATTGCTTCAAAAGTTCTTCTGATTGTTTTATACAAGTCTGGTACAAAGGTTTTGTTTTTGTGATTAAAAGGTACAAGCAGAAGTAGGTAGTAGGAAACTGTCAAGTTCAACTAAGTAGAAATTTGTGTTCTACCCAGTAGAAGTGAAATATAGTAAACAGTATTCTAACAATAAGAAATTTTTAAAAACTCAACTCCCCCCTCCCCCTTTTCTTGAGCATGTTGGGACCTACAGATTTTACATGATTTACAAAACTTATTACTTTATTTTCATGACTTGATTTTCCAACAAAAACAACAGAATCTCCATAAGATAAGAATTGTATTATATTCAATAAGAAAAAAAAAATTATGGAAGTGCCAATGACCTTTTAGGAGTGTTTCAAGAATCTATTCTCAAATAGAGTTATTATAGCCAATTTGAAGAATGAAAATTGAAAAGGAAATTCAATATCAGCATCCTAAATTAAGATCCTTGATTTATTCATGGAAGCATAGATTTTGCCAAACTTGAGTTAACCAAAACCGCCCTCAAGTAACCTTTTAAAGGAAAAAAAAAAGCTTATATAACCTGTTACAGAAATTCATAATGATTTACATGAAAGGAGACATGATTGTTATTTCACTTATAAACCTCATTATCCAATTTGAGAAGAATATTTTTGCACGTAGACTTTCTAACCTTGCAAAGAAAGGGTCTAAAACAAGCTGAGGCAAGTCAATACAATTTGAAGCTCACGCTAGACTTGACTCAAAATCTCAAGGCTAAAATTGGACCTAACTCAAACTGGATTTGACTCAATAAAACTTGAAAATTTTTCATACTTGAAGACAACTGAATAAGATATTCAATATATTAGAACTTTACCCGATTCAACTCGATTGTCATAATAAATTCAAACAAAATTTTATCAACCTTAAAGTAAAATTAGAATGAGTCAAGCTCAAGGTTGGAATAATATTTCTATCATATGTATTTACTGTAGAATCACAAATATGATCTATATTATTTAAATAGCATTTGTAGCGCTAAACATATTTAAGATAAAACATAAGATTAAGCATTAAATTCACAAACTTCTCATTGGAGTACTGTATTAATCGAACTCCGCTTGATTCATTACTCAAGTTACTCAAACTAGAACTCAACTTAACAAAAGTTGAGTGGAGTTCAAACATTTTGCAAAACAAGTTTTAGTAGCTCACGAGTAATTTAACTCTTTATCACCCAATGCAAAAGCCAAATTGAATTTGACATAACAGCCAAAGTCCCTTTACACCTGAAAATTATAAGCGTTTTTGGTTTTGTAATTACATTTCTAATTTTTGGGTGCCATGATAACTCTCTTCTACACTACTAATGTCATAAAGTAAAACCCCATTTTCAGCTTTTAGTACATAATTCCATTTAGTCAGCCTCTCTGTCATGACCCAGCATGAGGGCAATGGCAGTGGGCCTGAAATTGGTGTACAACAACAATTAGCTGAAGAAAAGGGGAAGCAGCTCAAGCTAGGTAACGAAATAAGGAAGATAGCTGAAGAAGAATGTGTTCTGGCCTATGAATTGTCATGACCCAGCATGAGGGCAATGGCAGTGGGCCCGAGATTGGTGTACAACAGCAATTAGCTGAAGAAAAGGGGAAGCAGCTCAAGCTAGGTGACGAAGTAAGGAAGATAGCTGAAGAAGAATGTGTTCTGGCCCAGCCAAAGGTGCTCAAGCAAATTATAGGAAGTGAGAAGGATTTGGCCCAGCTTGAGGAACACGTGGAAATGGCAGCAAGGCTGCTGGTAAAGTTGTTATGCGTTAGCTGTCACTTGGCTGTTAATATAGTTGGATTAGTATTTGAGTTGGAATCTGATGTGGAAGAATGGAGATAGTCTATTGTTGAAGATAGGTGGAATGAGGTGGATTGCATGTTGTAACTTTCATTTCATTTCTCAACACTTAGATTACAAGCCTATAAATGCTAAGTATTGACACAGGTAAAATCTGATTTTCCCTCTCAAGTTTCTCTCTCAATTGTCCCTCTCACATGTCTTCTTCTCTATCCTTTCTCTTCTTCTTCTTGTTCGTCTTCTGTTTCTGCCTCTCTTCTCTCTTTCTCCTCTCTGTGTTCTTTCCCTCCTTCAAAAACTCTCTATTCACTGGTAGTGACCTTTGGGTCGTTACACTCTCCTCCCTTTCCCCAAACAAAACCACCCAAATTCCAGCCCCCGGTCCAAATAAAATAAGGCGGCCAAAGCATACACACATATATACACATGTATGCATGTTATCATATGAAATTGTAAAATTAAGGCAGCACAAGTATGATTTAAATATGCATAGGTTTATAGTATGTCAACGGAGATGAATGTTTCTACATATAACCATATGTATTCACATCACAAATCATTGTGTTATGGGGAAAGAAGCCCACGAGTTATTATCATGAACTTGGTACGTGTATTTTACTTCACTTTGAGCAGTTGAATATCATGAAAGGTGGGAGCACAGAACTTTATCAGCTAAATTTAACAGTCTTTGAAACTGTTATTTTCCGTAACCTTTGGATTACTTACTAATTATGGGCTGGAATGGAAAAGGACTGTATTCTTCTTCACAGAAAAAGCCTTACTTTGAAACCTTGGAGTACTTCTTCCAAGTTATTTAAAAGGCCAAAGTCATGTCTTTCTTTCACCAGATTTCCATTTGCATTTACTGAAGCAAATTCTGCTTACAGCTTTAGTATTTGAACACAAAAAAGAGCATAAAAGGATACTAAGCTTTTAAAGCTGCTCTAAAGAAGTGAAGAAAAATTATAATATATGCAGCTATGATCGTGGTGTACAGTGGCAGAAAATCATTTTGGTAGCTAGGCTAGCATGTAGAGAGAGTGGTATTCTCTTTCATTAGGAAATTGATCTTATAGAAGTAACTGGTGCTGGATCTGGTCTCTGGACTGACATCCACTTTGGAAAAATATTACCAAGCTCAGGTAAAGAAAATTGATAAGTAGGCAATTACTTGAAAAAAGGAACTGCTTTTAGTATTCAGTAAACCCCAATGGTGTTGGTTAGGGTGAGACTCACTCTTTATAAAAAAATCAATTAGATTAAAAAAGCATGCTTTGCATCATTCCTCTTTCCCAACTTCCAGGCATGTCAATTCCGAAAAGCTATGGAACTTCCATATTCCACACTCCAATGTAACGCAGATAAGAACAAAATGGAGCTTACATTCTCTTTAAATTAAATAGAAATTCTCCTCTATGATCTATATCCCCAGTTTTAAGGATAGGAACTTGTTTGTCTGCAAGCTAAGCCAGTAACAATTTTGGTCTTTCGAAATGGAACTTGAGGGAGCAAAGCTTACTGCTAGTTAAACCAAAGATAGGAAATCAAGAAATAAACAAATAGGATAGTTCCTAATGGCTGAATCAAGTAGTTGTTCCCCCTACTTTTCAAAGCAGATTCAGTTTAAGAGCTACTGTTCTTTCATGTTCTTAAAGCTAGAAATGCATGGTAAGGAAGAACTTATTCAGAGTTCTCTTCCCTTCAAGGAGAATAAAGGCCACGCCAGACTTAGAACTTGTAAATAGAGAAAGAATGGGAAAAATATATTTCTTGCATTTCCATACATAAAGGTTACATATATATATATCCACACAATAGAATCTCTATAATAGGAAACTAATCCCTACAATTACTCCTAAATATATTACTTTCTAAACAATATTATACAATCTGTAACACTCTCCCTCAAGTTAGAGCATAGATATTGATCATGCCCAACTTGTTACACAGATAATCAACTCGAGCTCCATTTAGAGCCTTCGTGAAAATATCTCATAATTATTCTTCAATTTTTACATAACCTGTGGAAATTAAACCTTGGTATATTTTCTCAGGGATGAAATGACAATTAATTTCAATGTGCTTAGTCCATTCATGGAACACATGATTACAAGCAATATGAAGTGCGGCTTGGTTATCACACCATAATTTTGCTAGTATTGAAATTTTAAGACCTGCTTCAGTTAAGAGTTGATATATCCGCATAATTTCACACAAAGACTATGTCATAACTCTATATTTTGACTCTGCACTTAATCGTGACATAACGTTATGCTTTTTACTCTTCCATAAGATCAAATTCCCTCCGAAAAACACACAATATCCTGATGTGGATCTTTTATCCACCTTGGAACTTGCCCAATCTGAATCTAAGAAACACTCAATATGAGTGTGACCATGATCTGTATACAGGATACCATGTTCGGGTACCCCTTTCAGGTAGTACAAAATTTGTTCTAAGGCTGCCCAATGACGAACTATTGGTGATAACATAAACTAACTCACAACACTGACAGAGTATGCAATATCTGGATGAATCACAGTAAGATAATTCAATTTCTCAAGTAATCTTCTATATTTCTTTGGATCTTTAAAAAGTTCACCATCTTTTATAAGCTGCATAGGGAATCATCGGGGCACTACAGGGCTTTGGTCCAAACCTCCATGTCTCTGATTTTAAATCAAGCACATACTTTTTTTGAGATAGGAAAATACTTTTTTTACTCCTTATGACTTCCACACCCAAAAAATATTTCAGCATCCCTAAGTCTTTTATGTGAAACTGAGCATGAAGAAAAGACTTAAAAGATGAAATTCTTACAATATCACTTCAGTAATGACAATATCATCTAACCAATTCTTGCAGTATCACTTCCATAAGATCAAATTCCATCCCATAGTCATAACTATGATTTTGGCTAACAAGAACGCCACTAAACAGTACAACAGATGGAGTACCTTCAGTGCAAAGTACCTTACTGAAGACATCTTGCAAGGAGGAAATTTCATAACCGAAGAGAATTTGACATTTGGCAGTCTCAAATTCAGAGGGAAGGCCAGCCAAAAAACTTATGACAACCATATGCTCTCATTGACTCTGTTGAACCTTCATATCATAGCTAAATGGCAACAACGTATTAAGCTCCTCATAAGTTTTCTTGAAATCCATAAATTAACTGGTAAGAGACTTATCTTGTTTCTCTACACGATAAAACATACCTCATAAATGCGGAAAATATTCTATTTCCCGAAATATAAGAAATCTAGATAATCTATTAATTCTTTAACAAATTCACAATCATTAATCAAACCAATTACCTTACTGTCAATTGAATTCTGAATCTGCAAGAATAATCAAACATCCTCCTATAGTCATGTTTGCCTCGATTCATCTTTCGTTAGATCCTTAGTCATATGAGTATCCTTATCAATATTCCGCAAATAGAGCCAAGCAGTTTTACTCCTATCTAGATAATTAGATTCATTAAACTTATGTTTAGTGATTTTGGACATCACTGGAATCACATCAAATACCACGACTCCTTTTTTATCTGACATAACTCAAAGAGAACAATGGTGTAACTTCATAACAAAATTAAAAAATTGTCCAGAGGCACAAACAAGGCACAAATCAAAGACCCAAAAACATATCAAACCCACAAATCAAAAAAGAAATGGCAGCGGTTTCCCGAAACTAAACCAAATGTCAAACACAAGACCAGATTACCAAAATAAAGAACGAAGCACAGATACGTGTCGGACTAACCAAGATGACATCGGCAAGAGTGACCGGAGGGCTGGACGGTACCAAATGTGCCTTCATGCGCCAACAAGTGGCTCTACGATAGAATCTTGTGGCAATGCGTGAGCTAAACTTGCGAAACTTCTGATCACCAGATTCGGGGCAAAGGCCGATCAGTAGGTGCCGCTCCTCCCTAGGTGAGCGGTGACGACAAAAGATCACTCCAAATGGATGACCCAAGAAATGCAAACCCTAATGTTGGAAAACACTAGCAAACCCAAGAAGAACCAGAAAAATTTTGCTAATTTAGGGCAAATTTTTGACATTCATATGCTCTAATACCATGTAAACAGAGAAGAATGGAAAAAATATATTTCTTGCATTTCCATAAGGTTACATATATATATACACAATAGAATCCCTATAATAGGAAACTAATCCCTACAATTACTCCTAAATATATTACTTCCTAAACTATATTATACAATCTGTAACAGAACTTAACTAACTACTTGAAAGCTTAATTGAGCCGAGAAAGATGCTCTGAGCTAAGCAAATGAAACTAGCAAGCAAGTTCCTGAGTTTGCATATATACCTACACTTATAATGATAATGAGCCCATAATACAACTCCACTTTCCTTTTCCACTCAAACCTCATGCCCAGGCACCTTCTTCTTCCCTTTCTCTAATGAAAGCATAAGGAGGATTCCCCAGAAATGCAGGATAAGTTCCTTCTTATTCTTTTCCCACTCATTATCAGTCAAGTACCTGAGAGACCTAAGGCAATTGGAATGAAGAGCTGAATAGAAATCTTGGCTAGTTTAGAATATCCAACAAAACTAGTATAGGTGTTGAAGGCATTCTTGATAAAAAAGTTTTTTGGCTCTTATCTTAGGATGTCAATCATTCAGCTTAAGTGAGATGCCCCAATTAGACAAGTAACGCTAATTCCTATTTATTGAAGCAAGTTTAAGAGAGCTATTGCTTGCTTACTTGGATTGCTTACAAGAAGTGATTGAAGTTGAAAGGGTTTCAAATTCATCTCTCTATCTAATTGTCTTTTTTCTTCCACTAAAAGGCATAAATCCGACTTGGATTCTTCTCCACTGTATAGCTTCCATCCTAGAGTCTTTTCCATTTCATTTTCCTTTCAAAGTAACTGGCATTTGTACGAAGAGTAAGAGGTTTCTTTACTACTAATTAGCTCCAAATTTTCAGTGGATTTTGTTCTTTCTTTGAAAGCATCCAATAGTGTATCTTTATGTGATATTTTGACTTTCGTCTGTTTAGGGAATATTTTTTTGTCCTTTATGCACAACAATGTCAATGACAAAGTATCTATATTGTCCAACCCATAATTAGTCCTAAACATTGCAACATTTGCCTATTTGATTTGAAAACTTTAAGTTATGCTAGAATAATATACTTTTGTTAATCCAAACCCATCAATGATATGGCATTGTTTATCAATTCCTATAATCCACTCACTTTATATGTTTTGACAAATTGACATGGGTTCAACACCATTACGACTATGAAAAGGATACTTAGATGATAAAATTTTACCTGTTAATAGATGGTCTGCTCATAGGTTTTGAGGCAAAGACAGAAAAATCTATTGACATTGGGACATGTTCATTCCTTCCTGTATAATTCCCAGCAGCCTGTCTAATATCACCATGCTCATCAATCTTATCAACTTGATATGCATTTCCATCAAATCCTCCTCGATCAGGCATCACTCTCCTCATCTTTCTTGGAGGTGACAATACAATGGGTCCCTCCAGTGGATTAAAATCTGAAGCCCTAGGATTGACAGATTCCCGTTTTGGGGCAGGTCTAGGGAGTTTTGCTGGCTCTGTGGGCAACGGAGCAGACGAGAAGTACCTACAGAGAAATGCATATAAGATCAAGAAACCAAGAATGATGCGGATTTCCCATTCACAATTTTCTTCATACCTGTGCTCTAATGCTTGTTCAATTGTGATTCTAGCTTTTGGATTATAAGTAAACATCTTTGCTAAAAGATCTAAAGTATCATCACTGGCCATTGGGAACAATTTACGCCAAGGTTGAGAGGGAACATATTGGTATTCCACATAATCAGGGAGGTATACCAAATCAGGCCACTGAGAAAGCGTTGGAGTGCCAAAAGCTTGAAAAATCTTCCCTAATTGATCAATATCACTTGTCCCCTATAACATTTCAATTCCAAAAGTTAAAAACATTACATGGATATGTCAAGCATACATAGCATAATAACACAAGTGGAAAGAATGTATTTGTGAAATATCCCACAAGAAACAATTAATAAATATTAATTTAGCTAGATAAAATGGCCCAAAAATGAAAAGCATTGTATTTTGCTCAATATTAATCAACAAAAGTACTAAACACTTACCAATTGATAACATATTTCACAAAAATACAACATGCAAATGATGACCCAATAACCATTTGGTGCCACTTAAACTAAAGTATGAAAGTCAAGCAAAATCAAGAACATCACTTTTAGATTATTAAATGAAAAAAGTGCTTTCTTCTACAATGAATGTTTTAGACAACAGTACACGTAGCAATAGCTCAGCAACACAATAAGGTCTGAATGATAGGATATGCTAATAGAATGTGCTTTTCAAGTTATAACATACATGAGAACTTTTAGTGGCATAAAAAAACTGGAAATGTATTTGCAATAAATTACCGGTTCTGAGGCAAATAAAGGTTAGAGAATCCAATTGAACTATAACGTTCTTTGCAAATTGGAATCTGGATCTGGATTCTGCAAGGAGTAGATTCCTTGCAGATTTGGTGCTTGCCAAAGAAAAGTAGCAGACCTCAGAAATTGACAGAAAAGATTGGCCACCCATTAAAAGTTACTTATAAGTTGCATGATAATTCTTTTAGGGGATTAAACACAATTTCAAAATTGATTGCTACTCTTGTTAGGAGTGTAATGTTGTATTCTCACAACTATCTAAAGGGGTTGTGTAGTACGCTAGCGATTCCTTAACCTCTTCTATGACATCCTTTCTGTTATTATAGAATCCGTTATTATCAAATCTGTGGGCCAAGTAAATCTTTTATTTTGGGATACTATTAGTTGATCAGTTTCTAATTCTTGTATTCCTTTGTTACAGGGATTTGATCTTCTACCAAGACTCTTCCCTTCATGTATTTACACTGGTTGTTCTATACTGAAAAGTGAAAAGATTTTCAGAATTCTTCAATTTGATCTAAAAAATGACACCCAAAGCCCATAATGTAGTAGTTTTTTATTTTGTGCATACCTGGTAGTGAAGAGACTCACCAGACAAACAATAATTCAGAAGAGGGCTTACTTGGCAACCTAGCCTGACAAGAATTTGAATAGGACAACCTATTAACCACTTCTACATGATACCTCTGAAAGTTTGAAAAACAGTAGGTGCAGCACAAGGCCATGTATAAATCACAGTAACTGACCAAAAATTATCGGAGTTGTTCCATAATATAAATGCAAATCTAGATTAAATTATAGAATTTCAACTCCAATTAAGATCAAATTCTAATTAGCTAGACTTAATATTTTGTTTGAACATAAAAAAATTTGAGTATAATAATATTATATCGAAACAACTAGTGGACCTCAAACAAATGAAAAAAATGGAGATAATCCTCTAATATAAAAAAGAAAATGAATAATTTAAATTTTTAGAGTTAAATTTCCATAGAATTTACAGTCAACCAACACTAAATGATGAGAAACTTCCATTAAAAATTTAAAATGCTGAATAACATAGGATATTGAATGGAAAGAATACAGATGCAAATCAATCTGTAGGCATAATTATTCATTATGGGTAGGAGAGCTGAAGAGGGGAGAGAAAGGTGCATGAAGCTACAGAAGTTTGACAATCAGATCATCATGATAAATAAAGCATGAAAAGACTAAGATAGAGAAGTTCCCCAAACCCAATGTATGCCAGCAATAGATATTCTTTTTTTCTTCTCTTTTCTTTCTTTCTTTCTTTTTCTTTTTTTTTTCTGGTGAAGGGAAAAAGAACAAAAGATTGAACGTGTCAAAATCCTAGACCAATACAGAGATCAAGTTCAGCACCCACACAGGCAAAACATGTTGCACGAAAATCTTGCATCCCTTCCCAACTAAAGACACCAATTCATTAAATGTCTAACATAAAATGAATCACTTTGCTCCTCATGGAGAAAAAACTCATTCCTTAAAAAAGCTCAAAAGTCAATCCTAGATAGACAAAGAGTCATTAAAATGCAGAGAAATATGAACCTAAAACTCACTACTCCCCTAAAGTTTGAAAAATCATTGAAATGTTCCCTTTGCTTCATCAACTGCATCAAGTTACTGGCATGCACCATCACCAAGGACAGCAAAACAAACAAAAGTTTGAAGGACCCTATATTTTCAAACATGGTAAGCCACAGGAGGAAGAGTTGCATTAGAAATCAAGTACGATGTTGATAAAAACTTTTGCAAGACATCACTCTACTATTGTCAAAGCCCACAGTGTTATCAAATCTAGGTGAAGAGTAGAAAGATAATAAATTACTCTTAGTGGTCTTAACAACTAATCTTTTCATTCAAAAAATAAGCTCCCCAAAGTCAGTTGTAAGTCCGTTGTAATTAAGGATCCTCACCAGCCTAAACTTCAAAGGAACCACATTACAAGTTATTGTTTTGTGTTCTCACACACTTAATGGCTACATTACTCATTTAAAGAGAACTCCTCTCATAATTCCTACACCAAAATTTGGAAAAGCATGATGATAGAACCACATAATCTCAAATTTAAAAGTTGGCTTCATTAATATCAATGATCTAAGTCATCAGACCCATATCATATCTAAAAGAATACTCTGAACTAGGTCAGATAAAACATCATGCCACTCAAAAGGAAACAGAAGATTTTATAAATGCAAATTGAACTAATCATAGTATAAATGAAATAAACAAAACAAAATTTAAAAAACAGCACTAAATAACTTAGGACATAGCAAGAAAAAGGATAATCTAACTTATAAAGTTAAGACAACTGAAAATAACATTATGATGCATTTCTTCAAGTGTTGAAAACCACATGGATGAAATCCCATAGAAATAATAATATTGAAGGAAAAGTGCATATTTTGGCCCCTGAACCATGCATGTTTCATCTATGGAACCCCTGAACTTTTATTCTTTCAAATTAAGCCCTCTAACTTTTATTTTGTCAAAATTAAGCCCCTGATTGACTAAGAGTAAAAGGTTTGTTGACCGGAAAAATTAAAACTGAATGCAAATTGGATGACTTAATTTAGATAAGATCAATAGTGGAGGGCTTAATTGTGATAAAATCAAATTTGGAGGGCTTAATTATAATAAAATCCAAGGTAGTCAAAGGCGCAAAGCGCACTCAAGGCAATACAGTCTTTTATCAATTGAAGGTGCAAATTTCTAAAAAAAAATGTTATACATATATATGAGAAAATATCAACATAAAATACTAAACATAACAACTTTCAACAAAAAACTAAAAGGTTTGTATGATGAAATCCTAAAGCTTATAGTAGTAAAAAAAACAAAAAAAAAAAAGGTTTCAACAAAAGACTATCTTAAAACTTATCATTTATCATTAATAAGATCTTAAAACCCATCACTAGAATCTTCATTCAAATCTTCATCACTTTCAACTACACCACAACTTTCACATCTTTCAATTTTATTACCCTAGGCGATGGCAGCACTTTCTTTTAGAATAAAAAAAGGAATGTTGTCACTGTTGAAAGGAGTAGAGTTTGACAGTTGTTTGTGTCTTTTCTTTTAAATATAAAAAACCCTAAAAGAGTCCTAATTTAACTTAAAATATAACTTTTAGAAGTTTAAAGTCTGATTTTGACTATAATATCCTTAAAATTAAAAAAAAAAAAAGGTTGTTGGAACAATCAAAACGTGAAACATTATATTAGGGTTAGAAGACTTTCATCAAGCGCAAAAGGCACACAAGAAAAGGGGAACGAAAGGCGCAAGCCTAGGCGCATCAGGCACGAGCCTGAGTAAAGGAGCCTCGCCTAGCATGTCCAAAGGCACTAAGGGCTGCCATCGCCTCGCTTGTGCGCCTAGGCGAGCGCCCCTTGCGCCTTTGACAACCTAATCAAATCAAATTTGAAGGGCTTAATTTGAACAAATAAAAGTTCAAAGCTTAATAAACAAGACGCATGTAGTTCATATGCCAAAATATGCATTTTTCCAACCATGAAAATATATCCTCACCTGCAAAAATGGTCTGCGGAGTAGAAGTTCAGCAAATATACAGGCTGCAGCCCAAACATCAACCCCAGCACCATATTGCTTGGTGCCAAAGAGCAACTCAGGTGCTCTATACCATCGAGCAAAGACCTATTCATTAGTACTCCAAGCTTGTAAGTTTAAACTTTACAAGTATAATTATAAATTATGATAAGGCAAGAAACTTTAGAAGAGAATATGCAAAGCAATATCCATCAATCAATCAGACAGTTACAAGAACCAAAGAGACCCAGTCCATGTGCAAAAATTATACAACAAAAATCAACTAAATATACAACAAAACAAAATTAAAAAAAATACAAAAGAGGAAGAAGTAGAATTAAGCATTTCACCTGAGAGAAGATACAGTATTAACATAAATTCCGGAACAGATTAGGCATTGCCCCTATTTGTCAGTCAGTAAGCAGCATTCACCATACTATCACAAATTATGTGAAGGAGAATTTTACTTGAAGGATATAATGGTTTTTAGTTATCAAAACTTTTTAATTCAAAATGCTTGAGGTTACACACTGAAAAGAATAACCAGGAAATACACAAGCATACCTGGTGAGTGAATTTGCGATCTGGGCTTCCAAATATGCGTGCTAAACCAAAATCTCCAAGTTTAAGTTGTCCATTAGGAGCTATTAACAAGTTGTTCGGCTTCATATCCCTGTAAGACAAAAGCAAAGAAATATCTGAGACAATTATTAATCCATGATGTAGCTTTTCAACACCAACATTTACCTGTGCAAAACCCATTTTTTGTGGCAATAAGCCAGTCCCTTTAATGTCATTTGGAAGTATGATTTTATGTCAGCTGGTGAAAGAAAAATGTTTCGATCACGAATAACTGCTTCAAGATCAGTCTCCATGAACTCAAACACAAGATGCAAGTTCCCCTTGTGAGGAAATGCATCAACCAACTCGATTATATTTGGATCTTTCAGCTCCTTGAGCAATTTAATCTCTCTGAGTGCTGTAAAGTTAACCCCTTCCTTTTGCTTCCCAAGCCGAATTTTCTTGATTGCAACTATTTGTCCAGTCTGTATGCACCCAACACATATCAATAAGAACAGATTGAGAACAGTTCAACTTTCATTCTAGCTATTGGGCAAGTTCAGAAAACCAGCATTTTAACCCATGATAGAAATCCGGATGAAACTTTTGTTAACTACAATTAGATGAAAAGAAAAAAGCATTAAAAATAACACCTGAAGCAGGATTTAGAAGCTGAAATTCCATTGGAAAAAATACAAAATCACAAAACTTCCCAATGCCATTTCATCCTCAAAGTTAAATAAGTTCATAAATTGGACTTTACAGCTATAATGCAGTGCTGACTTTGATGGATTAATAGAAGCAGCTAAAGAATTCTAAAACTATCACTAGAACTCTCTGAAAAAGAGAGAAAAGAATGATAACTATGATCAAATTGCCAGTTAATTTTGACCATAAAAAATAACAATAATTTATTCCAACAGGCTATATCTTTAAGTATTTGTTTCCAATACCCAAAAGCAAAAACAAATAAATACCAGATATTCAACAAATTCTAGCATCAACAGTCAAATTAAAAGGGTACCTTAACTTCTAAAGCAAATTGTTCTCGTCTTTCTCCAGAAAACAAAACAAGCCCGACATTGAAATTTCCCCTTTTCTTTTTTTACACTCCAGTTACAAATTTCCCCAACCATAACATAAAAATTAAGTAAACATAATAGCCAAAGCCAAAAGTAAACAAACATACAGTGCAGAGAGTAAGAATCTTAGGGTTACCTTAGTATCAATGGCTTTGTAGACGACACCATAGGTACCTTCACCGAGTATTTCACGCTTTAGATATCTGTCGGCCACTTTCTTTTCTCCATCATTTTCTGACATAGTGGGTTTTACTTCTCTCTCTTTTTATTTTGTTATAGTGAATCCTTTAATTGTAATTACTATAGCGATTGATCAGATTTTACAATTTCTGTAAGGAATTCAATGTATTCAATCCAGAAAGTGTAGGGTTTGTACAATAAAACTGAATGGTTAGATACGCCTGAAGGAAGGCGACTGATAAAAGAAAAATGAAAGAGAGTCAGGTGATGCTTATCAGCGTGTTATGCTTATGCAGTTTGGGGAGGAAAGGAAATTGGGAGACGAGAGGAGAGCGCGAGAAAGATAAAGAAACAAAGCTGCTCAGCGACCTTACGAGCTAAATACACCCATAGCTCATCAACCTTAGTTGATGCAATTAAATAGTTTTTTTTTTTTTTACCAAGAGATGCACTTAAATATTTAAATGTTGTTAAATTTTAATTTGTAATATAACTATGGCAAATTACAATTTGGTATATAGCAATTTACTTTATTGAATTTGTACCTTTTTCTAACTAAAAATTTACTAAATAGAACTAGAGCTAGAATCTTACTTTAAGAAAAAATATTTTTTAAAAAATGTTATTTTTAATTTTTTTGAAATTTAAAAAATGATTTTAAAGTTAATGCTTTTAATTCTTATTTCAGTCTTGGTGAATATTTTATTGTATTAAAATTCTCAAACCAAAACTATTATTATGTAATAATTTAATTCTTATTTCACAACTAAAGCATGCACGCTCTTGGTGCATTAGGAGGAACTTAATATGACAAATTCTAAAAATTCAGAAATTGCAAAGCTTTAGTCACTTATCAATTATAATTTTGTTGGAATTTACATAGCTTATATAATAGCAGCAGCCCAATGCTATATTGACTGCCAGTTCCTTTGCTACGTGTTTCTATTTTCATTTTTTGCGGTCGTTAATTAGCTACTTGATGAGTCCAAATAGATTTATTTATGTTCATTTCAATTTAATTGTTTTTTTCTTAAATTAACAATCAACAAGTCAAACCACCAAATATGTGTACAATTGAGTAATTTTTGTGACATTTTAGGTATCTCTATTTTAGATTTTGATTTTGGAGCTTTTCTAAAATAGAAAATTTTTCTAAATTAGTAGAATTACAAAACAGTTATTGATTGAAAATTTTTATTTTAGTATTTTTTCTCAACAATTGGAATTTTTTTAAATACAAATACTAAATTACACTTATACTAAATTATTTTTATATATTTTTATTTACTTTCTCTTATATCGTATATTTTTTTGAAAATTATTTATTTATTTATTATTATTATTCCCGTGATTTATAATTTGTTAAAATAAGTAATTATATCAAATAAACAATATATTATATATCTTGAATTAAATAAATGATATTATTTTTAGTAATTTTATATCCTAACAACAACAACTCAATTATTTTTACTAAACAACAAATACTAAACTGCTGTCAGTTAACAGCTATCAACTAGCTTCCAGCTATATTCAACTGTTAAACAAAACAGGACTTTCATGATATTTGTAGAGTTTTTTATACCCGTTAGTTTTTTTTAATGAATTTTCTCATCCTTCTGTAATTAAAAAAAAAAGTAAATACAGTTTCCAAAAATTTTAAGAATATATGTTATAATTTTGTAAAATGGCATGAGCATATTTACACTTTCTCCCTATTTTTAACCATAAAAATCTAACTCAAAGAATATTGGGTTATGCACCGGATTTCATAATTTTGAGATCAACCTAATCTTATAAATTTTGAGTTAATTTTATATATTATTTGGTATCTTCAAATGTTAGATTCTAATATTTTAATTTTTTTTGGTAAAACCACTGGTATTCTCAGTTAGTTAACTAGGATCACATATTGAGATATATTTTAATTTATATTTGTATCTTATAAATAATTTAATATATATGAATCAAAATTATCATTATAATTTTAATTTAGTTTATAAAATAAAAATTGTAATTTAGAATAATAAATATTGCATAATTTTTTAAGCTAAGATCAGTTCTAAAGGTTTTCATATCAATTGAGAACCTATAAAAATAAAATAAAAAATTATGAGACATTCAATCAATTGTTCCTACTTATAAAAAATAAATTTTAGTTTAATATCAGTGATCTGGTGACCAAACTGTAAAATTTTGAGTTTAAATCTTCGGTCCTAATTCTTTTAACAAAAAAAATTCTTACACTCAATCAATTGTTCCAACTAATATAGTAGACCAAGAAGTTGGTGATAGAATGAGAAATATTCCTTTCTATTGTTTTCCTCAAAGCCAATATGTATGTAATACGAACTTTTTGTTGAAATGTGTTTTGAGAATAATCTATCGCTAAAATTATATATCAATTTTTTTTTTTAAAAATTAGCTTTTATTAATAATTTACTTATGAAAATTTATAGAGAACTTTTTATATTCTTATAGACAAAAATATTCCTGTCGGTTTTACTTATATTTCCTTGTAGTGTCTACTAATAGTTAATGCAAGTGTTTTCCCCTTAAAAAGGATATTGAATTCTCATGTCCAGCATTCAAATATAAATTTAATTTATAGACAAATTCAATTGATTATTTTATAAAATGAGTTCGATTGATTAGTTGATAATAAAAGAAAATTATATAAAAAAAAGTTATTTAAAACTCCATCAAAATTATAAATATATTCCTTACTTTAATACATTTGTATACTTTTTAATTTGAAATAATTTATCGCGGTTAGTATTCGTTTGATGAATAAAACTCTATCAAAATTATAAGCATATTCTTTATTCTTATTCATTTTGATTGTTTTTAATTTGAAATAATTTATCACTGTTAATATTGGTCTGATGAGTAAGACGTTCTATAAATCGTTTTCTTTAATTAAAAAAAAAAACACAATTTTAAAAATATTAAGTACCTTATTAAAAATTCTAGTAACTTGTGAGAAGTCAACGAAAGCTGTCTTTAGACTGCCTCTAGAATGAATATCCACAATTGATCATATGCATAAAAACTCGATTATTACCCAAAGATGGGAGAAGTGAAAGTGATTGGCACATATACAAGCTTATTCTGCACAAGAATTGAGTGGGCGTTGAAGCTTAAAGGTGTGGAATATGAGTACTTGAAAGAAGATTTAAGAAACCAAAGTCCTATCCTGGTTAAGTATAACCCTATCCACAAGAAGGTTCCAGTTGTTGTTGATGATGAGAAGCCAATTGTTGAATCTCTTGTTATTCTGTAGTATATTGATGACAAATGGAAACACAATCCTTTGCTGCCTCGACATCCTTATGACAGAGCTATGGCTCGATTTTGGGCTAAATTTGCTGATGATAAGGTAACTTCTCCTTTCATCATCTTTCATCCATTTGTTTCCTTTAATTTTTTTTTCTTTTTAGCTTGATAGCCTTGTAATTGCAATTTCTAACCTCTGCTTCTGCAAGATATGTACTTGGTTAGCATTAAATTGTATAACATGTTGAAATTGTGAAGATCATGAATCAAATTGTTTACCTCAGTAGATTTTAAAGCAAATTTTGATATCTATCAAAATTATGTTACTTTTTTGAAATGCAGAGTGTGTTTGGGGCATATGTTGCTTGTTGGCAAGAAGGAGAAATGAAGGAGAAGGCAATAAAGACTGCAATAGAATCATTTGCATATCTTCAAGAACAGATTAAAGGGAAGAAATTTTTCAGTGGAGAGAAGATAGGTTATTTGGATCTAGTAATGGGTTGGATCCCTCTTTGGCTTAATGTTATGGAAGAAGTTGGAAGCATGAAGTTGCCATCACTTTATGAATGGACTCAGAATTTCATTGAGATTCACTCATCAAAGAATGCCTTCCACCAAGAGATGAGCTTGTTAACTACTTCATTGGTAGCATCAACTATATGCGGTCCATGGCCGCGGCCAACAAACACTAGAAGTTGTTCTCATTCTATGGCATTCTATCATTAGTCCAATTGACAGGTTTCCACTTATATCAAGTTTTTTATACGACATTCTATCATTAGCTTGATTTATTATAAACCAAATCTAGTTAATATTATTATTGTTATTGAGACTATTTTGAAATCGGTGTTCTGGAATTAGTGTTGTAGAGACAATATCTATTGTGTAAAACACTTGTTGAGAATCATCATTTTGTGTGATCTTTGAATTACCGGCGTCGAGGTTTCTCTTATTGCCGCTGTCAAATATTGAAATAATGTTTTAAGAAAACTATCTTATGACAATGTTCATATGGATATACTTAAATAATTATATAACAAATTGCAAGCAACTGGCTTCAATTGTTTAATATTCCAAAAATATTCTAGATCAAAGACCAAACAGCTACTTCCAGGAATTTTACATCCAATTTGATGATCCACACGCAATAGAAGCAACTTCTGAGAAAATTAAAGTAGCTGAATTCTTGATAAAAGTGCAGCACTTATATGAAAGGAAAATGCTGGTATTATACTTTTAAGTTCGAACTCTGCAATCTTGGAGATGTGCAGAGATTCCTCAATCTCTTCTTTACAAGTATAACCATAGACAAAGCTCAATGGTATAGTAGACTATTTCATGGAGGACTTAACCTCACTTTCACCTTCAGTTTTTGAGCTTTCTGGCCTATACAATCTCAATAGTATTATCTTGACAAGCATATTGTATGCATATAAATATATTTTACATACAACGGCATAGATGCTCTTTTCTGAGATGAAGCAATAGTTTGATGTCAGATACATTACTTTAAAGTCATTCCAGCATTACTTGATGAATATAAAGCATTAGGTACTATAAAGGTAAAGTTCAATGTATATGAAGTATAGGTGCAGAGCTGGAAAGCTTAGCTGAATCAAGTAGTAACACGACGACATCGACACCAAAATGCGGTTCCACCACTTCTGCCTCGAGCAACTGCAATTTCCTCATCAATATAAAACCAGATAAAGAAAGGATCCTTGGTGCTTGGTTCTCTATCTTCCTTTTGGCCAAGACTGATCTCCAAAGGGTTCAGAGGCCCAATTTTTATACGAATGCACTCGAAAATGAAGGCTAGTATCCTCTTTTTCCACGTATATCTGCCTTCAAATGTTAAGCATCCAATTGGCCCAAGATATACTCCATTTTCAATTCTCTTTCCCTGAAAATCAAATAACAAAATTACCACTATCTAAATCTGAACAAAAGAAACATAACCCATGTTTTTGTCGAAACCAGACCTTAAACTATTCTTCATTATTGGCAAAAAAATGAATAAAATAAGACAAGAAGAGCATATCCATATTGGTATTCGTTCTCATGTGAGTACAAAGGAACCAACTAGTGAACATTTTGAAAAATGATTACATTAGTAAGGTCGTTACCAACAAAAGTTCAGAAGATAAAGATAATAATAATAATTCTTTGTTTATGACATTAAAATGATTAGCATACACAAGGATACTAATGCAGTGGGATCAAAATGACAAGCAACACAAGGAAATTGAGAGAACTGATTCTGAAAACAATCAGTGTATTTGATATAAATTTAACAGCAGAAAGAGCTCATAACGGTCCAATCAAGTAAATTCAGATTCGAACAGCACAAACTGTAATCACATAAACATGAATGAATGCATAATTAGAGGGCAAAAACAACTTACAGCAGCATCAAACCTCTGAACAGCAGTAAGAGGGAAGTACCTTCCACTCTTCAGTTGCTTCTACAAATCAGAATTGTTTTTTTTTTAAATATCAATAAGCACAAATTAATCACAAAGATATAAAAATCAACAATCAATACAAAACAAAGAATATAAAAAATATGAACCTCAGCAGTGAAAATAAGCATCCAAGTTCTACCAGGGGAATTTGAGCCACCAAGAGTATGAAGAAAACCAGAGGGGTCAACTTTGGCCTTCTCAATCACAGATAGAGCTGATAAAACCTCCTCTGCTGCAACTTTTCTTGTTTTTGCAGCATTCTTGAGCACTTTCACACTCTCCTCTACGTCCTAAACCATAAACAAAAACATATTAATTTTTTTGAAAAAAAAAAACTAAATTCTTCTATTCGAATATGAGAAATGATTGCTAACAATTTCTTTTCAATTGTATCATCAAATTTTCAAAATTTTAATTTATACAATCTAATTTATTAAACATCAAGAAAGTGTTAGGAAAAAAAAAAAGCGTTAATTAGCATTTCTTTCTCAACCTCCTGTTATTTGACAAATTGCCTAGAAATATACAAAGTTCCAAAATTGACAATAGAGTTATCAAAAAAATCAATAAAAGCATACTTGGTTGCTTTGAGCCTGCACTTTTTCTTCATTTTCTTCTTGGACAAGAACTGGAGAGGAAGGACTTTGATCATTCTGATCAAGGGTAGCTCTGGTTTTCAGTCTTTGGAGCGTAGGAAGATGAGGAGTGTTGAGTTTATGAGAGAAGGGAGCAGTAAAGGCATTGGCGCAAAGAGGGAAGATTGGGGTAATGGGCTTAAGAGGGAATGGAGAAGAATTGAAGGATAATGATGATGATGATGTAGAAGAAGATGATGGCAGAAATGAAGTGAGAGCCACCCATCTCAGTGAAGAGAAATAAGAGGACGTTGCTGCTGCATCACAGCCCATTTCGATTTTTGGGTCCTTATCTTGGACGTATCCATTTTCTTCCTTATGTTCAATCGAATTAAAATAATTTATAAAATGATATTCAGCATATTTATATTATATTATTTAAATATATTAATTTTTTATTTTTCATTTATATAATAAAAAGAAAATAATTAACTAAATATGAATAGAAGAAATCATTTTTTAACAACTAATTAATATAAGAATGTAAAAAGTACATAATAAAAACGTTATATTTAAAAAAATTTAAATTTATATATAATTTTTAAAATACATGTATGTATATTTTTATTTTATTAATATCAATTTAAGTATTATTAATTTTTAATTATAATTATTTTGTATACAAAAATTTAAAAACTTAAGAATTGTTTAGTTTGAGAAAATATTAATTTTTTTTTATTTTCTATTTTTCAAATAAAAAACTGAAAAATACTTCAAAATAATGGTAGAAAATTCATATTTTCTAAATTGAAAAATACATTTATTTTTATAAGTGAAAATAAAAAATAAAAAATTAGCTAAAAAATTCTAAAAACGTATTTCTAATTTTTCAAATTAGAAAATAATACAACTAAATATCAGATTCTATTTTATAATTTTTTTAGAATAAATTTTTTAAAAAATTAATATTATTTTCCACAACTAAAAATACTTTTTAATTAAAAAAATATAGTATTTCCATCTTCTTATAATAAATCCAATTTTAAGTACACATTTAAGTTGGAAAATTGAAATATTTAATCCAGTGACTTTTATTTTTATTTTGCCAATTTCTAACAGCTATATAAATAAATGAACCTAAATGCTTAAATTATTAAATATGTGAATTCATTTATTCTTGTTGAATTAGGTCATATCATTTTTATTTATTTTATAGATTAAGTAAAATAGTGAAAAATAAGTATTAGGCAAAAAAAAAAATTCAATTTTATCATTAATTAAAATTATATGATGATATAAGGAAACTTATAATCGGTATCCCTGTCTGACCCAACCCTCAAGTTAGCAGCAGGTGCACTGCTTACCATAATAGCTTGGATCAGAACGACACCGCAACTCTTCTCTCCCCTTCTCTCCGAGAGCTCGTCAACACAATCAGATCCTTCTTCAGCCCTCTGACAGCTCTTAATCTGATTCCCGGAGTCTTACCGGTGAGCTTTCTTTGCCGCTTCTCTCTCTCTCTCTCTCTCTCTGTGTTTAAATTCTATATTTATTTTCTTATTTATCTTCCTTACTGTCACTTCCCCTTTGTTGTAAAGAATCACTGATGAGGTTGTTACTAGGTTTTCCTAATTCTTGGTTCGAAGTTCAAAAATTGCCGTTCTGTTAAGGCGACTAATTTGACTGCTCTATCAGATATTTTTTTTCTACTCTGGATTTGGTGTGTTGTTTTAAAGGTGAATTTGAAGATTATAAATTTGTTAGGGAAATGAGATTGATTATTTTAGAGCCTAATCATCTGCTAAATCGAGGAAGTTGTTCGAGTTCTATTGTTAGAAATTGAGATTCGCTGGGTTTTTAATTTATGGTTTGTTTGCATTATCATCATATGTATATGTACTTGACCCAATTTCAAACATTCAAGTTTGCAGAGGAAAAGAAAGTGAAGGAGAAAATAGTTATCTACTGCGAATCTGAAGATGAGCAATGAAGGAGAAGATGCAGTGCGACGTCGCAATGCAGTGGCCGAGTATCGCAAGAAGTTACTCCAGCACAAGGAGTTGGAGTCTAGAGTACGATCTGGTCAGACCACAGTTCTTCAATTACTACTTCATCGATCTTTCATAGCTTTAAATTTCCTATAAATTATATACCTTTACGCTATGTTTGGATGGGGGTAGGGAGAGGTAAGTAATGAAATGGTAAAGAAAGGTAGTCATCTACCCATGTTTAGGTTTTATTCGTCATCTATCTGTTATGCCTGGTTGAATTGTTTAATATATTTAAGCTACTTTATTTAACGAAGCTATTTTTCTAATTTGTTGGATTTTGGAATCATTAATCTACAAATGAGAAGGTTTCCAGCCCCTTTTTCCCTTCTTTCTGTGGTGAGGTTAAAAAAAAGAAAAATTGGAAGATATAATTCTTGATAAAGACTTCTAGCTTTACTAATTTGATGATTTTTTTTATTTTATTTGGGGGATGAGTTTGTTAAGAAAACCCATCTCAAAGAGAGCAACTAAGATGTAATTTTCTACCTATTTCATATCTCAGTCGTGTGTACTTGTAATTATTTTAACACAGATTAACCTAATGGAGTTTGATGGCTTTTGTATGATTGTGTTAACATGGATTTTTTGTTTTTGCATTTTTATAATTATGAATGGCCTGCCCTTCCGCTTGCTTCTAGTCATTACTGATTAACCACATAAAATTGATGGAACCTATCCGTTCTGAAAGTTAATTGTAATATTGCTTTGGCATTTGATAATCAGGCTGATAAAGGTGGCGATTGATATTGATTTGTAATTATTACATTCTTGCAGTGAGGGAAAACTTGAGATCTGCAAAGAAAGAGTTCAACAAGACAGAGGATGATTTGAAATCTCTTCAAAGTGTTGGGCAGATCATAGGAGAAGTTCTCCGACCTCTTGACAATGAACGTCGTAAGCATTTTTTCTAAATCTACTGTGTAGAACACAAACTTTTTCACGATTTCCTTTAGGCTAGACCATCCAATGCATGTGCAATTCTGTCAGCATTTCTTGTTTAGAAGTATTGAGACTTTGGAATAAGTTATTCTACACAATATATATCTTAATTGCCTAAACTATTGCTTGAACTTTTTTCTGTTTTTCAATAACAAAGTACCCTGTAGACTGTCAATTGCATAAAATTCCATTTGCAGTCTTTGATTCCGCCACCTCCTTTGCCTGGCCCCCTTTTGTCTTTAAGAGCTAGTTAATGATGATAGAGTAATGGTTGCTTCTATATTTTTCAGTGATTGTTAAAGCAAGCAGTGGCCCCCGATACGTGGTTGGTTGCCGCAGCAAAGTGGACAAGGAAAAGCTGACTGCTGGAACTAGAGTGGTTCTCGATATGACAACACTCACAATCATGCGGTCTCTACCACGCGAGGTAAGTTATTCTGATTCTCTCTTTGGAGCATGAAATAATGGCATTCGGTCGTGACACAAAGACTTTGAGTTAAATATATCTGTTGCCACGTACATGATGCTAACTAACGTCTTTTCCTTGGCTGGCAGGTGGACCCGGTTGTTTATAACATGTTGCATGAAGATCCTGGAAATGTTAGCTATTCAGCTGTGGGTGGTTTATCTGATCAAATTAGAGAATTGAGGGAGTCTATTGAGCTACCTCTCATGAACCCGGAACTTTTCCTTAGGGTGGGCATTAAACCTCCCAAGGTGATTATATTGGCTCTTTGCTTTTTATTTATTTATTTATTTATTTTCAGTGGATAACTTGTCAGCAGTCATTTTACTGTTTCAGGGTGTTCTTCTTTATGGACCACCTGGTACTGGGAAGACATTGTTGGCTAGGGCTATAGCAAGCAACATAGAGGCCAACTTTTTAAAGGTCAGATATTCTTTTTTTCTTTTTCCAATTGAGCCTTACTGTCATTCTATTGTTTGCAATTTGCTTTTAGTAAACATTTTTCTATTCTTATGGATGAAGGTGGTTTCAAGTGCTATAATTGATAAATACATTGGAGAAAGTGCTAGGTTGATACGAGAAATGTTTGGGTATGCACGTGATCACCAAGTAAGAATCTTCAGTTTCTAGATATGCTTTCTCCTTGGAGGTTCATGATGCCTGGTATTGCAATTTACTTCTGTTTTTTTAGCCCTGCATCATTTTCATGGATGAGATTGATGCCATTGGTGGACGCCGTTTTAGTGAGGGAACAAGTGCTGATCGTGAAATTCAAAGAACACTGATGGAGTTACTTAATCAGCTTGATGGTTTTGATCAGCTTGGCAAGGTACTTTAAGAGTATAAAATTTACATCTAATCCAGCATTGTGATGTATACTTACTCACATGCAAGCATATGTTTTCTTTTTAAAGAATTATCTTTTGGAATGATTGTGTTGTTTTCTCTCCTTGTCATCTTCACATGGACCTGCATGGAGTTGGAATTGTCCCTCGTCAACACTTGGAAGATGGCACTTGAAAAACCTTTACATGCTCTGCACTACCAGGATATGGAAAAGCCCTAAAATAGAAATGAATTAGAATTAGTTTGTAAATGATTAGACAAACTTTCAGTAAAGTCACAGACCTTGCTCTGGCATCTTTACATTATCCATCTGGTCAAATTTTGATAGAAAACCTCTATTGGCTTAGCTGTTATCTGAAACAGAAAGCATGGATGTAGTTTATTGGTGAGGATATTTTGATTGGGATTTGCATGAGAAGTTGTGGGTCATTCATTATGATTTGTGGTATTCTCGTCACATAGCCCCTGCAAAATGGATTTAACTGCTGAATTCTGTTTGATTGGGGTTATAATATTAAAAAATTGGATTTCTAAAACCTCTTTCAAAAATTGGGTCTTTTTCCTGTCAACATTATATAGTTGTAACCATAACTGCTGTTCCATGTCATGTGTTGGAATGTCTAAGAGATATATGGTGTTTCTTTTTTTTTTTTTTATGGTTTTGTTTTATTTTATTTTATTTTTTGCATATTTTAACTCTAGGCCATTTCTCAACAACTTCAGTCTACTTCCATCTCTTTATAGGTAGTATCTACAAGATGGAAAAAAGCATGATATTATCTATTTTTTTCAACTCTAGGTTAAAATGATAATGGCAACAAACCGACCTGATGTTCTTGACCCTGCACTTTTACGTCCGGGCCGATTAGACAGGAAGATAGAGATTCCATTGCCGAATGAGCAATCAAGAATGGAAATACTTAAGATTCATGCTGCTGGCATTGCCAAGCATGGGGATATTGATTATGAGGCTGTGGTTAAACTTGCTGAGGTAAATCAAAAAGGTGGCTTTTCTTGTTTTATATTTGAAATTGGTGCTTTTTTTCCTTTGAAATGATAGTTGTAACTATCTCAGGGTTTCAATGGAGCTGATTTGCGCAATGTTTGCACAGAAGCTGGAATGTCAGCAATTCGTGCTGAACGTGATTACGTCATCCATGAAGACTTTATGAAGGTAATTTGAGGCTTTAACTCTTTAACATGTCGAATATAGATGTGTGTTTCATGCTGAGAATATTATCCTCGTATTTGGTTTTTCGTGGGACAAAGGACAATTTGTAATTGCAGAATGTGCTTACTCTTATAGTCTTATATTTGGTATTGCAGGCTGTGAGGAAGCTTAACGAGGCAAAGAAACTCGAATCCACTGCACACTACAATGCCGATTTTGGAAAGGACTAGAAGTCTCCTTCATTTTTCTGAGTCATGGAATTTGGTGCATGCATTGTACTTTTCTTTTTATTATTGTTTTAAGCATGTAGTAGGAACAATCATATTACAGTTTTCAAGATTTCAATTCATGGATATCATGCTAGAGATTTTCAAGTATACTGTACCTCATAAGGCTATGAAATTCATTTGTTTCCACACGGTTGTGCGAAAAATCGTTTAGGTTTAGTTATTCAGGTCCTTCACATTATTAACCCTTTATACTTTGTTATCATGGCCAATTCTTAATCATCTCTGATTTGCCTTAGACAATGGAATTATATTAAACATTAAATAGATTTTTCTGTAAGAATTTTTTATGTTTATGATAATTGAAAATAATTGAATGGAGTAGAGAGAATATAATATTGAATGGCCATATTTGTAACAAATTACGGATCAGACTTTAGAATAAAACTGAAGTTATGGTCGTTTATTCAGAGTTTTTTTTATGCTCATCTCTGTTAAGGCAGCTTATGTGATAGCAGTATCTAAAATTACTTTTGTCAAACTGGATTAACGATTCGGTATACCACAAAAGTGTTCTTATTTATGTATTGAGAAAATTTTAGTCTTTGGCATGATGACAAGTTCTGGATGTTCAAAGTCTCAGATTCGAGCTTTCTGGATGACATAGTAAAAGCAATTAAAATGATACAAATTAATTAATTATCATAGTTAAAGATTACGCTTGAGAAGGATAAACAAACTAATTGTGATGAAATCTTCAGCAGTGGTAGGGGGATTTTCTTCAAAATTTTCACTGTATCTCTCAAACAAGTTTTCATTAATTTCACTTCCAAAATGTTTGTTGATAATGCACTCAAGGCCACCCCTGCATGTTTCTGCTTTAGAGGTATGTTGATGGATACCTGTTGAGCTTCCAAATTTTCAACGCTAAAGCAACCATTTTTCTTCGTTAGTCTTCTAAACTCCTCTATAGTCTAGGGCTGTAAGAAGGCAAATTGAACAAATCTATTTTATCTTTGCATACACTGCCCTGCAAAAATTAAACAAATATTATCAAAATTATTCGAGTTTTAATCCAAAACTCATTTAAATTAGTTAATTTGTGCTTGTTGGGAGAATTATTTAGTCAAAAACTCCTATATTTTGTGCTTTTTCTTGTTTAGTCCCTAAAGCTTAAATCATTTTTATTTAGCCCTCCTACTTTTGTTTTTGCTCACATTTATACCCCTATTTAACAGAATAGGAGGGCGAAATGCAGAATATAAGTTTAATAGAAAATTTTTGAGTTTGTTGAACAGGGTTAATGTGATAATTATTGTGTAGGTGTGCATCGGTTCAACCTGCCCCTGAATTATGGAGCCAAACCCTTAAAATTTCAAACCAAACTGAAGTAACTAAACTATTGATTTTGTATTTTCGTGTTACTCCTTGGATTATGCAGTCCATCGATATAAATGTATTGGATCCTGTTGACCAACCTAAATCAGCAATGGTGAACTTGCTTGAACTACAAGAATTTTCAATTTCAAGATTTTCTATTATCCCTTTAGCTATCATTGATTTTGCCCTTTCTGCTGAATTTTTCTGTACCATATAACATATAGATACTGTTATTAAATTCCTAATAAGTAATGTATAGAAAAGAAAGACTGCCTCAGAGAGGGATAAGAATCCCTGAAAATATATTGGACACCAATATTGGTGTGTAGAAATAGGGGTAAGCATTCAGTTCAAATCAAACCGAAATGCATTAATTTTTCTGAAAGAAAAATAATCAAATCGAAAAAATAATGTTTGAATTTGGTTCAGTTTGATTTGACCAAATAACAAATGATTTTTTTTATTAACAAATCAAACTAAATCAAAATTACACCATTTCCTCAATATTAGAATTAAAATCACTAATGCATTGCACTTAGTAATTGTGGTCATCTAAGAATTTACAATGTCTATGAGAAAAAAAAATGCTTTATATTTATTTTTTCAAATTTATGGACTTAATTTTCATATTATCATAAAAGCTAAAAATTATCTTTCAACTTTGACCAATGCATTTATAAATTATCTTATATATATATATATATATATGGGTACTAATCAATTAAGGTATATAATCACATGACTAAAGGTGTTGTTCGTGTAGCTGTAGATGCCATTTCCTATAAAACCCTCTCTAGTTAAGTTGAGACTAAGAAGATTAATGATCGAATTCTCTACCAATCACTTGTTTTATAACCGACTTTTAATCTATTTGATCAGATATAGTCAGCATTAGGATTCCAACAAATATGCCAAATAATATACTTAGTTCTCGATTTTTTCCAATTAAATCATATGGCTTTACATTCTTTAACTTTTTTTGTTTCTAGCTTACACATTTACATATTAAAATAATATGGAGTTTCTTTATCAACTTTGACCAAATAATAATTTTGAGTCAGTCCTGTTTTGATTCAGTTTATTATTACTTTTTTTTAGACAAATCAATAATAGAATGTAATTAGGAACTATATAGACTATCCGTGAAAAAAATGTTCTTTAGAATGCTCGAACATATTCCAAACACATATCAAATCAATCTTATATTAATTGTATCTATTTCAAATCCGATTAACATTACCTAATATCATCCAATATCAATGATCTCATTTTTTGTTAAAATATATAATGTATAATAAATGTCTACGTTGTTTAAGTGATATTCTTCAAATTCATAAGAAAGCTAACAATTATTCTTGTCTCTAGATATACATGTCAAGTTGTTTCTACAACATTTTCTCAAGAAATATGAATCAAATTTTGTAATTTGAGCTTCAAATCTTAGGTTGTTTGTGTGAACTATTGAAATGTAATTAAAATGCTTGGGAACAAATTAAGAAGCACTGTTTATTCCTCTATGAACACTTCAAAGGTGAAAAGATCAACTAGAAAGGATCAATCGATTGACATTTGAAAAAAAACAAAGTATGATATATTGGAAATGACAACTTTGCAATTAATAGTAGTCAAGGTTTGTGCGTTTTAAGAGAAAACTATATTAAGTATGTGATAAGAATGTATTTAATCTTAAGTATGTGTCATACATGAATGCAACTAATAAATTTGTTTAGATATTTATACAAGTAATTAATATGGGATTGAAGGGTCACTTATATATATATATATATATATAGCTTTGAAAGTGGAGATCAATATGTGTATAGTGAATAGCGTTGTAAAGTAGAGGATCACCCTCTTTATAAGAATAGAAATTTAAGTATGTTTTACAAATTTACATTTTATGTCCTTCCTGTGTCCTGGTTATTTATCTCTTTTTTCTTACCGTTTTTGCTATTAAACTTCTATCAATTGTCCATCATAAACCCAGCAAAGTGATATTAGAGCTAAGTTAATTCCTTGATTGTAATTGATTTTAGAATTAGGTTGACGATTATGAAAGGTGATAAGAAATGAAAGTCCATATTAGCTATTGTGAAAGGTAATTTCCATTGAATAGTATCTCTAAATTGAAGAACTTACTGAGAAGACTATTTGTAAAACAAGTGTTGTATCCTTCAGGTTTGGAAACCAGTGGGGAAGGAAAAAGTAAAAAAGACTTCATGATTTATTCTTCGGGTTTGGGGGTAAAACCTGCTGAGAATGTGTTAATCTTAAAAGACTATAAAAAAAGTGATGATGAAAGTCTTCAAGTTGAGAGAAAATGAGACTGAGACTCTAAAAGTGTTTCTAATAGCTTGAAATTATAAAAATTTGGAAAATGAAATGTCAGTAGTTGTAATGATTCAATAGAAGTAAATTATGAAAGAATTATTTGGAAAGTTAAGTTTGTCTCAAGCAATTTATGAATGTAAGAAAATGATCTAGATCATCAATCAAGTTTTTGTGACAAATTATTTTTGAAAACTTGTTAAAAAATATACATAAAGATGTTTATAATGTGATCATTGATGATATGAATCAATATAAATTATATGAAGTGAAGAATGATATAGAGGATATGAATTATGAGAGTCTGAGAAGAAATTTTGGTGAAACTATTGATGAATTGAATGAATTAAAGACGGAGATGGATTAACAATAATTTGAAGAGTCGAGATTCAATCTAGAAAAATGATCCTATTTGCAATTCGTGATTTTCTGTTGACTGTGGTCTAAAGACTTATAATCAAATTTGAACTTTTTTGAAGATTGCATGTCAGTGTTGAATTGAAGAAGAAATTGCAAATCAAAAGGGAGTGTTGGAAATGGTGATTTGTAATTAATAGCATTCTAGGCTTGTGCATTTTAAGAGAAGACTATATTAAGTACACGGTAAGAATGTATTTAGTTCCTATGAATTTGCTTGTGGATATTACTATTTGACTAGAATCTAGTTAGCTAAAATGTAGTTAGAAGTAATTAATATTTACCAAAATTCAAATTAATTAAAATAAAAATAAATAAAATTACCTTATTAATATTTTTTGTAAATTGGCTCATTAGTTACAATTAACACCAACACTTTTTTAACATCTCTTTCTCAATGGTCTATTATATCTACTATTTTTAATAAAAAAAACGTGTAACATGTATACAAAATACACTAGTAATTTATTTCAAAATTTTGTATTACCTTCATTTCCATTATACTATTCCGAAAATACTCTAAGATAAACAGTATATATATATATATATATATGTATATATTTATTGTAATTATAAAGTGATTGTCTTATTGATATGTTGACAGTCCTTAATACTTTTGACAAATTAATATTTTTTTCACACTTTATTCATTAAATTTCATATTGTTGAATTGCACTGTAGAAATATGAAGATTCTCAATTCTAAAATTTGGTTTTAATTTTGTAATAATGTATATATATATATATATATATATGTGTGTGTGTGTGTGTGTGTGAATTTTGGTGGGTGCAAGCATTCACGATAAGAGAAAATCCAAATAAAAAAATCTTTGTCTTTCCTAACTAAAAGAATATAGATGTATTTGCTAGAAACGCTTGATTGATTTTATAGTGTGAATGGTATCACACATTGATAATAAATAATAATTATAGGAAATATTTTTTCCGTGCATGTGATCGGAATTAGAGGAATAATTAAACCAAAAAAAATTTCAATAACTACGCTTAATCATTACCACCAATCACGGCAATTCAATGCGTATTTTCACATTTTATTATTTTTATTATTATTATTATTATTATTATTATTATTATTATTATTATTATTTTGTTCTATTTATTAAATGCAACAAAAATAATAAAATAGTTGATAGAATTTATATAGAAGGGACACTTTTACCAATTAAAAAAAAATCACTTGAACACCTTAAATTTTTATAAAAAATCACTTAAATTTATCTATTTTATTGTGTTTAGACATTTTTAATTATTGTAATATTTCATATCTCGACATATTAGTATCAAATTAATATCATATTAACCAAAGATATCTAAAAATAATAAAGCAAGTTTTTTGGTATTTATATGATTTTCAAAAAAAAAAATCAAGCATCGGATGACTTTTTCATAATTTGCTAAGCATATGATTAAACTTTTTCTTTCAAAATTTTTAAGTGAAATAAAAAAATTTGATAGGAAAAAGAGATGTTCTTATTCTTTGAATTAAGCTGTTAAAAAATAGTGGATATAGTAGACCATTAAAAAGAAAAAGATATTATTTTTCATCTGAATTAAGCCATTTAAAATAAAAAAATAATAAGGACATTATAAAGAGAAAAAAAATAATTATATTTAATTTTACCTAGAAAATAGGTTACATATTTTTTTATTAAAAATAGTGGATATAGTAGACTAATGAAAAAAAATTACTAAAAATAGAGTATTAGTAACAAATGTGATTAATATTCCTCAACAAAAAAAATTTATAGATATATTAGTCATTAAAATTATTTAATTACTTTATTGTCTTTAACTATTAATAGAAAATTACAAAAATGTGCATGCTAGTTACCTAAATTATTTGCGAAAAACATAAATGTAAATAATAAGAGAGATTCGATATTTATATAATTAATTAATATGGAATTGAAAGGTCACTTAGATATTGCTTTGAGTATACTTTTATAAGAGTAGAAAATTGCTCTCTCTCGTATAGTTTAAGTGTATTTTATAATTCTCCATCTTCCATATTTATTGGATGTTCCATACTTATTGGAGCTTTGGTTATTTCTCTTCTTTCTTCTTGTTCTATTAAGTTGTCTGCCATAAACTCAACATGATCAACAGATTCAACACCAAGAATGCCTTTCTTCTTCTTTTTCAAAAATGAGCTACCAATGGTTTACTCACCAACCACCAAGTAATTGTTAAGTCATATCTCAATTATTTAGGCATATATTGTGGATCAAGACATCAATCATGTGATCTTATGAACTTTATCTCTATTTGGTATTTCCTACTTTGTATTTATACTCTTCTTACTACTATAGAGTTTCATTGTATATTTAATTAAACATACAACTTTATTCATATTATTGAGTCGAAATATACAAAACTATCTTCTTCTTCAACATTACTTTTCACCGTAATACCTTGCAATCATCTTCTCCACCGCCACACCAACACCTACGCTTACACATGCATCATATGGTTATTCGTTTCCAATCTAAACCTGGTAGACTTGCCCATAAATGTTGTAGGCAATGGGGTAATGTGATAATTTAGGGTGCATTTGGATTTAAAATTTTGATTTTTGTCTATGACTTTGTGAGCAGGCAGTAAAGAAAGTGAGAGAAATTAAAAAAAAAAATCATTGATTTGATGGACAAATAGTAAATTGATTATTAATTTAATTCATTATTCAATTGGACTTTCGCAGTAAGCCTCCAAATATTAATTCCATTTTATACTTCCGAGCAAGAAATTGTTAGATAAATAACACGCATGTCAAATTAATCACAATTTACAATTTATTATGTACATAAAATGATAATTATTTTACATTACTAGCAAATTGTAATATATATATATAAATTGATAAGTACATCGAAATTCACATTTTGTATGGGAAATGAAAGTATGTATCTATTTTATTTGATAAAATATATTCCATTTGTTTCAATGAACTTGTTAATTGTAGAAAAAAAATTATTTCAATGAGTTTATTCATTTCATAAAAATGATAGAATTTTTAAATTTTATCATTTATTTTAATAAATATTTTACAATCATCCAACTCCATAAATTTTAAAATTTTATTTATTTTAAAAGTTATTATAATTAATTATTTAAATTATTAATATTTTCTTAAGTCCTGTGTATAGTGCGTACTTCAAAAAAGAAGAGAGGCAGGAAAAAAAAAAAAAACTATGCGTATGTGCTGCACGACTTCATCCAATTGTGGAAACATCTAGGTAAAGCACCATATGCAAGTTATTCATCAGTAAATTCAAGACATCCATTAAAAAAAAGGATTTAATTTAAAATAGGGATAATTTATTTTTTAATATTTTAAAAATTATATTATTTATCTCTTTTATTTTATTAATTCTGGAAAAGTAAAAGTAAAACAGAGGCATGTGATGGTCGGTAATTACATAGAGGGAATCTATGGTTTTGAATAGAATGCCGGTTCCCAATACCAATTAAGAGACTTTTTCCTTGATAATGGCAACAAAGCACAGCTCTGCCGACCTACCACTATTACTATTTATCATGATCATGCCCCCCTGTAATTAAAATTATCAGCTATATCCCACCACCTTCTTTTCACCTAAAAAAATATCAGTACTCCCGAGAGAGGTTTGTGGTGGTTAGGGTTGTTTTTGTTAATAAAAACAAAGATTAGGGTTTTAGGTTAGAATTAGATGGGTAAAATTGATAGATGAGGAGTTTTTTTTTTTTACTTTATTCGGTTTAGAAAAGGAAAAAAATAAAGAGTAAATAAAAATAATTTTTATTTTTTAGTCTTAAATATTTCAATAAAAGAAAAATATAGAAAACAAATAATAATGTAAAATAAAGATGGTTAATTTGAAAGGAAAAAAATAAAGAGAAGATGTAAAATAATTTTTAGTTTTCAATTCTATTTTTTTAAAATAAAAAAATGTGAAATTATAAATAAAATATTATTATTACTAATAAATTTTCTTTTTTTATCTTTGATCATTTGAGTAAAATAAAATTGTAAATGTATAATATTACAAATTTATTTTAAAAGAGAAAAGTAAGAATGAAAAATATATATTTTTTTCTCCATAGTTTCCCTCCCATTCAAGGAAATTTGCCAAACATAGGGTTATAGTATTAGGGGACGGCTATAAAAGGAAGGGTTAAAGGAAGGGAAGTTACAAGATTAAGTTCTTTTGAGTATGACAGTCTAGGGTTTCCACATATATGGATCTGTGAGATTCATGGGTTGCTCTTTGATTACCCAGTTCATTTTTTTATTCATATTATCAAGTCAAAGTAAAGGATTCAGACAAAAATCAGTCTCTGGGTGGTTACACATATGTAGCGATTTTGCTGAAGTTCTTGTTTACCTGTTGTTTGTAATCTTAGGAATAGATGTGTGAACTGGTTAGATCTATGAATACAAGCAAGAGATATGAGAAGAGAATAATATATTTTTTATATATGTTTATTTGATTTTTTTAGGGTTTTATGAAAAGATTGAGCAGAGCTCCTTGAAGTCCAATAGAGGAACTTGCAGGGTACATAGAGCTGCTGATCTATGGATCCCTCAGCCCTATCCTCTTGATTAAATTGATGTTATGGATAGGCTTGTGGCTTCCATATCTCAGGAGCTTTTGTTACCTCCATGTTTGATCCTTGTTTGGATTGAAGGGAGCTCTACATTTTTCTCTCTCTAAATCTTGAATTTTTTTTAATTTATTGTTTCAATGGTGTATTATTTTTTTATTTATTTTTCAAAAAATATTTTGTTAAAAGGGTTTTTTTTATTCATTAATTAATTTCTGCCATTTTTCTGCTGCATTTGCCAAGTTGGGTTAAGTGTGTTTGCAGGAATTGATTGATTTTTAGGTGAAGAATTGGATTTTTGCTATTCTAGTATTAGGGTTATGGTGACTCATCAGTGCTGCACAAGGCTGCAAATATTGGGAAAGTGAATTCAGTTCTGACCAATCAGGAGTCCGAAGCTTTAAGCGCTTAGATCACATGCAGTACTGTTAGATTTACTGTACCATTTCTTTCTTTTTTATCTATTCACTCTCAAATTTTAATCCAAAATTTTTAAATTGAAGAACCAATTTCTTTAAAACCTACAACGTAAATGCTTTAGTGCAACATATGCAGATTTTAGCTTTCTTCAAGTGGATAATGCACGAAAATGCTTTAGTGCAACATATGCAGATTTATATTAACGTATTTATCCATAAAGAATATTTTCTGTGGCGTAGTTTTACGGACCATGCAGAAGACATCTCTTCAAAAATAAAAAATAAAAAATCATTTACACTATGTTTGCTTATTATTTACTTATTATAAAAGAATGGAAAAGAAATGAAGAGAATGAAATGTAAATAAAGTTAGTATTTTCTTAACCATATTTGATTTTCTTAATTTATTTATAAAAAGTGTTCTTTATGGATAAAAATTAAAAAAAAAACATATAAAGAAATTTATATTAAATAAATTACGTTAGTTTATATTATTAAAATTATTTTAATAATTTTAATTTAATGCTATTAACTATCAGAACATTGGGAGTGAATAACATATGTAGTGTTATAATTTTCAGGCCGAATTAGCTTTGTTTCTCATGCTGCAATAGTATCAGTCTCTTCTCTACATTTTTCTTTGTATGAAAAATTACTCAAAACAAAAATTTTCATTTTTCTATAAATTTTTGGTACTCATTTTATTATTAAGTATTGGGCTAACTTAGGGTTTTAGAATATGTTATTATGAAGAAATGAAAGAATGGAATCAGATCATTTTGTTAAAGGGTCTAGCTAGACCAAAAAGAGATAAGAGCACATTACTTCAATGCCAAATGCTTAATTTCTATTGGTCCGCACGATTTCCACTTTGATTTATATTTTATCATCTTCGGTTCTTATTTTGTTGCTTATAAGGTTATTTTAAAATTCTAATCTCTCCGAAGAAAAATCCCTCCAGTGATTTTGGACAAATTCGATTCTCATTTTACGTGTAATTTCACCATGTCTTAATTTCAATAATTTAGTTGACTCTAATGGTCATTTAAATTATATTTATTATTTCTAGATGAATTAATTAAGCTTCAATAGGAATTACTATTTAGATCCGATCTGAAAATGAATTTATTTTCTGCTTATTCTCTATAATTTGTGTTGGGGATAGAGATGGTAAGCGATTTATATATTTATATTTTAATATAATTAGTAAAATAAAACACTCTTTTTAAGATAAAAAATAATTTTTTATTTAATTAATTAATTAAAATAAAATAAAATAAAAATCGGAAAAACCGGAGATCTCGGGAACGGAGATCAGTTACGGATATTTTCGCTTCTTGTTGCCATTCCTAAGTTTCATGTCAAATCTATAAGCATAATATTATGCACCAATTTTATTGTTGTTAATAATAAAATTTTTTTGTATTGATAAAATAATTCTATCTTGGATCTATGCTTAGTTCAATAACAAACATTTTACACATGATAATTAATTATCAATTTCATTATTTACTTGGTAATTTATTATTGCATTTTTTATACTTTTTTTATCATATTTTTATTTAATTGTAATATAATATAAATTTAGAAGAAATGTTTTAAAATTATAATCGATGAAATTATTATTATTGTTAAATTTAAAATATATTATAAATTTAATATATTAAAATTGTTTTTTCTTTAAATCCTATATAATAAAATTTTTTATAGAAATTCATTATATAAACTATATTTATGAATAAATTAATTTTTTAATATTTTTTAATTGATATTTAAATTAGTAAAGATATAATAAGTGAAAATAAAATAAAAATAATTACAAATATTTTTATTATATTTTTAGATACAAGTATAATTTTGGAAATTATTAATTTAATAAAAATAATTCTAGAATAAATAATATAACAACATTCTCTTGTATATAAAAAATATAGATTTTGGATTTTTTTTATTTAGTATATGTGATCAAATTTTTAAAAATTTAGAGATTTTGATAGTTAATTTTGAATTTTTTTAATCAGTTAAATAATAAATCTGATATAAATCTATAAATTATTCTAATTTACTGATTTTAAATTCTCCAATTATTTTTAAATTTGCTATTTCATTCAACTATAAAATATTTTTATGAAATTTATATTTTTTGCATGTTCAACACCAATAAATGTAGGACTTGCGCTAGGCGAGAATGCTCCTAATCATAGGGGACTAGACTATGGATGATAATGGCAAATCTGATTAACTTTATCTAATTAATATATGAATTCGTTTAATTATTTATTTATTATTAAAATATTTTAAATAAAATAAAATTTAAATTAATTAAATAATTAAAAATTTAAAAATATATAAAAAAATTTATCATAAATCACTATAAAATTTAATTTAATATATTAAAATTAAAATAATTTATCAAATTATTTAAATATAATATTAAAATAATAAATTAAATATAGTTTATTATAATAAAAAGTATATTTAAATTTTAAATTTTTACAATTCAACTATAAAAAAATATAAAAAAATAATTAATTATATCATTACATTAATTAAATTAAAATAAAAATAAATTATATAATATATATATATATATATTAAATATAATAGAATATATTTAAATATTGCTATAATCCAAATAAATAAAAATCTGTACAGGCTGTCATTGTAAATTAGCCTTTTTAACTTAGTGTCAGAATTTCAGAGGTGGTTTGCCCACCCTCTAATGGAAGACAGTTAAACAAAGCCATTGATTAGGAAGAAAAAAAATCAAAATATCGATCAAAGGAATCAAATCAGAAAGTATAGTAATAGCAAAACAAAAGTAAACAAGGCATGTGATACACAGACTAGAATAGCTAGACTAGACTACACAGGGAATCTGACTATGAATGCCGCTTCCCAAGAGACTTCTAAAATTTCTTGATACAGCCAACAATGCCCCACAGCTTCTGCCTACCACTATCATTGATTATTATGTTCCACGCCCCTTGTTCCACGCATCCATTACTCTATGTATCCCACCCGTTACTTTCAGCCCAAAAGTCAGTACTTCTAGGTGTGGCGTGGCATTACAATAGATATTAGGTATCGGTTAGATGTGTAAGTTTTGCTAAAGATTAGTATTTTATATGTGGACGGCTATGAACAAAAAGTTTTTGAGGATAAGTTCTTTGAGTAGGGAAGGGTAGTCTAGGGTTTCTGCGTATAGTTGTGAGGCCATCGACAGTATTGATCTGTTAGATGAAAGGGTTGCTCTTTGATTTTCTCACTATTAAGTAGAAATACTGAGCTTGGAGAGTTAAAAGATAGGATGCAGACAGAACCGGTTTCCGTGTAGCTCCACATATGTAGGGATTTTGCTTATGTTGTCCTTGTTTTTGTGTTGTGACTTGTTAGGAATAGATGTGTGAAAAAAATGCTTAGATCTATGAATTGAACCGGTTTCTGGGTAGCTCCACATATGTAGGGATTTTGCTTATGTTTTTCTTGTTTTTGTGTTGTGACCTTTTAGGAATAGATGTGTGAAAAAAATGCTTAGATTTATGAATTGAAGTGGTATTAGAAGAGAGGATTTTTTTTCTCTTTTAGGGTTTTAGTGAAGATTGAGCAGAGCTCCTTGAAGTCCAAAAGTGGAACTTGTAGGGTAGATAGAGCTGCTGATCTATGGATCCCTCAGCCCTATCCCCTTCATTGAATTGATATTATGGATAGGTTTGTGGCTTCCATATCTCTGGAGCTTTTATTACCTCTATGTTGATCCTTGTTTGGATTGAAGGGAGCTCTACATCTCTCTCTCTCTCTCTCTCTAAATCCTGCTTTTCTTTTTAATTTCTTGTTTTAATCATCTATAGGTTTTAGATCTATTTGTTCAAAAATGCAAAGTTAAGAATGTATCTATACAATTTTTATTCTGTTATTCTTTTGTTGCATTTGCCATGGTGGGTTAATTTTTTTGCAGGATTGATTGATTTTTCGGTCAAGAAGGGGATTTTTGCTATTCTAGTGAATACAGTCAAGCCTGCAAGAATTGATAAAAGTGAATTCAGTACTGGCCAATGAGGAATCGCAAACTTTGAGTGCTTTGATCACATGCAGCCCAATTAGATTTACACTTTACAGTACCATTTTCACTATTTTTCTTATGTAATCTCTCTCTCTCTCTCTCCTATTCAAAGATTACTCTTTTTCTGGAAGTAGAAATTTGCACAGGTCTGGTTTTTATATTTTGAAACATAGACCCAAATCAATTAATTTCATTTTTTTATATATTTATGAACTGTGTAATTAATGGCAGCAGATTTTTCTTGCCAGGTTATAGATGCAAACTAAAAATCAAGTAATATCTAACATATTTTTTTTCCCTTTTTAATTTCATTACACTTCACAGGATATATATGAGCTTTCCTTCATAAATGAATATAGTCACAAAGGAGCTTCGTTATTATTATTGTTATTACTCGACCAACTTAAGTTGAAAGTCTTGTTGGATTTTATCTATTTCTCAATTGGAAACAATGGAAAGAGTTTCTGTGAAGAAGCTGGTTTTGTTGGTTATCTTCTTCGCCTTTGCATTCGGTTAGTTTTCTTTCTATCATTAATAATTAAATTGATAGTATTATGTGTTTGTTTTTGTGCATGATGTGCACATTTAATTTCTCAAGGATTAATTCATACGGTTTTTTTTCCTAAATATGTAGTCTAGAGCAAAACCAATTAATTTATTTTGTTTTTATTTTAAAAAACTCGTATGCATTTAGTATTCTGTAATCAAACAAAAAATTCACTGAAATAATGAATGAAATTGAAATTAGTTATTAATTTTTGTTGTGATTTGTATGATAAAATGAGGACCGACTTAATATTCATATTAATTATTATTATTAATGGGCAGGGATGTGGACGAGGAAGGAATCGGGAGTAATAGTAGAAGCATATCACTTGCGATGTCCAAGAATGATAGATTGCAAACAAGTCTGCAATGGTTTTCCAAGTTGCTGTATTGATGGGCTGTGCTACTGTAACCCTTGTACACCTCCTACACCCCATTAAATTAAATTAAATAAATTCTGTCTTTGCTTCCTCATTTTCATATTGTAAATGTAGTTAATAATTTTTCAAAAATGACTTCAATAAATAAAGATATTGAGTTTTGTTTCCTCAGTGTCTATTTCCATTTCACTCTTTTGAATCTGTAACTGATATATATAGATTTATTTTCTTCTAACATGAGAGTCAATATGGCCTAAATATCATTCTGTCAAAAAAAAAGGCCTAAATTTTGTTAGTAGCGGTTGAAGTAGATTAAGTTTTTTTTTTAATTAAAAAAGTGGATTAAGTTGAGAGAATATAACATGGTAACATATAATTAACACAAACTTTTAAACTTTGTTCAATTCAACCTATTTCTCTTTTGTAATTTTTTCCTTGATTAATAATTAGAATTTATTTTTAAAGGATACATCACTTTCTGGTGAACATAATAAAATAAAATAAAAATTAATTTTTAATAATTGATGATTGAACCATGTAATTTGATTAAAATGGTGCTATTTAATTTAAGTAACAGGTAATTCCGTATATCAACTTATTTGGTGTTATAGTATAATTTAATTTGTTTTTGCTTATGGGTCAATCTTCCCAACGGACCTTACTGTCGAGTTGATCAACTATTGATTGAAAAATAACACCATATGGGTCAAGTTTTTCACGTAAGAAAAAACCCAAAATTGGAACACGACTAACACTTTCAAGTGCATCTGATAAAAAAAAAAAAAGAAGAAAATGGAAATAAGAAAATATAACAATTATATTCGCATTATCGTTTTCGTTTCATATTTGATGTTCATGAAAACTCCGGTTTCATTGAAAAGATTTTAGATGGGATTATAGACCCTTCGTGCATGGTTTAACAGCCTGCCATGATATCACCTTTAATGATCTTGTTGGTTTATTGTTACTTGAAGAAAGGATAACTTTGTTGATTTCAGTATTGCTACAGCTCCCACAGTGCAATTAGTGTCATGCCGACCGAACGCCTCTCGTTGCAGGGGCCGTTGATGCACCACATAAGGTGAAGGCCGTGCTATCTGGATGAGGTTTTTTTCCTCAAACACCAATCAACTATGGCCAGTCTTATTATGATAATACTGCTGCCCTGCAGTCCTCGACCTTTACATGCCTTGATATTTACTTTGTCGTCAACAAATATTTCTTATATGCATTGGCAGGCAATGAAGCGTTTACTTCGATATCTCAAAGGTTAGGTTTCAAGTCTAATAGATTAAATATTCAAGCTTTTTCTGATACAGATTAGGGTGAAAGTGTTGATGATTGAAAGTCCACAACTATGTAATCTTTATGTTGGTTCAAACTTGATATCATGGAGTTCAAGGAAGCAAAAGTCTGTTAATTTCTGGGTCATCCACGAAAGCAGAAGAGACTATTGTTGCTATATGCACGTCTGAATTAGTTTGGTTGGAGTACTTGCTTGCTCAAGGAAATCAGTTTTCCCTTACCCATTACACCTATATTGTTTTTTTTTTTTTTTTTTAATAATATTAGTGCTCCTTATTTGTTGGCCAATTCTTTTTTCATCCGAGAACCCATTATCTTAAAATTAATTTTTATTTTTAACCAGACCCTATCCACCAAAAGCTTTTGGATGTTCGGTATATTAGTTGTTGAGATCAAATTGCAGACTCACTTACCAAGCCGTAGTTGAAGAAAGGAGTGTTTTTGTAGACTCTTGAGACAAGTTGGCTGTGTTCTCATCTCCAATTCAATTTGCAGGAGAGTGTGATAAGGAATATTATTCTGTTTAAATTATCTTCTCTATATGTTTCCCTATTATACTTAATATTCTTATTCAATTAATGACTCTTATTATCAACATATCACCTCAAAATTAATAAATTTAAACCAGATAAGGTGCAAAAATAGCCCTTTTTAATTGTGAATTATCAATTTCTTATAATTTTTATCTCAATTCTACCCCTAATGCCGTTCTTGCGAGAAGCTGTTATAGTCACTACTTACTAGTGAAATGAAATTATTGGGAAAAACACAGTGATTCGTGTTAATGAGCCGAGACTTAATGAGGAAACATAAATGATTGGCAAGGCCCAATATGTTTTTAAGCAATTTTATTATATTTATTCATAAAAGTAATTCAACAGTTACTTTTAAAAACTAAAATTACTAATATAAACGTTTATTTATTTAATTCAAAATATATATTATTTTATAATTAATAAATTAAAGTATAAAATATTATGTATTTGATATAATTGTTTATTTTAATAATAATAATAAATGAATAAAAAAATTTCAAAAAATAATATAAGAGTAATTAAATAAAAATAAATTCAAAATTATTATATTTATATAAGTTTAGTAAAAAAATAATTTGATTTTTGTATTTAAAAAAGTTTCAGTTGTTCAGAAAAATAATCTAATATATATTTTTTTAATTAGGAGTTATTTAGAATTTTAAAAATATATAAACAATTATTTAAACAAATTTATCTAACATTTTTATATCAGTTGAATTAAAAAAAACGGTTATCCCAAACAGTTGAACTAAATACACTTAGGTAAAGAGAATTAATGATTCACATCAACCACTAGCACGGTAAAAAAAAAATGCAAATTTGAGATTCTTTTAAATATCAATAATCCTTAGGAATAAATTTGAAAATTCCCAACAAGATCAGCATACTTTGCACATTATCCCAATTAAAACTATAATCATTAGGAATAAAATTGAAAATCTCCAACAATATCAGAATATTTTGCACATTATCCCAATTAAAACTACATGATTTAGCGTTAAGATTACTTATGTGCTTATATATACTGAAATTAAAGTTATTATTATTTTTTTTTTAAAAATTCTCTGACAAATTCTTTTTTTTTAATATTATAAAATCTATATAAAGAAAATAAAAAATTTCACTCAAAAGGGAAAAAATAAAAATAAAAACCTCAATACAAGTGGCTATATTTTAACTAGATGTTAGTTTTCGAAAAATCAAAATTTTAATAATATATTTTTATGCTTAAAAAAAATAAAACAAACAGAAATAAACTATGCCAAAAGGCCAAAAAATAAAGGAACATTTTAATGCAATTGGTTTTCTTTTATGGCGTAAATTGAGGCTTTATTGCAAAGAATAATTATAAGAAAAGTGTAAATTGTGCTCAAAACCAAAAGAAGAAAAATAATCAATACAATGTCTTTCAACTTCCATATCCTATTTCATCTCCTCCATGTTCTAAAAAATCTAATTATATGAGACAAAATTATCACAATCACTTCACCTACCATTACAGAAACCTGCTTCTGCTTGCGCATTCCAAAATTATAATTGATTGATAGCAACTAAACTCCCATGAAGCAAGGAACCCAACTGTTGCATTGGCATTTGGCAGGGGAAAATATGATCTGACAAAGTCAGCAATATATCAATGGGAGATAGATACAGAATTAGTACGCAGTTATCTTCGAGTAGTTGCGGTTTTGCCCTTGCTTAGATCTGCAAGCTCCTCAATGAGCTCTCTCTCTTCCCTGCTCAATCTCTTTGGAATTTCTACCTGCACACGAACCAACTGATCGCCCCTCATGTTGCTTTTGTTTAGCACAGGGACTCCTTTCTTTGCCATTAGAAGCGTGGTGTTTGGTTGAGTTCCAGCTGGAATCTTGAGATCAACCATGCCGTCCACTGTTGGGACTTTAATGGCTGTGCCCCAAAATTGCATCTATGTATGATACTTTGCATGTGTACAAGATGTTGGTGTCATCACGTTTAAGGACTGGATCTGGGATCACCTCAATAACAACAAAGAGGTCACCAGGGGACCCACCTTTTCTTCCAGCATTACCTTCAGATCGGACCCTCAAACGGCTTCCAGAGTCAACACCTGCTGGAACTTTCAGACTGATACGCTTTGTTCTCCTTACCCGACCATCCCCAGAACACGTGTTGCAAGGGGTAAATGTCTCTCCAGTCCCACCACATGCTGAGCAGGTCATTACCTGCTGGAACACTCCTAATGGAGTCCTTGCTGAAGAAACAACCTGGCCTTGGCCCCCACACGTACTACACTTGGATGGCTTTGTCCCCGGTTTTGCACCTGAACCATTGCACGTACTACAACTCTCAAGTCGGGTTATCTCAATCTCTTTTTCAACCCCAAAAATTGCTTCCTTGAAAGTTAAGACAAGATTGTAATATTCATCCTGGCCATCAACTGCTCTATTTCTTGATGCTCTGCCCCCCATGCCCCCCATTCCTCCCATGCCCTCAAATAGCGACTCAAACAAATCAAAGGGATTGCTGAAGTCCTGACATATCACAACAAAAGATCAAACAATGAGAAGGCAGAAGTTAACAAAAAAATATCTAGTGGGATTATGAACGCTAATAGCCATGATCTAATTCATCATCCATGGAAGTTTAACTTACCCCCATGCCCATACCAGCGCCTAAGTCCAGCCTCACCATATTTATCATACAAGGATCGTTTCTCATCATCTTGTAAGACCTGCAGAGCAATGTAGTGTTAGATCAATTAATGTAGATGATGGCTGCCAAAACTACCATTGTTCAGTTTATGAAGCAGAAGACAGGATAAGCACAAAAGTGAATTTTTAACCTCATATGCATTGCCAATTTCCTTAAACTTCTGTTCTGCGCCAGGTTCTCTGCAGAGGAAAATAGAATATAATCAAACAGGTCTTGATGCCACAAATTAACAAAGAGAGGCCCTTGATAGCATTAATATTTCATGGAACATATGTATTTTAAGTCTTATTACTGTCTTCTCCAATTTCATCTTAAATGTAAATATATTCATTTTATGCTCATTATGATGTTGAATCATTGTCAAAATACTACCACTCTCAGCAAGTTACTCACGAATTCCATGATTCTTTGTTAGTAAAGCTATATTTCATAGACACCAATCCTTAAAGATGGTCCCTCTTCATCTCTTGCAACCTTGCACTGGTCCCTGCCCCCTTACACATATAGCAATATGCAGACATAGTGGAATTCTAGATTGCTCATTTCTTTCTCTCCATAACCACCAGTTTCCTTCTCAAGGAATTGATTGAAAAAAAACTAAGGCAAAATGCAAAATCAAGCCCATAAACTTTTTATTTTTCCTATTGAGCTGTTGTATTTTTAGTGACCTATTAAAAACGATCGCTTTAATTTTTGTCCCTACTTTACACCCTTCTATACTGATTATGTCCAAATTGAGAATCACGCACAATAAAGATCACATAATACTAGTAAATTGCGATACCACCAATAACATGTAGTAGAGTGCAGGTGAACTTTCGAGAATTGCCATTCAAGTTAAATTCCAAAACCTAAAAATTTCCGAGTACTATTCCAATTAAAACCCAAAACCTAAAATAGGGTGTAATATGGACAAAAATTAAAGAATGACGGTTAAATAGGTCAAAACATAAAAAATGGAGTAGAAGCAAATCCATTAGAAATATCGAAGTTAGGGGTTTTAAGAGTTTTCTCTTGGCGCACAGTCACCATCATATGGAGAGAGAACAGGAAAAGTAATTTCACTACATTTCTCACTAGGAACAGGATCTATCACAAGAATATTTTCTTTTTAGTGGGGCGATAACTCTGAAAAGACAGATTTTCCATCTTTTCTTTCATCTCTAGCGAAATACGATTTGGAGGGGCTAATTCAAACCCCTCAGGCCTCAGGTAAAATATGAACAGCCCCCACATTCAAAGACCCCTTTTTACCATTAGCAAGAACTTGCTTCAATTGCATATCATAAAGAATTCAAACTACTACTTCAAATACAGTATCGGGAAGTACCACTTGTGGAACCTCAACATCCAAGGGTTTATTAGCTAAATGACAATTGACACATACCATACGTCCTGTTACTTTGAGTGGATTTTCATAACCCTTCTGGCCAAAAATGGGATATTTTTGAGGGGGTCCCATTGAGTTGTTATACTCAGTGGCAAAATAGATTGCCTTTTTGATATTTCAAATATTTCAAAAAATTTCCTCTTTTTTGTTGTCCATTACTTGATGTAATAAATTGAATTTATAATGTATACAAATTGAAAAAAAAAGTTATGATAAACCTAGAAAAAAAAAACTAAGAATAGTAATCTTTGAGGAATGGGATCAAGAATCATTATTATTTTGTCACAAGAAAGGGATGTGGAAAATTCCTTGCTGGTTCTCAAAATGGGGAAGAAAGCTTGAAATAACCCCTCTAGATTAGCAAAGACTGATTTTTTAGTAGGTTGAGCAATCAGTTAGTGGAGGAAATTGTTAATACTGATGCCACACACACTAGTGTGCTGGTGGAGGAACAACACTATGATGATTTGGATCTGTAGCTTGGTTGTTCAAAAACCTAGAAGTGTGTTGATGTAATTCAGTCGATTGATGATCCTTCTTATGTCGATTCCAATTATCAATTTCCGATGAGAGCAATGTCTAGTAGCCCTGGGAATTGCCCAGCCCTTAATGGCATTGTGGCCCAACACTCTGTTGTGATTGGATCTGCAGAAATTACGCATGAGCAGATTTGGTCAATTGACGAAAGTCAAAATTTGGAGCAAAAGCCTTGGGTTGACCTTTTCTCTGAGAATCAATCACGAGATGAAGGTTGTGAGCTTCGTCTCTTCCAACCAATGGAGTAAGAATAGCTAAATTTCAAACTAGTGAGACGATGGTTGAGGCGCAACGGTGGAGGCATACATTGGTGGACAATGTCTATGGTCTGAGCCCTAGCTTTTATAAAATCGAGAGGTTTGGGTTTAGTCGTTGGAAAATATTTAGCCTTCAATATGTGCATGACTAGAGATAACATTTTCCACTTCAATTTCGCTAACAAACATGGACAAGCCAATGTTCTAAATCTATGCGTTTAATCAATGACCCTTAAAATCCTATAGATATGGAAGCCAATGATGAAGTTGGATCTTGATGAACTACAACAGCTTCCCATTTGGGTTAAGTTACTAGCTTTTCCATGGGAATTCTAGTCTAATGAACTTATGAGTAGAATTGGGAGCGTTTTGAGGATGCCAATATTCTATAACAAGTGCACCATAAATAAGACCAAACTCAGACACGCAAGATTATTGATTGAAATGGAGTTGGGTGGTGAATTCCTTAGGAAGATAATTTTAGAAAATGAAGCAAGGGAGCAATTTCCTCAACCTGTTAAGTATGAATGGAGACTTGTATGGTGTTCCAAATGCAGAGGAATAGGACATGATGAGGAAAAATGTCCAATTGGGATACTCAATCCTAAAAAAGTGCAAGCCCGAGATGGAGAAGCCGTTTGAAGAGAATGTTGATCCTAATCCTAACTTGGAAGTGAGTGGTGAGGAGTGGATGTTTAAGCGAGGATGAGCAAGAGGTTCCTAAACAAGCAGTAATTATTGAACAATGGCACATGGTGATAAGCAAGAGTTTTTGAAGATTATTTCTAATACCATCGGGGATGGTTGGCTAGTCCAAGATTATTTAAATGTGGTCTTAACGAATCAAGAAAGGATAAGGGGTCAAGAGGTGGCTGGTAATGCTAATAGAGACTTTTCGGATTGTTTGACAATTACAAGTTTGGTAGAGCTCAAAAATCTAGGTTGTTTTTACACTTCAACAAATAACCAACAAGGTGACAATAGAATATGGAAGAAACTAGATAAAGGTTTGGTGAATCTTAAATGGCTTGACGATTTTGAGCAATCTGAATATGAAGCTCTCCCTACAAGTATTTTTAATCATTGTCCTCTTGTTGTAAGTTGTAGGAAAGGTGAGGATCGTACCAAAAAGACCTTCAGATTCTTCAATATGTGGATTACGCACCACACTTGTAATCAAATTGTGGAGTCCATTTGGAGCACTCAAGTGGATGGTGGTAAAATGTTTAAAATTAGAAAGAAATTACAACTGCTAAAGAAGGAATTGAAAAAGTTAAACCAGTCTGCCTTTTATGACATCTCTCAAAGAGTAAAGTGAGGGAGCTTTTAGAAAGAACTCAAGGTAACTTGCAACGGTAAATTGTTACATTGGTTCCAATCCTTAGGCATGTGTTTCAATGTGGCACCAATGTTTTTTTTTATCATTTTGGTAACGAATCTTTCAATTTTTGTTTCAACACATGGTATGCAAGTATTTTTTGGAAAAAGCTAGATCACCTAACACATCAGCTATCAACCCATGGACATATACCACGTCATCATCCATAATGACAAAATACCTCTAAATCCCTAAAATTTCGAGAATTTTAAGAGGTATTTTTGTCATATTAAGGTGATGACGTAACATATGTACACGAGTTGACAATTGGTGTGTTGGGTGATTTGATATTCCCGCATCCACGTAAACACATTTTCACCGAAAATTGTTTAAGTACTATGCTCTGAAACAAAAATTGAAATTTCCGATACCAAAGTGATAAAAAAACATCGGTACCAAATTAAAACACATCTAAGTATTGGTACCAATGGACATTCTACTCTAATTTGCAAAAGGATCCCCTTAATAAGATTCTTTTGGATGAAGAAAAAGCTATAATGAGTTACTACAGACAACTTTTGAAACAGGAAGAAATATTTTATCAACAAAAATCTAGAGTTAGTTGGGTGCAATTGGGGGATAGCAACACAGTTTTTCCATAATTCCTTGAAAGTTAGGAAAGCAAGAAATAAAATTATTGGTTTAAGCTTAGAGGATGGGACTCTAGTGAAGGATCAAGACAACATTATTAGGGAAATGCTCTCTTATTACACAAAGCTACTTGGTATAGAGTGTAATAGTAGGCAGCATGTTGATCCAAGGGTGCTTAGAGCTGGAAGAATTTTGACATACCAAGAAGCTGCAAATTTATGTAGCCCCGTGATGCCTCATGAAGTTAAGGCTGCCGTTCGGAGTATTAATGACAAGGCTCCTGGAGTTGATGGTTTTAATAGCTACTTTAAAAAAAGCTGGGATATAGTGGGTCAAGATATAGTAGCTGCAATAGAGTTCTTCCAAACTGGAAAATTGATCAAACAGGTGAATTCTACCTCCTTGACGATCATACCTAAGGTGCCAAATCCAGCTAGGTTGAGTGACTGTAGACCTAGAGCTTGCTGCACTGTTCTGTACAAGATTATTACCAAGATAATTACATCCAGACTGGGGAAGGTGTAGGGAGTTTTGATCAACCAAGCTAAATTGGCATTTGTGCAGAGGAGGAAAATTGTTCATAATGTATAGCTTGTTCATGAATTGGTAAAACAGTATCATAAAGAAGATGAGAAGTCTCAATGGCCAATGCAAAGCTTATGAGATGCAGTCAATTGGGACAACATTGAAGAGGTGCTCATAGGCCTAAATTTCCCCGCTCAATTCATTAAGTGGGTCATGGTATGTGTGCAAAATTCTCAGTACTCTTTGATGATAAATGGTGGGTTTCATGTCTACTTCTCTGGCAAAAAAGGTCTCAGGCAAGGAGACCCAATGTCCCCTTTACTTTTTGTATTGGCCATTGAGTATTTGTCAAGATGCTTGGAAGTTAAACTTCTAAGTAATTTCACTTATCACAATGGGTGTAAGAAGTCGAAACTTAAGTACTTAACCACTTATGCTTTGCAGATGATCTTTTTGCCTTTTGTGGAGGTGACACAGCCTCGATGCAAGATGTAACGAATATTTTGCAGCATTTCAAAGAAGTCCCAGGTCTGCAAGTGAATGAGAGTAAAAGTTTCATCCGCTTCAAGAATGTTTCAAGGGATACAAAGCAAGGAATTACCTAGCTTAGCAATTTTCAAGAAGGTGAGCTTACAGTCACTTATCTAGGGGTGTCGTTGATCTCCGCAAAATAATCCAAGGACCATTGCAAGAGACTAACTTCCAAAATTATGGCTAGAATTAATTCCTAGACAGTTAAGCATTTGTCTTATGCAGGAATCCCCCAATTGATCAAAACGGTGCTTAGGAGTTTACACGTTTACTGGTGCTCCATTTTTCCAATTCCCAAATCAGTTATTAGGGAGATTGATCAGAAGTGCACAAGTTTTTATGGAAAGGAAGAAAGGATTATAGTAAGGGAGGCCCAGTCTCATGGAATTAAATGCGCAAACCAAAAGGGGAAAGAGGCCTGGGTATAAAGGAGATTCTTTCCTGAAACAAAGCCCCGGTGGCAAGCAGCTATAGGACTTGTTATCAAATGAGCCACCTTTTACGGGCTCAATGGATTCTAAAGAACAATTTGAAGAACAAAAGTTTGTGGGCTGCTCCTATTCCAGCACACTCTAGCTGGATATGGAGACATCTTGAAAATGAGAAAGGAATTTAAAAGCCTATTTGATTATAAGCTCAGCAATGGTGAGAGATTTTCTTTTTGGTATGATCCTTGGCTCAATGGAGAGGCAATTGTTGACAACTTCCCAGGTATTGATATTAAGAATGTGGATGCCCGCAAAAAATGCGAAAGTAAGGTATTGCTAAAGAAATAATAGGTGGAACCTCCTAGATCCTGCCAATGATACTGCAATGTGAGCTTGGTTAGAGGTCATGAAGTATCAAGTGTAGCTGGGCATGGATGACAAAATCATTTGGAAGCTCACCAAGAATGGATGTTACACAATATCAAGTGCCTGGAATGACTTGAGAAGTCGTAGTAGGAAAGTTGAATAGTGTAAGATCATTTAGGGTAAGAAACACATCCCAAGACAATTTGATTGTCTGGCTTACTTTGAAGAATAGGTTAATAGTGAAGAAGAGATTCTTTAGGTGGGGAATGGTAAATGATAAGACCTGTTGTCTTTGTAACACTAGTTGAGAAAATGTTCCACATTTCTTCATTGACTGCAAATTTTCGGCTACAATTTGGAGTAAGGTCTTAAAGAAATATGGTATCAAAAGATGACCGTATAAATGGAGGAGAGAGGTCTGTTGGTTTTGCACGAAAACATCCTGTAAAAGCTTAATGGTAAGAACAAGAAGGGCTGCCTTTGTAGCCATCAATTGGATTTGGGCTGAAAGGAATTTGGTGGTTTTTCAAGATGAGAAGCCTAATGAGAGTAGAGTTTTGAGTAAAATTGTAAATATCAACTTGGGGTGAATTATACAGACAATAACTGAAATATATAACATGTGATAACTCAGTACCCGAATTATTATTTGTAACTATAAAATACCTGAATTATTATTTTGTAACAATAAATTACTTTTGTCATCTCCCATTAATGGCCCCTAATGGCACACTAAGTTGTAATCATATTTTTGTAACCATATAGTAATCCAATTAATAACAATCTAACAACATGGTACTCCAATTAATAATAATATAACAACATAGTACTCCAATTAACGACAATATGTATTACCGTATAACAGAAGTACTTCATTGTTACAAAATAATAATTTAGATATTTTGTAGTTACAAATAGTAATTTTGGTACTGAATTGTTACGTGTTATATATTTCAGATACTGGCCATATAATTCACCACATCAACTTGCGATATTGTAGTATAGGAATGAATTGATTTGTTTCTATGTTTCTTTATTGTTAGCTTTTAGCTGTTGAGCGGTTGTGTTTTGTATATACATTATTTCCTTGGCAATAAAAAGTTTATTGACAAAAAAAAGCAGAAAAAAATGAGCTAAATAGTAAAAAAATAAATTAAAAAAAAAACATAGGGAACTAATATTGCACTTTGCCAAAAACTAATTCATGGATGTTTTGGGTACTCCATTCACAAATTTCAAAATATGCACAATTTCAGATTATTGAGTGAATATTTTTCTCAATTTGGCTATTTTGTAAGCCTATATAGGCTATTTTACTTGAAATAAATAGTGCATATTAGTTTCTCTACTTCAATAAAATTTTCATCAATCTTCATCTCCGATTTCCCTTTTCTTTTTTCTTTCTCAAAAATTCCAACATGGTATCAAAGCAAAATTGAACTTTAAGAGATGAGTTAAGTTAAAAAAAAAAAACACAGAGCAAAAACCCAAGATTATTGAAGGTTTAAAGAAAATGGCAGCAACACCAAACACAAATATATCTAGCAACACAGTGGATATTTGATGTTTAAGTGGTGAAGATTTTTCAGATTATTGAGTGAATATTTTTCTCAATTTGATTATTTTGTAAGCCTATATATTGGCTATGTTACTTGGAATAAATAGTGCATGAATTAGTTTTTCTACTTCAATAAAAAATTCATTAATCTTCATCTCCCATTTCCCTTTTTTCTTCTTCTTTCTCAAAAATTCCAACAGACATAACAGCAGTTTTTATAAATTCACTTTAATAATCCTACTTCCAGACCTGATCCACTAGAATCCCAACGCTTACAATACACCCTTAATTTTCACCAATCCAATTTCTTGTTGGGTTTTAGGTAACATTAATAACCCAAAATTGGACACATTATAGGCCACATGCTGAAAAGAAGAAAAAAGGTTTTCATTTTTTTTTTTTTTTGGGTCTGGACTGAATGGGATGGGGATGGTGCTACTAGGGAGATGGCCAGCCCAAGTGCTATAAATCTTCCATCGGATTTTCCTCACCACACATCTATGTCTAATATCAGTCTCTTGAAAGAAAAGAATGACCATCTACAGCTACACAACAGAGATTCATAGCAATAAAATCCACAGCTCAACATACAACAAAGAAGGGTAGCTCAATTTGCTGCAAGATAAAAGGAAACACAAACAAAAAAAAGCGAGGAAAGGCAAAAATTATATTCATATAAAAGCTAACTTACTTGTTCACATCTGGATGATAACTCCTAGCAAGTTTTCTGTATGCTGAATAGACAAGAAGCATGAAACAAGTTAGCAGATAATCAATAGAAACAAAACATTCAATTAACTTTGATACATTTTAGGTACCCATTCATAAACAGCAGGATAATAATTCAATTAACTTTGGTACATTTTAGGTATCCATTCATGTTATTTTATAAGCTGCATGAATTGTTTTACCAAGCTAATGTGATTATCTATGCAAGTAGGTTAACAAGCTTCAACCGCCAATTTGATTGCCATATTTTTCAGTTTTAACAACTTACACAGGAACATGCACACAGAGAATCAATTTATTATATGCAACATAAATAAATGTCGCTTTTAAAAAGATTAATATGTCCAAGGCAATAAATTCAAGAAATTATCCAAACAAGAAGAAAACTTGTATGGCAAGCCCAACAGTTTACACCACAACCAAAAAAAGAAAAAATAAATAAAGACAAAAGACCACTATACAAACGAAAAGGTCATAACAGCACAGAATAAAGACAACACAAATCAACAAACTTCACATACCTTATAGATGGGAACTAACCTATCCAGTTGCATACAAGCAGGGAAAAGCTAGAGTTATCAGTACTCAGCTTTGCAACTACTATTCAACAAAATTATTTGCTAATGTCTCCATATTGTTCAGTATCTGGGACTTTAAAAGGGATGCATAACATGATAGTAGGACTTTAGCATGACCATTCAAATTCTTTTTATCATTATTATGAAGGATTACTTATCCTTGTTCTGACATCATTTTTTCCAACGCTCTTAAAAAGCTCTTTATTTATCATATGAAAAATATAAATTCACAGTAGAGATGGAGTAGAACAAAATAACATTATGTTCCATCAAATATTTATGAAATTTTAGGCTCGGGATTTCAACAAAAAATGTCATGAAAAACAAAGAATAGTAGGCCCACCTACCGCTTTTGATTTCAGATTTACTTGCATTCTTTGATACTCCAAGTATAGAATAGTAATCCTGCATTTCAGACAATGTTTGAGGTCCGAGTAAATATATGAGAGCAAGAAAGATTTTCAAGAATGGAATCAATTTAGCATTTAACAAGAAAAAGAATACATATATTCATATATAATTGAGACAGCCAATACTACATATGTCGTAATTATAAAGAAAAGATAAATGTAGTTTACACTCACAGCATCAGCTCTAACAGTAAACTGTGATCCCCTACAACCATGTAATGTTTGAGATGGCCTGACAAAAGACAATATGGGGAAGGAATCCCGTGAAAATAGGCTTGAACTTGATGCTACCAAATAGCTCTCCTTGCTGTTAAGAAGGCACAGTGATTTTAAATGCACAGAATTATCTCACAGCAAACTAGGTCTGAACCATGTAATAAAACTGTCATGCCTCAGAATGGCTAATCTAATGCACTACAGGACTTAAACCACCAAAATGATTAATTTTAAGAAAAGGCTCAAAGACGGACTGAGCTTCCATTTCAATGACAAATTAAAGGAGCAGCACATTTAGAAAAGTCCACAAGATTTCTTCCACAACCAGTAGATGCTCCTCATTTATCCCATCTTCAGCCAGGTAACAAGTCCCATAGCTAAGAAACCATTTTCATAGTTTAAATATAAGTTTCTGCATTCTACTAGACATTATACCTTCTTCACAAATAACAATTTTGAAGAATGCGGACTCTGATCGTGCTCGATGGTCAGAAGCAATTAAAATTGAAAAAGATGCTTCCCTTGAGCTTTGGGTAATAAAGCTCAACTAATAGTAAATAAATACTATTTGTTTTAATTCAACCATTCAAAGATTTGCCAAGGTAAGATGCCATACATTTTCGAAGAACAACAAAAAAAAGGAACTCCCAAGATACGTAAGAATAACTTCTCATCTAGAAGCTCTAAAATTAGCACAAGTTGCAAACAAAGAACCTCAATTATAATTACCAATCGCAAAAGAACAGAAATTTCACTGTAAACATGTCCAAAAATATGCTTCTTTGAACCAAGGATCTCATTATGGCAAAAGAATAGTACCAGACAGACAGTTGATCCAAGCCAGCCAAGTTCGAATTTCAAGTTACACAGACACAAGATTATGCATGAATTCATGCAAAAGAAAGGGAAAGGAGTGCAATAAAATGGATATGCTCACCCATAATGAGAAGACACTATCCTATTCTGGATACAGGATCTAAGCATGACCTGTGGTCGAATACCCCATTGTGCTACTGATGTGCTTCCACAAGGTATAATAGCCATCCAATAAATATTTCTGATGCAAATGGGGTGACTTGTTCAATAGTATAAACCTGACACCTGGTTCAAGCTAAAAAATCCAAAATTGGAAAATTAGTTTAACACACATAACCGGAATCCAACATTTTTAGGGGTCTGTCAAACATATATATCATACATACATCTTCCATAGTCCGCACTAAATAATTTTACCCAGAAAACAACAGCCTTTCCTCTTTTATTCAGGTTATGTGCAATCTTTTTTATGGAAGAAGACACGTACAAGATTAGGATCAAAACTATCAACATGGAATACATAAATAAAATAAGCATATGCTGACAATTGAAGTCCCACTGAGATGGTGAAAATAAAACCCATTAATAGGTTTCTAAATCATAATGTTCAGTGTCAAATTTAAATCGAAAAAGAAAAAAGAATGATTCATTGAGTAAAACCCAACAAGAACTGTCCTTTCCTCATACAAGGAATAAACGCAATACTCCTAAGGGTGAAACTATTTCCTTCCTTTCACTATATTTAACCATTACTAACAATAACCCTTCTTTCTCCTGCACTATTTGAGCTACATATTTTTCTCTTGCAAAGCCAAGAAATGAAATTTAGATTCAAGAGGCAGTTCCAAAATGCGAACAGAAAAATTTAGAGTGAACAAAATAATTATACATTAACAATAAAAGTAAAACAACCCCAGATACTGAAGAAGGAATTTATCACTACTTTCAGCAACACAAAATCAAAAGTAATCGATTTCGGTGTCAAATTCCACCCAAAAAAGGGGAAAATATGTATACAGAATTGGTAAGAGGATAAAGGTACCTGAGTGTTCTCTTACGCAGTAGGCGACTTCTTGGCCCTCTCGCAGGGGGGGGGGGGGGGGGGGAGAGAGAGAGAGAGAGAGAGTGGGTACTAGTGAATTGCAGGGTAAAATAGGAAGCACAGACAAGCAGCCAAAGCAGGTGGAGGATGACTGGATGAGGCTAGAGCCTTCTCATTAGAGAAGAAAAATAGAATACCTCAATTTGAATCAGCTCCAATTCCCTGTTGTCGCCCCCCTTTACTTTCCTCCCTGTACCCTAATCATAGACCGTCCACTGTTCAAATTACACGTGAACCAACATTTTTATCTTTTAACTGTAAATTAAAAACAACATTTTTATCTTTTAACTGTAAATTAAAAAATTAATTAGTCCAATTTCACACTATAAAGAACGAGCAACCACATTTCCTTTTCAATTTTTATTTTAAGGGAAAAAAAAACATTTTAGTTGCCTTATACTAAAATTCCAAATTTTAAAACAATAATCCTTAATGTAGTGTTTCTATTGGTAAAATGATCAGGACTATCAGATCTTAAATTGAAACTTCTAATAAAAATCATTGTTAAATTTTATGAAGAATAATAATAATAGTATTAAATTTTAAGTAAAAAAAAAACTATTTGATACAATTCTCCTTAGCTAGAAAATAACTATAAGATGTTTGCACTTTGAATGGAGAAATCTATCATTAATACTTTACAGAAATCTAATACTAATCTTAATACAAAACTAGCAAGAAATTCTCTTAAATTTAGTACAAGAAATTTATTAGATTAAAGGTGAATGAGAGTGACAAGAAATTAGCATTCACTTACAACAATGCTCATTCAGAGAGGAACTTACTGCTCTCTAATCAGCACGAACAGTAAAATTCAAGACCCATAACTAGAGAGGCCAAGTTTGAGAAAAATATGATTGCAGTCTTGACATTTATGCATATAATTATTGAGTGTTTAGCAACCTGACATTAGCCCCAACAATTAATTCCCCTTCTTGTTAGAATGATCAGAAGCACCTTTTCGATTGGTTTTGTACTTGTGTGTACAAGGGTTTGAGCTTTAGATTGGTTCTGTAATTGTGTTTTGCCTCGTTTAAGGCTTTAATGACATGAATATTCTCTGATGGAAAAAAAAATTAAAAAAAGACTAAGAATGTAATTCAATTAGAATAATGCCATAAAAGGATTTCGATTAGAGAATCCCATGGCCATGAGTTTTATGATTGGTTACAGTGATTTAAATATATAATTCGTAACAATTCAGTAATTTAAATTTTATTTGTAATGTTAAATATTTTTTAAAGTTATTTCGTAACACAAAATTCATTTCAGCCATTCCGGTTAAATATAAATTGATTAACAGTTTGATGTGTCAATAAAAAAGAAAAAATTTGGATTTTTTAAGAAAAAAATGAAAGATTTTAAAATAATTGAAAAGAATAAAATAACCCTCTATTACAATCTGATTCCAACCAATTTCCCCAAACTGTTGTCAATGTATTTGCCAAGAATATTTTACTAATTTTCTCGAGAATAAACAGATTTCACACTAATCCAGCGCTGGCTTCCCCTTCCTGGAGTAAGGAGTCTTCCCTCTCTCCACCCTCACCCACCGCTTCTTCCCTACATGGAGGCTTATTCAAATCAGATGGGCGATTTAACACACAATCTCCAGTTGCATATAAGAAGAAAACAAGATAAACTAACAATATCTCTGCAAGAATATAAAATTCAAGAAATGAAGAACACAAATTGCAAAATCAATAAAAATAAGAACTTTTTGTTTTAGAAATCAAGAAAAAGAAAAAAAAAGCCATTCCCAAAGTAATCCCCATCAAATCTCGAATTCAATAATTTTAGGCAACTAGATCTCATTCGATTTGATCTCTTTTTGTGCCTTAAGTCGGTGTTAGGGCCATTACCACTAGTTTCCAGTTTCAATTCCATCTCAAGTGTTGCCTTGAGTCGATTCCATCTCATTCGGATTCAATGTTCATTGTCGTTTGGTGGATTAGTCCATAGCAAAAGAGGCAAAGTTTAACACCTTTAGTAATTCAATAATTTTGGGTTTTTAGGAAGTTGGTGTTAGTTTCATTACCGTTAGTTTCCGGTTATGCCAATTCATAGGTATTTTTCCTTTCTAATTTGCTCCGCTTCTTCTTTTTTATTTCTACTTGTTGGCACTGATGAATATATGATTTTTATGATGGGTTAAGTTAAATATGAGTAAGTGTTCGGTTGGAGGGAAAGGGATGTAGGAAAGTAATGAAAAATAAGAAATTGTACATATAAATATCACATCAGTAAACTATTAACCCAGAAGAGATTTCGTATTACAAAATAATTTTAAAAATGATCTAACATTATAAATAAAATTTAAAGTACTTTAGTAAAAATTACGCATTTTAATATTATAAATAAATTTTTAATTGTCTTCAATCCCTCGCAGAGATAGTTGTTGAACCTCCACATTCAACCCCTGCTGCCAAATGGAACATTGCAACAAGTTTTGAATACTCATATAAAACATTTTAAAGAAAAAAATTATGAGATTGCTTGTCTATTTTAAATTCCACCTAGAGCCGAAAGTACCTGTGCCTTTCAGATTCAGATGACAGAACGCAAAACTGACTGGGATAAATAGCATCGGTGATGCTAGCTTTACTGAAAACATAGTCCTAACTCCTAACAACAATGTATTCAAAGAAAATAATCGCATATATCTAGGCCCTAAACAGATTCGGTCAAGCTGGTCTAATCAGAATTCATTCTACAAAACATAGCAAGAAATTCACCAGGAATTTTTAACCCTAATTAAATAGGGAATAAACTAATCACAGCCGCAGCATAATTAGGGAGAAAAGAAGTGCCTGAACCAGCAAAATTCATCAATTAGGATCTTTGTGTTTCATGAATGAGATTCCCCTTTACCGGATTCGCTTATGAAGCCAGTGATAAAACTGACAAAGAGAGTACGTCTATCAATCCAAGCAAACAATAAAAATTTAGTATAATTTCTTAAATCATAACACAACAGAACTAACTCAGTTTCAAACAACTACAGACTAATAAATAGATTTTGAGCTCAATGTGTGCACACAAGCGTGCAAATTTAAGAGAAAAAAATACACCGTGAAAAGCAAATCGTATCATTGTAAATTCCATATGAAGTGACTTTTCAGCGACCAATGCTTTAATGCCTAGTAGTCCACATTCTAAAAAAATATAGGCACAGGTATCTAGAAACACTTCATTTAAAAAAAGACCAGAAACATGGCCATTTAGATACATATACAATCACCATTAAATGGCACGCTGATGGCGATAGTTGTTCGTAGGTTTGGCAGGGGCTGGAGGTGATTTGCCTGATTAGCAATATGCACCAATTTAGTATCAATTCAAAGAAAATCACAAGGCATTAAACTGTTTCATATAGTAACAGTTATAATACTATAATCTGCATCAATCACATAATTAATAGAGGAAGTAGCAAAAACAGATTGACATCCCTCTACAAAGGAGTCACATTAGGCTAAAGTTCCATCCATTGCTTCCCTACACGTCATAACTCTCCACGCACCATACACATGTTTACATCCAAAGTCGTTATTTCTCATGCTAGATATTGTTTATGCAGTTAGTGTTTTTAGTCAATTTATGTCTGCGCCTACAGTCAAACATTGGGCAGCCCTAAAGCAAATTCTCTATTACTTGAAGAAAGCTCCTGGTCTTGGCATTCTATACAAAACTCATGGACACACTAGCATTGAATGTTTTACAGACGTTGATTAGGATGGTTCTAAGATGGATAGAATATCCACTTCAGGCAGCTATGTTTTTGTTGGTGGTAATCTTGTGTCTTGGAGGAGTAAGAAGCAAAATATTGTATCATGGTCCAACGTAGAATCAGAGTATAGAGCCATGACACAGTCCATAAGTGAAATTTTGTGGATATATCATGTTTTAGCTGAAGTTGAATTAAAGACTTCGTTACTAGCAAAACTTTGGTGTGTTAACCATGTTGCTCTTCATATCACTTCAAATTCAATATACCACAGAACTAAACACATTAAGGTTGAATGTCGCTTTATCTATGAAAAAATCCATGAAAATTTTATTTCTATGTAAAGACTAGAAAGCTACTAAGGGATATTTTCACAAAGGCATTAAATAAGACCTGAATTGAATATCTTTACAACAAGCTGGGCATAATTAACATTTATGCTCCAGCATGAGAGGAAGTGTTACAAAATATAATAGTTGTAGTTGACATGCCTTTTATCCATAGCTTTAGTCAAGGCTAATTTATAGGCTAAGTAATAGTTAGTTTCCTTAGTTATATTGATTATACATGCATATTGGATTGGAATAGATTGCAAAATATTCTCCCCACTTCTTTGTTCATTTACAATATAAAATCTTCATAGGAGTTCTCACTTCATCAAGATTTTCATGCATTTGAGCCATACAATCCAACTACTGTTTGATTTTTTTCAAACATAAGTATTTGTCAATGATAAAGAGGGGCAACAAGATGCTGGGAGTAGGGAGATTATGGTGGTCCAGCCCTCATCAAAACACACAGCTTGGAAGGTATATTCAAGAAGGAAAAAGGACAAGCTGGCAGAATGACACGGGAGCAGAGTTGGTTATAAGAAGTGGTGGAGCAGGGAAATCATCAGCTTTTACACTTTTGGCATTGTGCTTAGGTCTCTGGGGTTACTGGAGAAGGGGATCATCCCTGGGCTGTGAGCAGTCACAGATACGTTACTCATTTCTTTTCTTTTTTTTCTGTTTGTCTCTCTCATCTCATCTCTCTCTTATTTTGCTGCACTTTCATGGCATTGTAAAAGAATCTTGAGAAGATTGAATGAAATACATACCTACTTTTTATTGATTGTCGCCTGTTACTCATTGATATCTTGTGAGTTTATCTTTTCCTTATTAGTCAAACACTCAAAAAGCACATTGCATCACTCTCATGCAAATGCCATATGAACAAAGAAAACATACCTCATTTTTCTCCATGTAATAAGGAACCATTCTCTACATTAGCTTCCAAATTCCAGCCTCTGGATAGATTGAAACTGGTTAGCTTCTGGCACAATAAATTGGTTGTAAGAGACAATGAACCAGAAAGAATTAGGTATATAACCTCTCTGCAGCTTCTTTCTTCAATTTATCTATCTGTGTTTCTATTTTAGCACATGCAGCTTGGATTTCTATATTTTTCAGGCAAAGCTCCTTCCATTGCATAGATAAAGCACTCCGTTCATATGCAGTATTTTGCTGGTTATACAAATAAAGGAAAATTCTTATCAGGCATCAGTAAAGAATTCAAAGATAATATACAAAGGAAACAAGAAATCTTCATCACCTGATGATATTTCCTTTCACGGTTCACAGCTTCAATTTTCTCATTTAGTTCTTGAGCCAATTTTTGCATTCTGAAAAAAAAAACAATGATTTCTTAAGCTACATAGCAATATAGACTTAAATTTAATTTGTTGATCACAAAGAGAAGAAATATCTAGATCACGTCCCTCATGGTTGAACAAACGACTAAAACGGTATACCACAGAGATAGTTCCACTCTTGTTATTTCCTTCACATTAATGGTACTGAGCATTTAACTACAACTACTAAAGCGCATCCCTCGTGGATGAAGAATCAACAAAAGCAAGATACTATAGAGATAGTCCCACTCTTATAATTTTCTCCACACTTAATGGTTCTGACTTTTGAGCATTTGGTCCCAAATATTATAAGTTCATCAGCATCTAATCTAGCAACCTTTTATCAAAAAAGAAGAAGAAAATAAAGGGTAAGTTCATGAAAATACACCACACTTTCTCACTTTGACACCTGAGGGACAAAAGTTTCTGTCGAAATGATTCCTTATAGTTTAATCCATCAGTTAGTCCACTAATAGCATTAATAGTGAACTGACATGGCAGCCTTTAATGATGCAAAATTACCCCTTTTTATAAATTTTTGACATGTGTCTATTTAATTGTGTTGAAAAATAATTAAAACCCAAATTAAAAAAGAAAAAATAATACATCCAAAAATAGAAAATATTTTCAGTTCTAAACTAAAGGGAAAAAAAAGATACTTCGTTAAACATGGGCTATGCTTAGTTGAACAAAATATTCAGTGGTTATGAATTTTTTATATTTTTTTTATTCTTCAGAGAAATTAGTGGTTATGAATTTTTCATATTTTTTAAAATTGCCATTGGTTTATAGTTGTATGTTCTTAATTTGATTTTTGAAATTTTAAAAATAAAATTTAATATACATACTGTCATATTTGCAATATAAACATAATTATTTTTATTTGGAAGGGGGAAAGTAAAAACCCAAAAAATAACTAATTACATCTAAAAAAATCCAGTTTTAATCTAGAAGAAAAATTAAGAAAAAAAGATAGCTAAAGCCTAAATAAATTTGAGCTTTTTTTTTAAAGAAAATATAGGTTTAGTAGGACATAATAATTTTTTTTTGTTTAGTGAAATTTAAAATTTGTTTAACTTTTCAAAATTATTATTGTTTAATTAAATATGATATTAATAATTTTCTACTGTCATTTTATATAAAAAAAAATTACTTCACACACTGCTGTATGTTGCAATTTAAAAAAAAAATAATTAACTTTTTATTTAGAAGGATTGTCACATTACCTCACTATTAATATCATCAGAGGACTAACTGATGCGTCAAACCACAAGGTATGACTTTGACACCCCAAAAAAATAAAAAATAAAAGTCCCTCAAAGATCAAAGCATGAAAACACGGTACTGTTATGAACTTTAAAGAACTAATATTTTACATCAAAAAGGCAAGGGTAAGACCGGTTACAATATACCCCTTCCCCTAAACTGGCAAAGAGAGTAGTGTCATGCACTAGGGATGCTACAGATTTCACACTTAAAAATGGCTTTCATATTTCACATAACACGGTTCAAAGGTACCTGGATAACATTGCTTCTAATCGCCGGTTGTGTTGTATCCAAACATTTGGACCATATTTTGACATCATGTCCAAATTTTCCAGCCTGCAAATGATCCATTTAACTCATCAGATATAACACATCAAAGGACCCACATCAGTAAAAGTTGGTTTACTTGTTATCTTTAACTCGAGACATATCCTATATAGAATGAAGAACACCACCAAATTTTGAAAGTATCCGAATTATTTGGTCGGTTCAGTTCAATTTTCTCTCTTAATTTATTCAGCTTAGTTCTAAATTTTTATGCCGATTCATTTTGTAGTTTTTTGGTTCGGTTCAGTTTTTGAACCAAATTGGTGGATGCTCACCTCTATTCCTAGGTAGAATGTCTTCTTCCAATGATTGTTACTTGTCTATAATAAATCTCACCAAAGAAAGAATGAAGAAAAATCATTGTAAGTGTTGTATAGAATAAAATCAAATTCCTCTTATGTTTGACAGTCTAGAAATTTTTTCAGTGGGCAATTCCTTCAGTTCACTATGTGCTAATTCGTAACTCCGAAGTGTCAAATTCTTATAAATCACATAGTAAAATCCTTACACCCAGCTCCCTCTGCCCATTTCATCTAATTCCCTTTCTCAAGATCATCCATGAAACAAATATGTTTGACGAGTTTGTGTTGTGTCTGACGAGTTACATAGAAAGACATGAGCCTCTCAAAGTATGTTTGACATTTTTTCTTCTCTGGATGCAACTAGAAAATTCCTAATACAATAGTCCATTGGTCTTCACAGTTACAAGCTTAAGAAACTGGCAATCAATTTATGCCGAATGTTTGAGTTAAGCATGCAAAGCTTAAAGCTTTCTCACAATCAAATCAAGACATTGCAGACCACAGTGAGTAGCATAACTTCACTGTACAATACTTCAAGTTGCTCACAAAAATTTAAAGCAGAAAGATATGCGCATAGGAACAACAAAGTCCTAGTAAAACTAATAACAGCACTCTTCTTTAACAATAAGAAAATGCCTAAAATTCCCCGAGCACTCCAATACAATCAATAGCAACATAACTATTTTGTACCTGATCACTTGATGTTGTAACAAGCGTTGCCCTCTCTGAAGTGCCTGCTTCCAAGCAGTCTCATCATTCATCTTGTTGGGTGGTGGCAAATCCAAGTGAGAATATCGTGAAAAATCTAGAGTAACTGGAGGCTTCCCAGCTCTCACACGCTCATATTCTTTAGCAAGCATTGGATAATTCTGCAATACAAATTCCACGAGCGCAGAATGAATTGCATATAATAAAACCCTAACAATCAGAAATAAAAGATAAAACCCTAAAAGCATCAAGGCTAACCTCAAAATTGAACTTGGGGACAGGAGGCAAGTTTTTCAAAAAATCAGAGGGTTTCTTAGAGCTCCTTCGCATCTCTTCCTCGACGAGTCGGTCCACCTCTGCCTTGATGATTGGATCTCCATAATCGTCGTCAATGTAGGGTAACGCGTCAACGAGTTGTGCATTAGAAGAGTTGGACCACGGACGAGAAGGCTCCGGGGCTGCCTCCAGCATAAGGATTTCTCCATTGCCGGTCGTCGCCATTGTTAATCACTGAAGCAATTCCCGATCACTATTCAGAATCAAAATATCAATTGATCAAAAAGAAAGATCATTTTTGGGTGCATTAAGATGAAATTAGGCAGCATCTATACATACATAGACAGAGGGAAGTGAAGGAACAGCTTGTTTCTGTCAGTGGCTTCTTCGCTCTCTCGCAGCCAGAAAGCAGAAGCAGCAAAATGGGCTTTCAATTTTCTATTTTTCAAAGGAAGAAAGAAAATGTAATTTTAGAAAAGGGGGAAGGTGAAAAATCCCCCTTAATTAGGACCCAAGTTTAATTTTGCCATTAAAAATTCTTTTTAATTAACCTATTATAATTTATACCCCTAAAAATTACAAAAAAGCTCAATTAACTACAATAATTTAATTGATAACTTTTTGTCAACATTGATAATTTGATATAGCAATTTTTGGATGAGGTCTAAAAATAATCCTGAACTTGGGCTTCAAACTCAATTTTGATCTTCATAGTTTTTGTTGAGTTCATTTATACCCCTAATTTTACAAAAAAAAAAAATCTCATAATTGTTTTATTTTTGAGTTTGCAGTTTGCTTGAGATAGCCATTGTTTCTGATGCAGCCGTTCTTCATTTAATTGTTTTGTAATCTGTTTTGTTTTCTTTTCAAAAAAAATAAAATAATTATCAAACTTTTTTTTATTTCTAATATAATAATATTTCCTGTATAAGCTAATACAACAAATTTATTTTGCTTACAAAACCAAAAAAAAAAAACTATTACAAAATAACATTTTGATAATTTTAAAAAATCTAATATCTCTACCAACTTAAAGTTATCAATATCTTAATTGTGTAATAATTTTTACCTTTTTCTTTTTACCCATAATAAATTTATCATAATAGTAGTTAAATAAAGAATCTTACCATAATTATCAATGATCAAAAAATGAATTTAAGAGTCAGTTTAACATTTTATAATAATTTTTCATAACATATAGTTTTAAGACTATTTTCTTTGAAATTGATGAAAATAATAATAATAATAATAATAATAATAATAAAAGCTTATTGAAACACATAAAATAACATATTATAAAATATTATAAAATAACATATTATTATAAAATATTATCCAATGTATTAAATTGATGAGATAATATTAAATTGATGAAAATTTCACCATTAAGTTGACAAAAAATTCAACTGTTGGAACATCACATAGAGGTGTTTTGGATTGCTAATGGATAACAAAAACACTTTTAGAATTTTTTTTGAATTAATTAACTGATTTTTTTAATTTTTCACAAACTATTTTTTTCAAATATATTTCTCAAAAAAATATATATTTCCAAAAGCAGTTTTGAAAAGTTAAAAATAATTTAAAAAAAAAAACAATTTTTTTCCAAATGGGCAATAAGCTTGCAATTGGTAGGCATAATCAGCAGACGTCCCTAACTTGAAGGGCAAAACCCCATTTACAAAATCACAGCTTAATATTTAAGTAAAAGAACAAAGATATGCTTAAGTTGAGTGGAATAGTCTCCCAAATGTTTTGCGTATCTTAAACAAAACATAACAACCACAATAAATCCCTCCACATGAAACTCTTGTTTTGCCATCATATCAAGGGGTGCTCACTCTGATTCAAGTGCTCGGTAATCAACCAAATATTGCTTTGTAAAAAGAATTACAACTTAATAAAACATCATTATTCAATACTTTCTTTTATTCATTTTGCCTACTCCAAATTTTGTGAATCCACACCTAATCATACAAATTTTTTACATTGGTTCCCACGTATGAACATCAAAATAAAATATGCAGAAGGTAATATCCGTGCTCACTAACCTATGATGTTGGCATATTTGCATAAAGGAGAGTGAAGAAGAGTTCAACTTCCGGTATGCCTCGTAAGATTTGGACAAACCGATTTTGGTCTGGTTCATCGAGTAGTACCGGACACATTTGTGCAACACGAGGCAAAAGCCTTGCCAGTGGCATTCCTGATGTTAGACTGCCCCCAGTGGACTCAGACCCCATAACATCCACCAGAGCATCCACCACTGCTTTCAATGATATTTCTGCAACTCTACCAAATTCAGCACTGCCAAGGATGAAAAATGGCAATTTCTGTTATAGAGCTATACAATGAGGAATTTGCAGAAATAATCACCATTTCAGCTTTCTAATTATTATCACTTAAGCCATATTCATTAATTTGAGGCCGCTTACAAAATTATTTTGACAAATGGCGACATCAAAATTTTGTGTTATGAGAAGTTAGATAACAAGAAAGCATAGTGCACTCTCTTTTCAGTACCAATTTTTCAAAGTTGCAGGCACAGATCCATTAAATATCCATGTCAAACACAAGAAAACAGGGGAGATGAAAATGGGTTAAAGGAGGAGGAAGTGATATTCAGAAATAGAAAAATATTACTTTTGGAAATTTTATCTAGTAAAACAGAAAAGGTCAAAGTAGTCCAGTGGTTATTTTAGAACAAGATTTAGAGCAAGATTAGTCTCAAACAGTACACAAGCTGCTATTGATAGAAGCACATCTTGCAACAGAGCTGCCTAATTAACTTTCCGTAATGAATTCTCACAGTTATTTTTGCAAACCAGTGCAGATGAAATGTAAGCAAACCCATTACCAGAAGGAAGTAGTGCACATACCTAGATAAAACTGCTCGCACCTCTGCCATTAGCAGTTCAAACTTTGTGGTATTTGTAACTACTGTCTCATCACTACCAGAAGCTGTGGCTAGTTTATAGAACCTAGCATCTTCAGGCATCATATAGTCTGCCCAGTGATGCGGACCACCCTTGCTCATGAACAAGTCAAGTATCTGCATAATAGTTTCATGAAGGATCGTGTCGTTGAACAAATCCCTCAACTGCTTTCTGCATGTATGAAGGGTGTAAAGAAATTACAAAGCAGAGCAATGGTGCATTCTTTATCTTTCAGCAGAAACATAGGGTAACTGCTCAAAGATTGTTCTCACATTTTATTCAGCAAGACAGCAACAAATATCTGAGAGTCAAAGGGACCCATGGTTTCCATGTGGTAAATCAAAAGCCAAAAAAAATATCAAAGATAGGCTATATTTTCACTTTGGAGACAATTGATAATTCCTTTTTTTTTTAAAAAAAAAAAATTGACGTTATTTTAATTATCATTCCTTTTGAGGAGGAAAAAATTATTAGCTGGAACATGCCAAATTTTCAAACAAACTGGGAGCCCTTACCCCTTGAGAACCTCTGTTGCTGCTGCCTGGACATTAGAAATCAGGCCCAAAATGCCATAATTCGCAAGAAAATCAGAACTGGCCAAAAAGCTTTGCTGGTCATCTCTTTCAATGAGATCAATATCCTCCTGTTAAAGGGCAGAAAAGCACTGCTTTTCAGGTAAAAGAATAGACACAGAACATACAGCATGAGCATTAACAAGATCACAGCCATGGACATAGAACATAATTACTCGGATGTACTGTTCCTAAAGTTCTAGCAAGCCATAACCCATCATGCACCGGATTTGTTGATAATGATAAGAAATTCAAGAAAATATATGACAATCAGAAGTCCAAAGAAAATGATGGAATATTAGCTCTGTAAAAATGCTTCAGCTTCCACAAAAGTTTCAAAAAAGCCTGGGTCCATACACATTTCTGTTCATCCCAACGTGTAACATATTGTGCATAAGTTTCTACAACTCATAAAGTGACTAAATGAAAGCAACTATAACATTAAAGAACAGAGAATGTGCATTGATGGATGTCAAACCTGCTAGTGCTTACCCATCCTTATTAATTTGCACATCTTCTGTTCTCCTGTCGATGTAATATAATAGTAAGACATCCTGGTTCCATTAGCCAAATAAGTGTCACTCTAGTTGAAGTCCTAAACATATGAGGAAGTACTATTCTCTGGCTTTAATGACTCTGTGACTGTCCATTTTCTGGTTTTAGTGGCTCAGTGACTGTGGAACACGACTTAAATTTTTGTTTCATCATCAATCTTTCTTGGAAAAAGCACAAATAAGTATTACGTGATATAATGCTTTTAAAACTCTCGTAATTTATTCGGTGACATTTGGGTACTTTGTGTGTTTTCCATTTGCACTTCAATTCAGAATCAATTAGTACTATTAGTTTTTGAAGATGTGGCACTGATAGGAATACACTTCCAGTAAAAATTATTTCTTAATAGATTGGCATCTAAATAAGCATCATTGGCCCACAGAGAACTTACAAATACCTTCATTTTTTTGAAATTTTTAGTACTAACATTTTTTTTAATTGGATTCTAAATTATTATGGATCCTAGTGCACAGTTGGATACCACAAAAAATAAGAAGTCATTTTCTATTGGCTCTCATACAATAATCAGAACCATATCCTCACAAACTAACAGTACTAATTGATAAGTAAAAAAGCACTAAAAGTAAAAATAAATAAAAAACAAAAAAAAAAACACAGGATGCTAAAGTGTAATGGAAAAATATCACTGGACCAAAGTGTATAGTTATGGCATCACAATGGACAGCTTTTTATACTCTTCCCTTCCTTTTATATTATAAGTACACAACTGTCATGTCTCAATCTTGGTGATCATATGGATCACTATATGAACCTAAAAATGACAGATTTTACATCATAATGAGACTGTAAACAATGTGTGGAAGGAAGTCACAGACCACATAATTCTGCAACCAACCTCAAGTTTTCTAAGACTGAAACCAGCTAAATTAGATATGGCAACAACCAGCTCAAGTAGCCCATTTTCACCGACAATATATTTCCTAAAGCCTATTTAGAACAATAACAATTTGATAAAACTGGTTTGTGCCATAAAGTCCGCTAACATATACATACACCTTTGTGTCTGTGTCTAACTTTCTATCCAAGGGCTAGGCAAATGGAGGGTACAATGAAAACCTGGGGCAATCTATCTCATGAACATGTTTGTTGCTCCAAAGCAACCAACTCCATGGGAGCCATTATGAGCAAACTAAAATGACATGCCCACGAAAAACTCAATCATGAAGGACATGCTGCGGCAGCATGGAAGGCAAGAAATTGAACTCACCAAGGCCTGATGCCAAGGCTTCTCTAACACCACACACGATGAGCAATGATAGTCCCAATTCATATGGAAATTAAACCAAGTAACCAAAATGTGAAACAAAGATATAGTATAGCTCAAAAGATACTTATACTATATACCATCAATCCATAAGAACAACCTAACGACAAATTTCTGAGATTCTAGGTCAAATATTGATTACCTAAATCTCAAAATTACGATAATGTAATAATACATTTTTAGTAGCTGGGCAATGCTTATCTCATAAAACCAAGCAAAACAAGAGTAACATGCATAGAGGCATATGCACATTACATAAATATAGCAGACATGCTGCATAGCATTTAAGTTAACTGTTCCGACAGCTGATTTTTAAATCTATCCAACAAATAAGGTCTGATCTAAAATACTAGGGAAATTAAGGTTTAGTGACTTTAACTATTGAATATACAATGTATTTGTTTTGACTCTTCCCAGCCAGTTAGTATAAAGAAAGTAAGAAAACCATAACCTCAAGGTGAACTAAGCTAATAGCGTGCTGGTTGACAGCCTAAAATTAACTTGCAGCCATTAGTTTAAAAAGTTGCTTAAAATACCTTAGTTTACCTGGAAAAAAATTGGCTAGAAAAGGAAGTATAATATCTTTGTAAGTTAATATTTTTGCGGGTCAGATAATGCTGTGATAACTTGTTAAATTATGGACAAAGTAATTCACAAAAGCAATTGTAAAATCCCCCTTCTTCCCAATGCAATAATCATCCTCCCACTCTGGCAAGAGAAAGGGGGATTCTCCTCTTCTTTCCACTTCCTCTTCAAGAGTTTCCTCCCTAATTCTCACATAAAATCTTGGAAACTATTTTCACAATTTTTTTTTAGTTGAATTTCATTAATAACATAATCATATTACTTCCCCTCTTAAGGCCTGCAAAGATGAAACTTATCATTCTAACATTTTACCACCAGATTTCTCACCACCTTCCTGAGCAAGACATCTCCATTGCAGAATTTTCAAGGCTTTCTTGCATCATAGTGATGCAGACACACCACAAGTCCTCACCAACCCTTACATGCATGCACATGCACAGAAAGAACTCATTGTATGCAGAACTGTGTACATGAAACAAGTTGGATAAGAGGCTTCAATGTAAAATGAAAACCAAACTTGTCCTTAATATCCCAAAAGGAGTAATTTTGGAAAATAGTTATAGCACCATGACGTAGAATTGCTTCTTCCACTTATTATTACTTTCTATGGTAAACTATGCCAAAGAAGAATGAATAAAACTCACTATAAGCATCATCTCAAATGAAACTAGATTTTATCCCATTTCATAAGTTAGCAATTCCTTCAACAGTCAATTCCTCTAATTCACAATGTGATGATTCATAATTCCATTTTGTCACCTTTCCATTCATCAATTATATAACACAAACACTCAGGTTACAGCTTGTTCCATTCTTTTCAACTAATTGTGCATCCCTGCACCATTGGCAAATAAAATTCTCCGAACATACTCCTTGTATTTTACTAGATACACAAAAAGCCTTGAAAATATAAAAGTTTTTGACAATAATTTCTGCTCTGGAAATAACTGGAATGTACTCATGAAAATAGTTCACGAGTTTCAAATGCCAACAGCTTAAAAACTTGGAGATTTTCCAAGTGTTCAAGCATGCTAATCTTCAATTAGTTCCAGCTAACTTTTCTTGTAATCAGCCCAAGACATCAGAAACCATTATAAGTACATCATAAATTCATTGCGCATGCAATAACTTAAGGGTGTTTACAAGGATTCAAGTATTCAACCTCCCTCACCAACTCTCACAAATGTAAGCCATAAAGCGCAACCCAATTTTTTGATAATGTCAAATCCTAGAACCCTAATGTTTCAAAGTTTAACTTCACAAAGAATTTTTCAGATTTATCCAACATCAATATAAAATCAACCTTAATAAAAAAGCATTTCCACACCAGATATCATCATAAAGCACCATCCACCAACTGTCCTCCACTAGAAATACAACACTTGAATTAAAAATTGAGGAAAAAAAACTTAACTTTTTAACTTTGAGCTTTGACGAAGATTTAACAGAAATGCAAATCAAGAGTATGTCTTAGTTCACAAGGTGCAGAAATAACATTAGAAACCCTATCACAGTCTCCATTGGAAAACAAATTGAATACTATATTCATCAGATTACCCCCACTTCCTTACCACCAATGCAGAAAGTTTCAGAGGTTAGAGCTGAGTGATCAGTAATCCAATTCTCCAACCAACATCTAGAGAATTTCTTTAAAGCATTCATATTCCAACCTAAGTCAATGTCAACTCTCTAGAAGTTTTCTTCATTGTGAATCATTTAAGAACTGTATCTTCTTAAGCAACCAAAGAAATTTTGACAACCAAAACTTCAAAGACAATCTACTCTTCGTTAAATCTTAAATAATTTTGACAGTGTCAAACAATGTGCAGTAGTTTGCTACTTTGCTCATTCTATGATGAACCAAACTGCTCTATATAAATATTAACGGTCATTCAAATTCAACTGGAGAATGATAGGTTATCTTTACCAGCATTCAGTAACCATACTGGGAATATTTAAATGCAAGTTTGCAAATGTCCAAGTCTGGATCATAAGCAGTCTTCTCTGAGTGAAAGCCTATAACATAGACATGTATACTACAGACAGTTCTAAATACATGAAGTAAGACTAACAAAGGCAACTAAGTCACTTTTCGCAGAGTTGAGCAAAGAATGCTAGATAAACTAATAGTAATTTGTAACAGAATCTTAGATGATAAATTAAGAGTAATGTCTAACTGAACCTAATTCGCTGGGAATTCAGCTACTACTACACATAGAAATCAAACACATTGGAGCAATTATACAGAGACATTTATTTGAAAATATAGCATGAGAAAAAAATGGAAAAGAAATTTTAGATGAGTACCCAAAAAAAATCACTGATTAGAATGTAAACTAGCTGGTTGTGATCATAAATATAGGACATGGGAAAAGATAGTGGAATGAGTCTTACAAGTAAGATGGAGCTTCCTAGGCCACGTGCTGTATCAATATACAAATGTCTTCCAAGAATATTTACTTGAGTTCTGATATACAAGCTGAGCATTGTGGTTGCCCATAGGGAGACCACCAATCTTGTGAAACCTGCGGAAAACAAAACCATAAAATTCTATAAGGAATACAGAATATATATATATATATATATATGACTTAGATCATCAATTAAGATGTCATGCACATCACAAGAAAAAACACATGCCGCATACTTAAGATTTTCAGTCTGTCCCAAAGCTCAAGCTTCTCCAAAGATGTCAAGGTATTGGGTTGACCCTTCCCTTTCAGTAGCCTGTCAGTAAGCTGAGAAAGATCCAAATCTTCTGCTATCCGGCTACTTATATAGTACATTGCATGAGGCAATGTTGTTGTATCAGCTATTCTTTGGATGTTTTCAAAATGGGCTTGCATTCTGTCAATTAATTAAAGACCATAGAGTAAAAAAATCCAAATTAGAGAATTAGAGAAACCACCCAAAAAGAGGCGGCAAAGATGAAAAAAAGATTAGGATTCTCTTAACTGGGCCTTAATGAGCTCATCATGTTCCCGTTCATTCGCAAGTTCTCTCTCCAAATAAGCAAGCCTACGCTTGTGTGCATTGTAAAATTTATAAAGAAAATAACCACTTCCCAAAACACCTGTTGCAATAAAAAATTTCCTCCTATGCCTTCTCCAAAAATCCCTATAAAGGCAACAGAGATCAAAACAACGGTCAGCTATTAACAGGAATAACTGTTTACACAGAAATTGGTACAACAAAACAAATAAGTGAAGCACAAGAACCAACCATACAGAAACAGGTGCAAAATTACCAGAATACCGTCAATGGAAACTGACAAAATTGACAGTTAAAAGCAACGATTAAGCATGAAACAAAGTCATGCAAGCAATAAAAGAATATAGAACATTACCTTCAGCAAAAAAAATTAAGCATGAAACAAAGAAATGGAACAGACTCAGAAGAGAAAACACGAAACTGAAGCATAAAAACAGTTACTTTCGGCTAAACACACATATTAAATTGCCAAGCGATGCTAATCCAAATGCCTATAGGCAATTATAACAATAACATATGAATTCAAGAGATACCCATAAGATTAATGATCAAGAAGAAAAGGAAAAAATAAATAACCACCTTAAAGAGAGCATTTTTGAAGCTACAAAATCCCCCAACATTCCATCTCTAAACCTTTATACCAAGCAAATCCATCTTAGGCTATATAAAAAGGCAAGGATTGAAAATGACAAACCCCGTCAGGACATGGAATAATGGAAATGAAGTGAGTAAAGACTTAATAGCGGACAGGCCTAGGAAAACCCGCCCGTGGGCAATAAAATAGCAAGGTGCCAATCGAGATTCGATAGAGAGAGAGAGAAAGAGAAGAGGCGTTTGAGCAAAGGAGTGAGAATTGAGGGTTTAATTAGAGGGAGGGAGGGAGGGTATTGATTGATGAACAAAAAGCAACTTGAAGAAGGGTTTAGATCAGGACCTAAAAAGAAAGGGTTTAGATAAATTGAACAGGCGAAGCAGTGATTCTGTAAAATGGCGCAATTTTTGCACAGGTTTTCTTGTGAATGTGATGTTTTCCTTCACTCTTTACCGCCCTATTTCGCGAATTACATTGGGTGGAAGATGCTTTAGTAACATATTAATTATCAAGAAAATTACCATTTCACCCTTGAACTAGTATTTTTGATTTTTTTTCAGCTTTTATCTTATTCTATTAATATATTTTTCTATTATATTTTTTTATAAAAATATTAGATTATAATAAAATAGCAAAAATACAATTATTATTTATTTTTAAAAATTTGATCTATTATACTAATATCATTAAATAAAATAAAATATTTTTTTTATTAGCCATTAATATTTTAAAATTTAGCGAAATGACTATAGTTTAATACATATAAAACAGAAAATATCGATCGTATAATTTTTTAATCTCATAATAATACTAATACAATAGATCAAATTATAAGGTAAATAATAATTTTTTCTTTTAGTGATATGAAATAATATGATATGCTATCAGCTAGAACTATGGGTGGCAACGGGTAGAGTATCCGCGAAAATTGTCATACCTGAACCCGATTATTTATATACATACTCAAATCAGTCTCGAACCCGTTTAAAATTATAATATTAATACACGTACTCGTCCCAAATCCGACTAATATTATCTGATTAATACCCGAATCCAAATAATTACCCGTTTATCATTAAAAACTTTTAAAATAAAATAAAATTCAATCTAATTAAATAATTAAAAATCTATAAATATATAAATAATCTACCATAAATCCCTATAAAATCAAATAAAATATAAAATTTAATTCAACACATTCAAATTAAAATAATTTATCAAATTGTTCAAAAATAAAAATAAAATTAAATATTGTTCATTATGACAGAAAAATTATATTTCACATTTTAAACTTCCATTACATTTGTAATTCATCAATCTATAAAAATATATGAAAAAATAATTATATAATTATATTCAATAAATTAAAATAGAATAAATTGCATAATATATATATATATATAATCAGATTTATCAGGTAACGGATACCCGAATGCCTTTTCCCGTGCCCTATCCAAATCCGTGACGGGTTTAAGTATTGCTAACTAAATCCGTCTCAAAATCCTAATAGGGTTATCCATTAGGGTTTTAACGGATTCGGATTCAGATTGATGCGGGTACCCGTGAAACCCGTACCCGTTGCCACCCCTAGCTAGAATCTAGAGGTGTTCAAATCTCCATTACTTTAGTCATGCCAATTGAGTTTTAAATCAATTTTAGTGATAAATAGATATATTATTTACTAGATTTGTAGTTAAAGTTAGTAATTTATGCCTTACACTTATAATTGTGTTGTATCATTATTTATATTAATTTAAATGAATCATTTCGTATCATATAGCATGTATATGTATATAATTACAAACAATTAAAATTAATATTTTATAAATATATATTAATTTTATATTGTATTAATAATTTGATATAGTATAATATATATATATATATATATATGTAAAATAAAATGTATTATTATAATAAAATTTAAGCATTTAATTATTTATACGGTTATTACTAATAGATAATTAGTTAATTTTTATTTATGTATATTAATATAATTAATTAAAATATAATATATTTTAAATTTATTCATATATAAAACTTATATACATATTTAAAAATATTAATATATATTTTTAATCGTATTTAATTCTATTATAAACAGATTAAGCATATTTATTTTGTGTCATGAAAAGATCATATTCTTCTATATCATTTTTAATTGTATTGTGTCCAAAATTATTTATCTCTAAAATTTATTAACAATGGTATATGTTTTATATGTTACAATAATTTAAAAGGTGTTTATGCTAACATACGTCAATCACGGTCAATGGCAAATGTAGCGGATTATTATTCTATTTGATGTTGATTCTTAAAATTTTATTTTAAAGCTTTTTCTTATTAATTGTAGCTCGTATAATTTTATTTTTATTAAAATTATATTATTATTTTAAAATTTGTTATTTATAAAATATTTATACCTCTAAATTAATATTTTCATTCAACATATTATTTATAATTTTAAAAACAGTAAGAAATGAAGATGAAAATATTATAAAATAATATTATAAAAAATTATCAGATAATATATTTTTAAGTCCATATTAAAATTATCAGAATAAAAAAATTTATGAATTAAAAAATGAAAATTTAATACGTCTGTATCAGTAGATAAAAAATGTGAAAAACTTATAATTTTTTTAATATTGTTTTAATTTTTCTAATTAATATAAACATCTTTGAAGAGAAACAAATTTTGATTCCATTATAAATTAAACAGAAAGAATGAATAACCATTTCAATTTCAATTCTAATTTCTATTTCAAAGGTTGAAATCAAACAAGCACTTGAATGATAAAATTATGCTGATATAAAAAGTTATATTTTCTTAAAAAATATATATTCAATTATTATTATACTATTTAATATATTAATCATAAATGTAAATTATATTAAAAATTAAAGAATACCTGTAATAGTTATTTAATATATTAACAACAATAATTAACATAATTATAATAAAGAAACCAGACACTTCGATTTTTTTCTGCAATCAATTGAATCATGCATAAGCATAGACCTATGAAATAATTAAGATTAAAAGGTTTTAATATCATTTTTTAGAAAACACTCCACCTAAGAACTCAAATTTATAGACAAAAAATTTTAAAATAATTTTAAAATTATGAAAATAAATTCAATCAATTTATTTGACATACATTTTTATATTATGAAAATAGAAATAAAAAAAATTATAAATATATACGACCATCCAAATAATAAAAATCCTGCAAAATTCATATATGTATAAAATTTACTGATCATTGTTTCTCGAAGAGATAAAAAAGGCAAATATTAAGCTACTCTACATATTAAACTAGCAAGTTATAGTTACGTTGCATGGGGGGTTTAAAAATTAGATAATAAATAAAATAAATAATGTATAAAAGAATTAAGTTTTAATATATATATATATATATATATATAATAAAAATAAAAGTTCGCACAACGTCATAATAAAAAAATTTCATAACTTTGCTAAAATTTCATTAAAAATCAAAGAGACAATTGAATAAACAATATTTAAATAATCAGCAAACCTGTAATATATAAAGTGTGTTTGAAATTGCTATTAGATATCTAAAAAGTAAATTTATAATTTTTTTAATTTAATTGAATTATTTTTTTTTAATTTTTTATAAACTCAAAGCTGCTTCTGGAAAAAGTATTTATTTAACTACTTTTTTTCAAAAACAGTTTTCAAAACTCAAAAAATTTAAAAATAAATTTTTTTTCTAAAAGCGTTTTTACCAAACGTAATGTTAAACGGGCTCATAGTTAAATAACTAATCATTGTAATTTAATTATTAAAAAAAGATAAAAAAAATATTCCTCCAATATATTTGTTACGTAGATATAATTTGAATTTATCCTTATAAAATTTGAGTTTATTTAATTTGTTCCTTAAAAAATGCCTAAAATTGTAACATCCACTAATTAGAGTTTAATTTGAATAATTTAGACCACATAATTAAATTGTATTTTTTATTAAATAAAATTAAAAATATTAGCTATAAAGAAATATGTGAAATAATAATAATAATAATAAAATTAAAAAAAAAAGTAAAGTGAACATTGAACAGTAAAATGGTCAGAAAAAAAAAAGGCAGAATACCAAAAACGGGAAAAAGGGGGCTGAAAACTATTTCTCCCAAATTCTCTTTTCTCCTTCTTCTCTTCTTCTTCTTCATCCTTTTTTCTTCCTCCATATCTCAGATCAAATTACTCATCTTCTTCAAGAATTGCATCAAAAATCAGTCTAATTAAATCTGATCTTGGTAAGAAATATTTTCCCCATGATTATTGTGTTATTAGAACTATTTAGGTTATATTTTGACAGAATATTGCACTATATTTTTTATTATCTTGTGACTCGAATTTGGGGATGTGTTAAACATAAAAGTTGTCCATCTATGTCTTGTGTATCTCTCTGCCAAAATTTATTGAATGATTTTGAGTATATGAAGAGATATGGTTATTGGGGTGAACTGGTTCTGGAAGACGTATCAACCAAATAACCTACGGTTTTTGTAAAAATTGATCATCTTATTGGCTTATTCTGAGGCTGTGTAAAACATGCAAGTTGTAGGTATATATGTTATTGAGGTCTCTGCAAAATTTCGTATGAATTTCTCTTGTGTAGTTTGAGTTATTCTGAAATGAACCATGACTGTTTCTTGATTGAACTGGTTTCATATACCTGTGCAGTTCCAGTAATTTCGTCCTTATATTTCACCTATTTTTAGATCGAATTGGACAAAGTAAAAAACATGAAAGTTTTACTCCTATGTCTTATCTAAATATTTGTGAAAGTTTCATCTTAAAAGGTCATGTATTTTGTGAGTTATGAGCTGAACAATTAAACTGGTCGGGTTGATACTCTATGTTGAACCAGTTATATATCCTCAAATATTTGAGAACCTTATAGACTGAATCTGGAAATGAGTTAAATATGAAAAATATTTCCAATTAACTTATATAACTGTATAAAAATTTTCATAATAATTGAAGTTACACATTGAAAGTTATGAATTTTTGAATTTGATACCTTGAAACTGCCTAATAGCAGAAAACAGGTCAATATTTAAAATTATACCAAAAATTATGTAAAGGTTCAAAAATTCTGAAATTTTAGTATATTTTAATTTTACATGTTATAGTTAATCAGAATCAAGAATCATATAAATTGGATAAGTTTAGAAAAAGTTATTAATCCAACAGTCCTTAGAGGTCTTATTCTAGCTTAATAGAAATTGAAATTATTTATTTAAGTTATATTAAGAATAAATATTTTATCAAGCTATTAATTAATTATATTTTTAAATTAGGATTTCAACAAGAAGACCAACAAAAGTGAACAAGCTCTGAACTTATATTTTGGAAAAAGGAAAATACTATTGAGGTTTGTACATATATGTATTTTGTTTTGCCTTTATGCATGATTGTGTGTATGACATAAATTACATGTCACAATGATGAAATTATATATTATGGCATATTTTAAGGTTGTAAGAATGTTATTAACTATGAACTTAATATTGTGTTAACATTTGATAAAATATCATGCTATTACATGGTTTTGAAATAAATTGTGAATATATAATTGTGTTGATATGAAATGAGTATTGGTTATAGAAATAAGTAATTAATGGTGTTAATTGCTCATTTCTCTACCTGAAGACTAACATAGGATAGATGGTGCACTATTAAGGGGGGAATTACGGTACCGATATGGATATTATTTAGGGATATGATGGCTTAAGATCTGGGAGCGCTCTTGATCCTGATTATACACAGATGACATAATTATATTCAGTTAAGGTGGTTTAAGCTCCGCGAGCGCCCTTAACTTGAGATGATGGTGAGTAGGATGACTTAAGTTCCGCGAGCGTCCCTATTTCACACCTCATATCCGGACAGTCCGGGAATGAGATTTGGGCTGATATTAATTAAAGACTATGGAATGAAATGTGAAATTTTATTTTTGACATAATTGACAAAACATAAAGTGCTTACAGGAGGTAATGAGAATTTAGTTATTAAATATGATTTTTATATTTATACTGTTATGTGATGTGATTATTTCTTTTATATGAAATAAAAATTCAGTGTATCATGAATTATTTGAGACATGAATTTGTGTGACTGCTTGAAAAAAACTTAATACGTATATATACCACTAAACTAGAGTTAACTTAGCGTGAGTTCTTCTCACACAGGAATTGGAACTATAGACGGTAGGAGGTGAAGTGGTCAATAAGGAAATCCAAACTCATATCAGCAGAGACACAAGAAGTATAGTTAGAGGGTTGGTTATGTATTATTATATATTTTTTTAGTTTGACTATGTATATGGTGTGATAGACATATCTCATATATTAATATTGTGTATGTAAATAATTATGTAACATAATCGGGTATCATATGTGTATACAATATAAGAATATATATATATATATATATATATTTAATTAGAACAATTTGCCTAAACTAAAATAAATAAATATATTAAGTTATTTAAAATGAAAAAAAATTCAATTTGAACAGATTATCGAATTAAACTTGTGACATTCTTCTTATATATGTGGGATTATTCATAATATATAAGTGGGGCGTCACAAAAATAATAAATAAAATATATTACATAAATTTTTTTTATACAATATCTTTTATTCCATGTATAAAAAAATTAGTGGAATCGGAGAAAAATAACGAAAATCCAATTCTTACCTTATTCCTATCTAGCCAAGACATGCAAGCCTTAACTCCATCTTACGTTTTTTTTTCCTTTTAGCTAGACATCAGGACTGATCCCAAAAGAAAATGAAATGTACATATTACATCATTATATTCGTAAACATAGTATACTGTGTACATCCCTTCACTTGAGATAATCTTTAAAGCAGGTGGAGACATACCTGTGTATTGGAGTGAGGGAAACGGCGGATTCACATTTACAAATAAAAATATAAATCATATGATATTAAAAAAATTAAATCAATAGCGGCTTTAAAAAGGTATATATAAGTAATATTTGAAGTTGCTCTGAATCAACATAATGACAGCAAATAATAAAAAAAAAATTGCAAACAGGAGCAGCATGGGCTATGCATAAGTATAATATAAGAAGTTGTTCAGAGCCAGTATAATATGAGCAACAAATAATAAACAGATTGCAATCAAGAGTAACAATAAAAAGCAATACCAAGCTTATGATAGAAAGAAATTGCAACCAACAATAAGGGAATCTAAAGACATGTAAAATTGCAATTAAAATTTAGAATAATGTCATCACTCAAATGGAAATCACAATACAACAAAACAGAAAAACAGAAGTAAGAAAGATATGGAAATTGAAATATATATTATGACAAATTAATAATAAGCGATTTGAGATTAATTAATGTAAAACATTCAGATCTAATATAGAGCTAACTCAATATTATCTAACTTTTAGTTTGAAAGCAAATAAGAAAACGAACAGTGATACAAAAAACAAGTGGGTGGTTGCTATTTATAGAGTTATAGATATGTTGGGCAAGTTACAAATTTTGAAACTGAAAGTTACAGAAACAAAACTAAATGAACTAAAAAATGTTTACATAGTTAACAAATAATGCTATGAAAAAGTTGGGTAAGTTAAAAGCCGGAAACCAGAAGGATTAGAAAGAAACAAAATGAAATTATATCAATTTAAAATTTCATTAAAAAATCATATTTGTGACTGACACAATCTAAATTCAAAGATTAGATATAAAGTAGACCATTGAATCAATTTAACAATCATCATATTTCAATTTGAATGGTTTTTATTTTTAAACCCAAGTACAGATATGAAGACAAATAAAGTAAGTTAATTAAATTGGGGGTTAGTAATAATTATAATAAGCAATTTCTGTAAATGATACATAAAAGTAATTTATATTGCGTTTACAAATTATTACCAAATTATTTAGGTATTTAAACATTGATCCAATCCAACTTCTTGTCCAATTCGTATAGCCCATATATATTAAATAAATTACAAAGCCCAATTTATCTATCAAATCCGTCTAATGATATATGTTGATTAAAAAAAAAGCTCATTTACTGAGTATAATCCATTAAAATTTTCAAATGATAAGATCTTGCGCCAATCTCAATAAGCAAAGGTTTTGCAAAGAAAACAAAGAAATCAAATTACACATGGAAAAAGGAAAAAAGAAACATACAGATTGAGCATAGCGCTTGAATACAGCGGCAACACAAATGCAGGATCAGACCAACAGTTGAACAGGGCTAATCAGATCGGCGTTTCAACATGTAAGGTAAATCGCTGGAAGATCGACGCTAAATCTATGTGGAAGATGGCGGATGGATGTATGAGCGAAGAGAAAAACAGAACAATAATGGAAAAAGAGCATCATGTTTATAGGTGAGCAAAGTAAAAGGAGATCTATATTGAATATGGAGTAGCAGCAAATCTATGGTGAGGACGACAAATGGACTTTGCATGAGTAAAAAGGAAAGGGAAAAATAAATGAGAAAATGGAAGATGACCTTTTTGTGATAGAGATTGGAATGAAGGCAAAAAAAATTGCAATAGCGAAGGAGAAAGACCACAGATGATGCTACATTAATAAAAAAAAAAAAATTAAAGGGCAACAATAAAAGAAAAAATGGAAAATGACTTTCTGTGCAATGAGATTTGATTAAAGGCCAATAAAAAAAAATGAATTGGAAATACTAAAAGACGGAAATAGACATATCATGTTAGGTGTAGAATGGCAGGGAAGGGACCTAAAGAAAAAGGTCATACTGGTAAATTGACACACTGTAAAATTAAACTTTTTAGCATGCAGTGATAGCACGTTTCGAAGCTAACAAAACTAACAGATGGGCTATTGTGCTCGAACCACAAAATTTTAATATATTATATTACTTTTTTATTTAATAGTTTTTCTTTTTTTTAATAAGCTCACATGCTTGATTTTCTTTTTTTATTTTTAAATACTGATAATAATACATGAACTGAATTCTATTAGTTTTAATCCAATTTCGTTAGGCACTTTTTAGCAAAATAAAATTGAAAATAAATACGAAGAAAAGCAAAAAAGCATTGAAAACAAATATTATTTACATAATAAATATTTTATTTATACAAAATATTATTAATAAAATATTAAGCTAACAAATTAGAATAAAGGGGAGTGGGTAAAGAACAAAAAGTCATGTAGTTTGACAAAAAAGGACACGGGTTATTTCACATGAAGAAATGAAAACTAAAGACGCAATGGTAATTTTGCTAGTTAAAGCTTTTAAGACAATTTATTATTTAAAACATAAAATTTGTTACTTGCACTGTCATCTTCCAATCAAATGACATCAAATGAAAACATAATGCATAGTAGTATATAATAAAACGGTACCGTTACCGTTTTATTGCAGATACAATTGTCACTTCAGAGTTTTTTCTTGTCACTTTTCTGTTAAAAAACAGTAATAAGCAGTAGTTTCCTTATTCAGGTTTATATATATTAATAGATAAATGTATAGATAATAAGATGATATTTGAATTAATTATCATATTAAATTCATTTCCAAAATGCTATAAAGAAATCCACTTATATAAGAAAATAAGTGATTAACCCGAATACTAACTAAACATATTCTTTAATGCAATAAGATAATTACTAAGACCATGACATGATATATAAGTTATAACAATTAAAAAATGGTGAATTTTTCCAAATGATAGATGAGGCCCCATACCACTAGAATGTAGAGAAGCAGAGCCCTCTTACTCCCAAAAAAAAAAAAAGTTCCAATAGCACTAGTGCTTCATGCAAAATCGTCATCAGATGATCGCACAATGAGGGGACTGGATGGGGAATCATTTCCACCGGTCGTCGATCGTTCAACATTCCTGTTCCGCATCTTCGCCCCGGCAGCAGCTTCCACCTTCTCAACCTCACTGTCAGCATCCTTCCTTTTCCGACTCTTTTCTGACTCCAGTTTGCTAGCAGCTTCATCATTCTGCTCATCTTTCTTCACTGAGCAATTGCTATCATCTACTTTTTTCTTCTTGTTGGCTCTCTGTGGCTTGTGCTTAACTGAAGGATCTTCCAAACCAGCCGTCTTTTCGGAACTATTCTCTCCAGCTTCAGTGTCGGCTATGCAAGGATTCTCCTCGGTGCCGTCTGCCTCTTCCTCACCCGAATCCACAGCTTCTAAATTCTCTTCGGTCTGGCGTTGTAGTGACTCAATCACAGCCATCACTTCACGGTTGACCTGTCAATATATAAAAAGAATTATAATCCACCACTTAAAGAACCATAAATTTACACAGCATTTAATTGTTAAATTTGCCATTCTCTAGCGGATCCATGCAGTTTTAGAATTCTTAGGTAAGCGCTAGCTTTTATTGCATCTTGGCTTAATACACGGCACACAAGATTTTAGGCTCAAACCATGCAACAGCTAGGGAGCAAATATAGAAAATTGATTTCTAACTGAAAAGAACAGGGAGAGGGGAGAGGGCTTGATAAGACAACAGGTTTTCAACCAGCCATATCTGCGGGGCTTTACCACCAATCATGCACTACAAGTATTGATCAAAACGGAAATTTGAAAGGGATACGTGCACGACATGCTTCCAATGAATGGGCAATTATAGGTATCTATATTGAACCTTTGGGTCTTGAAGGAAATCAGAGATGTCTGTTGGGCAACGAGGGCACTGCAGGATGTTCTTTTGTGCTCGAAGTGTCCGCCCACCTCTATTTCTCTCTCTCATGAGAGTCTTCCCAGTGAATGCAGCTTCCAAGCATGGCTTGCAAAAGTTATGAGCACAGGGTGTCGTAACTGGTTGAGTCATCACTTGCTGACAGATAAGACAACTGAATTCTGCACATTGAGACTCACCGAAGTGAGCATAAAATGCGTTACTGAAGACTTAAACTGCATTAGCACAATCAGCACATTTATGTTGAAATCCAACACCTATCATTAAAACCATAAATGTAGACTTACCACAGCTCTACAAACTCAACAAATACAATTGATCCTCTATTTACAATGAAGCGCAACTCAACAAAGAGAGAATACACTAAAAAAATAGCATTTAGGAGTGCAGCAAACTCAAGACAAGAATAATTTGAAAAGTTTAAGAGTGTAGCAAACTTAAGACAAGTAAAGGTCAAATTCTGAGGATGTAATGACTAATAATAAGAGAAAAAGCACAAAATGCAAACCTTTCAAGAGCCTCTCCCGAACACTTGTATTCTGGGCTTTCCTTATTGCACTCCTTGACCTCTTCCTGTCCTCAGGATTGCCGGTATTAACCGGTTTACGGCTGACAGGTGGAGGATTTTTCCACTTCCAGCGACCATGTTCTTCCTAAAATGTAATCAATGATAACAAAGTTCATTTTCCAGGTAGCTAAAAGGGATGAATGAATGATTGAGTTGCATTTTTGAACCATTTAAGACGATATTCTACACTTGTAAAATAACTGAATCACATGAAAATTTGTTCAAGATCATATCATCATCAGATTGACCACAAACTGAAAACGGACTGAGGAACAGAAAGGTATGCTTGAGAGTCAGATCCACTCACATCAAAGTCCCAAGATGGACTTTCCTTTCTCTCTGTCACATCAGTTGCCTTGGCCAGCTCCTTTATAGCAGGCAAAGGTCTTGGTCGATCCCCATGTTCATCACTGTAGTCAAGTGGGGAAACATTGAGAAAGAGAGGAAGTATCCGATAAAGGAAAAAAGTTAGTTGTCAAACGCAAACCTTGTCCAAGGAGCAGGTTCATTATCACATCTGACAAACAAGTAACGACAGACCTTATGACCCTATTATGGTTAAAAACAATCAACAGATTTTCCAAGTTAACAGAAAACAAAGGGAAAAAAACTCAATGAACAGTGGAGATATTTGGTAAATGTATTTACTTGAATTCCAACTTTACGCCAGCATTTTTCTATTCTATAAACCCCATCATACCGCACCCCACTCTCAGGTGCATATGAGGAACGCTTCTCCTTGTGCGACCTGCTCATTTCAAAAAGCAAGATTGCACTTGTTAAAACAAAAAAACAAACTCCTAAAATATTAAAGAATAAACCTCAGTTGTGTGACATAAACATGAAAAAAGTTATCATCATATTCCACAGAAAGTAAAAAATAAAAAGAATGCTAATTTCATAAAGAGACATGGAATAGAAGTTCATGGTGAAGAATTTTTTATCTAATGGCTGCTTTTAGATCCCTTTTTTTTCTATTTATTAAGTACTAAGCGAGTCTTACCACTCAGCTCTTCCACCTTTAAGAGTGTACATTTAATAGCGGATCTCTTTTCAAATGCCTGACTGGCTTACTGAACCAATTAATCTCAGGAAACAATTTCACTCAAATACATGAACATGAGTTTTCTGAGCAATTGGATCCGGAAAGACAAAGGGGTGCACTCCATGAGCGCATTCAAGGGTTTTCCAATGAATGAAAAGAAACCCAAGGTGCAGAGTTCAGTTCCTGAGAGAATAAATATTAGTTCATCTATCTATGGTACCATCACCCTAAAACTTTCAACCCTTCAACTCTCTTATCTCCATCACAGTTGGAATACTACTGATGGTCAGTCTTCATTGGTTCCTTCTACTCTTAATTTGAATGTGTTGATTCCAAACCTAAACCATGCAATTTCATGGGTAATGTTTTTATCATATTAGGAATTTCCGTAAGCCTTTCCTATGAGTAGTAGCTGATCCCCTTAATCCTTCATTCTTGCAAGTGAGTGAAGTACAGCCTATTCTTGGACAATTTCATTTATATTTAGCAAATTACATTCAATCCAAGCTTTACCTCTTCTCTCTTCTAGATGAGTTATGTTGTAACTGTAAGATTCAGTATCTCAGTTAAGAAACCACGTAATTTGAAATGAGATTTGATAATCCAATCCGAACTAAGCTGTCTCATCCCATACAAGTTCAACCTTTATAGTAACCAACATTAGCCAATCTTAAAAGACCAAATTTCTATAGCTCATTTTCAGCAAATATAATGCATTGCCTCCATCACCTGTTAAAAAGAGAAGGTTGTTTTTCCTGCCTATTTTAGCCACAAATAAGGACCTTTAAGACAAACTCAACTATTTGCAGCCTCTGCCACATCATAACCTGTGATTTACATTCAAGGATGCTAAAAGACCAGCATATAAGCAACCACACCTTAATCAACAGAACCAAGAATATTGACATAGCTTAAATTGCAATTTCAATCTAAATAAGATTGGCGCGCTACGATAATTCACACACAAAATTCATATATTGCAGTCCAACCACCACATGCCAAAAATGATGTGGCCTGTATTACATAAGATCAAATAACAAAGAGAATTAAATGAGCCATGAGAAATCACTGGCAATCATGTGTATTTATGCATTAGTGTCACCCTGCAAATGATGTAATGTTAGTGTATATGATCATCCCGTCTCTTATGAGAATTGCCAGTTAAAAAATGAGCACTTAACCCAATTAATCAAATTCCTTAATGGACTTGGCCAAAGAGAATAAAGAAAGAAATTATGTGTCCAATTAAGACTTCATTAAATAAGTTCATTGACAGATATAATTTCTTCTACTAATGTTATAGCAGTCCTCATTTATTAACATGTAGGGATATAGATGACTCAACCTATGAATAATTTACATGGGCTTAACTCACAAAACATCTAAATTAAACTCTGACTTAGTTAAGTTGCACTTGGACTATACTTCAACTGCTCATACGCCTGCAACAAGATTTTACAATATGATCGGTTACCAATTTTTAGTACCAGTAGGTCAACACACACTCAACTGGTTGGATAATTCCATAAGTTGGTTCAAGTACAAGGAGGGGAAAAAAGAAAAAGAAAAAAGAAGAAACTCAATCCTTCATGCACTTTGAGTTCCTGATGTTAACATGCCACTAACAACTTCTCTGGTTCTCCAGACAGACTATTATTTTCAGGCTGCAAAATGATAGCATTCAGGTCCATTCATAAATAGAATAAGTTTAGGCAGCTTAGCATAAAGTTGCTCAAAAAATAAACGCAAACAAGAAAATTATGCACAACTAAAACACATAAATGCACATAAAAAGGAATTTTCAACCTTGACACTTACCTCACAACTCTGACAGGATAGCCTTTTCTGCAGCTCACTCTAAGTGCCTCGTTAAATTTCTCAAACTTTTGGTCAAAGGACTGCTCTTTGTTGGTCCGCTTATTACCACTAAGGTCCCTACCACCACTGCCATCCACACCCATCAAAAGGCTTTAACATCAGAAAATAAGATATAAAAAAAAATGATACAAATAAAAATTTTGGGACAACTGCAATTAGAGGTAAGAAACAAAAGGAAAAGAAGCATAAACTTATAAAACAAGTAAACCTATTACATCACCAAGGGAAGCTCAATACACACAAGGAATTGCTCCAAGGTTGCAAAAGCTACATAAATTGACATTCACTTTTTACATTTATGCTTACCAGCTCTAACAGTGAATAATCATCAACAAACAATAGCAGGACAGTAACTTGACGTGCAAAATTAGCTAGAAACTATTAATACATTTAACTTTAACCTAATTAGAAGAAAAAAAAAATGTAACAAATGAGCTTAAAGAAAGCAGGAGATTAGTTTAGCTGATTGCACATCAATTTCAAAACCAACCTTCCAGTATACATGAACCATTCTCCATGATCTTCATCATCTATATATCCTCCAGAAAGGGCCACTGACTGTGCACCATAGTTGGCTTGTCCAGCAATGCCAGCAACATGAGGAAGGTGTGCACCCCATTGCCTGCATTCCAATCTATCCTCCCAACACTCGCCAACCAACACACCCTGATTCCTCTCAGGATCATTTTCAGCTGGTATAGGTCCAAAATGATCTGGCGGAACAGTGACAAATATCTTCCCACTGCAAGCATTGGCCTTACCAGCTCTCTGAGCCCGTTCTGTTGTATATGCCTTGTCTGGCCTGTTCTGATTGTGCACAAAGTGGTAAACCTTTGGGAGACCTCCAGCGACAATTGATTTAGACAACTTTGCCATACGGATGGCAGACACAAGGCTGGAATTAATGCGGGGCTGACTGGCCATTTTTTGAGGGATTGTGCTGCGGCATTTTGCACAGGTGTTCTTCCCTTGTCCAATCCACTTTTGAAAGCATTTCAGACAGAAATTATGGCCGCATGGTGTCTGAAACAAGAAAAGATATACCATTTTTCCAGACTTAGCACATTGATTACAAGCATGCATGTAAAATTCCTCTACTACTTTCCAGTTACGTGCCTATTCACATAATAAACCCCAAAAAAAAAAAACCAACGATAGAATAATCCGAATAAAAATAAGAAAAAATATCCGAGTAACGGCAGATGCAAATGAGTAAATGAACACGATATCTCTATTTAAAATATCATTAATATATACTAATAAACAATATGAAAGGGATAAATAAGAATGAATGCGGTAGAGGAAGGCAAAAACAAGACAAGCTCCCCTAATCTCAAGCGCCCAAAGGACATAAAATTCCAGAAAATACCTTATTAAAGCTAATTAATTAGATGAAACACCTAATTAAAGATTGATCATCCATTAAGTTACAAAGCATTATATAAGGAAACCGTCCTGAACAAGGACCAGACGCAATACATGTGCATCAATAAAATGCTGGATCACAACGATCTAAGCCGGATAACGCATAAAATCATTGATACTCAGGAATTACAACTATGACCTTAAATACACAGACTTGAAGGAAATTTAATTCTAGCCGCAAAGAAAACCGACGCAAACATTAATATTCATAAAACATTAAAGAAAACTTGGGGAAAAAAAAACAATAAAAGAAAGAAAGCGAAGGAACTCACAGTAACTGGCCTCTCAGGCAACTGCATACAAAAAGAACACTTAAAACTCTCATCAAGAACATCCAACACATCAGTCTGGCTCTCCTTTCCCTTCCCTTTTTCTTTCTTCTCATCTTGAACCTCCAGTTTCCCACTCATCAGCTCCTGTCTCTTCTTGGCCTTCTCTTTATCGGTAAGCGTATCATCCGACTCAATCTCCCTGATAGCAGCCACCAACTCATTTCCAGAACCAGCAACAGCGGACGGAGCGGCGACAGCATCACCAGAACAATCAGGACATTCCCATTGAAGGGCGGAAGCTAGGGTTTGGGGTCTAGAAGAAAGGCAAGCCACGTGCCAAGGAGTAACGCAGGTGCTACAAGTGAGAGTTTCTTCAGTTGGAGGCTTGGATTTGCAGCCCATGCAAACGCCATCTCCGTCGCAGGGGAGCTGGATATCGTGCGCCATTAGCAAGCATGCGCAGGATATGAAAAAAAAAAAAAAAAAAAAAAAGAAGCAAACAGAGACAGAGAGAGAATATGAGAGGCAAAGGGGCGCTTGGTTTGTGGGAATTTATAAGGAGATAGACGGAGAGGCGGGTTAAGGAAAGAGGGACTGAAATTTTGAAAATTTGAGGGGAAAATGACCTGAAATGACTAATTTGTCCCTAAAGAAAGCTCTGTAATTTGCTGTTCATTCTTTGAATTTTGTTCAGTTCAGTAATGTTAAGTCATTGCATTATTCCTTTCTGAATTGGATTTTTTAAATATTTTTAGAAAGTAATTAAAACCACACTTCGAAAATATTTGATTTTACATATCCACGGCTGATCTGCTTTTCATAATTTAGATGACGAGGCTGATATACTTTGACTTCTACCTCCGGTTTGAGCTACCTACTAACAATTATTTATAGCTAAATAAAAAAACATGACAAATTTATGAATGATTATGTTTTTTTGTTAGACAACACGTGTTCTCTCGTGCCTGATATAATTTTAAAACCGGTAAATCATTTGCTCATAAATTTTATTATAATTATATTCATATCTGATATGAGACTGAATTTTAAATTAGTTATATATTAAATATTTAAATTTGAGACATTAAATTAAGTTATAAAATATTTGCGAGTATTATTTAACAATTATAAATGATATAATTTAATTTTTGTAACTATTATCTACTAATATGGATAATTTTATTATATGAGAAAATAGTTTTTAAACTAACTGTCTAATTCTCACCATTTAAGCGATATTTGGAATTACTGTTAGGTGTCTGAAAAATAAGTTTATAATTTTTTTGATTTAATTGACTAATTTTTTTAATTTTTTACAAACTATTTTTTCCAAACCTGTTTCTGAAATTGGAAAAAGTATTTATTTATCTGTTTCTTTACAAAAACAGTTTTCAAAACGCAAAAAATTTAAAAATAAAAATTTTTCTTCAAAAACGATTTTAACAATCTCAATATTAAACGGGTCCTAAGTGAGCGATAAAAAAAACAAAAATTAAAAATATAAAAAAAATTATTTTGGAAAATATCTACATGCTTACCAACCAATCAATGGAGGAGTATTTGAAAATAACATTCCTCATTGCATATGTGGTATGAACAAGAGAATTGGATATTATTCATTGGATGATTTCCCTATATAGAGTGATGGATGGGATGTTAGTTACTTAATTAAATATCATTAATTTTGTTTTATTATTTTCTGTCAAAAATATATCATTAATTAAGTGAATGGCAATGATTAAGCAATTAAGCGGAACATTAATTAATAATCAACTAATCAGCGGTGGACATATATATATGATAATATGAATCCCCCCAGACTCGGCCATGATCAAGCCTAATGATCCCAATAACAAATGTCAAGTGATAAACTTCCTTTTGCTCCCGTTCTTTACCCTTATTTTCTATCACACACGTCCATTATCAGGATTACTCTCATAAGCATTTATACCCTATTATTGTACAATTTCTTTAAGTAAACAGCTTCCGTCTATATAAATAAACAAGACTAGGCAATTTGGTCTGGTTCTATCATTTTCAAGTTGCCATTTTTGTGCTTCGGATCATATTAAATAAGCGGATCCTTAAATTAATTTAATTTTTAAAAGTCAAATTCAAATGATTTATGAGTTAACTAAATCGGGTTTTAAGTCGAATATTGTTAGATTTAAGAGAAACTAAAAAATATATGATGAGAAATAATAACCAATTTCTATATGCCTATCGGATACACAATTATTTATACTAGATATATACTTACCAACTCTATATATAGCAAATAAAACTATTACAATCCGTTTTGTACACAAAATTGCTTAGTTAAATTATAGGATTAGTCATTAAGCTCATGTTGAGAAATAATAACCAATTTCCATATTCCTACCAGATACACAATTATTTATACTAGATATATACTTACCAACTCGATATATAGCAAATAAAACTATTACAATCCGTTCCGTACATAAAATTGCTTAGTTAAATTATAGGATTAGTCATTAATCTCGTATTTGGTTTAAAAAATTAACTATAGCTTAGTAATTTCAATGGCTTACTAAATCTATGGGATGAGTCTTAAATAATACTCATATATCCTCGTATGTTTACTAATCCCTTTCTAGTGGGATTATTAATTCCTATTTTTATAAAATTGAAAACTGTAAATTAGTTTTACTATTTTACTTTTCTTTTCTAAAAATACCTCTATTTTAGTATAAGACAAAACATAGATAAATAATTTACTTATTTTACTAATTTATCGAATTATTTAAACTCTCGTACCAATTATGATATTATAAATTTAAATTAATTAATATTAAAATTAAAATATTTATACTAAATAAGGGTTAACTTAACCAATTTTATAACTTAATTAAATCCAGTATTAATAATAATTTTATTGCTTAAGCAATCCGCGAACCAAATGAGTAGTTAAAGAATTAAAATATATCAAGAAAGTAATAATTATATATATATATATATATTATTAAACTAGAATGCAAATTATTATTAATATAAGAATTATTCATAAATATTTTTATATTTATTTATTATTTTATGACTATAAATAATTGATCTACATAAAAAATTAATTTAAAAATGAAAATATTTTATAACAAATATAATTAAAAAAATTAATATGGTATCAATAAAAAAATAAAATTAAATAGACTATATTAGAAAAAGCTCTAAAATGAAGTTCATGAAATCAATAGCTCATTTAAATAATAATCTATTACCAATTGCAAATTCATATATTTTTTCAAAAAAAAAAAAAAATATATATATATATATATATACCTATAAAGATGAGCCCTCTGAAGACTTGAGAACGGAGGATTCCTATTTTTCATTTTTGAAGTTTTTATTTTTATTTTTTAAATATTAAAAATTTCTATTAGTTTATGTCAGTGTTTTTTGGTATTTACTGCTCATTAATACAAGTTTTTTCACACCCACTGTTCATAAAAATATAATTAGAGATAACAATTGGATTTATTTCTATGGTATCTCGTCCTAAATAAAAGGATTTTTTTATAATTTTTTTTCGTTTTGATCTTGAAATTTTTTTTGATTGGAACGAAGCAAAAACAATATATACATTCCCTGTGTCTAATAATATATTTATATATTTTTTATATTTATATTTTAATAAATTAATATTTTTTAAAAAATAATAAAATAAAAATATAACACTTATTTAAAGTAAAAATTATTTTTTTATTTAAAAAATTATATAATTAATTAAAATAAAAAAGTATTTTTAACATTAAAATAAAATAATTTTTTTAATAAAAATCGGAAAATGGGAATGTCAGCAGGTATGGGTATTAATATTATAATTTTAAACGAATTCGTTTATGTATATATATAATCAGATTCGAATATAATAATTTTCGTGGATACTTTATCCATTGTCAACCCTAGAGAACAGACTAAATTGAAAATTTCAATTCTCGTGTAGTATAGAGACAAAAATTCAAAAATTTTATCCAATAAAATATGAAGCAAAATTGGGATCGAAACTGAAGACCTGAATGAAAAATTTTGTTCCAAACCCAACCCATTGAAATTCCTAATATAAACTCTTCTCATTAATATAGGCTTTTCCATGTCAATTTTTGTTGTCATTTTTATGTTGTGGGTCCAATATTATTCATAATCATTATTCATTTTTTATATTGTGGTGTTTTATGGGCAATGGAAGGGAACAACTATCTTCTGTAGTCCACGACCCTTTTAATGAACTAAAAAATAATAATCAATGTGTGATTAAATTATATAAAAATATGATCACCTAGCCAATCAATTTCAATCAATATTACTTCAAGGTGTTGTTTCCCATATAAATACTCTGTCTCAGCACTTCAAAGTGCAGTGCTATTATTTTTTGCGAGATGGGCTTTCTAATTTCCATAATCAATCATGTGTCGCCGAACCTCCACCCTCCTCGCACTCTTTATTTTCCTGTCAGACTTTGCACTTATATGTAACCCTTCTTTAGTTCTGACAAAAATTTTGTTTTTTCCGTAATGTATTCTATTTCTTTGTGTCTTTGTCTTTCTTAAATGCGTGTGGTATGGTATTGAAGCTAGAGTTGGTGAAGGCGAGGAACTGCAGAGGGGGTTTCAGAAGCAACTGGAGATGATGGTCACTACATATGTAATGAGAGTTGGGTTCCAGGGAAAAATTGGCGGAGGTGGTGTTTTTGCGATTTCGTAATAAAACTGATCAGACGTCCAAAATCAGATACTTCCTTTGTCATTATTATTATTATTATTATCTATTATTCTTCCTCTCAATTCTTTTTTCTATTATAATAAGGGAGAAGCTTAAAGAAAGTTTAACATGCCGATGATCGACTCAACTGTTGATTTGCTATTCATGGATATTATGGTATTTGTTGTAACTTAACGAAATTGTGCATTGAAGGTGTTTGATATTTGGTTTTTAATATACTACTTTTTCAAGTGATTTCTTTTTAACAATGTGGTTAATATGTCTGGTATCTGAATTAAAATCATCTCATTAACGTAGGCTCTTCTGCTACCTCCTTTGTTTATATAAATAGCCAACATAGAGAGCTTAGCAGTGGGAGAGAAATAAATTTTAGCAAGATATTTCAATTTGTTTCTGCTGATGGATCTGTTAAACAGCTGCTGATAAAATTGGCGATGGAGGGCATGCATAGCATTGATTACTGGGGCTGTTACTAATTGGAGAAGGATGCCCCACCGCGAATAACCAGTTTCCCTCAAATGGAATTTTTATTGTTCTTCATTGCTCTTTTCCTCTATTTTATCATGGCTGCCTTTGTCATTTCTTTGGGACTTCTCTTAATGACATCAACACCTCGGAGGTTGCAATTGCCCAGGTTTTGGGCAATTCAATTCCATTGTTGACAATAATTCCATTATCAACTCGTTCAACTGGTAATTTGCAAGTCCAAAGTTGAGTCGAATGTGAGCATCAAATGTTAGACTGTTTATTTAGCATTTTTGTTTCATAGATGATTTTAACAATTTGATTATAATAAATAAATAAATAATTGTTGTAAAATGCTATTGACATATTAGTTATATTGCATTACTTGATTAGCTATCTTTGATACACTGGTGTTTGCTTTCTGGTGATTGGTGTGCTTGGCGAGTTAGATTTTTGGTACTATTTATAGTTACTATTAATTACTTTTACCAGTCAGCAGCTTGGAATGGTCGATTCAGGACCTCAGGTTTGATTGAAACTATAGGAAGCAAAGTGAAAGAAAGTCTTGATCAGGATTATCTATTTCATCTTCGATTCCAACTCATTCTAATTTTAGTGGCCATTATATCATCATAATTTGAACTGAACGACCTCTTAATGCATTTTTAACATAAACTATGAAGAATAACATCTTTTGTAACATGTCAATGATGTCATCATGGATATGACTCCAATAACTTACGTTAGACTTTTTCTTAATAATCATTCAGAAAACTTTGTTAAAACACCCAAGGATGATTTAGGGACAAATCAACCTAGAATTCTCAAATTCCCTAAAACATCTAATTTTTTTTTTACAAATTTCAAAATGTCAATTCCTTATAGCATGAAGTAAATTTGAGCACCTTTTTGTATTTATAATCCATGTATAATTTTCACAAAATAATTATAAATTAACACTATCTTTAATAACAAAACAATATTAACAGAGTAAATGAAAAAAAAACTTTTAAAAAAATCAAATAAAATAATAATTTGATAAAAGAAAATGAAAGTGAAAAAGATAAGAAATTTTTTTTATGCAGACTCAATCTGTCATGTCGACTATAAACTAATCAAATAAGATAGTAATACATATATAAATAAATATATTACTGTTAACAGTTTAAGAGAATAAGTTTATGTAAAAAAATTTCTGAAGGCATAGATATGAGCCATAATAGATTACACAGGCGGGACACAAGGCAAAGCAGGCCCAAAACGACTGGGAGTTGCAAATTCCAAACCCTAAAAAAAAACTCCAAACCCTAATTTTACCTCTCCACACTATATATACTCCGCATTTGCCCCATTTTGCTCTCTAAATTATCTGCCTCTTTCGCCTCCTGAGTTTTCTATCCGCAGGAATTTAGGGAAGCAGAAAAAGAAGAATCAAGCGACAATGGCAGAGGGTTTAATACTTCGCGGCACCATGAGAGCCCACACTGATCAGGTCACAGCCATCGCCACCCCAATTGATAACTCTGATATGATCGTCACCTCCTCTCGCGACAAGTCTATCATCCTCTGGCATCTTACCAAGGAGGAAAAGACATACGGCGTTCCCCGCCGCCGCCTCACTGGCCACTCCCACTTTGTCCAGGATGTTGTCCTTTCCTCCGATGGCCAGTTCGCCCTTTCTGGCTCTTGGGACGGTGAGCTCCGCCTCTGGGATCTCACTACTGGCGTCTCCGCCCGCCGATTTGTTGGACATACCAAGGATGTGCTTTCTGTTGCTTTCTCTATCGATAACCGTCAGATCGTGTCGGCTTCCCGTGACCGTACCATTAAGCTTTGGAATACTCTCGGTGAATGCAAGTATACGATTCAGGATGGGGATGCTCATAGCGATTGGGTGAGCTGTGTTCGCTTTAGCCCTAATACCCTGCAGCCCACTATTGTTTCTGCTTCTTGGGACAAAACCGTCAAGGTTTGGAATTTGACTAACTGCAAGCTGAGGTGCACCTTGGCTGGGCATAATGGGTATGTGAACACAGTTGCTGTTTCCCCTGATGGGTCATTGTGCGCCAGCGGAGGCAAAGATGGAGTGATATTGTTGTGGGATTTGGCTGAGGGGAAGAGACTTTATAGTTTGGATGCTGGTGCTGTAATTCATGCTCTGTGTTTCAGTCCTAACAGGTATTGGCTCTGTGCTGCTACTGAGCATAGCATTAAGATCTGGGATCTTGAGAGCAAGAGCATTGTGGAGGACTTGAAGGTTGATCTCAAGGCTGAGGCTGAAAAATCCGATGGCAGTACTGCTGCATCTTCTGGCACCAAGAAGAAGGTATATGCTTTTATTTTTTTCTTCTTTTTCAATTACTTCTAATCCTGGATGCTTCTGTTTTCTTTATTTAGTTGGTTTAATTCTCTTGTGCGCTTAGTTTTGCTGATTGTTAGTTAGTTTAATTCCATTGTGTGCTGTGCGGGACTTTCTGTATTCACTGTTACTTATTGACTTAAAATTTTATCGCTTTTTTTTCTTTCTTTATATTGATTGCATATGCTTTGTTGGCCAATACAGATTCAGTGCAATCTTACAGTGGTTATGAATTTATATGCCTTAATTCTGTTTTTAATAGTTTCAGATATATCTTATTTCTGCTATGATCTACTATGCTTCAGAGCATAAACTTTTTTCTGATTTTGATTATGATGTTCATAATTGATTGTTAAGTATGTGAAAGACTATTTTCTGCTAAGCTAATAAAGTGTTGGGAGCGTAGCCAGCTTAGGATGTTGGAATTGAGGCAACCATCGTTGATTTTAGTCTTGTGCGAATTATCTAGCTGTGTTTATTTATGTTTAAATTTTAGTTCTCGTAATAATTTATAAACTTACTTTTTTACAAATATCCATTCGTAGTCTTTTAGTTGCTGGTTCAATATATTTTTAGATGAAGCCAAAAAAACTCTTAATGTGAATTACAAATTGGGTTTAAAGGATTTGAATGCATGTCTCTAATTGTAAATCTAATTTGTTTGGGACTAGGATGAACTGGGTAAAACATGTTCTTACTGATAAGAGTTGACCCATCTAAATGATTAATTGATCATGATATTAGTTTATTGGGTTTAGATATCCTCCATTGAGGTTTTTTTTAGCTTCACTACGTTTGTGGAACTGACAATGCGGAGCTGTTGTTGATCACTTGAATTTTGCATTGATTTTACAGAACATATACTGCACTTGCTTGAACTGGAACGCAGATGGAAGCACCTTGTTCAGTGGTTATACAGATGGTGTCATCAGAGTTTGGGGAATTGGGCGCTACTGAGAAAGTTTTTGAGAGTAGTGCAGATTTCTTTTTTTGATTTGGAAACAAATGCTTTTCTTTAATGTAATTGAAAAACCCCTATTTAAGAGTTGTTGAAGGTGGTGGATCTGAGTTTCTTTTTCAAGTTGGATATTACAAATGGCTTTGAGGCCTATGCTCTGTTTTTGGCTGACATATTAGATGTTTTGGGTTTTATAAATAGATGATAAGTTGGTTTCAAAATTTATCAGTTGCGCTAAATCACATATACATTTCTTGAACTTAAGGGTTCCTTAATTTTAATCTATAACTTAATAATCATTTAACTTGATGATATTTAACATTAGGGTTCTCTTCATCGGCTGTTGCTGTATTTATTTATTTGAATGGCTTTATCGGTTGTTGCTTGTTGCAATAAGCATTAGTTATAAGGTCATGGATTATGATGTGTACTAATGATAAGTTATCATTATCTGTGAGGAGACTATTATGTTTCATTAAATTGGATGATTTTTAAGTTTTAAATTGAATTTAATGCGTCATTATAAGTTTAATTTAGGTAATTTTTAAGTTACAAAAATTAAAATTAAAGAGTATAAATTATGGTGATCCAATTTTTAAAATACATATGGAATTTTATTTATTTGTTTATTTGTTCTTTGACAATTAATTACAAATTGAAGTTGAATGGTCATTTTGTGGATCGTGAGTACTAGTGTAATTTACTCTTGAATTGTGAAATGACAATTTGCAGGTTAATAATGACTGGTAAAAATGGTGGCCATGGTGCAAAGTTCTCTTTATTTCGGCAATGCATGGTTCCACCAATGATATCGAAATTGGATTAAGTATAGAATCAAATTGATGGCTGAATCACAGTCGGACTTGGACTTGTGTAGGGTAAATTGATGATTTAATTATGGGTGGATAGGTTCAATCAGGTTTCATAAAGTTTTTGACTTTTCTATAAATAATTAAATTTTTAGATAAAAATGTGACAAATTTGTAATATATATATATATATATATATATATGTATTATTTTTATATATATCATTTTGTTTCAATAAATATAGAAAGATAAATTATTATTATTGAATTATTATGTTATAAATTAATATTTTAAAATAAAACTACATTTATGTTAATTGAATCTTTTAACCATTTACCAAACTGAAATTTCAGGAATTTTTTAACCATTTACAAACCGTCAATAGTTATAATAAATTCAGTCGGTTAACTATTAAAATCGATTAAGATAAGTTTAGATTAAACGGGCATTGACCGAACTGTTGGACACCCCAATCGATGAGAAAGCAAGAGTTAGCGCCGCTGAGAAAGCGATAACAATAGCTAAGGAAGTCCAGCGGCTAGCAGAGCAAAAAAGTAGCTAAAATAGTTGAGCTCGAGAAGTTGGAGGCTATAATAATAGCAGAAAGATTGTTAGATGATGGTCAGAGAACTGTTTCAATTTTTTTTTGGGTACACAGATGAAACTAGCCTACAAAGAAGTTAGGAAACACACTGCCATCCTCAACAAGAACATCACAAGAGCAATCAGGGGGCTGATAAAGAACATGTAAGCCTTCGGACATCACCAACATTAGTGAGCTAAGCCATTGGATTCTCTATAAACGTGCTGCATAAGAACATGCTAGTCCCTATTAAGGAAGCTTTACGCATTAGATGCATTTGAATTACCATACGCAGTTGTGAGGATATATAGCATTTTTGACATGTGGATGAAACTGACAGTCATTGACAAAGACATCAATCACAAATTTTTGTTTCCAGAGTGCCTAAATTCCTCATGAAAAACCTGCGCTTCAACCCTGTGAGAAAATTCATATCCATTACCCCTGATAACCCTATCTTCATTTAGTAAATACTGTACTGTCCAAATCTCTCGGGCAAATGAAGGGGATGCCACATATAACGAACTAAATATTAATACCACAATGTAGGTGTCTTTCTACTTGAACCTACTACTTGTATATGACCATTTCAATTTTTGTCTATTAAACACAAATTCCATAATTGACAAAACGAAAAAAGTTATTCGCATAATACTTAAATCAAACCAATTTTAAATGCTTTCATCATGAGGTTTAGCACCATATTATGATCTTGTTACCTCTTGAATTCATAAACACTTACAAAATTGTATATTCCAAACTTTGATTAAAACGGCAACACTTGTTGTGTTTATATAGGTGAAGATTCAACGAAGTCCTTAATTTGGACGTACCTAGTTCTTAGCCGAACTCTGTTTCTTCATTAAGAGTATATACTCTACCGTTTTTTCTCAAGTACCATACATTTTCTAATACTTGTTAACTGTCACAAACTCTCTCTCTCTCTTCTATAGGAAAAATATCTTCTATATCCCTCCCTTCTGTAAGAAAAACAAAGCTTGTTGCCATTTATATATGTTCAGCTACAACTACAACTGCCTCAATCTGTCAAAATTTTACCATCCTTTTTGTCGTTTTATTCTCTCAAGTGCACCAAGAAGGCCCTGATCACTACCCCTTCTTTTGGCAGCTGTAGCATCATCTCCGTTGTTCACAACTTCAGTCTCTCCTTTCTTTCGAGCTGACACTTCAAAGACTGAAGATGGAACATCTTTTTGTGTAATTACCACTTTTTCATCTTCTTCAGAGTCTCTTTCTTCCAGCAGCTCAATGTCTTCTTGGCTTATTGCCTCCACTTCAGCACTCAAAAAGCCCACCTTTCTGCTGCTAATGTTGGCATCTTGAGCGACTCCAGCTTGTTTCAATTTGTCTGTTGCTTCAAAAATATTCAGCCTTTGATCCTTAAGCATCAAATACTCTGGCTGTGTATAGCTTGCAGAAACACTTCGTTTAATACGCAGCATTTCTCGGAAGGTCTCTTCATTTCCATGTTGTACCTCAAATTCATGCCATTCATTCCAAAAATTTTCATCAGCAAATTGAGATGCAAATACAAATATGCCACGAGCACGGTCAATTTCTCCGAGACTCTTCTCCAACTCAGCATACCTTAAACAAATTGTTCTTACATCTCTGTCTGGAAGACCAGACTCTATCGCTTGCTCATATATATCTCTAGTTTTCGGTACACCGAATATCTCAGCTGCACGGGCAATATAAATTTTATAAATTTCCAATTTTTCATTATTTGGGACATCCTTAGTTGCGGAATCATAAACCTTCATAGCTCGTTTTGCCAGACCATAATCCTCTTCTAGCTTTGCATATTGAAGAAATAAAGGTTTCAACGAATCAGCAGGAGCCATTTCAATAGCATGTTCGAACAGGTCTCTTGCTCGTTCCAGTTTTGTTTTCCCATATCTTTCTACAAATTTCCGAAGATATGTTACCCATATGTCTTTCACATGTGGATACTTGAATATTTTTACTCCCCATTCATAAACCTTGAATGCATTTTCAAAGCATTTATGCTCTTCTAGAAGAGATGCATAATTGATAATGATTCTTGGTGTGGCTATTCTCAGGTCCAATATTCGCTCATAAACTGCTCGGGTAGACTCCAAGTTCCCGAGGCTCTCTTCCAAATCAACATAAAGAGTCCATATTCTGAGGGACTTATGCACCTTTATCTGGACTGGTTCGTTGCCAACGCCATCCGCAGCCACTGCACCACCAGATCATCAATCAAATACAAGTTAGATTGCTACAGTTTTTCTAAAGAAAAAATAGACCAACTTTACTTGTTCATCTAAAGGTTCTCGTACAATTATAAAAAATCTAAATCAGTGAAGGAAAAACTGAAAACAAGCAAACTTATATTAACTTGATTCAGTCTTAAAAATATGCAATGATATTGAACTTAGTAAAATATATAGTAAAGGCTAATTTGTAAATACCTCTTCGTTTAACCTCAACTGATGGCTCTGCTGTGGCCTGCCTCAACAACTCCAGAGCACCTTTGAAATTTTTGTGTCTAACTTCCATTTCAGCCCACTCACACCAAATACTTGCTAGGTTATCTACTGTTTTAAAATTCACTTGCACTGCCATTTCAAAAATTACTCTTGCATTGATAAGATCATTGTGATTCTCATACAACTTGGCAAATGCCACCCACAAAGTGTGGGGCTTCCCCACAGCTTTCATGGGTTCAACTGTCCTCACTGCCTCGGTGTAGGTAGATATCTGCTTCGTTGCATTACCCTCAAGAAGTTTCACTCTTCGATGCCACTGTTCCACATTATGTGGATTTTGTCGCAGGAGTACACTATTGGCCAACTCTGGCCTTCTATCCATGAGGTACTCCAGTCGAGCCAGCATCAAATCTACATCATTATCATCATGTAACCAAAACCCATTAAGAATCTTCTTCTCAAACTTAGAAGAACTAACTTCCAGACGAACATCTTCATCCTGCTCCTCCTTGTCACTCAAGTCCAAAGTCTCCATCTTGATGGAAACCATACTATCTTCAAACTGTGAATAGGCGTCAAAAATAACACTAAAATCCCGCACCGTAAGAACTGTTGTCATACCCTCCTCGAAGATATCTCTTGCCTTCCCAAACAAACCCCTCCTGATATAATAATCAGCAAGCGATGTCCACAACCTTCCAACCTCATCTGTAAACTTGGTGATCCCACATCTAATAATTGCTTCTACATTCAACCCGTTCACCTCCTTCGCATGTCGAGCAAGCAAATCACATAACTCTAGCCATAATGTATGCTTTGTCTTTCCCTTTATTGAATAAAAGTGATCATCATTCAGGACTGAAGCTAGCCTCTCAGCTGCCTCTTGCCAAAGATGGGAATTCACCAAAAACTCGATAAAATCCTCGATATGAGTAGGATCATATTTCAAGTACCTCCTGTGAACCCTAAGACAAGTCTCAATTGGTATGCCCTCTTGACTCACAAATTTCAAATAGAGTTCCCAGATTCTATCATGTTGCGTGACGGGTAATGCACAGAGAGATGTATCAAAAGTCTTGCGGGTGCGGGTGATGAGTTTCTGCTGGGTCAATGTCTGCAAATACATGATCCAAATCCTGGGCATTTTATGCATTGTAGCCAATGCTCTTTCGAACATATTGTTTAGGATTTTATACCGTGGATGATTGATGGGTAGATTTCTCACACTTTTGAGATGCTCTGTAAGGTACGCATGCCAAAGCTTGTAGCTCGACATCTTGAAAGTACGGTTTTGGAGCGCAACAAGAGCAAATATTTATAACTTGAGAATTAAAATACTCAACCGAGAGTGATCAGAGACGACTTGGATTGACGAGAAAATAAGTAATGTTGATCTTGTTAAGCAAATCAAAAAGCACTTATCTAGAGAATGGGAGACTGGGATTGAGCATGTTTAATTATAGAGAAGCGAATGCTGTTACTGATTATATGGCTAACCTTGCGTTTAACCCAACAGATATGTCAGTGTGGCAAGACTCTGTTCCTTGGCCTTCTTGTTTCGTGACTGCTTGATTTTGTATTGCTGTTGTTTTGTTTCGGAGAACCTATTTATACTTGCTTAGGATAAATCCTTTCTTGGGAAGGAAATTTCTTTGTAACTAACGATTAAATACGAATCCAGGATTTGATATGCTGTTTCTAATTAATAATTAAATAGGAATCCTTCGTCGAAAAGGATACGCTTTTCCTAATCATAGCTACTGCTTAATCCGTGCCGGTGGGGTAAAATATAATAATTATTTTTTTTGTTACAAAATATTTTTTTTTCTATAGAGTAGGAAAATTTGATTTAAATTTTTTTGTTTATTAAATACAATTTCTATAGAGTAGGAAATTTTGATTTTAAAAAAATACAATTTCTTTTTTTATTCCACCATCCAAGAAGAAAAGAAATTTTGGAGACTAACATGATAATTTAGCAATTGTGTAAATCAACTTTCGGGAGAAAAAGGGTCTCCAGAAATTCAACAAATTTTCTATGTTTAGGAACAATAAAATTCTGCTTAGCCAATTGTTTAAGAGAGAAAAACCAAATAATAGATTATGTGTTTTGATAGAGAAGAAAGGATACAGTTATCATGAGAGTTCTAGTTGGAGTTGGATTCTAGAATTAAAGGAAGTTGTTTGCAAAAATATATATTTATATATATAATCACCAAAATAATACCAAATAAATTAAAGAATTAAATTAAAATAAATTATAAAAAGATATTTAAATCTTAACACTAAAATAGATAGTTGCTCCAAAAAAATTTAAATTAATAATTAAGCCAAAAATTCAGGTTATTACAAAATATATATATATATATATATATATAATACACAAATAACTAAAAAATTGCTTAACTTTTAACTGCGGAATAAATTAAATGGAGTAGAGAATGAGAGATATCACATACAAGATTTATAGAGTTTCGAGTGTTAACAAACTCTACTCTTCTTTTCAATCTCAATTTGATGTTTCACTAACACATTAAATGTTACAATGGAGTTTTTCAAACCCACTCTCAACTATGATGTTTTTTTCAATGGCTAACGCCCAACCCAGAAAATTCTTTTGTGTTTTTCAATGACTCACATGAAAATTAATTCATTGTGTTTTATGCCTCACAAAATAAATCCTTTCAAGTTTTTCACTCTTAACCCGAAAATACACAAACTCACTTTTGAGTAATTGGTTACAGTGAAAACACTCAATAACCTACAATACTCTGAAATAATGAACAATTAGATTTTCACAATAAATAGAGGTTTGTTTTGAAAAATAATTAATATACAAGACTGCAACAAAATTAATGATTCAAAGTAATTGTTGTTCTCCTTATTTGGAATTCATAAAATGACTTACATTTATACTTCATTTGTAAATTATAGTCATTTAGGTGCATTTAATGCAAAAATAGTCATTGAACCAACTCTTAACTTCGCATCTGACATGTTTCTTTGTCATTCTTCATGGGAGTGAATATATGTGTTACGGTTATGATTGTTCTTCCAAACCATGATCCAAGTGGTGACACTGATCGTGAAACTCTCTGAAAGAATTGAAAGTACTTGATCACGGGCGTGACTAATAATTTCACAGGTGTGAATATTCTTCCAAGCCGTGGTCCAAGTGGTGACTCGGTCTGTAAAGTTATCTGGAAGAATTTGACATGATTTGGTCACGGACGTGACTGTTTGATCATTCATGGTTAATTTGATCCTTCATGACCGTAAATTTTGAATATTGAAGAATTGACGCTAAGCTATATTTATAGGTGTGACATAAATAATTACGGGCGTGATTTTGTTATTTTTTTTATTTTAATTTTCAAATGTTGTCTTTCAATATTTCTTTATGTTTTAGTCAAATTATATCATGTTTCATACACTTAGAATACAAATATTGTTAAATACATTATTACTATTTTATTTGTTATTATCAAAATGGCGGAAATACCCCTTAAGGTTCAACAATATATATATATATATATATATATATATATATATATATATATATATATATATATATATATATTCAAACAAAACTATATATAAAAAAGAAAACAACATTTATAGTATATGTATTGGATAAGGAAAAAAAAAACTATACCTATATAGGTATATATAAAAGAAACTCAAAACAGTAATTAAAAAAAACAAAAAGATAAATGCCAGTAAAATTAATCAGTTCGCAACTATGTCTATCAACACAATGAATCCAAAAAGAAAAACCCAACCACCATCTTAACATAAATGAAATCATCCTATTTAATTACTTATCATGCTAAACCAAGATGTAGCAATCGGCAAAGACCGCCTAATTTTATTATGTTGATATTTCCTACTTGCTGGATCAAGTCATTCACTACATTCCCGAACCTCCTGTAATAATCCCCAAAAAAATGTAGTGTCACCTTATTAAGGGAGGGAACATCTATCAATCTGATGTCAATGTCACAGAAGTAACCCAAGATTTCTAAATTCTCGAGGTTTGGACCTGAAATTTCAAGAACCGGATTTGCTAAAGGAGTTCCCAGAACGGCATTTTCCATATCTTTTAGAATCAAACTCTTCATCGAATATGATGACAATATCTTGATTTGAGAAAGCAGCCCACAAGCCTCAAGTTTCAAAAATTCTGGATGAACAATGCCCTCCATCATAGTTTTTAATACATTGTTTGTCAGTGTGCAATGGTCGATGCGTAGAACTCTGAGCGAACTCCAACTTATCATCCCGCTAGGGTTAAAATTGCATCCTCTAGTCTTTAACTCAATTACGTGATCGTTGCGGTAAAAGGCTTCTGGCAAAGAATAACAGCCATCCAACAAATCCTCAAAGTGTAACTCAACTTTATTTATCCTTCTGTTGGAGGCAAAAGAGATCCACGAGGCCATTCTGGGTGTCAGTGCATGAAGCCACATCATGAGATCTTCATTAAAAATATGGATGACAAACTTCTCCAAGCGTTGGACATTTTGCGCAGAATAAATGGCTATCACGGAGTCTATGGCGTTTGCTTTTTCTTCCCAATTGATCAGACCATTGCCAATTCTGAAACTGAGAGCTGATAGATGCCTCCAACGGTTACGCCAGGCTCTGGATGCAGCAGAGGTTCGAATGGCATCTTCAATACATGGCAGAGAAGACAGTATGCGGCGTATCACATCACATGGTAAGTGGGTGAGTCGATCTTGATTATCCACCATCGTTAATTGGGTTTTCTTGAAAGTTGAAAGAAATGAAAACTGTGAAATCTTGGAAGTCGAAAGAATGAAAAATGTGAAATCTTGGAAGGAAGTCCAAAGAAATGAAAATGTGAAATCTTGGAAGGGTGATATTTGGAGGGAACGACTGTAGTTTAAAGTAAAGATACAGAAATTTGACTCACTGGAGTTAAATTAATCTTGGAGGGCAGGCAGGAGTTACAAGCCCTTTTAACTATTTTTTATCCCAGCCTTTTATTTTTTTTAAATAACCAATTTACTTGAATAGCTACTTTATAATGTTCTTTTTTTTTATATAAAAAAAAAGTGTTCTAAAAATTTTAGGCTTTTGAATTTTGAGACCCTTCCCTGCTATGTCTATCAATTACTAAGTTATTATAAATAAATATAAATAAAAGATTACACCAAATTAAGAGGAAAAAAAATTACAAACATTAATTTAAAAAAAAAAGAAAAGAAATCAAATCAAATATTTGAAGAAATAATTTTTTAAATAAAACATTAATTTGTTATGCTCGAATTATAAATTTTCTTTTTTCATATTTTCAATTTTGTTTTAAACTATTAAATAATTAATGATTTTTGTCTTTTAATTAAAACAATAAATAAAAAATAAAATAATTATTTACTTTTTAAATGGATTTTGAAAGGCATGTTCTAATCGCTAATCTTTTTAGGGCATCATTTACAACTAAAGCCATCAAAAAGATTGCACCAGAATTATAGAGTCCCATTATATTACCGTTACAATCACTAATTAATTAGTTGTAATAATATACAAGAATGCAAGAAGAGTAGAATTTACAATTCCCATTGATTCCCCGTAGAGAATGCATGTAGAACCACATCTGAAAAGAACAGCAGAATCTAATTTTCTCTCAAGTCAACATCTAAATTCTATAGAGCACAAAAATCAATGGCTTTCCCATTTGTTTGTGTAATGAACGAATGATCTGATATCCTCCCAGCTGTCACGAGGAACATGGTAAGCAACTCACCACTCTTCATGGCCTTGTCTTGCCACAGTTAACAGAGACTGTACTGAGCAATCACTGTAAACTAAATTATGTAGAATAGCTGGTAGGGAGAAAAGTAGCTGTAGACGTCTGTTGGTGTTTAGTTAGTGTTTTAGTTGGTTAGCTGTTAGTAGGGTTAATTAGCAGTTAGCTGATTTGTCTTTTCTTATTGGAGGAAATCTTGTATATAAACTTGACAGTTTTCTTTCCCGCTAATGATAATCTTGATAGAATTTCTTCATTTCTTTTCTTTGCTACTTTGCTTAAGCAGAGCACTTAAGTTGCGATTGCAAATTTCATATGGTATCAGAGCGGTTACGATTCAACATCTGCTTCGATTGATTGTTTGATTTGATAATTTCTTTTGTTAAGATCAGATTGGTGTATATTTGATTGATATTAGAAATTAATTGTGAATGTAGCTGGAGTTAGGGCTAATAATGGAGGCGACCCTTGATGGTGTTTTTAAAGAAGGCCAAGAAAATGAAATAATAAGCCCACTGATTTTATTGAATTAAGACTGCTTAAATATAAAAAGATATCAACTGAAATGTATAAAAAACTGAAATACAATCTCACTAACTTTCTAATAGGAAGGAATCAACACGTACATGCCTAAAGATTAGGACTTCAACAACTAAATATACCAAACTAATTTTTTGGAACAAAAAAAAAACATAATGTACTATCATCTCATCACAGCCTCAAGTATCCGGATAACAAAGTGCTACACCGATTTTTTCAATTCATTATTTTAATAAATATGCTAAAAAGTTATATATATTTTTTTTACTTAAAACTCAAAGATATAAAAGAGAGAATGTATATTTTATTAACATAAAATAATATCTACAAAACTTCAGTTTAATTACAAAATTATATAAGATAATTTATACATCCAAAACAAAGAAATATAAATACAAAAATGTTGTGACCCGTAGTTTTTTACTGTCGACTACTTTACTGGATTAAGCCACAACTTGCTTTATCTACAAGATTCAACTATCTTTCTAAATCTACGCGGAAGGAAAAAATTTCACACTAAGCTATAAATTTAATGGTGCATAAAAATAAGGTAATATATTATATCATGTAACATAGACTGTCATATATTCATAACGTATAAAAGTTCATACAACATGCATTATCATAGTTTTATAGTGCATATTTTTCATACAATTTATTATCTCATTGTTCACTAGAATATATATATATATATATATATATATATATGCCAATTCATATATTTTTATCTTATATTCATTTTAATTATCATAAACTCTTTTAATTTCATTAACTCATTTATGCTCATAACACCTATGAACCACTAACAAGAACAATGAAGTTGTCATCAAGACATTTATGGTATGCACTTATAAATGTTATTACCGACATATATATATATATGTCATCACCGACATTAATAATAATGTCATTACTTACTTTAATTATAATGTTATTACCGATTTCATTAATCGTATCATCATATGCATTAATAGACCTCCTGATTGACATGCTAAACTATCTAAAATTTTAGTTCTAAGTTAGGTGTTTTAAAGCTTAATTAATGCCATTAAAATTCATAACTATATAAAAAAATAAAAATATATATTTCTTTATCTTTTATTATCTCAATCATAAAATACTCAACTATGATTTTATTTGCACATCATTTTTATGAGTCTAATAACTCATTTGATTTCTCATATATCTCATTTGGATAAAATTCACATTATAACAATTAACCTAATATAACTCAAATATTTAAATTTTATTTTTTTCAATATGTCCTGTTTCAATCAAAATTCATGTTTTGTTTTTAACCTCAATTTTGGCTTTGTTTCAGTTAGAATTAAATTATGCAGTATTCTAGAGGTTTATAGCATATGATCTTAGCTTTAATATGAAACTTAAATTACTAAATTTGAAATTTTGTAGAAAAATATATGATTAATTGAAAACTAACTGGTTACTAATAATTTTGTTCAGAATTTTTTGGACAGATTTTAGGTCAGAAATATATATATTTATAGAGAAATACATACATATTTAGATTTTATAGTTTGAATGAAAGTTAAAGCGTCTTAGATTTCAAACCCAACTAAAAACACATTAATCCAAATTATATAGATCTATTTATAGCAATATATGTCCTTACTGTTCCATAAATTCCAACATTGCACACACAATCACCTAATTTAAGTTTTTACCAAATATACTGCTAAGTCTAGCAAACATGCATACCCAGAATTTTATCACAAAATAATGTTAATTTACATGTCAAATGCTTAAATCATGCAATTTGAAAATAAAATATAGGTTATTGCCTTAAATTATGCACAAATTTCTTCTTAATCTCCTTCATTTTTTCTAGGTAGTTTTTTTTTTCCTTTGTTTCCTTTAGATCATTTTTTGTCACTTTGGGCTCCTAAAACACAAAAAATCATTATCAAAACCTTATCTTATCAAAACTCTTATACAACCCTAAACTCTCTATTTATATATAATCAAGTTCTAAATGAGCTCAAAACCATATTTTCCTTTGATTAAAGTTAAAGAGGAGAAATAAAGCTTTTTACCTATATTTTTTCTTCTACTTGATCACAACTATGAAGATTTCTCTCTCCTCAAAACTTGCTTATTTTTCTTCCTTCTTGTTCTCTTTAGCTCCCTTAGGTTTTGTTGTGCATGAAAATCAATTTTCCTTGTCATTCTCTCCCTTTCTCTCTCTAACATAAGCTTTTGGCTATAGAGGATGGTGAGGGTGGCATGAAGACTGTTTCTTGAGCAGAAAAATAACTTAAGAAGAAGAGCTAAGGAAGAAAAAAGAAGAATGTCAAAAGTCTCATATGGATCCACCATTTTTTTGACCAAAATCTTGACATTTAGGCTTAATTATCATATTAATCTTATTTTTCATGGAGTGGACGACCAACATGCATTTTTGATGTCCATTTAATATTTTAAATAACAAATATCTCATTAAATCCTTAAAATTTTGGTAATTTACAAATTGACCCCAAATCTTATCAAATTCTGCAATTTAGTCATTTAGCGTAAATCAAGTTTTTAAAGATTTTTAAACACTTTATTAGGCATATATTATAATTATTAATCATTATCTTGATTAATTTTGGTCAAAATCCAAATTTAAATTTTGGTCGATTCAACATGTCAATTTAGTGACATGCGCAACTCTGGACTTAAATTAGCAGATGTGACACATCAACTGCCCTATAACAGCTTTGACATACATCAACATCATCAGACTTGCAGCTTTTAAGGCATATTGCAACACTTCTCCTTGCATCAAGAGCTATAAATCCCAAGTTTCTTTCTTCAAAATTCAAATTTGCTTATTTGAAGTGCCTTTGTGAAAATATCAGTCATTTGCTCTTCTGTTTTGCAGTATATTAGCTTTACTTCATCTCTTTTTTGCACTTTTCTTAGAAAATACAACTTCACATTAAAATGCTTAGTTTTTCTATGAAACAATGGATTGTGAGAAATGACTATAGCAGTTTGATTGTCCACAAATACCTCAATGCTTTACTTTGGCTCTAAACTAAGATCACACAAGATTTTCTTTATCCATAGAGCTTGATTTATAACAGTAATGAATTCTGCTTTACAATTGATTGAGCAACCAATTCTTATTTTTCAAATTTCAAGAAAAATAGTCTAAACCAAAACTAAAACAATACCCTGAAGTACTTTTTATATCTTTGACAGATCTCGCCCAATCGCTATCAAAAAATCCTTAAAATTTGAAGACTTGACACTTGCTCAAGTTGACTCATAATTCATTTTGCCTTTGACATACCTAAGCACTATTTTTGTAGCTTTCATATGTAGTTCACTAGATGAATTCAATAATCTAGAGAGTACACTTACAACATACAATATGTCCAGTCTTATTGCTGTAAAGTACATCAGACATCCGATCAAACTTCTGTAGCTTCCATCTTCTTCTTGATCAGCCCCATCATCTTTCATCAACTTCTCCTTATGATTCATAGGAGTACTTGTGCTTTTGCAATCCTCCATTTTGAATTTCTTCAAAATTTCTTTAGAATACTTATTCTAACATATAAATATTTGATCTTGAGACTGTTTAATCTTCATTCCAAGAAAGAAAGTCATCTCTCCAAGGTCTGTCATTTCAAAGACCGTCATCATTTCTTCTTTAAATTCCTTAATAAGCACAAATTTGCTTCTTGTTACCAAAAGATCATTAACATACAACAAAATTATCACAATGGTAGAATTAATATTTTTTACACCAAGAGTTGATTCACTTAGGCTTTTTTGAAAGCCCAAGGTAGAAAGATGATCATCAATTACTAGGCCCTTAGAGATCCGTAGAGGGCCTTTTTGAGCAAATAAACTTTGTCTTCTTGTCCTTCTACAACAAAACCTTCTGGCTATTCAACATCTATTTCTTATTGTAGAAAGCCATTCAGAAAAGCTGATTTGACATTTATTTGGTAGATTTTCCAACCGTTTTGAGCTGTAATTTCCATTAAAAGTCTAATTGTAGCAAGTCTTGCCATAGGTGCAACACTTTCTGAAAAATCTACACCAAAAACTTGAGCATAGCCTTTCACTACAACTACTTTGTGTTTATTTACCGAGTCATCCACATTTAGCTTAGTTCTGTAGACCCATTTGACTCCAATAATTTTTCTATTATGAGGCATTTGTCATTTTTCTCAATCATAGTTAGCTTTTCCTACATTGTAGCTACCCATTTCTTGTCGCTTTTTGCTTCTGAATATTCAGCTGGTTCAAGAACTACATTGCACCTTTGGTAAATGTCTAAAAGCGATTTGGTTCCTTTAATTGGAAAATCATCAAGTTGCTCCTCTGAATTCAACAAATCTTTCATCTCTTGTTTATCTTCTTCTCAAATCCATTGTTATTTTTCATCAAATTCCACATCTCTACTTATTAGATTTGTAGTTGAAAATTTTTATAAGTTTTAGACTGCAAACTATAGCCAATGAAAATTTTAGGTTCTACTTTCTTGTCAAGTTTATCCCTTCTTACCTGAGGTATGTAAGAGAAACATAAACAACCAAATATTTTAAGGTTTTTAAGTGAATGTTTGTACCCATACCAAGCTTCAAAGGGTGTTTGGGCACCTACTGCTTTTGTAGGTAGCCTATTCAACAAAAAAACACTTTGGAAGCCCATTCACATGCAGTATACACCTTGACATCTCCATAATGGTCATGTTCTTCCTCTCACTCACTTTGTTTTATTGTAGAGTATAAGGAACAATAAGTTGCTGCTCTATTCCAGCATTTTCACAAAAGCTTTTGAATTGATCCAAAATGTATTCAACCCCATTATCATATTTGAGCACTTGTATTTTGCAATTGCTCTGATTTTTGACCAAGGCTTTGAATTTTCAAAAAATTTCAGCAACCTTTGATTTAAATCATAAAATATAAATTCAGTACATCCTTGTTAGATCATCAATAAAAATTATGTGATACCTGTTTTCTTTCAATGATGGAGTTTTCTGAGGACCTCCAACATTTGTATGGATTAATTGTAATTTTTGAGTTGTTTTCCAAGTTGATTTTATGAATGATATTCTTGTTTGTTTATCAAATTGACATGTTTTGCAGCTTGAGAGTTCATTTTCAAGTGGAGGGAAATATTTTGCGAATTCCTTTTTTTGCATATACAAGAGAGCTCTATAATGAAAATGACCCAGTCTTTTATGTCAAGTATCTGTGTTGGATGCTAAGCTTTGAAATGTTGTTTGCTCCTCTTCCATAGGCTCCAATGTGAAACTTTTGCCCTTCATCTTGACTCTGAATACTTTTTGATCTTTGGAATCTATAATAAGATACTTTTGATCTTCAAATATCACTTTGAAACCCTTTTGCAATAGTTTTCCAACACTAAACAAATTCTAATCAATTTCAAACACATAAAACACATCAGAAATATTTTTTTTACTTGAGTAACTTTCAAAAATTATTGTTCCTTTTCGTTTTGCAACAATATAATTACCATTGCCAATTATGACTTCTGAGGTTGCATATCGATCTAGCTCTTTAAAGAGTTTTTCATCATTTTTCATGTGGTCAGTACAACCAATATCAATCAACCAACTGTCATTTGAACTACTACCCATAAAACAAGTTGCAACAAATATATGCTCTTTCTCTTGTTGTTCTGCCAGTTGAGCTTCAATTTCTTGTTGGTGGTATTTGTTTTTGCATATTATTTTAGCATAACCCAACTTATTACACTTTCTGCATCTCATATCAGGCCTTTTCCAGTATTTGAATGGAGGATGATTATTCCTTCCATAATGCTAACATGGAGGAATTTTTCCTCCTTTGTTGCTACTAGAGTTGTTATTGCCATTATTAATGGTAGCTTTATTGTTCCCATAATGGTTATTCTTCCATTTTGTTTTCTTGTATTTGCTTCCAACATTGTGAACTATGAATCAAACCGTAAAATACTGAGAGTGAATTGTGAAAGTATTGATATCGATGTTCATGGGCATGAACCTATGTATTCATAACTTTCCTAACCATGACACAAAACGAGAAAAACTAATGCCCATTCTAGGCACTTTATGGATTGATGTTTTATTGGTGTGACTTTTTTGTTACATGTGTGAAAATGTGTCTATGTGCAACATTCATGGGCATAACTACTTTATCATGATCGTGAATTTATGGAATTTTAAAACATAAACTCGATCTAAAACAAAGCATTGCAAAATCATCTATGACGGTTTCTAAGATTGACCAATGTCAATCACTCATATCAACATTCAACGATATTTTATGCCATAACATAAAAAGAAAGCATTTAAATAATAAATCATGTTCAAAGGTATCTTTAATTAACCATAAATTCCTAACTCATAATCATGACATATTAACATACTGTCATTTTATCTCACAAATCAGTGACATTTAATACTCATATCACTCAAAACCAAACACTTAACATACTCAAGAAATATGTTACTGGATTTAAATATATATATGTACTGACATTTAATCAATGATCCTCATTAACTTATTCAAGATCCATCGTAGTTTATTCTCTCCTTTGTGTGCTTGTTTCTCTTTAACTCTACCATCTCTAAGCCCAAAAAAATATAGTTTTATATCTCCATTCAAGCTTAGTTATTCCTCTCTTATCTTTAAGCTCACATAACTCAAGAACACTTTTCCTTTTTTTTTTTAAATTTTCTAGTTTCTCCCAAGCTTTGATTTATGAATCTTTGTGAAAAATGGAAAAAAAAGAAGGCAAAAGAGAAGTTGGTGGCGTATTTGGAAGGATAAGGGGTGATGGGAAGCAAGTAATGACAAAAAAGAGGCATGAGAGAGAAAAAAATGCGGCTCTAGTTCACCAACTTTACAACTATTGTTCACGTACATGAATATTTTCTTGTTATAGTCGTGACAACTATGTGTGGGCATGAACCAAACCATAACATTCATGGTCGCGAAATTCTATTCACGGTCACGAAATTCCATCACAGACGTGAACAATTTTTAAAACAATATTGTTTTAAAATACAACTCTTTTATGTGCGTAAATAGTCATTTATAGGCGTAAAAAGAGCCCGCTTTTCACTATTTTCATCATTTTAAATTTTAATTTACCTACTCTTTTTTAACAACTCATAAACTTATGGATTCTAAAAATCAGGTATTGCATAACGTATAAGTTATGTTAAATTTTATATTATTATGTTATTATTATTATTAATAAAGGAAATAATTTTCTTAGCCCATTTGGCTCTAATTAAGTCCTTTAAAAGTATAAGTGAAATAAGAATCGAGGCAACAATTCTAAAAGACAACAGTTACATAAGTTCTAATTGCCAACTTATAAAATTTATAATAAAAACGTTAAGCTCTTCTTAATCAAAGCCGATATTTAGATAGATAATATCTACTTTTCATACTTTTTTTAAATTATATTAATTTTTAATATTTAAAAAAAATATAATTTAAGAATAATAAAATTAATTAAATATGAATTGTTGATCTCTAATAACTAACCATTAGAGTAAATAAAAATCAAACATATCCAACGGCTGAAAACTGCTCCCACTAGAACTTGATGTAAGCTGAAGCAGTCAACTAATTGATGACCGAATGTAGTCATGTTTACGTTATTACGTGGACATGTCCAATTTGGCTGTATAAATAAAACGTGACAGCCCTGTAACTTGATTCTCATTTATATTTTAACTTTGCCACCATGTTTTGCCATTTGCTAATTTCCCGCCATTTTCTCCCTTTAATAACATTACAAAAATTTAACAGAAGATGAAAAGAATTAGGGATTTTTATTTAAAAAAAACTCAAATTTCTAACAAAGAAATAAAGCAGCAGAAGCAGAAGCAGCCAGCTGCAGATGGGTATCAAAGATCTTCTCAAGTTTATGAAGCCTTACATTGAACCCATTCACATCAAGAAATACTCCGGCAAACGAGTAAAAATCTACCTTTCTTCCTTTTTTTTTTTTAAATTCATTTTCTTTGATTTAATTCATAGATATCTACAGGTGGGTATTGATGCTTATTCATGGCTTCACAAAGGAGGTAGCATTTGTTGACCTTTTACCCTTTTTCGGTTTTTTGGATTCTCTGTGTTGAATGAGATTGACCTTTTTTTTTATGGCTTGTTGAAAATTGTTGTAGCTTATTCATGCAGTATGGAGATATGTCTGAATTTAAATGGGGATAAGAAATTGCGATATTTAGACTACTTTATGCACAGAATCAATCTTCTTAGATTCTACAAGATAACCCCAGTTGTTGTTTTTGATGGTGCAAGTATACCTTGTAAAGCTGCTACGGAACAGGAAAGGAACAGGTTTGATAGATGGCATTTTGAATGACTGTACCAATTTGTTTTTTTTTTTTTGGTAATGTTACTTGATTTTTATTTGCGCATTCTGTTTCTGGCTTGATTAGGAGGAGAGAGGCTAATCGTGAGTTGGCTATGGAGAAGCTTAAACAAGGGAATCTTGATGCTGCCATTGAGCTCTTTCAGGTATGGGGATTTCGCTGGTTGCGGTGTTGTATGAAATCTTTTTACTGGCAATTCTTAATTTATGTTCTCAATGTAGCATATTGCTTTTGGATTAGTAACAGGTTAATTTAAGTTCTTGTTTTGGGTTTGTATTTTACCATTGTTTTATTTCATTGGTTATTTCTTAACCACCAGAAGAGCTGGGCTTATTTGTTTGTCTTTTATGATAGATGAGTTTTGCCAAAATATCTTCTCTCAATATTAGCATTTTATTTACTTTAATCTTATTTCCAGCTTATTTTGATTATTGAATTGTATATCCAGTTTTACGCTAACATTGGGCAATAACAATGTTAATCATTCTCCAAGTTGCCTGCCTAATTTTGTTTGGTTTATATGATCTGCATGTGCTTTAGATTATCTTTCCCATCAATGTTAACTCTCATCAGTTCACACTTCTTGTTGTAACATGCAGAGAGCAGTGAGTATCACCCCACTAATGGCACGCCAACTAATTAAGGTACATAACTGATGCTACTTCCTTGTATTATATCTTGCCTTTAGTTGTTGAAGTTCTGTCCATATGTCAGCAGTTAATGATGTGCTTTTTATTATGGTTATTTCTCACATTTCAAATCAAGAGAACTGTTTTTCACATATATTCCCACTTGGTCATCTTTCAGATCTTGAGATCAGAAAATGTGGAATATGTGGTAGCTCCGTATGAGGCTGATGCACAGTTAGCTTACTTATCAAGTCTTGAAGCAGAAAAGGGTGGCATTGCAGCAGTTATCACTGAGGATAGTGATCTATTAGCATACGGTTGCCCAGCTGTAAGAACTTCTATGCAACTTTGATTTGTTGGAGATGGAAGTCTACAGTTCTCCTCATGACTTTTGGGTATTCTATTTTCATTATTGAAACTGTAGGTAATGTATTGCCTTGATTTTCTTTTGTTGCTGCAGACCGTTTTCAAGATGGACCGTTATGGCAATGGTGAGGAGATAGTTTTAGACAAGGTTTTTGATGCTGCGGCTTGCAAACCTTCATTCCAATATTTCGATAGAGAATTGTTTATAGGTGAGTACTGTAAGGCAATCTTTCCAAAATGTGTAAACTAATGGAAGTTTACTATCACAATTGCAACAGCAAATTGTGTTGATAAAAACAGAAGGCAATTAAGCTGAAAACAAACAGAATGTATAGCAGTTTTCTTTACCTTGTACTTAATACTTATAGTGGTTTAAAACTATTCCAAAAGCGCAAATTGCCATATTTACCTATGTTGATTCTGGAATTTTTTTCATAATCATGATAACAGACCAGTATGCATCAGATTTTCAAACATTATGAGATGGGTCTATAACCCTGCTGTATGAACAAGTTTGGACTATAAACTGGCTCATCTTTTGACACATTTACAGGTATGTGTGTCTTAGCTGGTTGTGATTTCCTTCCCTCTGTTCCTGGGATTGGCATTGTAAAGGCTCATTCCTTTGTCTCCAAGTACCGAAATTTGGATCGCGTAAGTGTTCTCTACTGCTTTTTAGATGCACACAGAAATAACCAAACTTCAAGTTCCGAAGATAAGATGAAAGTATACTCTAAGAATGCTCTTTCATTATTCTGACGAACCTTTACAGTTAGATTTTGCCAGTCCAACTCACGCACATATGCATCTGAATTTGCAGACATAAATTTATATCCATGTTCTTTCCTCTAAAACAGAACTTTTCTTCCAAGTCATATGTTTGCAAATATATTTCCTTGTGCTTATAGGTTTTATCAGTTCTGAAGTTGGAGAAGGGCAATCAAGTGCCAGAAGATTACTCCAAGTCTTTCAAAGAAGCGTTTGCAGTTTTTCAGCATGCTCGAATGTACGTATATAGTTAAAATAGGTGATTTCAATAATTCCTAAGCTTATATTAGGCCTCTATGTGTATATAGTTTAAATAGCGTGATTCCAGTAATTCCTAAGCTTATATTAGGCCTCTATGTGCATAATAGTTTAAACATGTCCTATGCAGATATGATGCCAACACTAAGAAGCTCAAACACATGAAACCAATTTCACAAGGTCTTCTAGATTCTTCAGATGGGAAGCTTGATTTCCTTGGACCGTATCCTATTTCTGTCTAGTTCATTCTCTTTCTAGAAGTTTATAGCATCTTTGGTGAAGCTATCTGTTAAGAAATCTCTAGTTTTAGCATGCATTATCATAAATGCGTCATGAATTATTTACTTTTCAAACGCTTGTGTCTTGTGCTATACTTTGAATAAAGTTCTATAGGATAATACAAGGCAGCAGGTAATTATGAAGGCTCATATAATGTGGCCTATCTGCGATATGAATGATTTTCACCTTAATTGATTGTAAACTATATCAGAAAACTTCCTCCTTCAATAGCAGCAGCGATTGCTGAAGGAAACTTGAATCCCACAAACATGGAGGCTTTTGATTCCTTCCCCAGTTCTAAACATCATCATGACCCCATTGTCATTCAAAATTCTTGTCAACACCAGAAACTTGAAGCAGCTGACATATTCAGACAAAAGCAATGCTTGGTGAGCTTTTCTTCAAATATTACAGGCAAGTCACCAACTTTTCTAAGAGAACCTTTTGTGCATTTATGTTACAAAATGTGGTAGGAAGCTTGTTTTCACATTGAACTGTCGTGGTAGCAGGTAAGGTAATGAAGCAGGATCCGGATGTAACTGAAAATAAGTATATCAATGAAGCTCTAGCACTTAAGAGACTAACTTTACCAGAAGAAATTCATGTAAAGACACAAATGGAGATGGTTTCTGATGACATTCCGCTAAAAATCCTTTGCAACCCATTCATGATAAAGACTGGTCACGAGGAAGTTCCAACTGTGTCAGAGGATGATAAGTCGAATATCCTCTGCTCAACTCCTAACATTCCATCAAAGGTTCCTCTCAATAACCTTTCTAAGAAAAGAAAACTAAATGAAACCGACAATGATGAACAAGTTTCTGAGGTGACTGAGGAAGATAAATTAGAGGTCTTGTGTATTGCTAAGGAATCCCAGGAAAGTGTGAATTCTAAGCCTAGGAAAATATCTGGCGGGAAAGGAATAGGTAGAAATAAAAAACCAAAGAGAAGTAAACACGAGAGTAGAGAGAGCAAGCAGAATACTATCTTGAATTTCTATTCTCGTGTATGATAATCTCAGTCCAATAAATTAAAATTTTTTTGCCTCTTTCTGCAAATATTTAGAATTTGCAGTAGGGAATATGCAGGGTGAGGAATGAAAGATAACGAAGCAGGATCCAGTTGTAACTGAAAACAAGCATATCAATGAAGCTCTAGCACATCGGAGACTAAATTTACCTGGAAAAATTCATATAAAAACACAGTTGGAAATGGATTCTGATGACATTACCCTCAAGATCCCTAGCAATCCATTCACGATAAAGAATTATTGGTACATTGGATAAGGTACTTTTTACCCAATTTGTCCAAATTGCTAAAACATTATTTTGAAGACTAAAATTCAAAGAGATACTAAGGTAGCTAATGTTTCTTTCGCTCAAGTAAATGCCTGAACCAATAGGCAGACATTTTTGGGTATCTCTTCAGGTCGGAATAATCAACATAGACAATGCCAAACCTTGAAGTGTAGCCTAATCTCCATTCGAAGTTGTCAACCAATGACCAAGCGAAATACCCAACCACATTGGCTCCATCATCAACTGCCTTCTTCAATTGTGTCAAGTAGCCCTTGTAGTAGTTGATCCTAGTGGTATCGTGCAATCCCTTAGGAAGAGTGACATTACCAGGATCATCCATACCTGTACAAGACAGAACAAATAACTCAGTGGAGACCTTGAGAATAAGGGTTAACTGAATAAGTGTACCAAGGCATACCATTTTCAGAGAGAATCACAGTAGGGTTTCCATAGCGCTCTTTGATATAGATTAAAGCCTTGTACAAACCCCATGGGACATTATAAAGCCAATAAGAGTTTGCCTGCAAATTTTCAGTAACAGTTAAAATCATATGGCCCTTGCATTATTAATATATAAACAGTGCACAATGATGATAATAAAAATACCCTTGAACCAATTGCCACTCCATGCTTTTCATCTACAAAGTTCATAATAATCCAAATCGGTAGTCAAATTTTTATTAATTTATTACATATATAAGAAGAGATGTTATCAGAAGAGATGTTATCTTACATGCAAATCCAGCACTCCAGTCTTGCTGGTAGCTCAAGTACTTCGGTGGTTGTTGATGTGGATCGAACATGTAGTAGGTGGTGTACTGATTGATACCCACAAAATCAATTGAGCCCTTCACCATCTTAACGTCTTCCTCTGAGAACTTAGGTAGCCTTTTACCCACAATATTTTGCATTGTTTTAGGATACTCACCATAAACAAGGGGATGAATAAACCTGCAAGGGCCCAAAATCAGTATAACTGAAAGTTTCTAATCTATCAAGATATTAGAATTGTGTCTAACAAATTTGTTGTTTTCCCCAAATACTATAAGAAAACTTATAATGTTTTTCAATATGCTTTTACACCATTCTCTAAGGTCATATTCATTAAATAATCTTTGTTATTTGAACAATACACTATTAAGAAAGGTTTCAAATTGAACTTAGTATAAAACAAAAAGAACAGATGAATTGCTATTTATTAAAGTTTAAGTTAGGGGTTCAAAATCATCAATAGTAATCTTGAAAAGTGTACTCCGTTGCAGCCCTTAGCCTCGATTGAAAGAACGAAGTAAGAAAGAATAAATGTAGAAAACATATTGAGGCGTAAGGAATAATAGTAATAGTAATAATAAAATTAAAACATGTTTGAAGGAATTAAGAACGTTTACCATCCAACATGAAAGTCTCTTGCTCTTTGAGCTGCATAAATGTCGGCTTTTCCTCTAGTAAGAGGCTCATACCAAACAAAATCTAAAAGAATTCCAATTCTTCCCTTTTGCTTTTCCTGTATTATGTGCTTATTCATCAATAAAAGAGCATTTCCAAAGAATCAAATGAATTTCATCCAGTTCAAAAAAAAAAAAAAAAGAGCAGCTAACTTGATATTTCTCACGATATCTTTGAACTGCAGCAGCATGAGATAAAATCAAATTATGAGCAGCAATATAAGGCTCAGTTGCAGAATCCCCAGCTGTACAATTTCCATATGCTTTGGAGCATCGACCAGGAGCAAAGAACCCATTATCATACCCAAGTGCTGCAATTACTCTAGGTTCATTAAATGTCATCCAGTTCTTTACTCGATCACCAAAGGTCTTGAAACAAAATTCAGCATAGTTGGCAAAGTCTTCCCTGCAGAGTTGAGTAAATTTTTTCTGTGAAACCTCTTTCCTCTGACATATAAAATAATTAGTAAAAAAATTGATGGCAAACATTCAAAACTTACACTACTTGGCGATTCAATAGTCCTTTGTACTTCTTCTCAAGTGCCAGTGGGAGATCATAGTGATAAAGATTTGCATATGGAGTGATGCCTACAAACACATCATATAGTGCCACATTTTGATCATAAGTGTGTGTGAATGAAAATTCTGAGCGAAAATCTTTACATTCTAAGTGAAAATTTAAACCAACCTCTTGCAAGCAAGTAGTTGATCAACCTATTGTAATATGCAACACCCTTCCAATTCACTTTCCCAGTTCCATCTGCATCACAGTGAGTCAGAGATTAGGCCACATGGGTTTTGTAACGGTTGAAAACATCTAACATAAAACAGACATGGATTGAAATAATTACATGGGAAAATTCTGGACCATGAAATTGAAAACCGGTATGCATCAAAATTTAATCTCTGCATGATGTTTACATCTTCCTGTAAAATTAGGAGTGTGAGTCATAGAATAAAACTGCCATGAATTCGATATTTCCAAGCATATGTAGTGCCATAAGCCAATTTACGTCGCTAAAATTCAGTAAACATATTTTTCACTTTTCTGGCCATCACCCTGCAATTCAAGAACATAGGAACACTAATCTATTTGGATTGATTCAATAGATATATCTGTATATCATACTCATAGCATCAACAAGCCAAACCTCTAGTATAAAGGCACGTTCCTTCTCTCCGACGAGAACCATTTAAACTAATAAATTAGTATATCAACTTTAAAAGAAACTAAATAATTTAAGTATGGAGCCTTTGGGCGGGCTCGTAATGAAAACTACATGTCAGTACATATATTTGATAAATAAGAATAGGCTAAACACATTGTTTAGCCCCTGAACTTTTATTTTTTGTCTATTAAATCTCTGCAAATTTATTGTCTTAGACTTAGGGGCTTATACATCCACATTAAGCCTTAAATACACAATAAATAAATATCAAGCACTAAATACACAATTAAAAAAAAAAGTTTAATATGTAATTTATCGAAAATTTAGGGTTATAAGATATACATTTATAAGAGCTCAAGGACTTAATGTGTATATTTGATTAAATTCGAGAGTTTAATATGTATTTTTATAAAAGTTCAATTGTTAGAAAAAATTTTAAGAACTTGAAACAAAAAAGGAACGTAATAGATAAAAAAAGAAATATTCAGGACCTTATATATATATATATATATATATATATATATATATATATATATATATATTGCCAAACAAAAATGAAACATACTCTGTAGCGGTGGTACTGGTCCACTGATACCTCCCCCGTAGCATTATTGGCGACAATTCCTGTTCCCACGTGATCATCACATGTCATATTCTTAAATAATAATAATAATAATAATAATAATAATAATAATAATAATAATAATAATCATCATCACATCATCATCATCATCATCATCATCATCATGAGGATTATAACAATTATAAATAAAATAAAATCACATAAATTACTTCCATAATGAATCACGATGGGATCCGCAATCAATTATATTGAGCATTAAAAATAATGTAATCAATGCCAAAACTATCCGCAGAATTGATACATAAATTGCAAAGCTAGCAGATCATATCAGTATAATATATAGTTTACACCAATTTAGATCAATAATTAAAGTACTATGTAGCAAAACAAAACCATTTTCATTCATTTCATTGATTTGGAAAGAAGTTAAGAATGAATTTACCAGGAATTTTGACAAATTCGTCCCAAATGCTAGGCCCACGACCATCCTTATCAGCCATGCCTTCAACTTGATAAGCAGAAGTCGCGGTTCCGAACACAAACCCCGCCGGAAAGCTGTCCCTGCTCAGACCTCCGGTGTCAGAATGTATCTTCTCCATCTCCGACTCTTCTCCATAAATTCCTTCCTCCGCCGCTCTATTCACTGTACAAACCACACATATCAACAATGCCAATCGGAACCGGCCTCCTCTCATCTTCCACACACTGATATTAGAGAGAGAGAGAGAGAGAGAGAGAGAGAGAAGAATTACGAGGAAGAAGAAGAAGAAGCGAGCTCTTATTTATAGAGTTTTGAAAATATTAAAAAAGAAATATTTTAATTTCAGAAAAATCGGCAATTATGAAAATATCTATGGTGAGGTAGCGCCACATCATGTGCTGTACATATCCCCTTTAATTGCCATCTTAATATAATATAAATATAATCATTAAGTTTTTTACTTTTTCTTTGAAATAATTAAGGTTTTTACTTAATAATATATGAAATCTTATCCATAAAAAATTTCTTTTTGGTTATTATTACAGAAACCACTACTAAATTTAATTACTAATCTCTTGTTTTAATCAAAATTGTTTCTATATATAATTATGTAACTAAGTGAATCTCCAATGGGGTTAATAACATAAATAATATCAAAATTTGTCAATTTATTATAAATTGGTACTAAATTTTTTAATTATTGCATATTGGTACCAAAAGTTTCGAAAATGTTACAATATAGTATCTGAAATCAGTTTCTAATAATAAAAAAAAATGACGTGGTAGCTGGAATATATAGTTGACATGTTGTTATATTATATTTTTCTTACAGAAACTGACTTCAATTATCATATTGTATCATTTTCAAAAATTTTGGTATTAATATACAATAATTTAAAAGTTTAGTGCCCATTTGTAATAAAGTGACAAATTTTAATACTATTTACATTATTAACACTCTTAAATAGTGCTCTTTATTTTGATGAGTATTTTTAGCGGAATGAAAATCATCTTAGAGCATTTATAAATATAGAGAGTAAATTTTTTTATAAATTTAGTAGATTTTTTATATTTTATTTTATTTTATTTTATCTTATACAAATTAATATTTATAAACAAAATTAATTGATTTTATTATAAGGAAATATAAGTTTTTTACTTTTTCTTTGAAATAATTAAGGTTTTTCCTTAATAATATATGAAATCTTATCCATAAAAAATTTCTTTTTGGTTATTATTACATAAACCACTACTAAATTTAATTGATAATCTCCTGTTTTAATCCAAATTTGTTTCTATATATAATTATGTAACTAAGTGTATCTTGAATTTGAGTTAGTAACATAAATGATATCAAAATTTGTTATTTTGTTATAAATTGGTACTAAAATTTTTAATTATTGCATATTAATACTAAAAATTTTAGAAATGTTGTAATGTGGTATTTGAAGCCAATTTCTGCTAAAAAAAATGAAGATGATATGGTAGCCGTAATCTATAGTTTGCATATTGTTATGTTATATTATTCTTATTGGAAACTGATTTCAATTGCTATATTATAATATTTTCATTTTTTTTGGTACTAATATGCAATAATTAAAAAATTTAGTATCAATTTGTAACAAAGTGATAAATTTTAATACCATTTATATTATTAACCATCTTTAATAGTGTTATTTATTTTGATGAGTATCTTTAGCAAAATGAAAAGTATTTTAGAACATTTATAAATATAGAGAATGATTTTTTTTATAAGTGCAATAGACTTTTTATATTTTTACTTTTTATTTTATTTCATACAAATTATTAATTATGAAAAGAAAAAAAGTAATTGACTTTATTATAAGGAAAAATAAGTTTTTTACTTTTTCTTTGAAATAATTAAGGTTTTTACTTAATAATATATGAAATCTTATCCATAAAAAATTTCTTTTTGGTTATTATTACATAAACCCCTACAAAATTTAATTGTCGATCTCCTGTTTTTAATCCAAATTTGTTTCTATATAATTATATAACTAAGTGTATCTTCGGTGGAGCTAATAATATAAATGATATCAAGATTTATCAATTTGTTATAAATTGGTGCTAAATTTTTTAATTGTTATATATTAGTACCAAAATTTTTAGAAATGTTGCAATGTGATATCTAAATCCAGTTTTCGGTAAGAAGAAGAATATGACATGGTAGTCAGAATCTATAGTTGACATGTTGCTACTTATATTATTCTTATCGGAAATTGACTTCAATTATCACATTGCAATATTTTTAAAAATGTTGGTACTAATATGCAATAATTAAAAAATTTAGTACCAATTTGTAGAAATTGACAAATTTTAATACCGTTTACATTATTAACCCTCTTTAGTAGTGCTCTTTATTTTGATGAGTATCTTTAGTATAATGAAAAATATCTTAGAGCATTTATAAATATAAAAAGTAAATTTTTTTTATAAGTCTGATAGACTATTTATATTTTTACTTTTCATTTTATTTTATTTTATATAAATTAATATTTATCAAAAGAAAAATGTAAATGACTTTATTATAAGAAAAAATAAAAGTATTTTTAGAGAAATACATTAATAAGAAAAATAGAGTATGCATAAAAAATATATGTGTATTAATTATAATTAAAATAGAGAGTGAAATTTGACTTTCTAAATATAAAGAGTCAAACTCATTCTTTATTTTAAATTTTAAAGATAAAAAATTTATTGAAGATCATTTCATAAAAATGATCATTTAAAATAAAAAAGAATAATTCAAATAAAAAGAATATTGAAGAAGCTCTAAAACCATTTGATTAACGGACTCATCTTGAATATAACTAGCTAGTTGTAATGAATACTAATGTGTCAAGAATTTAAAAATTAGCATTAACTTAATATAGTTTGATTTGCAAAATATGATTTTAATTAAATTTTATTATAAGTATGCATATGTAAAACTCCATTTTTAATGAAATTAAAAGATTAATCACAGCTTAATATATTAAACTCTTTAGTTTTTTTTTTGAGAAAGCAAATTATTACTTCATGGCTTCTTGTTGTTTTCTAATTAAATAGTATGTTAGACTACATATAGTACCTGCCTATTTTCATATACATTATGTATATTATTCAAAGCAGGTAGAGTTGATGAGATAATAATTAAGTTAAGATACAGTATAAGGAAATAAAATATCCCCTTATCCTCATCAAATATAAATTAACTATTTTTTTTTCAATTTGAAGTAAAAATAAATTTCATTTTACTTACCTACAAATTGATTTGACAATTAGGTACGGATTTGAATTATCATTTTTGGGTTAGTTTCGAATCGGATGGATTGACACAATTTTTGAAAACTAAAATTTTAAATTATTTTTGAGTTCAAATTTGAATTTCATAAAAATCTCAAATTGTATTTTTCCAAGTAGATCGGGATCAAATCAGAATTTACTAAGTCTTTTACTTGCAAATAAAATTAAAACTCCTAACACATTTTCTTGTCTCATGTATTTGGTTTTTTCTATTTTACAGTATGTATTCATTTTCTTCTTTAATACTTATTTTTAAGTACAATTAACCTCTTAAAAGTTTATGTTTTGCTTCATTATGGCTATATAAGATAATCATTATTTTGAAATACAGACATAATAAAAATTTCATGTCATGTAATTTTATAAAGATAAAATAAAGAAAAAAATAATTTTTTAGAAGATTAACTGGCGAAAAAATAAGTATAAGAATTAATTATAGAAAAAAAAATATAGAAGAAAAAAAAAGATAAATTAAGAGAGCGGCAGATGATTTAACCCAAAGAGTGCAAAAAAAAAAAACACCCTATTGTGGATGCATAGATGAGGAAAGTCCATTAGAGAAAATGGTAAGGCAACACATTGAAGACAAACCCCTTAGTAAAAGTGGGAAATGATGAATGAGAGGATGGAGTTGTATGAATGACAATTTGCACGATTTTTGGCTGATATCTCGTCTGAATTGACAGTTTATCTATCTTTATTTTGAAAAATGATGCGGTATGTCGTTTTGCATTTCTGAAGCTATATTATTTTTTGAACAATGACCGACAGACAGATTCGTGGCTGATTTCCATAAAATTAAAAATATGGAATAATAAACTTTCCAAATTTATATAATTAAATATTTAAATTGAAAATTAATTTAAATTTTTAATTAAAAATTGGTTCCAATTGACAGCATCATTCCATGCACATAAAGGCGTTGTTAATTGTTATTATTATTATTATGGATGGAGTAAAAGAGTGAGACAAAATGTTTCGGTCAATGCATAATTAGAGTTCAAGTTGGCTCAATATATGGGTCCCACTTCTTTTTCTTCATTTTTCTTTTCCTTTTATTATGGAGTATGGAGTATGGACAATCCATTGCCAATTGCTAACAAATGCTGTCTTGTGATGCGAGGGCACGTGAATTTGACTCTAAAAGTCGTCTAATAATGTTAAAGAAGATTAAATTGAAAATTATTCCAAGCATATTCCTAACCAGAATCCTAAATTTAGTTTTAAAATTGCCTAATGCCAGATTTCTATGTTTTATACCAAATTAACATTAATATCTCTAACTAGAGAGTAGACACACTAAAAGAAAAATGACTCACCTCCTCTCCTCCCAAGAACTGAGGAGGAATACTGGAATTGGTTGGATAAAATATAAAATGGTGAGAAGGCTTTAATTCTTATGAGAAATTTTTTGAACCAAAAAATTATGGCTTTGTGGGACATTCAAATCATGAGTAATAATTATTTCAAGATACCAAAAACATCATTGAACCATTGCTACTCAAAAAGAAAAACATTGCAAGCCTAGTGTCTGTGCAGTGGAGTGGGGTAACCCAATCAAATCATGGTTGGCCGACAACCCTTATCTCCAAAAGTCTACAACTTGATATGCTTCTTGATAAGCCCCGCAAAGGTACCTTGTTTTCTTTATGTAGAAAATGAGATTTCATTAACCACAAGAAGAAGATACGTTACTCTCAGCATGACAAAATATAGAGGAAGGGGCACCCTCAATTCCAGTAAGTTCCCTCGCCAGAGCTAAACTCCCTTGGCTAAAAAATGAGTTGGTTTAGGACCAATCCCTTTCGCTAATAAGTGGTTGACAGAACTCTGGTTAACAAATTAACTTTAATTAAGAAATGCATTTTCCACATCTCTGGTTAAAAATCAAAAGTTTTGCAAAGGGCTTGGAGTGGTTGCCAAACTCTGTTATGCATAGCAAGTTTCAAATGCATACCAGATAATTCAATGGCTGTCAAGAAAAATTAACAGATGATAATACAGATTAAAATTACAAATCATACCACAAAACAACTGCAACCTATACACTACAGTAATACAGAACTTGAATGCATCACTCTCAGACTACCATCGCTAAATACAACAACATTCACTAGCATCACCACCACCATAACCAGACAACAACATTCACTAGCGTCACCACCACCATAATCGGACAACATTCACCATCACACCACCATCGCAGGAAAGGAAAAAAAACTTCCCATATAACCAAAGGAAGTAAAAGCACTCTCATTTTGTGCTTGGATCTCTTCTGCGCTCTTAACCATTTCATTTGCGCTCAAGACTTTTTCTTTCAACATACTATTTTGAGTAGTTTCTGAGGTCCAAATTCAGTCTGACGTAGCAAAGATCAAGTTCAAACTTCCACAACCCTCCTATTGAACAAAGTCATTGCCACGAGTTACTACTCCCATGTCTCGAAACACCATATGTGCAAAAATAATAGAGACCCCGAGCTTAAAAAGGGAATAAATCACAACTCTCAAACAAACTGCTATCTGTAGACAAGTATTTCCAATAAAACATTATAACTAGTAAGAGCAGTTTATCTTAATGAACATTGCCTATTCTTCAAACTCTCCCCTATCTAATTGCAACCAAACTTGATAACAAACCAAAATCCAAAATCATCTAGCATGTTCACCGAACTTGGTAGTTTTTTTTACCATAGTATCCATGTTATGACCTCCAATAATCAGCATCACTGAGGGCTTAATCTCCAAACACGAACACAAGCATCCTCACCAGAACTTACCACACTCTGCTCATCAGTGAAGGCTAATCCATACACCCCACCCAAGTGAGCTCCCTTTATGGTCATCCGAGTAGATGCTGGCTTATCAATTTCATATATAATGACACAGGTGTCAAGTGATCCTGTAGCTATCATGCTACTATCAGAAGACCAAGCAAGGCAGTTTATGCGGGCAGTATGGTACAACATGTTCTTAAGCTTCACCTGAGGGGAATTTTGTCAAATATAACTGATAAGATTTATTGATCCAGCCAAGCAAGATGAGATAAAATAATAAAACAATAAAAACAAGCATAAAGAAATGTGGATTTTTGCTGTTATTACCACTTGTCAGAAATTGCAGTTACTCTGTTTTATGAGGAAAATACAAGGCATAAGATATACAAGGAAAACACTAAACTTAACCAGGCCAGAGATTTTTGACCCCAAAAGAGAGGAGAAAAAAAAGGAAGCCAGATAGGATTCTAAGATATGATACACTCGTAGATGTATTTTCAAATAAAGAATTGACATTTATTTACATGTAGCAAACCTTTCAGGCTTTAACTGATTAGAACACAGACTACTCGCTCTTCTCCTTACAAAAAAGTAAGTATGCGGTATATGACACCACTAGAATTAGGCAATAGTCTTCATGTTTAAGTGCATGAATAATATGCGGTATATGACACCACTAGAATTAGGCAATAACCTTCATGTTTAAGTGCATGAATAATATGCAGTATATGACACCACTAGAATTAGGCATTAACCTTCATGTTTAAGTGCATGAATAATATGCGGTATATGACACCACTAGAATTAGGCAATAACCTTCATGTTTAAGTGCTTGAATAATAGAACCACTAAATGCATTATGAATGCACCAATCTCTGCTATTTACAATAGAGTTCATCTATCCGGCCCTATATTTGTACTAAAGACAGCATAAACCACAAATAAGAGACTTCACTTTTCTGCACTGTTTAAAAGTATATAAATATATAAAAACATTTTATACAATATCCTAGGCATTTCAGTTGTCAAAAGGATTCTAGCTTTAATTTTCAAGCAAAGACAAAAGAATACCAAACAAATTTAATATAAGTTACCTATTCAACCTATACATCTAATTTCATTTAGTTTCATATCCAACACTTAAAATCTCCTTTTTTCCAGGTTCAGTGACCAACACACATGCATACACACCCAGCATCCTTGAAAAAATGTGGATTCTATTAAGGAGAAATTCACAGAACCGGGAACCAAATTGACGAAAACTATTTTATTTACTACTTAATAATGCAGAAAGTTATAATCTTCTGGGTTTTAGAAAAACCAAATAGCATAATCAATCTATTGTAAATTCTTTTTGTCTGTTACCTTCATCAAATCATGCAGTTTAACAAACAAATTTAGAAAGAGAGAGCCAACTTGAAATTAGTTTTTCTTTTTCACAGGAATATTAACTAGTAAAAATTTAAGGCAAAGAACTAAAAGCATCAAAGGCCTCTCAGTGACATAATATATCAGTATAACTATCCACAAAGTTAACAAAATAAAGTGTTGCTACAAGCCATGCATACTCTTAAAAAGTAGAGAGAATAACAAAAGTCCCCTACTCATTTCATTTCAATTAAAACTCTTTATTTTCTTGCAATGTCTGTCCAATCTTTAGACTTTAACCACTTATTAAAGTTGTTATCCTACTAACGGGATCAGGGATCTTTGCGCAGCAAACAATATTTGCCACAAACTTTTGAGAACAAAAAGAAATATTGAAAATTTTTTTAAAAATAGTATAATAAAAAATTATAAAAAATGAAAAGAAGCTCCTGTTGCAACAGTAGCCCCAGTTTTAGAATCTCAAAAACAGTGATATGCTCATGCATCTCAGTCCATGTGTGGCCCAGCTATTTGGTGAAATTTATCACCTTCATACCCCCTGTTTAATCCTATTTATTTACCTCTTCCACATTCAACAGTTCGATATTTATAATTCATCAAATAATCAATCCCACAGCAAGAAAGCATGCAAAAGCCCATTGATTCCTTAGCAAGCTTAGAAAAAGGAAAAAAAAAGGTATTGGATGTTTCGAGTGAAAAGGAAAATAAGAAACTCAGTTGGGGCCATTTGCAATGGTAGAGATCAGAGGCTGACCATTGGTGAGAGAGAAAAAGAAGGCAATATTTGGGACTAGGAAAATGAAATGATTGAATTTATTACCCATAGTTATTGTTTTCCTATTTCTATTTTGTTGTGGTTCAGTTTCCTTGACAGAATAAACAATCATTCCTTTGATTTTTAAGAGATGGCTTCTAAGAATGTCTTGTTCTTAGAATTGTGGAGAGCAAATAATCTAAAGAGCGAGAAAAGAAATATGGTTAGAATTTGTCTATCTTTTATCTTTCATTTCTAAATTGATGCCTTTTATTTTTTAATCTCTAAATGCAATATTTTTAATTTTTTTCAATATTGAAAACATCACACAGGTTAGGAAGTTCTTTGCAATTATGCCTAAAAAAATAAGTATAAGGTTATCTCATAGACACACTACTAACATAAGTTTGGACATTTGCTACTTCTGCTAAACTGATTCAGAGCCAAAAATAAACAATCGTAGTTCGACAAATTTATCAAAGAATGTCAGATAGTTGAACAAGGTACCTCTCGAGAGATGCGGTCCCAAACAATAGCTTCTCTATTTGCATCACCAGATGCAAACATTGAAACATCTGGTGAGTACCGAATGACACTGACAGCACCACGATGCTTCTCCAGGACTGCTTCTTCCTTAAGTGTATCACCTGTAATAGAATATATATGCAATTTACCATCCTGCCCACCTATGATTGCTTCACTTCCATCAGGTGTAATTGCAGATGCTGTTACAGCAAAACGAAGATTGATTGTTGAAACAACTTTTGTACCACGGAGCATGACAACTCCTGAATCAATTGTGATCAAAGCAAGCTCAGGACTGAGATGGGCAAGACTCAAATCTTTTGGTTGACTGCCAATGTCAATAGATTCAGCACCTCCACACTGATCCCCATGAAAAGAAACTCTCCATATCTAGGCAGTATGGAGAATCAAGAAAAGGAAGCATTAAAATTAGAAACTACTAAAAATCTAATTTAACCTCAAAAGTAAAAGAGAACATGGCTAAAGAGGAAAACCGTTTTTGATTATTGAACCTAAACACAATACTATATAATTATCTATCAAGTTGCATGGATCTATTATTTAATGCTCCATTTATAAGAAGATTGTAGTGGCATGTGTACAGAAAAGTAGTTATAACACATGCATGAAAGGTTAACAAATGCACCAGAACAGAAGGTTGAGATATTGATTTTATAGGAGTTAAAAACATGAGTGGAAAACCTAGGACAACGTTACCTGGAACTGTTCCTAAACCAGGTGGAATGAAGAAAATGATTCATTCAGGGTTTCCAACTAGTCTGGAAATTCAGGGTTTCCAACTCGTCTGGAAATTAAGGCTAAGTTGAGTTCAGTATCCACTAGAGTTGCAAAGGGAAACATGGGAAAAATGAAAATTTCCTTTATACGTAGACCAAAGATCAGTAATTAGTAAAGTCAAGTTCTTTTGTCAATTTTGTGTTGTATATGACTTGAAGGACTAAAAGAATATGAAATGTTGGAGAAACTAAACGTTCTTCAAAATTTATTTTTAATCTTGATGCATACTCTCTGTGCTCATATGTCAAGTATCAAATGGAGAAGGAGAAACTGCACTGAAGATATATTCCACTTCCATCATTAAACATTAATAGAAAGAAATTAATGAATGTAACAGACACATTGTCAGTCAGCTCCTTGTGTCAATGATTTACCAAAAATGGCAATGCAAAGAAAAAATAATGATTTCAGAGTAGAATTGAAGCAAGACCATCCAAGTCACCTTATTATCAAATCCAGATGTGACAATTTCTTCTTCAACAGTAGCTAAACATTTGATTTGGGTATTCTCTTTCCTCAGTAATTTACCGCTGTATCCAATGCCTTGAATCCATTTAACAATCAGACCATCATAACTGCTGGACAGTATTGTTTTTGGGACATTTTTAAGCACGGCTAATGATGTGACATTCTTCATGTGTCCGGATATTTGACAGGGAGTTTTATCAAGATCACTTGCTGAGAAGATACTAATTGTGCCACCAAGAGAAACAGTGACAACATGATCATTCTGCCAAAGGCAACCAACTAGCATGTCATCCACGCCACCTGAGCCAGAAAATGTCAATGTTTTCTTCAATTTTCCATTACCATCATCACAGATCTCCCATACTTTTGCTGACTTGTCTGCAGAAACTGTGAGCACCTACAAAATAATTTAACCTTATAGTCAGAAATTACATATTATCAATTCTCTCAACAGAAAGAGATAAGTAAACAAGATGATAAAAGCATACAGGAGGCAAATAGGAAAATAGAGCACCGAAAGAAGATTCAAGACGACACTATGATCATTGTTTCAAAACATCTAAGAGACAGGTACCTAAGTAGCAATACATCATAAAACTATTATATGTTCTGAAAAGAAAGAAGATAGGTAGATAGAACAATGAAAGCATAGGGGAGGTGAAGAAGAAGAAAAAGAGAAGAAGATTTTTTAAGCTTATGCTGAGAGAGAGAGAGAGAGAGAGAGAGTTCATTTCAAATCCTAATTTACTTCCCTTCTAAATGAAGTAAGAAAGAAATTGTTAGGACAACAAATGTCAACATCTCTATTGATAATAGTTCTTTGCACCTTGTGGAACGTATCTATAAAAAAATATCAACTACTGCAGTCATAATTTTTGCCAAGAATAGGCTTACCTGTTTACCATCTGGACTCCAGCTAACAGCATAAATGCTTCCTTTGTGACCATCTTCAGAGGACAACTCTCCAATCTTTTGTCCAGTCTTTCCATCAAATAGCATGCCCTTCTTGTCAGAGCTTACACTGATGAATTTGCTTCCATCTGGAGAGAATCTCACACAATTTACAAAATTTGAATGGTCCCTGCAGATCAATGAACCAAAATCTCCAAGTGAATGCACTATCATACACAGACCTTTTGAATCTAAAATCTCCCCTAATTTTCTTAAAGATCTGATGAAAATATTAGAAAAAAGCTAGTTCTATTTTATTCAACCATTCTCATATATAAGCTGTTATCCCTTTCCAAAAATTCCACTCCAACCCAAAAAATAGAACTTCTCCCATAAAGAACAAATGAATTATGTGAAGGCTCAGGAAGATAATCTGGAAGCTTAATCACTGAGGCAGCATCCAATATGATATCAGCCTGTCCCCGACTAATCTAAATGTTTGAAATCAGGAAAATCAAAAGCCAAAATTGTCAATTGCCATACTCCAATCATTCATCTGTTGTTTTCGGTGTTGGTTTGGAAAGCTTTTTTCAAAATGAACTTTTCAAAATAGTTTAATGTCGAAATTAGCAAATCCTTAATAGTCAATGATAGTTAGTGCATTGAAGTTTTTTCTTTTTCATCCTTATATAAAATTTTATCTAATACAGCACACAATTATCTTTTCCTTTAGGGAAACAGATAATTCCTTTTGGTTCTTGTGTTATTTGCTATTATTAATGATGCAAGGAACTTGAACAAAAAATAAATTTCATGGTCGGACCATAACCTCAACCTTAGAGATAGGGGTTTCCCCAACATGAAAACAACCTAGATCAAAAATAAATGCAACTCAAAAGTGATCACGTCCAATCTAACTAAATTGTTATTTACTAGTATTGTTGTACAGTAGAATGACAGGATTACTACTGTAGCCAGAAAATGAATTAAGTTCAAAACAATTTTATCCTAAGATAGACTCCCACTGTGATGTCCCCAGACAGCATACCACACAATCTGCAATTCTAAAAAGTTCCAAAACTGGAAATTACACTTAGCAGATGTGCTTGAAAACACAAATTCATCTCATCTCTACAACTTTGGAGTTCCATCACAGTTCTTATACCTTTTGAATTTGTTGATCAGTCTCCAGAAATGTGGAGTTAAAAAACCAAATTAAACAACTCTAGAATCCTTATTTAATATGGTTGATGTTTGTTCAGCTAAGAACTTGTCATAGTCTATACATTTATATAACAAAGCATATGTGAGAAATTACAATTGGCAACAATCAGAAGCAGGAGTACGAATGGAACCCCTTTTTATTAAAAAAAAAATTGATTAAACTTATCCTCCTATACTATTAACAAATTCAAAGTGAAACTCAAAACCCAGATGTTGAAGAGAGGCTGATAATTTCGATTTCTAAAGAGGCGTTTGACCTTATAAGCATACAACATGGAGACTTATTAAAAAGAATGGGCCAAAAAGAATATATCTAACATGCATATTACATCTAATCGGACATGAATTGGCATAAGTACAGATGGCAAGACCAAGAAATATTCATATAGAGAGAAAACAAACAAGTTGTATATTGGACAAAAATGGCTTAATATTATTGTTTGAGAATTATCTTTAAATACAGAATACAGCAATGACAACAAAGAAAATATTACAGTAAGCTGGGAAACCTATATACGTTACGAAACTATAGAAAGAGAATGATACAGAGAGATATTTACATATAGAGAAGATTACATCAGATCAGCCAGTTTTATCTCTATCAATGTCATTCTAGCATGTCAATCTTGAGTATTCCGACAAAGACACTCTCTTTCAGGCACACTAGGAGTTGTGCATTATTACTATATATCATACCGGTAAGTTTGCGATAACAAAACTAGTGATTTCTAAATTCATGGTCAAATATGCGTTCGATGTCAAAAGGTACAGAGGGAAAAATATGTCAAAAACTAACAGACCTGCGAGATAGCTTGAATTTAAATGGTGGTCCTTCATAGAAATTCAACAAGAAATCCTCCCCACATGTCACTATGCGAAATGGTCTTGTTGGCTTAAATGCACAGCTCAGAACTCTCCTTGAATGTCCATCAAATTCGCCTACACTAGTGCCTGAATCCCACCTATTCAAGATCAACAAAATTACCACTTCAAAATAAATGCTACTTTAACCGTAGTTTTAAAAAAAAACAATTGCTATAAAATCTCAATTTCTACAAACATGAAAGCGCGAACTAGCGATTTGCCCTTTCCATCTCCACAGGCCACAATCCTCAACCCATCAGGTGACCACTGAAGATCGTCGATCCGGCCAGACAAAACCTTAAATTCCTTCTTCAAGACGTGATCATTGTAAGCCCCCCAGATCCTGACAGTCCCTGAAACATCAGCGGAAGCGATCCACTCGCCATTGGGGGAGTAGCGAGCGACAGTGGCCTGGTACCCATGCTCGCCGTAGACGGAAACGTCAAGTGGGTTATCGAGATTGAGGATTAAGACTGATCGGTTGTTGGTGTAAAGGATGGAATTGGATTTAGGACTTCCGGATATCAGAATTCCTCGGCCGCGTTCCGTCGTAGGCATACAGGCGTAAGTTTCAGTGAGGTGTGGCATAATTGTTGGTGATTGGAAAATTGATGTGAAGGCAAAAGGGCGACTTGATGGGGACAGTAAAGACTAAAGACTAAAAGATCAAGGGAAAGGGAGAGTAGAGAGTACGAATTGTGACTAGGAAAATGAAACAAGAGGAGAGAGTTCAACCGGTCTCAAATATAATATATATATATATATATATATATATATATATATATATATATATATATATATTATTTTAATAATTAATAGAATATATATAATTTTAAAATCATATTTTTATATGATTACTGTACAACGTTAATTTTTATATTAAAATCATATTTTTTAAATAATAATTTATAATTTGTGTTAATATATATTTATAATGAAAATATAAATAGTTAAATCAATTTATCAAATTGGAATAATTTTATAAATAATTAAAATTGATATTCTATATATATTTTCTTCAGAAAGGAATATCATTACTTATATATAATTTATTTCTTAATTAAAATAATTTTTTAATAAAAATAAAAATAATTTATGTAGAAAAATTTTAAAAATATATATTAATAATAAAAAAATAAATAATCAATTAAAATTTATATATTGTACATTTATTTTAAATAATATATCTGTTGAAAAAATAAATAATAATTATGTCACTTAATTATATATAAAATTTTGTGAAAGTTGAAACAAATACTACTACACCCATTATTTCTGCTGCAAAAATTGATATTTCCCTAATCAATCGAATTAGCAAATTGTGACCGGATTGATTGGTTTGCGGTTTAACCGTCTCGATGATCAAACTTTTAACTAGTTTACGTTTAACACACTCCGGGTGAGCAATATGAACCCGCCCAATTTCCAAGCCGATTCTAGTTAAATCGGTTGAATTAGCCAAATGATGGCTACCTTTGAAAGACAAACACTGCTCCAGTTCGTAAAGCAAGTAAAAGTCTGTTTGACGGTTGAAGAAACATATAAGAAAGTTTTTTCATTTTCAAAATTTGATTAGCAACGAAACGTTGTAAGAAAAAATTAATTTATTTTATTGAAGAAAAGAAAAGAAAAGAAAAGAGGTGTACTTATAATTTTTTTTATTGTTTAATTATTTTAAAATATTGGGAAAATTGAGCATAAATTACTCTCATTTCCCATCAATTTGAGTAAATTATTGTGAGTTTATAAAGTAAAATGAAAAATTTAAGAACTTCAGTTTCAACTAAAACTAAAAATTTATAAATTTCTGCTTCTCATCCTTACTTGTAAATGGTAAGAATGCAATTACTAGTGTCATGTAATCTTTAAACCCATGACAATCAAAAACTAGTCCATATATGTATGCATATTCTTTTTCAGCGAGCTCTCCTTGTTTAAGCCTAACAAATTCCTGGAAATTAATTTGAAAAATTCTAACAATTTTTCTTCTTTTTTTAAATGATTAAATTAAATAATTAGGACACAAACTAACATAAATATATATTAGAATATGAATATGAATATCCCATATTTGTCTAGAAACTAAAAGCAGTTTTGCCATAAATGTCAAACAACAACAAGAAGAAGAAGCAATCCACAAGAGAGGAAAAAAAAGGAGAATCCACATTGATTCTTTTAAGTTAAGAGTGCATGCTTTGCAAGTAATGCATATATACAATAATATATAACAGCAACCGAACCTCCCATATATCTGTTATTTTTTCTTTTAATTGGGATGGTTTTTTAACAATGTTTCCCACATCGAAAGAAAACTATAAGCAATGAATAGTTTATAAGAAGCGATGGCAATTGAATTTGAGCATATCACGCGACGGAGTGATTGGGTGATCTGTAAATATTACCCAGGAAAATCCCCGGGCCCATGACTGTAGAGATACAGCCCCGGAAACGGGTGAACCTTCAGGATCGGGAGATCCACTCCCTTTGCGGGAGGGGCTGAGACGCGTGTGGAGCCCTTGGACTTCTGGCTGAAGTGAATTGGCCGTGATTCTGCAGTTATTCACTCGGTCCGCTTAATATTGAGTGCGACTAACTGAACGGGGTTTACGATCGCGTGATTTATTTTTTCTTCTTCTTTTAACCATTTGTTTTCAATTTTAATCTTAACTTTCCAGAAGTGAAGTCTTTTTTTCCCTCTTTAACATTTCATGACTTCTAACTGTTTTTCATTTTTATCTTATTTTCTTTTCTTAACTTTCAATTTTCATTTTAATCTTTAATTTATAAGGGTGCTCCTTCATCATTGGTAGATCTGCCCCTTCTTTCTACATGGAGATGCTCTGAGCACCTTCTCAATTTTGCTGTTCATCTTATCCCCAAAGGCTCTCATTACCATCTGAAGATTTTCAATGGCGATAAGCGTACAAACAGCTGCTGGTTTTGTTGTCACGGGGCATACCTTGTTGGATCTAGAGTTAGATCAACCCTCTTGTCATTAGTATCGATTTATTAAGGTTTTACATTAACTAGTTCATTAAAATCTATCTTCACTAATTATTAACCAATATTCCATTGAAATCGCTAATTATAAATGGATTTGGAACGGGTGCAAGGTAGTTTAAAGTTAAATGAAGTTGGAAATTGGTAGAACAATTTTTGTGGATATTCTTCTTGTGCTATCCCTAAACGTGCTTATTCATGATATAACTGATATTCCCTCCCTTGCATAGTGATTGAAATTTTTTTGTGTGTAATATATTTAAGTCATAAAAGACTTTTCTTGTCGAGCAGAGTGTTGAAATTTTTAGGATTAAAGAGTGTGAAAGTAGTGTTATAAGAGTGTTGAAATAGGGATCCCACACCACTATACTAATATATGAATGCATGCTTAAGTTTTAGTTTGAGGAGTGTTTTGCCACTCTTAGGCTACTATCCAACATAACTTAGTTGAACTAATTCTGGTACTAAATTTAAAATAAAAAAATCAACACAATAGATATGTATATGGCAATTATTTCATAATAAGATTGAATTGAAAGTTGATGCAATTGAAATCTTGCCACGATCTTTTCTTAGTGATGTTCATATGCAAATTAAATTGCACAATCAACTTTCGCACATTTTTTTTCTTTTTCATATATAATTTAGGCACTGATGGTGTAATTTTTCAGATTCTTGGCCACAAAAAAATGCAAAAGATCACAAAAGGGATGTTATCATCAAGAAATTCAAAAAAGAAGAAAAAACAAAAAAAAATATGAATATGTTGTGTGAATCTAGGGAGATCAAATTCCAGGTTTAGCAAATCCTCCCAATTTTGAAAGCCAAAAAAATAATGAGGGGAGCTCCCCGATTCCTTAAGGTATTGTTTGATAATACAAAACTATATTGTAATATAATTTTACTAATAATATTTATTTGATAAAGTAGATTATTTGGAAAAAAATTTATAATTTTCTCTAAAAAATAATAGAACTAACGTTCAACTTATAAGCTAGTAGATTATAATTTTTGTTTTCCGTTATATCCTTACTTTTTTGGCCAAATGATAGGTTATATCGCTTAATTCAAAACTCATCAATAATTAAATATAATATAATTATTAAATTATTTATTATATACATATATATAATAATTGAATGTTAGATGATAAATGTAGACTTATTTGTTATAATGAGTTGAGATATTTAATATAATTTAATATTATTTAACATGTATATATATATATATATTATTGTATTTAAATAGATTTTACATATAATTTTTAATTAATATAAGCATGTTCTTTTTTATCATTTTACATTTTTCAGCTAGTTTTATCAAATACTTTTAATTCAATTAATTGAATTATTAATTATCATATTTTTAGCTGCTAGATTAATAGTTTGCAACTAAATTATTAGTTTGCAACTAAATCATTAACTAGTTTTACATAGCAAAAATAAACCAATTTTGGATACTTCTTGATAGCTTTATTTTATTCTTTCCACAAGATTTCTCTCTCTCTAGTATAAACTCATCATATGCAATCATGCTTATTGCTTTGTTTAGGTTGGTGATAATGAGTCTATGAAATGGCCAAAAATGAGCAAATTTTGTATCATATTTTAATTTTTTCGACCAAATCATATCAAAATTTAATAGTAGATTTGGGTTTGTGAATTGAAGTGATGATCTTCATGATAATGAAGGATCAAAATAATATTATAAAGAATCAAGCATATCGTGAAGAGAGAAATAAATACGAAATAAAGTCAGAATTTTAAGAGCATATTTATTTATTTATGCATTATAGGGGAATTCTAAATCTTGAATTGTTTATAAAGCCAGCTGGCAGCCACTTCTCCAATAATAAAGATAGAAAGATATATTATGTGCATACATAAACCATCGAAGAAGATAAAGTTTGGCGCTGTTATGAGATGTTGACATTTAGATGGACTTTCTCGTGAATATATAACAATTTGTCCCTCCAACACAAAGCACTGCTTCTTCTATCACATGCTGGTGGAGGCCCATTTACGCCTTATTACTAAATTTCACAAAATTTTCACCCAAACATCTCTCCTTCCTCTATTCCTCAATCAACACGGTAGAAACTGAATACATTGTATGTGTAATGCTGCTGAGATGGATTTCAGTTCAAACACTATCTTAGTAGGATGGAAAATTTACCCTTTTTTAGTGTATATTGATGCAATTTGGAAGTAGAATTTAAGAGGATAGATTACACAAACAAGAAGATTGATCATCAATTAAATGCCAAAACTTGAGGGATTTTTCAATGATGCCCACTTTAAAAAAATTATTAATTTTCGCCTGTTTTTTAGTTGAGGTACAATGGTGGCAAAAAGTAGTCAATCAACAAGTTAATAAAATTAAGCCATGATTGCTCCTCCACATGGGTTAGGCTAAAATTTATTATTTTTACCAAAGTGATCATATTTGCAAATTCAGTTGAGAGTTCATTGGTAAATTCAGTAGTAAAAATGAAAAATTCAGAACAGCACCTGCGCATGCCATTGACAACAGAACATCAACAACAACAATTCACTAGATTAAAGCTATTATCTAAAATTTGGCGAATGGTACACTAAGAAGAATATGCAACAAACAAATTAAAACAGATAGATAGATGGATACTTGATGGGTGAGTAACATAGAATTGTTGGAGATTTCAGTAGAATCCACGGCTAGGGGCATCCCATCACTACTTAGAGTGCAAGACTGAGGATCAGAGCCACCCTCATTCATCATCATAGCTCTTAAAACTGCAGAAACTGTGTGAATATAAGCCGTTCGATTCTTGGCAAGAAGCCATGTGAGACCCATCAGTTGGCAATCTTTGTTGTGCATTTTAGTGGTCCTGTCTTCTGATTTGCTTGAGTTCAAAGTTTTCTTGCTGTTAAGCTGCATTGAATTCCTACTATTGATTAGAGTATTGAATAACAGAATTTTAATGATTAGACTAACTCACATTTGGTGCATGAAATATTAAATCTCCTAACCAATAACTATTTGTTGCAACTTTCAATCAAAATCTGTTATCAGCTGCGGTCTAAGCCTTGAATTGTCAGCAACATTACCAACAATGTTAATGAATCAAACCCCCAAAACACTTTCCAACAATATTTGTAAATCAAACCCACATGACACGCAAGCTCTGACGTTTTGCTCATCAAGAACACATACATGAATCCTTTTCCACCTAGTTCCATTTTTTTCTGTTTAAGACCATTTTGATAATAACTAAAAATATCATAGAGAGAAAATATCATTACCAATTGCCCAAAATTGTTTGTTAAATTACTTAAGAAGGTTAAGTTTAGGTTAATTAGCTTTCTAAGTATTGAAACAATATATACAAATGTTGAAAAAACAAAACATTTTTGTTGTGAATCCTTCAAAAGTTTCTCTCAACTAGTAATAAAACAGGGAAAAGACAATCTATTATGAAATAAAAGAATCTCAAGAAAAAGAAAGAGCACAACAGAGAAACACAGAAACAATAAATAATTGTCAGATGGGACAAAATAACAGCCCTAGCAGACCAGTTTTACAGCCATGGATAAAATGATTCTCAAAACCACAAAACTCTACGTAATGTACAATTAACTGTGAAAAGTACAGTGAACGGCCTAATAAATGAAGTTTAATCCCACTAACGCATGGCAGTTGTTAGCGAAAAATACCACTAATCCGTCACTATCCTGGCGATTTTGTTGCCAAAGTAAAAAGATAAAGATCGTTTTCAGAAACCATCCAAAATATAACAAAATTTGAAATTTTAATTTTAACTATTCAACCCAAAAATTTTAGATGAATTGATAAGGGGAAATACAAAGGAACAATTTAGTACCCCGAGTGAAGGAAAAAAAAAAAAACAGAAATCAAAATCATAACTTTTACTTCATTCTTCATTGTATGCTCACCAGATAAAGAATCAAAACAAAAATAAACAAACCTAAGAATTGAATAAAAAGAACTTACAGAATAGAGGGTGCTTAAGCACTTGGAGCAACCACCAAGACCAGGAAATTGATTCACATTGGTGCTGCTACTCAAGCAATCTCTCTCTAATCTCTTGACTCTCTTATCCCCAACAAGCTTTCCCTTTTGGTTAATAGAAAATGCCTCGGAACAGCTGAGTGGGTGTAATCGAATCCCACAATAACAATACACAACATCACAGGTCTCATTCGGTTTAACCAATTCAATCCCTTTATCCCTCAATGTCTTACCCAGATCATCCACACAAGTTTCAGAGTCATCCGGCAGAAGTGGCAGGTCATACGAAGGGGTATGACCAACCACCGCCGGGGCCACTCTGCCAGCACGGCCAAGGGCGGTGGCGGAGTAAGCAGCGTACAGCCACGCTGCAAGAACCGGACAGCATCGGCTCTTGTGAAGCTGTCCGGTTCTGGCATTTCCACAAGCAGCTTTTATGGCAGGGAAGAGCTCGTCCGGAAGATCTAATGGGCAGCCGGCGACATTAGATTGCTCTGGGAATGCAGGAATGGTTGCCGGCAGAGATGTATTTGGGCGGTATGATTGGATGGTTTCCGGGTCCGGGTTGGATAGACCCGAAATGAGAAATGGAAAGAAGGAGAACAGGAAGGGGAAAAGGAAAGTGTTAGGGAACATTAGTGGTGGGAAATGTGTACGGTTAAAGGCTAAAGAGGGAGAGTATATTGATGGAGTGAGAGAGTGAGGGAACGAAAGAAAGGCATTGGGCTTGGAGAAAAAGAAGGAAATGTAAAGGAAAGAAAGGAAAAAGAAAGGTAGGCTGAAGAAGGTGGAGTGAGTGGGGTTGGGTGAATTTGGCTGTTAGCTTAGGTACTTGGATTAGATGCATTTTATAGAAGCTACTTGTTACTGTTAAAGTTAGTGGGGATTAGTAAATAGTATCACGAACAAATCATTCTTTGTATAAAGTTCCATTTTCGAGGTTTTTTTTTTAATTTATTTTCTTTAACAACCATGATGACTAATTTTGAAGCAATATATGAATTTATGCAAAATATAGTTATATTAGTAATTATTAAAATTTTTCATATTAAATAGTTAATAATAATTATAAAACTAATTATAACCATTAAAAAATGTAAATAATTTTTGTAAAATAGAAAAGACTTTACAGAAGTGAAATGTGTGTGAAAGTGGTGGCTGGAAGTGGAGAAGTTACAATAAAGAATTAAATAAGGTGTCTGATAGATATTTTTAAATACATTTAGGTGTTTAACATATTATGTAAGAATAAGAAGTATATAGTGCCATGCAACTTTTAAGAATAAGTTCAAAAATGTATATATACAAAAATAATAAAAAAAGAAAACATGACTATGAGACTTAATTAAAGGACACTTTACTAAGGAGATAATCTCTCCACAGTTGAATCTCAAAATTTGTAAAAGTGAAAGGTTAGTTAATTAATTATTACACTTAGGCAATTTACTCAAAGTTCCCAAGTTTTAGGTCTTGAGTATAATTAATATAGACTATAGTTTTTCCTAAATAGGGCTAACAATTTATGTGGTATCCTGTCACATATGTGTCATATATAAATATATCATTTGATTATATGTGTCATTTATTATATTTATAAATATATATACATACATGTATAACTACATACTAATAAAATTAATATTTTATAAGTATATATTAATTTTATATGTATTAATAATTTTGTATAGTATAACATGTATATATATACACACATGTGTAGGTACAAAAGATAAAATTTATTAATATAATAAAATTTAAATATCTAATTATCTACGAGATTATTACAAATGCAAAAAATATATTATTAATTTGCTAATATTTATTCACATATATTAATATAATCAATTTTAATAAAATATATTATAAATTTATTCATATATGAACTTTTTTAAAATATCAATATATAATTGAATATTTTAATTATTAATATTTTTAAATGTGTATAATCATGTCATATCAAATTAGGTAAACTCAATCCATATTGGCATTTTTATGATATGCATTTGTTTAACTCAAATTTAAATTTATGGTGTATCATTAATTATGTCATATTTAAAATTGTCAGTTTTATTTCTAAATGTGATATTATTATTAATAATTATTCTAGATATAGTGAATTTGTAGTTGTATTATTATCCTAACCACAATTTTTTTAGTTATATTCAATTTATCACGTTATTTATAAATTAATTCAATTATTTATTGAAATTTATTAATTATTATATTAATATTAATTAATATAAATAAAATTATTAAATATATATTATTATATAATTGAATTAGATAACTTATTACACTGGATCTATTTAAGAATTTTCCTGATATGTGCCAGCACATGGCTCGGGGATTTTTGTGCTTAGAAAAGTGAATGCCTACGATTTTCAATGCCGGTTAATTAAACTTATTTGATAACATTATATATATATATATTAATAGAGTTGATGCTTTGAAAAAAAAAAATGAAGTAGCGTTGAAACAATAGCAGTTGGACATTTTTTATTGGGCTTGAAAAATCTAATGAAATTATAATAAGTATTAAAAATCAATTGAAATTGGTTTCTAAAAGTAGGATGATTGGGAAACCAGTCCGAATAACCTAATCTGATACCCTAAATTGGCAATCCAGAAATCATTCTGCTCGAATCCATCCCAACCCAACTTGACTATCTGGTCTATTAATAGTTGATGCACTAGAAACTACAACATTATTAAACTATATATTGCAAATCTATGTGCAACTGTAGCAAATTCCAGCAGCTGAGTTAACGATTGAAGATTCCTCTCAATATATTACAACATTTAATATTTATATCATACTTGAGTATGAATTTGACATTAAAGAAAGAAAAAAAAAATTACTTAATGGAGACATGACCAAGTGAGAAGGATTGTTCACAGCAAAATTATCTCTGCCAGTGTCAAAGTTGTGAGTGACTGCGAGTTGTGATGAACTGCAGCCTTGGTAGGCAGGCAGGCAGTGGTCCACCATATATATACATATATCTGCCAGCCCATAAAAATTATATATATTGATGCAATATTCTTTTTATTCGATTGTGGCCAGCAAAAAATTAATTAAATTTACTGTTTTTTCAATTTTTTTTTCTTGAGAGAAATCTACGTACTAAAATCTAAAGATGAGCATGAAATGACTGATTTTGATTTAAGAATCAAAAGAGAAAGCAAAAGGTTGAAGGCAGCTTTTCCAGTTCTCATCAGCTTCAGGAAATGGCAACTTTTCCTTTTCTCACTCTTTTTGCCTTTTTTATGTATTGCATGCAGAATTACCATTCCAAACTACAGTGCATTAAATCTTGTTTATGTTATGACTATGATTTTCGTCTTAAGTTAAAAAATCCTAACTTGAAAATTAACTTAATTTGCAAATAAATTTTGAAAAAAAATTATTAATAGTTTTTATATGAAATTAATTATTCCCTCACGATATATTTTTCTGATATTGCATAGCCTATTTATTCCACAATATAATATTTTTACGATAAAAAAAAGTGCTTCAACAATTCCAGCGTTTTTACTGATCTAATAAAAAAATTCTGCAGATTCTTAAATTTTGTTATCAAAATACTCCACAAGCAATCCACAAAATGGCAGTAACTACCAGAAAATATTAAGAAAATGCTACTATGGCTTTATTATGCAAAAAATCACAATCACTCTGAAAAATTATTAAATAGACTCAGTATATCATATCATTTGCAAACTAATACAATTAAACAGTAACACATATTTAATTGTTTTATTTATATTGGTTGAAGTGAATACAACAATTATTTAATATGCGATTAGATTAATCTAATTGACTAAGTTTATCTAAAATTTTTCAACCATTAAGGGCTATATTTTGTACAAGTGAATGTCACAAAAATACTTCAGGACTTTTTTTTTTTATCAATTTTCTAACTTTATTTTTCTTCACTAATTCTATTAATTTGAATAAACTATAAAACACAGTGTAAAAAATTAAAATATGTAACAAATATTTTTTTTATTACATGTAATATATATAATTCTGAAATATTAATAATTAACCTTAATGGAGGAGTTTGCAAATGGGGAATCAAACAACATGCATCTGCTTCATTCTAGGTAAAACTTTTGTACATTAGAACCATCATCATCAAACGACTTAGAATCGAAAAAATTTTAATTTCAATGACATACCTTATATATTTGAATCTATTGTGAAAACTAGAACTTTGACTATTACAAAATAAGTTATAATTTATGTAAAAGGCAAACTTGATCCTTCACAAAATTTTTCATCCACAATAACTCCTATGCGAAGGTAATCAAATACTTAAAAGCTGACCTTGTGAGAAATAATAATCTATATAACTATGAAATACAATTTTATACAAAAAATGCTATAGAGATATGTCTTTTTTTTTTTTGGGTATACTAAAAATGTAAATTGTTGCAATCCAATATAAATACAACTTTAGGTTGTCTAATGTAGGTTTCACTTAGATAAGGACAAGCAACATAGCTAGGATATCAACCTCAAACATTGGGTACTTAAGTGCAATAATAGAAAATGCAAAAGTGTTATAACTATATTAAAACTAATGAAATTTAGGGAACCTTGCTCTATAATATATTGTAAAATGTTTTTGTTCCCCATTTTGAATGGTCCAAATAAAGAGAGTATATTTAATTAAGATATAATTAGATCCTAAAACCAATTATATAATTAATTAATCCTTTTTCAGATTCTCTAGCTTGTTCATCATCAGGTTCCCACTAACCATTCCAATTCATATCTATATTATTAAATACCAAAAAGGGAAATTATGCTTGTGAAAGAATTTTACTTTTGATTTTTTAGAAGAAAAAAGATAAATAGATATTTTTGTTTAGAATCAGTTTAAAAAAAAAACAGTTTATAAAAAATTAAAAAAATTAATTAATTAAATAAAAAAAAATTCTAAACCTATAATATTTATAGATTTTCCTCTCTTGGTAAAAAAATTATTATTATTATTATATAACTAAAAAGACAAAAAAAAATCAATATATAGGATGAGAATGTACAAATTTAATTAAATATATAAGGATAGGATGTAATTTTACCGAAAAAAGACAAAGCCGAGCCTTGAAATCCCAGCAATACCAATGGGGCTTTGCTCCTTTGAGGACAAAGTTAACAGCCTGTGCACTTCCAGGCGAAAAAAATCCACTTTCACTTTGTTTTTTTGTTCTGCAGGTAAGCTAAGCAAATTGTTGTCAATGGAAGTGGCAAATATCCATAAAAAAAAATTTTGAATTCAAGAAAAACCAAAATAATAGAATTCACTCAAAATCTATGGTAGTGAATTTTTAAAATTAGTTGGGGCAAATCGAAATAGAATTGTTGGTTAAGTAGTTATATTAAGAGTGTTATAGTGGAAGCAGAGATTTAATTCAATATTTGGGGTTGTTTCGGTGCTTGCTCATCTTCACGAAGGTCAGTTTACATTTGAAAATTTTGCGATATTAGATGGCCACTGATGCTTTAGGTTGGTTTTTAAGTTCAAACTAATGAATTTCATCCATGTCTTTTTGATGCTTTAATAGTGCAATAGGGAGAGAAATAAGGTGGTATTTAAGCTGAAAACCTTAGGAAGAGATTGAGGCTTTTCTTGAAAGAAAGGGGATGAAGAAGATCGAAGTGAAACAAAGAAGAGAAACTAAGGTAAAGAGTGGTATTGTCTCTGTTGAATCTCTAGCAGTGGTGGATATAGAAGCTGAGAAGAGAGGAAAATATTAGTGAATATAAAAGCAAAGGTCTTCTTTTTGCTCCCAGAAAAAAGAACTGAATTTTATTTTTTTATTGCTTTTAATAAATGTCACGTGGCTCGATCTTAACCGTTTCACATATAACGCGTGTAACCACGTGAGATAAGTTGTTGTGCATATATAGATAGGTATAAACGGTTTTTATTTATTTATTTATCAAATTTAAAGGAATAAATATGTAATCGGCCGCTAAATATGGTTGAAGTTTGATCTTTCTTTTATTTTTTTCTTTGCCACACCTCCTTCACTTTATTTTTATTTTTAGTTAAATTTATATTTTGATCTTTATTTTACTGAATACCTACTTTTATATTTTCTTGAGCCCTCAATTTCTATTTTTTTTTCTTCATGGGGTATTTTTAATTTTTTTTTTATTCCATCAACTTTTATTTTTTTTCTATTGAGCCTTACTTACTGATCATCAACAATTTCTGTCAACAATTTCTGTCAACAATTTCTGTCAATAAAAAGAGCTTAATAAAATAAAAGATATAAAATTGAAAGGGCGATCAAATATAATTAAGGGATGAATATTCAATAAATAAAGTTTAGGATATATATATATATATATATATATATATATATATATATATTGTTACTATTTCTTATACCGTTAAGGTTTCTAATTAATTTTACAGTAATTATGAGTCTCTAATGCTATAACATTTAAAGTATTTAATACTAAAATTTATAATATTTACTTATAGAATTCTAACAATTGAAAAATCTTTCTATATATATATATATATATTTCAGTTGAATTCAAGATTCTAAAATTGTTGTTTCCTAAGATATTATTTAATAGTGGGCTAAATTTGACACAATACAAATATGATTAATTTAAATAACATGATTAATAAATAGATTAAGTGTAGTTGAGCCCATTGACACAAAATAACACAATTACAACTCGTATTTTTTTGGATAATTATTTTAATATAATATATGAATTATATGTATTCTTTTAACGGTTTAACAATTAAATACAGTTTTTTACAAGAATTAAATAATATAAACTTTAATTTAATAATAAATAATTTAAAATAATATTATTTTATATAACTTAACATATAATATGATATTAAATGAATCAATCTATTTACGATACAATAATAAATAGATTAAGTATAAATTAAAAAAAAATAACACGAAATATTAATTGAATCTGCTGGGACCATTGCTCACGAGAAAAAGGAGATGGATATTAAAAAGAATTTTAATTTATTGATATTGGTCCAATTTATTTACTTATTTATTTATTTTGAAGGCATAATTATGTAATATGGGGTCCCATAAGAGACATCTTATGGAAGTCGTCTGTCTCCCTTCTCTTCCCTTCCCTTATATGGAATATTTTCTAGTTATTTTTTTTTTATTAAAAAAAAACTATGTGATATGTGAGAGAAGAGGCCCACTAGTAATTAAGAAATTGACAAATTACATCAAACATGATTAAAGCATTGAAATGTTGGTATAGCTATCAATTCCCAATTTGCCAATATAAATATATGAAAATGATGCATCTTAAAATGTGAGATCCAATGATAAATTATATATATATATATATATATATATATATATATATATATATATATATAAATTAAAATTTTTATTTTGAGTTTTGAATACGAGATTTCATTTATTTTCGAAAAATAATTTATCTTTAAAAGATTTTTTTTTGATAATATTTTTAAAAAATATATTTTTCTATATTTAACTAAAAAAAATAAAATGATACTTCATTTTTTTATATTCGATAAATCTTGAAAAATGATTTTCCATTTTAAAAATATAAAGTTATCTTTTTTTTTTTGAGATATTTTTTGTTGATTTGAAAAATATTTTTTTTTGAATTATAATATTTCTTTGAGTTATTTTCCTTTGAGATATATTTTTTTGAATTATTTTTTAAAAATAAATCGAATATTAAAAAATAAAAAAAATTTCCGGCAACAAATGAAGCCTTAGGAAAGGAATAGTTTGCATTAAGATGGATAATGTTCCGGTAAAGTTGAGCGACGACCCTATGGAGATCTAAACAGAAAATTAATAAGGGGCATTTGGTTCGGTAAAAAATGATTTAAGCGGCTGATTCCTATTCTCGATGTTTGATTGGTTAAAAAAGAATTCCAACCCACAAATGGAAATCAGGCTAATCACCCATTCGATCGGATACGATTCCTTCACAGAATAAAAATAAAACATATATATATATATAGACAGAATAATTTATTTATTTTCTATTTTTACAATATATTTTTTTTGTTATAGTCTTTTTAAAGCTATTTGAATGAAATTTTCACAACTGAAGAAACTTTTTACAAAATATTTTTTATTTATTCAAAGAATATAAATTTGATAAAAACATTCATATAGTTCTTTTTCCTCGATTTGATAATATTTCCCTTTACCTTGTGATGCCTCTAGAATTACAGTTTGTTCTATGAATCAAAACTTGGTATAAACATAATTAAAATTGAATGCAACACCACTTTCTCTTCACACCAAAAACTTTTTTTCTCTTGCACTGTACTAAACCAACATAACAAAAGTACATACTTTGCTGTTTCTGTTTGTCCAAAAACGAAATAATACAATTGGAGTTGCATTACCAAGTAAGCATCTCTTCTATTTAGCAATGAGCACCAGCAGTGAGCGTGTGCCAATTTGGTCCAACAGTTTTAAGCTTCTACCCGATCTTCTGTGTAGGTCTGTCTTTAAAGAAGCACCCGCTTTCCATGTGACGGATGAAAATGAGCAGATAGTGTGGTTAAGCTATCTAAATCTCTGGAAGAGGTTACATTCATATCAGGCATGGAGGTTTTCCATCTTTTGAGACAAGTTACTTACAGACTCATCACTGATCTCAGCAATCGTCTCCTCCTGCCAGGGAAAAACTAGAATGTAAACCAGCAAATGCCAAACATACTACCAGGATTTAAATACGATGACCAAAGGACAGAATTTTTTTTTAATCCTTTTCATTCTCTATTCAATTTTACATCAGATATTAAATATACTCATGAAATTTGTATATCCTAAATATAACATCTGCAGGTGCATGAGCACAAAACACAACGATAAATAGTTGGTAAGTAGCACAACATTTTCAAATTTTATAAGTAATCCAAATAAATATGTAAAAACACTATGAATATATACAAGATCATTCGTAGATGGCAGAAAAAGTAGAATGTAAACAGACTAAAACATAGGTTGGAAGTTGGAACTCCTTGTATTCACTCTGATATTCATTATTAGCAGCCTATCAAAAAATTTCCCGGCTCAACTGCACCAACTATGATGATGTATCTACAATATCAACGTGAGATACCATTACATCAACTTATTAATTTATATCATTTTATGTCATTCAAAAAGTCCAAATTAATGTAAACTTGAAATTATAGCGTTGACTACAAAAACAGCCAAATTTTAACCCAATCTTTAATCATGATGAGTGTACTGCAAACCAGTGGCTGCATTTGAATATCATTGCAACCGATAATTAAAATCGAGATACAATTGTTTACCTATAAATTTCAAACAATTTTGAAAATTGGTCAACTGATCAAAATTCAGGACCTTTCCAGTGAGTCTGCAATTTTCTCTCTGTCAGCTGATCAAAATATCATAATGTCTTATGATAATTAAGTGCAGCAAATATATACATGCCATATATGGAAAATATCATTATATATTCAATGCTATTTGCTAAAAAACAAAATGGCATCAGGATTTTCGATCAATCCCCTCAAAATTTCACCTGATGTTATGATCGAGGGACCCTCAGCTCTAGGGGCATCAAACTTTTTTTTTTTTTTTGGCTAAAGTAGGGGCAGCAAACTTTTAATCATGATTTGGAACAGTTATATTTATTTAACTACAATTTGGATTTTTGGTTCAGTAACAAAATTTCTGCAACAAAAAACTTCTTAGGGGAGGGGTATGCTCATATATGATTAACTTTTTTCTTTTTCTTTTTGGAGCTGATTAATATACATTTTGATATCATTTTGTTTGTTGCTTTATAGCTTGATGATTGAATTCTATGATGGATTCACAAGAAAAACAACTCAAAAAGACCTATACGAAGATTCATGGATTTCTTGCAACAATACCAAATGATTTGAAACCTCATCCTAATCCAAATTTTTTCCTTCATTTAATTTGGTTATCTTCCAAATTCAGTTAGTTTTGGTGTATAATTTATTGTTATTTTGGTTATCAGTTAGTTCGGTTGGCTTATTGAACTGAACCAACAAAGGCTCGCCCATACTGAAATCCATGGCATACCATCCCATTTCCACAAAAATCCTTTTCTCCAAACACCAGTGGCAGTCCCACTCCTAAGAAAATGGTGTAATTTATTATTATTTTTTTCTAGTTCACCACTAGAAAGGTAACATATAAAACCTTCACACGTTGGCATAAGAAAAGGAAGGGAGCAGCCACCAGGTTTTCAGATACTGCTCAACTAGTTCTTAACTTATGGTGCTGTTTTACTGTCTTACTGTTTCATTTTTCTTGTTCTAGCGTTTCATTGTTATAAATGGCTTGTTTCAGCTATTGTATGAATTCGCCATGTATTCCATGTGCCCAAAAATGGACACTGTTCAGGAAGTGGGCTGTCAATTATTTTGTTACAGCCATTGTCTTCCATCTAGACTTGTATTTGAGAACAAAAATGAGAATGAGAAGGATCAGTTTTGTTTTATAGAAAATGTGAAGTCACAAGGTTCTTTCTCAAATGAGCCCTATAATTTTTCTAATAATTCAAGATAGATAGGTAGAAAAGGCAGAAGAGCTACTCAACATGTACAGAATCACAAAGGGATTTCTGAGAGAATCACTCCATAACACAGTCTGACTGCTAGATGCCATAACAGTGTCCCGTTCCATGGTATATGGCAGGAACCCAACATGTGAGAATGAGGATAATACTACCATATTTGACTTAACCAAAACAGGCTCTCTCATAAAAAAAATACAAGCAAACAATCAATAACCCAATTTAAAATAATGTCAGTTACCTCCAAATCTGTTCTTGGTTTCACACCTATGCACTTGGAAGCACTAATGCTTGCGCTCTTTAATAGGCTTCTGTTGGGGTTTGGTTTATTAGGGCCATTATTTGCCTCAGTTGCATTCACCGAACCATTAGCTTGCTGTGTCCCTGGAGGACTGTGAAGAGTTGTTGCAACAGAAGCAGCATTCTGCCCCTCAAAATCATTGTTCTGCTCTGCAGACTCCTTGGGAGCAGGAACACGTTCCCTGCAGAAGAGCTTGTATGTCATGCATATTGATGTATACAACACAAACTGACAAACAGATTATGTGGGATATATTCATAGAGTATATGATCATTAAATCATTACAATCAGTCAAGTTAGAGTAAGACACACATACAGAGACTTCAAAGCAGGAACAAAAACTGATAAAGTTTGCCTGATATTACAGCTTGAGATGACAACAATAAAACCAAAAGAATAGAAACTCAAAATTCTGTCCAATGCATACCTAGGCAAGGAAGCATGCTGCCTCTGAAGTGGAGTGCTTCTTTCACCTTTACCATAATGCTCCTCAAGATGTGCAAATTGTCGCTTGAATCGATCAACACCACTGCAGTTGAAATTAGTAGTAATATCAACACATCAATTTACCATATCAAATAACTCAAAACTATCAATATCCTCAATTTCACTTTTTATCAATTTCTGCCAAATACTTGAATAATCTACATTTATTAGGATGTATACATCTCAAATAATTGCAATATTTTCAGAAATTCTTTATTCCACTTAAGATGTTACAAAAGTCAATAGCAGGTTCAGGCTTTCGATTTGGACATTGGAATCTATAATTCATACAAATTGAAGTGGAAGTATGGAGTCATGGATTATAAGCAGCTAAATCTACAATCACCAAATACATAAAATAAAAGTGTGTGACATTTATCTAATGAATATATTCACAAATTTCAAAGAAAAAACTTGTGTGTTTCCCATTTAAATGTGATGCTACACTATATTCTTGTTTTTAATTGTCTATTGCATTATATACGACAATCCCTTGTCCTTTCATGGTGTATGCTTCTTTCTTTCATTCTCAAAAAATTTGCCTCTTTCAAAAATAGGAAAAAAGAAATTCATTTTTTATTATCTATATCACTTATGAACACCAAATCATCAGTATCATTTTCTCTCTTTGCCTTGACATACAGGTTTATTGTATGATAGCTAAGCTGTAATATATTGAAATAGAAGTTGTAAAAAGAAAATCATATGATGATTGAACTAAAAAGCATTAAGAAATTCTGATAAGCCAAATAAGAAGCATTCTTTTAGCTAGTGTTTCTTCTGAAGATAGAAAATGAAACAGTTATAATCCTTTTCATTCAGGACGGTGCAAGATTAAGAACAAAGGCAATGATTTTCTTGTGGAAAACAACCATGTTTAGCACGCGTGTGTTGGGTGGGGGGAAGATATCAATATATTTTCTACTATGAACAAGCATTAAATGAGGTCCATAACTAAATTAACCTCTTGATTTTGTATATGGGCAACAGGTGCGAATCAATAACCTATATTAGCACATTCAAACTCCAAAATGTGACCCTAAACATCATGGCAAGGAATTTCTGCAACTAGTGATTTTTACTAAGATCACAAATTTACACAAGATGTTGCTAAAATTGTTTTAACTAAAAGCAACACAAGAAGCTTTTCATCAAACATAGATTCACAATAGAGATAGCACCAAAAACAGATCCAAGGTTATAGATAACAGCCTTACCTTGGGTACATAAAGCTTGTTTGTTCTCCTCCACGAAGGTACTCCTGAAGCATCTGAGGATGATACTCTAATATCTGTTCAAATAAAGCAAAATGTTCATTATAGACATAGTAATGCATGAAGGCCCCACTACAGCAATCAAAGCACATATCAAGTGCCACCACCATACCTCTCTATAGATCAATTCTCGCACATCATCTTTTGCCAATTTCCTCCTCTCAAACTCAAACTCCAGTTTTGAAATGGGTTGAGTTGATGGCTCACGATCAACATTTGATAGACCACGAAAATAAGGATCAGCCAATGCCTACAACAAATTGTATTAGGGATTTTTGAAAATCATCATGATTCCCTCACAACTGATGCTTCTTTCTCTCTGTATTTAAACTTTTGATATGGAGACTACTTATTGAATCTTACTTCCTCAGCAGTTGGACGATCTTTAGGATCAAATGCAAGCAGGCGCTCCAGCAGGCGCAGAGCCAATGGATCTGCATTAGGGAACTTCTGTGAGAAAGGAACTAGTTGTTTTTTACGCATGCTGCTAAGATACCTCCTTGCCTTTTCATTCCGAATCTGCCAATATCAGAAAGGGGAAGATGGACGAAAACAGAAAAGAATATAAGGTACAAGCATCACAGAAACTGTTATATGTACTTCCACACCTATATAGAGCCTAATTTACAGTGGAAGGCTTGAGAATAAAGGGCAAAAAAATTAAAAGCCTAATCAATTTTAGAAAATTGAAAAAAAAAATATCTGGTTCCCTAGTAGATACAATAATTTTTAAATAGAATACTGAAATTCAAGTTTATAAATGCATATCTTGCATTGAGAAACAACAAAAATTTGTTTTCCGTTCTTCCCCTTAAAAATCTGCAAGCTTTCTACATTTTTGCAACTATGATTTACAGGAGCATAATTTTTTTTTTCCACTACATTGTGTCATCACCACCTGTCATTATATCACCAACTCATCATCATCACTACCATTACCCACCCAAGTGGTCCTCAACATTAAAATTGTAGATGATGTTCTAACATTTCACTATGTCAATCTCATACTGAATATGATTTAAAAGTAGAAGAAAGCAAGATTATAAATAATATCTTCACTTTCTAAATTACAAAATGGGTGCCAGAAATAAAATTTAGAGCAAAAACTTCTTTTTTCTTAAATTGAATGGACCATAAAAAGTTTCAATGTATTGCCTCGCAGACATACAGAGTCTTCATACAAATGATAAAATACAAAGAAAAGAATGGAGAACTGACTCTCGAAATGGATTCAGAGGGAGGAGTGCCAAGTAAATCAGTCATGAGATCCAGTTGATGCACCACATTCTTCCCAGGGAACAACGGTTTTCCTGTAAGCATTTCAGCAAATATGCATCCTATGCTCCAAATATCAATGGCAGGGGTATACTGCAAAAGATGACAGAATTTTAAATTTATACAATAAGAAGTTGTAAACAAAGGACTGACAACCAATTGATAACTTAACATTCTACTATTGTCATGTCAAAGAAGAGAGTGAGAGCATCTAGTGGTCGAGAATGAAGAATATGCATACTGTGACAACTAGAAAAGAAATATGCTTCCTAAAATTAAGTGCACTGTTTGGGAAGGAAATAGCTAAACAACAACAGGCTCTGAAAAAATGTCACCATAAAATATCAATGAACCTAACCATCCAAATTAGGTAACATTATCCTCATCCAGTTTATACAACTGTAAAGTGTAAGCTCAAAAAAAGCCTGCACCACCTATCTTCCTACCAAAAGTACTTTTGGAGTGTAGAGATAGAACTTATTTACACCTGTCATTTATTTGAAAATAGAACCCATGTAGCAGATACAAGGCATTCAAAGTCATCATAAGACGACAATAAATAAAGAATCTGCATATACTGATACAAGGGGTTAATTTCACTGACGGTCATTGAATTTTCACTAATTTGTAGCAAAATAAATATTAAATTTTTTGTATGGTAACAAAAGAATTTTATTCCCATTAAAATAACTTCTGGCGAATAATGCTAATATGACGCTAATTTTGCCACGTCACGTCACGTTGGATGACATGTGAGCATAGACCCTAATTTTGATTGTCATGTTAGATGTCCACGTGTCAGTGTTAATTTCATCTGCGGTCATTAAACTTATACTCTAATTATATTTCAGTTAGAAAAATATTTTTTTTTTAATTCCTCTTTATTGTACTCAAAATTTTGAGGTATTTTTTTTTTCAATTCCTCTTCAAATGAATATTGAATGAAAAAAATATATGAACATGTTGAGTACAATAAACAAAAATTGAAAAATGAATTTTCTTTTTTGATTGAAATACAATTAAGATATAAATTCAATGACCGCCACTGAAATTAACCCAGAGCATGAATGAGAGACAACTTTTTTGTCTTTTTGTCCATGTGGCAGTAACGTGACAACGAAATTAGGGTTTATGCTTATGTCACATTTCCAGTAGCTAATACAACCTCATTTGCCAAAAGTTAAATTTATGGGGAAAAAAATCTTTTGTTACCGCGTTATGATGAAAATTTTAATATTTATTTTACTGCAAGTTAGAGAAAGTGTAAGTCAGTGAAATTAACCCCTGGTACAAGATAAAATCAATCTTAAAGGGCATTCAGTAGTTGTATCCCAATTCAAACTTCTAAGTCATACATCAACATAATTAATAGTTTAACTCTAGAATGACTCTTAGATGCTTGACCGTAATTGGTGTGTTTCATAGAAATTGAACCAAAAAGCTCCATAAGAGATTGAAAATCATTGAGAAATCAAGAACCAAATGAAAAAAGAAACTCTTTAATTCACACTGAATATGAGAGAATAAAAAGTAATTTGGCAATTTCAATTCATAAGCTATCAGCTATCATCCAATTCAAAAGTAATATTATGCTAACAAACTACTTCATATGAGGTTTCCTCATCAGGGAAAGCGCTACTTGATTGCTAAAGAGTTACATTTATCAATACCAGGCTAGTGGAATCTGAAGTACCTTAGGCTAGTTAAAACCACAAGCAAATGAAAACAATGTAGCTTAGGTAGCTTAGGATACAATGACTCATTGAAACCCCAAGCAATTTTTGAACATTAACCAATGCCACATAATTTCTTTTTGTCTTGTGCATCAATTTATCATTGTGCAAATTGGACAAAATTAAAAAGCTTTCCTCCAAACTCCAAGCACAATTAATCAGAATTATTTAACAAAAACTCTCTCATCATCCAACCAAAACAGTGAGATTTCCCAATTTAAGCAAATAGAGTCCAAATTTAAATACCCAATAATCAGAACAAAAACATTCTTATCTGACCTAAGGCTGTGGTATCCCAATTGTATCATCGAGTCATCAGAAGAAAAATATTATTATCCTTAAATAACTTAAACCACATCACCCACTGGAAATAGAAAGCTAAAATAAAACGGGTATGATATCAAAAACAAAAAGTAGCTTACTTTGGAGAAAAAAGAGCCACAGAGTTCAGGTGCACGGTACCACCTAGTTGCTACATAGTCCTTCACAAAATTGAAAAAGAGAAAAGCAGAAAGAATTTTTAGTCAGAATTTTAAACTTACAAGTGTTGCCTTCCGTATATTCCACAAAATCAAACCAGTTAAGCACATTACAATAATGAAATGAAACTGAGAAAGATAAAAGCATAAAGTTTATAATTTTATGACAGGCCAACATACGGTCCAAAAAATAGCTGATGGAGCATCATTAAAAGATACTCGAGCAAGACCAAAATCACATATCTTCAGTTTGCAATCAGCATTAGCAAGAATATTTTTTGGCTTCAAATCTCGATGGAATACATTGGCTGCAAGAAATCAAGAAAACTGAATCAACTGTAAACGGATGCAATAAAAGCTAAAAGACACAAAAATGCACCGACCTGTATGTATATATTTGAGACCACGAAGAAGTTGATACAAGAAAAATTGATAATGGTCAGGAGTAAGATCATCATTTGCCTTAATTACTTGATGAAGATCAGATTCCATCAACTCAAAAACTACATAGATATCTTTGAATTCTCTACGCGAAGGAGGAAGCATGATATGCTTTATTTCTACTATATCAGGATGACGGAGTAACCGAAGAAGTTTAATTTCCCTCAAAATACGTGTGGCATCAGAAACATGCTCAAAAACATCATTAATCTTCTTAATTGCAACTCTCTCTCCAGTGTGAGTGTCAATTGCAGACCCAACAACACCATAACTGCCTTTCCCAATGACTTCTTGTATTTGATATCGACTTGCCTCTCCATACTCGGTGAAAAAATCTGCTTCTGCTGAGCCCTGTTCAAAGATTAGCAATCAAAAGTTGGAGCTTGGATGCATTTTGGACAAATATTAGCTCATAAAATTAATTTAAACAAACAAAAAAAGAAAGAAATTCTATTTTTCCATGTAAGTACTTGTCATCTTTGGCACATCTACTATGTTTTTCTTTAAAAAAAAAAAAAAAAAGAACAATGCTTTTTTTTGTACAACATTAATCCAAAACAAACAAACATATCGGATATATAATAGATCATCCAAAAGAAAAAAGAAGAAAACCGAAAAACACAAAATCAAACCCCATTTTTTATCCTTTTTTTTCTAAAGAATAAGGAACAGAAGGGAGATTTACCTTCTTGTGAGGATCCATGGCAGCAGTAGAGCCAATAATGAAATGGGTATTGCGTTTTGGAACTCTAATACGATTTAAAGCACATAAATCGAAATCCTCGACAACCGTTAGCTGATTATCGTCCTCCTCCTGATGATCTTCTCCCACTTCCTTTCTTCGCCTTTCACGTACAGCAGCAGCAGCCGATGATTGTGGACAACCACTAATATTATCACCATTCACAAAATTATTATTTAAAATAGTATTGGAAGAAGAGGAGGAAGAAGTGTGGCGGCGGTGAAACCAGCGACGAACACCGTCCACGAGAGTACCGCCCCCCATATAATTCTCTTCCTCTTTGATTCACAACCACTCGACTTCAGCATTGCCCACCTCCTGATTTTTAATGGGTTACTCAAATTTTTCCTCTTTGATCCGCTATTTTCTCTCTGGATTTTCCATATCTATCAGATACCTCTTTCCCGTTACTCAAATCTGGGTTTGCTTCTGCGCATGTCTCTCTTCTCGCTATTTAAGTAAGCCACTGATTTTTTTTTTCTTTTTTCTTTGTAATAATTAATTAATTTATATTATTATATAGAATTATTGTCCAACACAGGTTCATGGAAATGGACATCTTTCTGCTACTCCAATTGGTTATAAAAAGGCAAAAATTGAGTCTTTAAACATTGTGATGAAGTGTGACCAACAAAAATATAACCTTTAGAAAAGTACATATTCAGATCATGAGATTGGTTAATGAAAACTTTAATGACCAAAATAATAAGACATAATCTAATACAACTTTTTAATAAAAATAATAGTCAAACCCAAAAGGTAATATTTTAGTTTAGTTTAATTTATCAACACAATAAAAAAATTATTATTAATTGATCATACTCAATTGAAGTTGCACAATTAATTTAAAAATAAATAAATAAAACCCAATTTTGTTATTAAATATTAAAGTATAAAGGGAAAAAAATAATTTAAAAATTTTCATGGTAGCAATATTCTTATTTAAGGAATTTTATAGACCCACAACTACTAATATTTTTTTAATCCAATCATATCTAGTGTGATATGTATCACTACAATGAAATTGGATGAATGTTTATTTTTTAAAATTAAATCTTTTTAACTTGAAAGTGCAAGAGTTTGTTTGAATTAAAGATTATCCCTCATCTATTGTTCAACATGTTTATGCTGATATAGTTAAATCTCAGGTGAGCAATGATACATATATCTCTCACTTTTAAGTTCAAAACAAAAAATATATATATTTTGCATTTCTATCAATAAAAAAAAACTACAAAGTTATAAATGAAACTCTAGAACTTTACAAAAGTTACAAAAATAACTCTTTTAACTCTTTAATTTAGTGCACATACATGATACATCCAAATATACAGAATATACTCCTAATTATCTAACAGTCTTTGATACATAGAATGTTTAGTTAAGTCATGAAATTAATTATTAATCTCATGTTTGGTTCAAAAAATTAAATTTTATTTAGTAATTCTAAAGGTTTACTTAATTTATAGAATTAGTCCTAACTAAAATTCACCTCCCCCATGCATTTTCTTAATTAACTCAAAAAATTATAAACCCTAAACTAACCTTAATATTTTACAATTTTTTTCTTAAAAATAGCCTTATAATTATTAAGCAAGTCAACTTTTAACTTAATTTATGTACTTTAATAGTTAATTTAGGGTCAATTTGCTTACCCGACCGGTGGCAATTAGGAAAGGCCATATTAGCTCTTGCAAGTTAAAAATTTAAGAATTGGGCAAAGTGGTTCACATAAAATTCATTTTTATGATGTTATATAATTATTTAATTGTACTTGTTTAATTGACAAAATGCTTCACAACTCATATTTTTCACATGGACAAAATGGGATGGACATGGCAAACAAAATGAACTAAATAAGAACATTTAGTAATGTAGTTACACATGATAATAATGGAAGCTATTGTTTTCCCATGATTCCCCTGACATGGATCACAAAAATGAAGTTTTTCAACATACCATTGTCAGAGTCTCCATAAATCTTCAAAGTTTTCTGCTCGAGCTGCTAATAAGCCATAGTGAAGGTAACTGCTAATTTAAAGGAAGTGTGTGTTTTGGTTTTAAAAAGGAATTTCTTAGTTGATGATTGGCTGGAACTTTATCTGTTTAAAGGATTGGAATTTGTTAGAGTTGGAGTTGATTTTTTTATTATTTTTTGTAATTTTCTTTGTCATTTTGTACAAATCTTACTCCATTATCTTGGGGTCTTTTACATGAATTTGAGGAGTTAAGGCAATTTTACTCTTCGGGTGTACAAGGGTTGACATATTGGTCTTGGGTAGATGGCATCACCAAAAAAAAAAAAACAAAAGGAAAAGCAAGACATAATAAAAAACAATTAACACTAATCAATAACATAAAATTATATATATATACATATATGAAGAAAAATCTTACATAAAAAATGTGATTCAAATTCAAATTCAAATTCAGTATAGAAAATATTGAAAATAAGAATTGAGAATGATAAAAAAAAAAGAAGAAATCAACAGTTTTTAAATATAGGGTAAAAGATATTTAAGTAATTTATTTATTTCACTAATTTATTTTATTACTTAAACTCTCGTACCAAACATGAGATTAAAATTTTGGATTAATTAATACTAGATTAAAATATTTCTATCAAATAAGGTTACCTTAACTAATACTATGACTTAATTAAATTAACATTAATTTTATGGATTAAGCTGTCCTTGAATCAAACAAGCAATAAAGACATAAGAGAAAAATATCCAAGATTTAGTACATTACACAGAGCCCCTATATTATGCAAAATTTTAAAAAAATCCCCAAAGTACTAACTATCTCTAAGAATTCTATAAAAACAATAAAAAAAATTAGAAATTACAAAAATTAAAAGTGTCTAATAAAACTACTTCTAATTCTATAATAAAGTTATTTCTATCATTTTTTCTTTAGAAATTTAATTTTGCAAAATGCTTAAAGTTCCAAAACTAAATAAAACCAGTAATTCCTAAAAAAACTCAAAGTCAAACTAAAAATTTTGCAAGTGATTTTTCTAGAATATTTCTATATACTTTGATCAATTTATTTTGACTTATTTCAAAAAAAAATCAACAAGATCATAAAATTATGAAAAAAATTGTAAAAAAAATAAAATCTGCTCCTAGCTTAATTCTAAAAATAATTTTTCTGGAACTTTTGGAAATTGCAGCGAAATTGGATCGGAAGTTGTAGCCAAATATTGATTTCAATCAAGCGGATCGGTTCTGCTGGAATGGAGATGAATTAAATTGAATCATTCATCGAGTTCTCAAATTAATTTAGATTAATTTCATGTCATTTACTGAGTTCATTTTAAATTTAACTCTATATTTCATTTGTTATATATATATATATATATATATATATATTATGGGTGTACTGGATTGAATATCTTATATTTTACATACAGATATTTCAATCGAATTTTCACATATTTTTGAAAAAAAAAATCAAATGATCTATTCGAACTGAGTCAGAGTCAAATCACAAATTGATTCAAAATCTCGAATTAAAATTATTTCAGAGTTTTTATCCAACTATGATCGGAGTAAAATTTGCCAGTACTCATTAATTTTATTTATTTGTGGATATGGACACAAAACCATTTGTGTGTTTGTGACACCAAAAATATAGTGTAATATTAAATCCAATAAGACACCACCCTAAAGAAGTTACGCCTAGTATCAAAAACGGGTCAAAATATATGTTATTTAAGTATTGGTTGGAAAAAAAATTAGTTGGAAATTATTTATTAAATTTAACAAATTAAATTCGAGATTAATATTATTTAGTTCTTTAGCTACGAACATATTCGTTTAAGAGCTTACGAACACGTTTGTTTAAAAGTAAACGAATGTGTTCATTTAAAAATTCGCGAACTTATTCTTTTAACACTCGTTTGTATTATATATTGTTATTGAATTTGAACTCGAGTTTTTATCATTATTGGTTAATAAGACAAACTTGAATATTTGTCATTTTTATTAACGAGCCGAAATCAAACTAAATTCGATAAATATAATAAATGAGCTCTTTACGAGTCGAGTTTGAATCACTCGTAAACTTAATAATTTTGAAACGAGTCAAGTTCAAATTTAAATATAAAAGTTTAAATTAAACTCAAGTCTATAACAGGTTTAAACGAACTAAGTTCGAGTTAATCAATAGTTCACTCGTTTTAGTTTGATTATGGTTCAACTCATACATACTTTTTCTTACAATTATTTTTCAAATTAGAGAAGCAAAATGAAAAATAAATAAGAAGAAAAATATAAGATGTCATGCAACTCATGATAAGTAAACAGAATGCAAAAAAAAAAAAGCAACATTTAATTAGGACCTAAAAAATTAATTCATAAAAGAAAACAAAATTGGTGTAATTTCAATTGGTTTATAAGATATCCATATAAGTTTCCTCCTAGTTAGAGCAACATATACAGGACAAAATAGAAAAGTTCAAAGAAAAAAGTAATATGTTAATATCCAATGTTGTTATCCCCATCAAATTTATTTTCTTTCTCATCCATTTCCAAATATGGATAGAAAAAAGACGTCCAAATAAAAACAACCTTTCAATTTGGTTGCTTGCTTTCATCACTAAATTGATTCTATGGACAGATGGAAATTGAAATTCGAATTTTGATGGAAATTAATCAAAATAATAATTAATAATTATAAAATATGCTTAATTAAGTGTTTAGAATACTTAAATAAGTTGAATTATGGTAAATAATTAAATTACAAAATTTTAGAGTCAATTTATAACTTATTAAAAATTGGAAAATCAAACACGACAGTTATCAATTAAATATAATTTTAGACATAATTTATGTGAGAGTGTCGGACACCATTAGGAGAAAATAAATTAGAATATTCATTAAGCCTAATATCAAAATTCTGGGTCAAATGGTGGACCCAGACTTTCTTTTCCTTTCCTTTTTTTCTTCATCTTATCTCATTTGAACTTTCATTTTCTGTTATTCCAACCACTTTAACTTTTATAGCCAAAGCTTAATCTAGAGAGAGAAAAAGAAAAAGTATAGAGAAAAGAACACCAAAAGACTTAAGAAAGCTAGAAAAATAGAAGAAAAATAAGAGAAGATAGAGAGATAAATCTCTAAAGTATTAATCAAGAGGAGAAAATAATATAAGTAATAATTTTTCTTCTCTTCTCTAATTTTTTCTAAAGGAAGAGATAATTTAGAGCTCGTATAAAGTATATTTTTCAAGAGAGAGAGGTTAGAGTTTTTAAAGAGAGAAAATAGGATTTAGAGAGTTTTAATCAAATAAGGTTGTAATAGTTTGTTTTATGATATTTTAGGAGATCAAAGTGACAAATATTAAGCTCAAATGAGAAGAAAAGATCAAGGTCAAAGCAAAATTGACTAAGGTCATCTTTGATTAGAGGATAAAATGGTAACGTTTTAGCTTAAGAGCAAGTAAAGAGTACGAGCTGTATTAGTAATGCAATTTGCAGATAACAACCCACATTTTTGTTGCAAAATACTCACTGGAATCTGTTTTACAGTTAGACATCCGATTTTTGTCTTCGACTTTGCCTGTGAAAGTGACACAATGTTGCTGTTAGTACCATTCTTAGACTCATAAACACTGACATCAAATGTGGTAGAAACCAACAACATCTTTTAATTATTGACAAACAACAAAACAACACTGTACAGCCCAACGCCTCACTCTCTCTTCTCTATCCACCTCTCTTTATGCCCAAAACTCTCAAAAATCCTAACTCTGAGAATAACATGTCCGCCTATTATCAAACACCTGCGGCCCACCATGGCATCATTACCAACGACTGGCTGGCTCAAGATCAGGTGCAGGCAGCCATTAGCCAGCAGATGAATGATGTCTTTGTATGCTAGGAATTGAAGTCAGTGTTGTTGAAAAGTCATTTAGCGCCATCGATGAATTTAGTAAGAGGAGGTAGCAAGCGAGCTGAATAAAACCTCTAAAAAGGGCAATTGGGAGTTCAATGTCATTTTTTTGGATGTTGAAATGTGAATTTTTATTTTTTATTTATGTTAAACGACGCTGTTTTAGTTTAGAGCAAATTTTATCAATGCACTGTATTAAGAATAGTGATAAATAGTGGCATTTGCTATTTGGGAGGAGGAAAAATATGAGAAGAAGGAAAATAAGTAGGCAAAATAATAAAATATTTTCACTTTTATTTTGTTTGAAAAAGAAAGAAAATAAAAATGGTAGAAAAAAGTAAAGCTATTTTCCACCCTAAAATATGGTAAAAGAAAAATAAGGAGGTAAAATAAAAAAAGAATTTAACTTTACCTTGTTTGGGAAGAGAAAATATAACGAAGAGGGATAAAATAACTTTTATTTTTCTCTTTTCAGTTTTCTTTTCATTTTGGAGAGAAAAATATAAGAGATTGAAAAACAGTATCACTATTACTAATAAATTTATTTTTTTATCCTTGACTATTATAGTAAAATGTTTATTATTTTATAAAATGATATGAAAAATAGTAAATATGTAATATCTTAACTTTTTTTTCTTCTCACAACAAAATTATCTAAAAAAAGAAAAAAAATTATTAATTTTTTCATTTCTTTTGTTATTTTACTTATATTACTTCAATCTAATGAAAAAATAAGAAGGGAAAATAAAATTTATTTTCTATATTCAAAGAAAAATTACCAAACAGAGGAAGGAAAATAAATTTATTTTACTTCTTTATTTTCCCTCCCCTATAGAAACTTGCCAAACAAGCCTTCATGTGTTTATAAATAAATATGGAGAAGCAATTAGTGTGATCCTCATGTAGATATTGCTTATATAAACAAATAGATGGCATCCAATCACATCAATAGTCAACTACATTATATTACATTATTAAACTTCTCTTTCTAGAAACTTACACCTCCGACCACCTTTGAATTCATCATTTCTAATTTCACTCAATATTTCATAATTTAAAGGTCAGGAAAAATTAATATTTCAGTCCCTGAATTTATGACTTTATTCGATTAAGTTTCTCAACTGAAATTTGAGTGAGTTAAGTATCAACTTTAAATTAATTCAAGTATTCAAACTTTTAAATTAAAATTTATTAAATTAATTCCTTTAATTATTATTAATTAAATGCTAAGTATTTTATAATTTGAGATTAAATTTATTGAAAAATTACGTCGTCGTCGTCGTCATCATCATCACTTGTTTAAAATTTTTCTTAAACTTAAGCCTTCCATCTGAGAAAATGTTTTGGTAGTCTGTATTTTCCACGTGATTTTGATTCTCCTTCCCACACATAATTAAGCATTTCAACTTTTTCTCGGGAAAAATTTTCTTAATAGCCAAACAAAATAAGATTAAAGTCTTTCTTTTTTGGGAGAAAAAAAAAACATTCCAAATTAATGTGAAAAGACAGCAACATTCTTTTGATTAATTAAGCCAAAAAAAATAAAAAAAAATTCAAAGATGGTGGCGAAAAAGTCGATCAAAGTCGTAATTTTCAAAATGAATAAAAGTTTAATTAGTTTATTATTTTGCGTTAATACTGAAAGCTATTCAATTTGAATTTCAATATAACAAAGATAAAAAGCCAAAATTCCAAAGAACAATTTTTGAGTGCAGCCCTTCGTCACGCATTTGATTACATTAAATACCATAATTCGGCATAATCACCACTAATTATCATAACTAATGACTTTTTAGCATAATTATAATTAAACTTCAATTTCAATTTCATAAAAACAAAAAATATGCACCGTAAACCCGTAAACTTCCAATAATAAGTATCAATTCGTACAGATATATATATATTTGCAACTAGTTTCTATTATTTTTCATAAAAAAATAAATATTTTAATTCATTAAATCCTACATCTACCGATTCATTTATCTACTCCCTTATAAGCAATTTTAGGTGGGAAAAAAAATTTACAAGTACATGCATTATTGATAATCGAAATAATTTTATGATTTTTTGTTCGAAATTAACTAAATCAAATCAAGTAATTAAAGAAAACTGAATACTAAAGTCTCATTTGATTTAGTTACTAAGTGCAATTGATAGCTGATAACTAGTTGTTGGAAACTGACTGATATTAATATTTGGTAAAACTAATTGAACTAATTCTATTATAATATAAAATTATGAATATGTATATAATTTATTTTATTCAAAATATAAATTTTTATACGATATATGAATATAGTCAAAATAAAATTAAGTCAGCTAAAAGCTTTTAGCAAAAAATTTTAAAATTAAATTTTTTCAATTGATTGAAATTGAGATAACTATCTAACAACTAATTAAGATATTTTACCAAATACTATTTTAGTAGCTACGGAGTACTAAATAGTTATGTTCTAAAATGCTAAATTAAAAGCTTTCTAATAGTCTCAATTTGGTTATTTCTTTGTTTTAGTATAAAGATAAATGCTAACAACCTTTTCCTTAGTACATTATTTATTGTTTTTTTTTCTATTATTTGAGTAACACTTACCTTTTATTATTTTTCATATGGGTCCTAAAATATTAAAGACTTCTCCGTTAGTTTTTTTTCATTTAAATTAATGATTTTCAGTTTTGAGATGGATTTTTTTCTCCTAAATTAGAAATAAATATAGCATTAATTAATAAAATTGATTGTATATTTTAATATAAAAGTAATAATTAATGGAAATGAGTTATTCGAATTATAAAACACCAACAAATTGAATGGAAAAAGAAGAAAATACCAAAATTAAAATAATGAATTTCATGGGTTTAACTTTTTGGTTATAAAACTCATTTCAAGACTTCAAGTTCATTGACATTTCTCTCATGGTAAATCATCCGTTTACACAAAAATAAAGGAGTTTCCTCTTACAACTGTGTAGATGGACTGTATAATGTAATAAATTCTAGAAATAATATAAATACATATAATTTTTTTGAAAAGTCTTCCATTCTTATTCTGATTGATTTCATTATTTTCCTGCAAATCAAACGCAAGTAGTACTCAAGTGTTCCCAATGCCAAGAGAATTTCAACTTTTTATAGCACAAAATTGAGTAACCTACGATCAAAATTCAAGGCAAGTTACTGTTCATTAATGGGTTATCGAGTTCCTGCAAGGTGCAGGTGAACCTTTTTTGCCACTTTCAGTTGAAATGAGAATTTTGTTCATGAACTAAAAAGGACGCAAATTAATACAAAACGACAAAATTAGAAGGGCAAAAAAAAAAAAAAAAGGACTTTGAACCAACGTTTATCTTCTTTCCCCAACTTGCACATTCAATATTCCATTCCTCGAAATCTTCCAGCTCATTCCCGCCGCCGCCGCCACTATCACCGCCACCACGACCACGACGCTTGGGAGTTTGAGACCCCAATCTCAGTTAGAGAGAGAGGGAACAAATGGGCAAATAGTATTTTTGGACCCTTTTTAGAGAGAGAAAGATACATAGTGTTTTGGACCCTTGTATATATATATATAGGTCTGAGGAGGCTGAGAGAGAGAGAGAGAGAGAGAGTGTTGAGTTGAGAATTGAGATTGTCCGTGTTTGCCACCCAATTAAACTTTTTATGGGACCGTGAAATCCTTGTGTCTTAAAAACCACCAAGTGGGTCTTTTTTCTCTCTCCCACTTGTTGGTCTTTCCTGTCTCTGCTGCTTCCTCTTACCTTTTTTCAACTCTTTAGCTCTAACCCATCGCCCCCCCAACTTCTCTTTCTTTTCTACGTGCTATCTTCTTCCCTTAGTCCAATGAAAGATCTGATCTTTTCACTATCTGGGTATTGGTTTAATCTATTTCAATGTAAATAAAGATCATTTTTTTTAATGGTGCTACAGCTTATGTAGTGCCTGCATGCTAAGTGTATTCTGTTTTTGAGATTTTGAATTCGTTTCTTTGTGTTATCTTCAAGACTAAGTTGTTTTAGTTCTGCGAAAAGGAGGCTGTTATCTTTCAATTCAAGCATCTGGGTATTCTTTATACAGGGAAAGCTGTATCAGATATTGCTTCAAGTGTTGTTCTTGCTTATTGAATTTGATGGGTTGATTTGGGATCATTTATTGTCGTTGTGAGGCAAAGGGGCTTTTTAATTTATCTATTTTAGGATTGAACTTCCTTTTCTGAAACTGGTGTTTTTAGTCATTAAGATTTCATGCTCCGTCCAAGACAATGGAGAGGTTTATGGCCAGATTTTTATTTCTTTAGCACTGGAAACTTTAGTAGCTTAGTGAAATAAAATGAAGAACATTCTTAAGAAGCTTCACATCATGTCTAATCAATCACAGGATGTAGAAGGATCAAATTCATCAAGGGGCAATAAGTCTACTAATGCATCTTCTCCTGATAGGCTTTTGCTTTCTAGGTCTCATGAGCATAAGCCCTTTTCAGGGATTTCTAATTGGTTGAATTCAGTTGCTAATAGAAAAAGTTCAAGTCCGCCATCATCTTCAAATGTGACTAGAGGGGATAGGATGGAACCATCTGATTCGATTAGTAGTGGTGGTCTGGATGTTGTTTCTGATGCTGTGAGGCGTGATTCAGGGTCAACTACATCAAAAGATCCTGATATTGAGGAGGAATATCAGATACAGTTGGCTTTGGAGTTGAGTGCAAAAGAGGATCCTGAAGCAGTTCAGATTGAGGCTGTTAAACAAATAAGTCTGGGCTCTTGTGCTCCTGAGAATACTCCAGCTGAAGTTGTTGCTTATCGATACTGGGTAAGTTTTTCTCTTCATTTTCAATGCTCCAATCAATTCCAAGTATGGTCCTTCACAATCTGAACACTTTTGAAAGACTTGTATCAAAAACATATACTTTACAATTAACAATTAAGTCTTATGATTAATGATTAAGTCAAAGTCCAATTTGATAAAATGCTCATGATATGGTTTGTGGAAAATGTGTATGGTTGGAGTATCTTCATTCTATTCTTCTGCTAATGCTTTCCACAACTTGTTAAAAATAGTTTGGGTGCATTGGACTTCACTTAATATAAGGGCATTTATGGTATCGATGGGATGCTTTTAACATTGCTGGTGGGGCGAAGCAAGATTGTTCAATTAGTATGAGGAAAGACAAGGGGAGGTTGACTTAACAAGCCACATGGATTGAAGAGGTGATGAGCATTTTATATTTTGACAGATGGTGGGTTGTATCCTGAACAGAGCTAAATGGAGGGGAAGAATCCATGTGTGAATATCAACTGGATTGGGATTGGGCTTTGTTGAATTGTGGCATTTAGGCATGAAAAATGGAACTATGCTCGAGTAGGGAAACAATCATTGGTGGGCCCTTACAAGTCGTGTATGATCCTGACAAGAATGGTTGTGTTTGTTTTTTTACCTTTCTGTTTCTGTAAGGTAAGAAAAACCAAACTGTCAAATTATAATATCGTTCTGTCCTTCTTGAAAGTTGCTACTGCTGTTGCTCTGTACTTCCATAAGGTTTGATGCTAGAGTGGATAGCGTAAATCTTGTGCTTAACCATGTACAAAATCTGGATCCAGTCACATTCAAAAGAAAGAAAGGTAAAGGGTTTAGCTGGGACTTTTTTGCTTTTGAGAAGTTGGTGAAGGTAATTAATAAATGGCAAAATCTAGCATTGAGAGGAAGAGAAGAAAAGTAGGGATGGCAGGTTGTAGTTTCTTGTCTTAAATGTTATATGTTAAACTGTAGTTGTAAGAAGGGACTGCTTTTGATGCTTCACCAATTTGTTTCCTGTTTTCTCATCTATCCATTTGTTAGGCATTGAAATTGGTTATTACAATTCTAGTTTTAGGCTAAAGTTTTAATGAGATCAGTAACAAAATTATGCTCTAACTTTGGTCAATGCTATTCAAATCTGCTTTGTTCATTTGTTTAATTTCTCTTTTGCTGAGTGATTTAAAATTGTAGTCTTTGCTGAAAAACTTAAGGTCCCAACATATGTTTATCATTAGATACTAATAATTGAAATGGCCCCTTTTCATGGAAATTGGATGATATAACTATGAATGGAGTAGTAATGAAGGAAAAACGATTCTTGTATAGATGAGTACATATCTGTCAATTTGAAAGATTTGTCCTACTGTCACTGGAAATGAACTAGCAAGAAGTATATGTGTTTCTCTGTGTTGCCTCTTCTCAACCTTGAAAAAATAGAGCAAAGTGATGAAAGTAATTTTTTGAGTTGGATCTTTTCTTTTAAATATCTTCCTTCAAACCTACAATAATAAGCTGCACAGGTTCTTGGCCCAAAAGGTTGTATTAAGCATAAAAATGCAGTAAACTAAAGTGATTAATTTTGGTTATCTGTGCTTCAGTTATTGATTTAGATAGTTTCTTGTGTTTGCTGCTTGCTGACAGTATTAGTTTGGACTTGAGCAGGTTTATATATGATGTACAGTAGAATAATTCGTTTCTTTGACACTCTTTTCTGAAACTTGATCTCATGTTTATTCCTTTCTGACAAATCTCATATCGTAGATTTATCCATGCTTCACAGAATTACAACGCTCTTAGCTATGATGACAAGATCTTGGATGGTTTTTATGATGTGTATGGAATTTTAACCGAGTCCACATCAGAAAGGATGCCTTCTTTAGTTGATTTGCAAGGAACACCAATTTCAGGCAGTGTTAGTTGGGAAGCAGTGCTGGTGAATAGGGCTGCTGATGCTAACTTGTTGAAACTTGAACAGAAGGCAATGCAGATGGCAGTCAAATCAAGGTCGGAATCACTAGTTTTCCTAGACAGAGATTTTGTGCAAAAGCTTGCTGTTTTAGCTGCTGATTACATGGGTGGATCAGTTGGGGATCCAGACAACATGTCAAGAGCATGGCGAAGTCTTAGCTACAGTTTGAAAGCAACTCTTGGCAGCATGGTTTTACCACTTGGTTCCCTTACAATTGGATTGGCTCGTCACCGTGCGTTAATGTTCAAGGTACATGTTCAACTTCCAGATAGGATTTACAGTTTTACTGTAGATGAGTATAGTCTGAGATGCTGCTGCAAGATTTATGTTACTGATGAACCTTTTCCAGCCGTACTTGAACTTTGTTTCAGATGATCTTATGCTATGTTTGGATGGAATAATTTTGAATAACAAGTTTGGATATGGTGTTGGTATAAATTGTTTCATTACCAGTCAGCTTGAATCAATTAGGTTGATGGATTAAAACTAAATTCATAAACGCGGTGAGAGTTTATTTGAGGTGGATTTTAAAAATGGCACCATTTTATAGGTATTTGGAATTCAAGTTTAGGTTTTTATCCATATCCATGAATCTAACCTGGGTTCACAAATATAACTAATCAAAGAAAACCTGTGCATTATCAAATTCAAATCTTACAATTTGAAATCTCTCCAACCAAATTCAAGTTTGAGAAATCTATGTCCTTGAGCAATGTCGGATAGACTTCTTGTGTTTGTGCCGATGTTAACTACATTATTGTACAGCTGCTTTCTGGATAGGAATGCTCTATTGCTTGCTTAAATGTGCTTCCCAGCGAAATGAATTGTCTAAGATTATATGTCAAATCAGCAACTACTTCACAGTTCACATGAAGGACCAGAATTAGTGAGGTTCATGCTCAAAGCTATTGCCACTCTTTTGACAATATATAACATGCAGATTTGGATTTAATTTAATTGCTTGGCATACACTTGCTTCCAATATTTATGCTAAACTGCACATATAAGCATTGCTAGTGACCACATGCACTAAAAGGAAAATTCCCATCGAATGTGAATTTTTCTAAGAGTTCCTTTTAGGTCTATTGATAACATATATACAAATTCTATATAGCCGACAAGGAAACTCTAGCATCATTCTCATAGTTAAAAATAAAAGCTTCAGCCCTTCCTAGAAAGACTTGGCATTAACCAAAACTGACAATACTTGCATTTTACACAGTTGTCACCTTGACATAAGATCATTCATATTTCATTTACGTGTTTACTACAACGCTACTCCATAGAACTAACTCTTGCGTTATGAGTCTGGCCTTACTTTTTGGTATTGTTTGTCTCTCATTAATGCTTCCCATGTAGGTTTTGGCTGATAGTGTGGGCATACCCTGTCGACTGGTAAAAGGTCATCAGTACACTGGTTCAGATGATGTGGCCATGAATTTCATAAAACTTTATGATGGAAGGTAATTGAAATTTTAAGTTTGAAGTCTATTTTAATTTTCTTTCTCTGTGGTGATGACTGTTTTCTTTGTGTTCTGTTATTTTATTTTTTAGGTTAGTTGGATTTAGAATTTTGTTCAGTGTTTGTTTTTCATCAAAATATAAGTTTCCATGCCAATGCAACCTATCTTACTCAAAGGCTTCTATTGGATATTTATTTCAAATACTTTTGGAGCTATTGGCCATAGCTGTCAAAACCAATATTTCCTGAACTTCATCAGGAAAATCCTGTTAAAGTTACAGCTTCATCAGGCTGCATATATTTTATGCATTGGCATTGATTATAAGGCTTTTGCGTCAGTTGTGTTGATCTTGGAGCAGTATTGACATTGAATACTCATTGAGGTAATGTCGATGACATGTTTCAGGGAATACATTGTTGATCTAATGGCTGATCCTGGTACACTTATTCCTTCTGATGTAGCTGGATCACATATAGAATATGATGAGTCTTTCTTTTCTGCCAGTCCTCTGTCACGAGGCATTGACTCATCTCATATAGCTTCTTCTAGTAGTGGAATAGCAAGTTCATTTGAAGAACCTTCAGATGTTGGAACATTGGAGAAGAGAACAAGATTCGGGAACATTGCTACCAATAACAGGTGTGAATTTGATAATTCTACAAATTTAGTCACTGCAATTAAAACTGAAGAAGAGCCAAAAATGTCCTTAGACGATTTTAGGAGATCTTCCAATGTAGAGAAGGTGCAGGTGCGGGAAAGTCCTGGAAGGCCTATTTATCCTTTTGCTCATGCTAGATCTCCTTCATGGACTGAAGGTGTTAGCTCTCCTGCCGCACGTAGAATGAAAGTGAAAGATGTTTCACAATACATGATTGATGCTGCCAAAGATAATCCACAGTTAGCCCAGAAACTGCATGACGTGTTGCTAGAAAGTGGTGTTGTTGCCCCCGCTAGCTTGTTTACTGAAATTTATTCCGAACATTTAGATGTGTCAACAACTGAGTCCAAATCCCCCATAGAAGATAAGGATGACTGCAAGCAGAAGGGTGAAGCCAGGCATATGCAGGATCAAGATGATCTTATTCCTGTTTGTTTTTTGCCACCTTTGCCTCATCAAAGAGTTCACTATAAAACAACTCCTGCTTTTAACCAACCTGAACATCTTAAACCTGTGGAAGGGTTAGGGATCAATCATCCTTTTGATACAAGGGAGGTTGCTGGACAACTTTTGTCATCACAGTCTGAAGTAACTCCAGTGAGTTATGCAAAAAATCTTCCAGTTGCTGCAGCAGCTGCTGCAGCAGCAGCAGCTGTTGTTGCTTCTTCTGTGGTTGTTGCTGTAACAAAGTCGAGCACTGAATCAAACCTTGAACTTCCTGTAGCAGCTGCTACTGCTGCAGCTGTAGTTGCAACTACCGCAGCTGTCAGCAAGCAGTATGAGCAATTTGCACGAAGTGATGGAGATGCAGATAGTTCTGGTTATGAACCACGAGGCAGTGGGGGTCATGAATGTAATGCTTTGGAGGAAACTTCAGAGGGTGAGAGACTATCTGATCGATCAGCTGGTAATGATAGCTCGAAATCTGATGTGACACTAGATGATGTAGCAGAATGTGAGATTCCATGGGAGGAAATCACCCTTGGCGAACGCATTGGACTTGGTACTGACCTTTCAATATGACACCAATGGCAACTGTGATCATAGTTTTGTACTCAGATTTTCATCTCATTGCTTTCTTGCATTCATTGTTTTACAGGGTCATATGGTGAGGTATATCGTGGAGACTGGCATGGAACTGTGGGTGTTCTTGTGTCAATTAAACCTTTTCACCTTTTTGGTCTGCATAAGTGTGCTAAAATGTTAATTAATGGTTCATATATAACAGTTCTGGATTCAGGGATGACAAAACAACAAGAAGAGTACGAGAAAATTTTTGATTAAATTTGAAGAATTCCCTTATTTCTGGAGGAGCTGGCATCACCCTCAAAGAAGCCCCAGATTTAGGTCGCCCATACCCATAGAGGCTAGGCAGGTCCACTGCAACAAGATTGAAGAAAAATAAATGTAGACAGTTTTATCGTTACGGTTTAAAATATACCACAAAATTTGGCAAAAATTTGTTTTCGACGATCTGAGGAACCTTAATAAATTGGATATAGATTCTTACTAATTGACATGAAACCACTAGGAGTCCTATCATTCCTAAAGTTTTTGAAAACATTTTTTATGCAGAATCATTACATTCAGTTTTAATATTTACTAAATACAACTTCAAAATTAGTTTCACTTAAATTCTTGGAAGATTCTTATCTGTTTGTGAATGGGATTCCAATGAAGCAGACTTCACTTAGAGAAAAGGTTAGATGATGGCTTACAATGCAGCACTTGTTTCTATCGATGGGTCAGATCAACTAAAATAAACATGTATTAATAGGTCTAATTATTACCAACATAACTTTTAGAGGTGAATGTATTGACCTTGTTGTCATTTTGTTTCTAATAGGAAGTTGCTGTGAAGCGGTTCTTAGATCAGGGTATTTCTGTTGAATCTCTTGAAGAATTCAGAAGTGAGGTACATGCCCCTTTTCTTTCACCCATGTTAGACTCATGTATCTTTTAACACTCCTAAGGCAAGTCATGAATGAATACTTCCAAATTGCTTGTTGATACGCATAACCTTGTGGTTATATATATATATATATATATATATATATATATATATATAAGGATTTTTCTCTCAACCAGTAGCTTTCTAATCTTTGGAGAAGGTGGAATTCTGCTGTTGGTCTGTTGTAGACCTTTATCCACTAAATTGGACTACCTTCTTTCGCCTTCTAGTTATAATGGTTTTGTCAAATTTGCCATCAAATAACAAATTGAAATGCTTGGAGAAAATTTTGCATTTATGTGTTAACTAGGCCAAAACAAGATGAGTTTGCTACCAATTTATTGTACCCTTTTCATTCATTCTATTGGACCTTGCTATGCATGATGGGACTGTGAACAATGATATTGAATTTCTTGTCTGGCCTAATCATTGCTTCCTGTTGTTATTTCCTTAATTAATATCTGCATAAAATCTTTAGGTTGAGATAATTTTATTCTGCAAGATCTCATTGGCAAGTCGTTTTAGAAACTATTTCTTTTTTGTTATATTTCTCTTTACATTTGCTCACTTCACATTGATTATATATATATATATATATTTTTTTCGAGAGATATTGATTATATTGCTATTTATTTAGAATATGCAAACATTTTTATTGAATTTAGCCAGTTTACTTGTGATTTCTATTTGAAGGTTTGGATAATGAAAAGACTGAGACATCCCAATGTTGTTCTCTTCATGGGGGCAGTAACCCGCGCTCCAAATCTTTCCATTGTCACAGAATTTCTTCCTAGGTATGTTTCTTCACTAAATACTCCATTCCTTATATTGCTTTGTCCAGCAATATATTCTGGAAACCAAAATGCTGGAATTTTTAATCTACCATTTAAAAGAACAATGTTTAACTACATGCCATGGGGCAAAAAAAAAAATTGAACTTTGATGGGCAGATTGATATCTTTCTGTAAATGTGTCATGTGCTGGGTAAAATCACTGTGAATGGGAGACCGAGAATGAGAATAAGTTGAGAGAAGAGAAATAGAGAAGAGAGAGAGAGAGAGAGAGAGAGAGAGAGAGAGAGAGAGAGAGAGGAAGAAGAGAATTAGAGAGAGAAGAAGAATTAGCAGAATAAGGAAGATGATAGAAGAATATTGAGGGAGAAATTCGAATTGTATTCATTCATTGCATGATCACCATCTATTACAATTCTAGTATTTATAGGTTGCAATGCAAAATATTATATAATGAAATGGAAATTACAGCTATGTAATCCACCTCATGACACCTATTATCCAACGACATTATTCTTCCACATAAGCATCCAACTCAAATACTAATCAAACTTATTTATATTAACAACCAAGTGACAGTTGATGCATAACAACTCTCCCAGCAGCCTTGCTGCCATTTCCATGTGTTCCTCAAGCTGGGCCAAATCCTTCTCACTTGCTCTAATTTGCTTGAGCTCCTTTGACTGGCCACAACACATTCAGCTATCTTCCTTACTTCTTCACCTATCTCAAGCTGGGTCTGCTTCCCCTTTTCTTCAGCTAACTGCTGTTATACACCAATCTCGGGCCCACTGCCATTGACCTCCAGCTGGGTCATGACAATTCCCTCCCCCTTTTGAGCCACCTTGTCCTCAAGGTGTAAGTAAAATATTGGGATTAGAGCTTCCATGTTTATTCCTCTGCATATGCGTTGCTTCATGGCACTATTGCTTGATTGATCGACTGACATTCTATTTGATGAATCATGCAGTGTAATAAACTTGTGCAGCTTGGTTCTTTTTCTCTGCCTTCGCCACATTTCAAACTGCAATTCTTTGATCACAACTACAAGAGTTAATGGACATTTGAAGTCCAAAATACCATAGCAACCAAGCAGAAAGAAATTCTGTGAAGCCTTTTTGTTTCATTTTCAGCACCCATAAATTTCCAATCAGTATTAACACTAATATACTCAAGTTTGTTGTTGCACATTGAAAGTGTTAATGTTTTGCATTTCATTATGACATTTCTACAAACACTTTCAGGGTATAAAACTTCTTCGCTGCAACATGCCATTTTTTTAATATTCTCTGCCATATTCAACTCAATATCAGAGTCAACTACAGGAGTAGGAAGAATACCATTATTGTCACTGGAGTTAATGCTCACCATTGGTTCTAATTGCACCGATTCTTCTTCCATTTCGCCATCCTCATCTTCTTCGTCATCTTTGTTTTCTGGGAAAGGAAGAATTCCCTTGTCTGAGCTGGAGAGTTGTTCCGACATAGGAGCGGCTTCTACTGGCTCCTTGCCACGGCCAGTATCAGGCAGAGGATTGTTGAGCAATCTTTCCAGCAGCCAGTCCTGCTTTGCTTCTATCTCATTTAACTGGGTTTGTTGGTTCTGGTACAGGGCATGCATCTGCGTTGTGAGTTGCTGATCATTGTTATTGTGAGGTCAGGAGTTTTCAGCCATGGCTGCTTTCTTCTTCTATCCAGGGTATATCAAAGCAGAGGAGTCTTGCCAGCGGTCATTCATTTACTGGCGGAGTGCATTGGCACAGATCAACTCTGATACCAATTGTCACGTCCTGGGTAAAATCACTTTGAATGGGAGACCGAGAATGAGAATAAGCTGAGAGAAGAGAAATAGAGAAGAGAGAGAGAGAGAGAGAGAGAGAGAGAGGAGAAGAAGAATTAGTAGAATAAGGAAGATGAGAGAAGATTCTTGAGGGAGAAATTCAAAATGTATTCATTCATTGCATGATCACCATTTGTTACAATTCTAGTATTTATAGGTTGCAATTCAAAATATTAAGTAATGAAATGGAAATTACAGCTATGTAATCCACCTCATGACACCTACTATTATCCAATGACATTACTCTATTCTTCCACATAAGCATCCAACTCAAATACTAATCTAACTTATTTATATTAACAACCAAGTGAAAGCTGATGCATAACAACTCTCCCAGCAGCCTTGCTGCCATTTCCACTTGTTCCTCAAGCTGGGCCAAATCCTTCTCACTTCCCCTAATTTGCTTGAGCTCCTTTGACTGGCCACAACACATTCAGCTATCTTCCTTACTTCTTCACCTAGCTCAAGCTGGGTCTGCTTCCCCTTTTCTTCAGCTAACTGCTGTTGTACACCAATCTCAGGCCCACTGCCATTGACCTCCAGCTGGGTCATGACAAAATGTAGTTAATGCAATGTGTATTATGTTTCAAATTATTAGCTTAGGTTATTTTTTCAATGCAATTTATTCAGGCTTTGAGCAATTAACATGATTTATAACAGAGTTAATTACAGAAGCCGTATATTGAAACTCTTATAATAACTGAATGGATTCATCAGAAAATCATGTTGGATAACTAAGTGTTACTGATGAAGGCTTATTAGCTTTTTGATATGCTGTATAGAATAACTCTTCTATCACTAGATTTTGCATTATTTACATTTTTCATAGTGTCTACTTCAAACTTGTATTAGTCATTTCCTTTTTCCTCGCACTTCTTAATTTTCACAGATTAATTTCCTATTGTGAATTTTCATATGGACCAATATCTGACAACAGATTATTGTGCCCTTGCATTTCAGTTAAGAGCATTGGTTTTTCTCTGCACAATCCTCATTTTATGGAAGCAATGAGGGATGATTTATTATTATTATTTTTGCAGAGGTAGTTTGTACAGATTAATTCATAGGCCTAACAATCAATTGGATGAACGGAGGCGTTTGAGGATGGCCCTGGATGCTGTATGATTTCATAATTTAATATTAGTTAGCATAAATCTCCTCTATCTTGATAATTTATCGGAGATTTTATTTTTTATGATAAATATTCAGGCTCGGGGAATGAATTATTTGCACAATTGCACTCCAATGATAGTACACCGTGATTTGAAGTCTCCAAATCTTCTAGTTGATAAAAATTGGGTGGTAAAGGTACAGTTCATCTTTTCAGAATATGTTGAATGCAGTTGCTAAAACCTTCCATCCTTTAATGATCGGCCGAATCTAATCCAGTGTGGTATGAAACTTTTTGCCTGTTTTTAGGTATGTGACTTTGGGCTATCACGTATGAAGTACAGCACATTTCTCTCTTCAAGGTCAACTGCAGGGACGGTAAGCTGTGCATCTGGTCCTTGCGTTCTACAAGTTTACTTGTACAATATTACTTGTTGATAGTTTTATGAGATTGAGCATTAATTATAGGGTTCTATTTGTATATAGTTTTGCCATTTTCTTATTCATGTAATAATTACCTTTAAGTTTACAACTAATTATTTTATCACTGAACAGGCTGAATGGATGGCCCCAGAAGTGCTAAGAAATGAACCTTCTGATGAGAAGTATGCAATTCTATTTCATATTTGATTTTAATGTTTATATTTTTCTTGGGATCCTCACTTAATTTTCATCATAATAATAATGAGTATGGATCTATCTGCAGGTGTGATGTTTATAGTTTTGGGGTTATACTATGGGAGCTCTGTACGTTGCAGCAGCCATGGGGTGGGATGAACCCAATGCAAGTTGTAGGTGCTGTTGGCTTTCAACAACGATGTCTTGATATTCCAGATGACATGGATCCTGCCATTTCAGATATTATTAGGAGGTGCTGGCAGATGTGAGTATCTTTTTTTTTTCTGTTTTTTTATTTTTACTTGTTGGGTGATAATTGACTGCACTCAAGCATGCATTAAAAGAGTAAGCTAGGTGTCTGACTCTTATCTAATGAGACGGACACAAGCCAGTTGGGTGGATTTGCAAAGAAGAAATCGCGATAAGTAGTATAACTGTCTACTGCCGGATGTGTATATATATATATATATATATATATATATGCTTACATGCTTGTCTTTTATGTTGAGTAATATGGATGTGCCTCTTTTCTTCTTTTAACCTTACTTTTCATTTTTTAAAATATTTTTTTTTCCAGTTTTTTTTTTTAATAGTCTTTATTTCTCTCTTGTATGTGAATAGCTATCAACAATTTCTACTGCACTAGATGCTCCACGTATAGAAATGGTGGAATTGCACCTCAATAAGATACAATGACAAATGCTTGTGGTGTCCCTTTTTAAGTTTATGGGGTTTTGTTGGTTTATTTCTTTATTCCCCACTTTTTCTTTTCTCTTTGCTTCCTTTTATTCATATTCCCCTTCAATTACCTTGCCAATTGTGTTCCACCAAATTTTTGCAATTTTTTTCTTGGCCTGGTGATCACTCTATGATTTTTACTTTTTTATATATATATATATATTATTCCCTTTTTCGTGTTCATGCCTAATCTTGTTTTTATATCATTTCTTTATACTAGTTTGTCTTGAGAACGACAATGTGTTGCACTTTAAGAAGCTGAAACAAGTAATGTTTATATAGTGTGTATTATAAAGGAAATTTCAATAACCTAATTAACTGGTTATCTTCATAGTAATATGATGGTCATCAGCAAAAGTTTGAGATTTTATCCATCATTCGGGCTCTCAAAGCAACCTTGAAAACTAAATGCAAATTGCATGTCCTTTTAAGTTTTCATCCAAGCTAGCAAAGGTTTTCCCAGCTTTATGTTCTGTAGAGTGAATATAATCTGTACCTTTTTTCATTTTATAGAATGGATCAAGTATATTGTGCATATGCAAAATGGTTTGATGATTGCACCAATGCCTCCTGTCAACACTGCTCTGTACAATAAGCATTGTTATTTGTTAGTCATTTTTTCCCACTGATTAGAGGTATCATCATAATTTTTGGGCTAACAAAAAGAAAAGGGAAAAGCCCAATAATCTAGTCACCAGATGTTACATGATTTGTACAATTATACAAGTGAGACCTATCAACATATCCTGACTTGTCCTTATTAAAATTTTCTCAGTTCATGAGACATCACAAGATGAGGAAGTTGTTATGTATGCATTTATCTTGATATTTCAAACTGATGGTTTTCAGTTTCTATGCCTTTTTCAGTTCTGATAGGCTTGAAACCCAACTCAGGTTAGAGCTTTAATTTATCATTTTGGTCTCTTGCTGTTCTTTTTTGTTCTAATCTTTGCAATCGACTCTCTCAAACATGTAGTGCTAGTTTAAAATTCTACAAAGGCAAGCTGGCATGTATATTCTGCTAATGCCTGTTCTTGACGCCATTTTGTTTGCTCTCAAATTATATGCATGCTCTCATGTCTGCTTGATCTCTGTAATTGGTGTCTGGGCCTCTGAAATTCTGAAGCGTGCCACTTCCTATTCTCTTTCTACTTAAAAATACATGTCAAAATAACTGCAGAAGATCTAATTCAAGCTTCATCCCTCTTTTTTTTTTTTTTCCATTTTTTCATGGATGAAATAACAGATATCATTATCAATATGCCAATTTGATAACATGGTGGTTGGTCACATGCGATAGCTTGTGAATGTAATGTAAAACGGTGTTTACTTTGTTTAATACATTGCATACACCAGTTCGTAGAATGAGTTTTAGATGTATTGTATGTTTAGTTGCGCAGGCTGATGTAGCATTGACATTTGGCCTCCTTTTAAATTGTAGAGATCCGAAATTGCGGCCGACATTTGCGGAAATAATGGCAACTTTGAAGCCATTACAGAAGCCTATAACCAGTGCACCCGTGCCTAGACCAAGTGCACCTGCAAGAGGTGGGCATGAGAGAATTCAGCTTTTACAAGGAGCAGAAGAGCAGGCAGGCTAGTGGACACAAATTGATGGCTACCTGGAACCTTGGGGCTCATTTTACTGCCAAAACCTGAAACCAAATTGTAGACTATCCAGGGCAAGAAAATTGCACATCAGATGCCAAATATAGGGAAAGTTGTGGACTGTCTGGAAGAAGAGAATAAGAGACTGATCGAAGATCATGACCCACATATACTCCAATTTGAGATGATTGAGATTCATTTTTTTTAAAATTTTCAAATGTTTCCCTTTTCTTGTTTTGTATTCTTGTGCAGCCAATCTTCATGGTGTATTTGTTTGTAAAAAAGATCCATCTGAAATTGTTGTAATAAATGTTGTGTTTTTAGTTCTCACAGTTTGTTACAAGCAATTGAAAAAGTTGTTGCTGCCACAAGGAGGGATGCAATGGATTAACATTCAACCAGGCAAGATCTAAAAAAATATGCCAATTTGTTGCTCAAGTCAAGCACTTAAGATCAAGGGAGAGGAAAGTACCTTTTATATGAGCCTCTGATCATAGAAGTAGGCCTGACCATGGCCTGCCCGGCCTGCTGAACCGGCTCGGTCCAATCTGGACCGGACTGGGCTCAGCTCGGACTGTGATCTAGCTGTGCAAGGGTCCGGTCTGAGCCCTTCCTCCATGAACAGGAACTAGCGATTTCGGTTCCGGCTCTAACGGTAATATTACTGTTTTTTTTAAATGAAAATACAAAAAAAACTCATTATAACAGAAAAATAATTTATACAAATTAATAATTTTAATTTTATTTATTTATTGTATTGTTAATTAAAAAAAAAGTTGAACTGCCGGTTCATAAATCGGAACTGGTCTGTTCCAAACCAACCCTTCTCTGGTTTCGATTTCTATTTTTGGGACCACAGAATCGTGGCCAGGACTACATAAAAGAGTGTACTTAGTAAGTAACAAATCTATTTGATGTTCTCTTTTTTCATAAGAGATCCGACTGAGATTCAACTTGTTCATTAGATTAATACACTAAACTAAAATTTATTGTAGTTTTGCATGTCTTGAGTACTCTTAAAAACACTAAAATATTGCATGGATAATTGTAATGATATAGCCTCATTGAATGCTATAGTTGCGTATTGCTGTAAAAACTATGCTCAAATTCCCAAGGGCATACATGTTCTTAGAATAGATAAAGGATAAGAGAACCAATTCTTCTGGGTTTCCTTGCTTCCAAATAGCCTCATAGAAAACGTAAGGAAAAAAAAAAGAAAAAAAAAGACCAACCATTTAAATACCATCACAAATATGGATAAGGTAGGGACCAACTACTGCCACAGGCATTTCAAAGATATTATATTTTTCTTTCTATCTCATATCTTGATGTCTGAATTCTCGTAGCCTGAAAAGATGGCTTCTTTATTTGGTTCTTAGCCAATGCTGTGACACCCACTAAGAAGTACTACTCACTTCTCTTCATCATCACAGACACCTCCTCCTCCTCCTCCACCTCCCCCTTCAACTCCATCTTCCCCTTCAACTCCACCTTCACAAACACAAATCTCAATAGCATCACCACAGCTAAGTACAAGTTCACCTGGCCAGCCAACACCTGTTTCAGTTGAAGTTCAAAAACGGAAACTTGTTACCTCCAAAGTTGAAACCACTGACTGGATAGCTTCCACCTTAACAAGGCCGTTCGGCCTCAGTGCTGGCCTTGCTTGGGCTGCCTTTCTTGCATTTGGTGTCGTTTCTGAACAGGTTAAGACTCGTCTTGAAGTCTCACAACAAGAAGCAAATACAAGGTCTAATATCTAACTTCTTTTACTTTTTCCCCTCTCATCCTTTTATATTTTGTGTGTATAGACCCTATTTTCCCTAAAATTCTGTTGAGTAGTGAATATCCTCAATATTTACTGCAAATTATCATTCATATCAAACTTAATACTTTCTCCTTAATAGTCTCATTAAGATTTACAAATTTTGGGTATGTAAATAACAAAAGAATAGGGCTTCATCTTTATATCATAGTCCCAAAAAAGCACTTCTGTTTACCATAGTCCAAATTCTGCACTGCAGAGACATTGAGAAGGAAGAAGAGGTAGTGTTGCCTAATGGCATAAGGTAAATGTAAATATATTTTCTCATCCTCCATACTATTTATTTGTCTCTTGAACTATGTAGCAAACAGAACAAAGCTCAAATAATTTGAGCATTTTCAAACAGGTATATTGAGTTGAGAGTGGGTGGAGGAGCTTCTCCAAGGCCAGGGGACTTGGTGGTGATTGATCTCAAAGGAAAAATACAAGAAAGTGGACAAGTATTTGTAGATACATTAGGTGGAGTAAAAAAGAAGCCATTGGCACTGGTAATGGGGTCAAGGCCTTGTAGTAAGGGAATGTGTGAAGGGAAAGAATTAGCATTGAGATTTATGAAGGCTGGAGGGAAAAGGAAAGTTATTGTGCCTTGTAATTTAGGTTTTGGAGAGAATGGCGCAGATTTTGGTTATGGTGTCCAAATTCCACCATTGACCACTCTTGAGTACATTGTTGAGGTTGACAAAGTTTCAATTGCTCCTGCTTGATCATTATCAAACACTATATCACCAAATATATATATATAGATATACTTTTTCATTTTAAATGCATAACAAAGATAGAGTAGGTGCAATTTATTTCAGGAAAGTCTTTAATTTCCCATTCGATGGTTGAATGAAAAAAGTGAACAAGAAAAAAGAGAGAACAAAGATATTGATATATAGATTTTTTTTTTTAACGGACTTGCTATTTGAACGATGCATCTTTGTTAGTTATTAATTATATCTAATAAACAAGTAATTTATATTTTTTAATTTCTATTGTATATTACCATCAAGCGCCTCATTCAATAATGAGTAATGATGAGTGTGATTTTTCACTTTGAAATAAAAATAAAATTTTCATTTTAAATTTGCATTTGATAGCTAAAATATTTGAGAATAAGATTTTGATTTATGTATAAAAATTTTTAAAATCTCAAATTTATTGGTATTTGAAATTTTTGCAATATTTTTTAAATAAAATAATTTATATTTCCAAAAATATCATCAACAAAATTACATTATAAATTTTCGTTTGATAGTTAAAATATTTGAGAATGAGATTCTGATTTCTGTATAAGAATTTCTAATATTTTAAATTTATTGGTATTTGAAAATTTTTCGGTATTTTTTTAAATAAAGTAATTTATATTCCTAAAAATATCATCAACAAAATTACATCAAATATAAAAATAGGATTCTAATTCTTTTTATATGAATGTGACAAAAAGAAATATTGAAATCCCAAAATACAAATTCAGGAATAAAATTTTATTTCTCATGAAATCTTGTTAGTTTGGTGTACCAAACATGTGATTAGGGTCGAAGATTATTAAGTAAGAGACCAAGCGACTTATCATTATAGATGTGTGATTGGTTTAGTGGGTGAAGCCAAGAGAATTGTAAGAAAAATAATAAATAATAATTAAAAATATCATATGGGAATTTTGAAAGAGAAAACTGTAATACAATAATGTCCATCAACTGGTTACTCATTATTTAACAAAAATTTCAATTATTCTTTTAGAATCTCAACTTTATTTATCTAACAAGTTCAATATACAAAAAGCATCAATATCCATTTATGAGTAGCAAGACAAAAAAAAAATTAATTATGAAGAGCAATGAAATTAAACAGAAATAATTAAGAAGAATTAATGAAAAAATTAAAATGTTAATGGCACTAATTTAATAGAGAGTTATCATACGTTTAAAGTTTAGGATATTTAAAGACCTACTTCATATAGTATTTAATTAAAATGAAATCTCTAATAAAAATATTTATTTTAATTTAATATTATTGGAGTATTCTTTATTTGAAAAATTAAAATTTATAAAGGTTAATATGATTGTTGGAATTTTATTTTTTAATTTTTTAATTCAAAATAAATCCTTTTTCTCAGCTTCAATATAAATATATGTGTGTGAGTGACATTATGACTGTTTAATAGGCTATTTGAGAGATTGACGTATGAATTTTCTTACATGCAGCTTTTATTAATAGATTGTTAACGCAATATTAATATAATTCTTTTTTTATTCGAACAATAATATTAATAAAATTAAAAAATAAGTACGTATTCCACTCATTATAATAAATAGTTGTACGTAAATAAAATAATTTAGATAAAATAATTAAAAAATATATAACAAATAATAAAAACTTAGCAAAAAAAAATCATCGTGAAGTTTAAAATGAATTGTGCATAAAAAGACAAAAAACATTAAAAAAAAACATCAATCAAATAAATAAACTTCAAATATTAAAATTGAAATATAATTATAACATAACATTTGGTATATATACATAATATTACTGGCATAAATCAATACAAATAATTTGTTTATATATTTGTGAAAATAAATGATTATGATTAGTTATATATATATAAACAAGAATTTTGATTCGATACTATATTTTATCAAACATAAAAATAAAATAAAATCAAAGGTAAGTGGTCTAAAAATCAGATACCAAGTTGCTAAATTTTTATAATCACTGCTCTTCTCAAGTTTGATCAAATCACTGACTTTGCTGGTATTCTATTTCTATTCAATTGGGTCATTTCATTTGAGATTGTATTACTTTTAACATTTTTCTTTCTAACTATATTTTATAAATTTAATACTCATGCAAATGCTGAAATTTCTGCAGTGGGGTGAGGGTAGACGCTTTGACGAAATGCGTAGTAATCTGGGAAAATTAGCTGTATTCTGGATGTTTCAGTTTTTTGAGCATTCTCCATTTTCTATTTAAATGAATTGTAACTGTATTTTGATGTTCTCTGAAAGTATTATTTGGTATTTTGATTCTCTTTTCTTGTCTCTTCAGGCTAGGCTATCTGGGTATGGATAACAGTAGTTAATGCAAATGACAGAAATCCATTTCTTCAGGCTGAGGAATGAGGATATAATTGGACGGATTATGTGGTCTGAGGGGGTTTCAATTGAAGCAGCAGCTGATCAGCAAAAGTTGACATTCAAAAAACTCGCCAGAAAATAGAGGAAAATGGTGCAATGTTGGACTATGGAAGTACTCTCGTCACCAAATTATTTCGGCTTGGTTTGGCATGAACTTTATTTCAATGCACTATTTTGAAAGTAGTGATACATTAACATGCCTGATGCTGAATGCTTGTCATATATTATGATCTATAGTGGTTTTACTCATACAAATCCAATAACTTTTGAAGTAGTTTTTGCTTTTTCATAAATATCATTGATAACTAACGATCCCTATTTCAATGCTCAGTGTTTATAGTTGGAGGTTTAGACTTTGTGGCCATCTTTTTCTTCACTGTCATATTTCTAATTGCCTGATTTTGATAATAATATGTGTAGTGATTTATATAGTTGTTTGCCTACTCGTATATTGTGTTTGGATGAAAGGGTTTCCTATCATGGTTTTAGATATTATTTTAGTTTAAACTGATTGAATAAAAATTTTGCTATTTGATGTTAGATTTATGAACAAAAACTGCATCCATAGATATGGTTGAAAATTTAATTAAGATGGATTGACATCAAACCTTTTAATTGTTATTTTTAATCCACATTCAACTTCAAGGTTGGTTTTTCTCCACATTTTATCTAACCTAAATTCATAAGTCTAATCAACAAAAGCAGGATCTATTATCAGATTAAATATCAGAATTTCAAATCCCTCCATGTAAACGGTAGTCAGCTTAATCTACTGCGAGGATAATGTAGGCGAGCTGCTCAATTTGGAAAATAGAAGTACATTTAAGAGATGAACCTTCAATATTTGTCTATCTATTGCGTAGATTGAGATACTCTGCTGGTAATAACAATTTTTTTACATTTTTCAGGAAAATAAAATAAAATGAAAGAGGAAGTGGCTTGAAGCTTTTGTATTGTGCATTAGATTTTTATTGGGGTGCCCTGTCTTGCTCATGAAATGTAATCTAAAGCAACATTAATTTGATCTTCCTCAATATCACTCTACCAAGATAACCTCTATGGAACCTTTGCATAGATATTCCTTTGGTGGGGGCTTTTTGTGGCTTCTGCACCTGTTCTGGAAGGTGCTGAGTGGGTTGTTGTCCTTGGGTCAGTTTTTCTCATGCTGTTGCCTCTTTTCCTCCGTGGCATACCATTGCTTGAGGTTTGCTTTTCCTTCTTCGAATGCTGCAGTTAAAAGTTTACCACCATCTTTTAAAATGACTCATATTTAGAACATGAACGAGAACAGGAATCTGCTGATAAGAAATTTGGCAATGTGGCTGAATGTAGAGAGTATAAGAGTACAACTAGGTCACATTTGCCTTTTCTTCTTAATCTTGTTTTATTTTGAATGACTTTGGGAGGAACTAGCTGGACTTTGCATTTTTTTTTCAGCCCTCTCACCCGCTGCCCTCTGTAGTGTATGAGAACTTGACTTCATGGTTCAAAACAATTTTCCTCTTTGAATTCCCTTTCTACAGTCGCAATCTTACGCAAGAGGGGACTACGTGGTGGGACTCTTATTCAGTATATGTACTTGCATTGCCCTAGCATGTGAATTGATGGGATTTTTGTTTTCTTCACACCCATCTTTTCTTCAGTTTCTTTTCCTCATTGTCATAATATGCATTCATTTATTTAGTGCTTGCTCTCGTTGATAGTAAATCATAAAAAATAAAAAAAATTGGTAGATGCATAAATGTTTGCTGGGAAAAAGTGAGAAATGGCAAATCTGCAGTGCCGGGCCATGCTGAAACTAGTTTCAGCCTCCCCTCCTTTTATTGATTTCTTCAGCTATAGATTCTGCTGCTCTATTCGCTACCATAGTCATCTGAACTAAAAGATGCCAGCAATTAGCAGCATCATAATTAAATTGCTGCTATTGCAGTGTTCTATTAGAAATTCAGATGTTTAATTGTATGGTTTCCGTTAAAATTGTTTATTGAATTCATATGAAACGAGAGTTGAACTGCCTTAATGCATGCCACATCTCCAACTTAAAGATTTTCCGATTTGGAAAGAATTAGATGTTGGTAATATGCAAATGTAGTTCATGTAGTTGGAGGACATGAGTATTTATTTTTGCTCTGCTTATTTCTCTTTTGGGTTCTACGATGTTTCCAAGGCATTCATCACTTGTGCAGGGTATGGAATAAGAAAAAGTGATGAATGCCTTCAAAATTGAATGAATGGACAGTTTTCCCTCATAATTGAACCCTGATTTGTTGACTTTTATGTACGGTAACTTGATGGAATTTATTTTCAAATCTCCTACGAAATTTATTATAAAAATTAATGTCTTTTTCTTATTCCACACAATTAATTTCATCATTATAAATGTAAGAAAATTACAAATACATTTGATAACGGAATTTTGTTAATATATTTTACCAATTAAGTGAAATTTATTTGTATGAAATATACGGTTTACCTATAATCCCTTGTAAGATCAAAATAAGTACAAATGTCTGTTCAATACAAACAATGTCGGCTTCAATAATGGGCAGCAGGACAAACTTGAAGATGATTGGTACTCCGTAATAATAATGATAAATAATAAAAGAATCCCATTTGGTTATGTAGTTTTTCTGTTGGTTACATGTTAATAATTACAACGATAATAATGCAGTGACTTATTGGGAGTTCGGGGGGAAATGCACATATTACAACCCTGACGAAGCTCCTAAAAAAGCTGAGGCAAAAAAAGGACTTCCAAGGAGGAAAACTGAATAGCCATAAATACAAACTATACAGCTGAAGTGTTGTTAATGTTTCCCAAGGAAATAATTGCTCCAGAACTACCTTCATTCGACACTTGTGAATGCGATAAAAATATGTAAATGACCCAAAAGTGTAGGCATACTAGGTATGCCACGGACCACAATTTTGCTGCTGGATTTCTCCTTACAAATATTGCACCGGCCATGAAAATTGCATCCAACTGCATAACCAATGATCCCAAGTGTTTCCTTCCTGAACGAATTTTTTCCTCAAATAGAGGGCTCAACTTTGAATCAGGGATCTCCCGTGCTCCCGATTCCAGATCCCTGGAATTTGTGTTGTTTTCGTTGAGTGACCTTGAAACTGCCTGTAGATGCATTTTGACATAAATGTCATTCACTCACAACAATCCATAAGGCCTTTTTTTAGATAGTGGTTATTATGATGATTCTAGGCTAAAAAAGAGTACCTCAATTCTGAACAAAAGGGTAGCCTTCTCTGAGGAGAGCGCTTCAACCTAGCTCAATAATCAAATAGAAAATTTTAGTTCCCCACAAAGCAATGGCAAAAATTTCTTGTAATTGATATTTCATGACCTAAAATGACATATTGCACTACTAAAAACTTGGCAGCTGTTACTAAAATGACATATAATGACCTAAAAATGAGAAAATTACCAGCGTCCATGATCACTTAAAAATTAAGTTCACAACCCAGCAGTAACGCTGGGTGATGGTTTAGCCATTAAATAAGTTTGGGAACCACTGAACAGCAGCTAAATATTTGTTAAAGAATCTGCACAATAATTATCAAAGGAAAGCGCCAAAATTGCACTCTCATCCCCATATAACTTTCCTCCTCTCCCACGTAAATAACTAATTCATGGGATATTTGCAGTAGATCAATTCTTGCTCCTAGCCAAATTTGCTTGCATCTACTTGCAAAGAAATACTGGAGTTGGTACACCATGTTATAATTGCTGATGCATCAAAGCCAATTCAAATGCACTCTTCCACAATTTAGTCCTCCCATCCTACACAAGTCTCCCATGCCAACATCCTGATAGAAATTTAGTAAATCCATGTTTAAGAGTGGATTGAAACTTTTATTCCTTTTCTTTTTTAATCCTGTCACACTTCGCTGGTAGATGTGGATGGCATTGTGGACTTTTTTACAAATAAAACAATAGAGAAATATTCGTACTCCCTTCAATACAGGTTGAAACTGAAAGAGAGAGTACTTAAAACAAATAAGAGAAATGTTATTCTTAAAACTCCCCCACTACAACAATTATAAGAAGTACCTACTTTGATGGCACTTTCTATTCTTTCTTTTTGCTTATTTTTTTTATTTAATTATTGATTTTCGGGTGGAGGGAGGTAGAGTTTGTGAGAGGGTCAGGGTGTCATTGCATTTGCATGTGCTCTTTTAACATTTTTGGCATGGTTTCATCTCTTGTGCGAAACAGATGCAATATATTGTGTGCATATCAGTGTAGGTAGACATGCTGCACTAAATTGAGTGCGGTTATCACTAGAATTAACTTGCATGATTGAGAGAGATGTTGGAAACTCTAACCTGTGCTTGTTTTTGAATTAAGTGGTCTGTCAGCTGGGCAAGCCTTCGCTTCAGCTCAATTTCTACTTCTGTCGGATCCTCAATATCCTTCTTTGTCATCTCAATATCTGCTTCTAGCTCCTTTGCCTGAAATAGATAAAGTAAACCTCGTACAGATGAGATAAGCAACCCAATAGTGAAATATCCACTGGATTTGCCTGCAAGTAGAATAAAAATCATCTAAACAAATTCTCAACACAAATTAATTAACAGCCATCAATAAAATTATCATATCACAGTTTCTGCACCACAAGTATTGGGGAAAAAATAACAATTCTAATGGTTAATACTTAATAGCTAAAGTTGTCTGGCAGGGTCCAAAAATGAGATCAGCATGCAAACCTGTGACTAAATTCAATGTATTTCATACTTCGGGTACATAAATCAAAAAAATGACAGAATCACACCTCAAAAGTTCCAAGAGTCAGATATAATCCCTTTGAATTGCAGCTTCCCCCAAATATTAAGACAAGTATATAAGCTTTAGAATTTCATTCAAAGCCTTTAAGAATTTGGAAAAAGTGAAATATCAATTTCATAAGTCCAAGGATGCCATTATGTTTGCGTGACTTGACTTCCCTTTGTAATCAAATATTCAATAAAGCATGTGAATAAGCAGATTAGAAGACATATTTTCATTTATCAATAACCTATGAAGCATGAACACTCCATTTGTATAGCGCGTCATGTTTCCAACACCAACACAAAATATCTTGGGTGCGTTTTGTAATTTTCTAAAAATTAGAAACGTATTTCTTTAAGTTAAAAATATGTTTTTTCCTTCCAGAAAATCTAAATCATCTGTGTGATACTTTGATTGTATGTCATTTTTATTTAATTTTATATAAAAATAATAACTTGCAATTATATCTCTTGAATTTAATTATTTATAAATTTATTCCTATATTTTTAATATTTACGTGTTTTCCCGCATGTCCGTATCTTATATTTTTTATAAATATCGTTTTCCAATGCTCATGTCCGTATCCGTGTCTATGTTCGTGTTACATAATCAATAACCCTTAGTGAGGATCTCCAAAACTACAACCCAATAAAATTTTTACATAACAGTTTGTGTTTTTAATTACTTCTCTTCATTTAATCAAAATATAGATTGTGGGAAGTTAGCAATTACCCATTATAACAACAGCCAGTCATATATAAACTGCAATTGATTTATGGTTAAAACTAGCCTATGAAATTTCATCCAAACTGTTAGTTGTCAAATTGACATTTATGTCAGAAGCTATTACGAAAGGACACTAGAATTTCATTCTTCATGCCAAAGATGGAAATCAATGCATTAACATAAAAACCAGTGCAATTTTATTTTATATTCTCTCTTTTTCCTGGAGAGGCTTTTCAGTGTTCAAGGAACTGGAAAATTCTCATATCTATAGTATCTGCTAGCCTGCAGGAAACCACCCCAACTGATGTTTTGAGTTCAAACATTTTGCAGCTGACACCAACTCCAATATATGTTTTTAGTTCAAATATTTTATCTTCAAACAAAAATGTAAATCAACCAAAAACTTATAGAGACAAATACTCAGATGCATGAATCTTCAAGCATCCAAGGAAACATCACAAAGTTGTATAATATTGACCTCAAAAATCTGTTACACCAAGTTGACATTATAGAAATACTGCAGTATATTGTAAGCAAGACAGCTAACCTTGTCTTCCAATATTCCAATTTTATCAGTTAAGAAATAGTATTCTGCTTCAAGTATCTCTCGTTCAAACTCAACTCCTTTTGCAGCTGTTCCCTATGTATTTTCAGATTGAATATAAAGATCATTAGAAAGTGGCTGAGAAAAAACCGTTGGCTGAGAAGGGCTTCAACAGAGCAAGATAAAGTATACAGTTCCATGTGAGAACTGTAACACCATAAATGCCCCAATTAATGCACCAATAAAATCATGACTCACTTGGCTTAGATGTATTCCACTGTGATCAGTCTTGAAGATCTTCCTCCTGAGTTCTACAAGAAAAAATCTTGTCCCGGTGATTCATATGACAATTGACAAGTTATATAATATTGACAAGATAGATTTCATTATAATGCCAAATCAAACTTAATTTTCACAGAGATTGCAAACTGATGCGAATGCATTACATTTATGATATGATTGTTGATTCAGTCATGGCTGACTGCCTGGGTCAATTTTCAATTAAAAACTGTTATAGCATTATGAGCTAAATGCAGATGCATCTGATTTTATTATATTTTGGCTCCTTAACAAACACAACATACATAAAGAGGAACAAGGACAATTTGGGTGAAAAACTTTTGGCCAATGCCCAATTAGGCCCAACAATAATATAAAATAATTTTTACAATTTTTAACTAAAAGATAAATTATCTGACACTTATCTAAAAAAAGAACAAATACTGCAACATTAGACAAATCTCTTAATTAAAATAGAAAATTCAAGGACAAGAATATAGGTAAAATTTCTACATAGTCCATCTTTTTCTATCACTAATAACATTTTGCTATCTTAAAACAACTATACAAACTAGCAAAGATGAGAAATAACAAAAAAGCAAGCAATTATACTTGTAACTCAACATTTTTTGTGAAAGAAAAATAGAAAATTCTTGAAGATAGAAGTATAAATTACTCTGTTAAACAGGAAAACGACCAGTAACAGAGAGAGAGAGAGAGTGAGAATTGCAAAGGCAGCACCAAAATGGAGGAAATGAAAGAACAAGGAAGAGGGTTACTTGAAAATGGAATTGACAGAAAGCATAAAGGGGCCACAGCAAAAGAGAAAGAAAATGACAAAATGAGGAGCCACAGCAAAATGAGGGAAAAAGAAAAAAACAAATACATCCAATTATGATTGGAGTGCATGGAATTTTGCGATTGGCACTGCCTTTCTCCATCCCTGCAACACTCCCTCTGACAGAGATTAGATGAATAGCCAGTATAAACATGCATGAGCACAGAGAGGTAGAAGTTTTCGAGCTAAGAAGCATTTGAGAGAGAGAGAGAGAGAGAGAGAGAGGTGAAGGAGATGTCAACAGTATGTGAATGATGTTTTCTTGATTGGGTTTGGATAACACGACAGGCAGGGTATTAAATAATTAAGAGAGAAGTCCACAAGAGCGGCAGTGGTAGGTTTAGAAGTGTGATCGAAAATGTTATTTATCAGGATCTAGATTTGTCTATTTATTAACAATAAATATAGTAAATTTGATTTTAGGGTTGTTTTTCAAAAAAGAAAACTAAATTGTGATCGAGCAAATTTTTTAATTTGGAAATGTTTACAGCTTCTAATATTTCTGAATCTTTATTTCACCACCATACTTTAAAGATAATCAAGTTTTGGCTACACATCCCTAATGGACATAAGACCTATTATTTCATTACTCTAAAAAACTTCTGAAATTTGTTACTCTGGATTCCAGCAACTAGTCAAATTTTACTGCCTGCAAAACTCATCCCACTTCACAAAGCAACACATGTGATGCAATTTATGGAAATTCGAACTCCTGTAATCTTAGACAGCAAGCCAATTCTGCCATTTCTATTATTTAATTATTCTGTACTCAAGAAGCTTGCATAAATTGTGCTAGCTCAGAATCCTTTTTAAACACTGAACTTATATCTTTCCTCAAACGAGTAAGAGGAAATGGGAAAAAAATTCATTCAAATAACCAGGACCAAATCTAGGATGCCATACCTTCATGAGCCACTTCTTTCAACTCAAATTGTTGTCGAAGTTCTGCGACCCTATTAATCTGGTTCACAAGAAAAGGCAATGACCAAATTTAGTTGAGCATACACATAATGAATATATATACTCAAACAAGTACGTGCATGGACTCGTGTCAATATAAGTGTATGTGTTTGACAAAGGTCAAAATTTCATCCCAAAAGAGGAAAGCATAGTGTATGTCCTCTTCCACAATATAGCACTTCTGAAGCTTGGTAAAGACTGAATATACGTTGTCAGCAACTCATAATGACTTTTACACCCATTGCCCATCAATTACATAATCATTTCCTAAGAGATTTCACAAGGCTTATGTAAATTTATATATGTAAATGAGACAGGATCAATAAATTCTTCAAAGAACAATTTTGATCTCCCCTCTTCTAACCTGTGCTTTTCCATTCCATTACTTCCAGTGCAGTTATCATGTTGTAATGAGCATGCAGGAATACAAAATACGTCATTAAACACTGTTGCTTTTATAACTAGAGTAAAGACATGCACTAGTACTTGGGAGAGAAGAAAAAATAAGTCATAAAGCCAGGCAAATTTCCAGACTAGACCTGTCTTAAATAGTGGCACAATATATTTCCATCTGTTGTCACTCCACAATATGAAAGCAATTCAACTATGTGGATAATATGCTTCCAAAGAAAGTTCAGAAAGAAAATAGATATATCAATCTAATCAGTTAGTCAGAATCACTGTACCTCTACTTCAAGATTCTTCTGTGCAGTAGCAAGAGATCTTGAAAGATCAGCATTTGCAGTCTGCAATTGCATTGATCTTCAGAAACAACTAAAATAACAATAAATTTTTGAATTTAATTCCATATAGAAACATAAAGGATGAATAAATAATAAGAGTGCATAAGCATTCATAAAGACCATAAAGGCCAATATACCTCCAGAATAGCCAAGCGAGCAAGGGCTTCCATTCTAGTATTGTTATGTTTCTGCTTTTCCAACTCAACAGCCTCCATTGTTTCCATCATGGTTGTCTGAAGTTCTGAAGCCTGATAGAGGAAGATAAGATTAAAAACTTAATTAGTGCTTGGGGGGGAAAGCATAATTTGAAAAAAGTCAAAACTTTATCAAAAGAATTATGGTGTAAAACTAAAAACCAGAAAACTCGACAGGTGACTTGTAAGCACCAATAAAATTTCCTGATATCTTGAGCGTACCAGAAAAGTTAAAGTTTATCATTTAAATTTGCAGTGTTATGATCTTAAATGACAGGTTAGCTGCATAAAATGTATATTAGAATGCTGACTCAGGCTGTTGATTCATGCTAGAGTAAGGGTATAAAAGAGTCAAGATACTTGTAAGTTACTCCAGGCTAAATTGAAATGAACTCAGTTATCAAGTTGAGCTCAAGCTCAAGTAGCTTAGCAAGCCAAGTTTGTGTTATATTACTCGACTCAAGCAGCTCGCAAGTTTAATCCAGTTCATATGTAAATTACAATTGTTCCCTTCATATACTATTATATTGATGTACAATTGAAAAAGCATACTCATCAATCTCTAATTGAGTTTAATTGAGATTATTATGAGTACATAATCAAACTCTGTAATTTACATAGAGTTAAGCACTATGCAATTTACATAAAGTTTAACAACGAACTGGTTGAGCCAAGTTGAGCTCGAATTTATTGAGTATTCTTATGAGCAAGCTTGAATTCTAAATAACCAAACTCGTCCAAGTTTGAGTCGAACTTTGTGCTTCGAGTTTTAGGACTAAGTCAAGCTCAAAGTTGGAATTGTATCAAATTAGCTCAACTCAATGAAACCCTATGCTAGCAGTCAGTGCCAAATTTAGTTGTCGGCATTCACATATCCCAAATCAACCTGGCCCTTAAATTGATCCACCTGACCTAATTAGAACCTGAGCCTACCATGGTAGTTGAACAGAGTATTAAATACTGAACAGGAGTACTCAAGAGCAACAACATAATGCAATCATAGCAGAGTCATTTAAGGCTGTAAGACCTTTATGATTGGGAAACTAAAATTTTTTTCCCCCATTCGCTCTGTTCCACTTCAAGAGTCTTTCTAGAAAACTTCCTTTGGTTCCATCTTTAATTGTCTTTTTCAAAAAATAAGTATTAGTTATTCTTTTCCAACTTTACCCTTGTATCTTGTTGTCTTTGCTGCATTTATATCTTTCTCAGCACCAATGAAGAGATGATTGACATTGTAAAAGAGAAAGTTAATGGAGTGAAAAAAAAAGGGTGAGATATTTAGAGAATTACAAAAGGATAATTTATTCAATTACAAGTATTTTTTTTAGAATTTAGGTTGCTTAATTATTTCCTTAATCCTTGAGCAACTACCTTAAAAGACACTTGAAATAGAATGGAGCGAGTATAACTTTCGTGCAATTGAAATTGACTTTTTCAATTGTATAAGTTTTCATCAGATTCAAGTTTAACGCAACTCTTACCAACACCTCATCCCAGGTTTCCACGAAACCAGTAATACAGCAACTAGTAGTAATTTATGGACTAAAGGAATTATCAAGTCTTTTCAAGTTTCATGCACAAAAAGAAATGGGCTAACTTTTGATGATTCTACAAAAAATTTAAACCAAAATTTCTATTCAGTTGAATGGTATAAAATTAAGCATAAACTGGGTTCTTGTATAACTGAGAAATGGCCAGAATAACCTAGAAATTTGAAAAGTTGCAAAGGATCATTTTGAAACTTAAGTAGAACATTGGAATAAGATTGTTATCCTATTTTGCTGTTAAACACAAGTAGAAGGTTCTTAATTTAGCTTCATCCTAGAACTCGGGTCCCAAGTTCTAACTTCAACAGAAGCTCCATATCACAAAACTGTGCAAAAGAGAGCATCTTTTTAACTAAAAGTCTAGAATTAACAAAGATGTTTGTACTAAATAGCAGTACGCATAACCTAAACTAAAGCCTCAGCTGAGTTTAGGTCATAATGAAACTGTCAGCCATTGCATGACTGCGGAGGCCAAGAGCTACCCTTCCAAATATTTATCAGACTAGTTCATTCAGCTGACTTCCAACCCAAAATATTTAAATTCACAATAACTTGCACCATCCGAAAAGGCCAAAATAATACATCTTTTTTCTGGAACACAAGAAATGAACCATTGAATCAGCAGTCCAGCCCAATCACCAACATGATAACTGCTCCGCAAAATTGAGAATGAACAGGCTTCTATCCTCCAATAAAACTGGGACATTAGTATCAACTTAATTCATACAATCTAGTCACCATATTGTTTATTGCAGATTTCTATTTGCACAAGCTAGTGGAATTAGGAAGAATGGTATAAGGTAAAGCATACTGACCACATTCTCAAGAAAAACACTTTTACAAACTCTGGATTGCTACCTTGAGTTTTCCAAAAGAAGCTAAAATGTCAAGCACGGGGTGAATTATTTCATTGCAAGAAAAAATCATCCATCCAGATAGTCGTGGAATTATTTCAGTCACAAACATCTTAAAAAAAGCCATGTCCAAGAAAATCATGATTAAAGGTGTACATTTGTCTTAAGTTATTCTAATCCAAACAAATGTCTTCTCTCTATTTTTTGTTACAATCTTTTCTTGAAGACCATTGTTATTACAAATATTAACTGGGCTTGATGCTTGATTTCAGGCAAAACAAATGCAATCTAGAGCATGTCCAGCAATGGCAATTGCGGTAATTGGCTGTTTCTTGTTCTCTGAGTTCTACTATGTATTTTAACTTTCCATTAGAGGAAATTGTAAGTTTCATTACTAAAAATGATTGATGAGCTGCTTCTACAACCTAACATGACGCAATAATCAGACCTATGGCATAAACCAACAACCAATAGCATATACAGTGTTGCAAAAACTAGCAGTTGTTAAAAAAACAACTTAAAAAGGGCTTACAGATGTAATGAGAATGATAATATTTCCACTTAAATTTGTCTTTAATCATGCTAATGTTCAAATAGTTGATAATGGACCAGCATGCACCAACTACGGCATCTCTTGGGTTCTTCTACTCCTCACATAATTACTCTTTTTCCATTTGTTGCTTTCAAAATATTGTTTTTCTCATGGATGCTCTTCCAAACATGTTGGTCCTTCCACAGAAGAATTGTCAGTTTCTCATCTCCGCCACCCAACCCCCAACTCACAAATGCCAATATAAACAACTTTAGTTAAGGTGTGACTCTAAAATGGCTAAGTAAAATATATGAATCTTATGGTAAAACAAATGTATCATGCAAGTAGAAGATTATCCCTTTTTCTTGGTAAAACAAGTAGAAAGGTACTATTACTTTTAGCATCTAAGGGCCTGTATTGTACCTAGATTTGCAGTTCCATATTGCTCAAAAACATATTAGTATGAAAGTTTTCCTAATTAGAATCCGAAAATTCTCATGGCTCATAGTCTTGCACCTAATCAAAGATAACGTATTCACAATATTTACTCTTTTTCCAATCAGAATGAGATGAAAAGAAACAATGATTAGAAACAAAAGTTGACAAGAATGTTGTAGCCGAAAAAAAACTCTGTAAAATAAATTACCTCCTGTGCTTGCTGTTTTTCCCGTTCTTCAAGTATTTTCTCCAAGCATTGTTTCTCCCCTTCTAATCTGGCAACCATATTCTCCCGTTCTTTGATGGCTTCCACAGCTTTAGCTGCTGCTTTGTCAGCCAAAATTTTCTTTCGCATCTCCCTCTCCCGTTCACTCTCAGAATCAGATGATGATACAGAATCACTGTCCGAATAAGATCCTCCATCACTTGTTGAAAAACCTTTCTTCAAATCATCAGAAATAGAGCTTCTAGATGCATAACCAGACTGATGCTTCCCCTTTACAGTACTTCTGAGTCTATCATAAGCATTATCCACTCCCTTCTCCACATCAGATACCCTGTCAACTTTCTCTGACACTGATGACAACTGCAAAGAATGATTCTTATTTCCCATTGGCAAAAGATCGTCATGAGACATATTCTTAAATTCAGAAAGACAGCTATTTGTTAGATTTTCCTTGATCTGGTTTTCCATCAGATTGGAACCAACATCCTTATTGTTCAGCTCTTCCCTATCTAACAACTTACTATCCCCCTGCAACTCCACACTGGAAGACCCTGCAGAAGAACTAGACCCTTCCTCATCACACGGTTTCCCATTTAACTTCTTGTCTGATGCAATATCCAATCCCTTCTTAGTCTTAACTCCACTATTCCTCACATTCTTCTTCCCCTCCAGCACTGACATATTTGAGGTTAAATTCCCCGGCCTTCGACCATTCTTATTCAACCCACGAACAGCAGAGGATGCCCCATTACTGCGATTAGATAAAGATGAAGGTGTTGTCTGAATCGGAGTACTAAGGAGCTCAGTCCAATCATTGTCAGTAATTGTGGGCTTTGGTTTTGGAGAAGATCTTGAGGCATTTGTGATCTCCTTATCCCATTCTTTAATATTACTCCCAGTCTTACTATAATAATTGGCATTGTCGATGTTGGGATCGATATTCAATTTTCCAAAATATTCATGGCTATTGTTAATGTTGGTTTCATGAGTCGTTTTTTTCTTTAACTGGTCCTTTAACGGCACCGTTCCAATTCCACCTCCACCTCCAACTCCAACTCCACCTTCACCCCCTTTTGCCGGGACGTGGAATTTTTGATCCTCAGATCCAAGCGACCTCTCGTTCTTCTTTAACGACTCCGCCGCTTGCTGATCGATCTGAGCTTTCCGTAACCATCAAATAACCAATTCCAATTATTCCCAAAATAAAGTTTGAGAAAAAAAAAAAGGAAAAAGGGAAGGGAAATTACCTGTTCGAAGAAGGTCTCGGCGACTTTGAGTTTGGAGGAGATCCAGTTGGCCATTATATTTTATCTATGCGTTTAAGATGCGAAATCAACACAGTTGTATAGCATATGGCGCATTTTAGCAAAAACGCGACATAGATTGAATTGCAAGAGAAGAAAGGAAAGAGAAGAAGAAGGTAGTTTGTATTTGGCAATGCTAACGCGACGGATGTGCGCGGCTTTTGAACAGATGTCGAGATGGGAGGTTCCTATTGGTCGGTGACGAAAACACAAAAGCACTGTGTGTAAGAGTTGGCGCGGGTACACGATTACTACCCAGCTCCAGCAGCAACAGCTCTTCGCTATAACCGACTAAATATTGATTTTCTGAATATATAGAAATTTCTTTTCAATGTATTGATTATGCTTTTAACTTAATTTCTCCAAACTGGGTCTCAAACATTTAATTGCTTACAATTTTAAATTCCTTGTCCTATTTACCAATCTTGGTCCAAAATGTTCTAATTGTACTGATCGCACTCGGTTTAATCTCGTTGATGTGGCTCACTTCTCAAATTTCTAGTTCTTTAAGTCTCGACCACACTTAAGTACTTCATTTAAGTTCAAAATCTCTTTTAGTTAACTTTAATCTCAATTAAATTAGTTAGCTTCTTAATTAACCAAGTTTTAACTTAATTGAATTTAATTTCCTTAGGTCCGAACCACTTAAAGGTCTCGGTCTCAATTTCCTATCTCAATTCCTCTCTTTTGTACCAACTAAAATAACCTGCAATTTATCTCTTGGATGTCTCGGCTTTATGGGTTTTGTACCTAAAATCATTTCTTTTACTCCATAAGTCTCGGCTGCACAAATGTTTTATTTGAGCTCAATTTCCTTTTAGTTAATTTTAACACATTACTTAATTAATCTATCACCTAATTAACTTTTAATTTGAGGAATTTATTAACTTAATCAGATTTTAACTTAACCAGTATGGTCTTCAACTCTCTTCCTCTCTCTCATTTAAGTCACGGCCAAAGGTGATGTCCTAATAAACTTCCCCTTTTATTTATTTCAAGTTCATCAAAGGACAACAACAACATTCACATTTTTCTTTTAAATTCTTCAGACTACTCAAGATCCACCCCATGTCAACCTTAGCTTCACAAAACAAGAAAACAAAGGAAAAGAAGAGAATAAAGATTAGGTTTATCTCCACATAAAACTCACGGTCAAACACAAATTCAAGAAATTGGAAGTTGGCTCACCTTTTAGAATTTTCCAAAGCAAAACCGTGGCCACTTCTTGCTTTATCTTCCCTCATTCTTACCTTTTCTAGCTTTAAACCTCACATGCAACATCCTCTTGTTCATTACTAAGCCACAACCGAAACGTATATCTCCTTTTCACTTTCTTGAATGCTTCCGTTAGAGCAAGATTAGAAGCAGAAAGAACACTTCTTTGATCACTCACTACGATGCTAACTTTATAAAGTACTCTTTTAAAGTTAAATGAGTGTTTGGTTAAAGGAGGAGTTTCCCGCATGGTTGGTTGAGGGGGTTTTGCACTTTTTTTTTTCCTTAAGCAGTTTATTTAAATAATGTTTCAAATTCAAGTCTTGTATAAGGAAAAAAACATGCACTGGGAGAATTTATCCCATAACAGGCTAATAATTAGTTTGAGCCGAATTGATTACGGTACATGGACATCTAGAGACTAGTTGGTAATAGATAAAAAAAACTTGATTTGGTTAGGAGAAATATGGTACGTGTTCAAAATTCCAATTAGGTTTTCTATCTTTTATATTTTTTCAATTTTAACTGGACTTAAATTTTAATTTCTCCAATTTTAAATCCTAAAATATTTAATTTTCAACAATAAAATACATTAATAAAATACATTAATATTCACGTTATAATTTTTGTTATGTAACAGTGTTGCAATTCGCACACCAGAGTAATAAATTACGTTTTTTCATATTTTTGCAAAACTGCACTTTTAAATTTTATTTTTTCTATTATATGCCCTAAATATTGGAATTTTAATGTCAAATTATACTGATATATTCATCTTAATATTTTCTACGTTTTAATATCATCAATTTACAATTAGCTTATAGTGCAAAAAATTATGTATTTTTAGCTCAATCATATTTTTTTCAGTTTTCGTATAAAATTCAATGTCACATATTTGTTATTAGTTGTTTTTTTCAATTGTATATGGTTTGAATGTGGACTTCAATTGCATAGACAATGTTTCGATTATCGGGTGTGTTCGGTTTTCGGTGGATCGGCATATCCAGTCTCCTAACGCGCGCTTTAATTAGCATCTGAACTGTTAGGCATAACAAACTAAAAACCCCTCTAAAGCACAAAGCTTCATCCACAGAAGAGTGAACCCAATCAAGCTTACGAGTTAAGAGCTCCAACTAATCAATTTAGGACGGTGTACTTTGAACTTTATTAGAATCCGAAGCAGCGGATTTGAATTCGAAATAGCTATTCACACTATATAATCAAATTTAATATCTTTTCAAACTACTTGAATTGTAATAGTTACAAAATTCAAATCAATATCAATTATACAATAATAATAATCCTTATCATATCAAATATTTGACAAATATTTGACAAGCTAACAATTTTTTTTTAAAAATAACAAAACTATAAGGAATGAATATCTTGAAATAAAAATCAATATCAATTTTTCAAATTATTATCCTATAAAAATATAGTAAATGAATTATAATAATAAAAAAACCTACAAAAATTATATTCCATTAATTCCGATGAAGTGGTTTAGATTTCAGCAGTGTTACATTCTTATTGTTTATTCAAACTCGAAAAAAAAAATAAATTGGAAATTTTATTGAGGAATGGAGAGTCTTCTATTTCACTAAAACCAAAAATTTTAAAGTAGGGCAATTAATGTAAATAATTAGCTTAGTTTTCGCTTCGTTCAATTTTTTATCTACAAATTAAAATTTGAATTAGTCGTTTGGTTAGTTTAAATTTTAGCGGTCTAACAAACTAGCTTACTTTTAAAATTTGTGCTAAAAGTTGATATAAAATGAAAAGTTGGAATTTTCAGTTTTTTATATTAAAAGTTAATTTTTAAATATTTCATACATAAAATAATCTTTTAATTTTTTTATTTATACTTAGATAAATTTATAATAATTTTTTATTGAATTTTTTTATTATATTATGTGTTTAATTAATTATTTTTTATATTATATATGATATACATTATAGAATATAATTATTAATAGATATTATATAAATTAAAATTAATTTTCAATTGCTAAGTTAATAAATATTTTAAAAACATTATAAATAGTTAACCGTCGATCATTATCCTTAGCAGCTGATAATTGACTCCTAACAAATGGCTGTCATCAATAATATTATGAATAATATATGTGTGTGTAAACAAGCCAAAGTATAAAGTTAGTAACTACCCACGTTTTATTGGCTTCAAAAATACATGTTCCTTGAATTAATTTGTTTTCTTTAAAAAGATAAATTTGATTTCACAAAAGAATGAGATTTGATGGATTAGGATGTGACATCTTTTACCCTCATATTCATACTATCGTAATACAATAAGATAAAAAATATTATAGACTATATAATAATTTTTTTAAACTTGACATATTTTAATTTTATTTGAAAATTTGTAAGCAGAAATAATAGATTATACACAATGTTAATGTATATTAAATTACATTTATAAATGCAAAATTAACAAACCACGTTAATTTTATTCATAACTTACAAATTAATATATTTAACATCTCATATAATATCCAAAAATGTATTAAATACACAAAATATATTTAATATAATCAATATGTTATGGACGACTACTCCTGCTATTTGACTTTATCAGTAGCACCCACTGGTTTCAACCATATCTTTATATACACACGCATGGATTTATCTTGCTTTAAAAACTTGTATAAGAAAAACAAACTCTCACACTGAATTTTTTACTCAATAATATAAAATACTTATAATAAAATCTAATATTATTTAATATCATAAATATTTTTCTAAAAATATTTTATTTTAAAATATAATTAAAAATAACATTTTTGTTTCCATTAGTCGTTTAAGAACTACATAAATTTTTTTATTAAATCGTTGATATATTTTATTAATATAGTAATCAAATAAAACTCAGAATTCTACTTGTATTACTGTTCTGAGAAAATTTATATAACACCACATCTATAAATATTTAAATATTTATATTATACTCACATATTGCAACATTATAAACTTATTTTTAGGGAATTAATGGGTCTCATATAATATAACGCTAATCACCTGGTCCACAGATATGCGCATGATTCAGATAAATAAATTATAAGATCACAGATATGTACATGACCGATAATATTATGATTCATATAAATTCACATGATCAAAAATAAATTTACAGAATCTATAGATTTTTTTTAATTTCGTTCAAATTTTATCTCCTCCAAAATTCCACTATAGTTAATTTTTCCAAATAAAAAATCTAAGTTTTAGTTTCCTTCTCTTCCATTATAAATTTGGTTTCCCATAAAAAATACCCATAATTTATTTTTTCATCCAAATTACTAATTTCTTCACTTAGACTGTAAATCAAGTCCTCAACCAAACCAATATTTCTATTCCAACACATATCCACCATAATCGCACTATTAACTTGAAGATATTTAAGAAAAAGAGAAACCAAGACTTCAAAACTATGAAATAAGGAAAGAAAAAAATAAAAATTTATCACCTTCACTTACCCAAAATTTTCGGCCGCTTTTTGTTTTAGCTCCAATAGATTTCTTTTCTTCTCACTTTATAAAATATGGCTTCCTTAATATTTGAATGATGAGAATTTGGAAAGAAAATTAAAAGAAATAAAAGGAAAAATGGTGGAGAGGGTTTCGGTCAAAAAAGAAAGAAATGGGAGATGAGATTTGAGAAAATGAAAATAATGGAATAAAAAAAAGTAATTGGATTTATATAGGTGCATTAATAGCTTAATCAACTTATTTTGTGCTAATATCATTTGCGATTGGTTAATAGTTCAATTAGATGGGTTAATGTGGCTATTATCTATTTGACTTCAAAAATATTTTCACTTTATAAAGGTTTTACCTAACTTTTTATCTTTTTAATTGAACAATTGAATAAAATTAATTCCTTCAATTCCATGTCTTAAACAACTTAGTTTTCTCAAATTAAAGATGTCAATATTCTTGAAATAATTTTTTTGAATTAGTTTTTTCAATTTTACAAAACAACTACTAGTGAGAAAATTTAGTTTTTAAGTTTTTATCTTTTTTTTTTCTAAATTATGCCCATAAAAATTCATTAAAAATATGATTTCCAAATTCTTACTTTCACAAATCTTAGAATTAGATTATAATCACATCGGTTCTATTGCAATTTTAAACACACATCTATAGTTCCCAATTGGACAATTGGATTATGAGTCTACACCACAAATTTTATTTTCACAATTTCAAGCCTAAACCTACAAATATTGCCTCAATATTATACATACAACCTCAATTTAATATCATTTATGTCTTGATATATTCAATTTAACATTCCGTTACTGGCTAAAAATTGCATATTTTCAATTATACCTGTTATCTCAATTTGCATGTTGAACGTGAAATTACAACGATATTATTTATTAGCTCAATATTCAAGCCAAATATATTATTACTATTATTAAATAATATTTTTTCATATAAAATGTATGTATTTAGATTTTGATCATAACACTCATATCCCGTAGGTACAAACAACTGCATAACTTGAGTATAACGATTAGACTCTCAGTCGCAGACATCACAAAGGAGAGAGGAGAATGAATATTTTATAGTAAGGACATTCTTTAAGAAAATTGACTTGGTGCTTAATTAAGATTTAAGTTTATTAGGTGCTTAATCGAATCAACTGATTAAGTACCTAATCAGATGTTCCTCAAGCAAATCGGCTAAGTTCTTAATCAAGATGATCCTTATAAGGGCGGTAAGTCTTATGTTCAAATCAATAATGTTCTCCAAATGACTCTTTGAGTAAGATGATCAAAAGTTGAAAAGGAAAAAATGTATCCAAGAACGAGAATAATGCACAAGAATAATATTAATTAAGGAGGAAACATGAATAATGCACGAGAAGTATGTTAATTAAGAAGGAAAATGTGGAAGAGCTAAAGTTAATTATGATTAATTAGCAGCAAATCTTCAATTAAAGCACGGTTATGAAGAGGAGCAAATGGGCATAATTCACTTCTATGCTTGGTGACCAAACCTATCTCCTATAAAAAGAGATGTTCATCAAGCCAAACAGGTAGAGAAACTTGGGCAAGAAAAGGGGAGCAAAGAAGAAAGATGAACTAAGAGAGCATCATTTGGGTTACATATTCGGGAGAGAGTTTCACTTTGGGTAGAAAGTTGAGAGAGAAAAAAGGAAAGTTGAAAATAAGAAAGAGAAATAGAGTGAAATAGAAGGAAAAGAAAGTGAGAAAAGGAAAGTTGATCACCACTGTTGTTGATCGTTGATCAACAAATAGGCCCATACAATAATAATTATAAAATAAATAAACAAATAAAAAGACTCCTAGCTTATGTATCATCCTTTCAATAGTCTTGCCGTTGACGTTCTTGTCACCCAAATTAAATTAAAAAAAAATTATAAAATCTGTGTCTCTTCTTCTATTTTCCTCTGCCCATGTTAATTAGCTGAAATATTTATAATGGATTTTTGTCCCTACATTTTAAGATATATTACACTCTGTTGCTGGTATATTTATATTAATTTTTCAATAAATTAATTTTTCAAATTAAGTTTCATTCTAATTAAAATAATTTTTTGACTTACGAAATGAAACGAAAAAAACAATTAGATAAAACAAAATTAGTTCACAAATTATATTTTTGCTGGTTAACAGAGTGTGATGGTAAATGGGGAGTTTGGACCAAAATCAAATTCATAAACCAAAAAATATAGAATTTAAGGAGTATGATAGGAAATAGGAAGGAGTATCACAATCAAGTGAGTTTATGTAATAAATTCAAAGACTAAAACATGTGCACTAAACCTAAACCTGTGTGATTTTTAAGTTAATTTTGTTGAAGGTGGTTCAAGCTTTTTATACAAGTGATACATACCAGCCAAAGCAAGACACTGATAATCATCTTTTGGCTCGACTATGTCATTTCACCTGATCTTAAGCCCTAATTCATCTTCTATGTACAGACACATCAAATGGAGAGTTGACAATTCGGGCGTGTGGTGTTTAACCTAATTAATAATTGTATTACTCAACTCATTTATTATCGTATCATAAATAGATCGATCTGTTTAATGTGCTTGTTACTATATCATATGTTAAGCTGCATAAAATAGTATTACTTCAAACTATTTATCATTTTTATATTCTTTAATTATAGCATACATTATTTAATTATTACAATAAAATTATATCTAATTGTTAAATAATTATAAAATACATATAATTTATATTTTGTATCAAGATGATTGTCCAAAAACTATATTAAATGAATTGTAATCGTGTCATCTCATGTCTAGGGATTCAACTTACATCCAACCCATTTATTTATTATGTCACTTAAATGAATTGTGCTCATGTCATGTTAAATTTTTACAGTTCTAATGAGATTATGTGAATTCTCATATCAAACTCACATTCTTGCTTCTGCTTGCACTGCTTTATTTAATGATTAATTATAATGTAGGCAATTTTTTATGATTTATAAATGAATTCAATGATAATATTCATTTTTAAAATGAATTATTTTTGTTGACATAATTTCTATTAGATATGAAGTTAATTTCGAGTAAAATTAATTTTTATTTATTATGAATGAAAAATTCAATTCCAAATACTAATTTTCTAAGCATATACATTTACTTTTATATCTATTATTTCACACATTTTGAAATATTCAAAATTTCAATCATATTGTATTTCATTGTATCTAACTCTCTCGTTAATTTGGTCCGAAAAATTCAGATAATAACTCCAGTTCCTATACAATATCTGGGACCTATTAAATACACATGTTATTAACCTCCATAATCAACAATTTCTAAAATGATGGTTCACTTTATCTAATCAATGAATGATCCTCTTGCCTAAGAAAAAAACTGAAATTTGAAAAAATAAATAAATAAATGATAGGAAAAGGAAAAGGAAAAGGAAAGCTTAACTATTTCAAAACTACATTCCAATCTGGCAATTGGTTAGGGGATTAAACTTATCACCAACTAAATGGTCAAATTAATCCCAACACTACAAACATCCAACAGAAAACCCAATCTAAAATGATGGTTTATGAGTCCTGAACACCGTGTTTTAAGCAACTAATACAAATTTTCCATCTAGCTAAAATGTTGATCCATGATAAAGTCACAGCATTATTATAATTAATTGATAACAACCCAATTAAAAATTTCCACGTATTCACAAAAATGACGACTAAAATTTTCTAACAACACGTGGAGCTAGAGGAATGGTCCTTCATTAATTTATTTTTTTTATTCTTTTTGGAGAGAAGCTAACAGAAAAAAGAATCAAGAATTTGGCTTAGCAACATCATGAGAAGCATCATGTCTTTATCCATGGCTTCACATGTAAACAACTCAAAACCTCACCCAAAACCAATCCCAAAGAGAATTATATTATAATTAATACTCTTGACATGACAATTTTTTTTTTAAATTAGAGATAAAACTATATGAATATGACCTTTTTTGAAGTTTATTTATATATGTGGGAACATGACTTTCTCCCATGCCCTTAGTTGTGTTTCTTGAATTTGTCAAATTTTTGTTGGTTTTCTAGAAATTTTTCAAATTTCTTGATTAGAGTTCAGCTTCCTAGTTTGGTCTTGATTTTTTTTGGGGGAGAAAGAAGGTTTGATATGGTGATGGGTGATTCTTATGATGAAGAGTGTGATTATTTATTTAAAGCAGTACTAATTGGGGATTCAGCTGTTGGGAAATCAAATCTCTTATCAAGATTTTCAAAAGATGAATTTAGATTAGATTCAAAACCAACTATAGGTGTTGAATTTGCTTACAGAAGTATTAGAGTTGGTGATAAAATCATCAAGGCTCAAATATGGGATACTGCTGGTCAAGAAAGGTATATCCTTCTTCTTCTTCTTCTTCTTCTTCTTCTTCTTCTTTTCTTTTCTTCATATTTATCTTATCCTTTTCTTTGAGATGCTTAATCTTGGAATATGGCTTATTTTTCACCAAAAATATGCAAGAACATGAGAAATTTTAATTCTACAATAGTACTTGATGGCCTTTTCATTTAAATTCTTTAAAAAAAATTAATTTCCCTTCAAAAATTAGTTCTAGAAATATATAAATCTCTATTTCTTATTTCCCTTTTTTATCCCTCATGTAATGAGCTTATTGAATTTGTAAGCTGCAGATGGAAATGGGCAGCTTTTCCTTCTTTTTTTTTTTTTCTAAAACAAAAATTGTTTATGAGATTTAATTTTCTTTTAATCTTCCATTAAAAAGCTAATGTGATGATTTATGGAAAGCAAGTGTTTGTCATACTTATGTCGGGGACCCACAAGTAAATACTATGAAAAAGCAATCCTTGATTAATGCTGAGATTACTAAAGTAGTGCTTATGAAAAGTACATCCCCACTAGGGACAAGTTTTTATGATAAGAAGGAAGAGTGTCAGTGCTAAAACAAACCAGCTGTCAACTTTACATCTAGGTGAAGGCTATGAGAAACCTCTTTCCCTCATCTTTCCCAAGAAGTTAGGTCCCTTAGGGGAACTTGCCTTTGTCATAATCAATTTTATTTCGAAAAATATTTTCTGGAAAGGCTAAATGTCAACAGGTATAAGGGAGGATTCCGTGATTGTTTTTCCCTATTTATTAACAAGATGCCAGTGTAATTTCACTTTCATGCATCAGCATCATTCATACTTTAATAATGGACTTAATCTGACGAGGTAATTTAATTAAGCCTCTGATGCTCTGACCAAAAGAAGAACACAAATCAGTCTTTTGTTTTTATGGGTCAAAAAAAAAAAAACCCCCCCTTGATTGTCTTAAAACCAGAATTTTGCCTTCGCAATTAAATAACTTTTATTTCAAGTGCATGCAAATTTCACCACTAAGATGTGAATGAATTGCAATGCAGGTTTAGAGCTATAACAAGTTCATATTATCGAGGGGCATTGGGCGCATTGTTAGTATATGACATAACCCGACGAGCAACGTTTGATAATGTGAAAAAATGGCTTCAAGAGCTTAGAGAATTTGGGAATTCTGATATGGTGGTGGTTCTTGTTGGTAACAAATCGGATTTGAGTAATTGTAGAGAAGTTGATGAAGAAGAGGGCAAAAATCTTGCAGAAATTGAAGAACTTTGTTTTGTGGAGACATCAGCTTTGGAGAATTTGAATGTTGAGGAAGCTTTTCTTGAAATGATCACTAAAATCCATCATATTACAACCCAAAGAAGTTTGGAAACTAAGATGAATGATTATAATAATACTAATGCTATAAAGACTCCTGCTGTTGGAAAACAACTTCTTTGTATTGATGATGAAGTGAGTGCCACTAAGCAATCAAGGTGTTGTTCATACTAAATTCATCATACAACATATAAGCTTCATGAGAAAAGTTTTGAAATATTTTTCTCAAGTGTTGTTAGTTCTTTGATGATTCTTTTTTTTCCCCTTTTTACAGTTTTCATCCGGTTAATAGTGATTTTCTGAATTTAAAATATGAATGATATTTGCATTTTGAGGTTACACAATTTTCTACTTGACAACAAATCAAATAATGACTTTTTTAAGAAAATAATTGAAAGAAAATATCACAAAGTGTGAGCTACTAGATAGAGATGTTTATAAGATTAATTTAGAGGATTATAATGTATTGTATTCTTACAATTGTAATCATTAAATATGAAATTATTAGCCATGTATTATTGGAGATTATGTGAATTTAATTAAATGCATCATTAGAGTTTATTCCTTGATGATTATAAGTATATATAGTCCTATAGTGTATAAGGAATAGGAATATTATTTTAAATTTTGGATAATCATATAGTTTTTTATAGTTATTCATAATCATATAATTTATTATTATTATTATTATTATTATTATTATTATTATTATTATTATTATTATTATTATTATTATTATTATTATTATTATTATTATTATTATTATTATTATTATTTTAATATCAGGTTTTGAAAGAGGGAGAATATATTTGACCAAAGGGCTAAGACTCTTAACCATTATAGAGTGTTTCCTAACCGTTAAGGTATTTAATATTTCTCGATCAATAAATTCACCCTCTTAAGAAGCCTTAAATTAATCCAGAGAAACCTTTTCTTTTGAAAATTCTAACAAAAAGAAATTATTTCCTTGCCAAAATATTGACTAACCATATTTTTATGATATAAACAAAGAAAATTTGTCTCCAAATAGAAAATCTGGACTACAATATAATATTATCACTATTCAAATTTACAAGCATCAAGTCTGGGAATGGATAAATTTCATGGACTGTTCTTCAGCTTAGCACTAATGTATAGTGATATCTTTTAATTTTAATTTATAATATAAATATTCTTCAGTTTTAATTCATGTGATAGAAATATTTTTCTTATTTATAAAAACAGGTTTATAAATTGTTATTAATGATTGTGTGTTACATCACTACTTAAATAGAATACACCAATGTCACTTTATCATATACATAAAAAGTGTATTTCACATAAGAGATGTCGTGGCATCTAATCATTATAGTAACTTCTAAATCTATAAAAATAAATAAAAGAGGTATTTTTATCACATAAATTAAAATTTAGCAATATTAATATTAAATTGAAAGAGGTTCTATAAAATTTTTCCAGCCCGAAAGACATTATTTCTTTGACAATAAATTAAGTTTCCCTTTTGATAAACCTAAAATTAATCCCGAGCCACCCTTTTGAAAATTCTAAAATAAAATTCTTTGCGAGCCAAAAAACAAGACTAATCATATTTTTGTGATATAAATTCTATAAAGAGATTATAAAATTATGGAATTGTTCTCCTCTTGAAAGTGAAGTCTAACAAATAAAAGGTCCCAAGTTATTAAGACTTTTAAACAAAATTAAACTAATGAGAAATTAGAGAGTAAAAACGATAATAAAAATAAATTGCTAATAAAATTTATAAAATTATTAATTTTTTAGAAAATTAATGATAATGTAGAATATACCATTTTATTAGGATCTCTATGTTTTATTTAGTTTTCCGACCTATATAATTTTTAAAAAATTGTTATTAATTTCAGTTCTAAATCTCTATAATCTAAACAATTTTACAGAAAATAAAATTTAATTATGGACTAAACCAAATAAAATGAGATGATCAGCGAATAATCATTTTGATTATGATTCCGTCTCATTTTGATTTCAGAGCTCTAACAAAACAACTCCTATTGTCGTGGAACTGTAAATTTGAGTGATAAACACTTAAAAAATAATATATTTAGCAATAAACATACGTTATAATTTTTACTTGTCTATTAGTAAGTTTAAATATTACTTTTCCAGTTTTCCAAAACAAATAAACATAAATGAATTTTAAATAATTAATTTACTTTAATTTTATACCCTGTTACTGTTAGTCTGTTTGGTTAATTTTGAATTTGGAAAGGAAAAATTACATTAAAAAAAAAAACTAGTAATTTGACTCCTTTTTCATAGATCGGAAGAGAAGCTCTAGTGGTTTGGTTGTGGGTTCATCCACTATGACCCATTTGGAGTTGGTATTGGAGTTTTGAAAAATATTGGTTCAGAATAGTTGATTATGTAGTCGTATTTTCTAATAGTTGACCAAACAATTCTACTGAGGGATCGTCATCATCAAATATTTTTTTATGAATTTTTCTTTTTCCTCCTAAGAGTTTGAGAATCTCCTTCATCGTAAGAGTCATAACAAATATCTCGCAAGTTATCTTCATTGGTACAGTTTACATCAACTATCTTATGATTTTCTTGGTATATGCCTAAACTTGGATACAAACTATGAAAAAATTCAAAATAATTCCAGCCGATTCAACACCAAGAATCCAAGTTTCTAAAGAAAGCAGATGACACTATTAAAACAAAATTTGACAAATATTCAAAATCATTTCCAAATTCTTATATGTTTGCTACGCAATTTATAATTGAGCCGTGGAAAGCAAAGGATTGTCTACCTGTTACTGGTTTTAACTCTACAGACAAGCCAATTTATGTCATGTACCAAGGAAATCATAAGGTACTTGATGTAGACTGTACATGTGAAGATTGCTTATGAGATGCTTGTTATATATCTCACGATGAAGAAAAGTCTCAGACTGTTAGGAGTAAAAAGAAAAACTCATCAGAAAAAAGCTTGAAGAAAAGATATGATAATGATCTTTCAATAGCATTGTTTAGTCAACTATTTCAAACTAATATCTTTCAAAACTCTAATGTCAACTCGAAAGGAGTCACGGTGGAATGAACCCACAGTCAAACCAGCTAATGTTATATCCTCTTCCCATCTATAAAAAAAAATTAAAATGGATCCAAAATAAATAGCTACAACAAGAATGGATTCTGAAGTCTTGTGCTTCTTAAATCTGATAAGATCTTATCTCTATTCCTAATATATGTATGTTCCAACCACATAAACATGGTTTTTCACCTCTTCAAGAAACGATTGATCAAGATAAGCAGCTTAAAAAGACTCAATGGATTAAATCTTCTGGTCCTTATACTCATGGCAGACCAAGAGAAATCAATATTGGTGAATCTGTCATCAATTGACAAACACTTGCAAGAATTAATCAAAAGGTAGATCAAATATCAGTAAAAATGAATCAGCTAGAAATTAGTGTCAATACAAGAGTTCATACTTAAATATATATACTTTCAATATCAAATATTGCATCAAAGTATTTTAATTTGGTTTACTAATATATATTAATAAATTTAAAAAATATCTAGATTTACACAGATGTGCACATAATAGTCATATACATAGATGTGCACATAATAGTCATGGGATGACTTAGTTCTAAAACTCGAAAATAAATATATTTATTTAATACAAATCGTATGTAAAATATATTTATATAAATATAACTAGATCCGTGCAAACTTGGTATTAGTATGAAAAGTAAATAAATCAGCACACCTATTTAACAAAACTAAATACCATATATATATATATATATATATATATATATATATATATATATATATATATATTAAATAAAAAAAATTACATTTAAAATATTTCGTTATTATTAAATCAAATTAAAATTTTTTAGACTACATTTAATATAAAATTGAAATTACTCCATGTTTTTTTTATCAAAATTGTCCATTTGGAAATATTGGATTTCATAAACCCACAAATCAATCTCCCACCTCATCCGCTGACCAAAAGAAAAATCTTATTCGTTGACCAGAAGAAAAATCATTCGCATGTGGTGAATTTAACCAAAAAATTTCCATGTTGATAATAGCCAGAGTTGTCCGCTTAATCATAACATGATCAATATGATACTAAAATTCAACAAATAATAGAAACCAAATGTAAATCAAACCAGCAAATCATAATTCTAAAATCAAAATTTGAGAAAAACTAAAATTGCATTTCCATTAACCAGTCATATTTATATATCAGCTATAGCAAAGCAATTAGCAGTAGTCCAAAATAGAAATAATTCTTCTAAATCGAATTTCTATAACAGATTTCAATAGAAACCTGGAAAATCCACGATACTGAAAAAGTAACTCAGATGATGTAAAGAGAGAAACTTATTTGACATTAGCAGCCATCATCTTCTGAAACTCTTCAAAATTAACACATCCATCGCCATCAGAATCGACGCTCTTAATCATCTTGACGCAATCCTCAGCAGAGCACTGCATACCCAAGCGATTCAACACCTGGTGCAACTCAACAGAAGAAATGAGTCCATTCTTGTTCTGGTCGTACAGATCGAAGGCGTCTTTCAACTCGGAAGCAACGACGTTAGCATCGGAAGAAGTGCGGCAGAGCTGAGCAAACTCATCGAGATTGATGAAGCCGTCCTTATCAGAGTCGACATCATCCATAACACGCTGAAGCTCGGCCGTGGTGTAGGTGGAACCCATGGCTTTCAAAACGCCGCCGAGTTCGGAGATGGAGATCTTGCCGTCGCCGTTGCTGTCGAACTGGTTGAAGACCTTTTGAAGCTCGGACATGTCTTGGAAGAAAAGAGTGGAAGCAGCCATTGAGGGAGGGCGGGGATGATGGATGGAAGAAGAAGAAGAAGAGAGATTGGGGTTATAAAGAAGAGAGGAGGAGATGGCGGTGAAAAACGTGGGTACGCGCGTGTGGTGGAGATGAGAAGAAGAACAGAGGACCAAATTAATTTTCTTTCCGGTTTTTTAGCTCAAAGCCGACTTCAACCTAAGTACAATTATTATTATTATTTTGTAGCAACTTTATACTTTTCAAGTTTTTATTTTGTGGACCCACCCATCCCATCACTTTAATATTTTAATTAATTGATTCTAAAATTAATTTTATTTCTGGATAATATTCTTAAAAAATTAATATTTATTTATTTAGTACTAGATAGATGTTGATTTTAGAGATTATTGTTTGAAAAAAAATAACTTATTCTTTTAAAAATTAAAAACCTAAATTGTTTAACCTATTTTAATAAATCGATTTAGATTTTTATTTTTACAAAAACCAAATTGAAGAATCAAAACTTAAAAAGGGTAACACATTTCCCACTTTCTGAATTTGTCCACATTTTTTTCTCTCATTTATGTCATATGGTTCGTTTTTGGTCCCATCCACTCCATAATGTTATTGATTTTTTGTTTTGAGATAAATTTTGTGATGTGTCGGCTTACTATTTGGTGTCATAGCATGCATGTGCTCTTCTCTACTACAGCCATTATATTTAGAAAAAAAAATTATTTTTAATTTTTTAAAATTTTCAAAACTGTCTATTTTTAGAGGAATATATAAATTGATTAGCATATACAAGAGATACAATTTATAAAAAAAAATCAGTAAATTAAATTAAAAAAAATTAAATTTGTATTTTCGACTCTAAACAACAATCTCAAAGATCCATATATAATTTTTCAAGCAGTGAACTCTAAATTGTAAACTCTATATCTAATGCAACAAAAATGAGCATAGGAAGCAATAGATATGAAATATGTAAATTTCTTCACATATATTAATAAATTATAAGCTATAAAGTCTCATTCAAAATAGAAATATAAAATAAAAGTTGAATTAAAAAATAAAATATATGTTCAATAAAAGCGTTAATTAATTAGAAATCAAAATAATAAAAAAATTCATACACCATTTTATTTTTGTTTGGTAATATCAATCAATTACAGCGTCTTCATCATTTTGAGTGAAGCATGGAGCGCTAATAGACATTATCAATTGGCATTAATAATAGCTTGCAATTTGTGGGTCTGCGCCGTCCGGTGGAACAAAGTTAAAAAAGAGAAAAAAGGAAGACAAACATCGAAATCCAGCAAATAGAAATAAGTTGGCAGAAAACAAAAGTTTTTTTTTAAATAAAATTCAACCAATATTTCGGTTCTTGAATTCTCCAGCAAAACGAACAGTCAAACAAAAAACCAAAAGCTGGACAGAATTAAGAAAAAAAAAAATCAACTGAAATATCTTAATTCGGTTTTTAGTAAGTGAACATGGCCATATCTAATTGGAAATTTTTTTAAAAGGACACTAATCTGATGAAAAAAAGTGACATCTGTCATTTATTTAAATGATAAATTTTTAATATATATATATATATATATATATAAATTAATTATATTTTTAGCCTTTAAAACAAGATTTGATCCATATTATTATAATATGAACTCAAATAAATGATATGATAATTGGACTGGTGTCTCACTCAACTTTAAAAAACAATAAAATAAAAAAAAAGGCCATCCGTACCTTCTTCATTCATTTAATCTAAATCATACGCAAAGAGGTTAAAAGAAAAATAATCATAATTCAAATCTCCACTTGTTGTTCAATTAATTAAGTACCATAAAGAAAATTCTTTTAATCAGCCCAGTCAAAAGTTGAAATTGACACACACCACCCTTAGTACCGTACCCAACCACCACTCAACATTTGACACATTCAATCCAGATTTTATACTCTGACCCCCCCAAAAAAAAAATCTAAATTTTATAAATTGAGTTATATTACGATTTAAATCCTATATCCTCTAAATATTTTTCAAACATTAAAATAAATTAATTTTTGAGTGAGTTGCTAATTCATAATCAAATTATGCTCCCATTTATCAATAATAAAAAAAATTATAATTCCCCTTAGAAAATAATTTCCATCTCTACCAGATTATTTTAAACAATAAAATAAATTTTATAAATTTGGGACTAGTTATCAATTCTATAATTTAAAGTTGAATCATAATTCCTTTTTTTTTCAAACAAAAATAATAAAAGTATATATAATTGCATTTAAAGAAAGGATCAACGAGTTAACACTTACCCAATCTATTCAGATTGTATTAGATTTTAAAAACTCTGTGCTTGATTGCTTATGAGATTCTTTGTCCCTCTAAATTCATCAAATTTAATATTTATCTCAACAACTCTCTCCGTCTATGTATAGGCCAAGTGCAATCATTTACACTCTTTCTAAATGTAGAACTCAACTCAGCTTGGCTGCTAATCAGGCTTGTCATTCCTTTCCATGATGACAGGGAATCCAAATATCCATTCTTCTGGTATAAAGTTCCAAAGTTCAACAATTCTGTTCCTTCGAATTTGCTTCTCTTCAGAACATTGCTTCATGTTCAAGGATCTTCTGTCCTTTCCCTCTCCTCCAAACAATTCCAAGTCGAATCCTCATACTGAATCATCTCTTCTCATTGCCATGTAATTTGTCAAGAATTCGCCAAGTTACAGCATCAGGGGCCAGACCATTCTTTCGCATTTCTCCTACAATTTGGTAAGCTTCCCTCTTAACGCCAAAGTTGCAAGCACTGTCGATCACAACATTGTAGCAAATAATATTTGGACTAATCCCAGAATCTACCAATTCGTACAGGAAATGGCAAGCTTCATTCAACTTGCCCGAACGACAAAGCCCTTTAAGAATGGAAGCATAAACAAAATCATCATGAACTTTTGAGGGCCAAATAACATCATCCCAAAATTTCTTAGCATCGTCAATCTGGTCAGACTCAAATAATCCATCAATTATTAAACTGTAAGTTTTACTGTTGGCAGCCACCCCCTCAGCTATCATTCTCCCATAGAGCTTCATGCCATCATCTGTTAACCGAAGTCTAAACAGACCAAAAAGAACAGCATTATATGTCACAACATTGGGGCTAATGCCGTTTTTGAGCATTACTTGGTGCAAATAATGAAGAGCTTCTTGACTTCTTCCAACATTTAACAAACCACTGATAATGGTAGTGAAGGTTGCCACATCAGGGGTACAAAATTTTCCCATCATCATATCATTTAATACCCTAAGAGCTTCTTCAATCCTCCCCATCTTGCAAAACCCATAAATGACCGTGTTGAGGGTGATAACATTAGGCTGACATTCACTCTGCAGCATAGAAACAAGCACATTTAAAAGCTCGGTTGCATTATTCGTAAGACAAAGTGCTCTCAAATATATATTGTAAATTCTAGTCCTGTCCACCCCTTCCTTGTTCAACATTGACTGTAGAACTCTTCTTGCCTTGTTAATGTCCATTTCTTGGCAAAGAGCTTCAACTAGAATCTTATAGGTATACTCAGACAGCAAATAACCAAATAGAATCCCTTCCTCAAACAACTGATAAGCCCTCATGCAACTCCTCTCCTTGCAAAGACCATGTATAATAAAATTATATGACACTAAGCTAGGAATAAACCCTTTCTTTCTCATTATATAAACAATTCTTGAAGCACCATGGTTCTTTCCAGCTCTACAAAGTGAATCAATCATATGCGCATAAGCAAATTCCTCATTCACACTTTTCCCTTGCGGCATATCTTCTGCAATCTTAAAAACCTCATTGTAAAACCCTTCTCTACACAAAGAATCAATAAGATTTGAGAAAGCAGAACTATTCACAGTCTGGTCTTCTTCACTTCTCATCGTCTCCCAAAGATTGGACATCAACTCCTTTCCATGTTCAACATCTCGGTTCCTCAAAACCCCGCGAATCAGCACACTGTAAGTGAGTGAATTGTGTAGCACCCCATATTCGCGCATTTCATCGAACACCTTATATGCAATTGCTACTTCACCGATCCCACAGTAACCACTAATCAAAGTGGTAAAAGTAACGACGTTTGGGGCATGCCCTCTGCTTATCATATCAAAAAACATCCTATGCGCTATATATGGCTGTGAAACCTGGCAATACTGATAAATCAAACGATTGTAATTAACCAAAGAAGGCACGAACTCTGGCTTAACGTCAAACAAACGACAAAAAACATGAAATGTAGAATGTGGGGATTGAGAATCAAGCAAGCGAGCAAGGAGTACATTACAAGTCCGTTCGTCAGGGATGCAATGAGAAGAAATGAAGAGGAGAAAGCGGTGGTGGGCTTCATGGAAGCGGTTAGCGTCGCAGAGAGCATGAATTATGCTGCTGAGATTGAGAAAATCAGGGCGGTAGCCGTGGAGGCGGAGATGGTCGAGAAGGGTAAGTGCTTCATCGACATTCCGGTGTTGGGTGCAGAGGTTGTGAATCTTTTTGGTCCAGTAAGACCTGTTGGTGATGGAAATGGCTTGTTCTTGGTCATGGTATTGGCCTTGGGGTGGCGGTTCGTCATATGGTTGATATTGGTGAGTGGAGAAGAAAGCAAGAGGTACAGCAATGGGTTTGAGAAGAATTGGGTTCCTCTGATTCACAATGAACATTGTTTAGGGACATTCTTAAACCAGAGTTACAAGCTCAACATTTTCATTTGTGCCTTTATGCTTTCGGATTTGCTTTCCATTATAATATTGTTTCATTTTATAATAATAATGAATTAAAATATATATGGATGTGGCCTAAAAAGATATGGATTATAAATGTTTTCATACGGAAATAATTTTTTTTATATGTTTAATTTATTATAATATGGTTATATATATTTAAAAATATATAAAATATTTAATAATTTTAGTGTTATAATATTTTTAAATATATATAATATAAGTTAAAATATGAATAAATTTAAAATTCATTATGTTAAAATTAAATTTATTATTTACTTTATATAATTTTTGTGTTTGTTTTTTATATATAATAGTGTTACATATCGTATTTAAATATATTATTATAATATAAATATATTATAGGGGATTTATATTTAGTTGATTTTATCTAATCAATCTTATGTAATTATAATTGTATATATTTTTTAAAATTTGGAAAGATTAATTAATCATATGTTGTTGGATATAAACATTCTCATATCAAATACGTGTAATGAATTGACATCTTTAAACAAATCTGTCAATCTTTAGTACAGCATTGTAGAAAAATATTTTATAAATATTATTATACATATATCAAACATATAATATTTATTTATATAATATTCGTATATTTTTTTAAAGACAAAGCCCTCTTGTATCCTTAATTTTTTTAATCTACTTTTATATTGATATTATATACTTGTAGTTTTACGTTTTTATTTTTATTTTTTATTTTTTAGCCCTTTTAAGGAATTTGGCATTTTAAGTAATACTTAAAAAATAATGATGTGCTAAATTTTTCAAGACATAAAAAATTAAAAAAAAAAATTATTTGTTGATTTAAAAAATATGACAAAATCAACTCTCATAAATACATCATCAATTATTTAATGGTCCTAAAAAATATATAATTAATATTTTCACAGTTATTTGAGAAACAAAAACCTATAACGAGTGGCGGAACTAAAAATTTTAGTTAGGGGGATCCAATTAAAAAGTTATAAAAATAAAATAACTGAAATAAAATTTTAAATTAGTAACAATATTGATAAATTCAATATATTAACTTTATTATATTTTAATATTTAAAATCAATAATTTAATGTAGTTACATCAATCATATTTTTCTTTTATTCTTCATATTTGAAATTGCAGCATAATAGATTCATTGCTAATACTTAGAAATATATTTTTTCAATGTAAGTTACCAAATAATCATATAATAATATTTCTATAAAAAAAAAATCACAAAATAAGAAATATCTATTCCCTAACTATTGACATAATAATTGATAGTTAAAAAAATTAAAATAAATCCTATAAAAAATTACAAAGTGTAAATATAAATAAATTACCTTAAAAATTCTTAACTATTGATTTATTCTATGAAATTTAATGAAAAAAGAATAGATATAAAAACAATAAGGTGAGAAGTAAAAGAATGTTATTCAAAAATAAAATAATATATTATAATATTTTAAAGAGAATGTCAAATTTACTAATATATCTTTAAAAATTCTAAAAATTTCAGGGAGCAAGCCCCTGCGTGCCTCCATCACTACCTACAACAATTGAACATCAAAATCCTAAGATTTGAATTTGAGTTATTTGAAAGAGGTTGACCTCCTTGCTTTTCTCATGGTACAATCATCTTCTCGTTAAGCCCCTTTTTCCTAGTCCATAGAGATAAAATGTAGGATTGGTGACAACAGTTCATCGGGGATCAACTAATAATAATAGAATACTAATATAATAGAAAAGAACTGTCTTTTCTATATACTTTTTCCGGTTCTGTTGCTACTGCGTGCTTTACGCAATCGATCGGTAGTGGAGGATTATTTTATGAGTATAGTGAGAAAGCAAATATATTGAAGTTTTTACATTTTTTCATATGTATTATTTTAAGGTTAGTAAATAATTATTTTTAAAAAATAATAATTTTTTTATCATGTACATATCAAAAAGAAAATATGGAGGAATTTGATTCATAGTTCTTTATAGGTTTCCTGAAATTTTGAATTACTTAGGGTAAATGTGATTTTCAATAAATAATTTATTAACACTTCTTAACTTCCTTCCTCGTATAAAATAACAATAAATTCATTTGAACAATAACTTTAGAAAGCACATGAATTTGTTGTGGTTATTACAAAAGTCTTTAGAGATTTAATTCTAAATATATTTTATTTTTTGACTGTTCTATACACACCACACTTTTAGCTCATAATATTAGAGAAATTCATAAACTACTAAATCCGTCTAAACTAATTCAATAAGTACCGACCCACTATTAAATTATGGTCTAATAAATATAATGGATTAGATTGATTTATATTTTTTTCAAACTGCATGTAATATCCCATTATATAGATATAAAATTACAATTATATACGAAAATGTCACACTAACTAATATGAAAAATAGTAAAATTTAAAAGCTGGTTTTATAAAAACACTAACATTTAGTTACTTTTAAGAAAAAAATATTTTCAAAAAATTCCTATATTTCATTGATTATTTCAAAATCAATATGTTGTCACTTAGTTAATCCTATGATGTTCAATTGTTAATAACATGCATCACTCGGTTATTTTTAAGCCCTTCAAGAATTTTAAAACACATATATTGCACATACCATTTTATTATATAGTTACTATATGCCCAAATAAAATATAAAATAAAATGATGAATATGTATCCACAATTACAAATCCTCACTAATATTATGAATTATACATATAGAGTCAGTGGTAGACTCTTCTATAATTTGTCAACTTTATAAAAGCAGCTTTAAACTTACACGTGAAGAAATATCTACACGTTAAGCAATGATGCTTAAAGGTAAACAAGACATCTAAAAATAAAATGATCATACATTAGATTAACAATGTCACATGTACTAACTTTTTATTTGACCACTTGATACCTCCAGTTAACGTTATTTTATTTCTAACATAATTTTACTTTTCAGCATACATGTTTATTCCATTTTTTTCAAGTCTTAACTATACGAGTATTACGTCATACATATAACATTTATCATTTAATTTGTTTAATTAATCTTGACATTTAACGATCAATTTGCAAGTTTCATTCTGACATAAACAATATGATATTACTTTAGCTATATCCATTTACTTTTGGTAAATTACTTATTAATAAGAGAAGTCTTACATTATATTATAGCATCATCTGTACTCATATTATGTTAAAGATTTGAGGTTTACAATTTACCATTATCTCCTATTTTTATTTATTACATGCCTACATATTCCACTTGAGGCATTTATTTTATAGCGTGTTATTGTATTTTTATGCATAAATACTAATTATTATATGAAAACTAATACCAATATTGAAGAAAGAACCTCCATGACATATTGAATTTTGTGACAATTTGATAATATACAGTGACTCACTTAATATTCATATTTGAAACATTATAGTTAAAACATCAAACATACATCTTTCTTATTCATTTATAATGCAATCTTCCTCAATCATACTAAAAGAACGATGATATCATACCATTTAGAATTTGTGATAACATTCTTAAGATATAATAATTGTACGAAACACGTTGCATCAAATCATTCATGTAAATTAACATAATAATAAATACTTCTAAAGTCATGAGCACTCACCAACAAAGTATAGAAACTTCATATGAATATAAATACACTTAAAGGGGTGTTTAGGATTGTTGTTAGTGTAATACCTAACACCTTATACATCTATATACCGTATATGTTGTCGTTATATTGTATTATCACGTATGAAACAAGATTAAATAAAATTCATGTTTACAGCGAGAGTAATTTTTTTTTTAACTCATCTCATATTATCAACAATAATTTCACAATCAATACAAAAGCTTTAATTATAGCTCATAACATCACATATATTAATAACTTAAACATTACGTTTAAAAACTTAATAAATATGCAAGTATTCAATCCCCAAATATAAATGATATGTTCTTATACTTTTATATGCACCTCAATATGAACTACTAATCTTCTCTACCTGAAAAATGATGTAATTTAGTGAGTTACAACTCAGCGAAAATAACCATCAAATGAATTCTAAAGCACCAAGTATTTCATAATAGCAAATAATAAATATAATTAATACATACTTTATACTCCATTTCATCAGTCAATAACATATAAATATAGATAAAATCAAGTATTCAATAATTGCTATTTACTTATGCTTATGCTTGTACATTTTATTTTGTTGTGACCAGGTTAAACGAACATTGCCCCAGGTTTCCATGTGAACATTTGCATTTGCATTTGCATTTGCATTTGCTAGCCAGCTTGATCATTTGTTTTATTTGCACATTTGTTGGGCCATAGGTCTCTTCTTTTGCTTTGCACATTTGTTGGGTCATAGGCCTCTTCTTTTGCTTTGTACATTTGTTGGGTCATATGCCTCTTCTTTTGCTTTGCAATGTCGATTGACTAGTCACAATGTCTTTTAAGTCATTATGCATATGCACTTGTACTTACATATTCATCAACCATTGTATCTTATCACATATACCATACATATACCACATATATACCTTATATATCAACACATATACCATACATATACCACATATATACTTTATATGCAACACATATACCACATATATACCACATATATATTTCATATGCAACACATATACCATACATATACTACATATATACCTCATATGTCAACACATATACCTTGCATATACTATATATATACCATGTGTATATATCATATGTCAAACATATACCTCCAATATACCACAAGTACACAAACTTATATGTACCAAAAATGTCACAAATTATTCATCATCATATTTTCAAGGAAAAATCATCACAATCATATAAGTCACATAGCAAGCAACATTTATATGCACTAAAGAATTCAATTGATAATTATACTTATCTTTTTCCTTTGATTACAACCATTAACTTATTGTTTACCCCCTTTTTGTATATCTCCAATTTGTCTTGAGCCTAATATTGAAATATAATTAGTTAATTTATGACTAGAGAAACTTAATGTGGCTTAAACAAATTAATATACATTATTCATATCAATAATTAAAATTTTTTCTATGAGGCAGTGTGACCTTATGAGACTGTTTTGACTATAACTTTTTCTGTATTTGATCAATTAATCTAATTCTTATTCCTAATTAAAATTAATATATTTATATATAACATATTAAAATTTCAGACCAATTGGATCACTGTACCATTTTTTGTGGAATTTCAAATAAAATTATGATTTATGCTCTGTTTTCTGCCCTTAAACAGTTTCAGGGTACTCATTTGGGTTCATCATAACTTATAATATATACGTTATATTTTATGGAAAATTTACAGAAACTTATATGGGTTCATATGAAACATTTTTCATGTTTAAAATTTTTATCAATTATGTCTCTAAGGTCTTCAAATTATAACAATCATTTTACTGGTCCAGAATAGAATTGGCTTCCAGACCAGTATGACTTACAAAGGTCATAACTTATTATTTACATAATATATTAAGCTAAAATTAGTACCAAAATTTCGCTAATATATATACCTATAACTTTAATGTTTTGATCATTTATAAAATATATCTTTAAGAAGCTCAAAATAATTAAACAAGTTTTGGGACCTGTACAGGGCACTTAGTAGGCAGTTCAAATTATGGAACAGTCATGGTTCCATTTACCATAACTCAAAAAGTACAAGACCTATGAACCTAAAATTTGGTTTACAGATCCATAACACATATATATACAATGTTTATGTTTTGAGTTACTTCCAATATTGATTTTAACATACCCAAAACTAACAAATACAATAGCTAACTTATTAAGGGTTCTCATCCGGACCAGTTTCACTACGAAGAGGATATCTCATTCTATACACCACATCTTGCAAAAATATTTACATATTCATAAATATAAGATATAAAGGAACAACTTTTATGTTTTAAGATTTTTCAAAATCAATTTCTATGGATATCAAAATCGGAGTTCAAATCAGTGTCTATTAATGAATCTTAGCAATTCAAATCAATCTTATAGCAATAAGAATTGATTACTTACCAAGAACAAACTTTCAAGGGATCAATTTGCCTCAAAAACCAAGTTAAATAAGGAAAAATTTGTGGCTGGAACTTGAGAGAAAATAGGTTGAAGAAATGAAACAAAGAAGAAGAAGAAGAAGATAAGAAAAGAAAAGGAAGATAATGAAGTCTAATAGGTTAAAAATCACCTAGTCCATTTGCTTTCTTTTTTCTTCTTTTGTCATCCACTCTTCTTGTTTTTTTTCTTTTTCTTTTTTCTGAATGCTTTCTTCTTTTTTTTTTAATTATTTTTATTTTTTATTATCATCATACATACATACATACATATACATACATTCATGTATACATATATACATTTACCCAATTTTACTAACCAATAATAAATAAATATATAATTTAATTACTTATTTTAATTTAATTAAATTAATCATGTCAAATTTTTATTAATTCAATCTAGTCTCTTTATTCACTTAAATATTAATTTCATGTCATTTTCATCTATATTATAAAACGGACATATGCATTTCTATACAATTGTAAAATATTTGAAAATAAACTAATTGTATGTCATGAACATATTTAAATAAAAATGCATATTATGCATGTGTTCAAGTGATATATATGCAAAATGCATATGCATAAATGAGATGGTGCAGAAATGTATATGAAAAAAGTCAATGATGTTACAGTTAGATATCCAAAAAGTAGGTTTAAATTTTTTTTGATTTAATTGACTGATTTTTTTAATTTTTTATAAACTATTTTTCTCAAATTTGTTTCTGAAAAAAATATTTATTTACATACTTCTTTTCAAAAGCAGTTTTCAAAACTCAAAAAATTTAAAACTAAAATTTTTTTTCTCTAAAACTGTTTTTGTCAAACCCAAAGTCAAACATACCATTATTCTTGTAAGAAATAAAGTATGCTTACCACCATAATTATGCATTTAAATAGTTATAGCTACATAAGAATTGTTACTCATTTAATGGCTATGGAATTCATCATTTCAATCATGACACATGTTAGTTCCATATTCAAAGTATTCGTTCAATAATAAGCATTTGGAGTATAACCATATCAATCCATATCCAAGGCAACTCATTTGAATAATAGTAATGGATGCAATACAAAACCGTATATTATCTGAAAGTGATGGGCCTACCCTAAATGTCTATAACCCATAATTTTCAATAAAGATCAAAGTCATAACAATAGATTGTGCACAACTAAACAATAGGAGACAAAAGTCTCTAACAATATGAAGTTTACACCTCTAATAATAAGGGATCATTTCTTTACAATAGAAGACAATGTCTCTTCAATATCATAGGAGGCATAGCTTAAAAAAAGGAGAATATTAAGTGGCTTACACTCTTTATTAGTCATATGCAAAAATATGAACACAATACTAATTCAATAACTTTTTTTTATGTCATACAATTATTATCTATATACTCAATATATTTAATAGAATGTTCATACCATCATTCCTTAGTAAATCATGATTCCATCACCTTTGCGATTTTCTAAAAGTATCCATTTCATTCTCACAATTTCACAAGCACAACTTGAATACATTATAACATAAATGGTGTCATCTGTAGTGAGATATCATATGAGTGTCATGCAAATACATCAATTATTTATATGTCATCACAATTTACTCACCACACATATATAAGCATAAATTAAACATGTATATGTTGGGTTTTCAAGAATGAATCATATTCATAAACGCAGCGGAAAAATAAAATTTTCAAAACCCAAAACAAAATATCATACTTATACCATTAAAACTAAATTATATAAATATAAATGTTTAAAATTATACATTGTAATTTTTTATTTGTTCTTCAAATTGTCACTTTGTTGGGCTGTACCAAACCACAACAATCCACACTAGAATGTCTCTAATGATAATTCATGCGAAGAATGAAGAAGAAACTATCAAGAGAAATGGTTTGAGCAAATTCAAAATGCTAGCTTTGAAAGTGTTCTTTAGAGAATTTTGTTGTGTCTTAAAAATATTTTTTTCACAAAAAAATATTTTCATGTCTATTTTTTGTCATTTGATGTCTTTTCTATTTGAATCAAATTCAAAGAAAAGATGAAAAGTCAAAAATGGAGAAAATGAAAATGAATGAATAGTAATTGGTCTAATTAAGGCCAAAATCTGTTGTTGGCCAACGGGTGGGAGACAACAACGTGCTGGGCCTGCTGCGGGTTGCTACTGGGCTGCCCATAGCTTGTCTATCCCGCGCGGGACCGTGACCCTCCCTAACGATTTTTTTGTGCGATCTCATCGCGACCCATCCTGAAATAATTCTTTCATATTTTGGATCATATCCAAAACCATTTTACTCATTCTTCATATATTCAATGCGTGTAACCCATTAGAGTCCCAGTTATGTTGGCCACTTAAATTAACAATTAATTTAAGCAGGTCATGAGCGGTATCTAGCAACACATCATGACCCCCAATTAATCGGAAAGTTAGTGTTTTGATTACGAACCTTTTCATAGACAATTTTCGTGCAATTATTCCTTTCACCATTCTATACCCTAGTCCAAGTAATGTTAGTTTTTGTCCTTAAGGCTCATTACTCTATTAGATATGTCATTGAAGACTATTTTTATGATATTTCCACTCCGGCCAGAGATTCCCTAGTAATGACCACGACAAGAGGTCATGGGTATATACTTCTTCTATCAAGAGTGGTGAATCCTTTGTTGGTTACCCAATTACCTTCGAATACCTCAAGTTGTATCCAATCACCACCCTATGAGCTCCGTCTCTGAGGCAACAAGGAATAGTGTCAAAATACATAATCAATATTTAAGATATCCTTGTGTATCTCAAGTCTAAAGATACTTGCATCATTGCTATGATGAGACTATCATTGACATTTGAATAGATTATCTATATGATTGTCTCATAGTTGGTCATCCAATGTACTTAGCTACACTTAGCAAGCATCCACAAGTTAACTCTAAACATCTCATGTTTATAGATTATGAGATCTACTACTCGATCCAATCAAGGAGTGTAACATGTGCTAGTCTATCTGGATTAGTAATGTCTCGTCTCATTAATCCTATTACTAGGGATAATTTTGATACTAACATAATTACATGTGATAAGAATCTCAATATCATGATCTCATCATGATTTTCTTCATGCTATGTTATGTATCAAGGATTTCATTAATTGATTTAAGATCACTTATCAATTCATATATCAAATGAACATCAAATTAATGAAAAAATATTGTAACGGCTGGGTCTCATCCACAGCATCGGCCCTACCCGAAGTCCACAGGACAAGCCCACCCGCAGTCTCACTGAGACCAACGGGCTGCCGGGGTCCATGGCCCAGTACCTCCAACCCATCCCCTGCTTACCAGGTAGGTTGTTGGAGCTGGGATTCGAAATCCCAACCTCCCTTTAGCCTCAGTAAGAGACTACCAATTGTACCATGCACATAACTTGTTGCAGGTAAAAATCATAGTGAACAATAACCAACCTAAAGTTTTCATCCATAACTCTCAATCTTTTTAAGATTTCGATCTGAAATTTTTAGAGAACTTAGAGAGAATATTTACCTATGTTTTCATATTTTATCCATCCTTAAATTCCCATTCTATGAAGGGAAAAAATAGCAAACAAATTTTCGCATATGGGTTGTCATTGCACAAAACAACGTGGAAATATAGTCATATCTCCCTCATCAATAATCCAAATTTTATTCCATTTATTTCATATTAAACTTAAGACATAAAATAATATTTTTCTAGTTTAAATGATCCTCTAAATTTGTCTATAAAATGTTCAAAAATCCAAGAGAAAAAAGGGTTAAGATTAACTCTAATTTCTAGATTTGGGGTATAAGAGAAATCCAATTGAAATTTCTTTTATTTTTTATTCTAATGTTTTAAAAAAGAAGAAAATCAATAGATAAACTTAAGTTGATTGAAGATCCAGATAAATCTTGCTCTAGAATCCTCTTGTCTCTCTTTTCTCCCTTCTTTCTCTCTTACTTTTTCATTTTCACGTGTCTTCCTCTTCCCTAGCTGACTCTCTACTTCTTTATACAGTCTAAGCTCATTTAATTTCTTGCTCCTCTTTAATAATATTATTCTTCATATAATTCATGTCCTCTTTGGTCATTCTGCCTCGGATAAAACCCTACTTTGGGATTCTTAACTAATAAACAGTTCTTTCTAAAAATGTGCACTGTCGTATACTAAATAAAGTTCTCAATATATACTACGATATACATCATAAAAAGAATTAAATCATACTTATAAAATATAGTATTCCCTCATTCTAAGCAAATATATATATCGTTTAAATTGCTGGTCAGTTTACAGATTCAAATATAAAAAATTTAAATCAATCCACAAAATAAGGTGATCCTCAACTTATATCTCATTAAATAAGTGTGTGTAAGAGTGCATATATATATATATATATATATATATATATATATATATTTATAGTGCACAACTACTAATATTTTTCTAGTTTCCTAAAATTGTAGACTTTTTAATTACTTACGCATTTCAACTTCCTCTTAAACACCATGATTGAGTAAAAATTTATCTTACTAATTTATAAATTATATTTTGAATTTTCTAAAACTTAAAATAATATACTGAATTTTTATATTTTGGATGATGTTTATATTATTATTTTGACTATAGTTTTAAGTTAATATTTGTCAAATATTAATAATTTTTTAATTTTATTCATTTATTTATTCATCTAACTGACCTAATCAACTATCCAAATAACATTGATTTGAATATTTTTATTACTATTTGGTTTGGTTAGAAATTAAAGTATTTAAAAACCAGTTTTATTATTTTTGTTATAAAAGTTTTGATTTAAACCGACCAAACAAACTAAATCGAAAAAAATCAAAATTATTTGGACGGAAACTTATAAATTTTTATATATATTTCAGAGTGAACTAAACCAATGTTTTTTTTTTACGGATTTCAAGTCAATTATTTGTACCCAAACCAATGGGCATTACCCATCTTCCCATCTCCTTTCTTTCTTCTTAAATTGGTCCAATTATTACACATTTTAACGACAACTCTAAATGGAAAAGGAAAAAAAATCAATATTTCATTAATTAGTTGTATAACAATTACCTAACCCTAATCTAACTATACATTCAAACTAAATCACATTACTTATAGATTATCCAACTACTTGAGTTTATTAACCAAAGCAAATATAATGTATGAGATGCTAAAGCCAATGAATAAAGAATTGTCAAGTAGTTACAATTTTCCCCAAGGTTTTCTGTATGTTAAGCGAGGGAGATTGTGCATGAAGGGCAGGAATTATTGATTGGAAGCTAAATTAAAATTGTCTTGAAATCTATTAAAAAATTATAGAATTTAAATTAAAGAGTTAGCAATCTTTTTATAGGTTTGTTGATAATTATTTAAATTATTTGTTATATCATATCGCTATTAGGAGCGTATTTATATTGTAATTAGTAGGGTTAATTGATCCTATTCATTTAAAAAAAAAAGAAATTTATCGTATAAATTAATTTTTTTAATTTGATTATGTGAAAATAATTATAAATGATACTAGTAAAAATTAAAAATAATAAGTAGTGACCAGGTAGAACAGGGATTTTTTTTTTGGTCATAAAAGCAACAATTCTTGTATAGATTTGTTGAATTTCCAACACATTTTGTGAAAATTTTCGTCTTGTACAAAGGTTTGGATTGAAGACATTTTTGTGAATAATTTTCATATTATTCTAATTTTATAAATAATTAATGTTTTAATTATTGATCCAACAATTTGAGAGAATTTTTGAAGACAAACAATTGAGGGCAGTTTTGGCGGAAATTAAAACAAAAAATAAGACTAGATTAGGGTTATATTTGGTAAAACTAGCTGATAATCTAATTTCAAAATAATAATCTAATTGATTCAATTAAAAATATTCAATAAAATTAACTGAAAAATGTAAAATAACATAAAAAGATATGTTTATATTATTAAAAAATATTATATAAAATCTATTTAATATAAATAAATTATATAATATATATGTATATTAAATAATATAAAAACAATATTAAATATTTTATTCTAAGATAATAAATACGTCTATATTTATCATATAATATTTTATTAATATTATTATTATTATAAATATATATTGAATAATATATAATATATTAATTATATTATTATTATAAAATAATAAAAAATAAAGGTAAAAAATAATTATAATCTATTAGATTATAAAAAATCTGGTTCTATTAATTTTTTATTTTAAAAATTATAATATATATTATTTTCAAATAAGTTACTTAGTATTGTTCAATTAAACTATTTTTATAATTAAATTAAATTAGATTTGTGTTATCGTGACAACATGCAGAGTGAATAAGTGTGTGCAGAAAGTGCATTTGGGAAAGATACGATAAACAAACTAGACAGCTTTCAAAATTATTGTCAGAGATTTTTATGGGAAGGAATGGAGGAACTGTTGTCTTCTACCCTTTTTCTTTTTTTCCTTTTTTAAAATTAAAAAAAAAGCAGAGTTCACAATGCTCAACCGGGAATCCTAAACCACTCTTGCCTGCTACCCTATGATTCTTCTCCTCACTCGCTGTAACCCATTTCCCATTATTTGCATAAAATTTTTGTAAGATATTTTATTTTAATATTTTATATTTATGGGCTTTTAATTGAGATATCAGGACAAATTACAAATAAAGGGCCTTAAGAATTTGATCAATTCTTTATTTAGGCATGACTTCATTTATTAATTAAGTGTGGGGGAATTAATGTGGGCTCAGATAATAATATGGGTATGATGGATAGCCCATGATTATTATATACTGGTGAGCTAAGTCTCTCTTGTTGCTGACCCTAATGATTAAGCTCCTCTATATAAAGATGGATAGAGGATAAGGAAAAGATAAGAATTCCATCATTCTGGGGTTAGAAAACGAGAGAAGATCTTGGTGCAAAAACTTTTCGGATCATTTCTAAGACGATGGATTCGGCCAAATCAGGTACACATCTTCCTCTTGCTCAATTAAACTCATGTGTTTTGTGTTCTAAACAGCATGTATGGGATCCTGGAGGAGAGATCTGCCAGATTTCCGCTATAGATCTCTCCATCAAGAAGATACAGCCCCACCAGTAATGTCTGAACTGAAATTAATAACTGCACTGTTTCAGTTCAGACATTACTGGTGGGGCTGTATCTTCTTGATGGAGAGATCTATAGCGGAAATCTGGCAGATCTCTCCTCCAGGATCCCATACATGCTGTTTAGAACACAAAACACATGAGTTTAATTGAGCAAGAGGAAGATGTGTACCTGATTTGGCCGAATCCATCGTCTTAGAAATGATCCGAGAAGTTTTTGCACCAAGATCTTCTCTCGTTTTCTAACCCCAGAATGATGGAATTCTTATCTTTTCCTTATCCTCTATCCATCTTTATATAGAGGAGCTTAATCATTAGGGTCAGCAACAAGAGAGACTTAGCTCACCAGTATATAATAATCATGGGCTATCCATCATACCCATATTATTATCTGAGCCCACATTAATTCCCCCACACTTAATTAATAAATGAAGTCATGCCTAAATAAAGAATTGATCAAATTCTTAAGGCCCTTTATTTGTAATTTGTCTTGATATCTCAATTAAAAGCCCATAAATATAAGATATTAAAATAAAATATCTTACATTCTCCCATTTGGGCGTATTAATTGAGAACGTATTACAAAAAAACTTCATATTCCCGCTCGATTCAATAAGATTATCAACATAGGATCATGGCGGAAACCACATAATCAAGAACATGGCACCTTCCATAGTCACACATGCCAATAACCCTATCAATCATAATGAGCATCAGTGTGGTAATGTGGTAAGAATTATTCAACACTAACTTTATGATCAAAACTTTATGTGTTGATTTTCTTATCATCCAGATTTCTTATCTTTATGTAACACAGTTATTTCATAAGAAATCCTTTATTACTTCAAATTGAAGTCTGTATGTCTTAAACTTTATATCTCGAGATACTTTATGTGTCACAAGACATACACCAAGGCTATAAACAGCAATGCCCCAAGCATTCGCTTAAGATGACACTAATCTTAAGACTTTTAAACATTTAATCTGATATATCACATAATATTTTCCAATGAAAATATAACAATATATTGATAACCATCAGAATTACAATAATGTACATTTATACCAATGTATAAAGTACGAACAAACATTACATAAAGTAATATAAAATCCTCCCACTAATCCAAGGGATCAAAACCAGACTTTAGACCCATACTGATGACATGTCTCACATAAATAATGGGCCGAAGTCCCTTGGTAAGAGGATCTGCTATCATATCTTCTGTATTGATATGATCCACCTCAACGTCACCTTTCTTTATCAGCTCTTTCAATGTCAAATATTTGACTTCCATATGCTTAGACCCTGTGATATTCTTGTTGTTTTTAGCAAACAACACAGTTGGAAGATTATCACAATACAACTTTATGGGTCTGTTAATGGAATCAACAATTGACATTCCTGCAATGAGATTTCGTAGCCATACAGCCTGTGTGGCTGCACCATAACATGCTACAAACTCAGCCTGCATCGTGGAAGAAGAGATTAAGGACTGTTTAACACTTTTCCAAGATACAGCCCCACCAGCCAGCATAAAAACATAACCTGATGTGGATTTTCTATCATCTGAGCAACCAGCAAAATCTGAATCTGTATAGCCAGTTAACTCCAGATGCTCAACCTTTCTGTATGTTAAGATATAATCACTAGTCCCCTTAAGGTATCTCAAAACTCTTTTAGCCGCAGTCCAATGGTCCATTCCAGGATTAGATTGATATCTACCCAGAATACCAACTGCAAATGCAATGTCCGGCCTAGTGCAGACTTGAGCATACATCAAGCTTCCTACTACACTAGCATATGGCACTGCTTTCATTGATTCTCTCTCAACCTCATTCTTAGGACACTGTGCCAAGCTTAATTTATCACCTTTAGCAATTGGCACATCCCAAGATTTACATTCATGCATATTGAATTTCTTCAATATCCTCTCTATGTATGCCTTCTGAGAGAGACCTAAAAGGTTTTGAGATCTATCCCTTAAGATTTCAATTCCCAGGACAAAAGATGTTTCTCCAAGATCTTTCATATCAAAATATTTAGATAACAACTGCTTAACCTCATGCAGTGTACCTAAATCATTACATGCAAGCAAAATATCATCTACATATAATATCAGAAAGATATATTTGCTCCCACTGATCTTGAGATATATGCATCTATCAACTTTGCTTTCAACAAAGCCTAAAGAAGTGATTACATCATCAAACTTTAAGTACCACTGTCGTGAGGCTTGTTTCAAACCATAAATAGACTTTTTAAGTCTACAGACAAGATGGTCTTTACCATCTTTATGAAAACCCTTAGGTTGTTCCATATAGACCTGCTCGTTTAATTCTCCATTCAGGAATGCGGTTTTAACATCCATCTGATGTAGCTCTAAATCAAAATGAGCTACTAGTGCCATGATTACTCTAAATGTATCCTTAGAGGATACAGGAGAAAATGTTTCACTGTAATCAATTCCTCCTATTTGAGTAAATCCTTTGGCAACTAATCTGGCTTTAAACCTCTCAATATTCCCTTTTGAGTCTTTCTTGGTCTTATAGACCCATTTACAGCCAATAGGTCTACAACCTTCAGGTAATTCAACAAGCTCCCACACGTCATTACAATCCATAGATTGCATTTCATCTCTCATTGCTTTCCACCACAGATCTGATTGGGTACTAGAAACAACTTCCTCAAATGATATAGGATCAGAAACATGACCAATGTCATAATCACTCTCTCCTAAATAGACCACATAATCAGATGAAATAGCAGATTTCCTTTCCCTAGTAGACCTCCTGAGAGGAATCTGTGCAACTGCACCCTGTGATGATGAAGCCTCATTAAACTGTATAGGCTCATCCCTTAATACTGGATTAATCACAGGTGTAGGATCCAACATTGCAGGTTGCTTGGGAACAGGTATATGTATAACCTTAGTCTGCTGTTCCTTACTAGTGATCTCAGAGTGTTCATAATGATCAGCTATATCAAATTCTAAAAATTTAGCTGTCTGTGATTCTACAATTCTAGAACCCCCTTCTCTACAATAAAATTTGTAGCCTTTAGAATGATCTGGGTATCCTATAAAATAGCAATGAGTAGATCTAGATTGCAATTTACCTTCAGTAGGATTATAAAGGCGTACTTCTGAAGGACAACCCCAAACACGGAGGTGACTCAAGCTAGGTTTCCTATTAGTCCACAGTTCAAACGGCGTTTTAGCCACAGACTTACTGGGTACTCTATTGAGGATATATAATGCCGTTTTAATAGCCTCACCCCATAAAAAGTCTGGGAGATTAGATCTTGACATCATGCTTCTAACCATTTCATTTAAGGTGCGATTCCGCCTTTCAACCACACCATTCTGTTCAAGACTTCCTGGCATAGGAAACTGAGCTACTATTCCACAATCCTCCAAGTATTTGGCAAAAGGACCTTTTAATTGTCCTGTTATACCGTATTTGCCATAATACTCACCACCCCGATCAGACCTAACAATCTTGATAACTTTTCCCTGCTGTTTCTCGACTTCAGTCTTAAAAATCTTGAATTTCTCAAGAGATTCAGACTTTTCCTTAATCAAGTACAGGTAGCCATATCGGGAAAAATCATCAATAAATGTTATAAAATATTTATTATTGCATATTGTGGGTGAATAAGGTCTGCATATATCTGTATGAATTATCTCTAAGAGATCTGAACTCCTGATAGATCCCTTTTTCTTAATTTTGGTTAGCTTACCCCTACAACAGTCAACACATGTTTCTAGGTCACTGAAATCAAGGGCAGGCAAAATATTGTCTTTAATTAGCCTATCTACCCTTTCCCTAGAAATGTGGCCAAGTCTTTTATGCCACAACATGGATGACTTTTCCTTTATTAAGGGTCTTTTGGCAACAATATGTTCAACATTACATGATGTAGAATATATTTCATTTGAACTTAAAGAAATTTGATACAAACCATATGACAAAATACACCGGTCAACTGCCTTTGAATTAAGAGTTATATTAACAACTCCATCTTTAAATACAAAAGCATAGCCAATTTTGTCTAATTCAGATACAGATACCAAGTTTCGTCTAAAAGTTGGTATGAACAATACATTAGATAAAAATAGTTCATAACCACTATCTAAGTTGAAACAAACATTTCCAACTAGTTGAACATCAACTGTAGTATTATTGCCAATTGTGAGCATTAACTCTTCTTTATTTGCTTCCTCATGTTTGTGAATCCCTGTAATGTGAAGGCAACATGTTTAGTCGCTCCACTATCAAGCCACCAGGAACTGAATGTGGCATCAGCCAAATTAGATTCACAAATAACAAAACCAAAAGAGTTACCTGTAGGCTCACGCTTTTCTAACCAAGCTTTATATTTAAGACAATCCGCCTTTTTATGACCTTTCTTTTTGCAAAAGAAACATTTAAATTTCTTTTTCTCTATGCCTTTAAGATCACCCACAGCACTAGATCGGGAAGACTCATATCCCTGAACAGAAGAATAAGCATTAGTCTTAGCTTTCTTACCTTTCAGTTTACCTTTATGCTGAGGTCCGAATACAAGAAGCGCGACACTGGATTGTCTCGCCTTTAGCTTCTCTTCCTCAGCTACGCAAACAACAATGAAAGCATTGACAGTCCAAGGATCCTCCCTTGAGTTGTAAGCCGTAATAAGCATCTCAAACTCAGAAGGCAGAGTATTGAGAGCTTGATGCACAATACAAGCATCGGGGAGAATAATGTCAAAACCCTTTAACTCATTCTGTATGTGGACCATCTTTAAAATGTACTCCCTAACACCTCCAAGTCCGTTATACTTCATGGAGTATAACTGTTTCAGAAGGGTACCAATCTCAGCATTGATTGACACTTTATAACGCTGAGACAAAGCTGTAAGAAACTCTTTTGCTATATGAGTTTCAGGAAGACCGCTCAACAGATGCTCTGGAATTGACCTTTTAAGGGTCAAATAGCACATGCGGTTCATCTTATACCAGGTTGAGTATAACTCTTTTTCCACATCAGTACTCTCAGGAGTCAAGTCAGCTGGTTTAGGAGTAGTCATGGCAAGATCAATATCTGCCAACTCCATAGCCATTTCAACATCTCTTTTCCACTCCTTGAAATTAGAAGCTGATAATGTCTGAACTGTAACATTACAGTTATTGATTGAGAAGGTGACTGAAAAATCAACAATGTAATACTTTAGTTCAAGACAATAATAATACTCAAAGCCATAAAAGAGTATTAATCCGAAGAATTTCAGCACATCATTATACAATCACCTTTGGGCAGAAAATATAACATGCAATAGATAATTCTTCAATATAAGAACGATCTAGAAATTTACACAGTCTTTGTAAATTTAAACACCTTTGGGCAGAATAAATCACTCAGACCAGTTCATTCCCAATCAAATGTCTTATATTAACATCTCAAAATTTGAATTTATAATAAACACCTTTGGGCTGAATAATTATAAACCAAATCTGAGACATCCCTAAACCATATAAGTCTGTATATTTCTTAAATCTCAGCTAAAAAGTTCACTTTGGCAACTACATTTTAGCCAATTTTAAAAGAAATACTTATATCAGGATGCACCTTATTTATTGTCTTGCAAAATATAATTTTTCATTCCTTATGGACATGGGGCTTAAATGTCTCGAAAAATTATGATCACAAAATAAAATTACATCGTCAATTTTACCTGAGAAAAATTAATTCCATATGTGACATTTTATGCCAATGCATAAATAAAACAAATAATGAGATAACCATTTATCTCCAAAAATGTCACAATTTTTCTCAATTATGACTTTTTTAAAATTAATTTAGAAAATCTAAATTAATTCCAGAAGAAATCGGGTCAACACTAGCCTTATGGAGTGAAAAATAATGAATTAGGGACTTAATTGAAAAAATCAGAAAGTTCAGGGGCCAAATTCGGAAAACTGGAAAGAGGGAGAAGCGGCGCGTGCGTGCATTACACGCGCCTGACGCGCCTGCGCGTGTTACACACGCGCATGCAGCTGTCATCTGGCGCGTGTAACAGCTCCCCGATTCTCTCCCCATACGCGCCAACGCGCGCCTCTGGCGCGTGTACCACACGCACCAGAATGAATCCTTCCCAGTCTCCACCGCGCGACACGCGCGCCTCTGGCGCGTGTATCACACGCGCCAGCGTCTTCCTCCTCCCGACTCTGCAATTTTTCTTCGAAAATTTTCCCAAAAAATTCAATTTACTCCAAAACCCGAAATTTCTTCAAATTTTTTGCTTTAAATCAACATGCAACAACATATTATTCTGATTTTATTAAGCAAAATTTACCGAAAAGCAATAAAATCAGAGAATCAAGCATGTGATAAACCAAATCAAAAATTCCTCAAAAACTTAATTAAACTCAGTTTTTCTCTAGATCCTGATGAGAAAAACTCAAATATGGTTCTAAAAACATGTATTTAGGCTCTGATACCACTTGATGGAGAGATCTATAGCGGAAATCTGGCAGATCTCTCCTCCAGGATCCCATACATACTGTTTAAAACACAAAACACATGAGTTTAATTGAGCAAGAGGAAGATGTGTACCTGATTTGGCCGAATCCATCGTCTTAGAAATGATCCGAGAAGTTTTTGCACCAAGATCTTCTCTCGTTTTCTAATCCCATAATGATGGAATTCTTATCTTTTCCTTATCCTCTATCCATCTTTATATATTGGTGAGCTAAGTCTCTCTTGTTGCTGACCCTAATGATTCCTGGAGGAGAGATCTGCCAGATTTCCGCTATAGATCTCTCCATCAATTTTTCCTTGAAAAAATTTTGCTTTCCTTGAAATATCTATGCCTCTGTTGGCACTCCTCGATGGATTAATTTGTGTTCATCAGATTCATTCAAACTAGCTACTACCCAAAATGACAATACAAATTAGAAACCTCCTCAAAATTTCAAAATTACAATCATCCTCCATAAGAAAAAACGCACACTACCACATCATAATAACAATATAATCCACTACAATTAAGCTCAAGACCTTATACAACTTGAACCCATATGTAATACAATAATTATAATATATAGTCTATAGATTATATAATACAATATAAGAAAATCCTGCTGGAGCTGGGGTTAGAATTTATCAATCATTCAGCTCAGCGGTGATGTGGGCAGAAAGTGACCAAATAGTTACCACGAGAGCAAGTGGAAATGCTAGTAGGGTCATCGTAGGCATAAGAGTAAGCTTTAGGGCAGGCTGCCTTGAAAATCCTTGAATAAGCTGTTGGCTTGCAAGATTGAGGGTTCCCAAAGCTTCCTGTGCAGCAATATCTAGGAGAATTGAAGGCGAAACAGGCACTCTTACAGGCCACTACCCTTCTATTATCTCTAGACCTTACCTGTAACCCAACTGGGCACATCAAGTTTAGGTCACTAACACACCCTGCGTAGCTGCATTTTCCTGATCCTTTGAATGGGGTTATTGAGATTCCAAGATTGTACCCATCGACAAGGCTAACATCATAAAAGTCTTGATCGTTTCCTAATGTTATTTCGGCTAAAGTGGCAGGTGGTGCACCCCCTATTCCGTTGCAGTAGAGGGCACCGCCACAGTCACCAGTAGAGCAACGGCCTCGTCCTGATGCGTCGAAGGAGCAGCCGTGTCTGCCCCAAAATCGGCCGGACCAGAGTGGCGGGAGCTTGAGGGAGTAAGCTTTCCTGGGTGGAAGCTTGAATCCGCCTTTGGCTAACACTGGCTTGCCTGCACTGGGTTGGATTCCTGGCCATACTGAATGTGCGCATTTGTTGTATAGTGTTATTGTAGTTGATGACACATCTGTACGAAAAATAAACAAATTAAATGTGGGGTTCATTTCATAAGTTAATGATTTTAAATCTCAGCTCAAGATTTCTAGGAGCCAAATGAACAAAAGCACGAACACCTAACACATATTTAAAAAGATGAGAAATTTACTATTACAAAAAAATAAAAAAAAATGCTACAGTTTCAGATCTTGCTATCAAAAGGCAGCAAGTGAAGAGTAATGGAGATAGGACCTGTAATGTGAAAGGAAATGAGGGTGGAAAGGATAAGAGTGAGCAGGGATCTCAGCATTATCGCCATGGAGATAAGCTGGTGAACTGAATAGTATACCACTGACGACAACAAATTAAGGACTCCTCTCTCTGTCTCTTGGTTTTAATGGGTACCCACTGAGGGTTTTTTTATAGATGAGAAGAGAAGAGGAGAAAGAGAGAGAGAAAAAAAAAAGGTTGAGGTAATTAAGGTGCAGTAATAATTTAAAGTGCAAAAATATAAGATAAGAATAGTCTGAGTGTTCTATAGGAATAGTAAGGACCAGATTTAAGTCATTGGCAGTATTACTATTTTGCTTTGCTAACGGACAGAAAACAGAACATGGAAAAAAGCAAAGCGAGCCCACTTTGCCACTCCATTACAAAACTTTCGTTTTTCCCTTTTCTTGAAAAATTTTAGGTTTAATTTGAATATATAATTTGAATAAGCAAATAAGTTTTTATTTTCATAAAGAAAAGTTAGGAAATTTTGAATGCAGTTCGAATGGGTTAATTGTATTTATGTTTACTCAACTTTACTAAATTTTACTCAAATTGCTGTAAATTTATAAAAAAATGGCCTAAAAAATCACAAAATAATATTTTTATTTTACTTAAATAATTTGTTGTTAGTTTTCCAGTATTGATAACCGAAAATTTATGTAATACCGAAATTTGCCACTTCATGTCACATGAGCCGTCCAATGACACATCCCATTGAAGAAAAATTTCACATTAACCAATAATCATTATAATTTATTTCACTTTGTCACAAAAATCATAAAAAAAATTTTGTTCCATAAAAATAATAAAAATCTTTGACTTTTTTTTTAACTTTCTGCAAAATTTATTGAATAGTCAACCGAAAATATAACTTGACAATTGATGTAGCATTTGATTTTTGCCAAAAATTGAATGATATTGTCTCATTTCTCATAAATCATGATTTATTGCGACTCTAACCAATGAATTTTTTTGTAATGTTGAATTTAGGACTAATTTTTCTCTTGTAGCTACATAATGCTGGTGAAATGATTACTAGGTTTGAGTCTAACATGTTAATTGCATCAAGTTCTATTCTATATGGGTTACCCCAATCTTTCAATTTGGTTGCATAGGTAAAGAAGAATCAAATTGTCAGAGTTAATGAACATGTAGTTTATAAGAATAATTAAGTGTTAGTTATCAAGTCAGATTTTTAGTTATTTATTTATTATTTAGATGAAATTTTTTTATTATTTTTTAAGACATAAAAAATTTAATAATTTTGCAGCAAACGAAACAAAAATGTAGTAACCGATAAAGAAATTTAACTCAACTCGATCTGGTACTAATGTGACAATTTTTTGAAGTTGCTGCTAGATCTATCATGTGGTGGCAAACGTAATATATTTTTTTGAAATTAGATAGCACATCAGATTTTGAATGAAAATTTTTTTTTTTTGTTATTTTCTTGGGACAAATTATATATATATATAATTTTACTACAATTCCAACAAAATTTAAGTGATGATAGGTGAAATTAACGTTTTCACAACTTTATTTACTAATATGTAAATATATATATTTTTAATTGAATTAGACAATATCAAAAATTAGAATTTGTAATGTCATAATTATAAGGATGACACCAACACCAACACGATGATTTTAAGCTCCATTAATTTTGCAAAGAAATTTGAGATGGATGACAACAGACATGGAGGAAAAACAACTTCATGTCCACTGATGATTTATTAAAAGCATAAAACATTCTGAGCAGCAAACTAGGAGAACACTTTCAATTGTTGTTTGGGACTACCTCCCACCATCGCCATCACCATCACGAGCATCATCTTCGTACTCAACATCTTCATCATCAGCGGTGGCATTCTTGATATCGCTGATACTCAGCAACAAGATCATTCATATTGCTTTCAGCTTCTGTAAATTCCATCTCATCTAATCCTTCCCTAGAATACCAGTGCAAGAAAGCCTTTCTTCTAAACATAGCAGTGAACTGTTCACTAACTCTTCTGAACATTTCCTATATGGCAGTCGAATCTCCAACAAATGTGGAGGCCGTATAATTAAAACCCTTTCGGCGGGATATCACAGACGCTAGACTTGATATTGTTAGGAATCCATTCAACGAAATAGGAAGAATTTTTGTTCTGCATATTGGTCATCAACTTCTTTGGAGCTCATTTTGCCTCTGAACATTTGTGAAAGTTGTGAGATAACGGCCGTGGCGAGGATCAGCAGCGCCCATCATGTTTTTGGCATCCCACATGCTGCTGAGTTAGCTGGGGGACTGTCAGCGAGCGATACTGCTGCGATCCTCGAGAGGTAAGAGGTACAAAGCCCACCATGAAGAAGTGAAGCCTTGGAAATGATATTAAGTTTACTGCCAGCTTTTTCGGGTACGAGTTTAATTGACCCAGAAATCTTCAGCAGCAAGTTACACCACTCATTGTGCCTGAAATCAGACGATTCAAGTCTCCAACTGCATGCATATTAATTAATTGAAAAGGATTAATTAATTTTTATTTAATTTATAAATAATTAGTTGAGTAGGCCAATATATATATATACACACACACACACTTACAGGTAGGAGCAGTAAGCTTGAGAGTCCTGAAGCAAATATCATAGAGAGCTTCATTATCAAGGACCATACATTCATCAGCATTTTCTATCAATTGATGAAGAGAGAGGATAGCATTAAAAGGGTCTACCGCAGTGTGCGAAACCTTTGGAGATGGAAACCCAGAGAATGTGAGCATCATTTGATCTGGGTGTTCTTCTCTTATTTTTGATGATATTAGAAGAGTTCCCGTTCCAAATCCTGTTCCTCCTCCTAGCATTGGCATACTTGAAATCCTGCAATCAATTCATTTCCCAACCATAACAATCGCAAGAAAGAAGCTAAGAAAGGCAAACCTTGGAAACGATCACAATTCTCGGCCTCCTTCCTGACAACATCGAGGACAGAGTCAATAAGCACAGCACCTTCAGTGTAATGGTCTTTTGCGCAATTAATTCCTGCCCCAGATTGGCCAAAAACAAAATTATGGGGCCGAAAAATCTACCCATAAGACCTAGTCCTAGCGCTATCCATAGGTCCATAAGCACCCGCCCATTGTTAGCCTCGTTGTAATATACATTCACTCTCTCTAGCTGTAACTCGGCATTCCCCACGTAGCTGCCGGTTGGATCAATCCCATGCTCATCACACACAATACTTTCCAGAATTTTGATCCTATCTGGATCCCACATTGCCCACCTTGAATGTGAAGAATGTCACGCATGTTCACCCAATTAGATGTTCTCAACCCAAGGGCAAAATGGGAAAATGAATACTCTTTCTAACTTAAAAACAATTGGAATGGAATGATCACTTATATATGCTTGGGGATGGAGAATGATCCAATCTGATTAAAATTTTGGATGATGATCCAATGGTGGAGAATAGTCCGTCTACTGTGTCTGTTAGTGACTTAGATTTATCTATTGAATAGTTGCCATTTGTGGGTATTGCCCTGCTGGCTTAACAGGGTCATTTTCATGATTTTATTATTATTATTACTCGTTTATTTTTTATTTATTTAAAATATGAATTATTTATTTAAAGAAAATATAGTTGCTTTGTTAATTTTTTTTATTGTTTTGTTTATATTCCCATAAAACATCTCTTGTTACTAACAAATAATAGTTATTAAAAAAATTCCAATTATATTAACTATATATTTTTTGAAAGTGAGAAACAGTATTTAATTCTATTTGGTGAAGTGGTAAAGCTATAACATATGTTTTGCTTCCCACTTTATGAAGAAAAAAATCAATGGAAAAGGAAGGAAAAAATATAGTTGATCAACTTAATTATGGGTCGTGGGTGGGTTCGCTTTAAGTTGAGAGTTCGACGTTTTGGGCTAATTTCTATTTGGTTGGGCCTTAGCCCGGTCTAAGGCTTCAAATTCTAGCTTCAACTGTTATCTAACCAAGATTCTTCAACATTGCTATAAACAAAGCGAAAAGTAGAGGGCGTTTTGTTTTTTTTGTTTTTTGTTTTTTTTTACAATTAATACTGCTAAAGTGGTGTTTGATAAAATATTTTAATATAACTGATTCTAACCTCAACCAATTGTTGATTGAAAAAACTCCATTAATATAATTTTTTTCATCACTTAGTAACTGATTTTATTTTATTTTTTTATTTGGACCATATTATCATTATAAAATTTTTTAATTACAAACTACTTACATCCCCCAAATTTATTTTTCAATTAATAAATTATTTGTAATTATTATTTTTTCAATCAATAAATTATTTATAATTACAAATATAAAAATATTATAAATAATAATTAAACTAGTAATATCATTTATTTTAAATGATAAAAATATATACTATATTTTTAATTACTATATATATCATTTAATATATTATGCATAAATTATGATAAAATTAATTGATTCTGTTTATAAATTATATACACATATTTATTTAAAATTTTATTTAAAATTATTTATATTTTATTATTTTAATTATAATAAATAATTATATCAAATAATTGCTTTGTTTATTCATATATCATATAAAAATGTATACTTTGAATAAAATAAATTATATTTTTATTGAATATAAATAATTTTAAATAAAATTTTAAATAAATATGTGTATATAATTTATAAACAGAATCAATTAATTATATCAAATAATTGCTTTGTTTATTCATATATCATATAAAAATGTATACTTTGAATAAAATAAATTATATTTTTATTGGTAATTTTTCATTATAACAGCAATAACTCAATTAATTTTACCAAATATTAATATCAATCAGTTATTAACTATCATTTATTAACTACCACCTAAACTTTGAACAAAACGAGACTGTAATTACCTTATTGACTAGGAGTTAGTTAGTCAGTTGTACAACTATTGGATATTTTAGAGCATCCGATTCAATTTGTCCATATTTATATAAATTATGGCTAATAATATGCCAATTTTATATACATATTAAATAGCACTTTTACAACTTTTCATCAATTTGAGCAATGTACAATTTTCATATTTTTAAATACTCACTGCACGAATTTAATTATACAATTATCTAATTTTATTGCATTGCATTACATTTTAGGAGTAACTACAACAAAAATTCTTAATAATTAATTTATACTTAAAATTACTCTCCAACATTTTTTTTCATAACAATTTTACATCCAACTACATAAAACCTTTCAAGTTAACTCCCCCATTAATAATTGTGTTCAAATATTAACAGTTTTCAGCTATGAAGGATTATTCCCACGCCAATCCATCCCTATATTATTTATGTTTTAAAAAATTTATTTTTATAATTAATTAAATATTTTATTTTCTAATATATTTTTAATTTCTCATCATAAATTTATAATTTGTAAATTTTTTATAATTATAATAAATTTATTAAATTTTTATAATTATAAGACAAGTGTAAATTGAAGAAAATTTTTTGATTATAATTAATGATTGTAATTAAAATTTTCTATTAGAAAATAATTTTAACTTTTATAACTATTAATAATTACGAACCTCCAAGGCTTATGATTCAAAATTTAATTATAACTAATAGTTGTAATTTATGATAAATTTCAAATTTTATTATAGTTAATCATTATAAATTTACGATAATAAATTTAAAGATATTAAAAATAAAATATCAAATAAAATATTTAATCAAATTAAAAAATCAGAGTTAAAATAAAAAATAATATATCAACAGATTTGGGAGAAAAAAAAAATCCATAGCAGTTGGTTACTGTTAGATTTTAAACATAATTTTTAATGAAGGGATTAAATTGAAAGGTTTTGTTACGTTAGGGGTAAAATTGTTATGAAAAAATTACCCCTAAATTTTAGTGGTATATACTATTTAAGTTTAGTTAAGAATATTTAAAAATTTAATTATGTAACTTTATTAAGATATTTATTTGATTAAAAAAAAAGAAAAATTATGATTTTGAAACTTATATAAAATTTGATATTTAAATTTTAAATTAATGTTTGTTTAGTTAAATTGTAAATTATATGGATAGGTATATGTATACATAAAGAATTGATCGGATTTGGATGGATAACGTACGGGTAACCCAAAAAAAGGGATTTAATTTTTATAATTATCTCTAAAATTGAAAGAATTTGGTGACGAATTGAAGAATACTTAGAAAAATTTTTGTTTAGATATGTTTTGATTAAAAAAATGAGAGAATATGTTAGAAGATTATATGTAATTTGCTCTCAATATATATAATTTGTGTGCAAAAATTTAACAAGTTTTTGGGAGTGTTTCTCTTTGTGATTAAAATGTTAAGGTCCAACTAGTTTTGCTTTATGTCATTAATTAAAGCTATGTTAATTGAGATTATATATATATGTATATGTTACAAGGAGATTAAGTAGAGATTACTTAAATAATACATAGAATTAATTTTGGGTATATATATATATATATATTTCGTATGGAAACAATGTGGGTGTAATAATTAAGGAATAATGAAAATATATATTGGGAAAGAAGACAAAAGAAGAGAGAGGGGCAGAGCACACACAGCCACAAACCAAATTGAAAGCTATGATTCGATCATAATGAGGAAGGGAATTTGCGTATGAGATAGTGAGTGAGGTGGATATAGGCTATAGCAGAACTTTCATGGACGACTCTATATTGCATATGTGTTGATTTTAAAAAAATAATAAAGAAATATATTAATATATAATGAAGAGGAAAGAGGAGGAAGAAGAAGAAGAAGAATCCAAAAATAAGACAGTAATTGTGATAGCACGAAAAAGTGTAACATCATTCTTAGCTACCAAACACAAAAAACGACAACCAAACAGACATTTTACATTAAAACAAACCTTGCATGCATCTTATATGTTAGAATACACAAATACCTAACAACCAAAACAAAAGCTACAAAATTTAATATTAATAGGGTGAAATAGAAATGTTGAGGGTAAAATGAGAGAGAGAGAGAGAGAGAGGAGGCAGTTGGGATTGAGAATAAGTGTGAAAGGCACGACACATGAAGAGAAGAGAACAATAAATTTAGAGAGAGTGGAAAAAGCAAAGTGTGATGAGGCTTATGTTATGATAAGCCACATGATCGTCACGTCGTTTTTCATTTGCTACTCCCAATATCCCCTCTCCCAGAATTCCACGCTTCCTCTTCTCCTCCTTTTTTTTTTTTTCTTTTTGTCTTTTACAGTTTACTCTTCTCTTTTTTTTTTTATTAATTATTATTGTTATTTTTTTACATGACAATATATTTTGTTTGCTACAAAATTCTATAGCATATTGCAAAATCAAGCTTACAAGCTATAAGGATTATGTCTCAACCCTTCCCATCTATTCATTTGCTCATAATTTAATAAACTTGTGGGTATGGGTCAACAAAACCAAACTCACTCCATTAATTTAATTCCATAAGCTCTAGTATAAACTTCTGGATACCAATATATTTTATTTTAATAATTATAATTTTAAGTTCTTGAGTTTGAATTTAGTCGTACCCCTTAAATATTAAAGGAACAAAAAAATTGTGGATGCCAAATGATTTTAGGAATTAGGATCCTCTTATGTTCATTCAAACATGATAAATTATATTCGTTAAATCCATGTATTTAAAAATGAATGGCTAATATTAAATCTCATAAAATTACTCTTTTTTTTAAACATAATGTGAGATTCTTAATCATTAATCAATTATTTATTACTAAAATTAGTCTGATATTTATAAACAATAGATGACTAAAATTAGTCTAAGATAACCTATCATGTTTAATAAACATGAAAAGTCTTAATCCATAAGGATAACACTCTTAAAAGTTGACTGGTGATGCTATTTAGGTTATCCCTAATAAAAATAATGATATTAAAAGAAGAAAAATTATTTCTTTTAAAAAAAAAAAGAAAAAAAGGGGCAATTTTCTCTCACAAGAATAGCCTAGTCAACCTCAAGTGTCTTGCTCACTTTTTTGATGTTCCATAATAAACCAACACCTTCACCATTCTCTTTCTCTGTGTATGTCGTTGTGAATATATATATATATATATATATATATATATATATATATATATATATATATATATAGAGAGAGAGAGAGAGAGAGAGAGAGAGAGAGAGAGAGATGTGTAAAGTGATCAATCCCCATCTGTTTTAAAATTCCTAAAAACTCCAATACTTACTATACTACAACACAAACAAACATTTCACCTCAGCTAACCCATTCCAAAACTAGCACTCTCTTTATTAGCTAGTAATAGTATCAACTATACTATATATAATAAACCCCATCCCTAGCTTGTTATAAACCTATTCTCTTCCTCTTCTTAGTACTCACTCATCCCCTCCTCCCACAGACTCCCTTCTGTGGAAAAGAGAAGACAGACAGACAATCCAATTTACTCCTTTTCTTGTTTTATTAAATATCCATCTCTGCACCTAAAACTCTACCCATTTTCATTCACACAAAAAACAAATTAAAAATGTGGATGATGGGTTGTAGTGATGGTGGTGAGTTCAACATACCAGCTGCTGATTCCTTTAATGGCAGAAAGCCTAGACCTTTGATGCCAAGGGCACCAATGCCTTGTTCAAACAATAGCCCTCCTGCAGCTACACTTGGCCGTCTCCATAGCAATGATTTCTTCTCACTTAATCACCATCTGGGTATGTCTTAATTATCTCTTCTCCTTTATTAATTTAGGTTTATAATTATTTTAATCTGTCAAATACAAAATATACATATGTAATGGAACTTGGTGCATTTGCAGCAAATATGGGTGAGCAAGGCAGAAGAGATTTGCATACACAACAAGTTGTAGTGAGCTCAAGATGGAATCCAACACCAGAACAGTTAAGGACCCTCGAAGAATTATACCGAAGAGGCACCAGAACTCCTTCCACTGAACAAATTCAACATATAACAGCACAGCTTAGAAAATATGGGAAGATAGAAGGCAAGAATGTTTTCTACTGGTTTCAAAACCATAAGGCAAGGGAGAGGCAAAAACGCCGCCGTGAGATGGAATCTGCTGTCTCTGATCATCAACATCAACTAAACCCACAACAACATCAACACCCTACAGATCTTGAAATATTTGAAAGGAAAGAATCAGGTGAATGACTATTCTTAGAAAAAAAAAACCTTTATAATACTAATATCAGTTTTTTTTTTTTAAAAAAATAGATATTTGGAAAAAGATAGAAATGTTTTCATATGTATGGATTTGTTCAAAATTCCATTTTGTTGTTAGTTAGAGATGTCGTTTATTTTTAGTATCCGAATTGTTTTTTTAGAGAGAGAGAGAGAGAGAGTGAAAAAGTTGAATTCTTTTTGTTGTTGTTCTTGGGTACAGGAGCGAATAGGACAACAGGTTATGAAGGTGAACAAATAAAGAATTGGGCTGCCTCTACTAACTGCAGTACACTACCAGAGGTCTATTCTTTATCTTCCCTTTGTCTTTAATAATTCTCTTTTTATCCACTAATTAACATTCTGCTTTTCCTACTTTCATTAGTACTTTTTAATCCACTAAAAACCCACATCTAACTACACAATTATGCTACGATTATGAGCTTATGATTATGCAATTAGTCTTTTTTTTTTAATAAAGTTTTTATGTGTGTGTGTGTGTGTGAATGATACATGTAGGGAAGAAGCAACAAAAACTTTCTAAGTGTTGGGAAATGCAAAGGGTTTAAAAGCTGCATTCCTTCCTTTCTGTCGGGGCAGCTTGAATGAAACTAAATGGCTTCATTTTTTAGCTTTTTGGGTTTTGTGCTTATTATGCACTCATGGATTGGGATATACCCAACTTAAGTATTTGGGCACCCTGTCCTTTTTTTTTTTTTTAATTAGGGCCGGGCACTCATGTAAATTATGATACTAGAATGGCATTGCTAATTAATTAACCCTTAAAAATCAATCACTTCTTATACATACACCTATTACCCTCATATATGCTCTAAGAACTTTCCAAATTTCATTTTTGGTAGATAAGGATTTCAAGTAATCTCCATTATATAATCCGAAAACGACTTCAATGTCATTAATTAGTCCAAACCTCATTGGTATAGTTTGTTTGCATATAATTAGTAATAGTAAACCGTAAGTTAATAATTATGTCCTAATATCAGTAAGCTGGGATTCAGTGGTAAAAGACTTGGCCTTATGGGAGGAAATCATGTTTACAATCTCAATGAAATTATCTTATTAAGAGGAGTTTAACCTTTGTTTTTTTGTCCAAGGCGAAATGTAATAAAACAGGGTATACAAAGAAAAATAATTAATGTCCTAACAAATTAAAAAAGAAAGAGGGAATTCATATGTTGCATGGAAATTTTTTTCAGGAATCAATTTCAAGAGAAAGGGCAGCAAAAGGGGCAATGGGAGAATGTAGAGAGGCAGATGGATGGTTTGAATTGGAGGAAGTAGAATTTCAACATAGAAAGAACTTTATGGAAAGGAATGGCACGTGGCAGATGATGCAGTTGTGTTGTCCATCTCCCACCAGCCACCTCATAAACGCCACCTCTACTAATTGTAATACTAGTACAACTACTTCAATCCTAGCAGCAGCTGCAATAGCGACAACAATCTCTACGCCAACAGCAGCATCAGCACCTACAATAAGAACAATGGACCCAAAGCTCATAAAGACAAGAACCCATGATCTTAATATCTTCATTGCCCCTTATTACAGCACAGAAAATGGGCATCTATTCAATCAGGAAGATAATGGGTGTGGGGAATCTCAAACTCTTCAACTTTTTCCTTTACGTAGTTGTGTAAGTGATGCCAATGAAAGCATTAATGATAAAGAGACTGAGACCTCATCAGCAGCCATGAATGCCAACTTCACTCCTTACCAGTTTTTCGAATTCCTTCCTCTCAAGAACTAATTAATTACCAGTTTTTTTAGTTTTTTTCTTACCTTCTTTATGAGGATTTTGCTATGTATGTATGTATGTATGTAAAACGATGGGTTAGGTTATGGAATTTTGGATTTTTGTTGGAAATTGGGTTCTTTTTTGAATTTTATCATTGATGATGGTGATGATGATGATGTCACATTTCGTGGAATTGGTGCAATGTATGTGGGGATATGAAAGAAGGGAATTGCCCTAAAATGCATTCGGACCATGTTGGTTGAATCAATGAGGAAACAACATTAATTTACGATAATTTCGCAGAGGTTAATGTTGACAGGATTTTGGTCTTACGTAGGCAACTGATCTAAATAGACAGAAATTTTGTTTCTCCAATGAACACATCCAAAATAGAATTAGATGTCAAAGTTTGAAGTTGAAATTACGAAGGATTTAGCTTTAACTATTTCTTTCTATTAATTTGTTTCATTCTTTGATACGTTTTTGGAATATAACATGTGAACTATACCATTATTATTTGGTGAGTTATTCATCAACTGATTGAAGGCATTTTCGCAATGAACATTAATACCTTTCTCATATTTATTCTGAAATATTCTGTCAATTAAACACTCAAATTATATCATTTTTCAAATTTCACTATCTTAAATCTCTCCATTCAAATCTAAGGTGACATGATCAAACTTTACAAATAAGAAAAGGAAAATATAAGTAACTGCATCCATCTAAATAAGAAATAAAAGATGATAAAAGCAAACAGTTTATATATATATATATTCTCTCTTATTTTCTTAGAAATATAACTGAGGCAGAAAGAATTCTCAATGACTGATATAAGACTCAAACTTTGAAGTTTTACTGTGTAAATCTATAAGATTGACATATATACTTATTTATTCTGACATAAAATTCTTGTAACCAAATATTCAATCCTTCACATTTTTGTTTAATATAATTAAATTTTATTTAGCAATTGAGATTCTTAAACTGTGATTTACCTTTAGTTTCATAAACTAAGCTTTTATTATCCAAATAACATGTTAACCACATAGCTTGAATTATTCATAGTAATCAATCAGACATAGAGGAACCATAGATCAGTTTTATATTTTTCATGAATTAAAGATAAGTCTTTAACTAAGTGCTTGTTTGGATTTATTAATAGATAATGGTGACTGGTAAATAATTACTAATAGCTATCGTTAGAAAAATAGGTGTCAGATAAAAATTTGCTGACTATTTTAGGTTTAATAAATATAATTTATTTTTAAATATGATTTTGAATATGTAATGTTTTGCATTAATATGTTACGTAACACACACACACACATATATATATATATATATATACTAAAATATAAGTTTTATGAAACTGTAATTATTTTTATGTATAAGCGCATACTTTTTATTCAGGTAATGAACTGTGAATGTCATATCTAGTTTAATTATTATTCATAATATGTTAATATTTATTTATAATTATAAATATTTTATTGACATAAAAGATTAATTTAGTGAAACTTATATTTTATTATTAATTAATAAATGTTAAAAATATTTTATAATTTAAATGAAAATTAAATTAAATTAACAATTAATAAATATTAATTTATAAACGTCTATATATGATTTTTTTTTTTTTACTTTATAGTGTTATTACAAGCAAATTTTTTGCGCCTGCCCACACACACACACACACACATATATATATATATATACATTCTACATTTTGAACAAAATCATATATGTTAGTACTAGTTAGGATGTAAATATAAAAGGAAGATTTATATGTGTTTTATTTGTAATTTTATTATATGAAGTAAAAATCCTAATCACTAAAATACATAAAATTCAACTATATACTTTTTCAATTATGGAATATCATTTATTTTGTTTGTTTTCTTAATAGGTTTGCATGATGCAAATTAAAATTAATTTATGAAACAGTAATAGTGGTGGGTTAAAAATAAAAAAAATAAAATATATTTTTAATTTTCAATAACTTATGTATATATTATCGGTACATCATTAGGAGTGTGGAGTGGTCATGAAAGAACAGTAACACTTACTTATATGTTGCTGCTCACATACAAGGACAGAAGAAGAAAAGAGAGTATATAAGTGTGATGAAAGAATCGAAGGGTACATTGACTAATGCATGAATGCTAATTAATTAATTAAGCCTGTGTATATAAATAGATACATAGAGAGGCAATTAGGCATATCTTTCGAAAAGATCACGGTCGGTTCCTCGGCAATACGCATTGTCTCACACCTCTCCCCTTTTACTCTGTGTATATGTACAAATCATATTCCTAATTAACCTATTTTCTCTCTCTGTGTGTGTGGCTGCAGCTACCATCAACAGCAGCAGCGGCAGTCCAGCAGAAGGGCATCAGTAGAGAGCAGCAACCACAGCTAGCCACATGCATGGCTTATCTGATCTCCCTCCCTCCCTCTCTCTCTTTCTTTCTTTATTTATTTTTATTTTTTCATTAATTTTATAAAGGGTTCCATTAATTATATCACTTTATCTATAAATTAATCTAATCACATAATAATGAGTGAAAATTTATTAATTATTAATGAAACAATAAAATATATATTATTATATGATTGAATTGAATCTATTTAAAATTTTCTGTTAGAACTAACTAAAGACTATAAATTATTTGTTTTTTTCTTCTCTTTTAGAGATGAAATTGGTAAATTCTTTTTTTTACATGTTTATTTATTTTGGGTTGGAAAATTCTATCTTTAATTGTTTCTCTCTTTCATGCATGCTAAGCTTTTCCACTCTTGCACACCTTGAAATTAGGGCTGATGATGCCTCTTTTCTTATAACAAAACCAAAAGTGAAGTCAAATGCTAACGTAACAGATTCTATGATGCTGGGTCAATAAAGTGTTTTTTGCCTTTTATATTAATATAATAACACAGCATCAGTTGGTACTTTCTGTCAACAATTTTATTACTACTATATATTACCATTTCTGTCCAAATATATATATATATATATATATATATATATATATATATATATATATATATTTGTTTTGGGTTACTTTTCCCGCGTTTAAAGCATCAAATTACGCAGATGAATTTAATGGTAATGCCAGTACATATTAAATCAGTTCATAAGTAAGCATATTATAAAGGTATATATACTGAGCCATTTGGCTGATTAGTCGAGTGATAAGAGTCTTTTATCTTTTAGTACAATAATTTAATGATTCAGTCCTTATTAACTTCAATACACATAAAAAGAAAAGAAAAAAAATCAAAGTATATACGAATAACTTTAAATGTGATTTTAAAAAAAAAATTGGTCGAAGTTTGTTCTTTTAAGAGACCATAATCAATTGTTAGCTACTAGAAATTTGACACTTTAGCCATTTGAGATTGGTGCAACAAAGATAATTAGAATATATTGACAGCACTATGAATATCTTATAATTTCTAATACGATATATTAATTAATTGTACATATTTTTCTATATAAAGAGATGAGCGAAATTCACAAAAACAAATCACTAACTGATATAAGAAACTCCACAAATGTCATAAAGAAGCCAAGAAGAGAAACCCTAAAGAGAAATCGAAAGGACATGGCTGTCTAAAGTGAATTTGTGGGCTTGTGAAATGATGAAATTAGCAGCAAAATTAGTTTTTCTAAAGATACAAGCAAAATGAATAATTGCGAAGCTTTTCCTAGCTAAGATCTTTAATGGCTTATTGATTGTACATATAGATAATATTATGAATCTCTCATATCTCTTCTTCAATCCTGAAATGCATTTGGCTGTACCAGCTCTTAGCTGTAAATCCAAATTTATCTGATTTTACTGATACAAATATTTATTAAGGAAATTTTTTGTTTATATATGGTAATAAAATTAATTATCACATTTACTTGACAATTTTTTAAGTTGATTTTTTTTCTTTTTTTGGGGGTGGTCCCTATGTGTGATAATATTATAACCATTAATACCAGCTGTCATCTTTCAGTATTTCCCATAATAATAACAAGCCGGTAAGTTATGACCTTGTCCATTCTTCAGTACTAAGTTAAGTTTTGTGGGTTATTTTTGTTCCAGGCATTTACTGTCATTGTTTATCTTGTTCTCCCCCCATATATATATATATCTACTATATTAGTGGTATATTAGTAATTGGAAAATTTTTATTATTTAAATTTGTCAAAAAATAATTTAACCTAAGAATTTATACTTATAAATAAGGTTTCAACCATGAAATTATACCTCAAGCACATGGACACAAAATGCTGATTGAATATTATGCTGAAAAATTTCACTATAACAAAAGTGTTAGTCAGAATTTTAACTCAAAACTTTTTGAATTATCAAAATAAAAACTATATAAGAAGTGTAATAATCCATTATCTGTTTTATTATAGCATAATATAAGTTTTGACTCATCGAAACTAATTTCATTTTCATCGCTAGAAGATCTTAAACTTAAAGTTCAGTTTCAACTTCATAAATAACGAAAATATACATTTTCTTTAGTGCAGAACATAACCAAAATTCAAAAATCTTTCTTAATAATTTTTTTTTGAAATATAGATTAAAATGCCAGTAATTAATGAAAATGGGAATATCAACAATAATTTTTTAAATTTGAAAATAGAGAATGTTAGTTTTTTTGTGAAACAAGCAGAAAGATGTGACAAGTGATTAGGGTTTATAATGCATGGAAACAATGGAATGAGGAATGAGGAAATTGGCAGATAGAAATATATATATATATATATATATATATATATATATATATATATATATAATATAAAATAGTGGCTAAAAGGGGGACAGTCTGCCACTTAAAATTGACAGCTCCTAAGACTAATAGACATATGTAGACAAGCAGGTGGACCAGACAGAAGTCTCCCTCTTTCACTTAAACCCATCATGTGATTCCCTCTCTCTCTCTCTCTCTCTTATTCATTTTTAATTTCTTCCTTTATCATCGCCTCATCATGTCATTTCTCATTCCTTCAATTTCTTTGTTTGGTTAATCTTTTGTCCTCTTTCTTCATGGTACTCTTTCAATTTCATTTAAATTCCTATGGCAACTCTTCCGATAAGCTATTTTTCCAAAATATTATGACACTAATAACCTTATTTATAATGTTACATGAACTAAACTAGTCTTTTAATTATTATTATTATTATTTACTCAAAAAATTAACTATATGTATATATCAATTTTGAACAAATTTAATCCTAGCTAATAATATTTTCAATAAGCTCATTCAGGTAAAGACTTTGAAACACTATTAATATATAGAGATTATTCCATTATTCTACTACAATAAATAAATTATATTAATTTTCTAATTACTCATGTTATAATTTTTTTAAAAAAAATAATAAACTTGCTAAAGATAAATGATGGAAAATGTAGCTTAACTGGAGCACCGAGCTTGATAGGACATGGAATTCGAACAAATTCGAATCTAAAATAATAAAAATAATCTAATACATTTGATAGGTCTATACAAATAGACAGTTTAGGAATATATGTAAAATATTATTTTTATTATATTTCTCGATATTCATTTTCTGATAATTTTGTAAAAAAAATAAAAGCCTGTTAAAGAGAATATTCTTTAAATTTTTTGACAAGAAAAATCAATTAGTGATCTGACACTTTTAGAAACACTTAGACCGCCAAATTTCTTCATAGCCCAACTTGCAAAATATAATCCTAGCTAGCTATATAGCCCATCCACAGTCTAGTGAACCTGACAATGTATCTTTTGAAGCTAAAACCAAACAGATAAGAATAAAAAAAATTCACCTCACCAATGAGTGTATGCACACTATAATCTCTTATCTAGAAGACTAAAATTAAACCTCATATGAATGTAAAAGTTTCTGTTTTTTTCTCTTATATATTTCAACCTTAAAACAAACATTTAAAAATCTTATGCTTCTATCTTGGGAGTGGAAAATTATATGGCTCTATTTGGATTCCATGGTCCGAATTATTCCACTCGTTTTTTCTCGGCGATTTGCTTCTTTCCCCTGTCATGTTATTCCAATAATAAAATAATCAATGGCTAAACAAGTTTCTTCCTTTCAAACTTGCTAATTATATATAGGAAGCTTTAACAAACAGAGCTGTTATGGCATCCTGTTGATTGTTGTAGGCTTGCACCTCTATCGACCATGCTATACCCATCTTCACCTCCATGGAGGAAGATCACTGCTGCTGCTGCTACTGCAGCTAAAATACCCTCTCCAGTTTCTACCATTTCACCCAACTCCTCCTTCTGGTCCACCTTTCGGAGCCCATAAAATTATAGAAAATTCCTTTTAATCACTTTTTCGATTGAACCCTCTTCCTCTGTTGTTTCCTCTTCTCCTTGAACTTCTGTCAACACACTTGACGAACAATAAGAAACAATTAAAAAATAAAACCTTTGATGGTTTTTCTCGATGGTGTATTCTGGATGAATTCGCTATGGGAGAGAAGGATGAATGCACTTCAAAGAGTGATCGTTCAGTATCGCTATCCATTGTCAAGAAGAAGAAAGAGGAGAATTTCTGGAGAGAGAGATTTTGTTGGAGTCAGATAAAATCATGTGTATTCTGTTGCTTAACTTCATTACCATTGTGTACGGTATGTTTCTTCATTTTGCTGTATTACTTCTTTCATTCAGTGAAGATAGTTATAAATTCAAAGAAGGGAATGCTTTCTTTTAGATATTTTATTAAAAGATTAAAGAAAGTTTATCCCTCCACACACCCCCCCCCCCCCCCCCCAAAAAAAAAAAAAAAACTCTTTTATTGTAAGTAACCTTAAAATATTGAAATTTTACTTTAATATAGTGATTTCAAATCTTTGTTGGAGCCTTACATGTATAAATACGTGATATTGATTAAGACAATAAATTGAATAAAAGAAAAGGCATAAGGATATGTTTTTGAGTATGTAATAGGCTTATTTATATTTTACTAATAATTATGTCTTAGTAATTAGTATTTTAAACGAATAACGAGAAATGGTTGGTTTGGAAAATTTCAGCAAGTAACATAGCAATTGTGAAAGCGGCAGAAGAAATGATGGAGCCAGCAGTGCTTTCAGCCATGCGGTTTGTGATGTCTGCAATTCCATTTATTTCTATGTCACTGTAAGCTCTACAGCTTTTTTATTTGTATATTTGTGTATTTGATTGCTTGGCATTGGCAATTGTAATTTAATTTAGGTTTAACCAATTGCATTAATATCATGAATTATCCACATTATGATATAGTTTGGATCTTGTTATTGTTGTGCCATTGCTTGATGGGATGTTAGGAGCAATAATACCAGCTTGTACCTGGTTTGGAGTTCTCATGTCTGCCTTAGGAGTTGCTATGCTGGATTGCAGTGGTTCTCCTCCAAATGTTAGAAATCCCACCACTATTTATCATCGTTTTTGCTTGTGCTCATGTCGATTATTTATTATTAGACCATGATCTTTTACAGGTTGGTGATCTTTTGAACTCTTTGAGTGCCATATTTTTTGGAATTCATATGATCCGAACTGAACATGTTTCAAGAAGTACAAAGAAAGATAACTCATCTCCTCTTCTTGGATATGAGGTATGATAATGAACTACCTTCCTCCGTTTTTATTTATATGGACTGAATGGAGCTCAAGACCAATAATTGATCGCATAGACAAAGAAAATTCACAATCTGTCTTGACTGATAATATTAGCGAAAGGAAATTAAGGGGAATGAGAGTACACTTAAGTTGTCTTAGCAAGGTCGTGTTGATACTAAGTGAAAGATGGTCCTATACCGTCAATGAATTTTAGTTCAAAAGGTACTGCAGTTGTCTCTGCTCTTTAGAGATTATATAGGGTTATGAATTCATAACCTAATATTAAAATCCTGTGAACAAACAAAAATGATTGTGGCCCAATTTATGAAGAGAAGTGAATTGGTTTAGTAAGGTATCATGCTAATAATGTTGTAATAATTAATGGTTGACCCACTCATTTTTGCTCTTTTTATCCAGGGTGTTTGGATCAATGCAGCTGTTAGCTAATTGATACTATTTTTTTAATAAAATTAATTGAATTGTTGTTATTATAATATAAAATTACTATTAGGGGTATAACTTATTTCAAAAAAAAAAAAATTTCTATCACGTATAAATAAAATAAAATAAAATATTATGTATTACTTTAATAACAACAATATAATATAATTAATTATAAATAAAATTTTCACAAATGTATATTTATAATTTATAAATATAATCAATTAATTTAATATATTTCTTATTGAATAAAAAGTGATTTTGAATATATGAATTTTGTTTTTAATAAAAAAAATTTGATCATATTTTATTATAAAGAGACTAATTTTATCATTTTAGTAGAAAAACAACGTATATATCAAACTTTTCAATCATCAAGTGTTGAAAGAATTCATAGTTTCATTGAAGGTATGTGTTGTTGCCCTGTTATCCATGATTTGGTTGATAATTGGAGGATGGTCTGATGGCATACAAGAGAGTGACCTATCTTCATGGACATGGGCAGTGATGTGGGATTGGATTGTTGCACTTCCATGGATACAAGCTCTTTCATACCGGTGCATTCTCAACTGGATTATGCCTATGAATAGAGGTATTCTTCCTTAATTCTCATGAAACTTGGTGTAGAATTGATGTAGCAAGCATCACTCATGATTGCATATTTAACATAGAGATTGCTGCTATGCTATGCGTGATGTATCTATGACAGAGATAACCATAATTTGTGGTCTGGAGCCACTGTGGGGTGCTGATTTTGCTTGGTTTCTACTTGGTGAAAGGTGGGGAATGGTTGGATGGGTTGGGGTTGCTCTTATGCTTGGTAAGCGTCTGAATGTTGTATTTAAGTTCGTCAATAATATATTTCAATTCCTTGAAATTTTAGTTTCGTGAACATTAAAAATCCAAACCGTTGGACCTATTTTCAGATTTAGCCAAATTTCTAATTTTATTAATTTGCATGTAAAATTTTCACCCAAAAAATAAGCCAAAGACTAAAAAAGTCCAATTTTTTGTTGTTACAAATGTTCAATTTAAAGCTTTTTTTAATATAATTTGATTTTTTTTCCTCAGTTAAGAATTTTTTTAAAAAAATATTTTGAATGGAATGGTGAAAAGTTTCAAAAATGAGCAACAAACCTTTTATTTTAGGAGGAAGTTTAATGGTGCATATATGTGGAACGTCAAAGCCAAATAAATCAAGAAAGGGAGAAGGAAAAAAACAGAAAATAGATCTTGTCTTCGTTCCCAGCATTGGAAGATTGTTAGTGATATGATAACTTATCCTATATGGGAAAAGTGGAGAAAATTTAATGGATTTATAAATGATTTTACACCAAGCCAGTTAGAATTAGTTGGTGGAAAGTTTTGGAAGAAAAATTTAAATTTGGGCATATATTTAAATATTAAAAATGGACATTTGGGCATCAAAAGAATTAATTAATTTCTTTTAGAATCAATTTTTTGTGATCACTATGTTTTTGTTTCACCAGTGATATATCGCGCAAGCGACACGATGGGAAGTTGTCACTTACTATCCCACATGCGAGGAGCATAGCGTGGGTGCGACATGCATGCCTACCTCCTGTCACACACGAGGAGCACAACACAAGCACGATATGCCTGCAAGCTCTTCTGTTATGCGCGTGAGGTGTCATGTGTGCAATGCACGTATAACTTACCTGTTTGCGCTTTTGTCATGCCCATGAGTAAGTATCATGCGCGCAAGATAGATGCCTAATAGCTAGTTGATAGTTTTTAATATTTAGAAACTACTTTGTTCATTTCCAAATATTATTTCTCTATAATAGTCATTTGTACACCTATAAATAGATATTTTACATTAAAAAACAATTAATATAGCATTCAAATTCCTATCTTTTAAACTTTTCTCTAACAAATTTTTGAAGAGTTTATATATTTTTGCCTGTAAATTATGATTTTATTTTGATTATTCTGAAAAGAACTGTTATAAATCCAAACAATCAACAATATTTTTAAAAGATAGTGCTCTATACTATCAAAATAAATTCACATTGAGCCTTCACTGTACATAATTTTTGTAACACCAAGAAAGCAAAAGGTTGACAGCAGACTCTCAGCTTCACCAGTGGTGGTCAGATGCAAGAAGGGTTTAGTTGATATTTTGAAATGAAAGCATTTCCCTTTCATTTGTGTATATTGTTTTTGTTAAAAAAAATGCATGTCTTTTACGTTATTGTATATATGTAAATAATAGGACAAGTACCACTAACATATACGTTGTGTTTTCAAGGAAAAAAAAACATATATGTTTAATACTTCATGAATGATGGTGCACCATTAATAGGGTGTATAGTACCGTAGTTATATGTTTACCCAGTCAATATGATTTAAGCTCAGAGAGCGCCATTGACTTGAAGAGTCAGGACTAGTACATATAATTACAGATGATATTGCATGCAAAAGTTATATGTTTACTTGATCAATATGGTTATCCTGGACTGACACATGTTTATAGATAATGGCAGGATGACTTAAGCTTGGAGAGTACCTCTATCCACAACCCGTATCCAAACAGTTGGTGTTAAGAGTTGTTGCCCAGTAATATTAAATATGTTAAAGTAAGTAAAGAATACAGTAACATGATATGAATGCAAATACATAAATATGCAAGTTTATTTATGCATATAGCAAAATGTTACATGTTATATTTATCATTTTATATATTCAACGAAGTATTATCACATATTTAACACAACATGTCATATTTTGGAATTTAGATGCATATACGTATATACCTCTAATAGAACCTCACAAAACTAAATTCTCTCAAGCTTGCTTATCTTTTTCACCACCTAATCTTTCAACTCCTATCACATATAATATATCTTTATCAATATCAAAAACTCATATGCTTAGCCTTTAAGCCATAAGGGTAAAAACCTTAACTTTAGCACTTTTAGTATCCTTAAACTCATATACCTCCTTACTAACACATATTATAACTATTAAACAACTTAAAGATAGGTATTTAACCATAATCTCTCAAGATCAAATCATAACCTAACCCATTTGGAAATGAGTCCCTACCATAAATGAATCTTATATGATTAAAGCTATGAAACCTTGTAAATAAGAAAGAGAAATTTGATTCCTTACCTTACTCGAAGGAAACACAGATGGGACAGAAGATTCGACTCTTATCTTCCTCCCAAGGTTCGTCCTTCTTAAGAACACAAATTTTTTTGTGATCTCTTTTCCCAAAAACTTGATGGAACTTTGATCTTTTGCTTTAGTTTAGATATCTATGGTTGGGAATCAAAGAGAAACATCAGATATTGGCCTCTAGTATGAGAAAATCTCAAATTATAAGGTTTCTTTTTTAGTTTTAAGTCATGGATGGAAGAAAGAACAACTGATACGATTTTTATATCTGACGTGAAAATCTCAAATTATAGCGTAACAACATTTGTCACAGTCGTGAATATGTTAAATCTCATAATTCCATCTCGAAATGGTTCACAATCGTGAAAGAACAGTTACAGGCAGGAAACCTGTGGCTTTTTATTTTCTTATTTCTTTTCAACTCTTGTTCCATAACTTTTAAACATACTTATCTTTTTTTAAATCTATATTAATTACATTGCCCTAATTACACGTGTTACAATAGCAACATATATAATATGTATATGCATGAGACACACACTTTATTTAATACCTATTTAAATTATAATTGCCCTAAACCAAGCGCTTATACAAAAAATTATAACACCCCCTTACCCTACTAATAATAGCAAAGCAAGGAAATGCTACCAAATTTTTGATTTCCTGTCTAATTTGCTTATTACAATTATTTTGTATATTCTAACTTTAAAATATTTAAATACAAATTTAAAATATAGTGTCCCATTTTTTATAGGTTCAATAACTTCACTATTTTATATGCTCCTTTTAAATTCTGCACCAATTCCCATTAAACAAATAATATGTCTAATAAAGAGAGATATTACCTAAAAGGTTACATAGAATTATAGGGTTTTTAATTAGAGATATTAAATTCCAACTGAGTACGTTAAAAAAAATAAATTGATTCATGCGATATAAATTAAATTTCCTTAATTTGTGTAAAATTAGTAATGAGTTCATCTTTATACGCCGGAGGAATAAGGTTTATAATGATTATCTATCTCCCTTTAAACCCATTAACACTAATTTTGTCAGGAAACTGTAAGGTTATAAGATTAGATAAATAACAAGAAGAGATTGAAGTACAATTCTAACCACATAAACACAACATGAAAAACAAAATCATAAAATATGCAAGGACCTAATACAATTACAATACCAATCAACCCCTTTGGCAAGTCTGACTCTGACATTTGATTTTGTTTCGAAATCAAAGCGATAGTTTTATCGAATCTATGAAAATGCAAAGATAACTTAGTTCAAGCATTGCCTTGCGCTAGACATACAATCACCAAGGAAAAGATGGATTCATTGGTGAGAACATTTATTTATTCCATGCTTCAGAAGCAGAGCGTGTGATGAGAACTTCAATCACTTTTTCTTTGCAATGAACAGGCCCCAGCGCTGCACCCCGGAGGAACTCCGGATCAACTTTGCCTTCCATCCACCAACTATTTCGTTGTAGTCTTCCTGTGTAATTACATACAAAATGAGTTCAAAATTCAAGATAAATCAACCGAATAAGATTTAAAAATGAGTGTTAAACACACTTCAGAAAAGTCGTGGATGAATTGATCCTTGTCCTTCTCGACCGCATTTAATTCCCTTTGCAGAACTTGATTGAACTGCAGCACAAGTAATAAGTCATTATGCTAACATGGTTTTTGTTCAGAAATTGTTTCTGCAAGTAAAAATGGGGTTGTGCAAAACCTGATCGGTTCTGTCCTCTGCAATTACTTCATCAAAACCAGCATCCTTAAGCATCTGCACATCATTCAGAAGATTGCATGTTTAGCATTCGCTAGCTAAACAACCACATATTAACATAGCAAGCAATTGCAGGCTAATTAAATAAAAATATACCTGGCCATATGTTTTCACATCATGAAGATCATATCCTCTCTGCTTAATATACTCTGTAAATTCAGGTGAAGGAGTTCCAGCACTCTTGCAGTAATCACTAATAAGAACTTTACCTCCAGGCTTTAACCACTTGTAAAATGATCTAAACAGTGCAGGTTTGTCCTGAAATTTATCAGAAACAGAATACCGCACATTAAGATGCAAAGTTAGTCAATTTAAAGATCTGAAAATATCAATCTTACATCTGCATAAAATACAACAGCAAATTAATGCAAGCAAAGCTAATCATAACAGAACCCATTTATCACACAGAAGATAATAGGACTATTTATGTGTCTAATCTTGAACATATAGAGGCTAACCCACTTGACCGACAGAAGCATTTAAAAAAAGTGCAAAAGAAAATATGAATAAGCTTCATAAGAACATCAGAAGAGTGTTTACTTGAATGTGAAGAATGGTGTCACGGCTATAGATAACATCAAATGTATTATCAGGATATGTCTTCTTTGTACAGTCGGCAACTTCAAATTCAGTGGCACATTTGAGTCCAATGGCACGTTCAAGAGCAAAAGAAATCATATTGATGGAAAGATCAATGCCAACAACTTCCACATCAAAATTCTCAGCCATGTAAAAGTCACCTCCTCCAATACCACACCCAACATCCAGGACTTTCTGGCCCGGCTTAAGATCCAGCTTTGCAACAAATTCTTTTGTTGTTTCTGCACATGGGCAAAGCCAAAGACACTTTTAAAACAACAGTCATTCCTTTTTTTCTTTTCAGGCATGCATGTTTATGTTTGTACTCATCCTTCAGGTTGCAAAATTAAAAACCAGTGTGATTCTAATGTTAAGTGAAGCGATAACATAAAAATGAAAAAGAGCAACTGATTCTGTCAAGATGACAAATTAGAAAGGGACAAGATGGCCTACCTAATCCTCCAGTGCTCACAAAACCTTGTCCAAAGACACGCTCATAACGCAGGATGCCACTACTCTTATACTGAACATTGTCCAAGAACCGCTGGAACCCCTTATCATCTTGTGAACTGACTTTCTGCCATAACCAACAAATCTGTACCAAGCAAACATCACACTCTACATTGTCAGCAAGCCTATTCACCTGAGACTCAAGAAACAAAATGAAATTGGTTCATTTATATTGCCTGATTTTGATTCTTCTTGTTTCTCACATAAGCTCCAATGCACTTGCAACCAACAAGAGAGAGTTCAAAAGGATTCCCAGAGGCATCACAAGTATGACACTCTTTAAAGATCTGTAAAACAATATGAATAAGTAACATATATTTGATTGAACATCTATCCCAGCATATGCTTTATGAGTCATAATGCCATTACATGGAGTCCAAGGAGATCTTCCCCTTAATGTTATAATGATTAAAATAAATCCTTTTTATTCATAGTATTTTCTCTTAAGCTAAGCTGCATAGAAGTTTGAAGTCAATCATTAACTTAATCCTATCTTTCTACCTGCTTGACTGCAATATGCTCACTGCACTTGACAGAAGGTGACAAGAATCCCATTATAGAATGATGTCACTGTTCTGATAAAAACAAATACTCTTCGAAGCCACCAAACAACAATACTGCCAATGTCACATAATTTATTACACATATTCAAACAAAATGGGTAAGCCTACTATTTTCTCATGTATTGGAGTTGTATCCTATCAGCAAAAAGCTTTGGGACAAAAGAAAACCTTTGTGTAAAATCTGGGCTCCCTGTAATGAGTTGGGTTGTACTTTCGCTTACTATCTCCCGATTGATGGAAACAAGATTCTCTGAAGAAAATATACCCACCAACCGTCAACCATTTGACCATCCTTTCAGCTAGATTCTCTACCTGTGATGCATGGTTACAGTAAATAAAAGAAAAAAAAAACATTAGCGTTCAGATGACAAGGAATGCAAGTTTCAAAGAATAAAGAAGACCAAATCCCACCAAGCTATTCGAAATCATGTAACATGGACAAGCAAAATTTTTTGAAGAATCCCTGAATTAGCATCTCTGGCTCCTAGCTATAAACAGGTAAACACATATCCTGTTCCCGTTCATCTCTGATCCTCATGCACCATAAACTTCACCATAAATTTTTACTTTTGTAGAGAAATACTGCTTTATCATAACTATTAGGAAAACTACCAGTTTCAGAAAGGTAATTTTCCCCCCTTTTCGGTAAAAAATGAGGAAACACTAAACAGAAAAGGGGGAAGAAAAAACAAATTTTTTTGACCTCGTAATTTCTGAAATGGAACAAAAAGGAAATTAAAAAGCAAAACAGAAAAAGGGGGAAGAAAAACACAGTTTGCATAGCAGGCAGTTAGCACACAGATCTATGGATAACAAATAATGAGACCAAAAATATCAAAAAAGCACTGCGTAGGTTCCAATTAAAATAATTAATCATTAGGTGTAAGGGAAAAAAGTTCAACAGTGCAGAATTAATAAATCGCAGATGCAACTATACAACCAATTGACAAAGAAATGTCACCTCCTTATCTGAGAGATACATAAGAAGCCAATTTGAGAATATTAAATCCACCGACTCCTCTGAAAAGTTCAAGTCTTGAGACGTGACGTCAGCACACATAAACTTGACATTCTTGTGATGTCCATTTATGGTTTCATTCTGCAAAAATATAGCAAAAAGGAAAAAGCTTTATATATAAAAAAAAAAGCATAAAATTGAGCTTAGCATTTTTAGGAATAACTGAAGATAAAAGAAACTAATCACCTTCTTAATCACACTCTCAATGAAATCAACAGCAACAAGCTGACTAGCCTTCTGTGCTAATTCTCCAGTGAAACGACCAATACCAGCTCCGAACTCCAAAACTGATTTTCCATCGCACGGTGGAAGAAGAGAAAGCACCTGCAACAATTTGAAAAATCAATTTCTACTGTAGATTTAAATTAAAAAACTCTAGAATAACTTAAAATGAAAAAGAATAGAGTGAGATAGTACCTCAGGACGTTCTTCTTTGTCAAGATCAGATGCTTTAGAGTCGAGCATCATTGCCTCCACAGTTAAATCTGCGGAGTGTTCCATCCAGTAATTCTTTTGAATCTGACGTTCTTCAACTGCGAAATGAAAAAACAAAAATGAAAAAGATTGAAATTTATCACAGCATTTAAAACCCAATATTCGTTTATGAGTCCCCACGTCTGAACTCAGATCCCAATTCCATTTCGTTATCACCCCAGAAAAGAAAGGTGCGTTATTACCCTGTGGAGCCATGGAGATCGAAATGTTTGAAAGAATTCAAATGGAAGGCGCAAGCCGAAGAAATTGAAAGCGAAGGAGATGGGCAACGGAATAGCTAAAGGGTTAATAACCCTCAATGGCAATGCGAGATCTAGAAAAGCTCCGGGATCTGCGGTTATGGGCTCTGCCTTTCTGGTGCATCACCGAATCAGAATCAGCAACGCAACAGCCACGACGACGATGACGCTCGGCCTGCGTTGGTAGCTTGTTTGATGGTTTCAATATGTACAGGGGGTTTTTATACAGATATTAGGTGCATAGGGAGAGGCGGCTGGCCTCACTATCACTTTTCGATATACGTTTTATATTTTTTAAATACTCCGTCCATGAAAATAAATTTTATTGCCGAAATAATTCCCATTTTAGAGTACAAATAAATAATAAACTATTTTTTTCTAATTTTATATTTATTTTGAAATTGGATAAATATGCTCTATTCATAAAAAGTTATCCACTTTATCTAATTTCATATATTACAAGAAGAAGAATGAAATTTATTAAATTAATTATATTTCTGATTATTTTTAATTTTTCTAAAAAAAGAATAATATTGTTATTTTATATCTATAATTATATATATTAAATGACATTTTTAATTTTCATAAAAAAATTTAAACGATAGATAAAATAAAACAGATAAATTAATTCATTAATTTATTTTGATTCTATCTAATATTTGATTCGAATTTCAAAAAATCAAATTTGATTCGATTTTAATAACATTAATAAGAGGTGATATTTCATTAATTTTAGTTGCAAACTTGAAATGGTGCTACTTTAAATGGAAAAAAACTCTACGCTGTTCAAAATTTAACCAATCTTTACTTTTTAAGAATTTTTTTTTAAAAGTTAAATAGAAAAAATATAAATTTACATTTTCATTTTACACTCTCATATATCAAAATTTCTTTGGAATAAATTCAGTTGATGTGAGAATGCCATTTTAACTAAATGATAAAGTCGAAATTTAAACATAAGTTTGTAAAATTTATACATGTTTACTTATTTATTCCATATTTATTTGGTTAACACTTCTATTTGTAAATCAAAATATAAAATAATATAAATATTATGTGAGTAAAATAATTTTTATAATCACTTCCATTTAATAGTATTAATAAAAAATAAAAATTAATTTATTATATAATAATTCTCTATTATTAATTTAGTATAAGAGTTATTTGGAATTAATGTTAGTCGTAAATAAAATAAATTTAAAATTTTTTTAATTTTTTTATTATTTTTAAATTTTATAAACATTTTTTATTTTTAATATATATATATATATATATATCTCTAAAAAATTAGTTTTTAAAACTAAAAAATAAAAATAATTTTTTTTTTGAAATGCAATGTTCAAATTACCATGTAAATTTTAGAAATTTTCACGGAATCTGAGAAAGTAGTGGGGTTGGTGGGGATGGTATCACTTGATCCTATAGTGGCGTGCCACGTGCAAAGTCCAATATGGGCCTTCACCTGCATCAGCACCGATTCTTAACTTTCGGGCGAATGATTGGAATTGTTTTTGATTTAATAGATGGATATTTTTAATTTTTTATAAATTATTTTTTTAAAATATATTTTTAAAAAAAACATCTATTTATCAATTTATCTTTAAAAACGATTTTTAAAATTCAAAAAATTTAAAAATAATTTTTTTCTAAAAATATTTTTAGTAAATTCAATGTTCGGCCAATTTATATCTTCGTCTACTATCTCCCAAGACGACACTTTCTTAAAGTTTGTACTGTTGTCGTTATTTTCTTATCTTAATTTTATAACTAAAGTCATATTTATAAAAAAAAAAATTTGTGTCATATATATCACTTAATCTTAGATATTTTTAAGTACTTTCGATATAAAAAAATTTCACTGTATTTATATATGTAAAAAATAATAATGTTTGAGTATTACCAATATTATGAAAATGATATCGAATTAGTGAATAGTATAATATCAACGAATTCTCAAAAAAATTGTTGATAGGAAGATATGGTGACATGCAAGATTTATGGCGGTTGGGTTTGCGCACTCATATTATTCAGCAGATCCAATGACCCACATTTCTGGCCGTGCATGAAATATATAGTTTTTACTAAAAATTACCAATAGAAAAGAGTACAAATCTTGTTTAAATAAGAATGAAAAAAAAAACCCAACAAGGGCAGGCAGTGCATTCCCCAATGTGTTCTCCAATATACTTGAAAACCAAAAAGATGCATGCTTGCTCATTTAGTGAGAGAGAGAGAGGGAGAGAGAGGGAGAAAGAAAAAAAGAAAAAAAGAAAAAAAGCTAGAGATTTGTCCTCACTCTAAGGATTCATCAATTCCCTTTTAAGGATTAGAGGTGTTATCTTATATGCGAGTCAACTGAAGATGAAAAAAATTAAGATGGTTTTTTTTTGGATTTCTTAAGGTAAGGAATGAGATTATAAAATTAAGAAAAGTAGAAAATTGTTATAGAGGAATAGAATGAGAAGATTTATGATATGGGTACCAACTTCGTCATTTGTCACTCCTATCTATCAACCAAATTTGGTTCATAATGGTTAAGGTCCAACCTTTCCGAAAAAGGATTAGAGTGGAGCCATACCATAAGGCCCCCACCTACACCACACAAAAGAATTCAACCAAAATCACTTTTATGATTTAATCAAATGCGATAATATATAGTTAAAATCTGTAGTTAGGTTGATGAATGATGTTTGTTGTATTGTTGGTTAGTTGCTGTTTATGAGTTTAGCTCATCTTTTTGTGCCAAAAAAATATGGCACTTTTTTTTAAATATATATATATATATATAGAATAAATTTTTAAAAAGAACTTCTGCCACTGTTGAGTGACTTTCAGTAATTTCCATAGCTATAGTGCAACATACACAGTAAAGAAGGTTTCTATAATTTTTTGATCAAGAAAACAAAAGGAAGGTTTTTTTATTTATTTATAAAGGATAAGAGAAAGAGAAGAAATTGTGGCCATTGCTTAGAGATTTAATTTTAGTGAAGAAATAATGAAGAGAACAAAACTATGAACTGAACCACAACACCTAAATGCAGAAGCAGATATGCACTATACACCACGAATTGGCCAAGTTTCAATATTTGGATATTTTTCCAATTAAAATCCATATCATTATTGAAAAACTCCAAAATATAATTTTCTTTATTATTATAGGCCAAAACAAAGGTGAAATTTGTAACTCTACAGATAATTTCAAGCAAATAATTATTTTTGTGATATAAATATCAAGACTTTAACTTTTATCCCATTATTGTATTACTAGGCAAAATTTCAATTTTTAGGCTACTTAGTCATTAGTTATATTATTTAGTATTAATTAATTAAAATTTAATACCACATTACTCTCTATATAACCCATTCTTTTAAATGAAAAGAAATTAATGTTCAATATTTAAGATCTAGTTTGATTTAGTGTTGAGTACGATTGATAGTTGATACTTAATTGATATTGATGTTTGGTAAACTATTTGAATTGATGTTATTAAAATATAAAATTATCAATAGATACATAATTTATTTAATTCATAATATATATTTTTCTATAATATCTGATAAAATTATTTATTTTAATCATTAAAATAATAACATTAACAAAATATAAATAATCAATTATTAATAAAAAAATTTCCAAATGTATATATATAATTTATAAGTGTAACCAATTACTTTAATATATTTTTAATATATCTTTTTTTTCTATAATGATGTAGAATAAATGTAGTTGAATGATGTAAATGATGAAATATGAATGGTAGCGGAGTTGACATATATCAAATTGAAAAAAAATATATTTTATATTTTGAAGAAGTTAATTTTATCTTTTTATTAGAAAAAAATTCAGTTATTCCAAAAAAAATTATAAAATATTTATTATCGATATTTGTTGTGATAAAATCAGCTATATATATCAAACATCAATTAGTTGTTTCAAAAACAATGGAATCGTACACTATCTAAATTTCTAATTTATGTACAAGTAAATCAAGTACTTAATCATCTCAAAAAGTACTATTCTTTTTTTAATTATTAGGAACCTCTTTTTTCTCTCTCTTGTTTTCTCTGTCTCTTCCTCTCACTAAAATTTGTAACTATTAATCCATATCTATTGCTGGTCAATTTCAAATAAATATTTAAATTTGTCCTATGACTTGATGTTGATTTTTGTATTGATGATTTTTTTTTGAATATTGGATTTTATTTGTGAAATTATTATTTAAAATGAAAAGTTTGACATTATTTTGGAAGAAAAAAAAAACACTCTTTAACCTTGTATTTCTAAATTTTAGTTTAATCCTCTAAATTTTTATGTTATGGTTCGGTTTTTGGAAATTTTTTTCCATCTATATATACATAGTCTCTTGTGAAATAATTGGAGAAAAAGACTTCTGTTGTCAGCATGAAAAATAATTCGGTAATTAGATATAAGTTGAAAAAAGAAATTATGAAAATGATATAATAAGATAAGTTTTATAATTAGAATTAAAAAATTTTAATTTGCTCCGAAAAGTGGCAAATTAGTAAGAAAATTAAAGTCTGATTTTATTATTTAAACTAACCGAAGTATTTATAAAGTTTAAATATATAAACTAGGGGCTCATATATGTGATAAAAAAAAAAATCATATTTTTGAGTTTATGGCATATAAGTGAGATCAAAATTTTATATGATTAGTAATTAATTAGTGAAATCATTATTTTAATTATGAAGTGGGATCAAAATATTTCATTATCAATTTTAGTAGGATGATTTATAATTTTTTGAGGAGTCAAAATAAAAAATAATCAAATTTATATGATAATTTTTTTTCTCAAAGTGCAATGAGGTAGATAATTCCTTGATATGATATCCAATGCATAAATAAAATTTATCACAAAATACAGGAAACAAATAATCCCTTTTAGTGTTTTTTCCATTAATATTTCTGCAACATGCCTTATTGGGTCCTTTTTTTTTTAAATAAAAAACAGAACTAAAGTAGTTTAAAAAGGAAGATATTATTTTTCTTTTTTTTTTGGGAAAAATATAAATATAATATATAAAAAAAAAAGACAAAAACTGAAAAACATACGGCTTTTGGCCTCTTGGACCTCTGGTAACGTGAAAGGAGAGGGAAAATGAGAGAAGAGGCGAACCACAGCATGTGATTATTGGCATTTGCTATGGGGGGTCTCTCTCTTCAATAATTTTCGGTCACCACAAAGGACAATTATTTTTCTTTGTTTCTGTTTTACTTAAACCAATAATTCGTATAAATTATATCAATATATTATTTGTTTTATTCTGATAACATATTTAAATAACAGTATTTTATAATAATGAAAAAGAAAAAAATTAGATAAATTGAGAAGTAGATTGGAGGTCACAAATTATATCACCGACTCGTGTCTATAATGCATATAATGTCATTTATTTATATAATGAAAGAATTTATTTAAAATTTACATAAAAATAAACAATAAAGATAATTTGCACTTATAGAGTAGGTTAGATCCATAATGAAATATAAAACTGAATTCATGATATAAAAATTGTTAGGAAGATAAGTTGGGCCGTGAGATTAAATGGACTGATTGTATTTTGGCATTTCAAAATTTTTAAATGTGAAGACGTTAGGTGGAAAAAAAAGAATTATGAATAAAAATTAATTTGTGTTTTGCCATAATAAATATTGGGCTGAATAAGAATTTAGAATTTAGAATTATGTTATAAAAATATCTTATAGTACAATATTGATTTCTTATATATAGGATTTGGGCTCACAAAGTTATAATTGAGTTATGCATGATTAGTTGGGAAAATTGTATAATACAAGCAAAAAAAAGAAAAAAGGAAAAACCGTGATTCATGCCAAGGACAAATCATGATTGAAAGATTTGTTATATGTTACTCACATCATACATGTCCAAATATTGGACTAAATTTAATAATGACTTCAACCATAAATACTCTTTGTTTGCACACTCATAATTTTGAAAGGCATTTATTGCATACCCCAATTGGGAATGTGTAATTTTTACACCCTTTGAGTTTGAGGTGATAGGCGAGTGTGCTGTGTTGCAAAATAGAAGAGTGGGTGATTGCCACATGTTAGAAATTTTAACTTTTCAAAAGCTGATTACAACTCTCCTCTCTCATGGACTCTATCACCTTCGTGACCTCTTTCTCTCTCTCTCTCTCAATCATTTCTGCTAACTCTCTCTCCTTAATTTTCTCTTTGGCTTTGATTATGTATTTTATGTTCTTCTTCTCCCAAATCTGTTGTTGCTTTGTTCGTAGAGTTATGCCTTCTCCTTGCATTGCAAACCCATATCTAAAAACAATGGAAGATCAAAATGTGCATGTATACCCTAGCTACTTTTTTTTTATTCAATTTAGTCTCGAACCTTGAGACATTAGGATAGGAAGAGAGGGGCTTATGTCACATGATATTGGCCCTAGATACTTCATTTTGCAAGCAAGTAGTGGTTAAAAAGTTTCTGCCTATGGCAGAAAAGACAGTCACCTCTTCCTCTATAAATCTGAACAAATTATATATATTGAGTGCTATGTCGAAATTTGGTCACCTCTTCCTCTGCTGATTTAGATAGGGGCTATAATTAAGTTATGGAAGAATGTAATATATGTGCTTTGCTAAAATAAAAATGAATGTAATTAGGCAACATATTACATAATCTTTGATGCTCCTAATATGATAATACCCAAAATAGGAATTTATAATAGAAATCTAGAAATTTAAGTTAATACAATTTCAAGGTAAATCTATGTATTTTGCTAAACTAAAAAGAAATTTTAGTGAGTGTTGACCGTTAAGAATCAATGTTAGTTCAAATCATTATGCTTAAGTCCAAACTCAAATGATCAAACCCCAAGTCTTACCTCAAGGCTCATAAAATTTATTGAAACCCATAGAAATTTTTTAACATGTGTGAAATAGATAATATTTTGTGATAACTATATTATTAAGTTTGTTGTAAAATTAGGTATACTCACCTCTATCTAATTTGTTAAAAGATTAATCACATGTTGGAAGATTAGGTACACTAAAAACCACCAAACTTTCCACTCAAAATATGTAGTGTAGATTTGAACAAATATATAGTGTAAATTTAACCTTAAGCCTATAAATAAGCATACTTCCAATGTTTAAATCATCAAAAGAGTAAAAAAAAAATAAGACTACAAATTTTGAGTATTTTGTAGAAGTTGAGAGTTTTCTTTGTAATATTTTCAGCTGAATAAAGTTTTTATTGTGTGTCTAAAATTTGAGTGAATTTCTTCTTTGAGATTTAAATTTAGAATTGTAAATTCTAAATTTTTCTCAATAATTGGTATCAAAGTCATGTTAGATGCTAATATTTAATTACCGTATGCTCTTTAGTTGTCATTAATAAGTGGATCCTCCATATAAAAAAATAAATTAAATTATTATTCGCCTTTGAATATTGGTATCGGAGAGATATGATTATAGATTGTTCTTAGTAGAATTATCTTGAGTCGTGAGACGTTTGGTAGTTGTTGATCAAACTTGTTTGATATAGTCAAAATTATATCAGCACGATAAGTGATTTTCAAGTAGTTGGATGAATCAATAAGCTCAACAATAAAAACTACAACACATGGGTAATATGTATAAAGTCTTACCTATAAGGTCATGACCTTTGGGAGGTTATTAGTAGTAGTGAAGTTACACAGCTGACAGCAAAAGATGTCTTGCAAAAGTGGAAGATTAAAGCAGATAAAACGATATTTGCTTTAAAAACTACAATTGAAAAAGAAATGTTGGAGCACATCCGGGATGCCAAAATACCAAAGAAAGTATGAGATGCCTTTGTTATGCTCTTTTCAAAAAAGAATGATATAAGGCTACAACTTCATAAGAATGAGTTGTTATCAATGGAGCAACATGATATGATGATTACAAGATATTTTCATAAGGTGAATGTGATATACCGCGAAATTTTAGAGTTAGATCCAACAACTCCTATTAGAGAAACCAGGACAAAGAGAATAATTATTTATGGTTTAAGTCTCGAATACCAAGGGTTTGTTGTCATTATATAGGGATGACCGACACAACCATCGCTCGTTGAGTTTGAAAATTTGTTTGCAAGTCAGGAAGTTATGGCTAATCAAATGCGATGAGTCTCATTAAAGGGTGAGAAGAAAGCTCTCTTTACCTATAAAAGCAAAGACGCTTTCAAGCAATACATTGACAGTGAATATGAAAATGATGGTGACAAGGTGAAAATTCATTAAGAAAATGGAGGCTCTCATTTAGGAGGAGTTTCAAAGAATCGCAGTAATAGTAGCAAGTTCGATGGCGAATGTTACAACTATAGAAATATGGGACACATAACAAAAGATTATTGGACCAAGAAAAAGTCTATTGAAAGTAACATTGCTATTTCTAATTCTAAAGAGAATAATGAAGATGGTTAGGATGCTGAAGTGTTATTCATTATAGAGAAAGAAGAATTAGCTTTCACAATAACAACATTTGAACAAATTGACTACAAGAATGACTAGATTATAGATTTAGGTCACTCAAATCATATGACGAGTGATAAACAGAAGTTGTAAAACTTGTCTGAGTATAAATGAGGTCATGTGGTAGTGACCACTGATAACTTAAGATTACTAATAGCTCATATTAGTAAAATAATAGTTATACATTGATATAATTCTAACCAGGTGTCACTTTAAGATATTTACTGTGTCCTAGGAATGAAGAAAAATTTGCTATTATGGCTCAATTAACAACATCATACCACTATTTTTTGTTCGGTTCCCAAGATGTAAAGGTATATCATGATCTACAAATCTTATAAACACCAACAATGGAGGTGCAACAATTAGAGTTAGTCTACATGATGTCAACATAATTTAAATATATAGATAGAACAAGCAAAAAATGAGACATCAAATTTTTGGCACATGCGGTTAAGTCACGTTAGCTATTCCAAGCTAAATGTGATGATGAAGAAATCGATACTTAAGTGGCTTTCTTAGTTTGATGTGCGAATAGACATAGTATGTTTGGGATGACAATATGGTAAAACACATCAACTGTCATATGATGAATCAAAGTTTAAAGAAAAAAAATCATTAGAGTTAGTTGCTCTGATGTGTTCGAACCAATTAAGCAACCATCAATTGGTGGTATACAGTACATGGTAACATTCATTAATAACTTTTCAAGGTATGTGTGAGTTTTCTTTATAAAAGAAAAATCTGACATATTCTTAAAGTTTAAAGAATTCAGAGAGTCAGCCGAAGAAGAAGTGAGAAATAAGATTTATTGTTTACGCATAAACAACATGGGAGAATATAACTTAAATGAGTTTTTTCAATACCTAAAGGAATATTGAATATATCACCAATACACTTATACCAACACACCACAACAAAATGGTGTAGCTGAGAGAAATAATCGACATTTTGCAGAATTTGTCAATGTATGCTACATGCAAAGAACGTATCGAAAAAATTTTAGGCTTAAGCAATAAGGAATGCTACTTTTATGATCAATAGATTTCCTTAACCAATGTTAGAATTTGTTTCACCCTTTGAGAAATTGTGGAACATGAATCCTATAGTTAGCTATTTTTGAGTATTTTATTTTGCATATTATGTATTTGTTCCTAATAATTTACAGAGCAAGTGTGATAAAAAAAATTAAATGGATCTTTGTGGGATACGACAACCAAATAAATGGATGAAAATATTGTGATCCAATAAATGGAAGATGTTACACATCATAAGATATGGTATTCGATGAAGCATTTTTATAATGGTGCTCATAGAAGGAGGTACTGCTAGACTCTAGAGAATTTGGAGACAAACTATAACAAAACATGAAGGAGTATATTTTTCAACTCTAACCAAGGTTAGGTGAATCAGGAGATCCAAATGTTGATAATGTCGAACAAAGAGCGATTCAGAATCCTTGGCAAACTGACGTGTATTAACAACCAAACCAAGAAGGTGACGATCAAATCTCAAATATGTCAATGCAACCATAATTGAAGAAACAACTATAAAAGAACCTCATGAAGTTATGAGTGGATGACAACTATAAAAGAAGAGATTGATGCACTTGAACAAAATCAGACTTGGAATTTAGTATCAAAGCCAAAAGATGTGAAACTCATATCCTGTAAGTGAGTTTACAAGATAAAACATCTTCCATATGGGTCAATCGAGAGATGCAAGGCATGATTGGTAGCTCATAATTTCTCTTAACAATACGAACTAGATTATAATGAAATATTTAGTCCAGTGGCGAAATGTACAATAGTATGAGTCCTACTCGCACTTACAGCCAATAAAGACTATAATTTATGCTAGATGGATGTGAATAATATTTTTTTCATGAAGAGCTAGATCAGGAGATCTACATGATTCAACAAATATATTTTTAGAGTCAATATCATCATGAATATGTGTGTAAGAGGTGGAAAGTACTTTATGGACTGAAATAAACACGCAAAGCACGGGTATAGTAAAATTGGTTAATTTCTAATGTAAAGTGGTTATTCAATAACACCTACAAATTCTAGTTTATTTGTCAAAGACAATGAAGGAAAATTAGCTATTGTGCCAGTACATATGAATGACTTAATCATAACTGGTGATGATGAGACAGAAAAATTCTTCAGACGAAATAGAATTTATCAGTTTGTTTCCAAATGAAGGAACTTGAACTGCTCAAGCACTTTCTTATTTAGAGATTGATTGCACACAAGACGAAATATTTTTTTATCAACAAAAATATTCCAAAGATTTGTTGAAGAGGTTCAGAATGCTCGAATGCAAACCGATTGCGACATCGATGAAACTAAATGTTAAAATGTGTGCTCATGAAGGAAAAAGATTTGGAAGATACGATGAGTTGACGATGTATCAACAATTGGTAAGCAATCTAATTTACTTAACATTGACTCGCCCTAACATTTCTTATATAGTTAGTGTGATGAGTTGATACATGCAAAATCCAAAAAAGCCTTATTTTGAAACAGTTTGACAAATACTGAGATATGTGAAGACTACAATGGATTATGGTCTTTTATACAAGAAATGTGAAGACTTTAAGTTAGTTGGTTACTACGATATTGACTATGTAGGAGATTATGACACCAAGAGATCAACAACTGGGTATGTGTTTAAGCTTAATTTTGGAACAATTTATTAGTGTAGCAAGAGATAGTCAACGATATTATTAACCATTGGAAGCTAAGTATCGAGCAGCGACAATGACAGATCAAAAGAATACATGGTTGATACAACTAACGAATAATTTATATCAACCAGTAGATTATACAGTTCTATTGTATTGTGATAATCAATCAGCAATTCATCTGACGGAGAATCTGGTATTTCATGCAAGAACTAAGCATATTAAAGTTCACTATTATTTTATCAGATAAAAAGTTATACAAGAAGAAATTAAGATGAGACAAACTAAGATGGATGATCAAATTGCAGACTTGTATACAAAAAATCTAAGTACAGGTAAACTTAAAATGTTTCATTGACAGCTTGACATAGTACAAAAAAAGGGAGTATTAAGAATCAATGTCAGCTCAAATCATCATGCTTCAGCCCAAACCCAAACAATCAAGCCCAAAGTCTTACCTTGAGACTCAAGAAATTTATTGAAACCTATAGAATTTTTTTTAATATGTGTGAAATAGATAATATTTTGAAGTAGCTATATTTATTAAGTTTGTTGTAAAATTAAGTACATCCACCTCCACTTAATTTATTGAATGATTAAGTACATATTGGAAAATTAGGTATACCAATCACTACTAAACTTTTCACTCAAAATGTGGTGTGAATTTGAACAAATATATGGTATGAATTTAACATTGAGCTTATAAATAGGTACATTTCTAAGATTTAAATTATCAAAGAGTGAAGAAGAAAATAAGACTAAAATTTTTGAATGTTTTGTGAGAGTTGAGAGTTTTTTTTGTAATACTTTCATTAAATAAAATTTTTGTTGTATCTTCAAATTTTTAGTGAATTTTTTTTGATATTTAAATTTAGAATTGTATATTCTAAATTGTTTCCAACATTACCCCTACCCTCCTAAAGAATTTTGGTTGTCTATAGATCCCATCCATTAATAAATTAATAGATTAGTCTAATTATAATTTTTCAAATATTAAACATATATATTTTTTTCTAATTTGTATACATAATAAGTTAATTGTAACTAAATTATTTCATGAATTATTTATATATTTAATTTATATAAAAAAATTATTGATAAATAAAAATATCAACTGTTTAGTTGTCAGTAGCATTTAGGAATTAGAATGTATGTGTTTGAAATTTTGCTCACTCCACTAGGGATGAAAAAGAAAAACAAAAAGGCTTTAAATGATTCTCATGCATGCTATATATATGCAAATGTGAATATCACTACAAGAAAATGAGCAAATTGTGATGCCAATTAGCAACGCACAGAGTGTTGTCACTAATTTGTGACAACACAGCAATTTTCCGCAATGCAGAGCGACTGTAATTCAAAAAAGAAACTTAGCAACACATTTAGTGACAAATTAGAGACGGGAGATGATGATTTCAATTTAGCGATGCAGTGACATCTCTAAATAGCGACACTTCTTTTGCATCGCTATTTAGCAATGAATATATGACGTTCATTTAAAATTCATGGTGTTAGTGACACAGGTTGGCGTTGCTAAAAATCCAATTTAGAACCTAAACCAAACCCATCCTTCTCCCATTCCCCCTCCATATTTCTGCAAATCCCGAAAATTGAAATCCACCATTTCCGCCTCCCAGGTCATCCTCCAGTTCGCCGCTCCAACTTGTCGCTATTGTCGTTGCCCTAGCCCACCGCCAAAGGTGCTTTCTCTTTCTCCCTCTCTCATTTATTTTTTTATTTTTAAGTATGTTTATAAGATGGCCAAATTTCTAAATCTCACATCTTTAGAACCTTTGTAATTTTTTAAGAAAATTATAGTAAAGAACTAAATTTGGTAATTTATAAAACTATAAATTCTAATGTTTTTAAAATTATTATTTTTTGATAAATAATTATAACTACATTTTTTTATTATTTCAAATGTTCTTAATATATTTTAAAATAAAAATTAAATATAATTTAATGTTCTTAATAACCTAATATAATTTAAAATTGTACTGAAGGTGAATTTTTTTTACGAATTTTGATAAAAAAAATAAATAAATTTATGGATAATTACCTTCAATTTCTTCATATTCATCATTTCCTTTAATTAATAAAAAAATCTAATTTCTTATTTTCAGTGTAAGTTTTAGTATGTGCATAGATTTTATTTTCCTCTGTTTAAATCTACCGTCACTTGTTTTTGGATATTAAATGCTTGTTATTTCCTATCAATATAAAATCATTCAGCTGGCTTGATTTTTGATATTTAGAATGCCAACTCACACAAAAATATGTATTTAAAATACTAGTTGTTTATGTTTTTGGGTCTTTTGTGCCGAGCATATGACACAGAATTTAGGACTTCATCTTCAAGATATTATGAATTATTAGTTGGGTAGTTTGCTTTATTCTGTGGTTAAGCATTGTGAGTCTTAAAAACGAAATGTTTTTTATAATTTGTCAGTTACGTATGACTATCTATTAAAAATTGAAGTGGTTGTTTTCTCCATACGCTTGGCTTATAACTATGTTTCTAATATGAATATATATATATATTATATATGCTTGTGTATGTATCTATTATTGCGTTTTCCAAATTGGTTAGCTAGAGAACTTTGGCTTCATATACAAATGGAGAATGCCTCTTGTTTTGATTGATCTACATGCTAAATCACTTTTCATGGTAGGAAGCAAATTTTCTACCATCAATTTGATGTAAATTCAGTTCAGCTCATAATGAAAATGTATGTCATTCTTGACTTAATTACTAATTTTTAAACGTTCAGGAGTGAATTTTGAGACTGGTAAAACTTAGGCTTTGGATATTAGACACTGAATTTTAATCTATTCATCTTATTTAATGTATTCAAAATTATTATATAAGAAAATTTTGTCTATACGTTGTTTCTTTCACATATATGTGCTTGTTTCTAGGCATAATATTTTTTATTTTGCTCATGTACTCTCACATCTTGTAGCTTATTTGAGTTACATGGTCTGCAACATATTTTTTAGTGATATTTTGGTGACAGTTACAACATGTTTTTAATAAGATATATTTATATCCACCCTCATACCATGAATTAGTGTTTCCACTAATTTCTTAATATTTTAATTTTCTTTATATAAACTTCATGATAAAACCTTAATACCTTTTCATACTGTCTCTTAATAGCCTTTTTAATGAATGAAAAGTTTAATTGTCTATTTATTTTCACTATTATAATAATTTGATGAGTGATGATTATTTAAATCCTGCAATCATTCAAATGTATCAAAACACAGGCTTTTTTTTTTACCCGGTTACAAAAAGAGAGGAAGCAAACTCTCCCCTAAGAACATTTATAATTAAATTATTATTTAAAATTACCAATTGAAGGTAACCTAGGTTAGGTTTAATAGTAGCATTTGCCCAATTATAAAAATTCTATCTTACAACTAGCATTAGTGAATAAATTAAGTTAGGTTAGCAAGGCAACTTGCCTACTTCGGATTCAGCAGCTTTACCAAATAATTATTTGCAAGGATTCTTTTGTTTCTTTCTTTAAAGAAATCCATTTCAATTCAGAAAAATAATAAATAAATAAATAAAGGTTACTTGGCTACCACATTCCATCAAAAAAAAAAAAGGAACTGCCACACAAATCAAATACTATATCATAGAAAATAATAAGACAACAAAAGGATCATTGTTTCAACTTTTAAGAAAGTAAATAATACAGATATACATTTACAACATGCTGATATGTACTCTCTTTCTATCAAAAAATAAATAATAGACAGCAAATATGATTTAATTAGAAAAAAAAGAAATAAATATATGAAGACACCATTTGCATAATGAAGCAATCTCATTTCCATTTATCTAATTCAATTTAATTTGTCAAGGTCGAATAAATAAACTTCAAGTTTATTCTTATCTTCAAGCTTCAAACTAGCTTCAAATTAACTTCAAATTTTAGATACAATTAGGCTTCAAGTTTATTCTTATCTCTAACACAGGAGTAACATGCATTAGTTTGGTTGCATGATTTGCATTATCTTAATTTTAAGAATTTGGTTTATTAATTTTAGACTTTCTAATTTCTATGATGAATATATTGTCGATATAAGTTAATTGATTCAATAATTAGGTTGTTTTTATATTCCAAGTAGCGAAGTATGAGTCAGCCTCATGAGTGGATATATACTAGACTTAAAGATAGTCATTTGAATCCGGATTTTATTAAGGGTTTGGATGAGTTTATGAGATTTGTTTGTAGTCAGTCAGACTAGATGGTGGTAAAAAAATTAAGTTTTCATGTCCATTAAAAAAGTATCGAAATATAATGTTTAGAGATACGAATACAGTCAAATATCATATAACTAGGAGCGATTTTGTATTGTTTGCATGGACAAGACACAGGAGAGGTACGTCCAAGAGACAAAAAAAATTATACTTTAGAGAGTTTTAGCTAAATACGAGCAAAATTTTATTTATCAAGAAAGACTATATAGTTGGTATATGAACCAACAAGTCAAAATTTTGTTTCATGTTTGGCTTAGATTAATTAGGAAATAAGACATGATGAGAATTACAACTCAATGTATGTAGCATATACTATAGTATATGAATTTTGTTGATGTATAGATTATGATAACATAATTCACAGTTTTTCTTATGCAAAAGTATTTTGAGTGGGATGCTGAACATAAAAACAGCATAAAAGTTACATGGGAGCTACTAGCCGGGAGACGTTACTCAAATATAATGAACAAGTGACATGTATTTATTTTTACTTATACTGTGATTTCATTATTGCAATGATTTTTTTAGACAAAACAATGAAATTTGTATTATAATGAATGTTGAATGGTGCGAATATGATAAATTATATAATATCAAGATGTTTTATAAGCAAGATTATTTTAAAATAAACATAAATATTTTTTAAAAAATAAAGGTGTCGCTAAAAAATAAATAATTTAATTATTAATTATAATTTAGCGACGCTACATGATGTCACTAATTTAGAGACATCACATGTTGTCGGTAAAAAAATTGCTACTCTTTTTCTGTCACCACTTTTTAGCGATGAATGCTTACTATTAGCGACGTAAATTATGCGTCACTACTCCCTTCTTGGCATCGCTAGTTTGCGACGCCGTTTAGACATGTGTTGCTAAATCTCGGTTGAAACCCCACTTTTTGAGAGCAATGCGGGCATCGTAATATTTTTCCATTTATCCGCGTCACTAAAATGCAATTTTCTTATAGTGTATATTATATAATGTCAATATTTAGCAATTATAATTTAATTACTAGGGAATACACATGAGCCATGATACCCGTGTAAATATGTATCCTTATGATCACTGAAATTAAAATTTCCAATTATCTTACAAGTGAAAGTTAAGTTACTATAATAGTTCACATAGTGCATTTTTTTTAAGAATAAGCACTGAAAATAGTTACATTCATGTTATGAAATTTATTATACATTCAACAAGTAGTAAGATTTTAGCGTGGCTTAGTTATTTATGAAGCTTAATAAATACAAAGGCATTTATTTGTTATAAAAAAACCAAAGAAAAAAAATTTGGATACTTAACTTTTAACAAATCATATTAACATCTTATGATAATTTTTTTTTTGTTATGCTTTGTTTTATTTTTTTAAAGATATTATATAAACATCTATGATCTATGTGTATGCTTAATTTGATATTCTTAAATACTTTTAATTGACTTAGCGCTTATGTACCTTTAATTCTTGTAACTCATGTATTTCAAACCAATCAATACTATATACATTGAAAAGTAACAAATTAAGTAAAATTAAAAGTCTATATAATTTTTCAAAAAAGTTAAACTATTTAAATGATTTCTTGCCGAGTGCATTTGTATCCATATGTAAATTAACCTTTTTGAAAAAGTAAAAGTTTATGTTACTAATGGACACCTTTGATAAATTAAATAAAAGGCTTCCTTATTATGTTTTGAAAGTACAACATAAAAATATTGTCAAGAACAAAAGAAATTCTAAAAGGCATCTTAGCAATTATATTGGGACTTATAATAGCATGGAGAAAGCATATATATATATATATATATATATATATATATATATATATATATATTGATTGTGAAAGTGTCTTCAAATAGAATCATGAGTATATGCAAATTAATAATATGGCTTTACCATGCAAATTAAACCATGCATGCAATCTCTAATGATTGAAAATAATTTCAGTTTTTGAATATCATGTTGAAAAGTTGGCTCAATAAGCATGTAATTGTCAGCCATAATAGTTCGAATTAAATTTAGACATTTCTTTTTTCAATTTTTATACATAACTAATTTTATATATATTGTATTAATTTATTAATGGTCAAATATTAATTCTTATATATATATATATATATATATATATATATATATATATATATATATATATTGTATTTTTATCCTTTTCCCATATTTCTATATCTTTTGTATTTTGTATTTTAAAATTGATCATGCATTATTATTATTACGATGGTTGTTGTTTCACATTCGATATGGTGTTTTTATTTGAAAATTATTAATCAAATTGAACTTTATTTTTATGTTAAAACAATAACAAGCAACAAATTGGGTCTTCAGCTGAACCTGAGACCAGACTGAGCCCAAAGGCCCAAATAAAATGCATCAAATTTATACATACATGAAGATACATTTTGTACACATCATAATTGTAACATTGCTGATATATGTATATAGTATATATGTAGCATTTCTGATCTATTGTGATTACATCATAATACCTATCATATTAACAGAAGCTTCTGCAGTAATTTTAATTCTATTAAAATGGTAAACCATTGTGATAATAGTAAAAATAAAAATAAGTTACAGTTTCATGATCTGTGTTGCACGTGTTTAATTATTTTTATAAAATATGTTACTTGTAATTTTTAGGTTATGACTACAAAAAATTTGAATATAATAAATTATTATAATCAAGTTAAGTGTAAATGTAAAATACTTTTATATTAATAATAATATTTTACATTTTCATCTTTATTAAAATTTTAAAGATTATTATATATTCTTCCAAAAGAGGTGCCATACTTTTGAGAAGCTACTATTTTCTTTTCCTTTTTCCACTATTGAACGTTCAAAAATAAGATATACAAAAATAATATAAAAATTAATTGTACTTTATACTATCGAGTTTGTTAATATAGTATAGGTTAATATTAAACTTATCATTCTAAACATCCACTATATATCGAGTTTGTTATTTTTATAATTATTTTCCATGTGCGAGAATCTACCTACCAGCAATCTTAAATAATAATAATAAAATAATATAAACCCTAGAAGAAATTAAATAAAAAACAGTAACTTCTATATAAATAATAAACATGAGTGTGATGTTATTTGTGATATGCTTGAGGAAGAGAATGAAAGAAGAAAGGTCCACTAGATTGATTGGCTTTATGGTAGCTAGAGAGGATGAAGGCGGCATGGGTTTTAGAAAACCTTATTATTTTAAGGTAGCATGTTAGGCAAAAATTAATCGATATACATTTAATTATTTTATTTACATTGGTTGATGAGAATAAAATAAATAAGGAATTAGATTAGTTTAATAGACTGAGTTGAGTTGATGTAAGCAGTCTGAATGCTCTTCTAGCTCGTTTTTTTAAAAGCTAGATAATACCATAAGGGGATTTTCTGTTCGCTCGGTTGGGCCACACTCCCAGCTATACATGGAAGAACGTATTGTATTCTGAGGAGTTATTACGTAGAGGAGGGAGGTGGAGAATCGGTAATGGGATGCAGGCTTTGACTGGGAAAGGCCCCTTGGCTGCCTCGTAATGAGATCGAATTTCCATGTAACCAGTGTTTTAGATGACGTGGTAAAGGAGTGGCCGGTTAGAAATTTATTCAACTCCCAAGGTGATAGTTGGAACGGGGCCTTGATATTGAGTCATTTAACAATGAGGATGCTGATGTTATTATGTCAATACTATTGAGTAATCGGTTTGTGGTTGATAGATTTATATGGCATCATTGGAAGAAAGGTGTTTATGTGGTGAATTAGCCGGGTTAACGTATTGCTTGTGATATGGTTTTAATGAATTTCAATGAAGTGACGTTTAATGAATGGGAAAAACTGTGGAAACTGGCTATCCCACCAAAAGTAAACAAATGTATTTGGAGGGCTGTTAGGGACATTTTGCTCACTCAAAGTAGGTTGAGAGAAAAGGGAGTGTTCATAGATGGTGGCTGTGTTTATTGTGGGACTAATTTGGAGAATGCTACCCATTCTCTTTTTACGTGCAATAAGGCAAAATCTGTGTGGCAAAGCTGGTACTGGTATGGTACGACTTTAAGGGACGTCAGGCAGTCCTTTTTTTTTTTCTTCTAAATAATGCTGCTGATCAGGTGGAGGAATTTTGCGTCGTGTTATGGTAATTAAATTTCGGGGGTTGAGAAATCATTTGACTTGTATCGACATCCTTGCTACTGATATTTTATCTAAAGGCTTGGATTTTCTCTCAAAGTGGAACGAGGCTAGAGTGACTCAAAATCTGGGTACGTAGGAGAGTTCCTTGGTCGGCAGATGGTGCAATGAAGTGGAAGATGCCTCCATTAGGCTGCTGGAAATTAAATGTGGATGGCTCTTTTTTTTTTTTGCAGAGTATATATTGCTGGTTTTGGAGCAGTGGTGAGGGATTCTAATGGAGAATTCATATCAGCTTCAAGTGGATATTACAATGGAAGTCCCAACGCTATAATGGCAGCAGCTTCGGCTCTAATTAAGGTGAGCTAGTAATTGGGTTGAAAATCACCTCGATGACCCAATTATGATTGAAATTGTTAGCCTTGAGATTTTTCATGTTATCCGGTGGAGTGAAGAAAACCTTCCCGAATTTGGATGTATTGTTATAAAGATTAACGTAAGGTTTTCTTTTTGAACAATAGAAATGTTCCTATTGATTGGATTTGAAGGCAAACTAATTTAAAATGTAATTATTTTTTTCCTATATAGTTCTGAATTATAATTAAGGATTTTTCATATTTAGATACTAAGAGTAATCTTTTTTTTTTCTATTTTATTTTTTATTCCTATACCATTATATTAATAGTCATATTAATCTTTCTTATTATTTTATCTTATTAATTTCCTTAAAAAAATGGTTTTGAGTCATAAAAAATAAATTTTTAAGGACATTATAGTGTTCAAAAGTTTTATCCACAACATAGATAGATAGACAGATATGAGCGTTTCCCATTTTCTGTTTAAATAATTATTTTTTTATGATGCATAAAAATTAGGGATGGTTACCATTAAAAAATTTGGAAAACTCATTGAATTAAGTGAAAAGTATAAATTACCAGAATTAAATTATTTTGAAATATTTCAATAGAAATTTTTAAGTGTATCAAGAATTGTCCAAAATTCGCAAATCATAACTTTAAATAGTCGAAGGGATCGAACAAAAATGGTGACCGGAGGTATGGTTGGGATATTATATGATAAAAAAAGAATGATGAGCCTCGTAACTTTTGTTTGCAGCTGAGCTGCTGCTGCTGTGTTGTAACTTGAATGATGAGCCTTGTAACTTTTGTTTGCAGCTGAGCTGTTGCTGCTGTGTTGATAGAAGACAGCTTCATCTTCAGTAGCAGGTTCATTTCTCACAACTAAACTCTTCTCCTGTGACATTGAAGGCAATATGATTTGCATCGCATCAACCGCTGCAATTGCTGAAGTAGTAGCTCTATTATCCCCCTCAAGCTAAGAGTGAGCAGATTGTGAACACCTTGTTTGGTTAGAAAATGAGAACAATGAGGAAAAGAATGACTCTCAATTAGTAAAAATATCTGCAAGATGATATTGAGAAGAAACAGGAAGCAAATGTAAACAACCAGCTTTGATCTTTTCATGAACACTGTGACAGTATGTTAAGTGGGCGAACGAAGTTCCAAAACAAGAGATTTGTTGGTCAATAATGTCGGCAGAAATTGTTGAAGATTATTGTAATGGGCCCACCACAATTATTATACAAATTTCAACAAATTGAATTTTGCCACCAAATAAACGGTGACCAACAAATGCTAATTTTTTTGTTCATTTTTGTGCCACAAATTTCTTTGTTTCAATACTGCAAAATGTAAGCAAAGGAATTTTCTTTATTTGAAAAATTCTTTATAATAATTGTGGAGGTAGAGTATTAGATTTTTGGAAAATTCTTTTAAAATGGTGAGTGATGAAAATAGTAAATATTTTTAGAGTGTTTGAGACTTTTTTTTTTTTTTTTTTTAAGGAAAACTATCTCTTAGTATATCCATTAATTTTATTTGTGCAAAAAAAAATTATTCGGAATTTGTCCTACGAACATAACTCAAATAAAATGATAAATCATGTAAAATTACTTATATTATTTTTACTGATTATTTTATTAATATTTTTTATATTATTTTATCCGTTATACTTGATGGAATCAGAGCCAGGTTATGTGAAAAATTCTCGGAATACTGAACAAAGGTTGTGAGATTCAGATATATTCTCGAGGTTAGTAGTGCTTTGATGCTTCACATAAAACGTGTTAGTGAGCAGTTAACTTGATGAAACACGATATTGTAAGGACGTGAATGGATGACCGTTTGAGAGGTGACTCAACGACACTTTGTTCGAGTGGAGAATTATTAAGTGAGTGAACAATATTCCAAAACAATAGATTTATTGGTCAATAATATCGGCAAAAATTGTTGAAGATTATTGTTGCCCATTCATATAGCTAGAGACATTTCAAGTTATATGAAAGAATATTATAATGCATGAAACTCAAAATTAGATAAAATTAAAATTTGTTTAAGCACTATGGGCCATGATTATTTCAATAAAACACAAAAGATAGCAATAATGAATTTAAAAATTACATTTATATAAATAGGGCTAATACTTGCCAAAAAAATTTGCAAAAAATATATAAAATAATTATTTACAATACTACACGTTTTTACAAATAAAAGCATGTACACTAATAACTAATCTTATCCCTAACAAAACAACCAAAAAGCGTTGTATCACTAACCCCTAAGTATTTTTCCTTTGCTCTTTCTCTTGGGTATCTTCTTTATTCCTTCAAAATACAGCTCTAACTACATGTGAGAGACAAAATACCTACATGCTAAGGTTGTCTCGGTTAGCAGTATATAACAATATACTAAATATATTAACAAGTGTATGCATGATATTTAATTATATATGTCAATGAGTATGCATGAACATGTAAATTTATGACATACATTAGACATATATCTCATCATGTATACCATGCCACAATTTCTAATTCATTTCTCATTTAGTTAACAAATCTTATAACCACTCACCCTTTTCATCATTGCTCATTAACTCTAAACCAGATTAAAATGGATACGGACATACAACGACCTGTTTTAGAGCCACTTAAGACACATGCCTGAGGAAAAACAATAATATGTTCACATATGTCTCTAAGAAAGCTACTTCGAACTTTACCCCTTAAATTCTTAGGTCTCGTCCCTGTATTAGCTAATCCTAGACCTCTTGGTACTATATCATCCTCAATGACATGTCATTTCTCATAACTCTAGTTCTAATACGAGTATTTGAGCATAAATTCTCAACTTCATATGTGACACACATATTAAGCATATTAATATGCATTCTCTTGCAATTATAGTTCAAATGCACATTATTCTCATTAAAAATATTCCAGAATTCATTTAATGAATTTTTATAAATTTACATATATGTGATTCACAGCCGTGAATACCCTTTCATGCCCGTGAAACTCTTTCTTCATGACTTGACTAGCTGTGAGCCATGTGATGACATAATCTGTGAACTTTTTTGTCCCAAAATAACCATATAATTCATGACCATGAACAATCCTTCATGCTCGTGAACTCTAAAAAGTTTCTAGAAATTATGTTTAAATACTAAATTTTCCATTTCTTCATGCAATTTCTTATAGTTTACCAATGTAAACTTCACTATCAAAATGTATACTACACATATGTGCATTCGTTTAATAACCAAAATTTCATTTACATATAATAAAGAAGATTAAATCCTAATATCATGCCTTTATGCCATAACTATCAAAGAAATTAGCATGTAAATGCATTTTTCATTCCAAGCACAACCTAATTTACTCAATATGTTAAAATCAACCAAATGACATTAATTAACCTCATTCACATTTATGGCATACCAAAAGCCTCACTTTTCAACAATGCATGCAATTTTCTAATTTAACCATAATGCATTTTAACAATTAAACACATAATTGCAGTTATTATATTTAATATAGGGTTATGTACAAACTTCTCACAAAATAGAGCCTCAAGAACCCTTAATTCTTCCTTTCATACCCTTTCACCTTTTTAAAGGGGAGATTTCTCTCCAACTATAGCCTCTATCAAAAAAATAACGACCAAAATATTAATAAAATCTAAGATTCCTAATGGTTCCACCTTATCCTAATCCATATGTAGCAAAAAGGGATTTTTCCTAACCCTAACTTATCCTCAAATCTACGAAAAATAACACTACCAAGGGAAGATTGAGAGAAATAGAAGAACACTTACTCAAATTCGTCGTTACAGCTGGGTCCCAAAAATTTCTACTATAAGCCCTAATCTTCTTCCTAATCTAGCTAAAATTTTTGCTAATCTTCTTTTTACTTTGATCTCCTTACAAGATCTTGTAGTTTCTACTTGTTTTAGGTGAGTTAGACAAAGGTTTAGGTAAGAAGGTCTTAATCCTATAAGAGATGTTAAAGGGTAGAGATTATTTCTGTCCAAAAATGGAGAAAACGAATGGTGGTTGAGTTTTATACCCCCTGGTCCATGATCATGACTGATTTTTTATGGACGTGAATTTCTATTCACTGTATAAAGTAAACTATGACTCAAAACCTGATAACAGTGAAATACATGATTCACGGTCGTGATCATATGTTCACGGGTGTGAATCATCTGCAGATACATTATCCTTGCCTCTATTCTCTCTCTCCAAAATCTTAATCTCTCTATCCCAAACACTTGTTAAAATTTGACCTTACATCCATAAAAATATCTAGACCCTATTCTATAAGCATGACAATATATTGTAGTGAGTTCCATCACAATTATTATAAAGAAAAATAAAATTCAATGTAGCCAAAAAATGCTGATTTTTTTGTTCATTTTTTTGCCTATAAAAGACACAAATTTTTTTGTTTAAGTACTGCAAAATGTAAGCAAAGACAATCCAATAAAATTTTTTTTGTGTCTGAGAGAGTTAGACTTTTGAAAAATTCTTTTAAAAATGGTAAGTGACAAAAATAGTAAATATTTTTGGAGCATTTTTGGAAAATATTTGTGTACCAGTATTTTTTTTATCTCAAATTATTGTATTACTTCTAGCCTTTATTTAAAAAAAGTTATCTCTTTGTACCTATTAATTTTAATTAGTGAAAGAAAATTATTTAAAATTTATCCCTCGAACATAATCCAAACTAAAGGGTAAATCATGTTAAATTGTTAGTATTATTTTTATTTATTATTTTATTCACATTTATTTGTATTATTTTACCCGTTATACTCAATACAGTCCAATTCAATGTATTCGGTAAACTTATGAAAAACCTGATTTTGAGCTATGTGCATGGCAGATTGGTTGTATAAACAACCATTGCAATCCATAAGTTGTGCTTGCCATGACACAATATTTTCCCTTAGCGGATGACTTAGAAACAATTGTCTGTTTTTGTAAGGTTTCAATGAAGGACCTAAAAAAACAAAATAACTGATTTGCATGTAAAAGAGCAGGTTGCCCAATCTAAATCATAAAAAATCCTTCAATTCTAATGAGCCAACAAAAGGAAAAAAAAATAATTCTTGAACAATAGGACTCTTCAAATATCTTAGAATGCGATAAACAACAACCATATGTTGCTCTGTAGGTTTGTCAAAGAATTGGCTTAAGTTTTAGACTACAAATGCTAAGTCAAGCTTGGTATTGGTGAGATACAATAGCTTACCCACAAGCTTTCAAAGGGAAGTGATATCTGGCAAGAAGGTTGTCGAGGAACTGACATTGTGTCTGGAACATGTCATTGTAGTTTTATCTGGTTTACAGCTAAGAAAGTCATCATCAGTTTAAAGTTTCATATCATATTTTCTTTGACAAATGCTAATACATGTTATATTCCTGGCAACTTTGATGAAAATAAGATTTGACAGCCGCAATTTCATCTAAAGAATCGCTAGCAAGGATGACATCATCTACATTCGCTAAAAATGTAATAAAGAATTACTAGCGGTCTTAATAAACAAGGAATTATCAATTGATACTTGTAATAAATCTGACAACTTAGAGTGCCATTGTCTACTAGCTTGTTTCAAGTCATAAAGAGATTTGTTAAATTTACAAACAACATTAGGGACAAAAGTGTGAAATTTTGGAGGTAATTTCATGTAGACATCTTCATGCAATTCACTATGCAAAATGCATTATTAATGTCAAGCTACTTTCAATGCCAATTTTTAATTGATGCAACTACCAATAGGACCCTAATTATTATCATTTTTGCCATTGGAGAAAATGTATCAATGTAGTCAACCTCATTTTGTTGTCTTCTATATAATTGAAGATAATTAAGCGATATATATTAGAATTGTATGAGTTTAGAGAATGGAAATTGATAATTATGAATTTATCAGTATTTAAATGAAATTATTTCCGACAATATAAAGTTAAAATGAGCAACCACTCATGTTGTTAACTCAAAACACTAAAAATGCAGGAAGTCTCAAGATAAGAATTTAACAATTCTTTACAATAATGGAAGAGATTGATTTTCATGGAAACTCATAAGTTGCAAAATGGAAAAGAAAATCTACCAAAAAAAAAAAAGGAGAGTGAAAGGGGCAAATGCTAATATAGACGTGACAAATCCATAAAGAATTGTCTTGGAAATGGCCGACCCAACACAACTTAGTGGGAGACATTAACGGACATTAAGCCTCCAAATTTTAATGCTACAATATTAATGTTTAATATAAAGACAAGGAATGAGGTTGTTGGTTGGTTGGCTGGCTTTGGTTTTGCGAAATTTTGTGATTTCTTTGGGAAAAAGTCGTCCCTTCGATCAGAATTACCTTCTGCGTCCTTCCCACTAATAATCAGCTAATTAAAGCCATTTGCTTCTTCCATACAAGTGCGTGCATTCTTCTATGTGTACATCTCTATTTTCATATATTTAGAGTTTACACCAACTCCATTATAATTTTTATCAATATATATATATATATATATATATATATATATATATTCATATCGTAGTAAATATAAATGTAAAATATAATATGAAGCACTCTGCCCTAATAAATAAATATGTTATTAGATCTTTTATGTTCACATAATATAATTATTAGGTATGAAATACTGATTGTTAAGGAGATTCTGATGATTAATTTGATTTAAGTTTCAACCATAAAAATCATTTCCTCCATGAAGATGTCGGAAGATAACAATTTTTTTGGGTTCTTTCAAAGTAGTGTGGGATGTCAAAAATATGCTTATAGAAAATATAGAGTGGTAAAACAACGCATGCATTAAACATCTAATGACGTGAAGTAAAGAGAAATTCCATGTCTCATGTCCTTTCCTTTCATACCAAATTTGATGGGACATTTTTCATTTGATGAACTTAGGAATATATCACTCACATGTTTCATAATTTATTTAATTACATCTTCAACTATATATATATATATATATATATATATATATATATATATATATATATATATATATATATATATATACTTGCTATGCATATAAGTTCTGACCCTCTTTGAATTATATCAAGTGTTCACTAATTTAATTTTCTTCTACCAAATATGGAAAAGAGCATAATTAAATATGAGAGATAATTAGATTTGGCAATTTTTATTTAATCCGAATTCTTTTAAAATACCCTACTCAAAATTTGATAAACTCAAGTTGATTAATATAAAATTAATTCAAATCTAATTAACCTTGACTCAAAAATTCATCTGGTTAATTCCATCTGAAATTCAAAATTAAACCGAAAATATATATATATGCATGCTCGAATTCACCATTCAAATTCTACGAAATAGTAATGATTTTATTTGGAATTGAAGCAGTGCACGTAAGGGTAATGAATAGTGAAGATGGATATTGGGAAATTGGGAAATATGGTCAGTTCCCCATCATTGTTTCTCTATCCTGTAATAGGGAAAGGTTCTCCTCATCATTTCTGCTGGAGAGAGTTTTCCTTTTTTGCTTCTCACTTTCCATTTTACATCTTCTAATTTGTTTTAAATTTTCCTTTTCAAGTCTTAATACCCAATCATGCATATAAAAATTCCTCATAACATTATGTTTCAAAAAAAAAAGTAAAAAAAAAATGCATTGGCCTAAAATTATTTTAAAATACTTATATTTTTATTTTAAATGTTGTTATTTATTTGTTCTGAAATTTCTTAAGTAGCCTGCAGGAAAAATAAATTTCTTTTATATACTTGTGCAATTTACTAGCTCCATTTATTTTTTAAAATTTTAATTATAAATCCATATAAAAAATGTTTAATTTTTATTTCGTCACATATCAAATCGGAAGTGGAACCGAATTGGGAATTTCGGTTTCAAATAGAAAAAAAAATGCATATATATCTTATATCTTGGGTTTATCCTTTTTTTTTATATGAAAAAAAAAATTGGTTTATGCAACCACAGTCATAACCTAAACGGAAAGTATATCTTCACTAAATCATAGAATTTAAGATCGAATCTCCCTACTCCTTTGAAACTCAAAAAAAAAAAAAAAGTAGTTTATCCTTAATTACTTGACTATATCATTTTTCCCTTGACAAATGCTAATCAAACTCGCAAGTCTCAATTATAATTTTAATATTCCTCTCAAAATTCTCTACTTTATTCTTAAATTTATTTTTCCATACTCTGAATTCTCTACTCTAATTACTGAATTTATTTTCTCATACTTTAAATTCTCTACTCCAATTCTTGAATACAGTTTTCTCCTGCTCTATTTTTTTTTTCCAATTCTCAAGCTTAATTAGTTTATTCCTACTCCAAATTCTCAAAATTAATTTCGTGAAAATGGAAGCCCAAAATCAAATTAACAATCAAAATTTTTTAATGTTGATGTTGAGAATGAAGATTATTTTATTTCATTTTTCATTTTAAGTTAAATAACAAAAAAAAGTTCAGTTTTGGTTTTAAATTGAGACCAAACTATAAATCTTCTAAAAACTATATATAAAAAAATTATTTTATGATTTCACCATTCATTAGAATCGAAAACCAACTATCCTAAATTAATTTTGAAATATATGTAAAAAATTTATTATAATTCAAATAAACTTAAAATGTAAGTAAAAAACTTATATATACATGTCTTAAAAAAACTTAATAGCTCTTTTTTTTTACCTTAAAATTCTTATGAATTATATTGACACAAAAATAGACTTATTGAAGGTTCAAGTCAAGTCTTTTTGGGGTCATTATTTTGAATCTTTTTAATTAGGATTTTTAAATAATATCCTCTTTGAATAGGATTATTGGATTAGAAAATCAGAAAAATCTCATAGCTAGTAGGGATAATTAAAAAAATAATATACTTTATTTATTTTAACAATATGATTCAAATCAATTTTAACTCTCCTACGAACGTTAAATGAATTATGATCCAAAATTAATTTCACCTTAACTTATTGTCTTGTGCAGGAAGAACACATAATTCTTTATTGTTTTGCAAAATGCAAGAAACAACACAAGAAATTACTCGTTAAATAAAGAATTAAAAAAAGAATTATATGTTAGAAAATTAGGCAAATTCAAAAGTGAAATAAATAAGAAATAATAGACATGCAAAATTGATAACAAAATTCAGCCAATTATGCATACATTTTTGGGCTAATGCAGATATTTTACTGAAAGAATAAAAATTTATAAAGTATTTACAAAAACTCATAACTCAATTATATCTCGAAAATTTGCTTTTAATTTTCTCTCACTATCTAAGCTTTTTTTTCTCTCTTACTTGAATTGATTCTAAACACCTATTGGGGTATTTTATTTATAAATGAAGTCTCCCTTCTATATGATTTGTCAACTAATTGTTAATTAGTTTTTTTTTTTCAACAAAAAATGTACTGTCTATCTTTCAAAAGATACACCGTTCTTCTTTATTATCATTTATTGCACCTTTTGGTGTATATACAATTCGATCAACAATCTTTTACTTGAAAACTTATTTCAATCTGCCTTCACATGTTGATTAATGCATCAACCTTTTAGTCATGTTACTCTAGCAGATCAACTGAAGTTGAATACAATTTCGATTTGTTAATAGTCACCACTTTTGTTAATATATTTGGCGGATTCTTGCTTTGTTGGATCTTCTCCAGTATTAACATATCATCTTCCAATAGATATCTGATAAAATGGTAACGAAACCTAATATATTTAATTTTGGAATTAAATGCTGAATTTTTTGCCAAGTGTATCACATTCTAACTATCACTATGCAAAATATTCTTCTTCTGTTTGAATTTCAACTCAGTTAACAAACCTTGAAACCATATCATCTCTTTACTAGCTTTAGTCACTGCTACGTACTCAGCCTATGTAATGGATATAGTGATAATCTTCTGTATTTGTGATATCCAACTAATAGTTGTAATTCCAACAGTGAATATATAACTGGTGATGCTTATTTGATGATCGACTTTATCTTCAAATTCTGCGTCTGTGTAGTATTGTACATTTAACTTTAATTTACTAAAGTATAAGTATTTTTCTGCAGTATCTTGTAAATACTTCAAAATTCACTTGACTGCTTTCCAATGAGCTTTTTTTAGATTTGATATAAACCTGCTAATAACTTCCACTGCATGATCAATGTCTGATCTCGTACAGACTATAGCATACATCAAAGTCTCAATAACTAAGGTATAATGAACCTTAGCCATGAATTATCTATCTTCCTCTATTTGAAGAGATTGATCATTGGATAGACAAAAGTAGTTGGCCAATGGTACGCTGACTGACTTGACATTGCCCATGTTGAATCATTCCAAAATACGGTTGATTTACTCTATTTGAGATAATTGCAAGAACTCTTTCTGCTTATCTTTTGTGATTTTTGTTTTAAGAATTTTCTTTGTTAGACCCATATCTTTCATGTCAAACTCTTTTGATAATTATTCCTTCAACCTTCTGATATCATCCATATCTAAAACTGTTATATATCATCAACATAAAATAGTAAAATGATATAACTAGACTTATATCTCTTAAAGTAGTAACAGTGGTCAGCATTACACTTCTGAAAACCTTTCTTATGTATGAAATCGTCAAACTTTTTGTACCACTATCTTATAGCTTGTTTCAGGTCATACAAACTCTTCTTAAGTTTGCATACCATATTCTTCTTTGCTTTTTCTGAGAAATCGTCTGGTTGATGCATGTATATCTCTTTATCTAAGTCTTCATGAAGAAATGCAGTCTTTACGTTCAATTGTTCAAGATAAAAATTTTCAATAACCACAATACTCAACACTGATCTGATAGTATTGAGTTTCATAATGGGAGCAAAAATATTGGTATAGTCAATTCCTTTCTTCTGCTGGAATCATTTGACAACTTATCAGAATTTATATCCTTTGGAACCATCATGCTCCTCTTTAACTCAATTAATTCTCATATCTAGTTAGAGATCAGATACTTCATCTCATCTTCCATGATAAGTTCTCACTTACTAACATCTCTAATCTGACAAGCTTCATTATAGCATTCAGACTTCCCTTCATTAGTCAATGACAAATAGTTCATGTATCTCTTGTTAGGTACATAAGGCCGAGAAGACTTTTTCAATACATGAGCTGGAGTAGGAGGCTTTGGTGTGTTGGGTTGTTGTACACTGTTTTATCCAACGAATTCCTCTAGCTGAGAACTTGCTATAATCAGTTCCATCATTGAACTATATGCAACATCATCTGCATATGAAAATACTGACTTATTCTATTTTGCATTGTTGGCGACTGTTTTTCGCATGTATTTGTATATCATCCTTTCGTCGAAAATTGCATCTCTGCTACGGATCACTTTCTTATTTTTGTCATCCCAAATAGGGTAGCCAAATTCATTCTTGTCATAGTCGATGAGCGTGCATTTCTTAGATTTTGGATTAAGTTTATTCTTTTCTTAATAACTGATTATGTGATTCAATAGAACCGATAGTCCAATATTTATAAATACTTACAACTCAATTATACCCCGAAAATTTGCTCTCACTCTCTAAGTTTTTTTTTTCTTGCTTGGATTGATCATAAACACCTATTAGGATGTTCTATTTATAGATGCAGAAGTTTCCCTTCTACATGTTTTGCCAACTAATTTCTAATTGATTTTTTTTTCAACAAATGATACACTGTTCATCTTTTTTCAACAAAAAATGCATCATCTATCTTTTTTTAACAAAAAATGTATTGTCCATATTTATTGTCATTTATTGCATCTTTTGATCCATGTACAGTGTAAACAACATTATGCAACTTTTTAAAAATATTTTCAATAAATATTGTGAAAGTTCATTAGCTTAAAGAATGATTTTATCAAATGTTTTAGCCTTAAAATTAGACAATTTATATAGGAACGAGATAAGACTATTTTACTAGCTTGTGTAAATATCACAGGATAAACAAAGATCAAATTTTAAATATTATTTATTTTTAGAAAATTTTTATAAACAAAAAAGGTAAATAATTAAATTTACTATTTTAAAATATTCTCTTTTAGCAAATTAGCTAGAAAATTATCAGATGTTTCAGACCTATATACATGAATTATTACAAGGTGTTCCTATTAACCATATGAGATTTAGTTCTTCATGTAAATTAATAAAATCATAATAATCTTTGTTAGAAATATTAATATAAAGTTTGTCAATCTAGTATTAAAAAAAAGTACAGAAAAAAAGAAAGAGTCTGAGGCATATATTTTACATAGTGTCTTTAAGATAAATCTGTTCCTTACTACAAATATTTAAGATGACTGACGTTTGTCTTTCAGGATTAAACAGATTTAAGAGTGAAAGTTGAACACAACAATTGCTTTTGCAAATTGAAAATTATGTTTTTTTATCACCACAATAAAGGAAGAAGAAGAATAAAAATGGTTCATTAATCACAATTTTCCAACAATCTTTATTTTCAATTTCTGTTATTTTGTATTGATAAATTTTTACTAGATAAATAATTAGAGACATATTATTATAACGATAAAAAAAACACTAATAATCATCCAGTTGAATTATTTTTATTAAATTATCACATAATATATATGTAGATGTAATTAGACTTCAAAAATATAGGATTAGATATTAAAATTTTATTAAAATATTTTTACACAACCCAGTTCTCCACTTATTTTTATTAAAAAAATCTCGTAACTAGACATTTGTACTTTGATGCAAGAGAAAATAAAATAAAGAAAAAAAAAAGCAAAGGTTAAAGAAATATAAGCCAAATGTAATTATTTTTATTTAAATTATATCCAACTCAAAGTGTTAATTATCTTAAGTAATATTGACATGGTAGTTATTGATTAATATAAATTCCAAGATAAGTGGGAGTTAAGAAGTTTTTGTAGATAGAAATTAAAGAAGGTTAATAAATACGAAAAAATATTTTAGATAATTTTATTAAAAACAAAATAAGTGAAAGAAACTGCCAGAAAAAATTGAAAAATGAATGGGACTATCTATTCCTTTATCCATACCATAGGCCCCATATTAGATTTGTTGTAATACTGTAAATAGTTGGGCTATGTGCATTCACACTCAAAGTTTAGGTCAACTAAGCCCAATAATATTTTGTCACTAATAATTTGCCAAGTTTCCTCTAATTTTTGGAAACGAAAAGATGAACAAATGACAATTTTCAGAAATATTTTTCCTTTTCTTGAGATTAAACAACAATTAAATTTTAATCTCAAATTATATGAAGTCGGCTATATAAGTTCTCTGTCTTTGAATTCTTCTGTTCAATATTAGATTAACTTTAATATCAAAAAATTTACATGATTAATGCAGCATGCATAAACCAATCAAAATTTTAACTCTACAATTCGACCTAGCAAGTGACTGTGGATTTTAGTTGAAAGAATTCAACCTCTTTCATTGTTATTTTTTAAAAAAATTTCTGATTGAATTTCAAGTTAATTCGTTAGCTTTTTTTGAAGGGTATTTTTTTGTGCAAACCAAATTATTAAATTAAGTCATTTTTCATGTCATTGAATTACGAGTTTTAAGTGAGCATATAGTGTAGTGGGCATGCAAAGAGATATGGAAATGTGAACAAACTCCATCAAATTGGGACACATATGTAGAAGCATGAGATATGAACAAGTTACAAGGAAAACAATTAATTGCACAAACCTAAAGGCTAAGGGGGAAAGGAGGGTTGGTTTATCACTAACCTAAATACATTGGATATTAGTAATTTATGCAAATGGGAAGGGCATGCGAAGCCTACACATACTTTTGTCCTTTCTCTGCTCCAATTTTAGTGCCTCGTATTGAATTTGAAGCTCATGTCGTCTTTCACTTCTCCCTATTTCATTCATTAAAATTTTCACCACTCAATTCCAATATTATTATCTTCCTTATTTCCAATAACAATATCTACTTTTTAGACGAAGAAGATTTAGTTCACATATCAAAAAATGGAGTAGATGCATGCCCCATATCTTTTACTGGAATTTCATTACCAAGAGTAGGAATAAAAAATTAACACAGAAATGTTGTTAGCACCAGTAAATAATTAGCTACAATAAGAAGAAAATTTAAGTACTTGATTATATCCTTTAGTTACCAAACATGAATTTAAACACTACCATATGGTTACTATTTAATTAATCCTGAATACCCATTCATTAATTTCCAAATACATTCATAACAACTAAAATTAAAGGTCAAAGGGACAAGCACCCCAAGTGTTATTTGATTTTCAGGGCAAGAGAGAACAACATGGTAGATGATATTGTAAGAATATTAAAAGGAATGTTTTTATTAATTAAATTCAGAAATGAATTTATAAAGTTGCTTTATAGCAATATTTTTCATGATAAAGTATGATTGACCGAGTAATTATTATTTTGAAGATGGGTTTGATTAATTTATATATATTAAGTTATGACTATTGGATTTACAAGAGCATTGTGTGAATCCAATATAAGTAAAAGCAAAAGCCACACAAATAACAAGAAGCCAAAAGCGAATCCTAGAATAAAGGAAGGAGGAAAAAAGAGAAGGATATATCTTCAAACAAGTATATATCTTCAAACAAGTAGCTAGTAGTTAAAAGAGTCATTACCTCTAAAATGCTTTTCCTGTTTTGTACCACCAACCATAATGATAAATAAAACAAATCAACTCACTTGATATGCCAAGGGTTTCTCTCCTTTAATCACAACTTTTCGCACCTTTAAAATTTGGAAAGAATTCTTTATAACCTCTTTAATAATATTCCTTATTTTAAAAAATATTTTTATATATATATTTTTATGTGTATTTTAATATATTAAAAATAAAGGTATATATTATTTAAGGAATGGAGAACGAAATGGAAATATATATATATATATAAAACTAAAAGTGTTTAGCATTTCTCTTTTACTAAACCCTCAAAAACAATTTCAAAAGTTACAAACGAGTTCCAAACCCTCGTTCTCTCTTCCTCTCCATTCCAAATCCAAACACAGCTTTAACCAAAAAGCTTAAAAACAAAGTAATATATAAATATATTTAAAAAAAAAAAAGAACTGTGGTGTGCTTTGGGGACTGGGATGCAAGTGTGCAAGCTTGCTCGCAACTCTCAAAGCAAAGCTGTGCCTGTGCCTCTCTCTCTCTCTCTCTATATATATATTGTATACTGCAAAAACAATTCTTCCTCTCCGTTTATTACCCACACCTTCCCCCAAAACCCCCATAAACCCACATGCTTTCCTGTTCTTTTCATCATCACCACCACCACCACCACCAGCTACTTCTTCAGATTTCTCTCCAATATCTTCCACCTCTTCCTTCTCTTCAACTTCAACATTTTTAATCTAATTTGGAATAGCAAGCAAATTAAAGATGATCTCTCCACTAGACTTCTACCATGTGATGACTGCAATGGTGCCACTGTACGTGGCCATGATCTTAGCATATGGGTCGGTGAAATGGTGGAAAATTTTCACTCCTGATCAATGTTCTGGCATCAATCGTTTTGTTGCTCTATTTGCTGTTCCCCTTCTATCTTTCCATTTCATTTCTACTAACGATCCTTATAGAATGAACTATCGTTTCATAGCTGCTGATACTCTTCAAAAGATTATAGTTCTAGTGGGATTAGCACTCTGGACATGGGTAACCAAAAGGGGCTCTTTAGAATGGACTATTACGCTCTTTTCACTTTCTACTCTACCAAACACACTGGTAATGGGGATCCCTTTACTTAAAGGAATGTACGGTGATTTTTCTGGGAGTTTAATGGTGCAAATAGTTGTGCTTCAGTGCATTATCTGGTATACTTTGATGCTTTTCATGTTTGAATATAGAGGTGCTAAAATGCTAATCTCTGAGCAATTTCCAGACACTGCTGGTTCCATTGTGTCAATCCATGTTGATTCTGATATTATGTCTCTTGACGGTAGACAACCTTTGGAAACTGAGGCTGAGATCAAAGAAGATGGGAAGTTACATGTTACTGTAAGAAAATCAAATGCTTCAAGATCAGATATTTTCTCTAAAAGATCTCAGGGGTTATCTTCTACAACACCAAGGCCCTCCAATCTAACCAATGCTGAGATTTACTCTTTACAGTCCTCACGAAATCCAACACCAAGAGGTTCTAGTTTTAATCATACTGATTTTTACTCAATGATGCATGCTGCGGGGAGGAACTCTAATTTTGGGGCTTCTGATGTTTTTGGCCTATCGGCGTCTCGTGGGCCTACTCCAAGGCCATCAAATTTTGAAGAAGATAACAAGCAGCCCAGGTTTCACTATGCCGGTGGTGCAACACATTATCCGGCACCAAATCCCGGGATGTTTTCTCCAACTGGATCTAGAGGTGTTGCTGCCAAAAAGCCAAATGGGCAATTAGCTCAACAGAAAGGTGAAGATGGCGGTGGTAGGGATCTTCATATGTTTGTTTGGAGTTCTAGTGCTTCTCCTGTTTCGGATGTATTTGGTAACCATGATGTTTATGGTGCTCATGACCACAAAGAAGTTAGATTGGCTGTATCTCCAGGCAAAGGTATATGCATGCTTTAATTTCTTCAAATTGAGGTTAAATATTTGCTCAACCAATTAATTTTCTAGCTGTTAATTAGATTTTTCATTTATTCATTTATATGTTCATTATAAATGGATTAAGAAGTGTAAATGGAATTAATAGTAGTTTTTGTGGATGGGATTGTGGAATTTCAGTAGAGAATCATCATCAACGTCAAGAGGAATACATGGAGAGAGAAGATTTTAGCTTTGGGAATAATAGAGGAGGAATAGAGAGGGAAATGAATCATCAAGGGGAGAAAGTGGTGAGTGAAGGGAAACCAAAAGCAATGCCCCCGACAAGCGTAATGACAAGGCTTATACTCATCATGGTTTGGAGGAAACTTATTAGAAATCCAAACACTTACTCCAGCTTAATTGGTCTCACTTGGTCCCTAGTTTCATTCAGGTAACTAAATATTCCTTTTTTTTTTTGTCTATAATTAAAGATCTATTTTGGTTTTTGGTTTTTCTTTCATTTTTTTTTTCAAATTAATTCAATAGATTTTTTTGTGAAGGTGGGATGTGGAAATGCCTGCTATCATAGCAAAGTCCATATCTATTCTGTCAGATGCAGGACTAGGGATGGCTATGTTCAGTCTAGGTCAGTAGTACATACCGCGGCCTTTTGTGGGTTTAGTAGTAATGAAAATCATTTTCAAAGAAAGAATCTCTTTATTACTTTTTTTTTTTTATTTTCGTAATTAATGTTGCTAACAAAGCAAAGCAAAGTGCATGAATAACAACAGTGAGTGAGGACTTGTGGGGGTGAATGATGATAACAGATAGATTTAGGTTCATTTGTTTGTTTGATTGCCTTTTTTTTCCAATCTATAGTATAATAAAAATACACATTTGTTTGTTTGATTGCTCTTTTTTTCCCTTTGAAAAAAAATACAATACACCGAAAACTTTAGTTTCTCTGTTCACTTGATTAATTGTTTGTCTAGGGAAATGGGTGGTGGGTAGTGGTGAGAATGATGATGAGAGGTCATTCAAAAGAAAAGAAAAGAAAAGAAAAGAAAACGAATTGGAGATTTTTTAACAGAGGAATGAGGGTGAAGTGATATTGCGATGACAAATGACAAATGACAAATGACAGGTTTGTTTATGGCATTGCAACCGAGGATCATAGCATGTGGGAATTCTATAGCAGCTTTTGCAATGAGTGTGAGATTCCTTGCAGGTCCAGCTGTCATGGCAGCTGCTTCCATTGCTGTTGGCCTTAAAGGAACCCTCTTACACGTTGCCATTGTCCAGGTCTTTCCTCTCTCTGTCGTCTGCTTCCTTTACTTCTGACACCACCAATCCTACGTAAATTACCTCCAAAAAATTCCTATTTCATTATAACTTTTTATTTAATCTCTGTATGTTTATTAATAATTCTTGCTTATATCAATAAGAATCAGATATTATTTTTTATTCCCTGGTGCTTTGTTAACCTTGTTCAAAAACATTGAATCTCTTTCTGTGTTGCCGAACTGGGTCTGCAAGTGTAATATCGCCAAATGGGAAAAAGACAATTGCTTATTTTTATTTTATTCTACAACTAAGAAAATATCTCTTCAGAAACTGACCCTATTAGTTTAACTATTATAAGCTGGGGTTATGTTTAGGTTATATTGAAAAAATCAATTGAAAAAAGGAAACAAAATGACCAACAAACTTTTTAGCATTATTAATTTATTACTAACTTTTATTTTTGGGTGATTGGATTGGAAACTTTTTTAAAAAAAAAAAAAAAACAGGCAGCTCTACCACAAGGAATTGTCCCCTTTGTGTTTGCCAAGGAATACAATGTACACCCTGATATTCTTAGCACAGCGTAAGTACATTTATATACCTGATATGCCTTTTCTTTTTCTGAATTTTTTTTGAACATATTCTTAAATATCTCTGCTTTTACTTTTCAAAATTTGCAGGGTGATATTTGGGATGCTAATAGCATTGCCCATAACCCTTGTGTACTACATTTTATTGGGATTGTGAGGTGGCAAAAATCCTTCAAGATAATATTGGCATCCCCCCTGGAAAAGCACAAAATGGAGCTTATTTAGAAATTATTTCAAGGATTCGGACAGAGAAGCACTCCTTCATATGCTGAAGCTTTTCTTGCAAAATGTCTTCTTCTTTTCCTAGTAAATTTGTAAAATTAATGCTTTTTTAGTCAATTTATGAAGTTTAAAGAAAAGATCAAATGTTTTCTTAGATGGATTAGCTTTCCTCTAGTCTCATTCACAACATTCTGTGCTAGCAATGCAATAGAAAATGATAACGCAAAAAGGAATGCATTTTTACATTTCTCCTCTTTCTGTTTGGAAAATGCTATTGAATTTATTATTCCTATTTATGTGATTAGTACTAGTAATGTTAAATTTTAATGTCCAATTAAAGTCCTAAATTTATTCTATTATTATTTGTCACGTTTTATCAAATTGTACAATTCAAATATTCTTTTCTCATATTTTCAATTTTAAATTAAAAAGGGAGCATTAATTAAGATAAGTCCACAATGAAAATAATCTGCCTTTTTTTTTTAATTTTTATTTGCGTGGAGAGATAAACTTATGGAGATATAATTAACTTTTTTTTTAATGCAAAACTTGATTGATGGGATAATAAGCAAACAAACTGAATGTATAATATAATTTGACATTTACCAATTGATTTTAGGGTATGGGGTCATTGTTAGTGACATTGACAAAGTGTTTGTCGTTTAGCTCAATTGAGATTCCAAGATTAAGACAGTGAAAAATCAAATTAAGTTGTGACCTCAAATTAATTAAGATGATAGTTTTTGATAATTAAGAGGGAAATGGGACTTAGAATGAATGAATATGTTGAGAAGATATAGTGCAATTAGGGACCCTCCATAACAAGGTGGAGTTTTTGATTTGATTTAGACCTCTTTGGAATATTGGGGAGACAATATTCACATCTATAATTTTCTCTTTTTTTTTTATCCTTTCTTTTCTTCAATCTCCTTATTCTTTTAGTTACACATATTGCCTTTTCTTCACACCTTTCCTTTTCATTCTCGGTCTATGTTTGGTGCTTTTTCTAACATCTTTTGGAACTAGCATGTTATACTTTTATATTAAAATATTTTCCTTACAAGAGACCGCCTAAAGGCCCTTCATCAACTATATATATATATATATATATAGAGTAAAAGAATATAACTATTTCTAAATTAGTGTTCCGAGATTCTAATATTTTTTTTGGCAGATTCATATAATAAAAACTAAAATATTATTTTTATTTTTAGTTTAATTTTGTTAAGGGTATTTTTAGAAATATAATATTTTTTATTTAAAAAATACTGAAAAAATTTTAAATAACAACAAATTTAAGATATTAAAAATTCTTATATTTAGGAATCAAAATCATATTCTCAAAGGTTTTAGCTACCAAACTCAAATTTGGAATAAATATTTCATTTCTATTCCAAAATTTAGGATACTAAATATCATACCAAAATAGTACAATTAGCACTTTGATATGGTTTTATTCCGTTCATGGTATCGGAGGTTATGTTCCTTTTTGCTTTTTTTTTTGGGCTTCTTTTCATTTATGCTCTTCATGTATTCAATTATTCCACTCATTTTTCTCCATCCTATAACCATTTCCAAGTTCTTCTTTTGCCATCTCGGCATGTATTAAATTTGTGTTTGTTTTTAGTAGTTAGATAATTGTTTTTAGTAGTTGATAATTGATTCGCATCTAATTATTATATTAAATTAATTTGGTAAGTTCTTTTAATTAGTAATTGGTAGTTGATTTTAATCTTTATCAATCGTTCATTCTATTAATAACAAAAACTTTTAATAAAAAAAATAATTTAGTGATGTATAATTTAATCAAAAGTTTTAAAAAAATTATGAAGAATATATGAGATGATGAGATTTTATAGTAAGAGTTAAAGTCCATCAATTTATTCAAAAAAGCAACAAAATAAGATGATTCATCTCTAGTTTTATTTTTAAGCTCATCAAATTATTTTTGAAATTTAAATGTATAAAATTGAAAATATATGCAAATGAAAATAAAAACTAAAAGAGTTAAATGTATAAAATGGAAATTTAAAACATCAAATTGAGAAAAAAAAAATTGCAAAATAAATATGTCAAGTAATTTTTTTTCCCTATAAATGTTTTGCTTGAGAATGAATCTCAGCTAGCCATTGAATGGGGGATTTAATAGGAATGAAGCATATGCAGCTAACAATTTTGGAGGGATATTGGCTGACTAGGCTTTCCAATAGTATGGGGTTAGGCCCAAAGGGACACCGACCCCACTACAGGAACCAATATGTCAAATTGCATTATACAATTATGTTAGTAAATTATTAAGCCATTGGATATATGGATTTAAGACTTCCTCTCTTATCTCATCTCATCTCATCTCATCTAAGCATTAGGGCCGTCAACATACCTCTCCATTTCTTTATTGCTTGCTCTTTTAGAAATTTATTACACAACACTGTTTTCATTTCAATTTCCTTTTTCAAAAGTACCCATATTCAAGACTTCTTGTTCAGTGATATCATAGTCATTTTTAGGATTATGAAGTCTTGAATTCATATTTATGGTATCTGCAACTATTCTTAAGAGGCTAGATAGACTACCATTGGAAAAATGCAACTTGCTATTTAGCTTTTCCTTATGTTGCTATGGTGGGCTTTCAGAAAGTGACTGCCGCCTGACATTTTTTGGATTTTTTTTCCTTTTTCTCATCAGCACAATACATTCATTTTCAACATCTTAAATTCGACCAATTTTCTAAATTTTCTCGTGAATGATGATTTTATATTAGAAAGTTTATCAGGATAATGCTTTAACTTTTCTTCTAATAATGGTTTCCTACTGGCAATTACAAAAGCAGTAAGAAAGCAAATAGACACCGTCCTAATTAATACATGAAAGTGACACATTATGCGACCCAAAACTGCATCAAACAATAAACAAATAGCAGAAACCATCAATTCTGGTTCCTGATAGTTTCGTATTCTTATAACAATTATGCAATTAAACACCTAAATAGCATGACGACAAAGGGAACTCAACATATATAAATATAATTTAAAATTTTGCAGCAAATGGTGCAAAATTACACATTGAGCTCTAGTATTCATGACAATGACAAAAACCCAAAATTGTCAATCCTATATGGTGAGCTGCAAACTTGATACACAAGATGACATGAATACATACAAGCTCATCTTATAGTAGATATATAAGAACAAATTAACCCCACCAAGAAATTTGCGCTATGACTGGTGGTGGAAGCTTGAACCAGCCAAATCATCACATGCAACCCAACAAAAAAAAATTAAAACAAGATAAAATATAAATTTGTAGCTTTATAACCCCTTGGAACCAGGAAGGTCAATCCACTGCAGTTGAATTTCCACTTCACCGCATTCCACATTTTTTAATCTGAGGCAGAGATCTTGAACCACCTTGCCATCGTTATAAGTGACGCAGGTTTCTTCGGCTAGGCAATTTTGCCTGCTCGGTTGTACTCTTGTGATTATGGTGCCACTTGGAAGGCCTGCCAAATTCATCTTCAAGGCCTCTATATATGGCTTGATATCAAATTCTGCATCTCCCATTTTGTCATCTTTACTAAATGTGTCGTGATCATACACAGTCTGGAATCACATAGAAATTACCATGAAATAATTTTATCGACATAAGGAAGCAATGACAATTACTAAGAGTAGAAAAAAAAATAATTGCATTTTGGTTATACATTGGTAAGTTCCACCATGGAGAAGTCATTGCATCCCAAAATTGATAGCAAATCAAAATTTTTAACAAAAAAAAATTCTACAACTGCATTCCAGATTTGACAGTAAGACTTCGCAAAATTAGTTATCGTTAAACAATTAAAGACACATAGTAACAAAAATCCTACTTGGAATTGCATTGATCAAGGAGAGGCCTAGTTGCTTAGCGTATTCACTAATTTGCTTAAAATAGTGATGCTTGGGCACAAGATATGGGTTTGGGATATTTCAGGCCCTTTGTCGAAAATTTGAAAAACAATAAACTAAGAATATGTGCATTTGAAATGCATTATATACACAATTAGCTTAGTAGTCTCCATTAAGAAAAACATGATTTTGATTCCATTCTTCCAATATCCATGTTAGCTAGTGTCCTACTAGCAAGGTTGAGCCCAAGTTAATAAAGCTCACAAGGTGGTGCTAGCTGCAATAATTTGTTTAAAATGCAAAAACATGAACTTCGGACATATGGAGATTTCACATTCGCTCATGTATATATTAGGTTCCCTCGTTCATCAAAGGGCAATTTTCCCCCTTTTTTTAGAAGTAGAGGACACCCAAAGGTAGGATTGTACAAGTAGTCACAAAAAAGGATAGGACGGAAGATATATAGAAAATTTACCAGGTGTACTAGTTGATTAGGATCTGTAACAGAAAGAGTTAAATCTTCATTCCACTCTGGATTAACATCCTTTTTTATCACACGGGTCTTCAGCTTCTGCATCAAATTTAATCATGTATATAATAAGAAGTCATGAAGAAGGGCAGAAGACATAGAGAAAATTTCTGTATTTATAATCAACGCTTCATTTTAAAGTAAACACAATGAATGCTTTATGCTTTAATTAAAATATAAACTCAATTCAATCATTTAAGTTTGAAAAATTGTCATATTTAGATAACCCATAATCAAACCATTAAGCAAGGCTATTTACTATAAGATGGTGGTAAATGAAATCATCTTATTCTTTTCTTTCCTAACCTCATTAAGTGATTGGGTTGGATTTTAACTGGAATCCAAATTCTTCTTCACTAGGGTGCAATTACCATTTGAAATTTAACAATATCACACCGAACCAGAAAAATGGAAAAAGAAATCCTGCGTGGGATAGATGTACAAAAATGGTTTACAGAGGAGAAAAAAGAAGAGAAAAGAAGGAAAAAAAACATTCATCCTGCTTGTTCATAATTCAGGTCAACGCCTAATGTTTAGGATTGGTTCATTTATTCTTAACCACAGGAATTTGGATTAAAAAGAAAAAAATTGAAGCAGGCATATAATTAGCTTGTATACTATTGAATGAAAAAGAAAAAAATGAAGCAGGAAGCATATATCATTCAAGACAAGAAGGAAGAAACAAAAATAACCATTTTAATCAGAAGAAATGAAATGAATTGAATGAACCTGTTTTCCCATCCTAACGACGATATAAGGATCGCTGGTACGAACATCACGAACGGCGAGGTTGATGCCGCGTTTAACTCGAATTCTGAGCAGACCCAGAAGATTGTCCATCAACGAGGAATGTTTTCTGGGCGAAGTTGGTGATTCCGACATTTTCAAATACCCAACTAACCTGCATTGTCTTTTTTTATTATTTTTATTTTTATCTTTTACCATGTGTGTTTTAAATAATAGAACCATTTTTATCTTTGGCCCAAAATATTACCTTTGAATGGGGACTTTAATTAAGCTTCCTCAATTTGTACAAAACAATTTGGACTAGAATTTCGCTCTCTTTCTGCTTAAGAATGAAAGGGAAAATGGGTTTTTTTTTTGTACGATTGGATTACCCTCTCCTCTCCCTCTCAATATTATGTTGAATGGAAGACGAGGGAGAAGATGAGAAATGGGGAGTGGGAGTTTCGGCGAGGTTAATTAGGAGGAAAAAGTTAGCGAAGGAATCGGCGAATTATGGTTGAGAAAATTCAGAATATCATGGAACTTTGACTTTTGAGAGCCGTGAATGTCGCTTTTGATTTGCTAGACACCATATGTTCTTCTCACAATACACTATTCCTTTCATAAATTAGTACATATACGATCTTGTTCTCACGATAACATGTCAAGAGGTTATTTTCCGCTAAGAATGGAAAATCTACCTACCATATATATTTAATAACTATGAGTCCATTACAAGCAGATTTCTCAAATTCGAACTTTAAATATATAATTATTTTAAAATTTATAAATGAGTATTTTATCATTTTTGAGATTTTATCTGACACGAATAAGATGAGTTTTAATGTGTATTTCTAGTTGACCAACTGATAATATATGTAGTTTGAAAAAAAAGGACTTAATAAGACTTTAAACTTTTAATTTAGAGATAAATTCAAACACTTTACTTTCCAACTTTTTATTTACTTATACAAGAGAGATCAGTTAAGTCAGTTAGCTTGCAAGTTAATCATTATATTGTTACCATAATCGAGCAATTGAATGTACAACTAGTCTCTCACTCAACCCCAACCTCCATGATATAGGCTCTCGATAATTTAGCTCCTACATTATCACTCAATTTAATTGGATTCCTAATTTATTAATTTTGGCACATTGAAGCTCAAATCCACAGTTTTCGTTTGCCCTAAATATGTAATGAATATAAACATGTTTCTCAATATAACAATAGAGCCAAATGCAAATTTCAATTGCATTACCCAATCATCCAAATCCCTCAATTCTTTATTGCTTCTATACATTCATATGGGAACCTACCGATGCGGAGGTGTGGAATTACCAACTTCATCATGACTTTGGGCTTAGAATGAGTTTTCTTGATATGTAAAGAAGGCAGAATCATAAACGTTGGTTTCTTATTTCTTGTTTTTCTTTTAATTTTTTTAATCTCTAAAATGAAAATTCAATATACTTTTTTTATGTAAATGACTTTTATAATTACCGAAAAATAGAGCTGTCAATTATTAACACAACACGGTTGAATAACACAAAATAATACGAATTTAATTGTATTATAACCATATCAACACGTTTACGGTACAAAAAAAATTGTATCATAAATGAATTTTATATGTGTAATATATTTATACATAATTAGACACGTTTAAAAATATATAAAATACTTAATAATTTTAGAGATATTCAAATTCAACAACCAATAATTCAATCTCACATCATCGTATTGTTTGCACTTTACAATATGTATGACTTTTTATTTTTCTTTGTAATAAACAATTTCATATCGGTAAAAATAATAAACTTATAGTTAGACTAAGAAATTATATAAAAGAATAATTGTGAATAAGCAAACAAGACATAACTTATTCAATCGGACCAATTAAAATCGGTCAATTGATTAGTTTGTGAATAACTGATTAGTTTAATTTATAAAAAATAGGTTGGATTGATTTTTATATTGATTAATTATTTGACTTGTTTAATTGGTCGGATTGATTTTTATATGAGTTAAATTATTCGTAAATCGTATTTTATTACGTTAACACAAATAATAATCATATCGTGTCTGTGTTATAAATTTTGATACGATTAACTAATTGTATCCGTATTAAGTATATGATACGAAACAAATTACCAGCTTTATCAGAAAGCTAAATGGATTAACGGAAAATTAACACTAAAAGCTAATAAAGCTCAAAATTTTAATTTAGAAGATTAAATAGACTTATTTTTTAGAAGTTGAGTTGCACTTTATTCAAAAAATATTGAAATTTAAGGACGAATTAGAACCCAATTGCTTTGTTAGTTAATTTAGAATCCCTAATTCTTCAACTCCACATAACCAAACACAAGATTAGCTGCTTCAATGGACAAAAGTTCCTTCAGTCTCATTTAATTGACCAAATCAAACATCAAGAATTATTCAATTAAAAACAAATTCTAAAGATAGTTTCATTTTCCTCTTTCTCTATTTGTCATGTTCTCATAGAAACCAATGTTACAGTGGATTTTCATGCATACAATTTTTTTTTTGTTGGCACTCATGTTCTTTAGACCCTTCCCCAAGTGTTTGTTCATGGATATATCACGATCTTGTTGGGACTTCGTACTTTCATTAGTTATTTTTTGGATTAATTACTATTTATCCTATAAAATTTAACATACTAGTACTTTAAGATTTTAAAATGATCTTATTTTGTTCTCTTTATTTTATTTCCGTCAAACTATATGGTTATTTTGTCAATTTTAATGATTTATTGTTAATGAAAAAGCTACATCATTAAAAAATCTCAAAACTACCATTAACTCATGAGGAAAATTTACTATAAAATAATTTTTTTATCATTTCATAACAATTAAATTTTTTTTAATAAAAAATATAACAGAAAGATCTATTAATATAATAAAATAGATAAGATAGATATACTAATTTTAAAATTTTAGAGAATATTAATGTATTATGTGAAAATTCAATAAGATAAATAGGAATTAACTATTTTTTAAAGTTTTACTCGCATCAAAAATAAATTTACTCTATGAGTGTTTTTTTTTTAATCCAAACAAAACTTCCTAAATCAGTAAATCCATAACTTCCCGCGCTTTCTGAAATCACTCCACTCAGACTGAACTGAGATTGCACAAATCAGCAAGACAATGGCCCAACCATGGGAAGAAGCTTTGGACCTAGATGATTCTGATCTCCCTTCTCTCCGCCCTTTCAAACGCCAAAATACCCACATCACCGCCGCCCCCGTCTCCACCTCTCAGCCGTTGCTGCTACGCTGCTCTCAAACTCTACCCTCCCAAAACCCTCAAAATCTTCTCTCCCAATCCGATCCTCAACCCAGTGTCTCTCCTCGCCTCATCCCTGGGCCCGCAGGAACCGTTCAAGCAGCCATGCTCCGTCGTCGCAAAAATCCAAATGACGGAAGTATCCGTGGCGATTTTGGCGAAGAGCTAATCCCTACCCAGGAGTATATTAGGAGGGCTGTGGAGGACGGTGTTGAAGACGATGATGATTTCACACGCGATCCGTGGCTTAGCGCTGTCAATTTTATTCGCCTCCAAGGTTATTCATCTTTTTTCTTTTCTTTTGGTATTTTAGGCTGTCAAATTTTGATTGACAATGGTATTTGATTTCTCTATATTTCTGGGTAAAAATAGGCTTGGTAGATGGCGATGGTGCTATTGGGGTTCCTTTGAGTGCGGTAAAGAGCAAGTTTAACATGGATAAGGTGGCTCAGGTATAGTTAATTGTGAATTTACATTGGTTTATTTATCTGTAAGATAGTACTGTTCGTTTTATTAGCAAATTACGGAACAAGAATTCAAACTAACGCGCAAAGTTGTATTGGAGCTTTTCTAAAGTTAAATCTGCTTAATATTTGATAATTCCTGATTTAAGCAATATACAATAATCCTTTTTATTTTAGCATCAACTGAAGGAATATTAATTTCACTTTGCATAATGTTGTTAATTAATGATGAATAGGTGGTTTCCATTGTGAAATCTTGCACCCCAAATGGCCTCGGTGGTATGATGGTGACTCTGAAGGTAGAAATGCAAACAGTTCTGTTCTTTGCTTGCCTTCATGTGTAAAAACAGATATTTGGTGGAACTAAGCTGATTTATGTTCTGATTTAGGACCCAACTGGTACAATGGATGCTACCATTCATGGTAGAGTCCTCACTGAGGCACAGTTTGAGAAGGACATATCTATTGGAGCTGTGATAATACTCAGAAAGGTTTGCTGTAATCCTTTTCTTTATGGGAGAGTAAATTGTCATAGACGTGCATAGATTTTACTTAATTACCCTTAGTAATTTATACTGAAAATATTATCATATTCTAGTGAATATTGACATAGAGTTTTTGATGGTTGTAATACCTTGAGGTGTCAATTTGATTGTATCAGCGCCTAGTTTGTTTCAGAAATGTACTAAAGATTGATATTTTTCAGGTTACAGTATTTTCCCCTTCACGCTCTGCACATTACCTCAACATAACTCTTAGCAATGTGGTCAAGGTAATTCTTACACTTGATGTTTGTAATTAGCCAGTTCTTATTTTAGTAATATACACATGACATTTATAAATATATTAAGGAAGGTCTGCATGCAACATCCTAATATTTTAAGGTGATTCTTGAATTAAATCTCAAAGCTTTTTCTGTCCCCATTGAACTCATATTACTTTTTAAAACCCAATTTGTTAGTTCTTAATGGTCAAGTGACTATAACTCCTGCAAATAAATAATTCTTCTTAGCGACTATAACTCCTGGAAGCAAATTATTGTCCTTTCTCTTCTTATAATGAAAGGCTTGTGTATGGGTTTTTTTTCTCATTCTCTAAAGTTCTATTTGGTTTAGTAATATCAATAGAAATCTTTTTTGGTTCTTTTTCTTTAAGGTACTTTTTCCTGTAATAAAAATTTTGTTAGTCTTTCTGATTAATAGAAATCTTTTTTGGTTTTTTTTCTTTAAGATACTTTTTCCTGTAATAAAAATATTGTTAGTCTTTCTGATTAGGAAGCTGTTTCAGAAAAAGTATCGCAATATAGATTACATATATAATTTACTAGTCTAAGACTAACAATTTCAATTTGAAAATTATAAACGCTTGATTGAAAAAGTGTTTGGCCTAATCTTGTAGTTTATTCAGTCTATTAATGTTATTCGGATACTCCTTCATCCCTGTTTTTATCTTATTTTGTCTTGTTTAGCATATTCAATATGGAAGACATGGGACTTGACAATTTTTTAAATCTTATCATTTTGTGCATAAAATGAATCATGTATTTTCCATTCACACCATCCATGACTTTGCTAATGCTAAATAAATTCATCTACACTTTAAAAGGATGAAATTTATTTCTTCATGATTTTGCATATCAGTTTTACATTTAAGATTTACCTCTCTTTTTTTTTTTACTCTCTCTCTATATATATTTCTGTTAATTACTATTTGTAATCTGAAACTCAAGTCATTATGGTGGTGCTTTGTGGACCAAATTGACCTGTCCTTTGTCATGTTAAAGTTTATCAGATTATAACACATTTAACAACAGAATGAAGACGAAACAGCCTTATCCTTTCACCTTTACAAGGTTTCATTTTTTAAGCTTCCAAAAAAATGGTAGTCACTGGAAGATGTAGGTCAGCAAACAAGGTTCATCTCTCCTTCACTGTGGTCTGAATCCCCAAACATCTATTTAATTTTGAAGAAGTGAATCAGACATCAATATATGATGAAATGGCTAAAAACTGAATCATTTGAGTCCTCAATTGATATAATATTGTCATGATTATTTTCTGATTCCTTGGGTATTCACGGTGAGTTAACATTGTATTCAGCTGATGTGAAACTGCAGTAGGTTTGTAAGGCAAGTACACTAGTTTGCCATACAAATGGACTTGATCAACAATTTTAGCTTGGTTTTTACTTCCCTGTTACACGATCAAATGCTTGAAATTTATCACTAATGTGGCACTTTTTCCTGTTAGAGGTAGTTCAGAATTCAGATGCCATCAAAATAGCATCTAGTGTTTTTTTTTTTAAAAAAAAAATCCTGGTGAATTTGATAGCTATCAATCATATGGTTGTTTCAGATAATCTCCAATGATGGCACAGTTCCGTGGAAACAACATTGTTCTTTGCCAATGATCAAACATGGAGATCCAGTTAATGGTAGGAGACATATCTTGTCTTTCTCATTTTTCATTTAATTTTCATAAAATGAAAAGTCAATTTTCGGAGGATGCAGAGTTCTAGTACAGGTAGGTAATTTCAATGCATTGTTGCACTTTTTTGCACAGAATATGTTACTAAATGCTACTTATAATTGCAGAACTCTATGAAAAGTCACAGATGCAACAAAAGCCATTCTCTGTGTCCCAGGGAATGACTGAAGGAATAATGAATTGCCTCAGACCAAATTCTGATATAAAAGGGAGTTCACATAATGTTGATCAGGTGGAAACATATAAGACAAGAAGCAGCTGCCCCGGTGATGGAAACAAGAACAACCAAAATGCTGCTTCTGGCAGTAGCAGGAAACAATTATTGGCACATCAGGATGTGGATAATGGAGCAGAAGTAGCCGATGAAACAGATAAAGAAGAGAACAATGAAGAAGTTGTGGAACGTGAGGAGCTAAACAATGTAAACCCTTCAAGTCAGGCAGCGAGAGGCAATGTGTTGGAAGGTGCTCAAAGCGGAAGTGCTGTAATCGCCTTAACTAATGGCATAAATGACCTAGGAGGTGGGAATGCTGATGGAGCAAAGTGGGGACAACCAACATATTCAAATGTTGCAATCCCACAGTGGACAGATGAACAACTAGAGGAACTTTGTGCATCTGACTAACTTTTATGCTGATATGACCATTTGTATGTTGATTCCTATTTAGGAGAAGATGTAATCAACTTTTTAAAGTGTAAATATGGCAAGTTTTTTTTGTCACATTTGTAGAGATGACTAATTCTTGCAGACAACCATGATTCGCTTGTTTGCTGTTTCTATTTTGTGGACTAAAAAATTTCATCAGCATCTACAAGACTTCCAACTTCCAAGTACTCTTGTTATGTGCTTGGAAACATTTGCAAAGGTCAATCTTGTTTTCATCTGATAACATCCGCCTCGATGCTGATCAATTTTGTGGCAAGTTTTTTATTTTATTTCCTAGTACAAACATCCAGACGTGATGGCATGGCATCCAAAAACAAAGTTTGCTAAATCATCGAAAACGTGACGTCGAAGGAGAATGAAAAAGTGGGATATGCATTATATCAAGTCGTATTTGTAAAAACTTCAGGGATAATTTTTTTTTTCTTTCCCCTTCATTTATTTATTCCTAAAAAGAGAATTGTTTACGGTCATAGTGCCGCTGTGGTCTACGAATGAACACCAAAATACTTTGCTTTCACAACACTTGTACTATTTTGGATGTTTGAATTAGGAAAAAACTTTTTGCAGTCTATACATAATATGATTTTGTGTATTTAAATCTTTCTGTTGAAAATTTATTTAATTAACTCTTTCAGTTAATTTTTTTAAGCAACTCCTTTATTATCTAATCATAATAATTGAAAAAGTTAACTGAATAAAATTTCAATTAATAACTATTAATGAAGCACTTAACACATAATCACAATAGTAAATTAAATAAATTTTCAGTTGAAAAACTAAATTATTTTAAAAGAAATAATTAAACAAATCAATTGAACAATTTTTCAATTAAAATTAATTGCACAAATTCAAAAAATTTAAGACCAAAATATGTCATCTTTCCCCGTACAATAATAGGGGTCAACAGGTGCAAATGATTTATTTTTCATATGAAGAATAATATTAAAGAAAATCGTGGCACCAAATGAGGTGCGAGATGATGGCATTATGATGTTTAATGATCGAATGACTGAGGAAGAAAGAAACCAATAAGGTTTATTTTCTAATGAATGATCTACAAATATCGAACCTTCCCCGCCATAAATTTCCAATAAATATTTAACAACATGCCCACCCTGCATCGGTTCCTATTTGGCTCTGCATCATTTGATGTTCTTTTGATTTCCCGCAAAATCTTGCCTTTTTCATAGCAATATACTTTTGCAGTGTGATTTCTTTTACCCCAAGCAATTAGAGTTCATGTTTAACCCAAAAAAGAACAAAAAGAACAAAACTCTACTGCAGGCTATGAAACAATTTTTTTACTTAAAACTAAATAAACATTATGATAATGAAACATTTTTTTACTTAAAACTAAATAAACATTATGATAATGAAACATTTTTTTACTTAAAACTAGATAAACATTATGATAATTAAGCATGTAAAATGAAACATCATTCAATTCCACTCGCTCTCTCATTTGCAATTACTCAACTAAATATGCAAAAACCTATAAAGAAATACTATAAATACTTTCTTGAACACTTATTTCATAATTGATTCACATCAAAATTTTAATTTACAAAATTTGTTATTTTATTTAATAAATTAAATTTGATAATGTAAACCAATTATAGAACAAGTATCCAAAAAGTGTTATAACATTCATCAAAACCTATATGCCATTTCTTTGCTCTATTAGCTCCCCCTTCTAAACATCACAGCAGATATCCCAGTCAATGACATTGTCAATAAGCAATGCTATCCCCAGCAGCCTATTTCTCAAACATCCAGTCTTGAAGTTACAACTAAAATTAAGACATGAACAAGCATTGCAAAGGTTTAGCACACCATATTAGGGCCCTTCCTCCAGGGGCTAATATCCCATGCTATCTTGCTTAGCCACTGTCTTCTAAATGCTATCAGCAACCCTGGATGCACCGGTTCACTAATCTGGGAAATTGAAAATTTTCATACTTCAAGATATCGCTATGCTTGAATAACTACACAATACAATAACAGCCAGAAGAAAACATATACTGTAATAACTCATCTCGCGATGGTACTCAGATCACAATAGGATACTCCACGCGATAAAAGAAATGTTAGAAGACCCAGAAAATATCCAATAATGGAGTTCTATAACCTAAAACTACTAATCTTGTTTCAATTATCGACTCAACATGATGCATATAAATCTATAAATTGTGTTTCCTATCTCATTTTCTCCATATCCAGTGAGAAGTTTGCAGGGAGAAAAAATATGATTCTAGGCAACATAATCAACACAAGATCCAAAAAACATAACCACCTCAGAACTACAATTATAACATTGATGTAAAATATTAAAATTAAACAAAATTGTAACATACTTGCAGAACAATAATGATAATTACCTAGTTCGGCTAATTGATACTAGATCAAACAAATAGAACGCTCTCCAGACCTCCATAACTTCCACAAAAAAACTTCCTTTCCTACTTTCAAACCTCTGTTCCATGGAACTCTTGTTGTGAGATAATTCAGCCGCAGAGAAATGGATGAGGCATATTTGTAGGGAAAAATGATAATTTGGGGAGATTTGAGATTCTTTCACTTCAATCATCTACTGAAACACCTTCCGTAATCTTTCTGCAGAAAGGGCTGCTCGCTTGTTATTTGGCTCAAGCACCAAGGCATGTTGGAAATCTGCAAGCCAACAAGTAGCAATGAGATTAGATATGAAACAGTTTGATAAGCTCTCCAATAACAAGGGGAAAAAAGAAACATTACAAATTTAATTGGGAGTAAATACATTGTTTGCAATTTAAATTACTTCAGCATGTCCTATGGGAGGTTGGAGGGTGTCCAAAGTGGCTCGAATGAAAATTTTCGCCTTCAATTTTGAGGGATGGGAAAGGGGAAAGGGGCAGAATTACAAACAGTTACAAAATATTATTACCGTATCAATTTCAGCAAACAAAATAAATTTGCAGCTAATCATACTTCTTTGATAAAATTAACAAAATTATAAGGGCAGAATAAGCTGAAAAAAAACATTTTTGGACTTTAAAAAAAATATATTTATACATTAGTTAAGATCCCAAATTATCATCATCATCATAATGCCTGATATATGATAATCCCAACCCAAGAGCATGCTATAGGGAACACCAGACTTGGTTGTACATCTGTCCTTTGTATTTCTGTACAAGTGAAAGCTTCCTCTAATTTGATAACAATAGAATTTTATTTTCTGAAAGAACATTTGATTGAGAAATATAAAGACTTAATTTGAAGAGTCAGGGAGTAATAAAAAAAGATTCAAACTCAAAGGAGTATCTTTTGGAATCCTTGACGTGACAAATCCCCAACTCAGTGTGACTACTGAACAACCTTACAAATTATGCCACTATTGTAAGCAGTGATTTCAAAACCTACAGTTAATTATACTCTAGCTGCAAAATGCATACATGCTTATAAAGAAAATGCAGTTCATCAAATTAAATTGAAAGATTGGGATAAAAAAATATGCATATACACACATGGGCATTTATAACAAATATATAGTTGGTTCAAATTAAAATTCGTAACTTTTATATCACTCGAGCAAACATAACAAATATGAAACTAACATTGTGGTTAGTTGGTTTAGTTACAATTCATAACTTTGTTCATCATATCACCCGTACTTAAATTTGATCAGTTACTGAAAAGAATACGGGCCTGTATAACATGGCTGCTTTCCAAAATTTCATTGGTTTTTCCACTTTCTGAACTTGGACAATTTCATTCCCATATCCAGAAATCCATATTTAACACAACTATTTCAGGGTCTATCACTGATTTTTTTTTTTTTTTGGAATTTTGGGACACACTAACTGGTGTAGGATGTTTATGTCCAAATACATTGAACTATCAAATAACAAAAACCTTCAATCATGAGGATCAGTTTCACGATAAACCCAAATTCCACTGCATTCAGACCACCAAATCCCAGCCCTATCTAAGCTAAATAGGAACATGGCCCACCCTGATCCCAGTCCCACTATTGGTAGCAGAGTGCAGATGGGTTCAAGCCGCCTCCTCCCAATACATATGTATTGAATAATAACAATATCTATTCAAGATATCTCATAACCATGTCAACATTGACATATCTCTTAAATAATCATAATAATAATACCACGAGTGGGAAAAAAGAAATTTTCTCAAGTGCAAATAACAACAAAAAATTGAATTCCTCTCTGCAACTTTATGTTCACTTTTTACAACAGTTTGTAACTAGTTTATATTAGTCATTATCACCACCTCTTATAAATTTATTTTTTTCCCAAGCACGTAACTTGTAACTACCTTTTGATAAAACAATTTAGCACATTCTCACTCCTCAACTTCTCATAACAGACATTACACTGAAAAGAGTGAAGATGAACAATTATATGCAATTGAATAAAAAGTACTTTTTTATACTGACATTATTATTCTGCAGCAAGAAATAAGCCTTCCATTTCTATTTCAAGAATCCTTTTCTCCTAATTAAATCCGGTAAAGCTAAGCATTCTCCAATCACCCATTTTGACCCCCAAAAAAAAACCAACAGAGACAAAAAGATGCAAAACAAGGGCACATCATTTTTACAAGAAGAAAAAAAGCACAATCATATGAGGAAGTAAATCACCTTCAATTGCCTCCTTATAATAACCAAGCATTTCTCTTGCTGTGCCTCTTCGTAAATAGGCTTTTACATTCTGGAACAAAGTGAAAGCAGGCAATGATGTCAGGAAAAAATTCCCAGTCAAAAACTTGGAAGTAGTCGCAACAGGAAGATACATATTCATAAGTAGCAGCAGCCATTAGGCTACATAATAGCTATTATTGATTTATAGTTCTTGATAATTAGTGAGAAAAAAAAAGAAGAAAGAATTATGATGAACAAGTAAAACCATAGAACTATTATGACCAGTGAAAAGCAAGAACCATTATAATTACATGAAAAATAAGAAATCAAGATGCCCTAACCATTAGCATCAGGCAAATGCACAATCACACAAAATTCTTTCAGTTAGAAGTCACCTTCTTATCAAGGTTGATAGCTTTGGTACAATCAGCTTCAGCTTGAAGGAAACTGCAAGTTCGAAAAGCAAAGCAGTAAGCATTTATAACATTTATTAATTGATTAGATACTCCTCAAGAATTCTAATACCTCCCCAGCTCAAGATATGCTGCAGCTCTGTTACTGTAATATGTTGCATTCTTGCCATTAAGTTTGATAGCCTCAGTGTAATAGCCAATAGCCTTCTGCCACTGTGTATTTTTGAATGCTTGGTTGCCCTGAACAAATACTCATTAAAATTAATTCCAGAAGGCTGGAAAGTGCAGCATATTTGACAAGTTTACCTTTTCTTTAGCAATCTCAGCAGATTTTTCCTGACTGTTAGTATTAGGAGATAATTTAGACTTTGAAAACATATCAGCCTGCTCTTGTAGAGATGCATATATACTTTGCATTGTATCCAGCAGAAATCTATCCCCCCCATGCTTGGCTATGAAGGAGACTGAAACGGGACACTTATCATAAAGTCCTATAGGGATTGTGACCTGAAGAAATAAAAAATATAAATAAAAATTGAAGCACATGATTTCACTATTGTGAGAAGAAACAACGACCCATAGTTTATTTCAACATCAAATATATGAGATATAGGAAAAACAATATTCTTTTTGCGTACAGGTAAGGTAGTGTGAAAAAAGAGAGCAAATCACCTGACAGCAACCTGATAGGGTTGCAATACTCAATAAGCTAAATGAACGAATCTGATAGTCTTTTGATAACATCTCCTTCCCACCAAGTTTTGGAGGAAGATAAGCAGTTGTAGGGATCACCAGAATTCCATCATCCTGAACCCAATAAAAAAAGGAAAGAAAAAATTTAAAAAACAAAAATTTAAATAAACATGTTTTGAACAAGTCTAATCATTATGCCAGTTCTGGATAAACCAATCAGGGAGACTGAAGCAGGATACACTATGCAATATAAGGAGTTCCAATGCTTTGGATTTCTAACATTGTGGGTTATAAAGTGGGTTACATATATGATGCCTTCCCCTAGGATCACAAAGAAGGATAGTTTCCATAGGTTACGCCCATAAACTCCAACCTTCATGGAAGGACCTAATCATTGCACCAAGCCACACCCTCATGCACTCTATTGTAAATCTTCTTTATTTGTACAAAGAAATAAAAATAAAAAAGCCTTAAAGAAAGGCTCAAGACCCTGGCACTAAAGAAATAAAAATAAAAAAGCCTTAAAGAAGCAAAACTTAAATAAGAGGGTGTTTGGTTTACTGGTTGAAAAGCAGCAAAATAGCATTAACAACTAAACACAGACATAAGGATGGCAACTAAGTGGGGATTTCCCATTACTTGTGAGGACAGCTAATAGCTAATTCGTATTAATAACTAAACACAAATACAAGGATGTCAATTAAGTGGGGATATCCTATCAACTGTGGGGATTCGCCCAGATCAAAGCAGGGAAAAGTCACTTCCTTTGTGATGCAATGATGGGTATTTTTCCCAACCGTGGGGATTTCTACCACACCTCATGGGAAACATTTTTGAACTAAAAAAGTATATATTATTTGAACTAATAAACTAGTTGAAATGCAAGATGAAAAATCAAGCTACCAATAATTTCCAAATAAATAAGGTCAAGATAGATTAATTGTCTACTCCATCAAAAGAACCACATTGTATACTCTTTGTTATACAATCAAACATTACCTTTAGAAGTGAATTAATCACAGCACGCATCTCATTTCTTATGGATTTATAGATTTCAATCTCGGCCTCTGGTACTTCCAGAATTTCATTTATTTGTGCAGAGATGTTATGATCGAGATTAGGCTTCTCAACATTTATCCACTCAGCATGATTGTATCTAAATTCATATCTGTCAAGATCAAGACAAACAAATTATCCAAAAATAGATCAAGCTAAAGAGATAAAATGTCATATCATGAAGCAAAAGGCAGAACAAAGCAATTATGTTTGGAACTAAATTCTAAGACAATTACTTTGCCTTGACATTGTCTCAAAAGGATTACTTGGCCTAGCAAGAAAGGAGGGGAAAACAATTATTTGGTTAGTCCATTTTAGGATCTAATTCATAAGGATGGTTAAACACAACTTCAGCAAATCATCAAAAGTTTTAAAGTAAAGCAACAGTCTTAAGTACCCAGCTGTAAGCACACAAGTTTAAGACTAGAAAGCAGCTAAATAGATTTAACTAGGCCCTAATCTAAAGCTAACCACAGCCAGCTACAAAAGTGAAAAGTCACTTATCAGTAGCAATACAAAATTGTTCTATACCAATTCAGTCCAGATGCTTTTGAGAAGACCTCTTGTCTTCTCTCATACCAGTTACCACTCAAGCTCTCAACTTTCCTCAGTACTGCTTGCAAAAACTTGTACAGGATATAAAACTCACTCAATTTCACCTTCCATGAACTCGTTACAAGCAGATGCTATACCAACTTCCAATTGACACACTGGTTCATTCTTGTGTTCCTATAATTTTCAGCTATTACCATTTAGATCCACCTGAACATAGTTTTCATTGCTTACCATTCACACAAATAGCTTTCATGTAATTATGGCCATGCTTTCAGTGCTTATCACATGACCCTATGCTCATACAGCAAAGCTTTATGATTGTGTGATTGTACTGTTGTTTTCTGGGTGATATCGTCCTTAATATATGAGAAATTGGATTTTTTATGGGAAGCCTACAAATTCTACTAGAGAAGTGTTTATCTTTATTACCTCAATGGAAAACTTCTACATGATTCAAATAAAGATGTGTTCCTTGAAATGTTACAAGCAACTATAAAACGCTATTCAAAAAAGACATTGTCACATTTTTTATCCTCAATTTCCTACTATAACAAGCCATGGTAGATAGAAATCCAACAGTACCATCAAACAACAATTTAACTTAAAAAAAATAGTTCTGTCAGCTTTTGCAAGGCATAGAATCCAATTAAACAGGATTCAGAAATGAAATAAGATAGCTCACCTATGTAGAACATGCATGATGTTTGCAAGCAATCTTAATGAAGAAGTTTGGATTTCACCATTTGTTTTCTTGTCATGGAAATGTTTCAAGCTAGGAACTTTAGAAAGGAAAATGTCCTCCACAATTTCATGCCTCAATACTTGTCCTGAACAAATATTATGAAGCATAAATTCAGGCAAATTCCACATTAAAAAAATTAAAAACTTGTAATACCAAAAACCAACAACTATACACAAAAACTCATGGCCAGAAGCATACAGGAGCGGAACATACTTCCAAAAATCTTCTCAGTGGATTTAATCACAACCTGAGCAACCCTGTCAACAGGGATGTTTAGTAGTTGAAAACAATCATCAGCAATTATAATTTGCCTTGGGTTACGTTGGACTCCAAATGGCAGTTGCAAGAGCAAATGTCCAACTCGACGCATAACATTTGGATCTTTTGCAAACCATCCTGCAATAATTATTCAGTGGCAGACATCACCTTGAAGTATTGACAAAGACAATTGAGTAGCATAATGCAACATTCTGGAGTATCCTAAGCAAACGGAAAAGGACACAACCACAACAAAAATATCCGTATTCAAGTAATTGACCTCATGGAAAATCATAGTAATGATCCATTTAGCTGAACTATTTCATACATTAGAATATATTCTTATTTCTAAACTTACAATTAATCCAACATTGAGTAAAACAGAAATGCACAAGTTCAGCATTTAAGGGTAGATAATATGCAGGCATGGGATGAATTTTTGTCCTGCAGAAACACACACAGAAGGGTCTAATTCAAACACAGAATCAACACTCAATTGCTATTAAGTAGAAATACTCCTGCACTCTCATAGATTGATTAATGAAGCTTCCAATGGGCATGGTTCAATAGAAGTTATTTTATCTCAACTAACATGTCCTAGCATTTTACATTCCAGTCCAAGCCAGTAAATTTGTGATCACTGATAGTTAGGGGTGAGCATCAGTTTGGTTCGGTTTTAAACTGAACCGATTCATTTATAGAAAAACCGAACCAAAGTATATTTAGAACCGAACCGAAATATTGTGGTTCGGTTTAATCGGTTTTATAAATTAATTTATTAATTACCATAAACTATAATTATTACCATATTTATCAATTATAAAAATTAAAATCAATCATAATAATTTTATCAATTAACATAAATTAAAATCACTTATCATAATCTTATAAATTACCATAACTAAAATCAAAACTTTGTAAATTAGTATAAAAATTATCATAAATTTATTAATTACCATGAATTAAATTTAGTTAATAAAAATTAAAATAAAATGTCATAGTTCATGATTTTATCAACTATCATATATCAAAATTATCATAAACTATAATTTTTTTATCTAAAAATTATAATTAATTACTATAAAATTAACAATATATATATATATATATATATATATATATATATATATATAAATTTGGTTGGTTTAGTCTAATCGGTTTTTCTACATTTCCAACCTAACCCAACCAAACAAACCGAAATTTTTATAAAGAACCAAACCAAATAAACCAAACCAATTAAGCCGAACTGAATAGACCGAAATCAGTTTGGTTCGATTCGGTTTTGCACACCCCTATTGATAGTAGTATCCACTTTTGATGCAATTTCAATTCACATTGAAAATAGAAAAGAGGTTGTTGGAAGATAGAAGCTGATGGAGAGCAAGATAGATAACATCAATCTAACTACAAACATGAAGGTATGTTTGAATAGGAAAAGATTTGAAATGAAGGGAACTTGCATTTAATGATAGCCTGCATGTCATTGAAATATAGATTATTTTGGGTAGTGGGTTCATGAATGTAAATGTCCAGCTTAAATATGTTAGATGATTAACATAAAATACCAACCAAAAATTAGTCATTTTGACAACACTCTTCAGAATTTAGTTATTTAATATTATTTTTTCCCACTTTACAAGTCCAAATACTTGTATCAATTGAACTAACAGCTAAAGTATAAATCCTAAGATTTTAAACAACTAATCCAAAAGCAACCTAACCAGAATTTAGCTCATAAATCCCAAGTAAAATGATAACATTCACCTAAGTTAAAAGTTTGAGATTAGTTTTACAACATGATTGATTCTAGAAGTGCTCAACATATCGTATGCATTATAAGAGTGTAAAGTATATGATACAAATTAAAAGCAATTTGCCATTCTTCAAAGGAATAACCTTAAAGAATTTTTGTAGAACAATATATTGCTTGTACTAGGTATAATTATAAGAAGAAATCATATAGGACAGTGAATATTGCTCTCTCTCTCTTAGCATCAACCAAAACCCAAGAAGTTTAATATGATTCCTAATATTCATTCTGGCAGTCAAATAGTTGCACATCAAAACATGTCACAGATATCAGCTACTATCCATACGTACCAACAGTGTCAATACTTGCTGAAACAGGCAAAATTCCCATGTGAGGGATTATTCCATATGATGGTCGGAATCCTATAATGCCACAAAATGCAGCAGGTATCCTCACGCCACCAACAGAATCAAGACCTGCCATAAAATGCTTTTATGAAACGCATGTTTAAAATTAAAATGCAGAAGCTTAAACTATAAAAGATCAATAGCAGTAACTGATGAAGCACCTTATGACACATTACTGTCAGCAGAGTCGAGCAACTAAATTGTTTTTCAATAAATGAAGCGCCATTCCATTAAAGGCATTAAATGGCACAAAAATTTGTCAAAAGACAACAAAATGTGCTCGTTTAGAAGACAACTCAAATCTATGAAGCATCTCCAGTCACGGAAAAAAATGTCATGCCCACTAACACTCATCTATTATTTATTTAATGATAGAAAAAAATATGAAATCGCCCTTAAAAGGTCTTCTCTTTCCTCCAAACAATTAAAAGGCTAGTGAGCCTGCTTGGCATTGAGATCAAGAAATGCATTTGCAAAAGCATCATTTTTAAGCTTTTGTAAATAGCAGTTTCAAACTATTTTCAATTTGATTTAGCACTCCTACAACCACTTCAAACAAACTTTAGATGCTTTCTATTCAAAAATTCGAGATTAAACAACAGTTGCAACAACAATGCCAAACAAACCCCTTTCAGGATTAACAACAATGATTTTCTTCTTCCTCTATGCACAGTGAAATACTCATCCAGGCCAAAACTGCTCCAGAAAACCCCATTTAGAGAAAAGGTATACTTCTCACAAAATTGTCTACAATAGCAGCAAAATAACAAGAATTATACATCAAGCTTCATGCTTCTGTATTTGTTTGTTTTGTAAATCCTACATCAATTTGGAAGCAGAGCAAGTTCAACCTAGATTTCTTAATCATGTCATGCAAAGTGCTACTACATATCATTTGAGTTCGACCAAGATTTCTTAATCTCCTCCTCAGCTATGTGCTTCCATGTCATATTAGGGTTCATCAAAGATTTCACTATGTTCCTCAAATAAGTGGCTATTTTCTGTCTTTTGAAAGCTTCCAAGTTTCCATTTTAAACTAGATTTCTTAATCTCTTCTTCAACTGCGTGCATCCATTTAATATTTTGGTTTGTCCAAGATTTCTCTCTCTTCCTCAAGCGAGCGGATATTTTCTGTCTTTCCTAAGCTTAAAGTTTCCATTATTTTATAAAAAACAATGGTAACTACACAAAATTTACTATAGTACTACCCAAGTTCCTACTATTTAAAAAAATGCAGTCCAAAAGAACAGCAACATAAAAAATAATTGACGTATTCAAGTTCTATTTAGTCATTTGGGGGTAGTACTATAGTAATAACTTTTCAAGAGCATTAAGAGTGTTAGGCGAGGGAATGCTCAAGTCACCATTCCAAATCACCAACAACTAAATTTGATATGAAGTGCTACGTAGGCTAACATCAATATTACAAGATAAGTTTGATGATTACAGAGTTGAAATAGATGAATTACATTTACTATATATATATATATATAAAACTTTCTGTGGACAAAAACAGACATCAAGTACTTGTTTTATTCACAGAAATAGTTACACCTCCCATCCAAAAGAAGAGGCTCACTTCTATTTTCACACAGATTAAGAAAACATAGTTAATATAGTGGAAACTATACATTATTCCAAATATACACCTACAACAACAATTCATATTTATTGATAACAATGCATTACATAAGGGTATAATAATGAATTAACATATTAAATATAATTTCAAAAAGGAAAGTGGGCTATAAATAACGATGGATGGAAAAGAGAGGTGAACCAATATTTTTGGGGCAGAAGGAGTGCTATCTAACTTATATATGTAAATGAAAATAGCTAAACACATCTATAAACTATAGCATCTCTAAATTCAACAAATTCCTCGATGTCTGAATAAAACAACCAAAAAAGAAATGTCTTAAGACTTAACTTTTAAACTATCAAAAAAGCAAATAAGACTCTCACCTAAAGAGAAGTCAACTAGATTGGCAGCTACAGCAACAGCAGCTCCACTACAGGATCCACCTGGTACACATGCAGGCACTGCAGGATTGGTGGGTGTACCATAATGCTTATTTTCTCCATTGATACTGAAAATAAAACATTCCCAGAAGAACTAACATCCAGTAAATAAAAAAGACACAAATATGGCCACATATTGGCATCAGCAAATCTATAATTTCACCAGGACCAAGGAATGCAGGTAGTTAAGCAGTTATTTATGTTCATTAAACAGTTCACTGTGAAAAAAAATTCCTAAATAGTGATGAAAAAAGTTAATCAATGACTCCCCAGTTGGACTACTTATCTTCTGAAAATTAATCTGTTCGTATCCACAATTAGTACTCTGTGTTCAGAAATGGAGACAACCACATACCTTAAGGCCAATTCATCCACAACAGTTTTCCCAATGCAAGTAGCACCTCCCTCAACAAGAGCTGAAACCACAGAAGATGTCCAAGAAGCCGCATTATGTGTCCTCAACCAATCTGGATGACCAAATCCAGTCACATATCCTTCAATGTCAAATCTGAAAAACCACAATACAACCACTTCAGATATTTTTAATTAGAAAAAGCAAGAATTATAAGCAACCAACGAAGATTATAAAACCATAGCAGCAGCTGAACAGAATCTTTATTTGTTATTTCTACTAACTCTCTATTTTAATACTTGCGACATATTTTTGCCTGTAGTTCACTTCTACATAACTACGATTAAGGACCACTAGTATCAAACAATGACAAGAAAGAAGTGCTACTTTTTAAGTTGCGTTCAATTAAAAATACATATTGAACCACTTTTCTCCAGCTTTTTCTCTTATTTCAAAATTCTCATACAAATTGACCCAACTCAGCTATACGGTGCTTCTAAGGATTCATCTAATTATAAAACAAAAAGAAATAATAAAAAAAAATAACAGTATAACCGAAGAGAAGCATCTCCATCAACAAATACTCAAGTGTGTATGTGTAATATATATATATATATATATATATATATATATATATATAAGTGGAAGCGTGAAATACATGTCGGAAACGGCGAAGTTGAGGCCGGTGAGGGGATGGGGAGCTTTAGGAGGAGCGGGCTGAGGCGGAGGAAGGAGCTGAAGCTTAACGACAAAAGCGCCAAAATCTTCTCTTATGGTTTTCTTTAACTTTTTGGTCATTACGAGAATCCCAGCGAGGCCCAACCCCAGTAGCACCCACAGATTAGCAGGATTAGAAGCCATGCTTTTACCCATTTCCCCTGGGTACTGGCCCAAAAAACCAGTACAAAACCCTAGAATCCAAGTTTTAGAGAAAGAGAGAGAGAGGATATATAGACAGTAGAGAAGAGACTAGAGAATTGGTTTAGCGGATATACAGATAAATCCCAGTTTTAGCGGATTTGGAGAGGAGACAAAAACTTTAGAGGATGAAGGAAATGTTCTTTTTAGGTTATTTAATATTTGATCCTTCTCGTTTATTTTATTTGCATCGGATCCCTGATATATATACATATATATATATTCTTCTACCAAGGTGGGGGATTACCCAAAGAAAAAAAAACAAACAGCCAAAAAAAAATTATTACAACACGAGAAATCCATCATGGCCAAGCAACACCAACAGAATCATCTCGAATAAGTTGTAAAAGACCGGCAAGAGATTACTGTAAAATTCTCAAGCTCTGTTCAAGCTTAATTGCTTCACCTGCTAAACAATCAACCACTTGATTCATTTACCTATAAAAGCATGATTGACTTGAATCTCCCAATCTCGATTAATGAACTCTCTACAAACATAGATCAAGTTTGACAGATACAATCGATGAATGAAATAACTGTTATTCCAATTAACTACCACGGGAGAATTAGTCTCCAAAATGATTTTTCTACAGTCCATTAACCAAGCCAAATTGAGCCCTTCAGTGATAGTCCATAGTTCTGCTTCAACAGCACTACAAGTCCCAATATTGGTAATGTAGCCAATCAACCATCTACCTATCAGGTTGTGCACTAGACCTTTGCCACCAGCCAGGTCGCTAGAGCTCTTATAGTACCCATTGGTATTCAAAGTACCCTAACCATTTGGAGGATGATGTCAGCTAATCATACTCAACACTTTCCCACTACCACTGTCATGAATAAGAGTTTCAGTTCGAAAAACATGTTCAATCTCCTCAACTTGCCTCTTAATCCAAGCAACCTTAAGCTCAACTAACCTGTATTCATCATTGAAAATAGCATCATTTCGCCATTTCATAAACACCAAATAATCACAGTAAAAAGAACACTCTAATTGCGAGTATGGTCACCCATAACCAGTTTACATATATTATAAAGCACCCAGTCATCAAATTTTAAAGAAATCTGGTGATGGAAATCTATACTAGGGTTAAAAGAAGCTCAAATCTGAATCGCCTTGTCATAACGCCGAAATAAGTGATTAACTGTTTCAATGGACTCGGGACAATGGTGACAGTAGGCATTAGAAGTAAAACCTCTTCTCACCTTAACATCATTGTACATATTTTTTCCATGAGTAACCAACCAGAGAAAAGTTCTTATTATAATCGGGACATCAAGTTTTCAAATATTTTTCTTAACTTTCAAACTCTGCTCATCTGAAGCTCCAAGAAACGTTTAGTAGTCAGACTAAACCGATAAAATGCTATTACTCGTCAGTCTTTAACAAACATCATCTTCCATATCATTTTCCCTGATAATGATAGAAGCAAGTCTGTTCTGAATCAAAGTTGGAAAGAGATTATCCAACACATTCCAATTCCACCCCACTTCTTTAACTGTTCAATACATATCAACTAAACTAATATCTCTCGTGAGCATAAGATGAAGCGGACCATCACTTATCCAATTATTCAGCCAAAATCTTGTAGCTTGACCATTATTAACCAAAGCCTGACAATATTTCAATAAAACTGGAGTCGATTTAACCAGCCCTTGCAAAAGATTAGAAGCACTATGCTTAGGGACCAAACTCTTTACATCTATAGTGAACATATTTATTTATGATCACTTGAGCCCATAAACTGCCACTAACATGAATGAGGCACCACCCCTCTTTTGCCAAAAAAGTTAGATTTATGTTATTCATTTTGCGAATGCCAAGACCACCTATAACCATGGGCTTGGTAACCACGTCCCACTTAACCAGATTCACCTTGTTCATCCCCATAAAAAACATCTAATCATCTGCTCAATTTTAGAACAAATCCCTATTAAAATCAAAGTTATTGCATATGATAAAAAGAGGAATAAAAATAAGCATAGATTGTGCAAGAGTCACCCTACCTACGAAAGAAAGGTACTTCATTTTCCAACCTTTTAGCTGAGAAGAAATACGATACAACACACTTATGTAAAGATGACTCATCAACCTCTCATGAATAGAAGGAGCATCGAGATAATTGCCAAGATTATCAATAAAAGGAATACCTAAACAATGAGAAATGGCAACAAGAATACTCCTGTCAACATTATACGACACAAAAAGCTTGGACTCTTGAAGATTTAGTTTCTAACGTACCTGAACCAAAAAAGATCAAAGCAATTCAAAATAATCTGGGTCTACTTCACATTAGTCTCTGCATAAAAAAAACCATGTCATCAACAAAAAAATAAATGAGATAACTGAGGGTCATGTCTAGTCAGGTGAATAGGTCTCCAAACTCCCTTATCCACCAACTGATTGATAAGGTTCCCAATCTTTCAATGCACACAACAAAAAAAGTAAGGAGATATATAGTCCCTTTGCCTAATCCTTTACCACGTCTAAACTACTCAAACTGACTCCCATCCCAAGCAATTTATGTAATTAACCCAAATTATACTAAACAAAACTTTGGAAAAAAGATAATTCTAAAGTATGGCATTGGTAAATATTGCACATTCAATATATTTTGAAGATAGGTTTGGGGATATGACTTGTAAATTGTTTAGAGAAAGATGAGAATGCAATATAGGCTATTCAATTTTGATTATGAGGATGGTTATTGTTGTTATCCCTCGGAGAACTGAAAAAAGGTGTTGCTTGCTTTGATGACAAGTACTTAGGGATGGATTACACGACTTTGAACTATTTCCTCAAAACTGAAATTGAGAGAGAGCAAAGAGGAAAGTTAATGTCAGAAACGACCTACTACTATTCCACCATCTGGGAAAGAAAAGCCTGAAGACAAAAATAAAATGATTACTTTTTTTTATTTTATTAAATATTTAAATTTGAAATTTAATAAGAATAGATGTGACATTTTTTTCTTATTTTATTAGATATTTAAATTTGAAATTTAATAAGAATACAGATTTATATCCCCCTGTGAATCATGAGAAGAGCCTCGACTCTTGCCTTCTCTCTTCTCTCCCGGACTGTTGCAGCTGCCCACTACGATGGTTTTGACTCCACTCCTGTCCATCATCACCTTCTTCAGGTAGCACTCTGTGGCATTGCCAACACCGACAATTCGTACAAATGGCAACATTAATTTTCTCGGCTCTGCAATTTTTTCTTTGGCCGAACTGTGGTTCTTAGAGCGGCTGGAGCCTTATTTCTACTATTGCTACCTCATCGCTTTCCCAAGAGGTCTACGCCAAGAAGCTACTTCTGTCAGAGGTTGTGCCCAAGGATGTCGTTCTTTGCCAGTATAAAGCTTGCCTTTTTTGCAATAAAGTTAAAGGTTTATATCTCTCTTATTCTATATAGTTGGTGCTGAACTGCTTATCTATACACCTTTTTCTTTCTCTCTAATTCGAGTGTGGATATTTTTGGTAAAAACTGAACCTTCTGCTTCAAGGTCATGCTAATTTGTGTATTACGTAGGCGATAATCTGACTTTCCATCTCCTGCCTTGCTTGCGTAATTGCATAAAATGATTGTTTTGGGTTTTTACTAGTTGTTCGGACTACCAAGTATTGCTTGCCTTTTTGTAAGATTGGGTGGACTATTGTATGTTGATCAGGTCGTGGGGATTTTTGGAATTAGATTTTGAAGTCCTAGGAATCGATAATCAAATATAATGGTTTCTTCTTTTAATTTTATCTTCAAAATCTTCTAGTATGAATATCTTGTTAGATTGAAATAATTCTTCCATCTGTATCTAATCATTTTTCTTTTTGACACTTCTATCTATCCTTTACTTTTGTTTATTACTTGATGACTTAAGAGGGAAGAACAATAAAAGTGATTTGTTTGGGTGCTAAATCGTGAAGTCTTGAGTGATTTCAATTTTCTCTTCTTGGTATTTTGAAGTTCTTGTCATGAAAGATTGAAAATTTTTGAAGTTTCATTTACTCCTCTTATCATATATGGCATATGGATTACAATGTGGTTCATTATCTCAGCGGTCCTTGACTATTATGATATACCATACAAAGTAGTAGAAGTCAACCTAATTAGTAAGAAATAGATCAAGTGGTTTTATTACAAGAAGGTACCTATACTGATTGTGGATGGTGAACAGCTTGTTAACTCATCAGGTTATCATTTTCATTATTGCGTATGAATCGTCTTTAATTTCTATTTTGAATTCTGAAATGTTAATAGCAAGTCAGGTAAAAAGAAAGATTTGTTCGAAAATAATATGAATGAAGTTGTTAATACAGTATAAATAAATAAAATGAAAAGATTAAGGAGGCAATGTGATATCTAAAGCATGTGTCTCACACAATGTTTTTAAAACAAATTTATCTTCTACCACTATTGTTTAAGTTCATCGGTGCTTATCTTTTAGGATACAATAGATAAAAGAGTAGAATATAAATACCTCAGATCTACTCACAACAAACTAATGTAGCATTTCTCTGTCACAGAAAAAAGGAAGATGAGAAGAAAAATTTTTATTACAACTAAAAAATTTGTTCAACATGAATAGATTCATCCATTTATACCAGAGGAGAGGAGAGAGGAAATAATTGTAATTTAATTCTCCATTAAAGCTGCATTTAATCAAAATTAAATCTACTACTTCAACCTATTAGTTATGTAACTTAAGAAACTCCAAAAACTCAAAAATTAAATTCTGAAAAATGCTTGAGTCATGCGCGTGACATAGTGTCATGAGCGTGACGACATATACAAGTTGCCTCATTGTCGTGGGCGCGACAATGACATACGCCTTTCTGTTACAGGTATGATCAAATGTCATGACTATAATAGTTCGCCAACGTACTTTAATTTTTTAGAAATAAAAAAATAAAAAAATTGGGTTGGGCTTGGACCTTTCAGCTCGACATTTGTGTGTACAGATCGTGTGCTCACGTATTGGCTTTAGTTCGATCTATGAATTTATACTCTTTGTGTCTGTGCATGTGAGAGAGAGTCTTCTAAGCTACTCATTTAACAATGGAAAAATAAGTTTTCTATCTAAATTATTTCCCAAACTTCTCAATTTTTTTTTATGTGGGATAACCCACTTTTCACTTTCATTCTCCTTAGGAGATAACTTACTTTGAATTTCAATTTTCTATTTATATATTCACCGTTTTGAACATATAAATATTATAATTAATAGTTGTCATGTCAAATAACACATATCCGAGTTAGTATCTCAAAACGAATTATAGGACTCATCCGAATATTACTCTCAAAATGGCTCATTAAGCATAATTTTCCAACAATCCTCCATACAAATTAAAAATTGGATGAAAAAGTAAGATAAATAAAGTCTTACTATGTGATAGAGTTTGACGATTGAAACCTGCATAAGATAGGTAAGTGTTACCCTCTAAACTTTTCCTTATAAAAGTATATTTATTTACCCGCTAATCAATTGATATGATATCATTGTATTGTTCTCATTTCTCATTTGTTATATTCATTTTGGTCTTGAACATCTATCTGGTTCTGTGAAAGTTTACATAGGAGATATCTTACTTATAAGTATCATTAAAAGTATAGTTTAATCTTACTTCAATAATATCATTGGTTTGACCCCCTCCCCCATAAGGATATCACCGCTTCTTTACCATTAGGTTGTCTCATTGAACCTAGATATTGGGATCTCTAATCAACTAGGTTAGATTTTCCTTTGTATCAACTTGTTACTATCTTATGGGTTTAAATCTCATTCCTCTAAATGATTTATCAACTAATTTTTTATTTAACTCTTAATTAGCAGATTCGTAGTGTTATCCTTTAATTTTACATAATCAATAGCGATAGCCTCAGTCGAGAGCAGTTGCCTTATGGTATTATATCTACGACGAATGTGTCTAGACTTACCATTATGCATGTTATTTTATGTCATTCCAATTGTAGATTGACTATCACAATATATACAAATTGGTGGCATAAGAATTTCCCATTTTAGAATATTTTTAAAAAAATGATATAGTCATTTACCTTTTTCAACACATCCAATCTAATGTAATAAACTCATATTCTATTATAGATCTAGCTATAACAGTTTATTTAGAAGATTTCTAAACTACAGTTGCACCAATTAATGTGAATATACAGCTAGTAATAGATTTCAAATCTTTTACATTTGAAATCCAGTTTGCATCACTATATCATTCTAGGATAGTTGGATATCAAGCATAATGCAACTCATACTCACGAGTATGCTTTAAGTATCTTAGTACTTTTGTAATTCCTTTCCAATGATCAATTTCTGGATTACTTGTATATTGATCTAGTTTGCTCACTGTATAAGCAATATTTGGTCTTGTATAACTCATTAAATATGATACCCTTATAACAATTATTATATACGTATGTTATGTAAACTTATGTGATTATAGCCGATGTAAGCAAAAAAAAATTTCTTAATTTGATTTAGTGACCATAATCTTATTAGTACATTATTAGTATTTTTTATTTTTTCAAAAATTTTAGCAGCGTAACAGCTATATATTAACTGCCTCAGCTGTACTGAAAATAATTCACAACCCATTTTTGGGCGCATCAATACAAATATAATACAAAATATTTTTCATTCAACCACAAGTCAACATTTGATTCTTTACACATATAATAATTCATAAATATTTTTTTATCAGAATATATACATAGTTTTATTCCTATAAATCCATGTATATATATATATATATATATATATATATATATATATCATACTTAATAATAACTTACTATTATTTTATTTTCCGTCTGCTCTCAAAATTTGTACACTTGCTTATATGCATTTTCAGCTACTACCTGCACATAGTTAAATAACTATGTATTGAGCATTAAAATATCCAGAAGTGATTGCTAATTTAAGAATTTCCATTGACTTATATTTTTCATATATACATGCAATATTATATTTACTACACTATTCAGATTTTCTCTTTAATATATTTATTATTCTTTTTATCAATACTTTAATATTTTTTATCTTTAATTTACTATTTAATATCTTCATTAAATTTAACATTTTTTCTCAATTAATCTTATAGTTTTTTTTTCAATTTACTCTTAAACTTTTAATTTTCTTTCAATTTAGTCATATTTCATATTTCTTCTTTATTTAACTCCTCCTTTTTTTCTTTTTTTTTTTCATTCAATCCTCTATTAAATTTTTCTTTAGCTACAAATTCATTTTGGTTCTTAAATTTTCAATTATTTGCAATCATACCACTAACTATTTTATTTTTTATTTATTTTCTTTTTAACTACATAACTTAACATTTTTTTCCACTTAAAGTTCATTTTTCAATTTTACTATTTTTGTCATATTAATCACTTTTATCATTATTATTATTATACAATTTTTATCATTGTTATTACTTTTATCATATTTATTACATATATCAATTTTATCATAATTTCCACTTATATCATTTTTACCATATTTATCACTTTTATCATTTCTCTCATAATTTTTCACTTTATTTATTTTTATCATATTTTTCACTTTTTTTACTACTTTTATTCACATTTGCCCCTAGTTTCAATCCGATAGAAAATTTTCGGACCAGATACATGAGACGTGAATCTCAAAAGTCCACTACATTGAAGAGTGACTCCGAAAGACCACCGACTATTGCATTATACACTGATCATTAAATCATTATTACTGAAGTAGACCGTTATTGGCCTACAAAAGCAAGTTATCATGACCTGCACCATGGTAATGGTGTCCCTATGACTAACTAATTATATTTTGGACTAAATTTAACTATCAGAAAAATAACTAAGGACAATATATTATTCATTTAATTTAATTTTCATTAAATTCATAAATTCTATTATTTTTACTTTATTAATTACCTAACATTTTATTCAACCATAACTATAGTCTTTTACCACAATTTCCTTTCTAATATATCAAAATTTCATCATTCATAATCAATTAAGTCATTAAACTCACTAAATTCACTTTATCCATTTTATTTCCTTTTATGCATAAGATAATCAATAATTAGAAAAATATTCAATATATATTTTAAAAATTTACAATAAATTTTTACACACTCAATATCACATTTTCTTGCATTTTATGACTAATTTTTATTTAATTAGTAATGAAAATAATAATTTGTTCTTCTTCATATTTCGGTCACATTAAATTTTCATCATTAAAATTTTTCTTTCACCTTCTAAATATTCATTTCACTAATTTATACATTCATTATTCCATATGCATCATAATATTATACTAAAATATAATTATGCCTTAATATGCATTTTTCATATAATATGCTCATATTTCCAAGTTCCACTTAATAATTTTTTTTAATTGAATTTAACCATTCTAATTCACTTTTTATAATTTCTTAATCATGTTTTAAGCTATAATTATCAATTACATGCATAACACATAATTTTTCTAATTTTCATAACCATAATTCAATCTTTAAAAATGAAAATAAATAGATTTTGAAATCACTAATCTTATTTTCTTCCTTTGGCCTTGCTAAGCTTCATTTTCCTTGGAAACACCTTCACCTCCTTGTGCACCGACCATAACTGAACTTCACACTCAATTAATTCACAATGATTTTGTTTTTATAACTCAATCTAACTTCATAATTATCATCTACATACCTTAAACTATCTATTTGAACCATTAAATCAATTTAAAACTATTAATTTCACTTACCTCATTTTTGTATCTTAATTTATCTCCTTTGATTTTCTTTCATTCTGGCCCTCCAAATGTAGATTAGAGACTTCCACTAGCTACTATAGAGGCTGAAATTATATTAGGGTATTTGATTTTGTTGTAAAAATTAAAGAAAATAGAAGAAATTTGGAGGAGAAATAGGAGGAATATGGTTCGTCCAAGCAAGGGACTTTGGGAAAGGAGTTGCATAATTCTCTCTAGAGAATTATGATATTTAAGCCTTTATATAATGGTTTAAGATGGGTGGACTTGAAGCACTATAAATTATTTTTCTTACTTTCCAATCTCAATTTCATCCAAATTTGATTCCATAATTCATAAAATATATTTATATATATACACAAATTTTTTTAACTCAATCGGAATCTATTTCCTGTCTGGCTCACTCAAACCGGACTAATAAATCAATTTTCGGTGTTACCGTAAAATTCTTTTTTCAATGTCAAATAATCATAAATATTATTTAGAGTCTATACATATCTTAAAATAAAATTTTAGATGTCGTTTGCTATTTTTTAAAGCCCGATCGAAGTACGGTCAACTAATTATTTAATTAAACTGAATCCCTTATTTTCTTAATTTTGACTTTTGAGGACTTATTTGATTTCATTTTCACTCCAAATTTTACCTCCGGACTAGTTATAATCTATATTTTTTTATGATCAAATAAAATATTTTTTACCCACAGGTATACTGATCAATTTAGAAATTTACAGTTTACGACTAACCCCGTATTCGGGCTATTACATTAAATACATGAGACTGTCAATTACACATGCATATTCTACTTAAGACACATTCTCCTTTATTCTTAGATAGATGGAAACTCAAGTCCAATGAGATTCTAATAATACTTGTATCATTCTTATTGAATTTACCAAGTATCTTATCAACATAATGTGTTTTGACTTTATGTAAGTCCATCTAATCTTCTTGATATTTTTATTCTTAAAATCATATTTGTTAGTCTCATATCCTTCATGTCAAATCTTGAATTTAATATATTATTGATAGACTCGATCATCTTGTCACTACTACCAACAACAGGTATGTAATCAACATACAAACACAAAATGACAACCATCACTAGTGTTTGTCATAAATACATTTATCACACTCATTGATTTTAAAATCATTAGACAATATTGCACTATTAAATTTTTTATATTATTATTTTGGTACTTGTTTCAATATATATAGAGATTTAACTAATGTACAAACTTTTTTTTTGTCCTAGAATAATAAAATATTCAGGTTGTATCATATATATTTTTTTCATCTAAATCTCCATTTAGGAATTTTGTCTTTACATCCATTTGATGCATTTCAAGATTGTGTAACGCAACAATTGCAACAATAATTCTAATAGAATTTATTCTAGTTACAGGAAAATATGTATCAAAGTAATCTATCCTTTTGTCTGTAACTTTTAATCACTAGCCTAGCTTTATAATTATCAATTGAACCGTCTACCTTCAACTTTCTTTTGAAGATCCAGTTGGATTCTAATAGTTTATATCCTGGAGGTAAATCTACTAGCTCCCATGTAACATCCCTTACCCTTTCGTACACTCATCTATATACCGAACGGATAAAAAGTGTTACAGAAAATAAAACTCTCCAAAACTACTTCTTTAATTTAAAACATATTTAATATAAGAAATTTAAAATATATATTAAAATATTATACATACACACCTTTTTATTTTATTTATATACATTTTGTAATGAAATTTAAAAACTTGTATATATACATATCAAAATTAAAAACTCGTTTTGGGTGGCTACCACTACTATTATTGTGCTCCATAATGTGGGTCCCCAATCAACGTCTCTATCTACAAGTCAGAACGCTCTCTGCTACTCTAGTAACCTACGTGAGAGAAAACAAACTCATGTGCTGAATATATAACTCAGTGGTGCAAAAACTCTTATAATAATAATCATTAAAATAAAACATACATTATTTTTATAATTCAAAATATTGCTGAGTTCTTAATAATATATTTTTCATATACTCACATATTATAACATCCTAGACTTGCTCATAGGAAATCAAAGGAATATCATATTACGTCTCAACTTAGGATCCACATAAATGCACAAGATCCAAACGTAATATGACTCAGCCTACAAAAATGCACATGATTGACAATTGTATTAGGTGATCTACAGAAATGCACAAGATCACAATATTTCATTGGTCCACAGAAATCCACAGGACCATAATTTCTACACTATTGGCATACCAACAATACCTTAGTTCACGTCTAGGCTAACATGTGGGAAAAATTCTCATATTCATAATTCACTTCATTTTTCATAAAATTAATAAATATTCTTTCCATGCCAAAATAATTATCATCCAATAGAATTTTTAATATTTAAATTTTTTGGAATACAAAAATATATTTTCAACTCAATAATTGCAAAAATTCCAATTTTCACATAAAATATATTTATATGACTAATATTATAAAAGTAGTTGCACTAACCTCTTTACGCTCTGCTGGTATCGGCCGACTCTTTTCCTTTATTTTGAGTTGACGTCTGATCCAACGTCACACATAAAGATAAAAAAAATTTTGATTAGTTATTGAACCCCTTACGATATAAAATCTAGCAAAATTTAAATTTTCCGCTATCACGAATATCAAGATCCTATAATTTAAAATTTTCTTATTATGCATGTTTAATACATAAATTCCGGTTTTGGTCGTCATCAAGCTTTCCGGTGCGACCAAAAATTTAAATATTAATTTTCTTTTATAATAATTAATTTTCTTTATTTTTCTGCCTCCAAAACTATTTTTCTCAATTTATTTCTTTTATTCTTCTAGTGTCCATTTCCAATTTAAGAATTTTCATTAATTCAATAAATGCTCTAAAAATTTCAAATAAATTCCTATCATCACTCTAGCCTATTTTCTTTCATTTTACATCATCAATTTCACCAAAATAATATTCCACAACTCCCAATAACTTTTTTCATAATTAGGCTAAAAATCTAAAAATTTTCCAAAAATCCTATTAAATTTTTCTTCCATCCCAAAATTTATTTTCTACTTCCATACACTCCAATTAACTCCATTATCTTTAATTTAAGGCAAAATTTCTCCAAAATAATGTTTTCCAAAATTTAACCATAATTAAGGAAATTCTCTAAAAATTCCACAATAATTCCTAAAATTTATTTTCATCATCTCTTCACTCAATCCATCATCCTCATGCCTTATTCTCTTCATTTCTTATTTTTCTATAATTTTTCAAGATTTTTGCCATAAATCCTAATTTTTCCATCAACCAAATATCAACAAAATCACACCACAATTCAATAAATAATTATGAAAATAATTAAACCAACAAAATCACATGGAGAAAGGAACAAAATCTCACATTCTTCAAATGGGTATCAAGAAATTCTTTGATTTTTTTTTTTGCCAAAATTTCACTTTTTATCTCTTTTTCTCCACACCAATCTTATTCTTGTCATTTTAATTAGTGATTAATATGATTGAAAGAAGAAAAATTGAAGAACTTAAGGAATTTGGGGTTTGGAGATTCTCGGTCATGGAGGAGAGAAGGAAGAAGATGAGTTTTGTGATTTTTTTTATTGAATTTCTAATTATTTTTATATATATACCCCAATTAACTTAATTAATCACAATTAATTCCTCCTCATTAAACAATAGCACAATTAATTATCTCATAATATTGACACATGGCCCAATCATATTTCTATTAATTTTGACTTAAAAATTTTCCAACCAATCAAAAATTTTCTTCATTTTTCTTCATAATTAATTTTAATTCTCCAAAATTCAACCTCCAAAAAACTCAATTTCATCAAATTAAATATTGAGAAAATTATAAAATAATTTTCTCTTTGAAATGGTCTATTCGATTTTGTAAAATGACCACTGGTGCAAAAATCGAGTTTTTACGGGTTAATCATTTTTTTTAATTTGACGCATAAAAATTCATCCACAGTCCGATTTCTAATTTATCAGTTTTAAAAATCTTAAAATTAAATTTCAATCACATCGACTCCATTGTAATAGTGATCGCATTTCTCTAACTCATGAACTGAAATATCAGACTGTAAACCTGTACTAAGGATCATATTCACAATTCAAATCCTTAACTTTAAAATTTCACCTTATAACTCCATATATGATCTTAAAATAATATTTTCCATATTTTGGTATGCCTAAATTACAATTTCACTATCGAGAAAAAAAATCCAAATTTCGACCTGGACTGTTGTCTCGATTTGCGTGCATAACACGAAATTGCATTGTTCAATTTGATAAAATTCCTATTCATTTTATCATATTAATATAATTAAATTTATATGCATTTATCTGTATTTAGACTCCGATCGTACGCTTTTATACTGCAATATAAATGACCGGAGTACGCGTATACGGTCAGGGTCTAACTCGCGGATGTAACATCCCAAGTATGGTTTTGAATAATATAGTCTACCTCACTATTAATGGTCTATTTCCAAAGAAGACCTTTTGAAGAGCTTGCAGCCTCTATATAACTTTGAGGTTTTTATCTCTAGCATGTAAGTTAGAAAAACTGGTCCAAAATATTTTTCTATCCTTACTCTTTTACTACGCCAAAACTCTATTTTAGTTGACTCATTTTCAAAACCAAGTTTTTCTTTTTAATCTTTATCTTGATCTTGACTATCTTCAATAATAGTCTAAAAAGCTCATTTTGATACATTAACCTCTTCTGAATCTTTACAAGGAAATATATGTTCAAATAATGATGCATTCTTTGATTCCATTATCGTGTTCCTGTGTATATCAGAAATTTTCGATCTATGCACAGGAAATTGATAAGCACTATTATTATATGTATAACCAATGAAAATGCAGTTAACTGATTTTGGATCTATTCTTATTTTCTCTGGTAATGGAATAACTACTTTAGTAAAATACATTCATACTCACAAATATTTATAGGAAGATTTTCTTCATTTCCATAATTCATAAAAGGGTTTTATTTTTCTTACTTTGAGACACCTTATTTAAAACGTAATTAGCTGATAAAACGACTTTTCCCCATATGTTCTGAGGCATCCCAAAACTTATTAGCATTACATTCATACTTTCTTTCAATGTACGATTCCTCTTTTCAGGCACACCGATCGACCGAGGAGAATAAGATGCAATGATTTCATGTATAATTTCATGCTGTACACATAATTCTCCAAATGGTGCTTCATATTTACCATTACGATAACTTCTTAATACCTTGATTTTCCTATTGAGTTAATTTTCAATTTCAATTTTATAGAGTTTAAATTTCTATATAACCTCATCCTTAATTTTAAGCAAATACATAAAAACAATATTTTGTGCAATTATCAACAAATGTGATAAAATATTTGTTACTACCTCTTGTTTGAACAAATTTTAAATTACATACATCACTGTGTATGAGATCAAGTGGTTCAATTTTTCATTCAACTGTTTGAAAAGATGACATAATTAAATTTGCCTCAATGCAAATTCACATTTATGTTTTGAATCTAAATAGAAATTAGGTATGTGGTCTAAGTTAATTAGCCTTCTCAAGATATTATAATTAACATGTCATTGTCTATCATGTCATAAATTGAAAGACTCAAGCATATAAGTAGAAGATGTACTTTCATTAACTTATTTTACAACAGTTACATTTAGTTTAAAAAGTCCATCAAGAGAATACCCTTTGCCTACATAAAATCCACTCTTAGACAAAATAACTATTTAACTCAAAAATCATACGAAAACTATACTTATTTAATAAAGAACCTGACACCAAATTCTTGCGAATATTAGGCACAAATAATACATTGTTTAGAGTCAGCTTTTTTCTAGAGGTCATTTTCAGCACCACTTGTCCTTTACCAAGAACTTCAGAAGTGGTAAAATTGTCCATATATAGTTTTTCTTCGCTATTTGATTTGAAGGCAAAGAACATCTCACATTCTAAACAAATGTGTTTTGTGGTACTAGTATCAATCTACCATTATTTTGGGTTAGACCCAGCTGGGTTCATCTCTGATATGACAACAACAGGATTGATATAAGAGGCTTCATAAGTAATATTTTGCAAGAGACTGACTTCATTGCTTTCTTTAAGAGCTTGTAATCATAAGTCTTGTGACCATCTTGTCATATTTAAAGCACTTGTTTTGGAATTTTTTCCTTAGAAACTCCACCTTTAGGTCATGTTTTGGACTATTTTGTTTTCTTCCTCTTGAAATTTTATCCATGTTCAATAATGTTCGTCTTTGCCTCAAAAGAATACAACCATCTTCTTTCCTTTTCAAAGGTTCTGTTGTCTTTCTCAATTCGAAGTCTAACAATAAACTCTTCAATGTTCATTTCATTTTGCCTATGCTTAAGGTAGTTTTTGAAATCCTTTCAGTCATGGGGTAATTTTTCAATAATGGCAACCATTTGGAAGGTTTCACTCAAGTTTATTCCTTCTGCATGAATATTATGAAAAATAACTTCAAGCTCTTGCATTTGACTTACCACAATTTTAGAATCCACCATTTTATAGTCAAAGAAACGTCACACTGTCAATTTTTTGACATCAACATCCTCAAATTTATATTTTCGGTTCAAAGATTTCTATAACTGTTTGACAATCTTAATACCACTATACATATTATATAGTGAATCATGCAGTCCATTCATGATGTAATTCCAACACAAAAAATCAGAATGATGTCAACTATCATATACGTCCTCACTTAGACATTTTACTTATCCTCCTTCAGAGAATGAGCATCATCAGTCAAAAACCATGCAAGATTCAAGGTGATCAGATAAAACAATATCTTTTACTGCCACTTCTTAAAGTTTAAATCATTGAAATTTTTTGGTTTCTTCCCATGATTCACAGACATCGTGATAGGTAATATAGGAGAGACAACCTGTGCAGCAGTAGCTAAAGGCCCTTAGAAACCATAATGAATATTGGTAGCAATTACCTTATTCTCCATTTTTGAAATAGAACAACAGAAATATTAAATTTTAGCAAAGCCAAATACTGTGATTAACAAGTTTTGAATTTGTCTTAAGATTATTAGAAAATAATATGAATGAGGTTGTTAATCTAGTATAAAGAAATAAAATGAAAAGATCAAGGATGCAATGTGAAATTTGATGCTTGTGTCTCACATAGTGTCTTTAAGATAAATTTGTCGTTTATCATTGTTGTTTAGGTTCACCGACGTTTGTCTTTTAGGATACAACAGATAAAAGAGTAGAGTATGGACATCTCAAACTCCACTTACAATAAATTGATATAGCATTTCTCTATCATAGAAAGAAGGAAGAAGAGAAGAAGAATTTTTATCATGATCAAAAAGTTTGTTCAACATGAATAAATTCATCCATTTATACTAGAAGAGAGGAGAGAGAAAATAATTGTGATTTAATTATCTATTAAGATTGCAATTTAATCAAAATTAAATTTGTAACTTCATCCTATTGAATTCTATAACTTAAAAAACTGTAAAAACTCAAAAATTGAATTCTGAAAATGTCTGTGACACAACGTTACAAGCGTGATGACTTATACAGGTTGCTTCACTATCGCGGGCGTGACAAAACTTTGCGTGAACATAAATTTTCCATAGCTCACTGTCGCGGGCATGACAATGACATACATCTTTTTGTCGGGCTTTAATTTTCCAAAAATAAAAAAATATAAAAGTTGGGCTTGGACCATAGTATTTTGACTCGATATTTATGTGCGTAGGTTGCGCCCACTTATTGTCCTTAGTTCGGTCTATGAATTTGCACCCCTTGTGTCTATGCGCGTGAGAGAGAGCTTTCTAAGCTACTTACTTAACAATAGATGGATAAGTTTTTATATATAAACTCTTCCCCTAACTTCTTATTTTTCCTATTTAGGATAATTTACTTTTCCACTTTTATTCTCCTTAGCAAGGAGTTTGCTTTGAGTTTCAATTTCTTATTCATATATTCACCATTTTGAGTATATAAATATTATAATTCATAATCCTCATATTAAATAACACATATCCGAATCATTCTGTTAAATCAAGTTATGAGATCCATCCAAATATCACTTTTAAAATCTCAATTCCAAGAAATAATATCTTCTACCAAAACATTCACCAAAGAAGCAAAATCCTTTTGAAAGAAGTTATTCAAGAATAGAAGGAACGTTTTCTAGTTTAGGAACAAGTATAAATAAATTAATCACTTTTAGTCTTTAACTTTTAAAATTTTAAATTAAAATTAAATAATAGAATATAAATATATAAATAGAAAATAAATTAAATAGAAAATAAATAATAGTGAATAAAAAGTTGGATTTACATTGGATCTTACCTGAATCGCCCATATATTCTCCTGAGGACAAGTTTGGTTTCAAACTCCAATTTGAACATGAGAAGTACGTTATACTAATGTGCCTTGAATGATTCACATTTGAGGGTTAGGCGCTAATGAGCACATTGAGCTATCCATACTAATTTTATTTTTTTCTGATTCATCGGCTCTTATATCTTTTTAAATAAGTCAGTCAATAAAAAAGAAAAAAATGAAAAAAATGTAAAACTTAAATCGAATTTTATATTCTTAATTATCCTGAATTTTTCCAAAAATAAAATACTTCAAATTTGTAAATAACAAAGTTAGAGTTGGTAAAATAGAAATGCTAGTGAAAAAATGAATTATTATTCAATTAATTACTTATAATTGCAAATTACAAGTTTTTATATACTTAGAGAAAAGATAAAAAATTAGAAAAAAAAATATTTGAAATTTTGATAGTGATAAGAATAATAAAAAAGATCGATTTTAACGAATCCTTATTGGATTCAATAAAATAAATAATTTCAGAATAACTAGAAAAAAAAGTAATTATTGGAGTAAGAGAGTCAAACTCGAAAATAGGACTCTTCACTTTTTTCTCCCATTTAAAACCGTGCATGAGATTTTCATCTTGCACAGCTCCCAAGTGATAAAAGAAAAAGGATGACTCATTAATCACATTTTTGGAACAAGACCATCAAAACTAACAATCAAATTTTGCAATGCATTTTGAAAGTTATGAGTTGGTATCACTTTTTCAAGTTTGTGACTATTGAAGATTGAATTAACATGTAATGTCCACACAGATATCATTGATAAGTTGAGCAGCAAGAGTTTACCAAAAAAGAAATTGATTTGGCCTCTGGTGATGGTGGTGAAGAGGAAAAGTGGCGTCGGTATGGTGCTTTCAACTATTTCTCATTTTGCTTTTTGAGTGTTTATAAATTGCATCAAATTCATGTTTTTAGAAATGTTCCCATGAAACAATTAAGTTTTCATTTTATTGAATTTTGAAGTAGCTTCTGGTTGTGAATTGGGTTCTTTTGGTTCTTCTCAGATTTTTTTTCCTCTATTAAATTTGGTTCTAGATTCTTCTGATTTCTTGAGTTATTATTATTGCTTTTATAATTTTATAAACCAATTTTTCCTTGGAAAAGGTGGTGGGCCTTTTACTAAATTAAAATTATCTATCAAAAATTTAATAAAAAGATAGAATTTGATAAAAATGTTTTAGATCTCTTCACCTTCTTTACTGTCTGTTAAGAAAAGTTTATCTTATGGTTGAATTTAGCACTTTGGTTGTTTTGTCATTGACTGGCTTGGAGCTTTCAGTTTACGGCCATTAATATGTTAAGATGGATATTCATTGGTGTTTCATTGAGGTTAGCCTTTTCAGGACTAATCTTGGTTCATTGGAAAGTAAAAGTTTTGTTACCTCCGTTTAGCTAGAGGGAACAGCAAGTAAAAAAACGAATAGTAGGTCATTACCTTTTCCTTTTTTCTTCTTTCAAATGGAAATATTAAGGGAGGGAAAAGATAGATGGAAATTAGGCTGTTTCTTTTGCCATGGCTATTTATCTGTTATTCAATGGAGAAAGAGGTGATTATTAGGTGTACTCGATTTCCAGACCCATTGTAAGCCTAAATATGATGAGAGTTGGTTTTGATAATTTGGATTCCGCATAATTGCTTTGAAGGAAATGGTTATGGAGATTTTCTGCAGAATTAGATTTTTGTGAGATGAGGTTACTAGGACCCCTAATTTATGAGCAACTGAGCAAGTGTTATGACATAATGAGTTTGGGATACAAGAGTAGTATTTAGAATCACCAACTTTGTCACTTGGACTCCTTTATAGGCTTTTACTGTGGGTGTGCTTCTAGGTTATACATAGCCAAGAGAAACTGCATATAGGAATTATTTTGATTTAATTTTTAATTATGAAATTAATATTTTTTATTCTGATTTTCTTGTAAATTTCTGTTTTCTTAGTCAGTCTAGGTTTACTATTATTTAGGAATTCTATTTTAATAAGGAAAATGTAAAAAAACTGGTTTTTGTCTATCCTGTTTACTATTGGTTTATAATTTTTGTATTTGGCTTTGATTTAGAATTTTCCTAGTTAGGTATTTCCACCCAAGTTCCATAGCTTTGGGTCCGCTATTTTATTCATGATATACCTACCTCTAGAAGGATGAACAAGACCATAAACCGAAGCTGTACCATGAACACAGCTTACAACTTTTATCATATTGATGCTTTATAAAGAGCAACTCTTGTAAAATTCTTTATTGTCCTTCTTATTTAATCTTTAGAGTCAATAATTCTATGAGGATTAACAAATCTAAGCGATCAGCTGAGTTTGTGGGATGTAAGACTTTCATCGGTAGGGGAGCATTCTTAATTGCCATTGTTGATTTTCCTGAGTCCTAGGTGCAAGAATTTCTTTCACTTTAGAGAATAAAATTTTCAGGTGTTTAGAATTAAGGACCTAGATGCTTGAGCACACAAAAAAAAAAAGCCCACTTATTTTTTGAGAAGTGTTGGGAAACATGCTTAATATTATGAGAATGTTTAGTTGATCCAGAACCAAGTCATGATGGTACAAGATCCTCTTCTTCTCAATGGTAAATAGTAAACCTGGCTTCCCAATGACAGCATGAAGGTGTACTTTTTATACGGACCCCAATCACAATGACATAAGGCTCATCATTTGGATTTATGAGTATTTATTGTCAATTCATCTTGGGAATTTCTGGACTAAAAAATGTGTGAAATAGATGTCCTTAAATGCAGGGAATGTTCTGTGTTTGTAAATGTAGCTAGAGTAAATTTCTTCTATCACTGTTTACCTGTTAAAAAGATATGTTTATTTTTCCTTCAATGTGGTGACTGCTGTGGTCATTTTTAAGGGTGTTTAATGTACTAGAGAGGGCTTTCGTGTTTGGTTTGTGTTCCCTTTTTTTCCTTCTCTAGCATGTTTTGATATGAAACCTCATCCGTCCAGTTCTCAAAGATCCCTCCCTTAATGAAATTTTTGATGTAGAAAAAGACGAAGTAGACAGAGGGTAATGGGTTGTTTAGTTTTTGGCGGATGCTAAATTGTTATGAAAAATTGCTTCAATATATATATATATATATAGCCGAAAACTTTTGCAAGGAGTTTCATAAAGTGCCATATTCATGTATATGGCACAAAAGCATTGCATGATGTTCCTTAATTAATTAATAATAATTTGTCTGATATTCTTTTGCTTATGCTACACATGAAAACACTTGTTTCTGCATTGTTGGTTGCTGTGCCATACAATTTTTACCAAATTGTGCATGCTTTAGCCTTTCCTGGGTTTCTAATGCAAGCTGACTCAATGAGGTTAATGTTGTAGGTGGGTTGATGATCACTTGGTACATGCCCTATCTCCAAACATATATAGGAAACCTCTGAGGCTCTTGAATCCTTCGACTCTATCACAAGTAATGGTAAGTGTACTTTTCTGATTAAACTTGTTTTACACTGTACATAGCTGGAAGAGTTAACACTTGCTCTCTAATTGTGTATATGTGCAATGCATGTATTACAAAACAAGAATGCACGTATTACAAAACAAGAATGCATGGAAGCAATGTGCTTGTACTCCCTAATTGTGCCTGTAAAATTTCGACTCCTGAGTAATGGACCATGTATCATGTTAATGATCAAGGGCATAGCTTAAGATGTGTTACAAATTCCGCTGTTGATACTCTTATATGAATCGAACCAGTAACTGAATTTGATTCAACAAATAACCAAGAAATACAATAACAAAATAACTGCATTTCATTGAATTTGGCTTTTGGGTACTAGCGCTCATCCTGAGTTGCTAGTAAATGTCTGAATAGTTGAACATGTTCAATATAATATGGCATGTTGAACAGCATATCACACATTGCAAAAAACCTATGGTAAATGTTTGATAAGAACAGAGAGGTATGAAGGAATTAATTCTGAATTGAACTATGGTATTGAATAACTCAAGCGTTTCGAGAGTGCTTGATTCTCTCCACTAGTAACAAGGACCAACAAAAATAAACAGAATACCCTCTTCTAACAACCGGCCAGCTTTTTATCTACACTACCCAAGGTAACAAATTTTTAAGCAAAATCTCTAATCTACCCTTTACCCATGCACAAAAAATATAACCAGCAACACATCAAAATCACAGCAACAACAGCAAACCACCCCATTACTGTCCTTCCCTTCTACGGGCATAAGTGTATAGTATAGGGGGCTTATCAATATTAGAAAACTGATATATTAACTCTTTCAATTGCATATGCTAAAGGCTCTGTATTATTTCGAAAGCATTAGTTATGACTTACATTTTGTGGTCTGTCTACTAAATTTAACATTAGTGATGAACGAGTTGCACTGTATGAAGCTGCAAAAACATGGGTGGATGCTTTAAACGGCCGAGAATTTCTTGGTATGCAATTTGCAGCTATCAAAATATGAAACTGATATTTGTGGTGAGGAACTCCATATACTTCGAATTAGATACAATAACAAAACTCTCTTTTCCATTGCTATGTGCTACGATTAGCATAAAGGTCGAAACCAATCTTTCTAATCTCAATTGCTTCTTTGTTAGCAGTTGATTTAGAATGTTTATACTCAAGAGAGTTTCACCTTTTATAATTGACTGTTTCACAAATTCTATTGGCCGCTTCATTCTGGTATGCTTTACTTTTTTTTTTATTTTAATTATGTACTACAACAATAACGTCATTTGCTCTTGGAAAAAGCCATTTAAAAATAAATAAATATGTGCAATAACTAGAAAATTGAAGCACAAGAGCTTAATTGATAAAAATAGAAATATAGAGATTCTATAGCAAATTAAAGATAAAAAGATATTGAATAAAAATAATTGCATTTGGCTTAAAATTTTCGGTGGAAAAAGAAAAAAGAAAGAAAAAAACATGAATTTCACAAATGCGAGGAGTTGTTTTGTAATTCACCAAAAGCAAGTGCACTTGTGCTGCTACAAACCTGTATATTTTTCTTTGTATAGATAAACCCTGCGAAAAACCTCTGGTCGCTTTTTCCTGCGTGCCTAACCTCCATTCTTACTTTCTAAACAAAATCTGTTATTTGAACATAAAAAATGTCGGTTTCGAAATTCTTAAGTTCGGGGAATTTACTGTTCGCTTCTTCTTCTACCCACCACACTACTACTCTCTTTCTATTGCCTTCTTTCAAATCCCTTCAATTCCACCGCCGCTACTGTTCCTTCTCTGCTCTTCCTTCTCTTTCCTCCCATCACCCAGAAACCCTAGACTCCGTTCACCAACAACTCCATCCATGGCCCGAGTGGGTGTCTTTCATCGACCGCTTGAAGACCAAGGGCTACTTTACTTCCTCATCAACTATTACAAATGATGCTTCCTACAGTCTTTATAAGGACTTCAATCAATTGAAAGTCCCTTGTCTTAGCTTTGCCCGCGATAGATATGATCTCCTTAAGTATGCCTTAGGTTCCTTTTCTTTTTCATTTCTTGCTACAATTTATGTTTATTTGGTGTTCTATGCGATATTCTCTAATTTATTATTATTATTATTGTTATTCATTTTCAATGCAGATCGTTATCTGTAACTGATATCCAGACTCTTGTGGCCACTGGATGCCCTAATCTTATTCGTAAAGCAGTTAATTCGGCCAAACGGTTAAGAGCTTACTTGCGATTGGATGAAGGAGATGTATGTTTATTTTATTTTCTTTTTTATTCAATTCATCTATCCTCATTAGTACTGGTGTCTGAATCTTAATGTATGCATTCACTGTTATTAGGTAAATTTGATTTCTTGAGTTAGGTGAGGATGCGATTCAAGCGCCATTGGATCATTAATGCCATCTTCATTTTAGTTTTTTTATGTGTATTTGCAGTTATTCATTCTTGGCCGAATCAACAATTGCTCATTTTTTCTACGTACTCTTAACAAAGATATTCTATGGCGTGCTAATACTATTATTTACTTTCAAAATGCGATTTTTCTAGTGTTAACGGTATGGTATTTATTCTATTACATAACTAGTGTGAGTGGGAGAGATAAAGCTCTGGAGCTGTTTCCTTCACAATCATTGTCCTCCTAAAACTAGTATTTTGACTGACATTAGTGGACAAAAGTCTTTGGCCTACAATGCACCATATTATTGTACAACCTCAGGTAGGCTAAGGGCATGTTTGGTATCATGATATGTTTTTTTTCAGTTTTTTGAAAACTGTTTCATATTTTTAAAAATTTCTGCATATGTATGCAAACATATAAATAAAATGACAACAGCTATAATAACAACACTTTAAGGTTACATAAATATTAAAGGTTTACTTTGTTAAAGGTGGAAGACGAACTGACTTCTCCTTTGCCAGGCACTCCTCACCTCCCTTCTAGCCACTGAAAGCATTTAAATTCCAGCTTCTTCTTAGGATTATTCAAAAGAGCATTTTCCTAATATAATGCCATCTGTTTGTCCATCTGCTAATTGATTAGTTAAAGCCTTTCCTTTTACAGTTTTTAATGTAATGAATACAATATCAAACTCATTCAAAAGCATTTGCCATCATGCCAATCATTGAAAAAGAGTCTTCCTATCACATTAAAGAGAGTTTTCACTCTGTGGAAGTCAACTCCAATATGTTCTTTGTTTAGCCTATGGTCTTTGAAACTAGAAATTTGATAGTGAACCCTTAAGCTGTAATGTAACCAAGACTCTCAAGTATACAACTGATGAGGAAAAACAAATATGCTCGACGATGGAAAGCCAATTTTAGTTGAACATTCATCACCTGATCATACCTATCTTCAATCAATGCTAGCACACACACACATGGGGTGACAACAACAATGATAACAATAATCTGAGATGATATGATGGCAGATAATAAGAAAAAAGGAAATACTGATAAATGGGGGAAAAAGAAAAAGAGGAACCAGAGGAATCATTTGTGGTTTACAGCTTTATTATGTTTGGTTTTAAGATGTTTCCTGTTATTTAATTTGTTAGAACCAGAAGACAAGCACTTATAGCTAAACATTTTTTGTTCTTATGTTGAGACTTGAGAGAAAAACAAAACTCTAAAACCACAACCAAACTGAATGCACCCTAAGAGTTCGGTTCAGCTTTTTTAGACCCATGCCTTGCAATCACTTTTAAAATCCCAAATGTATGTGAGGGCAATGTGATCAATTTTATAATTTTGTCAAATAATTTTAGTGGTGGGATGGATGTGACAAAAAGGTGTTTTTTATTTAAATAAAGGTAATGCTTTCAGACTAGAGAGTAATTTACTCATTATTTTGACCTAGGAGGGTACTTTTTTTTTTGGATGTTTTGGAGGATGGACTTCTTTTTCAAGCTTGAGAAAGAATGTTGTTTCCTCAACTGTTAAGAATATCTAGTTGTGGTCTGAATAAACACTTGCTCGCAGGTTTGTAGTGGTTGCAATCTGCGAGGATCTTGTGACAGAGCTTATGTGATAGTGCAAGACAATGAAGCAGATGCCCGGACAGTGGATATAGTGCGTATACTATTGTTCTATGCACTAGATCCACTTGTTATTTCAGGGGAAGAAAAACCTCTTGGTAGAGAGGCTGTTGAAGAAGCTGCAAGGAAGCTGCTTTCTGGTTTGATTGAATTGAGTGAGACAAGTCCTAGTCCACCAGTGCAGATGCCTGTTGCTAAAGCTGTTCATCAGAAGGAACAAGAAATCAAATTTGCTGATGACAAGCAACTTTCTGACAAACTGTCTCAGAATGTTGAAATGAGGAGAGGGGATTGGATGTGTCCCAAGTAAGTCATAGTAACAGACAATAGAACATAGCTGCATATTCTCATGTTCATCTCTACTTGTTTTTATTACTTATTTGATTAGAATGCTTAGAGGAGTGATTTGGGATGTCTCCCAGGAGAAACAGAAAAATGCCCTATTGCTGGTATATACGGGTTAGCTCCGTTTGGTTATAACCAAACCATTGCAATTTGGTTTTTCAGTTCAGTTTTTGTGAAACCTTGATTCAGTTCGATTTGTATTTCCTAGCAAGTTCAGTTATGTTAGTTTGGTTTAGTTTGAAAGCCAGAAAACTAAAAAAAACAGACTGAACCAAAGTAATGCTCAATGTACCAAGAGGATGTCATTTTATTTATGTATAAATAATAAAACCTAAAATCTAATCTGCTTTGCTTCCTTTGTTGTGACTTGTGACTTTGTCCCTCTCTATCACTAGCCCCTGTACCTTGAACTTGAAAACCTCCTATCACTTCCCCTCTGCCGTCACCCTTTCTATTGCTGTTCCTCTCTCAATCAGAAAACCTAATCTATCTGGGCCCTTCCCTCTCTTACTTGTTGTTACTTTCTCAGCCACTGGATGTGTGTTCGAAAACCTCCAAGGCTGCCACTATCTAAGCTGCCTCATATATACACTTTGTAGTTCTGCCTCAGATCTTCCTCTCTCAATCTGCTTTCTCAGTCGATTCAAAAGATATATTATTTGTAAATGCCATTGAACAGTGTTTTCCTGTCTCATGGGAACAGGATATTGTGGGCGATATCACATGTAATCAAGTTAATTTGCATTTTCTGTGTAAATTGATATATTTCCATTTTCCATCCGTTAATGATGCATGTTTACTCTTGTCTTAACTATTTTCTTCACTGAGCTTCATAACTGAATCTAATTTCTTTACCTGCATTTATAACTGAAGTTGATTTCTTGTACTGAAGGCTCTAAAACGGATCTCATGGCTTGTTTCCTGCATTGGCGCAAGAAAGATTTGTTTTCTTGTTTTGAGACCATGATCTGGTATGTTACAGTATTGTGGTTTTATAGCAATCTAGGGGAAGTTCGACTTTTATTGGCACAGAAAAGCCACTGAATTACTGTCTTTGAAAAAAAAAAAAGTAGAAAAAGGAAACTTCAGATGTTGCTTGACTCATTCCCTTGAGACTTCAGCTTTATCCTCATCTTGATGCGGGATGTTTATTTTCCTTTGAGATTTACTAAAACCAGACCATAGGAGAGGTTGAAATCCAATAACTTACCATTATTGAAAGGGGAACCGGAAATGTAGAAATATAGGGTGGAACAGAACCAAAGGGGACCAAAAGAAGGCCCATATCAGAGGCATAAATCAAGCAAATCAAACTGAAATTTTGATTTGGTTTGGTTCTCTTAAAGTTCAGGTTGGATCGGTTCGTATAAAACATAACTTTGAATTTTGGTTTGTTTGGACCAATGCTCTCCCGTACCAACAGATAAAACCTGTGAGAAAAACAAATAATGTTCCTGCAATAGATTTGTGAAGATGCAACCCTTGAGAAATGCAAGTCCCTTAAACTACTCATTTGTTCACACAGTTAGACTTGTCCACTGATATTATCTATGGTTTATTTACATGCTCCCATATCTACTCAACCCACAGGTTTGGCCTTGTTAGAAATTTTTTGTCATTGGTTTATAGCTTTTCTGACCCTTACAACTGATGAGAGATTTTGTACTATCAAAGCTTGCAGCCTACTTGGTGCTGGGGATGCTTGACTGGAGGTCTACCATTATTGTTCCTGGAAATGAGATTATTTATTTGATGTGCTACTGCTAATCTTCTTTTTTCCTTGGTCTGTTGGATGTGCTTTGATTCTGCTTGAGCTATTATTGGTGTTTGACCATAGCCTGTGTCATTTTGTCCTTAATGGGGCTCTCTATCAAGTAGAGAGAGTTTTCAATCTTATTAGCTGAGTTCATAACTTGTCTAACTCGTAGAGTTTGCATTATAGTATTTAATATGTGCATTAGAAAATAATGATCTCTTAGCCTTTGTTTGTTATTGAGGGTAAGAGAAGCCAATAAATAGAATTTCCCCTCTTTCCATTGTTTGGGTAACAAATTAAGGGGTTAAACAAAAAAGGAGGAGGTAAAAAGATTATTCTATATGCTCACAATTATAACCCTCCAAATTGGGGGAAAGGAGAGTAAATAAAAAATTTAACCATTTTTTTCCTGTAGAAAAGAAATCTAAGTGTCCTTGTGTTTTCATCAAGTTAACTAAACAATGGAAAGGAATTTAAGTAAATCAAAATTTTTTTTCTTGTGTCCTTCATTAAAATAAATCAAATCTCTTAATCATTTCCTCTAATATCTCACATGTATATGTCTATAAAATTTTTGACATCCTTGGACCTTTTGTTGCAGATGCAACTTTCTGAACTTCTCTAAAAATATAAGATGCCTAAAATGTAATGAAGAAGGCCCAAAAAGGGTTGGTGTTACTGACAAGGAAATGAAGAAAGGTGATTGGATATGTTCAAAGTAAGTTCCTTGCTATCTTGTTTTGTTATTTTATGCTTTTGCCTTTTTATGAATAGCATTACTAGTCTATAGATTAGATTAGGAGTGGTTTTTAGTTTGTAATTAACCAAAAACAATTAGAGAGGAAAAAACTGAACCTAGCTGAGCCCGGTTCTTCAATTCAGTTCAGGGATGAAAACATTGACTCTCAGAGAGTTCATCAACATTTGTTGTATTTTTTCATTCAGAACAAGAGCAACCTAAATTATTTTTGTTTTGAAAATGAAAGTCCATCGTAAAATAAACTTAGAGTTGAAAGTTTAGTTTGTAGAGAGCAGTAGGAAACCTGATCTATCTAGAAAACTTGTTGAGGATGACTCACATCTTGCAACTCTGAGACAAGAAAGAAGATTGAGTCAGAATTGACAATTCTGCTGCAAGATTGATGTCAGCTCATTTTAGGATGTCCATGTCCAGTTTCCTTCCTAAAAGAAATTACAATTGCATTCCAATAATGACATTGGCTGGATACTGAGACCTGCAGCAGATGCATGATAGTTTGTTGATTAAATGGAGAGAGAGAGAGAGATGAGGAGGAGGAGGAGGAGGAGGAGGAGGAGGGTGGGGAATGTGGGCAAGCAAGAATCGTATTGTCTGTTAGCATTAGTGTCTCTTTCTTTAGATTGTCTAAACTTAAGTGGCACTATTAAAAATATAATGTATATTTATATTTGTACAAATTGGTTATTTAGGATTGTGAATGAGTTAAACTGATTGTGAGTTACTAACAAAATATTTGAACACAACTTCACTCTAATTTGGTCAAACTTGAGCTCTAGTGGTTCGAAAAGTCAGTTAAGTCATGTTCAAGTATTACAATACTCAACTCAAGTAGCTTCAAACCCAATCGACTTTCTAGTTTCTTTATAATTTTTGAATTATATTTTGTGCTATATGTTATATATGTAAAAGAACATGTTATCTGCAATTTTACTCTAAATAAATGAGTAAAAATGCCAATGTGAGTTCAAATCCAAGTGTTGTTAAGAGATGGCTTCTGTCTAAGTTTGGATTGGGAGAATGAGGACCAAACTGAAATTTTGGCATGGATTGGAGGACTTATTTTCCAAAATGGCTTGAGCCATTTTGGATATTTGCCTCATACACTTATAAATTGGCCATTTTTTCTTCATCTCACCTATGTGGGATTTTGCCCACTTTCCTTTTTTTTTTTTTTTTTTTTTTCTTCATTTTTTTCAACATAGAAGTCCAACTGACTTAGTCTAGTTGAGACTTGCCTTTATTCTATGCTGGGCTTGTATTTTTTGAATTTTAGAGGCCACATGTCTTCAAATGAGTATTGGCTTGTAATTTTGCTAGCCCAACCCGCTAGGTGTTTATGGGCTGTATGGGCCATTTTTCCATCTTGGACCTTGGATATTTATGGGCCGCAAGACCATTGGGCTTTGATACTACTGTTGTTAAGAGATGAGCTCGGTCCAAGTTTGGAATGGGAGAGTGAGGACCAAACTGAAATTTGGGAATGGATTGGAGAACTTATTTTCCAAAATGGCTTGAGCCATTTTGGATATTTGCCTCTTACACTCATAAATTGCCCATTTTTTCATTTCACTGATGTGGGATTTTGCCCACTTTACCTTTCTTTTCTTTTCTTCTTCATTTTTCAACATCAAGATTGCTTATATAAATGTATGTTGATAATCAGGTTTATCCAAAAAAAGGCTCAAGTATATTTAATATTGTTTCAGGAATACAAAAAATAAAGCTCAATCAAGTTCAAGTGAAGTTTCAAATATTGAATTTGAGAGATGGTCAGGCTTGAGCTTTATATTGTATTGGCTAGGCTCAGTTAGACTGTCATATGGTCAATGTGGTTTTTCATAATAGAATTGAATTTAGCCAAAGCAAACTGAATTGTGAAAAAAAAAAAGAAGAATAAGACCAATATTCAGTTTGGTTTTATTGGTGTAAACAAAATACTAGTCTACCCTTGATCAGATGCTATTGATAGTTGTAAGGTCATGGACCATAATTCCACTTTCTTATGGCGTCATTAGAACTTCTCTCTCTAACTTACTTCCTTTTTTATTTTTTATTTTTTTATTTCATTTCATATCGTAATCTACTAACTTAAGGCTGCAATTCTTGTTGCAGATGTGAATTCATGAATTTTTCCAGAAATATAAGATGCCTGAAGTGTAAAGCAGAGGGTTCAAAGTCGGTTGATGTAAATGATGTTCAAATGAAGTTAGGAGATTGGAATTGCTTGCAGTAAGTTGCCAATTGTTTTTTGCCTGCTAAGTGCTAAGCAGAGGACTAGACACTATATTTTAAAATCAGCCATCTGATGGTATCATGCAAGGAAATTTTGAATTTTTTTGGCTACTATGATCAGTTTTTTTAGGCAATTGATTTTCTAAAGAACATCACAGCCTTGAAGATGGACACATAGCTAATTCTATCGCATTTCATCAATTGTATGTATCATCAATGAATTGAAGAAATTTTAATTTCTAATTGGCAAGGAAGCTAATTTTAAGGAACAGGATTATATGTATGCATCAATACAAATGCATTTGTCATTTTTGAAAATAATCGGCTCAGCCATGGTATTTAGCTACCATCTTTCTCCTTATGCCTGGTTTAGAGAAAGTATATGTCAACCAGAGAAAGTTGCTGTTATTAAAAGGTCAACCTCTGGGGCTACTAATGTTTGAGGTGAATATTTTATTTATAGCGGTACTTGTTGGTGTATTTGATATCTTCGGCTTCCATGTGCAGGTGTGGGTTCATGAATTTTGCAAGCAATAAGACATGTTTGCGTTGCAAAGAACTACGGCCCAAGAGAAAGCTGAAATGGGGAGAGTGGGAATGCCCATCGTGAGTCCTTCAAATTGTAGATTTGGTGAGGTTTTTACGTCTGAGAAAGTTTGAAAAGATTTATGAATGAATAGTTTGGTTGCTGGTGCCTGCAGGTGTGATTTCTTGAATTTCAGTAAAAATGCCGTTTGCCTTAAGTGCAAATGCGAGCGTCCCAAAGAAGCAGCAGCTGAGTATGAACAACAGATTTGGAAAAGCCCTCTCGTTAGGTAGGAGCTGGCTTTTTGGAGAAGATCAAGGTCATTTTGTTATTCATATGATGTAGTTACTGGGCAGAATAAGCCCTCTAGCCATTTATTTTTCCTAATTTAATGTTTCATATATTTGGTGGAAGCGCAAGTGTTTTGAAATTGCTGAGAGTGAATTTTTATTCAAGTCATTAAAAAAATTATTGATTTTATTTTATTTTTTTAATAACCAGTGAAAGATTTACAGGCTAATTTATACAAACAGGTAAAAAGTATTTATTTATTTATTAAGTTATAAAAGATTTAATGTCGAAATTATGAAGACATTTGTCATCCTTGTTTAATATGGACTTAATAAGTAAAAGTATTTGAGCTTAATCTTAACAAATGATAGAACAGAACTCAATAGCAAAACAATAATAATAAAAAAATACATTGGTTAAAAGAGAGCTTTTTGCCTGGAAAATATTCACTTTTTAGGCTTTGTTTGTTTTTTTAGAAAATATTATTACGAAATTTTTTTTTCTAATGTTTGTTTTATCTTCGGAAAATCAGAAAATAAATCAAAAATTTTTTTTTAAGTCATCGATAATATTTTAAAAATAAGAAAAAATGAAAAGTAATTTTTCAAGATTTATTAAATTTTTAAAAAAATATATAAATTTAGTTATTTTTTATGTTTTAATGCTGCAATTAAACATATAAAAATATTATATTTTTCTAAAAAATATTTTTTAAAGATAAATTATTTTACGAAAATGTATATACTTTTAACATTAAAAACATAATTCATAATTATATGAATTTGAGTGTTTTTAGATGGATTGATTTAAAAATATTTCATTGTTGATTGGCAATTTTGTCATATGAAATTTTTTTAAGAAAAGCAATCTACTTTATGCTATGATAATTAAATCGGATCATTTAAATGATTTTGAATCTTTGCTTTGAATTTCAATTGATTTTCAATCCAGAAAATGTTCAAATAGGACTACTAATTCATGCTGTGTCGTATTTTTTATACTAAATACGAATACGATATGATTAATTAATTATGTCAAAAATTTGAAACACAAATATAATATGATTAAAATTGGTATTAACACGACACGATATGATTAACTTAACGTGTCTAAATCTGTATAAATTATACGATACGATTAGATACGATCTATTTAATATGTCTAAACGTATACATTTTATACGATACGATTTTACTGAACATATCTAAAATATACAATTGATACGACACGATACGATTATATACGAATAAACACGAATTAAATTAAAAATTTGATTTATTCAAGTGAATTTCAATTTATATTTAATTAATAATTTTAATTTAATTAATTAAACTTTAATTTAATCAATTAAATTTCAATTAAATATATAAAAATTCAATCGAAACAATTTAATTCATTCATATATAAATATATATATTTATAATTTTATAATATATATTTGAATTTTGAGTAATAATAAAATACTTAGATATATTTTTATAATTGATAAAATAATACATTCTTACAAAATTCGTTTATAATACGATTTTTTTGTATTCCAATCGTTGTGATACATTTATAACTCTTATCCGTTTAATTCATATTTATATATAATTAAATCCATATTATTTAGTATTGTTTAATAGTATACAAAATTCACAGTTATAAAAATCAAAATTTCAATCGAGTTTGACTTCAAATTTTTTCAGGTGAGATGAAAAATTACCACTTGTATGTGTGTGCGTGTTGGTGCCCTGTTTATGTATTTACGGCCATTTATGCGTTTTCTTTTCGGTTTCCTCCTTCAAGTGCAGACCATCGCCGCCACTTGTTCCTTATTTCATAATTTCCTGGCTCTCTCTTTTTCCTTCAAATCATGTTATGGAAACCTGCTGCTTTCATCTCATTTCACTGCTTTCATAGGAACATTTGATTACAGTCGGAAGGTTGATCTCTTTCACTCTTTTATAAATTAGTGATTTAAAATGAATTTGCTTTAATATGTTCATAAATGAATAAATTCTAATCTGCAGGTATTTTTTGAAAGATTTCGTTCCATTTGTATTAGACTGAACCGAACATGTTTCTTTTCCAATAAATATAAGATTTCTAGTTGAACCAAACGCGGGCTAAAGCTAAATTTGTAGGTGGAGAGATATGCAGTACAGAGATGATTACAAGTATCTTCCGATAAAAGATGCAATAGCTTCCATCAACCAGAAAGTCAGTCTTTTTGCTTTCGTTATGGAGTTGAGTTTAGCCAGGAAAACCAAAGGCACTGGTATTCACTCTATTTCCTCCTTATTAGTCCTTTCCTTAATATCAGCAAAACTGGCTATGATGACAAAAAGGCCGGACTTACGGCTACCCCTTTTATTTTTGTTTAATATTTGGGTTTGGTAGTAGATTGATGAATCTTTCGGTAAAGGTGTGGTCTGAGCCAGCTCTTTATTATTATTATTGAAAAAAAAGAGATCAAATTTATTCCCCTTTTCTTATGTTATGTTCTCCAATTTTTCTGGGATGTTTTTAATTTTTCAGATTGGTTTTGTACACTTAAAGTTATTGATCAATCTTTTCCCAAGCCTGGATTAACAGTTAATATATTTGCCTCAAGTACGGAGCAACTTCCTCGTATTTTATCGCTTGGAGATATAATTCAGCTTTCTCATGTTCTGGTAAAACAATTTTATAGCAATTTGCTTAGAAATTTCGAACTTCTGTGCGTTGCTTTTCCAAGTACTTTTTTCCTAAAATCGAATTAGGAATAGGCGAGAATTTGGGAACTTCTGCCCCAGCTTCCGCAAATTTTTGTTTTCTATATTACAAAGAGGAAGAATATTTGCTCTTCCTTAAGGAGCTTGATTCACATGCTAGAAATGTGGATTTGCATGATTGAGCTTCTATGTGTATTTCCACATAAACAGCCACTAAAGCATGCAAAACTATGGCTCTAGAAATACCATATTACCATTGGATTCATTGATTTTTCTAGTTTGTTGTCCCTTTATTTTTGTAAAGAATTTTCTTGGATATGTTCTCAAGCAAGAAATTAAAAAGGATGTTTGTTTTAGTAATGCTTTTAAAAGAAGCATAGCACAGACTTACCAGTTATTAACATTTACCCGATTTGGCGTTTAATGTAATGTTCTCTTTTTCTTAATTTTCTTTTAAAATTGTTTCATCTTTTCCCAGATGGATTACTGATGAGAGATTATCTGCTTCTTCTAATTATTTCAGTTACATGTAATTTCTTTTTTATACTATTCATTGCCTTATAAGCTTCAAAAAATCTGCTCTATGCTTACTTATAATTGTTTAAAAAATCATTTTACAAAAAATGAGACATCTATTGATGCGGATGAAGACTCATCATGAAGATTTAAATGCAGTTTTCAACAAGGTATTCTCTTCTTTTGCTTTATATAAAGTAGAAAATGGTGGAGACTTTCTTCCTTATCAATATTCTTCAAGATATCATCCTAGAGACCAGGACTTAAAGTTTATAGCAGGCTTGAGAAAGTGGCTAGCTGACTTTATTCTTGATGAAGGTACTATTGATGGGCAAATACTGACTTGCGACATAAATACTTCTGTAAGTGTTAGGTTCGTTAGTATTAGCTAGTCTCTTATCATTTTGTTATGAAATGTGAAATATCTTTTTTCCTCTATATTATCTTCTTATTAGAAGATCTAAGATGCATTTCACTTTGAGGAACTAAATTCCATTTTCTTCTCAAAATTTTCATTTATATTTTATGAATTTTTATCCCCGAAAAAATCACAGATATTGACCTGCTTAGAAGAAGACTGTTTCTTGAAGTTGACAAAGTGGAGTAAGTAAACATTTTTTCCAATTTTCTACTTGAATTTGGAGAACTTTGTTTGCCAATTTCCTTTTATTGGAAAGACAACTTTAAGAAATTATCAAAAATAATTCTGATAATACAGAGTAAAAAAAAAAAAAAAATCATATGAGCACCCAAACACTAATTAATAATTCCAAAGTAATTTTGACAATACTTAACTTAAAGAACAAAATAAAAAAAACTGCAAGAAAATTGTACGAACACCCACTCACTAATTGATGCTGGCCAACTGCTTCTGGCTGTCAATGTGGTGAATATATGCATGATAAGAAAAATATCGTGGTAAATATACATGATGCAAAAATTGGACCCTAATTCTTAGTTTTTTGATGTCTTTATCTTTTTTTGAGCTTGCTGTTGTCTATGGCAATTCTCTAGCCTTTTTGATACTATAACGTGGACCTGTTCATCCATCCTGTTAAATGCTGATTTTGCATGTACTTGGTAGGTCCAAATAGCTTCTCTTGAGGAAGATGAGAGAAGGAGAGCCAGATAATTTGCCGTGCAAGGTGAGGCTCGTATATATAATTTATTCTTTTTGCTGCTTTGGATTTTGGAGCTCAATTATCTTCTTTTAAGTTTTTTCACACAAACAATACTACGATATATTGTTACCTAATGTAGAACAGCTTGTAAGGTTTGTAATTTTACGGTTATATGATGATTAGGATGGATATGAATTTTGGAAATTTTGAAAAAATAGGGTGATTATTTATAGAAAGTGGTGTCATTATTATTTTTTTTCAAATTCTCAATAAGGTCAATTCTATTTTTTTTTTTACTATATCGAAGTAAAATAAATAAATTATTATGGTATCAAAAAAAGAACTTTTCCAAGTCAGTGGGTCAATAAATCCCACTGCCACTAAGCTAGGTACGCCCCTGACTAGTCAATGCATGGTTGAATTTATGATGATTCTGTGATCTTTATTCATGACAGGAGAAATTTTTTGATGGTTATCCCTCGACTGATGCATTGACAAGAGAAACAGATTGCTTGGAGTGGCTGTAAATGACGGTGGCGAGGAAATTGAAGATGCTCCCAGAAATCCACCATGGGTGCAGTGTTGCTTAAATTCTTATTACCTCGATAGAAATAATACTTGGGAAGTAGGCATTATAGAATTTTTGGCACCAAGCATGTGCGTTAAGGAGATCAATTTCTAGATTTGCACAAGTGTCCTAACATATTATGCAGTTAAAAGTCTAAAAACGTAAATAATCTGAAGCAATCCTCGTATATTTTGTTTCCAATACACAGATACTTCTTTCAAGATAATTGTTAATTTTCAAATAGTGTTAATTTTTTCATTAAAGAAAAAAAGAAAAAAGAATTTACGTCATTAAGTTCTTCAACTTAAAATTTGTTTTAACTATTGATCAATTGATTTCATTAACAATCCATTGGAATTAATTTAGTTTTTATTTACGAAATATTTATTATATAATTTAGTAATAGTTAAAGAAATTAATTAAATTAATTTTAAATTCTTTTTAATATATGAAACACTTAACGTGAATTTAATCGTTCAAATTCATAAAGTTTAGTGTTTTAACTAAGGGTCGTTTTTTTTTTTTTTTCTAAATAAATAAAAAATATTTGAATGAATTGATATATGTGATGGAAAGAGAACATGTGGGTCATGTACAGCTTTGAAGTAATGCCTTGTGAAAATGGTTTTAGTGTGAACAAATTAGAGATAGGAAGCATTTAACTTGTTCCTACAGAAACGTAGTCTCAGAAGATACCAAGCCTGAGAAGACCGATTGGAGCTAGTAAGCATGCGTACAAGAAGAGAAAGTCCTAATGAAAGAGCATGGAGTTAGAGAAATGGCATTAATTGCTATTGCTAACAGTAGAGAACATCTCTAAGTTCCTTTCAAGTTAATGACTCTGCCAATCAACTACTGGTTTATCGTATCCAAGATTACATAAGTTTTGCACTACGCAGAATATACATCACCAAGCATAGGAAGTGAAGTTTGAAAACAGCAATTCCTAGCTATGCAATCTCAAGTGATATAGGAAAAAAAATGAGGCTTGAAGCTTTACTTCTGGCGAGGCTCCGCCAGACGTCTTCTAGGGGTTAATAAGCCAAGTGATCAAAGGTGGCGAGGGAAGTGAACTTTGATCACGTGTGTTCTAAGAGAGATTGCAAGATGTTTAGAGAACAAAAATAGAAGAATTTGAGAATACAGATCCCACCCCATTCATAGAAATGTGTATTGAATAAAAGTTCGTCTAAAAGCATAAATTACACTGGTTTTCAAATACATTCAATATAGCATCAATTTATTATTCAAGCCACCATTAGCATATTAATGTGTCGTCATGTTAACTTATTTTAATGCCATTCAATTTCTTTTGATTTTTTTTTTGAGATGTTCAATTTTATCTTTGTTGAGATTTAAATTCGATATGTTGGTTTAATTTTCATCTTTTAAGTGTCATTCTCCTCTCTCTATTTTCATATCGGTTGAATTTTATCTTTTACACTTCATTTTCCTATTTTTGTCGTGTTAAGATTTGATATGTGTGGTTTTCATCTTCAACGCATGATCCACCCTTCACTGAGAATACAACTTATCTAAGCAATTTCAGCAAAATTGAGAAATATTACCCGTTTTCAAATTGGTGGCAGTGAGTCGAACTTAGCGATGGACTCCATAAATTATAGTATACACGTACTAATCGCAAAGAGTTTCTATAATCTGGAAGTGAATTCGCCAAGGAGAGCTTGAGTTGCCCTTCAAGCTTTGAGTTGAAAGACAATGTAAAGGCAATTGAGTCCAGAGAAGAGAGAGAAAAAGAATAGAAAGAAACTAACATTTCATTAAAATAATCCCGAACGATAACATAATAACGATGGCATGAATGACAAACGAGTTTACACTACATTACCGAACTTTGAGAATATTTACCTCCAAAATTTCCATGTCAGCTAAGACTTAATGCTCTTCTCTTGGCTCCCACGAGTTTTTAAGTGCCCATGACAATCAACTTCCTAATTTCTCCAATTCTCAAAAATTCATTAGAGCAAGTGTATTATTACCGATGACATAAAATGGGGCATATTTGGTGAGAAATTACAGTTCATTGACAATGGCCATCAACACATGGACATTAGAGACAGATGGTGTAAATCGAATCTTTGACATTCCTAATACGATGTTGTTAATTACAGTCAACACCCCAAAAATATCAGTTCAATATTGGTTCTTGCCTCTAAATATGTATCCTCATATAGAATAAATTATCAAATCAGAACAATGTCTAGCTTCTCTCTCTCTCTCTCTCTCTACACTGATCACACAGATCTATGTCAAATATATGTTTCTAACAAGCAGGGTAAAAATGCTAGCTTATTTCTGACTCACTTAGTCGTTCTATGGTGTGTGCCTGAAAACAGAGCAACTCTTTGCCAGAGACTCAAAAGGTCTGTACATAATATTACATTTATGAATTTGACCTTTTCACATTATAGAACACAGAAATCCCAAGAATTTCAGCAGAGTATCGTTGCCATCAATTATTGTAAAGGAGCAGCATGCTCAAAAGGCCGCCGTGGTATAGCAGCCTCACCATCACCAAGAGCAGCAAGCCCTCACGACAATAGAGAACCGTCAGAAGACAAACAAAAAGGGTCATTATTGTTGCATTCCCTTCCTCCGTGCTCACATTTTCCACCCATGCTTCAACTTTTGGGCAGACTCCAGGTAATGAATCAATCAAGTGGACCTAGGATAGGAGCACAAGCATCTCTTAATCAATCAATAAAGAGAATTGAGTACTAAATTAACAACAAAATGCAACTGGTCTTAACCCCAGTTTAGATAAGAGTAAGCTATACGAAATATTTTACTCCAATTTGTTCTATCGTGCGTTCCCTTTAGGATTCATATTTCACTGAATGTGATTATATAATTTAATTTTACCACATTCTGAGAGAAATGGACAACAACTATATTACATGCCTGTGTGCAAGCACGCCACAGAGATTGATAATTAAAGTTCTTAAATACAAATCAAACTGCACTTCCAAAGAAGAGCACAAACAAAACTGCTTTTCCCAAATAACCAAAAATTTGAGACTTAAAAGTAATTTTACTATTTGCTTGAAATGGTTGGGTAAGAAAGAATGCAAAATCACTTTTGTTTCTTCCTGGAATCTTCTATCAACTTGGTGTGAAAACAACAAGGCGCTCAATTTATGGAAAAGATGGATTACTACAAACACACAAGACAGATACAAAGAGTCAGATATATATGTATGAGGCCTTGTCTGAACTTTATAGTTTTGATAGCATGAATTCAATCTTTATGCTTTCCATAGATCTGCAATTGATCCTTCAAACTATTGTTTAGGTCAATTGGCATAAAATGGAGAAGACAAAAAAATCATAAAAGGAAAAGCAATTAATTAGTTGTAGATCCACGAGTGTGTTGCTCAGATATAAGATATATGAAAGGTAGGTTCTCTCTTTCTCAGAATACAAAATTGGAAAATCATGATTTAGCAATATAAAATGTCATAACCGTGAAAAGATGTTCCACTGTTATGCAACAGCAAAAAGTCTAACCAGCCAAGTAAAAAGATTATGGCAAGAAAGTTCTTAATGAAAAAGAGACGTCTACCGCATATGCATTGGCAGGCATTTTGATGCATGACATAGAAGTTTATTCTCTAATTTTGACAATGAAGATTAACAAAGGGAAGCATGTAAAACCGGAGAAACAAACGTACTAGGAAACTGTCTGCATAGTTCCTTCGCACCCACAAGCTTGTAAGTGCCAGTGTAACAGGCAACTTCGCTGCAGGATCAATTTCTAGGGTTTGATCATAATAACACTTGGCAAGATGGAGATCAAATGGAAGTCCTTGACCATGTTCATGCATGTATCCAAGATTGAACATAGCTTGTGCATTAGATTGAGATTTGGCATGCATATAAGCCTCTGCAGCACATTCATAGTCCCTCTCTAAAAGAAATTTACAGTACCCTAAAAGGAGCAGAATTAGAAACAAATTAGGTGAGAATAATGTTAGAGTAGCATGCATGGAATCAAAGTATTCAAAGAAATTTACAGTCACAGTCTGAAGAAACATACCCGACCATAATAATATGCATCACCAATAAGCAATGCAGCATGTTCATTGCCCTGTTCAGAAGCTTGCCACCACAAAGAATGTGCACGCTGATGCCTTTCTGCATCTGTACAAAATCCAGATTCTCCAAAACACATGCTACGCTTCCCATACTTATCAAGAATCCATGCAGCATTACTTTGGGCAATCTCATAACCCAGCTCAGCCATCCTTGAATATAATAGGAATGCCTTGCCCACATCACCTTTGAGGTATGATTCCAGTGCCCATCTAGACAAGGTACTCCATGGTCCCCTTTCTTCAACTAGTTTGTATAATGCAGTAGCCTGGAATGAAGGGAAATCATAGAAATATTGGATGACTCATGCATATTAACACCATTCGCTAACATCTGCTACAATATGCAGAATTGAAATGTGAGCATAATTTAGCTGTTCCAATTTTTCACTTGGTCACATGGGAAAAGTGTGTAGATATATTTTTAATTTATCATAATTAGATTCCAAAAAGAGAACTTATGGATACACAAGACACCAATACAAAAAACAAAAAGTTAAAGAAATTAAAGAAAAAAAAATGGGAAACCGAATGAGCTATAAAATACAATTCTATCAGAGGATTTCCAATTTGCATGAGCAAAAAGATTGTGATAAAATTGATCTCATCCATCCTAAATTGAGAAATGAGAAAATCAGTGTATAGATAAATGTAAGTATCTCTACATTACTGAGAGCTCTAAAAGTCGTTAGACTATAACTTCCATAATGCAGCATGCCAGAAATGCAATATCAGGTTAGCATGAATCAAAATTAAATAGATTCAAAAGTGGACTAACAAACAACTACCTACATTTTTCAAAAATTCAACTTCAATGTCCTGTCTCCAAAGTAACAGTTCACAATATATTACCAATTCCAAACTCCAAGGCTTCCCAATCATGACTATAAATATACGTATAAACCAATATAGAATAATATCCTCCTTTGGCTTCAATTGCAGAGGCTTGATTTTTGCCTAACCATTAAATTATATGATATCCCTTAATTACCATTCTCTTGACCGTGCGTTTAACATGTCCGAACTACTTTGCATGTGAATGCAGAGAAAGAGACATACACAAAGTTTTATTTGGACCAGAGTGTAACCTCTTTCTGTTTGAAAGGACCATCTACATATACTGTTTTCTTTTTCCACTTTCATAATACTGAGGTACAAATCACCAGCCATGCAAACAAAACCACCATCACCATCAGGTTGACCCATCACTATGCAGTGTCACAGCAATGAGCGAGAAGATAATTATACAATAACAAATATCAATCAGACAAACTCGGTAAGAAAAAGAGTAAACTGAACAACTATAACAGAAGGGTATAAGTTCACAAACAGGAAGAAAAAGTGAGAAAAAAAAATTGCATTTACCATGGTCGGATCCTTTTTGTTAGAAATTATGTTTAGGATTGCTATTATGCTGTTCCAGATTTGGTTATTTATTTCTGTTTTAATTAAGCTAATCAGTTCCTAGTTTATAGGAGTTAGTTTCTTATCTATTGTGATTATAGCAGAATCATGATTACTTGATCTTAGGGATTCTTTTTCTGTTTTTTTTAAATATATGTATTTGTCATCAATTGGGAATGAATCTCTCTTTTCACTCTCCATATTTTGTTGCTGTAAAATTTCTTCTTTTCTCTAAAAACACCAGCAGTGGTATCAGAGCTCTCTTCTTTAAGGGACCTGACATTATTTAACTCCATGGACTCAGAAACCAATCTAATGGCAATTGCTCCTCAAGTGTTTGATGGTACCAATTACCAGATGTGGGCAGTGCGCATGGAGACTCATCTAGAGGCCTTGGATCTTTGGGAGGCAGTGGAAGAAGACTATGAGGTACCTGTACTTCCAGCCAACCCTACCATAGCACAGATGAAGAGCTACAAAGAAAAGAAGACTAGAAAGTCAAAGGCAAAGGCTTGCCTATTTGCAGCTGTTTCTCCAACAATATTCACTCGAATTATGTCTCTCAAGTCTGCAAAAGAAATATGGGATTATCTCAAAGGTGAATATGCTGGAAATGAGAGAATCAAAAGTATGAAGATTTTGAATCTGATTAGAGAATTCGAACTTCAAAGAATGAAGGAATCAGATTCAATCAAGGATTACTCTGAAAAGCTTCTGGCCATAACAAATTAAACAAGACTCTTAGGATCTAATTTTACTGACTCAAGAATAGTGGAGAAGATCTTGGTCACAGTTCCTGAGAGATATGAAGCAACTGTAACTGCTCTAGAAAATATTAAAGATCTGTCAAGGATTTCATTGGCAGAACTGTTAAGTGCCTTGCAGGCACAAGAGCAAAGGAGAATGATGAGAGAAGACACACCAATTGAAAGAGCTCTTGCTACTAAACATCAAAGTGTAAACGGAAATAAATGAAAGCACAAGAAGAAGGAAAGTGAAAACAGTGGGACTGGTTCTGGCACATATACAAAATGGAAAAAGGAAGCTCAAAAGAGGTCATTCCCTCCATGTCAGCATTGTGGGAGAAAGGGACATCCTCCTTTTAAATGCTGGAGAAGACCAGATGCTAAGTGCTCAAAATGCAATCAGGTTGGGCATGTAGCAATAATCTGCAAAAACAAGCATCAGCAACGTGAAGATGAAGCAAAGGTTGTTGATCAAGAGGAGGAGGACCACTTATTTGTAGCCTCATATTTCTCAAGTTTTGAACCAAGCGAAAGTTGGCTTATAGATAGTGGCTGCACAAATCATATGACCTGCCACAAAGATCTATTCAGAGATTTGTCAGAGGCAAAATCATCCAAAGTCAGAGTTGGCAATGGCAAGTACATAGCTGTCAAAGGGAAAGGTACTGTTGCTATCTTAACAAATTCTGGTACAAAGTTCATTTATGATGTATTGTATGTCCCTGAAATAGATCAAAATTTATTAAGTGTTGGTCAATTGATTGAAAATGGCTATAAGCTAGTGTTTGAAGATAGAAGCTGTCAGATTTTAGACTCTAGAGGCAAAACTTTATTCAAAGTGAAAATGAATGGAAAAAGCTTTGCTCTAAATCCATTGGAGGAGGAGCAAGTTGCTTTCACTGTAAAAGAAAATGTCTCTGAGTTATGGCACAAGAGGCTAGGCCATTGTCACTATCAAGGTCTGTTCAAACTAAAGTCAAGAGAGATGGCTTATGGACTTCCAGACCTAGCAGACTCAATCCCACATTGCAAAGCTTGTCAGTCAGGAAAACAAGTTAGGAAACCTTTTCCTAAAGTAGCCTCTAGAGCAACAAGCAAACTTCAGTTAGTTCACACAGATATTGCTGGCCCTCAGAGAACTCCCTCATTAAATGACAGCTTGTATTATGTGATTTTTATTGATGATTTAACCCGAATGTGTTGGATTTTTTTCTTAAAACATAAGTTTGAGATAGCTCAAGTTTTCTGGAAGTTTAAGACTAGAGTTGAGATTGAGAGTGGCTGTAAACTTCAGACCCTTAGATCAGACAATGGGGGAGAGTATATCTCAAATGCATTCAATCATCTCTGTGAAGAAGCTGGCATCCTTCATCAACTCACTGCTCCCTACACTCCACAACAAAATGGAGTGAGTGAGAGGAGAAATAGATACATTTTGGAAATGACCAGATGTATGCTTTATGAGAAAAATCTACCTAAAAAGCTCTGGGCTGAGGCAGCAAACACATCAGTTTACTTACAAAACATACTTTCTTCAAAGGCTCTGGGAGATCAGACTCCATTTGAGGCTTGGTATGGTTTTAAACCTACTCTAACTCATCTTAAAGTATTTGGTTGTTTATGTTTTGTTCATGTTCCTCAAGTGAAAAGAGATAAGCTAGATGAGAGAGCATTGCCAGGAATTTTCATAGGCTACAGTTCAGTATCAAAAGCTTTTAAAATCTTTCATCCTCAAATTGGAAAGATTATTATAAGCAGAGATGTCCATTTTCTGGAGAGTGAAGAATGGATTTGGGAAAATGAAGTGGAAGAAAGACAGCAAAAGATAACTTCTAAGTTGTCAGAATTAAATCCAACAGATTTAAATCTTGATGATGGTGAGGTTGAATCTCTGGATGAAAGGTCTGTTAGAGGAACAAGATCACTGACAGATGTGTATCAAAGATGCAATGTGGCTGTGTGTGAACCTACTAGCTGTGAAGAAGCTATGCAAAGCCAGATATGGAGAGCAGCAATGAAGGAGGAGCTACTTATGATAGAAAAAAATCAGACATGGCAGCTTGTTGATAAACCTGAAGGCAGAAAAGTGATTGGAGTTAAATGGGTATTTAGAACTAAACTAAATGCTGATAGAACAATAAACAAGCATAAGGTCAGACTAGTTGCAAAAGGTTATGCACAAATACCTGGAGTTGACTATTTTGACACATTTGCACCAGTGGCTAGGCTGGATATCATCAGGCTTCTTCTTGCTGTTGCTGCACAGATGGACTGGAAGGTCTTTCAGCTTGATGTAAAATCTGTTTCCTAAATGGGTACCTACAAGAAGAAATTTATGTTGATCAGCCAGAGGGGTATGTGAAAAAGGGAGAAGAAGATAGAGTTTATATCCTAAAGAAGGTCATTTATGGTTTGAAACAGGCTCCTAGAGCCTGGTACAACAGGATTTATGAATATTTAAAAGGTTTAAACTTCTCTAAAAGCCTATCAGAATCAACTTTATATGTTAAGAAAGTTGGAGCTGATATTCTGATTGTATCCGTGTATGTTGATGATTTGCTGGTTACTGGGAGTGAAATGAGTCTGGTGCAGCAGTTTAAACAAGAAATGATGGAATATTTTGAAATGACAGATTTAGGACTGATGTTTTATTTTTTGGGAATGGAAGTTAGACAAAGTGAAAGTGAAGTTTTCATTTGTCAGAAAAAATATGCTAAAGAAATTCTCAAAAAGTTCAGACTTGAAGACTGCAAAGGAATGCACACTCCTATGAATGTGAAAGAGAAGCTAAGCAAGGCTGATGGGACTGAGGAAGCTGATCCAGCTCATTTTAGGAGCTTAGTAGGTTGCCTCATGTACCTAACAGCAACTAGACCTGATATTCTAAATTCTGTAAGTATCTTGTCTAGGTTTATGCACTGTCCAAGTGAAAGTCATCTCAAAGCAGCAAAAAGAGTACTGAGATATGTCAAAGAGACTTGCAATTTTGGCATTAAGTTCAAGAAGAGTAAGGAGTTCAATTTGACTGGATTCTCAGATAGTGATTGGGGAGGCTCAGTTGATGACATGAAAAGTACCTCTGGTTATTGCTTTACTTTTGGTTCAGCTGTTTTTTCATGGAGTTCAAAGAAACAGGAGGTAGTAGATTAGTCCACAGCAGAGGCAGAATTCATTGCTGCCACATCTGCTGCAAATCAAGCACTTTGGCTAAGGAAGATTATGATTGATCTTAATCTGGAACAGCAAGGGAGTACAATCATTTATGTTGATAATCAAACAGCTATAGCCATCTCTAAAAACCCTGTATTTCATGGCAAGACAAAACATTTTAATATCAAGCTATTCTTTCTTAGAGATGTGCAAAGAGAATGTGGCATTATGCTGGTCCATTGCAACTCTGAAGAACAACTTGCAGACATTCTAACCAAGCCACTTCAAGCAAGCAAATTTAAAGATCTTGGGAATAATCTAGGAGTTTGCAGCTCCTAAACAAGGAGTGTTAGAAATTATGTTTAGGATTGCTATTATGCTGTTCCAGATTTGATTATTTATTTCTGTTTTAATTAAGCTAATCAGTTCCTAGTTTATAGGAGTTAGTTTCTTATCTATTGTGATCATAGCAGAATCATGATTACTTGATCTTAGGGATTCTTTTTCTGTTTTCTTTAAATATATGTATTTGTCATTAATTGGGAATAAATCTCTCTTTTCACTCTCCATATTTTGTTGCTGTAAAATTTCTTCTTTTCTCTAAAAACACCAGCACTTTTTAAGTCCCACACCAGTATGGAACATCTTCGCTAGCTGGTAAAATGCCTTTGGTTGACCTGCATTGGCAGCAACTATGAAGTACTTGCATGCCAGCTTTACATCTCTCTTCACACCAATGCCTTTAAGATACATTACTCCAAGATTGTAATGCTCACCAGCATCATCATTGTCAGCAGCCTTATCAAAGTATTCCTTTGCCTGCAATAAAAGATGGTTTTTGACATGAACTAAAGTTGGACTTTACCCAGTTTATCCAACTACCTATGTGTAAGTGTATTATGTAAAACAGCTCAAAAAATTCCATTTGACAAGTTCATAATGTGATCACACAATGGCTAAAAAAATGGCATTGAAAAGTTAACCAGCTCTGATCTAAATTATAATAAAATGCAAAAAAAAAAAAAAAAAGCACACTTGGAAGTTTTTACCTGTTATTTAGGCTAGGCCAAAAATATCTTCAAGCATAATAGTGAAATGACATAATTGCAGCATCATCAGCAAAAATTCGGCAAACAGGAGAGGCAACTGCCAGATTTTGACAAACGAATTAAATAATAGGCGATGAGTTTTTTCCCTTCCCTTGCTAAATTTAATAAAGGGGATCACATTAAAGATAAGGAGATTTTCAAGGAGGAAACTAGATCATCACTGTGCTTCTGAGAGCACCATCTGGAAAGTTGAGTATCATTGGTTCATATTACTGATTAGTTGATAGGAACTGATAAAGAGAGGTAAAACAAATGGAATTGAAATCTGAAAATGGAACGGAAAACAAGTGTAACAAGCTTTCGAGAGGCTTGCACTCTCCCAAGTCACAAGGACCTTAACAAAATATCCAACATACCTTTTCCTAATAATCTGCCTCTATATATAATTTTCATCACTCAACCCTACACAACAAACTTTTGATCATAATCTATAAACTACCCCTAAGACTGAACATTCTAGAATTCATCCCTATAATAGAAATCAACACATTTCTCGGGTATAAGTAAATCACATGAGAAGCTTATCAATACTCCCCCCCACACAAGCACCTTGTCCTCAAGGTGTGAATCAAGAATTACAGCCAACAAATTACAATAATTGTTTCTCATAGCTTCCGATGTGGGCAAGTTCTTCCAATTGGTCATCACTTCTAGTACTCCAAGTTGTTTGTAAGGCTTAGAACGCACTCCTAACAACATAGTTGACTTTGCAACAAGCTCCAAGTCTGGCAACAAATGAAGAGGCGTAATCAAACAGGTAGCCATCACTGCAGTAATCATCTCTGATACCAACACATAAAGGATACACCACTGTTAGACCACACCAGCCAGACACCATATCAGTATATGCATGCTGCCATGTGCAATTGAAAGATTTTCTCTTCAGGCAGCAAGGTGGAAACCCTTGAATGAACTTCCAACACCTTCTTGAAGAATCGGGATCCAATACATAACAACATATCTACTCAAACTTGTCACGACACAAAGCATATATCCAAGTCTCGCTCAAATTGTGCTTTCCACGATAAGCATTCCACTCTTCAGTGCAGACTAAATCTCTCCATCTCCTGCTAATACACTTCAGCACTGTATGATTCCTTCTTGGTACCCTTGCCAAGCAAAATAAAAAAAAACAGTGTCATCTAGAAGCCCAAATACCAGTTGGGCCTGACTCTCTTCCAGTTAGCTGATCCCCCCAGATGGACCTTCCATATGCACCACCAAATTCCAAAGAGGATTTAATCAGTTAAAAATTTGATGGAAGTTGTAGAATATTTTTGGGTACTGGTAAAGAAACGTGCCTCACCCTTGGTAGTCATAAGTAAAACTTCCTCACCGACCTCAATATCATTTTCGAACCCCAACAGACTGGGAATCATAAGCTTTGCACTGTAACAAATAGCATTGACCACAAAATCCTTCATAACCAGCCTCCTATGACTAGTCAAAACCACTTCCATAGGCATATTCACCTTCCTCAAATAGCTCTCATCTCTATAATTATCATAGAGCCATTGAGCATCCATCACATCATGCATAGTTACCATATTATTTCTCTTCCCTAAAATCCCAAACCTCCTCCTCAACTCCAGTATATGCCCGCCAACACTAAGAATCAAACCCAAATGTACACACATAATCCTATCATAACTGCCAACCTTACAAGAAATCCAAATAACCACCAAATGCCTGTCTCGGTCATACTCTATCAACTTACACTCATAAATAATTCTAATTCAAAGCTGCATTTTCACTGCAAAAATCAATGGCGGCCTTTGAGAAACAGCACTAGTAAGCGTCTCAAGAACTCTAGCTACTTTATCAACATCAGGAACTTTATCATTTAATCTCGCAACCCAAACATATTCCTTACCCGCCATCTTGTTGGGATTTAACAAGACATGTAGCTCTATCAATGCAAACAATCAAATTACCAATAACTTTAGGATCCAATGTGACATTATGCCCTGTTTTGTTGACTCTAAGAATCCGTTTGATCCAAGAAAAAACTTCATGAAAATATGGGTTCGCTAGCTTATCAAGATTCACAACTCCATACCGGATGTACTTAGCGAGAGGATGCTTAAGAGGGAAGTAACCAAAAGAGAGAGGAGTGTAGTGGCCCGTATGGACATTGAGGCATTCGTAGTTGTTCAAGATGATAGGCCATTGGGAAGTGTTGATTGCTGGAGTAAAACTCTGGGGCTTGATCATGAAGTCTCTGTCAGCAGTGTCAGCATTTTTAGGTTGTGTTTCGGTTCGTCAATGGCTATGGTTGTGGAGTTCTTTTTTCTTGTGTTTTTTTCCTGCTCAGAATGAGAAAGCTCAACCTCTGAGATGGCTTCCTCAACGATCACGTTAGCTTATCCAATGATTTCAGGTGGGCCTAGATCGAATGTCATTAAGGACATCGGGGTCAAGAAGAATGTCATCTTGAACTCAAATAGGCAACTTTTTGGTCTGGAGCTGTCGGTAGTGACTCTCTATCTTCGCTCGTTTTCGCCGTGCATGTGACTCTCAAGTTCGTGGCTGCTCTAGTTCGTGTTGGCCTTCTTCTTCATGGTCTTTGTCTTCCCCATTGAGTTCTTGCTCCTTATCGATTAGGTTTTCTGGTTTTAGGTCTTGGTTAAACTTTGGAGTGAGAGAAAGATAACTCTCAGAAGACCTGAGGAGAAGAAATTGTTGTTTGGGTCTGGTGGAGACTAATTGGATTGGAACCGATTGCTCCCTAGCCCGTTGGCCTAGCCCAGCTCAGTAGGAGTCATCTTCTTCATTTCAGCCTTGATTTAAGTGGAAGCAAACTCATCTTTGCTAAGAACCACCTCATCCTAATTTGCATCAGTGGAAGCAACCATAGAAATTGACTCCTCGAAAAATTTTTGAGGGGTGTCCTTCTGTCGAAGCTCCTTCAAGTGATCATGGAGAGTTCCATGCTTCAAATATTGGAATTGCCGCAACAACAATGTTCGCATCTCCATCAACGACAGAATCGCTCGCTGTTGATGCTCCCGTTGGTACCACAGTAGCGCTTCTCCCTCAAATGCGTTCATTGCAACTTCCTTCCTTCCTTCATTGCTGATCCGGTGAAAGTCAAAAATCCATTCCACCTTCATCAACCATCCTTCTGGGTTATGGCCGATAAAAACCGGTAGCTCCATTATATGATATCTTTGGTTCAGCCATGGTTGAGAAATAGGAATCTCATCGATTGTCGCTTGTCTCGGAGGAAGTTCAGGCACAGTTGGTCTCTGCTTCAGCAACGGCGAGGTCTCTACGTTAGTTGTTTCTTCTTTCAGTTTGATAAGCTTATCCGACATTATAGAAAGCCTATCCAACGTGCTCTTGAAAGAATCCAACTCCTTCCTAGCCATCAGACCTTGCTCTGAACCAATTTGATAGGAACTGATATAAGAGAGGTAAAACAAATGGAATTGAAATCTGAAAATGGAATGGAAAACAAGTGTAACAAGCTTTTGAGAGGCTTGCACTCTCCCCAGTCACAAAGACCTTAACAAAATACCCAGCATACCTTTTCCTAACAATTTGCCTCTATATATAACTTTCATCACTCAACCCTATACAACAAACTTTTGATCATAATCTCTACACTACCCCTAAGACTGAATATTCTAGAATTCATCCCTATAACAGAAATCCACACATTTCTCTAGTATAAGTAAATCACATGAGAAGCTTATCATTAGTGGAATGACAGAAGTCCTAGTCTGATACCAGGGAAGTTGAAACTAGGAAAAGAGGGTATATCCTATGGTTATCACTCTTACACAATGTTAGATCCAATTGACAGTCACATGAAAGCTCGCATAAAATAAATGGGCTGAGAACAAAAATGAGCTTACCTTGATTTAGTTTTCTTCTCTACTTCATATCCTTTGACATAAATATCCCATGGCATTATAGGCTGAGTAAAGTTGCTGCTTAGATGCCATTGGAAGCCATTCAAGTACCTTAGTATAATTCCTTTCAACACCAGCTCCCCTTGCATATATCTCACCAAGGGGTTCCATCGACCTTCTTTACAGCCTTTGAAAACCATGATAATGCCTTAGCATGATCACACCTTAATCCTCTCAAACCTAAGTAATAAAAAAAAGCCCAATTTTGTACATGCCTCCAGCATTCCCCTTCTGAGCCTGATATTCCATAATCTGGAAGTCTTCATCCTCCTCTCCCCGGGACTTCCCCAGTGCTTCCTTATTCTCTTCAGCACCACTGTGAATTCTAACCGGTTCAATCACTGGATAATCCTTTCAGATCAAAAAACTATTCACAGCTACTTCAGCTAACTCAGCATATAATTTGACTGCTTTTTCATACATCTGAAACCGTTCAAACATAAATCACTTGTGAATTTAAAAGAAAAAGGAGGAATAACATGAATAAAACTTTAACCACAATAGTTAGGTAGACGTTCATGTAGAAAAACTAATTTCTTCAAAAAGGAATTAAACAGTCAGATGCATTAATTTTTCAGCAATGATCTCTTGCCAATCTTTTATTTTTTAACGGGCATTATCTTCTAATAGAAAGAAAAAAAAAGATCTAATAATAAAAGAAAAGCAAAAACAATCATTTTTAAGTCTCTTTTTAATATTTTATATTTGATGCAATTAAGTCCCTTTGGTTTTATTTTCATTCACATTTAACCATTTTGTTTTTGTTAACAACTACTTAAGAAAATGCATTAATTAAACTGACTATTTGGCATCATAATAATTTTATTTTTCAATATTTTTAAGGCTATCTAGTAGTTAAAAATCTTATAGTTGATAATTTAACTTATTTAATTAAAAAAATTAGTAAAATTAACTAAAAATATAGCTGAAAAATGTAAGATGACATAAAAAATTATATGTTTATATTATTCAAAAAATTATATAAAATCTATTTAAATATATAATATAAAATAATTATATAATATATATGTATATTAAATAATATTAAAATTATATTAAATATTTAATCACAATATAATAAATACATCTATTTTTATTCTAAAATATTTTATTATTATTATTATATGTACATATTAAATAATTATATTATATATAATTTAATAATTATATTATTATTATAAAATAATAAAAAAATAAAAATTAGTTACAATCCTTTTTATTTTGAAAATTATAATTTATTTATTTTTTTAAATAAACTACTTTATTAAATATAAATTATTGGATTATATTATAATATAGGATGCTATTATTAAACAGTATCTAACACTCATTTTTTAATTAGTTGATACAGAAAGAAATAAACAAAAATTTCAAAAAAACTAAAATAAGAGTCAATTGGTACAATCCTAACATTTGTAGGAAGTAGTAACAATAAACAAGTGCCACAATTGGCAACCACTCCATCGCAAGAGTCTCAATCCTTGGGGGAAATGATGGCGCTTTTGCCTTGGTATCGGAGTCTGTCTTTGGTTGTAGTCGTAGATGAGAAGACAGAAGAAATAGCTAAATAAGAAGCTACTAAATGTGAATGAAAATATACGGGATGAGCTTGATTGCACAAAATAAAATGTGTGAGGTTGAAATCGAAAAAAAGGAAAATCTAAGGGGGCTCAAACCAAAAAAAATAACAATTTAAGTGCTTTGTAGTTTCTCAAGTAATAACTACTTTTAAAAGCTACTGTTGCCTGAGGCTTTAGAACGGGTTTCCCCTTGCTCCATACGACTCGGATTGAGGAGATAACAGAGTTGCGGGTCGTGTCGTCGAAATGTCAAGAATTGACCTTAAACTTTCTCGATCCAACCGCATCTATCGCCCCTCTGTATCTTCTTCTCTTTCTTCTCTCTTTCATCCTACACAATCCTTACTCTTTTTTGACATATTATTTTATTATCCTTTCAGGAACCTCTTCAAGGCAAAATCCTCATCAACTCTCCTTCTTCATTTTCGCACTATGGAATTCGTCTCACTCTCAATGGGTCCGTTAATTTGCAGGTTTTAATTCACTTCCCTGTTTGATTCTCCGGATTACGAAAATGATATATTTTTTTAGTTGATTTGTTCCTCATTGCAAATGAATATCATTCTTTTATTCGTTAATTCTTTTAGTAGAAAATTTTGATCGTGTTCACCCTTGGTTTTGATATTCATTGTTTGGAATTCAGGTTCGAGGTGGATCTGCTGGAGTTATTGAGTCCTTGTACGGTGTTATCAAGCCCATCAAAATTCTGTTAGTTCCTGCCATTGTTTTTTTTTTTTTTTTTACTATTTTTGTTCTTTCTAATTTAACTTTTCATTGTTTCCATCCAAAAAAAAAAAGAAAGAAAAAGCTCTTCATTCTAACCCTGACATATTAATATTAGTCGTGGGGTAATATTTCCACTTAGTCAAGCGATATATAGTGCAATTCAATGATATTATTGGAATTTTTTTCATATCCTCCACTTAGACCCATTTTACTCTTAGGAACTAAATATCTATTCCAGGAGCATAGTGCAGCAAGGCACAGGTATCTTTGCTTTGGAAACTAAAGAAGAAAAAGTTACTGAACAACTCTTTGACCTCAATTGAAGGTCTATAAATTAAAGTGAACTAATTTCCAATCTTAATGTAATTGGGACTGGCTTTAAGTCTCGGTTTCCACCATTTTTATGGGGTTTAGGGCTATATCTACAAAAAATGTGTTGTGATTATAGAAGATTGAAATATATATCAAACATTGCAGAGCCAATCCCATACGCTAAAACTTTCTAAAATTCTAACTGCTAATACTAAAATATTAGCAAAGCAAATTTCAATTTCCTAAACATAAAATTGAGATCAATATCAATTACTATGCCCTTTTAAGCTCCTACGGAAAACTTTTCACCATTAGACATTGTTGAAGAAAGCTTAGAACAGTTCAGTTATACCATGATGTACAATGTTCATAAAGCATCCCAATAATATGCAAGGTAGCATATTCCAAATGTAACATCTTCAGAATAGCTCTTTGGATCTTTCTCGGTAAGCAATGTCCTACAAAATCTACATGGATGGGGGAAAATTTTCTTTTCAAATTACAAAGTTCATGGTTCAAGTAATAGCATTTTCACTTCATTTGGATCTCAATTACCTAAATTTGGCTTATGTGAAATTTGTTAAAACTATGCTTCTTATACATACAGGATAACACCAGTAATTTGTTTTTCTTTCACTTGTTGACAGGAATAAGAGCATTGAGGTTAGATCTTCAGGAAAGATTGGTTCAGGTACAACAGAGGTAGTTATAATCAACTATAAATTCAACATGGATATATAGTTAAGTTCAAAATAATTTTGGCAGCTGATTATCTCAGGATCATGCCATTAGCTTGACTAAATGAATGTCTATATGAGTCTTCTTGTTTCTACCATGAAATTGTCTCTCTCATTTTTCTGCGAACAGCCTTTTGCACTTTTTGCTAGTCATTATGTCACCGTAGATGAAAATTTTCTTCTTGTCTGATGTAGCTTCTACATTTCCCATTTATTAATTGTATATGCAATTTATTGTCTTTGCAATTTTTTAAAACGTATGATTCCTGTGACAGATACCATTTTCTGCAATTTTGAAACAACCAGAAGAAGAAAATTTGGAAAATTTTTATGAGACTTTCCATGGAACGAATGTTAGCATCCAGGTGAATATTGACTTATAAAAGTGCCAATATTTATATTTTGATCTTTTCATTGTTTGCCTCTGTGGTCTGTATCTTTTATGCTGGCAACTAGGGGGGTCTATGGACCAAATAACCGGCCCCTGGACAATATTTTGAAAATAATCCATTCAGTTCTGCTGTACAAAAATCAAAATCTAAACCACTCTGTTAAAATAGGTTAACCTTTTATCGGCCAAACACTAATTTTGGTTAGGTTAATCTTAATTTCAGTTTTTTAACCATTAAGAAAAGAAAAACATATCACTTTTCAACCATTTAAAAAAAATTAATTCCTAGTACTAGAAAATATTTCATTTTCCTCATGTATATGTAAACCACAAATATGAAGCATTATTGGAAAAAAAAAATACAAACAAATATATAACAACAAACCACAAACCATTGTCCATTCGTATTTCTAATTGTATAAAAAGTTGTTCTGTTAACTTTGGACAGCCCTACTCTCTATTCATCTGAAATAGTCTATTTTCTTTCAATTTTTTTACACTTCGTAATTAATGAAGTTTTTGTTAGTATTTGGTAACTGTAGATATCATAAGAGGATACCTGCATAAATCATTATCTACAACTATGGAATTTATAGTTGAAAGTGACAAAGGTGAGGTTCTGATATTATTTATGTTTCTTTCGTTGTTATTTGTCTCTGATTAACAACACATGAACTAAATGAGATTCTGTCTTTCTTTCGCTCTTAAATTTCTAGCTGATCTTCTTGAGCGACCTGTTTCTCCTGAGATGGCTATCTTTTACATTACCCAGGACACTCAAAGACATCCATTACTTCCTGAATTGAAATCAGGTCTGCTTGTATTTATCTCTCCTCATTCTCATCTTTATTAGAGTCCATTATATTTATGAGTAGTCAGTTTGAGCTTCTGCAGTTTTTAACAAATATATAAATGTGCATGTGGACATTTATGTTTGTTTGCATTTTGCATATATGATAAGAGTGCACGATCTGGAATTCAGTCTACACCCATTTCAATGCCTCTCATATGCAGCTTCATATTGTTCATAAGATACGTAAACTGAATTTGGTTGTGGTTGAATAGGTGGCTTTCGGGTGACTGGAAGGATATCCACTCAGTGTTCCTTGTTGGATTCAATCAGTGGAGAGTTAACAGTAGAAAAATCTGCAGTTTCCATTAGCTCCATTGACATTCATTTGCTTAGGGTAGAATCAATCCTTCTTGGAGAGAAAATTGTGACTGAGACCTCCTTGATACGGACCACTCAGGCATGCTCAATTTCACATCCTTTCTTACTTTTTGTTTTTTCTCACGTGATCTTCTTATTATATTCCCCCTTTACATTATATCAGATTGCAGATGGAGATGTCTGTCACAATATGACTTTGCCCATCTATGTTATCCTGCCCCGTCTTTTGACTTGTCCAACCATCTTAGTCGGGTGAGTTTTTTTATCAAGGTTTTCTGGTGAATGCAATATGCTGAAAATTTTTGTTGTCAGAATTAAATTAAAATTGGTCTTTTCTGAAGTGCTTAACTACTCTTCAAATTCCTGTTTTTCCATTTTGCTCATCTCAGAGATAGTAAATTGAGGTGACTCAAATTTAACTCATCTATTCTCATGCTATATTAATGTCAGTAACTCTTGACAAAAATTATTATGCTTACATGACACCATGATTCAAATTGCTGATCAGGCACTGACATTTGGATGGTGTGAATGGTTCACCATTTAAAATAAGCTTAATTGGAAGCCCAAATGTCAATTACAGGTGGAAGTCATGGGTTGGTGTTTAGGGTTTTATTTTTATTTTTTTAAAGAACCCCTTGAAACAACAAAGGAGAGTTAAATGGTCCAAGGTTTTGTGATTGTCTGGGCCAGAAAGGATCATTTTGGAGCATTTTACCATGGATTCTTTTCTTACATTAAGAAAATGTTAGAGCTGTGCAGCCTTGGTGGTTGTTTTTTGTTTTCCTTTGGGGTAAAGACAAAGGAGGACTTAGATATTTAGCTGCTGGAAAATTTTTAAATTGATATATTCACTCATAATGAGTAGAATAGCTGTGGCCTAGCTACTATTTACTAATAAAATCTCAGATTTGTGGTGCAGCAGCATTAATTGGTCGAAATCTAACCAGATTGTGATTGATGCTAATTTTGCAATGAAATCGTACGAGTATATACTTGAAAAAAAAATTGTACCACAAATGAAGAACCTGCAGAGGTTTGGGATTTCTTTAGTAATTAGTGGAATAGCTGTCGGAATAAGATGCTTGATGAGTTAGTGCTGCTTCTACTTTGCTTAAATCATTACTTATGCTTGTTTCTTGATGTATTTTAAAGGATATACTGGATTGAAATTTGGCTTGGTATTTTTCTTAAGATTTGTTTTAAATATAAAAAATTTAAAATATAATTTTGTGATCAGAGGGAACAAATTATTAAAAAATTTATTGTGTGAGATATGAGAATTATCTATAAATGGAAAGTTTCATCTTCTGCATGTTCAATGGTTGGTTGCCAAGTTTGGTGTCATTTATTATTACTAAACAAAAGTATTGTGTTGCATGCAATTTGAAGTTTGCTTCAGTTTTGCTTAAGCTGTAGCTGCCTAGACAAGCTCCCTCGCAGAACCAAACCTTTCTTTTGGCTCTGCTCATCTTTATAGTGTCATTACACATCGTAATAATATCTGTTAGCTGCATTTTTTTTTGCTGCAGTCCATTTTCAATCGAGTTCAAAGTGTCCATTGTTATCAGCTTTCAGTCAGAATTGTCCAAGTTGCACAAAAAATCTGATCCAAGAACTCCAAGACTATGGGTAAGAATTATACTAGATTTTATTGTAGAGGCGAGCTAGAGGTCATGTCTAAAATACTGCTTCTATTTTCAGCTGGCAATGGAAACTTTACCACTTGAACTTGTCCGAACAAGTTGAGGAGATCCATTGAAGACAGTAATTTAGGGAGAGTTTTGTGTAAGATTTTTTGGATTTACTTGTAGATAGGGGGGAAGAGTGCAAATTCTAGTAAATGAATTCAGCGTTATTGTGGTTATTGCTTCTGCTTTTCTCTCATCTGTGGTGTGCATATACATGCACAGGGGGACGGGTTTTGAATAAAAAGAACCCTAGTGTGAGGGTAGAATCTGTGTTGAGATCGGAATCATGAGGTTAGCATAAATAGAGACTGTAATGAAGCATGTAACCAGGACTCACAAGGCCAACATCCTAGAATTTTAACCTTCTGCTTGTCATGCCTGTTTTGCGTTGTTCTCCGACTGTATGGCATCTTTTCTTCTTATGTTGAAAACTGAGCTTAGTTTTTCAATGTGCGATATACCAAGTAAGAAACCTGAGTATACCCAGTATCAATCCGAGTAACCTGAAAAAAAATTGGAAAAGTGGGGACAAACTTGGAGGGAAGGAGGGGCATAAATGCAGGATAATTGTGCGAAAATGACTGCATCGTCAAATCAGACCCGCGAAGGACAGTCCAACTGTCCAAGCTTCTTGTTCAAAAAAAAATTAATTTTTCCTTCATGTTCTCTCGCTTCTTTTTATTTTCGATCCCCATAAAACTTAAAGCTGAGGACTATCTATCATTTTTATCAGAAAAAGGAAAAAAAAAGGAAGAAAAAGAAAAAAGAAAAATAAAAGCACATCTGCTCCCTTTGTAGGAGATTTCGATGGACAACCAAAACCAAATTGACCACCGGAAAGTTTTGCTTTTTCGATCTGACGATGTTCAAGCTTTCTTTTTCGTTTTTAAAGAGTTTATTAGATGAAAGTTACTGGAGTTTTAGAGCCAAAAAGGATGCATTTGATATTACAATTGAAGGGTGCTTCTCATAAACGAGATGCGAGGAGATGAAATCGATGGTAGACCAGGGAAAGGTTGGGGATGACAAAGTGTATATTGATTGATTGACCGTATCTTGTAGCAATAATTGGCATATTAAAATTTTCTCTCTCTCTCTCTCTCTCTCTCTTTAATATTTCTTACTAAGACCATCAGTATAGACAAAGGATCATGTTTGCCCAAAAAATATCTGCTTCAGCCAATTTTATATATCTCAATTCACAGAGTTCCATTTTTATATTCAATGCATAATAATAGCTCAATTCAGGCAAACATGCATAAATAATAACAGCTTCAAATTATTACTAGAGATGGTATAAATCACCAGCATATAAGTTGATGCTCATTTCAAAATCAGCAAAACCTATTTATTAAGCCTGGAGTGGATTTACTCAACTGAAAACTCATATAACATAGTGTGCTTGTATGTCTCACCAGGTTGAATGACAACTGATGGAAAGTCTGGTTGGTTTATGGCATTAGGAAATCCCTGTGTTTCCAAACACAGCCCTGAATGCTTTCCGTACACTGCACCTCCTTTCCCCACAATTCCATTCACATAGTTTGCAGTGTAAAACTGCATCCCAGGGGCATTTGTCCACAAGTTAAGCACCCTCGAGCTCAATGGATCCTTGAGCTTTGCCGCATGTTTCAAACCTGATTTCTCTTCTCCACAGTCAAGAACATAGTTGTGATCATACCCCAAACCAACTTCATGAATTGAAGTACCCACTGCCTTCTCAGTTGTGAAATCAAATGGAGTGCCTTTCACCGGCATGATTTCCCCTGTCGGCACAGTGTTCTCATCTACGGGCGTAATTTGAGTTCCCCATATTTGAATTGTATGGTCAAGGATGCTCCCCGAGTTGTGACCAGCTAAGTTCCAGTACGTATGCTGAGCTAAGCTGACTGGAGTAGCTTTGTCCTTGGGCACTGCTTCCATGTCAAGCCTCAACGTTGTGCTCGAAGTAAGTGCATAAGTTGCAGTAACAGTAAGATCCCCAGGGTAACCTTTTGCCATAAGCGACAGGAAATATCAGAAAGCCAGAGAGAGAGAGGGAGAGAAAGAAATAGAGCGAGAGACAGATGTACCTTCCTCTCCATCATGACTCTGGTACTTAAAGGTAATTGATGGGTTTTCTCCTTTCTTTTGTTCTACTACATCCCATATCTTCTTATCAAAACCCTTAAGCCCGCCTAATCACCAAAAGAAGGGTATCAAAATGATGCAAGAATGGTATTCAAATGTGCATTTAATCTGAAATCTGCAAGATCATCGTAACAGCTGCAACGATATCAATCCCACAAAACAGGAATTTTATGAGTTTCTGTAAATTTTGTAATACATCATTGTTGTCTCCTCGGAAAAAAAAAATTGAGAACTTCAAATTAAGCCACTCAAAAGAGTTTTCAGTAAAAAGGCATACTTGACTCAGATGTGTTATCCAGAAAAGACAATTTTTGGCCTTCTTGACCAAAAAAAGGACACATGACTTTTCTTTCTTTAACGTTTCCCATATTATGAATCTTACAAGTCCTTGTAAAATTCCATCGAATATTATTAATTGTATGAAAGATGTTTGAGGACATGAAGTCACATTGCTTTACCTAGAATATACTTGTACCCTGATATGTCCACATGGAAACAATGGGGAAGATGAGTTACTTAATAGCAATTGACAAAAGCAAATTCTTTAACATCATACTTCAAGCTCGGAATTCATAATTAACAGACCTCTCATCAAATTGTACAAACTCATCCTAATCCTAGAAGCATAAGAACGTTCAGCATGTTAAAATTGATCTTTACCAGGGAAAATGGTAGCCTTCAGATACTACATTTTTGCTGGATAAAAAGAACCGACTGAAAAAGAAAGCTATATGAACATCACTGGCCCTTTACACCCATTCACGCGTTCACTTCCACTTATGTGATTGGTCTTCCATGACCATTAATACTACCCCAATTTTACCTATACTATTGCATTTAGCGTCTTGACCCAATGTTGCAGTCATCCAAAACTACTACAATCACAACCACCTCATCGTCATTGATCAATTAATATCATTGGAAGTTTCCATTTTACATTGAAAATTCCTTATAAATAAAGAAAAGCAACACTAGAAAATTTGGGCTGCATCTAAAAAGAAAATTCCATTTTATTTTGATTTTTGGTTTCTAAGAACTTTAACCCCTAGATGTCAATGATAGAGCTGTGCTGTAAAAGAAAAAATTAATCCACATAAACTCTTCAGAATGAAATCAACAAGCAGAATTATTTATGCTGATATAATTACAGTTTGAAAAAGATGCAAGGATGCACGAAGAGGATTAAAAGAGGTAAAGAAATTGGTGATCACTGACCATGAAGACTGTTTGGAGGCCTGTTAAGAGGCAAAGTGTATTCAACCCCGTTGAGAGTAAATTTCCCATTTTTGATCCTGTTTGCAACTCGACCCACAATGCACCCAAAATAAGGTGCAGCTCCTTTCTGGCCGCATTCATACATATGATCAAATCAGGAATTAGAGGGGCCAGAAACGGCTAATAACCAATTTAAAATATATTTAAGCATAATTGATCAGATATTTGTGCAAGCAACTAAATTTATGCATCCTCTAATAACGAACTCCTAGTAAAGGATCACAATAATATGATTGATCAAAAAGATCAAATGGGAAAGAATTTTGCAGGCAAAGTTGAAAGAAAGCAATCAATTCCTCAATCTGTTACACTAGAACATAAAATAAGACGGAATGAAAAGAATTACCAGATATGGATCAAGAGAATCAAACCCAAGAACAACATCGGCTAAATTCCCTTCAAGATCAAACAAAATCAGCAATGGTCAACATGATTAGCGCCCCCCCCCCCCCCCCCCCTCTCACACCCCCAACAAAAAAAAAAGAAAAAGAAAAGAACAAATATTTGACCATTTTTGTCAGTTACTGATAAGGAAGTAATGGTGCAACCGAGATTGGTGATCTTGACAAGCATGGTACCATTGTTGAGCTCGAAGAGATCTGTCATAGCATAAAAATTAAGAAACACAGAAACAGAGGCGCAATGTCTTTGGTTGAGAGCGTGTGAATCAGAAGTTAAGGAATGCGTTGGGTTGTGCAGTTGTGCTTCCTTTTTAAATTAGCCGAGGTGTGTGACATTTCGCCCTTGTCCTTATCCTTCTCCACGTGGCACCTATTGTATTACTCGGTTCTTGTTTTTACGAATTTGGTATTATAATATTCAAACTTGATTCGATAAATTATTAGGATTCTATTCGATTAATTTTGAATTGAATTCAAATATTTTATAAATCGAGGTCGAGTAGATTAACTCGTTTACACCGCTAGTCCCACCTAATCTAGCTTTAGTGTATATATATATTTGGCAAAATCATCTGCGGGTCTTTCAATTATAATGTTTTTTTCCATTGAGAAGTTGTACTTTTATTTAGTTTTATTGAACATTTACTTTTCATTCTATTGAATCATTTTTTCACTGTCTTTTAAGTGAAGACACTTAAGAACAATCTGACTATTAAATATAAAAACAATCAAGTGTGTTATTAAAAAATTAAAGGAGAAGACAATCAAATCCTAATATAATTAGATATATTGTTAAAAAAAAAAAAAGATCAAGGCTTGGGCCTAAATAATTAAATAGATTTGGAACTTGGTAACTTTAGGAACCAATTTGATGTGTAGAGGAATTTGTACTTATGTTAATTTGTAAATAACATTTATGCTCCTGACTTTATCTCCAAGTAGAGATATTCGATTATAATTGATAGATCGGGAAAAACACCGATTGTTCCTCCATCTGTAGAGTTGAAGAGCAAGTTAGATAATACATTGAAACTACAACACCTCATATATTTAATTTTGTTCAATTAAGATTTTTCTTAATTTATTTTGTGACTTAATAATTTTATCTGAGTAAAATTTTATTAAAAAATTGATATTTATAAAAAAATTACAAAATTGCCCCTAAATATATATATATTTCAAAGATTAAAGTGATAAAAATTCATTTTCTCTCTCATTCTCCCTACACGATCACCATCTCCGTTCATCAACCAAACATTTGATCTTTACCAAATTTGAACCAAAAGTAGTTCTCCACATCCTTATTACTCCGACGATGTCTGATTTTTCAAAAACTGACCGGATTTTAGTGATCAGAGAGGGGAAAGTCGGATTTCGGGACTGCCCTTCCATTTCGCATATTTTCCAAATTCTTTTCTCAAATCTGATCCTGAAAATAGACTCAGGATGTTTAAAAACCTTGGTCTATATAATTTGAGCTCCGAAAATCTCTATTTGAAGGCTGATCGGAGCCAAAAATTTCTCACTGGAGCCGCACGAACTTTTATAGATCTACTCGTTTCCAGGCACTTCTAGGCCCAAAACTTATATATTTGGACTCCTCACACCTCAATTTTTCTTTTGATACCATCCGATCGTCAATCCGCTACCGTTGAAAATTTTCCGATGACCGAAGTCCAGTGACCATTAATCAGGTATTTTGGACAGAATCTTCAGCTTATTAAACCAAGTCATCCAGTACAAACCACACCTTCTAGTTGTTTTTAGATAGTGAGATATGAATTTATTTGTGAAGTTTAAATATATTTTTATTATTAAAGTGATTAATTAATTTAGTTGAATTGCATGATTAATTCCATAATTATTGGAGTTTATTGGAGATTAATTGGTGAATAATTGGATTTTATATTATTAAAAGGAGGTGATTATTAGTTAAGTTAGAATATTAAAATATTCGGTAATTAAATTAATAATCAAGAATTATTAATTATGAAGTTAATTAGAGTGTTTAGAAATAAAAAATAACTTTTGGAATGAAATGAATATTTAATAGAATTTTTGGTGAAATTTTACATTATTAGCCTAATTATAGAAAAAATTATTGGGAATTATTGAATATTATTTTGGTGAAATTGATGATGAAGAATGAAAGAAAATGAGTTAAAATGATTCGAGAAGAATTTTTGAGTTGGAAATGGAATTAAAGGGAAATAAATTGAGAAAATAGCTTTTGAGGAAAAATAAAGGAAAATAATATTTAAAATTTTTGGTCGCACGGGAAAGCATGTTAACGACCAAAACTGTGATTTATGCGTTAAATACGCATAATGAGAAGAATTTTTAATTATATGATCTTGATATACATGAGAATAGAGAATCGTCGAAAAATTTAAATCTTATTAGATTTTATATCGTGTGAGATTCAGTAGCTAATTGAAATTGTCTATCTTTAGGCGCAACGTCGGAGCAGACGCCACCTCGAGATAAAAAGAAAGTGTCGGCATAAATCGACAAAACATTAAAAGGTTAGTGCAATTGTTTTTATAATATTAGTTATATATATACATATATATATATATATATATATATATATATAAGTAATTAAAGAAAATCACAAAAGTATGAAGTAATAAAGAAATTGTTAGATCCAAATGATTTATGATATTACATAAAATATATTTTATATTTTATGTGAAAATTTTGGGTTTTTACAATTATTAAGTTTGAAATATTTTATTTGTGTTTCAGAAAATTTAATCTTAATATTCAATTTCATTCATAACTAGTTATTTATGATTTTGAACTCTCTCTGATGGATTTTTTTACCTTCTTTCTCGATTCCTAACATGGAATCAAAACCTCATTACTATATATTTCATTCATAACTAGTTATTTATGCCATAAGCATGTAAAAAGCCTAAATTATCAATTTCATGATTTTGACCTCTAATTCTCATATCAAACTGAATTAAATCAATCAAAGGGCAAAGAAAACGTAATCTTTACCTCAGTTTCATAAAAACATATTGGTTTTAGGGTTCAAAACCTATTTCTCCCTTATCCTTGAGTATGCCATCTTTGAATAGCAAATCCTTAAGTATATCAATTTTGTTCTTGTTTAGGATTTGATTACGTATAATCAAAGTTAATAATCAAAGAAAATTGAAGAAAGATTGATTCTGGATTTCATAGGTCTGGTGGCTAGGATTTTAAATTGAAAAATTGTGAGTTTCTGTCAAAAAATACGAAACTGACCAATTTAAAATGTAAGTCTTCATGGGCACGACCATGTGTATCACAACCGTAAAGTTACTCAATTTCACAATTCTTATTTCCTAACATTCATAAATATGGCGTGAGCACTAGAAAACTTCACTTTTCATGTATTTTTAATTATTTTCATATTTCCAAAATCCATAATCATTTATATATAGACCTATTATATGTTATTTCTAGGTCTTAACTTATGGACATTATATTTCTCTTCCCTTCAAAGAATTTTATCTCTAAAATTATCTAATGTACTGTTTTTGAACAGCTGTGGATACTAAACTTTCATTACTTTTTCACTTTCTTATATAACCTCTTATGTTGTATAATTTCTCTATAAGACTTTGACTAATGGTACTCATTTGTTCCTGAGTTCATTAATCTCTCTAACTAAAATTTGAACTGGCTTTTCTTTATATGTCAGGTCTGGTCTCACCTCGATACTTTCAACTAGAATAATGTGAGAGAGATTTGACATGTATCTCCTCAAAATGGAGATGTGGAACACATCATGAATCTTGCTCAATTCTAGTAGTAGAGCAAACATGTAAGCAATTGGTCAAATTCTCGCTAGAATTTCATAAGGCCCAATAAATCTTGAGCTCAACTTGCTATTCTTTTCAAATCTCAAAACCTTCTTTCATAGAAAAAATTTTAAAAAAACTTGTCTCCCACTTCATACTCTATATTTATCCTTCTAAGGTCTACAAATGATTTCTATCTAACTGAAGTTATTTTCAATATGTATTGGATAACTTGTACCTTTTCCTCTTCTCTTATACCAAGTCTGACTCCACTAACTTTCTCTTACTGAGCTCTATTCAACATAAAGGTGATCGATACTTCCTACCATACAGTGTCTCATAATGAGTCATCTTGATACTAGATTAATAGTTATTGTTGTAGGAAAATTCTATCAAAGAAAGATATGTGTCCTAACTACCTTCAAATTCCATCACAAAACTCCTTATCATATCCTTTAGGATATTTACAACCTTTTCTTATTGTTTATCTATTTGGGGATGAAAGGTTATGCTAAAAATGAGCTTGGTACCAAAAATTCTCTATAGACTATACTAAAACTAAGAAATAAATCTGGGGTCCCTGTATGATACAATGGAAATTGGTACTCCATGAAATCGTACTATCTCATTAACATAAAACTCTACTTAAAGAAAAATTCCACCTAATGGGTAAAAAGTAAACTGACTTCGTAAGGTTATCCACAATAACCCATACAACATCTTATCTTCTAAGTGTCACTGGCAACCCAATCATGAAGTCCATAGAAATCCACATCCATTTCCATTCTGGGACTATGATAGGTTGTAATAACTCTGATGGTACCTAATGTTTTGCCTTGACCTACTAATAAGTCAAACATTTAGTTGTATACTTTGTAATATCTCTCTTCATGTCTATATACCAGTACTTACTCTTCAAGTCATGATACATCTTATTGCTTCCCGGGTGCATTGTATATTTGGTCTCATATGCCTTTTGAAAAATCCTTTGTCTCAACTCATCAATATTGGGCATACATAAATGGCCTTGATAATATAGCCCACCATCTTACTCAGTTGTATATCCAAGTCTCTCTCATTTAGAGACCAACCCGATTGTCTTAACAAGTTTACCACAGTCTCTATATATTTATGATATCTTGGTTAAGTGCAAGCTGAATATATAACTCTGTCACCATCTTCCTACTCAATGCATCAACCACTACATTGGCTTTGCCTGGATGACAGTCAATGATACAGTTATAATCTTTTATCAGCTCTAACTACCTCATCTATCTCAAATTTAGGTATATATGTATAGGAAGATATTTCAAACTCTTATTATCTATGTAGTAAAATATTTATCCCTATAAAGATAATGGCGACATATCTTCAATACAAAGACAATGACAACCAACTCTAAGTCATGTGTAGGGTAATACTTCTCATGTGTCTTCAGCTGTCTTAATGCATATACTACCACCTTGCCCTCTTGCATCAGTACATACCCCGATCCGTTATGAGAAGCATCATTATAAATAATATATGCCTTATTAGGAACTGGTTGTGTCAAAATGAGAGCTTTAATTAACATCTTTTTGATTGTATCACAATTTTCCTGAAATTTCTTTGTTTATTCGAATCTCACATCTTTCTGCAGTAGCCTAGCCAAGGGAGAAACAATCATTGAAAAACCTTTAACAAATCTTTTGTAGTAACTAGCTAACCCAAGAAAACTTGTGATCTTTGTTACATTGTGATGAGGCTTCTAACTTATAAATGTCTCTACCTTGTTAGGATCAACTCTTATGTCATCTAAGTGTCCAAGAAAAACTATCTCATCAAGACAAACTCACATTTCGAGAGCTTGGAATATATTTTTTGCTCTATAAGTGTCTGTAATATTATCCTCAAATGTTGATCATACTCCTCAGGTGTCTTAGAATACCAGAATATCATTAACAAAAACTACAACACATTAGTTTAGGTAAGGCCTGAATATCCTGTTCATCAAGTCCATAAAGACTGGAGGAATATTGGTTAAGCCAAAATGCATAACCACAAACTCATAATGCTCGTATCTGGTTTTAAATATTGTCTTAGCTATGTCCTCTGTTCTAATTCTCAGCTAGTGATACCCTGTTCTCAAGTTAATTTTAGAAGCACACATGCATATTTCAGCTGATCAAACAGGCCATCAATATGTGGTAAAGGATATATGTTCTTGATTATCATCTTATTTAGCTGTACGTAGTCTATGCGTAGCGTCATAGCTCCACCCTTCTTTTTTTACAAATAACACGGTGCACACCATAAAGATACACTTGGTATAATGAAACCCTTATCTAGTAGTTCCTGCTACTGAACCTTAAGCTTTTCAACTTAGATGGTGTCATTCTGTATGGCGCTATAAAAATGAGTGTTATACCTGGGATGAGTTCAATTGAGAACTCAACCTCTCTATCAGGAGGTAACCCTTATAGATCATCTGAAAAAATATCTGAGTATTATCTAACTGTAGTGATATCCTTGAGATCTTGGCTATTATGGAATGATATTGTTGATATTCATATCCTTGAAAATAACCTACAATTTATACATGTAAGTATTTCCAATAATAATCATGCTAGCTACCTTTTAATGACAGTCTATGGTCATCCGAACCCAACTAGAAGGACTACCTTATGTGAAATTCTTTAGAGATTGAGTAACTCTATTGTTGGTCCCTATATGGCATTAGGAGATTTCAATTTTATCCTTTCTACAAAGGGGAGAAGGGGAGGCTCTTCAAGTCGGTCTGGTGTTCATAAAATATATTCCAATTGGTTCTTTAATTTTGGGTTGTTAGATCTTGGCATCAAGGGATCAGACTTTACTTGGAAAAATGGCACTCTCTATAAGATATTAGACAAGGTTGTTTGCAATTTAGAGTGGCAACTTATTTTTCCTTAATCTTCTTTATTTCATCTAGCTTGTGTGCAATCAGACCGCTGTCATATTTTTTTAGAATGTTTTTGGTGTTGAGGTTAACAAAGGTAGAACTCCTACCAGATTCTTGCAATGTTGGCTTACACATGATGATTTCAACTATTTTGTCTTCAACGAATGGGTTGTAAACATTGTTGTTAGAATCGTCCGATTCTCGATTCGAATCTTCCGAATCGATACGATTCCTATATATAACGATTCGAATCTATAGTATGAATCGAAATTAGCATGAATCTATAGCGAATCGCAAGAATCAATAGTGAATCGCAAGAATCGATCGAATCAACCGATTCTATTAATTCATATAAACAAATAAATATTAAGCAAAGTGAAGAAACTTATAGATAGAGAAGGAGAAGACAAATAATCTACTAACTCTTCAAGCTCGGTCGCGATATCTGCTGAGTCAAGCGAGTTAATGGGCTGAGTGAGGATCACAAGCGAGGAATCAGGGGTAGCCTCCACGAGCTTGAGATTGATAGTGATCAATATAAGAAATCAAGAAAAAATTTTATGAGAAGAAGGGTTCGAAAGAGGAATAATAGTGGGGTGTGCAGGTTTAACTAAAGGTCACAAAGGGGAATGATGGGGTGCATAGGTTTAACTAAAGGCCATAAAGGGGAATGATGGGATGCATAAATAGAGGATACTTGCTAATATGCACAGGGGGTGAGATCGGGTATGGGATAGAGAAAGAGAAGAAGGAAACTTATTGTATAGTTTGAGAGAAAAATTAAGATAGTTAAACCCAATAGTAGAAAATGATAGACACGCAGCCCATAATATTTTTCTCTAATTGCCATTAAATTTTCAAATTAATTTTTTTTTATTAGGCGTATGATTCGATATGTTCTTAATATAAAATATGTTCTTAAAAATGAATATATATTATTTCTAATTAATTATCAATTTAAACTGAATCTTACGATTCGATTCGATTCTTGATTCACGATTTACAAAATGACAAATTCGATTCTCGATACGAATCTCGATTTAACAACTATGGTTGTAAATAATAGTTTTATGGATTCTCTTCATTCTTTTTACTAAAAAATTAAAAAAAGTGGAATAACAAAGTTTTTGAGAATATTATTCATTAGAAAAAAAAATACTTAATTGAACTTGAAGTAAACCTGAATAAAGAGTTAGAGGTTTCCCTCTTGAGGTATGAGCTTATTTGGAAGCAAAAGTCTAGAAGCAAACTGGTTGCGGGGGGGACAGAAATGCAACTTTCTTCCTTTTGCGGACTATCAGGAGGCAAAAGAGGAATAAAATTAAATATTTAGAAGGGGATTACGGTGAATGGATTAGCAATTAGCAGATTTTGAAAGGGATAATAGTGAATTTTTAAAAAAATATTTATCAAGATGACAGTGCCTTCTTCATGCCTTTTATCTTGTGGAATAGCTTTCCTCAATCGAACGATGGTATGGTTAATTTGGTTAATAAACAATTCTCTAACGAGGAGATGGAGGAATCTTTATTTCAAATGAGGTCGTGGAAGACTGGTCCAGATGGTTATCAAGGTGGCTTCTATCAAACTCAATGGCAGATTGTGGGATCTGATTTTTGTAAGGAGGTAAAGTGGGTTCTTGATGGAGGTGAGATTAGGGAGGGAGTGAATGGCACCAAAAATTAAGGTACTAAAAAAATATCTCTCAGTTCTGGCCTATCTCGTTATGTATTGTTCTCTATAAAACTGTGAATGAAGCCATTGCTAATAGAATTAAAAGTATCATGTTGATAGTAATTGGCCCGTACCAGACTAGCTTTGTCCCAAGTGGCCACATTACTGAAAGTATTGTGTTTGCTCAAGAGGTGATTCATACTATGAAGAAGAAATGTGGTAAGGTGGGATTCATGACCATCAAAATCGACCGGGAGAAAGCTTATGATCTAATTAAATGGGAGTTCTTACATGAGACGATGTTGGATGTTGGCATTCTTGTTGCTTTAATTAATGTTATTATGCATTGTATCAGCACTAGCAAGATTCAGATTCTCTAGAATGGTGAACTCACAGACTCTTTCCTTATCTTTGTATTCTCTGTATGGAGCGGCTTGCCTATTTGATTTAGTAAGCTGTGGATTCTAAATTTTAGAATCCCATTTATTTAAATCGTATTTATCTCATCTTTTCTTTTCTTTTTTTTTTTTTGTTGATGACCTTATTTTGTTAGCTAAAGCAGATTGTAAACAAGTGGAGGTCATTAATCATGTGATGAAGATTTTTTTTATTATGAGAATTCGTGTTAGAATGTTTATAATGCTAATATAGTGGTTTATTTTTCCAAGAATGTGTTGGGGTAAACTTGCCAAATTTTGAGTAGTAAGTTGGGTTTTAGAGAAATGGGTAATTTGGGTATATATTTAGGCGTATTTTTTCTTCATTCTAGGATATCAAGGAGAACTTATGGCTATATTCTTAATAAAATGTCAAAATAACAAATTGGAAGTTGATGATAAGAGAAAAATGTCTTTAGTCAAATAGGAGAGGGTACAACAAAGCAAAGAGGTTGTTAGTCTATTAGAAATTTATCGTCCAAGCTTGTCTCATTGAAAAAGCCTTCAAAGATCTTCAAATCTCAAAGGAAAATAATATTTGTAAGTTATTGATTGTTTGGAAATGCCATCTATTTTCCTTTTACAAGATTAACATGGATGCTTCCTATGATAGAAGTTGCGGTTTGGCTGTTGGGGGTGGTATAATTCATGATCATTTGGAAAATTGGGTGACTGGTTTTGTTGTGAAGATTGGTTGTTGTCCCATTTAGAAAGCAGAGGCTTAGTCGGTTTTGGAAAGAATTCAACTCGCTTTAAGAAAAGGGTTCAGTTCAGTAGTGGTGAATGAAACAACAAAATAGTGGTTTCGATAGTTCAGGGCGATTGTTCTCCAGATATTCATAACTGGTCTATTATTAATCAGATTAAAATTGTGGTTCATTCTTTTCCTCTTCACTATTAACCATGTTTTGCGTGAAGCTAATTTTGCTGCGAATTTCATTTCGCATTTGGCTTATGAGTTTTCCATGGGCACCCATGTTATGTCTAGTCCTCCTACAGGAATTGTGAACTAATTGAGATATGATCTTTCTGGGGTTACTTATTTTCAATAATTTTTTTGTTTGTTTGTGAGTTTAAATCACCTTGTAAAAGAAAAACTTGCAACAGATAAACACTTGGATTTCCTTGCAACTCTGGTTCCATATAGTCCTTAAGAATATAACCCAGAAAGGAAGAGAGGTACAGTTAATCATATACTTAAGTTGAGAATGGTGTCACTGAGACTGCTCAAGAGGCTAGCTGCTACCATATTAACGTGTCGCCACAGAAAATTGTGGCTCCATCCAAATCACACTAATCAAATCTCTTAGGCCGATTCTAGTACTTTTATACTCTTCTAACTCCATGCATTTATCTACCATTATTGCCTTATTCTACGTTACTTTGCACATTGTTCTTCATATTACTCAAAAAAAAAAAAAAAAAGGAAACAAAAGGTATATTTGTAACTTTTTATGTAATCAAGTCTTTTAAGTGAAAATTTGTTTGCCTGACTCCCATGAATATCTATCAATTTCGGAACTAATAGTCTTTATTTATAAAATGCTTGACATTTAATTAATGATACTTACAAATTCAATTGGACGAATTTCTTCAGTTACATCAATTTAATGTTAATTGATTAAAAATCCTTCGAGTTGAGAAACTAAATTAGTTCAAGCTTGATGGTTTCTAATGGAACATATTTTCAATTAAGAGACTTAATTGCATAAATTTGTAAAATTCAAAGACGAGAATATGATTTTTTTTTTCTTCTTTTCTTCTCCTTCAAGAAATTTGTATGTTCGTGTGTATCTAATGAGGCATAGAAAAGTGCAGGAATGAACATAAGAGAGCTGGTAAAGGAAGGATTCATCATCAAGAAGCCATTGGTAACCCATTCAAGGTGGCTGCGGCGGGAAGTACAAAAAGCAAAAAAGGTAGAGAGGATATGGGAAGAGAAGAGGAACAAAAGAGGCAAGGCAACCTTGATGCTCAGGCGTTTGCTCTGCAAATATACAGAAGCTCGAAAGATTGATAAGCACATTTATCATCAACTTTATATGAAAGTAAAAGGAAATGCATTCAACAATAAACGTGTGCTTATCGAGAGCATTCACAAACTGAAGTCCGAGAAAGATGAGGACAGATCAGCTCTATTTCATAAATTTGTCGCCACCAAAGCCACTAAATAATATATTTCTCATTCGTGTTCAAAATACAAAGTTATTGTATTAATACTGCTTTATTATTTATGATTAGTAACAAATTATATTTCAAAAAAAAAAAAAAGGCAAAAATTTGTAGTCCAGGATTCCAAACGAACAAGGAGAAAAATCATGCTTTTCCAGCAGAGCCAAACAAATGCATCTTTTCTGCAACCACAGCTTTCATGGCTTCCTTTGCAGAAGCCATAACATAGACCAGATCTTTCTGAGGTTTGCCTAGTGAGTCAATGTAAGCCTTGCGCACCTCAGTGTTCACATTAAACTTCCTCACACCCCGCCCGATACAAGCCTGCTTATGCCATTCATCGACATTAATCTGTTAATGTTTCTGCCTCAACTTCATTCATATTTCAACTTCTATTTAATCAATCAAAGAACTTGCAACTGAAATAGTTTTAACTGTTTTTTCCAGAAACCTTCAACAAATGTACATATCAACATTCTCTAATAAAAATGCAGAGGTATACCTTGATAACTTCTTTGGGCAATCCTGAAGCACCATGCAGCACCAGAAAAACACCTTTCTTTGAACTCAAGGCATGCAAATCCTATAAATAACAACTATAAGTCCATTTTTTCTCCATAACAATGTTGGTGCTAATAACGATAACACACATTACTGTGGGAAATACTGCATAAAATCAGTTCCCATTAAATTAGTTTTATTTCTTCCCTTCTTGGTTTTATTTTCTTCCTTTCTTGTATTTTGATTTTTTCCTTATTTGTATTTTTTCCTTTTTTGTTCCTTAATTCTAGGAACATATTTTGTATTTAAATCCATGTAACTTCAGCATTAGAATAAGATTGAGAGAGTATTTTTTTCTCTCTTGCTTCATGGTATCAGAGCCTAGTAAAACCTAGCTCTTTTTTTTCTGTCAATTTTCTAGGGTTTTAATACCCGCCCATTTAGAGAGAGTTTAACTCTCACCGCCCACACCAGTGGACAGAACAGGCGCCGACCGGCGTTTGGTCAGAATTCCATCACCAGAAGCGGCCGCGCGTGAGAACACGCGCCGATCGACCTTCCCGCTCCGATCACACGCGCCGGCGCGTGAGACACTTTCCGGCCACTGTTTTGTGATTTTCTTTTTCCAGATCTCTTCTCCTCATATTTCCGCACGTGATTGAGGTGTAACAGAGGTCATTCAAGTAAGTTGATTTTGCTGACTTCTATCATTGTGTTACTAATGGCTGGGTACAATCCTTGGAAAACAGCCTTGACCGGTGCATCCAGCAGGGACTCCACTGCGATAGGAGAAAGCACTATGAGTTCCATCTCATTCGGAAGTCCAGTAGAAGGGTCCAATAATTCACTACATGTGAATATTCACCGACTTAATGGAAAAAACTATCTGGAATGGTCTCAAACTGTTCGACTGATCATGGAAGGTAAGGGGAAGCTGGGTTATTTGATGGGTGAAGTAACAAAGCCTGTAGATGGAGATCCGGCTTTAAAAACCTGGAAGTCAGAAAATTCCTTGATCATTGCATGGTTGGTGAATTCAATGGAACCTGCAATTGGCAAACCATTCATGTTTTTACCTACAGCCAGAGATGTTTGGGAAGCAGTCAGAGATACTTACTCAGATCTAGAAAATTCTTCACAAATATTTGAGTTAAAATCTAAACTTTGGCATGCGAAACAGGGTGATCGAGATGTCACTCTCTACTTCAATGAGTTAATGACCTTGTGGCAGGAGTTAGACCTTTGTTATAACGATGTATGGGAATGCACAAATGACAGTGTGAGATTCATGAAGCGACAAGAAAATGATCGGGTCTTTATGTTCTTGGCAGGATTGAACAAAAATTTAGATGAAGTGCGAGGTAGAATTTTGGGAAAGACACCTCTACCAACAATTCGTGAGGTGTTTTCAGAGGTTAGAAGAGAGGAAGCAAGACAAAATGTAATGCTTGACAAATCTGTTTCAATCCACAAAACAGTGGAAATTGATAACTCAGCTTTAGCAACCCAGAGGTTTCAGGATGAAGAAAGGAATGATGGCAAGCGACCATGGTGTGATCATTGCAAGCGCCCATGGCACACACGGGAAACATGTTGGAAAATCCATGGCAAGCCTAAAAATCAAAAAAAGAAAGTTAGTGGAGGGGGACGTGCACTACATGTTAATGTCTCAGATCAAGAGCAATCATTTTCTTCAAGTTCATTTCCTTTCACTAAGGAACAAATAGATCAACTATCCAAGCTTCTTGAGTCTCAACAAATTCCTTCTTGTTCTTTAGCTCAAAAAGGTAATTACTTGCAAGCTGCTTTCTTAAGTGTCCATTCTGATCATACCTGGATTATCGATTCAGGTGCAACAGATCATATGACAGGATTGTCAAATATTTTTTCTTCATATAGTCCTTGTGCAGGTAATCAGAAAATTAAAATTGCAGATGGCTCTCTTTCAGCCATTGCAGGAAAAGGTTCTATTATAGTATCTTCATCACTTACACTTTATGATGTTCTTCATGTTCCCAAACTTTCGTGTAATTTATTGTCTGTCAGTAAGTTAGTTCATGATCAAAATTGTCAAGCTAATTTCTTTCCAACTTACTGTGTATTTCAGGATTTGACATCGGGGAGGATGATTGGCAGTGCTAAACAGAGTGGAGGACTCTATTTCTTTGATGGTGGATCTGAATCGGGACAACAATCTCAACCAATAAGTACCTGCTTTGAATCTAGTTCTGTTTCCAATAATGATATTATGTTATGGCACTTTAGATTAGGCCATCCAAGTTTTAGGTATTTAAAACATTTATTTCCTAAGTTATTTTACAATAAAGATCCATCTTTGTTTCATTGTGAAATGTGTGAATTTGCAAAACACCACCGTACTTCATTTCCTTCACAACCATATAAACCATCAAAACCATTCACTATTATTCACAGTGATGTTTGGGGTCCAAATCGAACAAATACTCTTTCTAACAAAAAATGGTTTATCACTTTCACAGATGATCATACTCGACTTTGTTGGGTATATTTATTAAAAGAAAAGTCAGAGGTGGAACAGGTTTTTAAAAACTTTTACAATATGGTGCAGACTCAGTTTCACACAAACATACAAATTTTCAGGAGTGATAATGGAAAAGAATACTTCAATACAATCCTAAGAAATTTTTTTCTTGAAAAAGGCATAATACACCATAGTTCTTGCATTGATACACCCCAACAGAATGGTGTTGCTGAAAGAAAAAATAGACATTTGTTGGAAGTGGCTCGTGCATTACTTTTTACTACTAAAGTGCCTAAGTATTTATGGGGAGAGGCAGTTTTAACTGCTGCATATTTAATAAATAGAATGCCCTCCAAAGTTTTACACTATCAAACTCCTTTTCAAGTTTTTACAAAGATTTTACCAACTGCTAGAATCTCTGCTGATCTCCCTCTAAAAATTTTTGGTTGTACAGCATTTGTTCATGAACATAGAAAACTTGGAAAACTTGAACCTCGAGCTATAAAATGTGCTTTTATTGGATATTCTCCAACTCAGAAGGGATATAAATGTTTTGATCCAATATCAAAAAAATTCTTTGTTACAATGGATGTGACATTTTTTGAAAAACAACCTTTTTTTCAAGATACTCATCTTCAGGGGGAGAATTATAATGAAGATTCATTTGTTAAATCTTGTGATAATTTATTTTCAGATGATGTATTTATTTCACAATCACAGGATTTTGAGTCTAATGCACCTACAGCAAATGGCCAAGATTCATTTGTGGAAACTCCTCTTACTATGAGTGATGTTTCACTTATATCTAAGCCTACATTTGAAAGTGAAAAATCTGATCAACAATCTTTTGAAACTGGGAATAAGGGACAACCTACTATAATTCCACAATATAATACCACCAAAACAACAACAAATAGATTTACAGAAGGTGATCAAACTTGGAAAGGGATTGTTTACTCGAAGAAGAATCATAAACAAAGAAAAGATGAATCGGCTCTACAGCACGACCATGATTCTGAACTGAGGACAAATCAACAGTCTGAGTCTAGTACAGGTAACTCTCATTCTCTTCCTGACAGTCATCTTGAGACTTTTGATTGTGACATTCCTATAGCCCTTCGAAAAGGGGTTAGATCTTGTACTAGATATCCATTATCTAAATTTGTGTCATACTCAAAATTGTCTCCGTCTCTTGCTGCTTTTACAACTCAATTGTCCAGCATAGAAATTCCTAACAGTATACAGGAGGCTCTAAAAGTTCCAAAGTGGAAGGAAGCAGTTCTTGAGGAGATGAGAGCTCTTGAGAAGAACAATACCTGGAGTGTTGAGGCATTGCCTGCAAAGAAGGCTACAGTAGGCTGTAAATGGGTCTTTACTGTGAAGTATAATTCTGATGGTTCAGTGGAGAGATATAAGGCCCGATTGGTAGCTAAGGGATTCACCCAGACATATGGCATAGATTACTCTGAAACATTTGCTCCTGTTGCAAAATTGAACTCGGTAAGGGTACTTTTATCTATTGCTACTAATCTAGACTGGTCTTTACAGCAATTGGATGTAAAGAATGCCTTTCTCAATGGAGACTTGGAGGAGGAAGTCTACATGGATAGTCCACCCGGTTTTGAAGAGAAGTTTGGCTCAAAAGTGTGTAAGCTAAAAAAGTCCTTATATGGCTTAAAACAGTCTCCAAGAGCATGGTTCGAAAAATTCACACACTCTGTTAGAAAGCAAGGATATTCTCAAGGACAAGCAGATCATACCTTGTTTTACAAGCTTTCCTCTGAAGGTAAGGTTGCTGTACTGATAGTTTATGTTGATGATATTATTCTAACAGGTGATGATGTGGCTGAAATGGAAAGGTTAAAGAAAAGTCTTGCTCTTGAATTTGAGATCAAAGATTTGGGAAATTTACGATATTTCCTTGGAATGGAGATTGCTCGCTCAAGGAAAGGAATTGTTGTATCTCAGCGCAAATATATTCTTGATCTTTTAAGAGAGACAGGAATGAGTGGTTGCAAACCAACTGAAACTCCCATGGATCCTAATGTAAAACTTTGGGAAAAGGGAAGTGTTCCTGTGAATACTGGCAGATATCAAAGATTAGTTGGTAAGCTGATCTATTTATCTCACACTCGACCAGATATTGCCTTCGCAGTTAGTGTTGTCAGTCAATTCATGCATGCACCTTATGAAGAGCATCTTGAGGCGGTTTACCGGATTTTGAGATATTTGAAGTCTACTCCTGGGAAAGGTCTATTTTTTAAAAAAACCAATCAAAGGAACATTGAAGTTTTTACCGATGCAGATTGGGCAGGTTCAGTAACTGACAGGAGATCTACTTCCGGATACTGCACCTTTGTGTGGGGGAACTTGGTTACTTGGCGAAGCAAAAAACAAAGTGTTGTTGCTAGAAGTAGTGCTGAAGCTGAATTCAGAGCAATGGCTCAAGGGATTTGTGAAGTATTGTGGATATATAGATTTCTCAAAGAACTTAAAAAGACAGTAAAACTTCCTTTGAAATTGTACTGTGACAATAAGGCTGCTATAAGTATTGCTCACAATCCTGTTCAACATGATAGAACAAAGCACATTGAGATTGATCGACACTTTATAAAAGAAAAACTAGAAGCTGGAATTATTTGCTTGCCATTTGTTCCTTCCAGTCAACAAACAGCTGACATCTTGACCAAAGGACTTGCGAGATCTAACTTTGAACATCTGATAAACAAGTTGGGCATGATGGACATCTATGCACCAACTTGAGGGGGAGTGTGGGAAATACTGCATAAAATCAGTTCCCATTAAATTAGTTTTATTTCTTCCCTTCTTGGTTTTATTTTCTTCCTTTCTTGTATTTTGATTTTTTCCTTATTTGTATTTTTTCCTTTTTTGTTCCTTAATTCTAGGAACATATTTTGTATTTAAATCCATGTAACTTCAGCATTAGAATAAGATTGAGAGAGTATTTTTTTCTCTCTTGCTTCAATTACACAAGTAGCATAAGATGTAGTATGAACTTGATGCATCGTTCTAGTATATGTAATGAAAGCACATTCACAAGGTTAAAAATACTTCAATGATATTCAGATTCGGACTTAATTTTATCTTACTATTTAAAGATTGATGATGCCACACCAATAACAAGTCAATCGTAGTGCTGTTAATTTTTCTTATGGAACATTGTCTGTTTTTGTATTTACAGAACATCATTTCCCATACATAACTCTAGTGAATGTCAATATATAAACTACATTAGCACAAATAACTTCACAACTACTGCACCATGGTGCCTTAAACAAGAAATTGTCTGCTGTCTTTGATTGAAAAGATGAAATGTAATGCACGAATCATAAAGTGTCCCCAATCTTAATGCATAGCCAAATAGTTATCTAAAGGTCAAATATTAACACAAGTTACTTCTAACGATTGCAGCATAGGTCCTTAAACAAGAAAATGCTTTTCTCTACCGGGAACATGAAACGTAAAGCACAAATCATAAAATGTCCCAATCATAAAGCATGGGCAAATAGTGTATGAATGATACCTTCAGCAAATCAAGCCTGAGATTTGGCCCACTCGCAGGGTACTTCCCATGTACATTTCCAATGCACACTGCCAAAGCATCTATACCAGTCTCATCAATGAACTCTTGAGCCTGAAGTTCAAATGAAGCCCATTATATCACTTTCTCATATCAAAGACATGAGTTTGAGTACTCATGCATTAGGAAGTGCAATAACCTGATTAACATCAGTCAGCCTTGCTTCATAATCTTCAACAGTCAAGTCATCTTCAGTTCCTGACAACCTCCCTAGTTCTGCTTCCACCAGCATATTTTTTGAGCGGGCCAAGGAGGATATAAGCTTTGTGTATGATATGTTATCCTTGAGAGAAAGATGTGAGCCATCTACCATCACTGAATCAAACCCCTAGAATGTTGGATTCAAGGAAAGCAATTAGCAATAAATTAGTACTCCAAAGGATAAAGTTGACAACATTAACCGTCGTGTTGTATGTTGAACCCACTATATGCAGCTTTCATCAAAACAGGAATGTACTTACTAAGTCAAGAGCTTCCACTAGTTCTTTATTGGAAGTTCCGTGATCAAAGTGAACCGTAATAGGTACCTGCCATGCAAGTTTATACATTAATGTTTTTGTTTTACTGCAGGTATAATTTGCATAACCAGCATAATTCATACAAGTAAATCTGTAAGTAACCCAAAAAGGGCCATACTATATTCATTTATAGGCAGGATCCTAGTAAGTAAAATTTGAACAGTCCCATTCTTCAGTGTTGTCGCAAAAATTGAATGCATCTGAGACTTATGACATCCTAGTTTTTTATTTTGCACCACATAATAACACAATTTTCTCAACATAGAATCCAAGTAATAATTCTGCCTATCACCACCAATTAGGGTCTCTGTCTCTCTCACACACACATGCTATATTGAGGAATCCATATAACTTCTATCTCCGCAAACCTTAGCAGCTTAGCCCCTCAACTTCTCAATTATTTTTAACCTTAAAAGCTTTCCAAAAGTTGTATTAATCATAAGGGACTCTATATATACAATGAAAATATGTACAGAAAAATAATCTCCCCTAAAGAATAGGCAGAACAAAAGTAGAAAAAAGAAACAAAACTAAATCTCTTAGAACCCGTTTGGCATTGAGTTTGCCAAAATCACTTTTGGAGGAAAAAATTTTATTTTTAAGCATTTTGAGTTTTGAAAACTGCTTTTGGATAAAAGCAGGTAAATATATGTTTTTGCCAGAAGCAGGTTTATAAAAAGCAGTTTACAAAAAATTAAAAAAATCAGTCAATTAAATCAAACATATTTTAAACCTGCTTTTTGAATACCAAACAGCAATTCCAAACACACCCTTAATCAAGGAAAAATATAATGAAGAGGAATGCTAAGCACAGTCTTGAAATGTGACTATCCAACACTCACTTTCTCATTGATTGGTGAGGAGAGAGAAAATACCAAAATGGAGAGGGAAAAAATGAATAAATAATAATTTTAATTTTTCTCTCTCCTCACCAACCAATAGGAAGAAGAGTGTTGGACAGTCACCTTTCAAGGAAACTGTCATTAGCATTTCTCATATACTGAATATAAACTAAATCCTGAGAATATCTAACCCCAGACCTGCAAATAATGGCTTCAATGAGCATTGAATCTCAAGAAATTATATTTTACTTTTGCTCAAATGACTCAAAAGCACATGGACAGCATCATGTGTATTACTAGTATGATACATTGAATGTGCAGGTTATAGATGAAGCTCCCCCTTACAATGTCTATACCTCTCATTCCCCTTCAATCCTTTTTTTTTTCTTTTAAGATGAAGGGAACCACTTACGCTAGCTTGTTCAGCAGCAGCAACACAAGCAGCAACCAAGGGAATTCCTCCTTGCTTCAGGGCACCAGGATGTATCTGTATATAGAAAAGATAGCAATGATAAATACATCACAAGTGCCTGAAACTCACAGCTGTGTACATTTAAGTTAATACAAGATCTTAGTTCAAGTATTAGCCACGATAAATTGCTAAAATATTCCTCATTCTCATTCACACCTGTAGAATGGCAGGGCTGTTTTCTTCCTCTGCTGCAGCAACAACAGCTGCAGCTCCTTCCAAATTATAAACATTGAATGCTCCAACTGCATATTCACCATTCTCTGCATTCTTTACGCAGAAAGAAATTGTCACCATCTGGAGAAACAACAGATGACACAACTAAGTTTATAGTCCTTACAAGAAGGAGCTCTTTTGTTGATGAAAGTTTAGAAGGACGAGCCCAAGATTTCACAACTTCTGCCAATGCTTTACTGTCACCAACATTACCTGCAAAAGCAACTTTACAAGTTAAGAGATCCAATTTTCAAAATTTAAATAAATAAAAGAAATTCAGAAAATAATTTAAGAATTCACTTACCAGGGAATACAATGTAGGGAACCTCTGGATGCCTACTTTCAGGACCAAGCAACCATAAGGGAACACCAGACAGAGCTTGTCCTTCTATCTTGGCACATTTTGCTTCTAGAGCTTTTGTAGCAAGGTCTGATGAGGTTATTCCACCCTAGAACCCAAAAAAAGAAAGCAGTTGAGTGAAGTTGTTTAATGTTTGGAACAAATTTTTGGGATCAAATTTCAACATCATAGGTACTTTAAAGAGGGATTAAACGAGGCATTGAACCAAGAACTCCAGGGAAAACAAAGTTATAATAGTTGGTGGAAATCTGACAATTACCTGCCTCTTACATCAAGCTTCTAATAAATAGCCACCACACTTGAAGGCTCTGACACATTTTTTATGTACTTTGATATATATGCACTTATGGTGGCATACAAACAATAAAAGAAAATCACATCCAAAAAACTGAATTTTACATCTACAAAAAAGGCATTTCAAAATCAAAGCCATAAAAACTCTCAAATTATCCAAAATACTGCAAAAGAAAAGGGTAGCGCACACTGTTCAATTGCATGCATTATCCATGCATGTAACAGATAAAACCTTTGGAATAATTGATATTTTCTTCTTATAACATTTGTGAGGAAAGAACCATGAACAATGCTACCATGAGACATCTTTCAGTGAAGATTCTGAACTAATGTTTGGAAATGCACATTATATGCTTCATATATATGATGTTCTTTATTTCTAAAATATTGTAAACATTATACAATTCATGCTATTATCAAAACCTACCAATTTTTTTTCTTTTGATTTCAAGATTCCCAAACACATTTAGGGTAGTAGAAAAATATTACTCTGAAAAAATTACACGCTTGGTGAAAAGGTAAATGCAGATCTCAATCTAATATTCATCACTTCTCCTGTCAAATGAGTTGGGACACATGTTTCTAATAGCTTTAAAGCATGCAAATAGTTTGAGCATTACTTGTGGTTACAATGGTTATTCAATGAAGAAACGCATTCAACTATGTTTCATAAACCTCTGATTCTCTCAATCCTGAGTTTACGTAGCGGCAATGTGAGCAGATGTTCTTGTAGCAGCAGTACAGGCATGATACATTTTTAGGTGTATGAACACTGTCTGCAGCACTTGAGTCATATCTCAATCTTTGGAATGCATATTAAAGATGGTTTTCCAAGATTGACAGAAGGAGACTTGTTACATTCATAATTTGACATCTAAATAGTGAAATATGGTCCAAGTAAATAAGATATCGCAGGACTATGAAAGGGATTAATGTGAGCAACCTCTTAGCTCAACACAAAAACTAAATTCCAATCTGCAGGGTAGACATGAAATTCAATCAAGAGGTTAGGCAGTTTATCGGAAATTATATCTTACATTGTTAATATACGACAAGAGGACAAATATAAGTTGGAAAGTCTTGAACAAACAGACACAATTAAAAAAAAAAAGTATACTAATTAATCCGATGAAAATTGAAAATGGGAAAAAGAAGAGAGTAAATATTGAAGAATGAAACACTGATCATTTAAAGCATAACCAAAGGAAATAAAACTGGTTCACTTAAACAATTTCAAAATACCTTTGCTAGAATATATCTAGGCCTTGTTGTTATCCGCTGCACAATTTCCACCAATGCAGAGCTCACTTTAAAATTGATTTCCAAACTCTCAGAAGCAGCTGGTAGACAAAATTTTATATAAATACGAGAAGGGCATCAGATGACAGAGTTTGGGGAAAATATCTTCCTTTCTACAGAATGAATTTAGGTTCCCTGCTTCTTATATTCATAGCAAAGAAAGATAGTCAATGTTTGATCTGACTACGTGCTGCCCATAAAAATGTATTATTCAGTTCAAAACATTATTTTTTGCAAAATACAAGCTGCAAGCTGTGTTGTTTATGTCAAACAATGTCAAAAATCACCATCACATCTTCAATGCAAAAAATAAATGAAAGAAAGGATGGCTGACTTTTTCCAGTGATGAGTTCACGACTAGTCATTACTAATGTGTCTCTGCAAGCCCCAAGGGAAAAATCTGCCATCTCAGCTGCTCTATTAATTTCCTCCTCCCTCTCTTCTGGAGACTTCATGGCAAGTTTATCAACAGAAACCTGGTCATGACAAAGAAGGAAATTCCAATTCCTTATACTAAATAACAATACACGTATATCTCCTTGTGAGAGAAACCATCAGAAATGCAACATTATTACACATTTAAAGAGCATAAATATCATGCATCTGGATCACCTCAATGGTTCTTAAGATATTGCCGCATTGTATTTTAAGTTCTTCAACCTGTGAATTATAAAACATAACAAATATCAATCACATGGCAAATGCTACTACCACTAAGCTACAATTAAACCAGGAAACTGGAGTCCAGTAATTCAACCTGTTTTGTTGTTTTAGGAACATATGATCCCACAACAATGAGCCCGCCTCTCTTTTCTTTGTTCAGCCCTAGATCTTTAGGCAGTACGGGAGCTTTTGGAATAATTCCAATTCGTGCAGAAACAAAACTAGCAGCAGTTCGGCATAAGAAAGACTTGCCCTTCAATTCCGCCTGCTTAAAATGCAAAAGCTTTAAAGAATTTCTTCATTAATTTTAAAATAGAAAGGCCATAGAGTAATTTGAAATATATATAAGAAAATTTTGCCTGGATCATTCCAGCTGCAAAAACAGCCATGTCTCTTTCACTTGCTGCATTGACTATACATACTGAACCCTGTTTCAGCCAACAAAAACAATAGCATCATAAATGAATTCAAGGTAATGCAGCCTACTGGTTCATAATGAGAGGAACTTTGGATACAGTAAACATGATCAGAAATCCTTGCATCGTATACTTTCAATTATTTGAATAGACTTGCAAAATAATTATTACCCAACATCCAGAATAATCTACATGGCAAGCAGATACTTTTGGGACTGGGGAGAAGGGAGACAAAACACACACAAACAAAAAATAAAATAAAATTAGAAGAAGAATGAGAAGGAAAGTAGAATTGAAGATTTTTTCAGGTCAAGGAGTCAAACAGACTACTTTTGTTATTGTTGATATTTGTATCATGTCCAATACAAGTTATAAGCCTGCACAATTGTTGTAGGAGCAAGTAAAAGACAGATAGAGAGACCAGCACTAGCAAAGAAACTAGCTTGAATAGGACAGTTGTAAGTAAACCAAATTGCTGTGTTATGGCATCGAAATGTATCAGATTGGCCAGGAAATAAATAACCATAATGACAGCACAGAAGATTGTAACACCAAGGCAGGAGCAAATGTATTGGAAGTACAAAAGAATTCTGTCCAGCAAGATATTTGATATGTATTGCCTATTATCTGTACCTTCTGCAAGCTGCAGAGAAGCTCAGAAACAGCATTTGGTCCACCTTTCCTTAGAAGTTCAATAGATATAGATGTAACACTATTAGCTCGAATATGGCCTTTAGTCTTCTCTTCCACCCACTACAGTTTCATAGAGTCAGAAATTACCAAAAAAACTGAAGTTCTCTTTCAACTGAATATCAAAATGATAAAAGGTAGACCTCTCGAAGATTGGAAGATTTATAGCCAAAAGCAGCATCTTTAGCAAACTCTGTGTCACCTGCAGGGAAAAGCCTACAGATACAGTTGTTTGCATGTTAAATTTATCCAGACAAGAAAATTGTGCTATAAGAGAAAATGGAAAAAAGCAGCATCTTTAGCAAACTCTGTCTCCTGCAGGGAAAAGCCTACAGATACAGTTGTTCGCATGTTAAATTTATCCAGACAAGAAAATTGTGCTATAAGAGAAAATGGAAGTAATACCTATCACTATCTGCAACATAATGTACATCTTTGATAGTGTAACGGCCTCCTTGAAGGAAAAAGGGACAAATGATCCATGCATCCATCTCACCAAGTACTGAAACTGCTGCATCTGCTTCCTACACAAATCATATATCTTTATGTTATGCTGTGGTTAATAAAACTCGCAAAGGTGATCTGAATAATTAGAATACTGCTTGGGGCTTCGGTCCTTGCCTCTGGAAAATGACCTCGTAATGTTGAATCACCTCTCAAAACCACAGTGTGGTCAACATTCTCAACTGATTTAGCTGCTTTACTGAGGTTTTGGCAGATATCTTTTATCAAAGCACCGGCCTGTATGCAATTAATTGGTTACTCAGAACATCTCCTTGAATAAAGTTCAATGCCTTAAAGCAAAGTGTGAATTCTTAAATAAGAAATTATTTTCCTTTGCTGGTAAGAGAGAAACCTTAAGAATTGAATAATGCTTATATTGGAAGAAAGCCATTTACCTTCTCAGAACTTAAAGACCTGGAGTTAGTAAGAATGAAAAAGCATGTAGGCTTTTTCCTGAACTGCAGAACTAGTGACTCAACACTCCTGAAATGAAAAAACCAAAAAAGTTATACAATTCGAAAATATGCTCAAGAGCAGAAGTCTGATGTGTAGATATAAAAGTCCAGAGGTTTTTCATCTACATGGTAGAAAATAAAAAACTACGGGTATCTAACAAGTGATGAAGATGGAATAACTTGCCTTCAGAATTTTAGATATATCATAATTAACCTATCTCATATAATTAAGACATCCATTTTGCAAGGAAGTTACATAACATAGAGAGGTTAAGAGATTACCATTCTGTCAATACTTCAATATCATGAACGGTTTGAGTTCCAGTTGGATCATCATCCAGAACAACCAAAGTTTTGGAATTGGTCTGATTCAGTCTACGGATATCATCAATGGGATCCACAGGCCACTCCAATGGAAGAGATTGCAAGACAGTTTCTTTCTTAAGAATGGGAAGCTTTCCTTCAACTCTAACACCTGTGAGTGTCTCATAAACCTATAAAGGTACGAAAAAGTTTGTATCACTCTAGCAATTATCCAATTCCAGACACCTATACTAAATTCGCACAAACTACACTATCTATGTAGATGAATTCCCACACCTTAACTACACCAGCATCATCTTGCCTACCCCAGCCAGCAGCAGAGCCTGCTTAACAATGAAGTTCAAGAATTATGCATCATATATAAAGAAAAGTATAAACATAAAGTGACATGAGAATTATATTTAAGAAACTACATTCCAGAAGCTTGTCAAGAGTAGGGCAGCTTAATTTCCTTTCCTAATCTCATACTTGCAGAAAATTTTCTGCTATCTCATAAATGTGAAATAAAAATGATTGAGAATATTTTGGAGAAGTTTTATGTTTTTTTAGAATCTAAAGCCACTGAAAATAATAACTAGACACGAAAGTCGCTCAAATTTTGAACTTAGATCTCACAAATATAGAGTTTAAATCTGATACTAATAAAGGGTTTTAATCTCCTCTCTAGAAATGTCAAAGTTTTGACAATTTTAAAATTGATAAGATTAATAACAAGGGGTTACCTATGACAATTATTTTGCACTGGTCTACCCTTTGTACAGAAATGCTCAATAATGACATGTCCTTCACTCTCTAACCTATCTTTTGGACCTTACACCTTTAAGCTAGTGTTTCCCAATGAGAATCAAATTATTGCTCCACCCAACTGAATTTCCTGTCTGTCTTGAACTATCCTTCACAAATATTTCATTGCCTTAAAAGGTTAGCATCTAATTTTGAAATTTCCAGCATCATCCTTGATTATTGAATCCTATGCCTAACACAAATCAAATTTTACCCTTCCTGCAATTAATCTAAGATAATGAAAGTGGCCACTCTAGACTGCAATTAGTTAACATGTGACCATTGCAATTTTCAGTTTCACTAGATATACTTCTAAAAATCCCATTTTGTTCTGGCTAATGCAAAGCTAAAAACTAACTGCCGGTTTGGGCCTGCTAAAGTCACGTGAAATGAAACTGAAAATGCCACTTCATTTATGGATTAATGACTAAACAAGAAGATGATGGAAAGAGTAGCTAAAAGTAAGAAGGCTCATAGACCTGCCAGGAAGAGTTGGTGTGCAACAGTTGAAATATGAAGTGGAACCTTGCGAGCAGAGCATTCTTTAGAAACAATGCCCTACAAACATTCAGAAACTGTTATAATATGAATTACTTAAATAGTTTTATCACTTCAAAAATAATGCAGAATTAAAGTTGGTCAGACCAGATCCTTCACAAAGATATCAAGTGCAGAGTATGGGGTATAGTCACCATCCAACATGTGTGGAACACGATTCTCAAACATCCTGCAATAATAAAATTTGACTGTATAACTTTGAAGTTTTTGAAAATATATTCCAAGAGGCTTAGTTTGCCAACACACAGTAAGAACTGAGAGCACTTCAGTCATAATGGTTGTTTGAACACTTTTTTTTTCCTTTTCAATAGTTGCGTAGGAAGAAAGCTTTCTTCTTCATTATGTCATTTTCTCCTTTCAAAATGCAGGGTCTTCATCCTCATAAAAACAGGAGAACGTTCTATGTGTTTAAAGAAATCATAAAATCACATGAGGAATTAGGAGCAATTTTCCTGAACTGGCAGAACTAAATTTAGCATTTCAAACAGAATTAACCTGCAACTTCTGTGATTTTTTTCCATCCAACTGCAAATTTCTCATCAAAACTAAACATGCAATTTTGGAGTCCACCTACATTTAGTCCAATGCTTAATGTCCCTGCCAATGACCTCCACCATCTCCCCACTGAAGAAAAGAAAAAAAAAAAAAGAAAAAAAGCAAAAAAAGAAGAAGACAACTGTCTACTCTTAGGACTGGGAATATTGTTTTACTTTATCTAAGGTGCCTTCTCCTTTGACTATATTTGGAAATACATGATAGATAATCTTCTGGAAGAATGACGTCAATAAACTTCATGTATAACAAAATACATTAAATACTTTGAGAATTATGAACAGAAAATTCTTGACTAGTTTTTTTTTTCTTTCCTTCAATCAAAGGAAACAAATGAATGAATGCATAGACAAATAAAAATGAACAAATAAGCTACATCAAAGACATTTCAGTGCACTTTAAGGTCCCTGATGACTACCATTTCTTTGCTACAACCTCCAACCTCCCCACCTCCCACCCTTTTCCTTCTCCTCACTCTCTTCCACTCCTTTTCATTCTCTTGCAGTTGGTATTCATTTTCAATTTATGAGCCATTTCTCATAAAGAATCTAATTCATCAATGCACATTCAATAAAGATAACTTCTCATACTTGAGTCCATCATGAAGAAAGAAATTTAATGTTAAATCAAACAAAATCAATTCTTTCAAGTATAATTTTCTTTATAAGCTTAGAACAAAAATAGTAACCACAAGGGCAAAAACAGAATTGCAGTGTGCAGGACACAAACCATGATGTTCCCCCACTATGTGTGATGAAATCGAACAGCTCCCTTGTATTGAGACCTAATCGAGCACCAAATGCCATTGCCTCAGCTGCTGAAGCTATGTGAACTCCAGCAAGCAACTGATTGACCATCTTTACACCACTGAAAAATGATGCATTTGAATACACAAGAGAATCATTCACTTCAAAAAAAAGTTAAAATTGAGTCCATAAATATGATTTCAAATTTGATATGTTGTCATTGTTTGCACAACAATGCAGAAATACCTTCCAGCTCCACAACCTCCCTTGATGAAATAGAGCTTCTCACTTAATGCTGTCCATAGTTAATAAACAAGCATAAATAGTGATATAAATTTCAGAAAACTGAACGTTGAAAAATAGAAATTGCAAAACATGCTTATTACCTGCGAGGACTGAACCAGTTGCTAAAAGAGCTTCATCAGTTCCAGAAGCCATTATCTGAATAAAATATCACATATCTGTTAAAATACAAGTAACAAAATTTATCTGCTTTCAATAAAAAGGTGTTATTTTTCAAACCGTAAGTGTTCCATCTGAGGCCCTCTTAACACCACCAGAAACAGGAGCATCCACCAATTTCAAATCTTTGCCTTCATCTATGACATTTGTAGGTTGATTATTATTGTATTACAGTAGATCTTAGAAACATGGCATGGGAGAAATAATAAATGCAACCACCTGATATAACCTAAACAAGAAGGAATCCTGAAATATCCCTTCAATATTTAATGATACCTTCTGCCTCATTGAAGGAACTAAAATTCATTATAAATGTACCAAAGTTCTTGTATCTAATTTTTAGAATCAAGAACATTCATCAGAAAAACAAGTTGCAAAACAAACTATACAAGAAAAGCAAACAATATAAATTAATGCAATTTGTTTTTCAAATTTCCATATATTACAATGTCAACTCATATTTTAATAACTTGCTTTGTTATGTTTTTCATGCTCCATATTTTGCCAAAAGCTGCAACTAATCACTCTCACCTAAGTGATCAATTTATGGAAATATGGCTTTAGATGCAACTAGTTTGGGACCAAGTTGCAGTTAAGTTTAGTTGAGTTCTTGTTATCCAATGGAATGATTATGTTTCATTTAGATTTAATCTTAACCATTGAGCTAAACATCAATAGGCATCAAACAACTGTCTCTAGTGATTATTTTTTATATATAAAAAAAAAAAGATCAAGGTGATGAAGATAACGTAATTTCATTTGAACTTTTTTATCACGTTGCACCTAGGATTATAAATGAATCAAGCCGCTCGCGAGCTATTCGGGTCTCGGTTAGGAAAAAAACTCGTTCAAAATTGTTTATTACTACTAACGAGCCGATCTCAAGCTCAAATATGAGCTCGAAAACCTTTTCGAGTTTGAACTTAATACTGTTTGGTTTGTCAATTCGTGAACATGTTCGTTTACGAGCTCGCGAACATGTTCGTTTAAAAACTCGCGAATATATTCGTTTAAAAGCTCGCGAACGTGTTTGTTTAAAAGCTCGAGAACATGTTCATTCAGGGCTCGTTTATATTATATTATATTATCGAGCTCGAGCTTTTGTCATTATTAATTAACGAGCCGAACTCGAGCTTTTGTCATTATTAGTTAACAAGCCAAAATCGACCTTTTGTCATTATTAATTAACGAGCCAAACTCGACCTTTTGTCATTATTAATTAACAAGTCAAACTCAAACTTTTGTCATTGTTAGTTAACGAGCCGAACTCAAGCTAAGCTCATTAAGCATAATAAACGAGCTTTTTTCAAGCCGAGCTCGAACCGCTCGCAAACTTAATAATTTTCAAACGAGCCGAGCTCGAGCTCAAGTATAAAAGCTCGAGCCGAGCTCGAGCCTATAATAAACTTAAACGAGTCGAGCTCGAGCTCACCAATATTCGGCTCGGTTCGGTTTGGTTCGTTTACAACCCTAGTTGCACCATCTATGTGTAGTTTTCACTTGCTTAGAACATGCACACTCGACATAGCATCAAAAACGTAGTTTAGTTTCTTTTTGTTTTTCTGAAGGGAAAAAAATGCTAGAAATAAGAACATAACAGAAAGAATGGAGCCATATGTTTAGCAAACTGCAACTTTAATTGAACCAGAACCAAATGAGTACATATAAAAGTATAATATATAAAGGACAATATGTAGAACATACTTTGCAGACGTCTTTCTAGTTGGATCACGAATCCAGGAGAAACAGTAGATGAAAGGATAATAGATGATCCTAGTGAAAGTGCTGCAGAAAACAAAGTTAGTAATTCCACCAAAACATAGATATCAGGCTTCGGATGTTACCTGAGACAGCGCCTTTATCTCCATACAGTACGCTCTCAGCTTGAGCTTCATTTGTGACCATGATCACAAGCACATTTACATCTGGACAGGGCAATGTCAAACAAACTAATACCATAAGTTGCCTCTCGAGAAAAACTAAATTAACTACTTTGTTATGAACTTCTATCTAGTTGCATGAGCAATGTTTCCTTGCTCATACGATAATGCTATCAATACTTACTAGACAAATATAAATGCAAATTCATAATAATAATGTCATAAAAAGAAACTTAAAACTAACAAAGATATATCCCAATCCAACTCGTAACGTTAGTTGGTGGTTAATGTAACATAAATGCATTTTCACATTGCACATGCATGCAAATGGAAAAACTATGCACTCATCTATTAAAGTGCTTATATTGGTCTTAGTCAATGACTCAATTAACATAGCATAATACAATATACTTGAGTTAAAAACCTGCAGAAAAAGCGATATACATAAATTGATCTCTTAGAGCTTGGTGACACAGATTTAGTTGAATAATAATCTGTTGTATTAAAACAAATGACAAGACATGGTTAAATTTACATCATGAAAGTTGTCCCAAGATCAATCTTTGACTAAGGAAAGTTGTACTAAATCCAATCTTTGACTAAGGAAAGTTGTCCCAAATCTAATCCCTAAAATCAAGGAAATCATTGACTAATTACATAAATATTACGGCAATATTCATTCAATAATTACAATAATATTTAGATATTTGTATTTTCTCACACTCCCCTTCAAGCTGGTGAATGAATATCATCCATTCCAAGCTTGCTGACTAGTCTCTGAAAAGTAAGCAACTACTAGCAATGAATGTTGAACTTGATGAGACTGAAAAGTAAGCAACTACTAGCAATGAATGCTGAACTTGATGAGATCGAGCAAGATAGTGTGGATGATGATGAAGAAATGGGTGGAGAACTCTCCATGAGATTGCCTTGACTGGTCACTCCTCCCCTAACACATTGATAATTCAAGGGGTAAGAAATGGCACTCCTTTAAGCATCCATAGCTTCCTAGACCCACAAATTGCTACTAAGGCCCAAGCAGTCATAGCTCACACCAACCCCTTATCAATCATTGTAGCTAATGGACAAAATGTGGTGAGCAAGTCCAAATGCATGGGTTTTCAGTGGGACATGCACGGAAACCATTTCACTTTTGATATAAGACTATTAGAGCTTGGAGGTTATGATATGGTCTTGGGAGTAGACTGGATGAAAGAGCACAATCCCATGCTTTTTGATTGTGTGAACATGCAACTAGCCTTTCACAAAAGGTAACACAAAATTATTCTCAAGGGATTGGTTAAAGGAACTTCTCTACAACTGATGCATGGCAAGCAGATGCGAAAATTGTTGTCCCAATCAGTCAAAAATGATGAACCACAATTATTCTCAGTCTTGAAAACTTCAATGGTGGAAACAAAAACCCAAGCTCACCAACAACAGTCAGCACCTCTTAACAAACTATTGCAAGAGTAGCAGTGTGTATTCCAAACTCCTAGCTCAATGCCGCCACCAAGAACCCAGGATCATGCAATCAATCTAGTGCTAGGGGCCAAACCTGTCAACATAAGGCCTTATAGGTACAACCATTTTCAAAAAACTGAGATAGAAAAGCAAGTCAATGAAATGTTAGCTACTCCCATCATTCAGCCTAGTCACTCTCCATTTGCATCATCAGTCTTACTAGTAAAAAAAAAAGATGGAACATGGAGATTTTGTGTTGATTATAGGTAGTTAAATGAGCTCATCGTTAAAGATAAATTTCCTATACCAATAATAGATGACTTGTTAGATGAACTCCATGGGGCTAAGGTATTCTCAAAAATAGACCTAAGATCTGGTTATCACCAGGTCAGAGTTAAGCCACAAGACATCCACAAAATGGCTTTCAAAACTCATCATGGGCATTTTGAATTCAAGGCAATGCCCTTTGGGCTCACTAATGCCCTTTGGGCTCACTAATGCCCCTGCTACCTTTCAGGCTTTAATAAATCGAGTCTTTCAACCCTATTTAAGAAAGTTTGTCTTGGTGTTTTTTGATAATATTCTCATTTATAGCACATCCATAGAGGGACACTTGCAGCATTTACAAACTGTCTTTGATATTCTCACTACTAAGCAATTATATGCCAAGATGTCCAGGTGCACTTTCTACCAACCATAGGTGGAATACTTGGGGCACATCATTAATGCTCAATGGGTGTCAACAAATCCAAGGAAGATTGAGGTGGTGCTATAATGGCCAAGACCCAACTGTATTAAGAGCCTCAGAGGCTTTTTGGGACTAACGGGATACTACAAGAAGTTTATACACCACTATGGCTCCATAGCCAAGCCCCTAACCAACCTACTCATAAAAGATGCCTTCAAATGATCCCTAGAGGCATAAAAGGCATTTGAAAAGTTGAAGGAAACCATAACACAAGCCCTTGTCCTTGCCTTACCCAATTTCAACAAGCCTTTCATTCTAGAAACCGATGCTTGCAGCAAAGGTGTGGGAGCAATCCTAACATAGAGACGCAAACCGATTGCATTTCTGAGTCAACCATTGGCAGCAAAGCATTTAGGCCTATCCATCTATGAAAAAGAACTCCTAGCCATCATCCTAGCAGTATCCAAGTGGAGGCATTACTTAGATCATGCTGAATTCATTATCAAAACAGACCATGAATCCATCAAACATCTCCTTTCTCAAAAGCTACACAACTATATTCAGCAAAAAGGTTTACCAAATTGTTGGGTCTCAGATACATAATTCTTTATAGGAAGGGTCTGAAAATAAAGTGGCTGATGCTCCCTCTAGGAGAGAACTTGACACCGTAGTACTAAACAACATTACAGCAGTCATGCCCTTATGGGTTCAAGAGGTGATGCAAAGCTATGAAGAGGATGACATTGCTAAGAGACATATATCAGCACTTGTGATAGCCCCAAAGTCCATTCCAAACTTTACCTTGAATGAGGGATTATTGTATTACAAAAAGAAGATTTATGTGGAAGTTTCCAGCAAGCTTAAGGCTAATTTACTTTTGATGGCTCACAATTCAGCTACTGGTGGACATTCAGTCATGACTGGAACTTATCAAAGGCTATCTTCCTTATTCTATTGGCCTAATATGAATAGTGAAGTGCAACAGTGGGTGTCAAAATGTGAAGTTTGCCAAAGATGTAAGGGAGAGCAACTTCCATATCTAGGCCTCCTTCATCCATTACCAATTCCAACCACTGCATGGACACATATCTCTATGGATTTCATTGAAATTACCTAAGTCAGAGAAGAAGGATAGTATTTTGGTAATAGTTGACAAATTTACCAAATATGCTCACTTCATTCCTCTCTCACACCCATTCACAGCCTCAACAGTAGCTCAAGCCTTTCTAGATTCAGTCTTCAAGCTACATGTATGCCTGCTACTATCATTTCTGACAGGGACAGAATTTTTACAAGCCTTTTCTGGCAAGAGCTCTTCAAGTTACTGTAGACTAAACTACAGCTCTCCACAGACTACCATCTCCAAACAGATGGGCAAACTGAGAGGATCAATTAGTGCATTGAAACCTACCTTAGGTGTATGTGCTTTCATAAGCCAAAAACACGGGCCAAGTGGCTCAGTTTGGTTGAATGGCGATACAATAGCAACTACCACAACAGCCTACACATGACACCATTCCAGGTCCTCTATGGCTATAAGCCACCTTACTTCCATTTCCTTCCAAACATTGAGGCATCAAATGCCAACCTGAAAGAGTTATTGAAAGAAGGACAGCAGATGGCATCCCTACTTCATGACCAATTGCTTCAAGCACAAAACATAATGAAGCAATTAGCTGATAAACACAGAACTGAAAGAGAATTTGTTGTAGGAGACTATGTCTATCTAAAGCTACAACCCTATAGACAACAATCAGTTGCTATCAGGAAATGTCTCAAGTTATCAGCCAAATATTATCGCCCTTTTCTCATCAAGGCTAAGATAAATCCCATGGCTTACCAACTACAACTTCCCCCACAGTCAACAATTTATGATGTATTCCATGTATCACTGCTTAAGAAGGCTATTGGAGACCAGCATCCTATGCCCACTCTCCCTGATTGTACAGTAGAAGGAGTTCCCAAAATAGAACCCTTAACTATTTTGGATAATAGAAGCATAGTAAGAAAAGGGCAAACCATCACACAAGTCATAGTATAGTGGACAAATTAACATCTGGATGAAGTCACTTAGGAAGACATTACCTTTCTGAGATCACCATTTCCTCATCTCCACCTTGAGGACAAGATGGCATTAAAAGGGGAGGGTATTGTCCCGTTCCAGCCAAGCGATGGGTCAAAAAAAAAGGAAAATGAGGCAAGAGATAGATGGAATGGGTCTCCAGAAAGGGGAATCAGAAGAAGTCCAATTGGGAAATGAATCAAAAATAGATAGCAATGGAGTAGCCCAATCCTATGAGCAGCAAAACATGAGTGACGCCCAAAGCTTGAAAAAGAAGAAGGCCCAACTCATCAAGAAGCCACTAGAAGCTCCTGATCATAAGGAGGGTGACCTACAACAACTGGCATAAGTTGTAGAAGCAAGAATAGAACGGAGCAGGAATTTCGCTAACTGAAATTAGTTACAAGTTGTTAGCAGCATATTTGTTAGTTTGTTAGTAGTTGTGGCGGGAATCCTAGCTGGCTTAAGGAAGTTATATGATTGATAGTAATAGGTGGCAGAAATGAGCTATAATTTTCATTTTATTTCCTTTCCCTTATTATCATTACTATAAATATAGAAGATGTAACGAAATGAGGTATGCTTGAAGTAATACAATCAATATTTCTCCCTTAATTCTCACATTTCCTTCTCAATTTCCCTCTCTCTCTCTCTCTCTCTCTTCTTCCTCTATCCCTCTTAAACTCTTCTTTTATCTTATTTTCTTCCCTCTTTTCTGCTATTCTGCTTCTTATTCCCTTAATCTTAATTCCCTAATCTAGCTCAGGACATGACAAGGCCCTAATGCTCTTCAAGGTTTGCCTAGTCCCCCAGTGTGTAACGTTTCTAATTCAGATAACAGTCACATATTTAAATGGCTTCCAGAGTGCCACAATCAGTATTTCATGTTCACCTTTTTCTTTTCTTTTTTTCCCTCTTCAGAAGGAAAATAGAATACATGACAAACAAGATCCTGCTCCTCAAGATTTTTTTTCACCTTATGAAGGAAGAAATAATCCTTGTTGTTCCATTACATTAATACAAATAAACACCCTAAGGGATTTGCTGGTGGTTAGGACCATACATTGATACTTGTCAACACGAATTCAAGATTTATTAATTTACCTCAACTAACCTTTGGATACTTCTGATGGAGAATTTCCGATCAAGCCACCAGCATTTGCAAATCGACTTAGTGTTGGTTTATACACCTACCACCCAAGGAAAGATACATTTTAATACAAATTTATTAAACCAATTTGAGCTTTCAATTAAACATCTAAGTTACAAGTGTGTGTGTGTATATTAAACTTATATATAATCAAGCTTAAGCAAACAAGCACAGATCAACAGACATATAAATGCACCTATGATACATGTGCACTTCCCAAAGAACTTGCAGAATACATTAAAACATATACATAAAACATGCTTACTTGCAGATATAGCTTCTTAGGTCAATTGTATTAGCTAAAAAATTGTCATGGTTCAAATCAGCACCCTTATGCATATATTATCTTACGGCTACCATTTTTTGCTAAAGGTTCTTAGGAATATGCAATTCACTAAATGCTAGAAATTCAACAAACTTTGTTTTCCAATGCATGAAACACCAGTTGGCATCTCTATCCTTAAAAACTTCCAAGAAAAGATGACTTTAAGAAATAATAGAAAAAAAATAGTAGCAATTTATTACTTGAAAAATGTTCTAAAGAGAGCTATTATTTTAATTGTCAGCTGGCAGAAAATTTCAATAAATCCTTCAACTTGGAGTCAGTATGAACAAGTGGACTCAAATCACCTAAGCATGACAGGTAGGAGAAAAACTCAAGTCACTTGACATCAATTATCCAAATTTAGGCGACAAACAAGGCACATGCCTCATTATATAAACTTTGAACTACAGTAACTACATGAAAGATAATAAGTAAAGAAATCTTGGCATAGACAGAAAAGTAATCATATATGTCCTTTCATCAAGCCTAAAGCTAAAATAGTCTACTTTGAACAGCATATAACCACAGAGTGAAGATTTACATCAAAACCAATAACGCAAAAATTTGATTTCAGCAGATGAGTTGCCATGCCAAATCCCATTGCTCCGAGACCAATGAAACCAATTCGTTTAACAGCAGCAGATTTAGAAGTGATTTGTTTTGCCAACTGCTCAGGGTTGTATGGCTCTGCACTGGCAACATCTCGAATATTTACCCTAAGTATTTTTTCCCAAACCTGAAAACGAGTTGTACAATGTTCAGATAACAAAAAACATCAATTAAGACAAATTTTCTTCATATAACAACAGCTTAAGAGCAGCAGACAGCCAAACTGCTTTAAGAAATTTCATAAAAAAAAAAAGATGGAAGTGGGTGGGATTAACCTTGACTAATGTGGTATTGTTATCATCTCCAAGAGCAAATGTAGACCCTACAAAGTAAACATTTAGCAAGATAGAAATTGATAATTGGATTAATTTAACAATCAGCACATCAAATATTGCTTTTACCAAGAATAAGTTGTTGATGAGCAACAGCTAGAAGTGGAACAGGAAATGTAAGCGATTTGGCCATATCCACAATAATACCCTGAAATATGAAAAATTCCATGAATCTAAGTAGTCACAATAAAATGTGATAAAAGACTATGGCCAAAAATGAAATATTAACTTTTTAAATTATTCGAATCATTTTAAACATAATAAAAATAACTAAAGATTTTTATAAATTTTTTATAAGATCTTTAGGTTAAAATTTAACCAAAAAATTACTACTTATATAATGTGTTAATATTTACAAAAAAAAAGGAGAAAGATTGCTGATAGTTTTTGGAATTTACATCAAAAACCTTGACGACATAAATTAATTTACACCAAGCAAATGTTTAATTTGATCCTTAGTCAACAGATTAATTGTCAAATTAACTCCAACTTTTCATATAAAGCAAATTTACAACCTTACTTTTTATATAGTTCAACAGTTTATAATCAAATTCATGGAAAAATTCAGCCAGAATCTTTTATCTATCAATAAAGTAAGAATTTTTATTTTAATTTTTCACAATGGTTGTATTTTTCATCATTAAAAGTGGCAAGTACATGGAAGTGTTTTTCTAGAGAACCTTGACTCACACAGAACTTGACATCAGCCTAGTTATATAAAAACTAGTGACTCAAATGGAGTTTCTGAAAGAAAGAATAGCCATTTATTTGGAATGACCAAGCCTTTATATTCAGTATGAATGTTCCGAGAAACCTATTGAGGGGGATGCAGCGCTTGGAGCATGTTCTACCTAGTCAAGCACAGCCCTTGTATTCAGTTCCTGAGGCATCATCTAGTGAGTATACATTAACTCTTTGTCCTTCTAACTCTAATTTTCTTACTCCTGATCTTGATATTCCAATTACTGTTAGAAAAGGAGTAAAAAACATGTACTGAAAATTCTACATCCAATAATGCTTCACATGATTTGTTATCACTTTCCCACAAAGTGTTTGTATTGTCATCCTCCTCTTTATTTATTCCATAAGGTTGGTAAGAAGCCCTTGATGATCTCAAGTGGAAAGAAACCATGATTGATGAGATGGGAACCTTCAAAAAAAAAGGAGAATTGGGAACTCATTACTCATCCTTTTGTAAAGAAACCAGTGGGATGCAAAATTGATAGGTTCAAGGCCCAGTTGATAGCAAAGTGTTCACTCAAACCTATGGTGTTGTTTACCAAGAAATAATTGCTCCAGTTGCAAAGATGAACGACATTAGAATTCTTTTTCCATGTGCAGCTAATCTTGATTGGGATTTACAGCTATTTGACATCAAGAAGGCACTTTTGTATGGAGATTTAGAAAAAGATGTCTATATATCCTATGCTATATAGGCCAAGTGTGCCTATCAAAGGCTAGCCGGAAAATTCTTACTCTAACATTTCACCAACAAAAGATAAATTGAGATTATAGATGTTTCATATGTGCCTCTTGATAATCAGCTAGCTGACGTGTAGTCTAAAGTTTTGGGCGTGGCAGTAAGAATTCACTTGTTTTTGGTTTGCAAGATAGGCACTCGTGATATTTATGCACCACTTTGAGAAGCAGTGTTCACAGCAATATTCTAGGTCCTGCATAGTACTTCAAGTGTATGTTCTATATTAGAGCCTACTTTATAGCCTATGTTAAAGCTTTTATTCCTTTCTAGGTATTTTTTTTTCTATCTTACATTTATGTGTATATAGGTAGCTAAGCAAAGCACATAAATATAGGACATAATTTTTTCTTCTATTATTTTCTTCATCGTGGTCCTTATTTTCAACAATTTCACTAGGTTTCTCTTATCATATTTGTTCCATCTCCAGCTAATATAAATGAATTTGCACTCCTCAACTCTGTTTTGATAAGAAAAATAAACTTCAATAAGAAATAAAGAGAAAAAAAAAACTTGGAGAATAAGATGTCCTAATCTATAAAGTATATAAGGGCAGGAAGTAAGTAGCACTCTCCAATTAATGCAATAAACCCTAAAAGGCACTCCTTAAAATATCTACAAAGCATAAGCTCATAAAGAAGACAAGAAAACTATTCTACCGCAAACTAAAAGACAAAACCCCTTCTAAATGAGGGCATTCCTCTCCATCTAAATACCCAAAAGACCACACAGAATGAGCATTTTATCCTAGTTTGCAACAATCAATCCAACACCAAAGCAAATGACCATGTTGGAGAAACTTTAGGTTTATAACTTACAAGGACTCCGAAGATTAGTGTTTTTTTGGCATCTTTTTACAAAGCCATTTTTCGCAAATTCAATCACTATCATGTGGTTATTGCTATTCTATACGCCAATAAGAATTTAGCTTTTGATACCAATCATTTCAGCAAAATGTAGAAACATAAAAAAGTACTAAATATAATTATAAGAAAAAAAACCCTCAGACCATTTTCCACACTATATCTTACCAAATTTTGGACCAAATGACCAAGGGAATGAGGCTTGGTGTCACCTCTTAATAGCTGAGGCACATGATTCTTGAAAACCCTATATCACAAAACAATTCTCAATTCACAACCACATAAAAATAGAAAAGGAAATTAAAAAAAAATAAAAAACTCAAAAGGTAGAGAACTTCAATGTCAAAAGCACTCATCAAACAAAATAGACATATAAAAGAAGTGATGAAAATTATTACAATGATCGTATTGGTCATATGATCTTATTACCTTAATACATTCAAATTACCTAGAGAACTTATATTTCTATTATTTAATGCTTGAATAATATCGATACTAAAAAGTTAACAAGAACAGTGCCAAATTTTTATTTAATTTTCAATTGTTTTGTGGTTGTGGTAGTGGATGATTATAATGGTGGTTGCAATGAAAGTAGTGTTGGCCTTAACGATGGTGGGGATATTTAAAAAGATCAACAATGATAGTGATACTAGCAACTACAGATGATATGATGATGTGGTGATGTTGGTGGCAGTCCAGTATGGTAGTAGTGTGAAGATTTGAATGGTTAAGTAAACTAGTTTGCTAAATAGATTAAGATTCTATTTAATTTTCAAGTTTTATCCATTTTAAAAATGAGGCATATGTATGAATCTTTCAATAAATGAAAGCATCCGAATATGTTGAAAATCTTGTCATATATCACAAGTATTTAACAACTAGATTTTCATTAATGAAAAATTTCCAATATATCTAAGCTAGGAGAAGAATAAGCAAACTATTTTGTTACTTGGAATATGCCATAAGGTTAAAGATAATCAATAATGACAACGACAATTGGATCTCAACATTTTAGCAATCAATAAAATTATTTCAGTGGAGAATAGTTGTTCACTTCCTTTTAGTACCAATTCCTTTTATCATATTTTGATTAAGAACAATACGGTCTTTAATAGAATGGGTGGAACGTGAAGTTTAAAGTCAATGTCACCCATGGAAGTCACATGAGACATCGAGAATTTATCCCAAATATCATCCCAAAAAATTCCCTGATGATAATACATGAAATCAATGATGATCTCATCACAAAAAGACAGAGAGGGAATGTTGTTCCTTTAGTCTTCAAAAATCACCAACAGCGTATTTTGCACCTCTTACATATGATATTTTAATGCTCCCGTTGCTTCATTTGATTTGCAACCCAAATGGGATAAAACCAACAATCTATTGCAAGTACGAAATTAATAGAGCATTAATGTATTAATGTGTGTTATTGAATGGCTATCTTTTTTCTCATTGATTAAATGTAGCATTTTTGAATGAATATTTTGGGCATATTTGATTAACAATGATTTGCCCATATATTTTGGAGGACTTATAGTTAGCTCCTTTCTAAACTTTTAGAAAGAACAAGAGGTAAAAGCTCTTCGATTATATGCTACAATTCCAAAGGTTTATATATGTTATTGGTGAAGAATACTAAAATTTTAAAGACTGTCTTTAAACTTTGAGTATCTAGAACATTGCTTTTGTTTCAATCGTCAATTTTTTGGTCTTCTTCAACACTGTTCAGTATGAACATAGATTTGTCTTAATAATAATTCTCATGTTCTATGTTTTTCTGACATTTTCTGATAAACTGGTTCTTTACTAGAAAAAATAATAATAATAAATTAAAAAGCAATATTGAAACTATTTCAACTATGTGGAATGAATCATATGTGGTTTATGACAATAAAATTAAACTTTATTAAATAGCAACAACCTTAGCCAATACATGTGAGCTGGCTAGATGCCTTTAAAGCATTTTGATCAGGGAAAAATAAGTTTAGGAATTATTTTGATTCAATCTTAATTCTGAAATTGATATCTATAATTCCGGTCTAGTTTCTATATAGCAAGTTAAGGTTTAATATTATTTAGGAATTTTTATTGTCATTATGACTGTAGTTAATGACTACAGAGCTATGTTCTTCACCGATTTAATATCAGTTTACAATTGTGCTACTTCATGACCCCTAATCCTATAGTAGTAGTAGTAGTATTAGTTTCTTTATAAGTAAAGAACTGATATTGAATTATTAAGATTTCAACAGAAGTTTTAAAAACTCACTGCTTTCCTATTATGCTTTGTGCTTTTGTATTTGTTTGTTTCTTGTATTCTGCATTGAAATTACTTAATCTATTTTGGATATTTCATGAATGCTCTCAACTTTTAAGTATAAAGCACAAAGTACATTTGCATGTGAAAAGGAATAATATAATACTCTTACCATGAATTTCCAGCAGCATTAGAAATGATGTCATAGACTATCCATGGATGAATTGCAGCTTGTGCACCAAGTGAAATAGCCTCCACTGAAGCAACAAGATGAATGCCCTCGAGCAATTCATTCACCATTTTAATTTTACTACCAACAAAAAAAATTGTAGACTGCATATAAATTTTCAAAATTCAGCCATGAGAGGAATTCAACACAATAACAATAAAACAAACCTTGCAGCACCAACTTCACCTTCAAAAATGTAAATCTTTTCAGACATCGCTATCAAGAAAAACACAATAATTTGAATTAGAATATTCATACAAAATGAAATATGATACTAAATGCCTTTATAGAACAAATATAGATTATAAAATTATTCTTACCAGAGAGAAAAGGATGTGCCTTCGCAATGGCTTCTGATGCCCCCGAGGAAGTAATCTAGATAAGGAAAGATTGTTAAGACCCTCTTCAATAGAATTCAGAACAATTTTAAAATTGGGACTCTGCATTCATTAGCAACCAAAGGAAATAAAGAAAAATACAATATAAAGTAAGATACAAGATTACCATAATTTTTCCATTTAAAGCAATAGACATTCCCTTGGAGACATATGCATCTACTAAATGAGCAATCACGCCATTCTCTGCAAGATAAACAAACATGCCAATTTTTTTAGCCTTTTTTAATGATTATGTTATTAGTTTTCCAGAAAGAACATTAGAATAATGAATTGATTATCAGTAAAAGGGGAAGATGAGTGGACAATAGGTGTATCAATAAGACTTTTCAGTTGATAAATGCTAGCACATTTTATGCTTGCAGTTGGACATAGAAATTATCAATTATCTAACATGCAAAAGATGATAAGGAAGTTGGACGTCCAGACTTCATTCCCCAACCAAATTATTTTTCATACCTGTATGTGAACCAAATTACCTAAAAGCTTTAATTTATATCGCAAGTTTGTCCAACCACCAACAAGTATGATACTATCATTTTTCTTAATGTATAATAGAATAATGAACCAAGCAAAAATAGCTGAAAAATACTTGAGGATGCAGTGAAGAATAGGATACTTGTTATGAGATGACCTTGCTAGTGCCTTAACACTCTGAACTCTAGAATAGCAAATGATGTTTCTGATTAGTGCTTATCATCAAGGTTTTGACTACAAAGATGCTATTGCATTTGAAGCCTAAAATGAAGTAAGCAAGAATTCACAATTTGATTTCAGTTTTGTCACTGAAACATAATTTAAGAAATTAAATTTTGAATCATTTTCTAGAGAATCTATTATTGTATGAATAAGAAAACATCAACATTTAAATTACCAAGAAGACGTTTCTCTAGATTTTGGATATGCGACGGGAGAATAGTTGAGCGTAGGATAATCGTTGCCCCTTTCTGCAAGCCTACATGCCAGCATAACATCATGTTTCACTTCTGATATAAACAACAAGGATAAAAATAACATAATGTATCAAAGAAAGCTTTATAAAGACCTTTCAAAATGCCCTGTTGACCAAAAATTACATCATTGATTTGATCAACATGAGAAATTAAAACAACCAAAGCTGCAACATCTGCACAGCAATTATAAAATGAAAAAAAGGAAAATCAGTCCCAAAATTCACGATGCATTAATTTTAGGCATTAGAATCAATCCCAAGAAACTATTGCTCATTTAGCATTGGATTTTTTTTCTGTAAATTATTCAAGCGAAAGGGTTAATTGTAGCTATTACAAGGACACAGATTCGATCTAAACAAATTTCTAAAATTAAGCATAGATATCTGCAGAAACTGGGTGTAATGAAAAAAATTCTCCAAATTTATGAAAATTTGAATAGTATAAGTCAAGGTTTTAAATAGCAGACTTGATTGCAGAATTGTTAGTCGCAGTGTTGCAGAATCAGGCCAAATTGGATTGAGTCAATTGACACTTTAATGAAATTTCTCAGTAAGTTAGCCAAAATGACCTGAACCAACATTAAACCAATAATGTTAGCAGTTATCAAAATAATCTTGTAGATCACTTACTGCAGAAAAATAAGAGTCAAAGAAATAGTTGAATATGAATGGATTGACACCCTAAATTGTTAGAAAGAGCTGATATAAGAAAGCAAAAAATAAGGTTTCATAATCCAAATAAAATAAAATAAAAATTAAAGAAACGTTTATTGGATGTGAAGACTTGTCTCAAATAAGGTAAAGCAACACCAAGCCAATAGAAAGAAAATAATAACTTAAGTGGCAGTCTACATTTTTTCTACATCTCTAGGCTTTAAATTAAAATCCAAGGCTTTCATTTTAATAATGTGTCCTTTTTCAATTCTTTCATTGTTGATATGTCTATACCAACTTTTCAATAGTTTGTGTCAAAATAATTATTTATCTTTCTAGTTAGATATAGGATTGATACTTGATAGTAACTATCCAAATGCCTATCTGAAAGAAAGCAGGCAAAGGTCATCTGTATGACAGTTATATAAAACACAAAGACGTTATTTTAGTAGGTCTCTAAAATGATCTTAAAAAGAAAAACTGGAACTCTCTATTCCCAGCAATAGCAAGTGTCACGGTCGAAGCCTTCCTCATTTCTCTTACCTCTACTTCTTAAGGTTTAAATTAAAAAAGAAAAAAAATTAAAAGATATGTTAGGCAGGACTACCTCCCTTTTATCTAGGTATATTCCCCCTCCCCATCCCTCAGCTGTCTCCTTCCCCTCTGCCTGGATGTTACACTATGAAATTAATGGTCCGTAACATCCATTTCAAATGTGCTGCATCATTTCAATGTTTCTAGCTGCAAATGTAAATTCACTTGACAGAATTAAAAATAAATCAATACTGGCACCTAACTGATCTTTAAATTAAACCACTCTGTCATTCCTTAAAGGAAAAATTAAGAAAAAAGTGTTTATGTTGTATTCATGTAATTAGATATGCCTACCCTATCAAAATGTGAACCAAGGCTGACAGGCTTTAAGTGTGCTTCTACCGTGGTTTCAGATAAAAATCATTATTAAATGGTTTCTCATGGACTTGTTACCTTTAACCACCCATGCATAACATGCAAAGCCTTCTTTATTGCTAACATCACAAGTGTTCTTCTGTCATCACTAAAATAATAATGGCTTTTAGATGTATAAAGCCTACATATTTTGCTATCAGCTCCATGTGACATTTTCCCCATATGACATCTTTGTTCGTTATTTTTGCACTTTAACTTTAACAAAAATTTTGATACAAGAAATATTATGATTTCATTTAATAACAAGTAAAAATCAATTAGAACCACATGTAGAGGCCTATCTAAACTTCCGTTAAACGAGATCAGTTAATTTTGGATTACTTGCTCTTGCTTTTGAAAATTTGTTCTAAAAATATTTGGTTTATGCTATATTCATTAAGGATTCAATAAATGGTATTAATTTGTTAGATTTACATTTTTTTTTTTTTTCAAAAGAAAAAATGTAAGTATTCTCTGAATTACTATTGATGTTTATATTTAGTTAAATTAGAAGTTTACCTTATTAATGTTCCTAATGCATAAATATACATATTTAATTCACAAACAAGCTAAATCATGGATTGTTAATAATGAAACATAAATTATGGGTTAAATGTCTGTATTTGATGAATTTGTACTCATTAATTTTCATTTCAAAATTATAATCATCTCATACAATATATTGACTTAATGCATCTTGTAACTTTTACAGGAAAGAGAGGGAGAAAGAGGATTGCAAGCATTGACCATCTCATAATGGTCGCAAGACCCCACTTCTATTGCACACAACTAAACCTAACTTGTGACTACAGCTATGACTTAGAAGACTTCTACAGAATACAGGAAGTAGGAAACCAGAAGGCATTTGCACAGAATCCTCAAACAATAAGCATATTCTTATTTCAGTAAAAATCCAATTAAAAGACAAATATAGAAAATGAAAATAAAAAATAAAAAATAAACTTTCACCTGGCAAACAGACATGTCAAACCATGTGTTACATGCATGTGTTGAACATATCTTACATGCTTGTGTTGAAAATATAGTTGCTGATGAAGTGACATCTTGAATAGCTTAACTGTAAAAATATTGAATAGAAAAATAGACAAGCACTAGATATTTTACCTTTTGCAACATCAGATGGACTGGTAGATTTGATTCCCCCCATAGCTGAAAACTCATTGAACAAAACTCCCTCTATCTACAAAATGAGGCAACAGTAGTTAAACGTCAACGTCCAATCGATAAAATACATTGAGTAGTACATCATCTCCAATTCAACTCTATTTCACCAAACTTTAGTATCGAAGCAGTTGACATCGATTATACAGGTCTTTGCTCTCTCCATTCAACTTAACTAAGCCTCAATCATCTTGCAACAAATTTTAATTATAAAACAATTGATAGTTACATAATGCATATAAACATCCTAAAAGAAGTGATTGAGCCCAAGTACTAAAATGGCAGTTAATCTTTGGCACAATATCTGGAGACTTCAAATAAGTTAAATGGTGCTTTTGCAAAACAAAAATTTCAAAATAAGAATAGAAAAATATTCACACTAAATGCATAGAATGCACTCTGTTTTGATCAATAACGTATAGCACTGTACGTAATAGTCAGAAGAGGTGTTTTACTAGACAAATGAGGGATAATTTGGTAAAAATAACTCAACTGGAAAAACCTTCTGTAATAAACTAGTGTGGTTGACTTTGTGGAGATCGAAAAGAGAAATTTTCCTTGTCTTTGGACTTCATTGTTGTAAAAGAAGTAATTAAAGAGAGTAATTTTTCTACGAAATTATCTTTGCTTTAGAATAATTAGGAAACACCAAGAACTCAAATTGTTAATGGCAATCAACAACAGCCCTGATTTCACACAAGCAAAGCCCTAGCAAGATTGACTAGATACTAGACGGCCCATTATCAGCCACTTTTACTATAATCCAAATTATCATCCTCCCACAGTCCCACTGTCACTTGTTAATGCACATATCGACCTGCAATTTTCACGAAAATGGTTGCCATTCCGGCTGAAGATATGAAGAAAAAAAAAATCCTTGAAGAGCATGAGGAAGAATTAAAAAGGAAAAATTAACAGCATAAATTACAAGCTAGAGACTTGATAATAAGCGAGTAAAGGGGAAATAAATAATTAAAATGACCGACACAATATCCAGTGCATTTTCTGAGTCATATCCGTTGATAGGAAAGGAAAAAGAAACTGAAGTTCTAAAAAAGAAGAGCGAAAATTATTTAAATATATGAAATTTAATCTGGACGGTTTTTTTTTTCCTTAGAAATGAAACAGAAATAGAAATCTGAATTGCAAAACGAATAGTAAAGTGCATAGAATGAAAACCTCAAAAGCTTTGAGTTTGTAGCCGGAGCGAAGAAGCGAAGCCGCCATTTCCAAGGTCAAGTCATCCAAGCCCACGAATCCAACACAAAGACCAGCATCAGACGGTGGAGACGCCATTTGGGGAATTGGGGATTGAATGTAGAGTGAGAGCGGTGTTTGTTGCAGAGGTAAATGATGATTAAAGATTTAATCTTGAAATTGTTTTCAATGATAGAATTAAGTGTGAAAAAAGTGTTAGAAAATAAAATATTATTAGTATTTCTCCGCACAGTGGTTGGTACGCAAGCAGACGCTGGCAAAGAGACAGGGAAGGAAACTCAGGTGGGCCACCACGTTTTCTTCTCTACAGCAAACAATCAGTGCAAAGTCTTAAAAAAAAAAAATTTGCCTTAAAACGTTTTCTTTCGGATTTGTACACACTGACACGCTGTCACCACGTCCTCACTTCCTTTTGCCCTTTTTCTTTTCTTTGATTTTTCCTTTTTATTTTTCGAATCCGACCGGTCAATTCATTCCGATAAATCTAAAAAAAACTTTTCAGATCAAAATCAGAAAATTAAATTTCATATTCCCATATTTAGAGATCTTGTATTAGCTTGAATTTATTTTTTTCCATATTAATTAATTTGACTTTTAAAATATTTATTCCAAATATTCCTTTTTCATATATGCATATAGTTGTCTATATACAAAAAAATGTTACTATATATTTTGACAACTTATGTTTTTGATAGAGGATGGATATTGAGAGTATACTTGAAATTGCTGTTTGGTATACAAAAAACAGGTTTATAATTTTTTTTATTTAATTAACTGATTTTTTTAATTTTTTATAAACTGATTTTTTCAAAACTGCTTCTGAAAAAAACATCTATTTACCTGTTTCTCTTCAAAAACAATTTTTAAAACTTAAAAAATTTAAAAATAAAATTTTTTTTATCCAAAAGCGTTTTTGCTAAAATCAACGCCAAACATGGCTTGAATCTATTAGCTTCCATCTTAGACATTCAATCTGAAAAAATTATTGACTCAACCGGTCAAATCAAGATCTGGTTAATCTGTGACCACTTTAGCCGACCTCAAAGGATTTACAAATCTGTGTTAAATTGGATTTTTTTTCTTTTTGGTGTCTAAAAGCTCTGAAATCTTTTTAAATTGTTAAAAGCCAAAATTTAGCACTGATTTCCGCAACCAGATATCCTAAAATTTAAGCCTATTTTTTTGTTCGGATAAAAAGAAAATATAAAAGTTATAAAATAAAAAATAATTATTACTTTATTTTGTTTGGGAGGAGAAATAAAATAAGGATAATAGAAAAATTATAGTTTATTTTCTGCTTTTACTTTTTGGATAGAAAATATTGAGATTCAAAAAAAATAATAAAATTACTTTTTATCTTTAATTATTGATTTTTGATCAATGATAAAAATTAAAAAATTCATTTTATTTATTTCTTAATTTTTTTATATAAAAAAATAGTTTTTTTTTTTTTTTTTACAAAGAGAAGAGTAAAGCTTATTGAAAGAGGTGAGTTGTCTTCCAGCCTTACTCTTGTAAATTAAACACTGATAGTGAAACAAGTATAGCTTTTGGAGGGGTCTTATCAAAGGTAGTAATGGTAGTTGGTGTGTTGAATTTGCGACTAATATTGGGGTTTGCCTTATTCTTAGAGCTGGGCTATTCATCAAGGTACTGACTTAGCTAGGGAGACAAACTTCACAAGTTTGTTAGACTGGATGACAAGGTATTTGGAATTGTTATTTAATATAAAAAAATAAATTTAAAATTTTTTAATTTAATTGATTAATTTTTTTAATTTTTTATAAATTGTTTTTTTTAAATCTGTTTTTAGAAGAAAAAAAATTATTTAACGGTTTCTTTTCAATATCAATTTTTAAAATTTAAAAAAATTAAAAATAAATTTTTTTTTTAAAAAACGTTTTTTTCCAATTCAATGTCAAACGAATCGATGATAACATCGCTGTTGAAATGACTAATAGCAACATTGCTGTTAACACCTGAGTGTAAGTCCGTTGTTAATAGAATTATAATGTTATTGCTTGCTCGATCTCTTTCCATATATCATAATTTGCGATATCAGTAGAAAAGTTAATTTTGTGATGGATTATTTATCTCACATGGTATATGGTATCGCTCTTGTATCTCATAACCTCTTTTTGATATTTTAGATTGATTGTATCATACATTAAGTAGTTTAATTGTTGTTTTATAGGTTATTCAACAGTTTATTTTTTTTAAAAAAAAGAGATAATAAATAAAAAGAAAAAACATATATAAAAACATGATAGTCAAAATTAATGCAGATGGAATCACAACATATGCTAGAAAAAAGAAAATGTTTGTGGGTGGAGTTGCCTTCACGCTATTAAACTTTTAGAATCCAAAAAACTTCATGCCCTGGACATCAAATAAGTATCTCATCATTTTTGTCAAAACTGACCGGACTAATTATCAGCTCGCGGTTCAATCGGTCCGATTTTACAACCTTGGTTATATTGGGTTGATACAGTATATAATAAAACCCTATTCAGAATCACCCACCTCCATCTTCATTGATCATCCTCCGCCCATTTTTTATTATTTCTCTCGTCTCAGTGTCGTCCAGTTGTTCCCTGCAATTGCGTGGTTCGTCTTCAAGAATCAACCTGTGATTATCGCCTCGTTCTCTCTAACCACTGTATCAGAAATTTGGGTTTTTTAATTTGGAACTCCAATTCCATTGTTCCAGCGCGCCAACGATTGATCGCGGATCGCATGGTGGTAAGCCATTTTCTGGTAACTCTGCTCATAATCTCATCTAAACCATATTTTCTTGTCCTTTTCACTGTAGGTCACTATTGCTTAATATCACTGCCATATGAAATGTAATTTGGTGTACTGAAAATTGAGCTATTTGCATTTAACTAAAAAAAAAAAAATAGGACTCTGTTGTACAAATTGTAGAAACGGGATTCCGTTCAAGCAATTATCGTTTGATTTTGAATAATCAGTTCAAACTTATATTCTAGAAGAAATTTTCCCATTTCATTTTGCTGACTTTCTTTTGATGTAACTTTAAAGATTGAGCCGTCAGCCATCTATGTTGTTGAACTACTAATATGATAATATATATGAGAGGCTGAATTTGATGCCAAATTATTGGGTAAACTGCCAATGTTAGCAAGGATTAACGATTTAGAATAGCAGTAAATTTAGAAAGGAAAATAAATGAGAAAGATAGTAGAATCATACAAGGAAAAGATTAGAAAGAAATTCTGCCCAAACTTTCAATTGTCAACCTAAAAGCAAAGCTTGTATAGGCTCATAAATAAATCCTTTACAAAGTAGTATCCCAAATAACATATTATCCCTCAGGTAACAAAATTATGTATATTTAACAAAAAAAAATCCTATTCTCATAGGAAATTCTCCCTGGCACTCCATGTTTGTTTAAGGCTTTATATGTTTCATTCTATATCATACATAGTTCATTATCTTAACTTAGGCATTGATATTTTTCTCAGTGTACTTACCAAGGTTTTCATTGTTTCATGTAGCAAATTTAATGGTTAACATTTTATTGAGTGCAGAGCTTAATTTTTCAATGGAGAGCTCTGATGAGGAGAAGGACGGAGTTTTTGGAAATTATATGCCAAAAGAATTAAGTTTAAGCTTAGCTAATGGTACCAAATTTGTAGACGAAGTATTAGGTGGTCAAAGTGACCGCTGTCTGGAAAATTTTCGCATGGATAAGCAGGTGTTCTATAAGCTATGTGATATTCTGCAAGCCAAGGGCCTACTACGCCACACAAATAGAATCAAGATTGAGGAGCAATTAGCCATATTCTTGTTCATTATTGGCCATAATTTACGAACTCGGGCTGTCCAGGAGTTATTCCGGTATTCAGGAGAAACTATTAGTCGTCATTTCAACAATGTTTTGAATGCTATTATGGCTATTTCATTAGATTTCTTTCAGCCTCCAGGATCTGAAGTTCCACCAGAAATATTAGGAGATCCTAGATTTTATCCTTATTTTAAGGTAATACTATTGTACTTTTGTCCCAATGTCTTTGTCTGAAGGATGGTCACGTGCATCTCACTCTTAAAAACTTTTATGAGTAGGACTGTGTGGGAGCAGTTGATGGCATACACATACCTGTTATGGTGGGTGTGGATGAGCAAGGGCCCTTCCGTAACAAGGATGGATTACTTTCACAAAATGTTGTTGCAGCATGCTCATTTGATCTGAAGTTCCATTATGTTCTAGCTGGCTGGGAAGGCTCAGCATCAGATTTGCGAGTTCTAAACTCAGCTCTTACTCGGCGTAACAAGTTGCAGGTCCCTGAAGGTATTATGTACCTTGAACATCACAGCTTGATATAAGGTTATTTGGCCACCCAATCAAAAATAACATATTTTTGCAGCACGTATGGATGTATAATTTTAATATATATCATGAAGAATGATCTTATAGCTTACCTTTGCATTCTCTTTAACTTACTGAAGATATACTGCTCTTTTTGGGTGTATTTCTAACGGTGCAGGTAAGTATTACCTTGTGGATAGTAAATATGTAAATATGCCAGGCTTCACATCCCCATACAGTGGGATTTCTCATCACTCGAATGAGTTTTCTAGTGCTTATCATCCTCGAGATCCAAGAGAACTGTTCAATCAAAGGCACTCATTGTTGAGAAATGCCACTGATCGAATCTTTGCAGCTCTGAAGGCACGCTTCCCTATATTGATGTCAGCTCCTCCATACCCTTTACAGACACAAGTTAAGTTGGTTGTTGCAGCATGTGCGATTCACAATTACATCCGCAGGGAGAAACCAGATGATTTTATCTTTAGAATGTATGAAGAAGACAATATACTACAAATGGAGGAGTCCTTGCCTCCATTAGAGGTGGAACAGTCAATGATGCAAGTTGAGAACCAGGCTTTGGAATGTCTATCTTTTGAGACGGAACAGCTTGAATTTAGTTCACAATTGCGAGACTCTATTGCAAGGAACATGTGGGAGGACTATATCCGTGATCTGTCGTCTATGTAAATGGCTTCATTGTGATTTTAGTTCAGGATAGTATTGGAATTCTTTTCAAGATCATTGGCCGTATAAAAGTTCTGAATTTGATCTTGACTTTGGTGTACATTGGCATTTTGTTTATATCAAAGAAATATATTGGTAATTATAATTTTACGAGTGTTTTTCTGCAGAAAAAAGTGGTTGGCAAACAGGAGTATTCAAAGTGAAGAAAAACGTTTTTGAAATTGAGGGACTACTGGAAGTTTGAGGTCTTTTGGTATTAATTTTTGTTTTTCTGGAAGAGGATGATTAAGGCCACCGATTTTATTGGCTTTTTTTTTTCCTAAACAGTACAGAGGAGTAGGAATAAATGCCTATCTATACGGTCCGAGTACCTCTTAAGGGCATTACAAGCCTTTACCTGAGTACTTCTCAACTCTCAAAGGTATTAAAACTCAAGTTCCTCTCAAGGGCATTACAAATCTTTAAAGCCCGAATATCCGTGGATTGACTATCTGCCCCTTAATTTATGGTTATGATTTATATAAGTAGTGTTGTCAATTCATTACAGTTTGAAAATTTCGGTCCGTTACAGTTTGAAAATTCGGTTCTTTCAATATAATCCAATCTAGTTCAATGGAATACGATGATTCGCATATTTTGCATAATATTCAAAAAAAATTATTATTTTTCAATTGTAGATCAAATAAAAGTTCAAATTTTCATAAACATTATTAAATTTTTCCAAGAAAGTGATTAAATATAAGTGTTTGAAAGTATAATTAATAATCTAACTATCTAATTATAAATAACAAATTCAACAAGAAATTAAATAGAAATATTTAAATAAATATTCAAAATCATCATCACAATTAAATCAATATTTCATTGTAATTTTTAGCAAAATATGTCAGCAGCGAGACATATTAATAGATAATGTAAAACTAATTATATGTTAAATCATGTCAAATATAAAAGTAATTATATAATAAATTAACAGAGTTATATAAATATAATTTTATTAGATTAAAGAAATATATAAAACATGTCCTTCATATTATATAAAATAGAATAAATAAATATTAAATTTCAGTTCTTTTCTGTTTACTATGGTTTAGTTCAATTTGATACTGTCCAATTCACAGTTTGAATATAACTTAATATCTATAATTATATCAATTTAAAGTCAATAATACAATTCAATCCGATTCTAATAAAAATAAAAATAAAAATAAAAAAGTCAGTAATACGGTTATATAATTCTTAATATTTTTCTCTGCTTATTTGATGTGATTCAAAATCTCCAAATGGTACACACAGCAATAGATATAAGGGTTTTGACATCTAAAAGCATAGAAGTTTTACCAATTACTTCGAAAATTACAAAAAACTACAACATATACGAATTATATTGTTGCTCCAGTTTGTATTACAAAGAGCATTATTCAACTCTCTTTGTTATTTTCTTCTTCATCATTCAGTTCCTCTCCTCTATTATATTTATCAGAAATCTCAGCTGTTTTATTGGTTTTTGCTATTTCTCTCATTTTTCGTCCAATTCTATATTAAAGTCTCTTGAATTTTTACTAATGATATAAACTTCTACAAATTTCTTCTTGAATGACATGTAGATTATTACTTTAAAGTAATGGCCTCATAGGTAGCCCATTATTGCACATTTTGTACTTTTTTTAAGTTAATTCAGTAAATTACAAGTCAGTTAATTTTATTGATGAACTGCAAGAAGGTATATAATTAAAATATTATTTCAATATTTGACCAACCTGATACAAGAAAAAAAGATATTAAATCTTCTTATGTTTGCTCATAAATTATATAAAATTATATTACAAATATTTATATCTATGACTGCCTCCATTTCACTTCAAATATTCATTTCGATTTTTTTTTCCATTTTATATGTTCATTTTAGAAATTAAGGTAGTATTTAATTCACATATTCTAATGTTACTCATATCTATTGAAAATTACATATTCTTTTTCTTTTTTTACAATTTCAAGAAAAAATAAATAAATAAAGGTATTGAAATAAATTGCAACGAGAATTTTATATAATTGATAGTAAATAATCATTTTTTGAAATATGTGTGTAATTAAATATGAAACGAATGTAATATTTCTTCAATATTGATGGTCTCAAAGATGTCTCCAGAATATAAGGGAATTGAAACTTTGTAAAAAAATCTACGGATATATACTTTGCATATTATTAGTAAAGAATATGTTTGTAATGCCAAAATATAGCCTACTTCTTTTATAAAAATATAATTAATGTGCAAATTTTTTAATATGCCATTTATTTAATATATCTTAGTATTAATAATAAATATTTTATAATTTTTAATAAAAGGATATGCGAAAATATATGTGAGCTGTTCACATCCAATTAGAAACATGATAATGGGCCTATAAAAGAGTTAGAGGTCCATAATCTATTATTCAAACTGCATTAGACAATTAATCTCACAAATTATATCATGTACTTTGTATTTACTGTATTTCATAGTTCCAATTTCATAATAGTAACATATTATTTAATGATTTATAAGTATAACGTATTTTGTATTTATAATGTATTTTGTATCCATAATGTATTTTATTCGTTGTTATTCTCTTCTTCATCTTCATCTTCATTCTTTGCCTATTTTTAAAAAAAGTTTTTCAGTATATTTTATATTTATTTTGGTGAGAGAAAACTTTTAATTTACATATTTAATTTTATTTTTAGCATTTTTTTTAATGTTTTAGGTATTGTTATTATTGTTTTGAATGAAAAATATTAGTTTTTATATATTTATAGAATAAAATAGTTGAAAATGAAGATATTTGAACTAAAAATGAGAAATATAGAGAGGAAAAATTGAGTTGCTAAAAGTTAAAGATGATATATTTTGGTAGAAATAATATATCTGTAAACGATGAATCTGTAAGTTGTAAATGATAAATCTGTAAGTGATAAACCTGTAAATTTTAAATAATGAACCTGTAAATTTTAAATAATGAACCTGTAAGTTGTAAACGATAAATCTGTATATGATGAATCTGCAAAATTTAAACGATAAATATGTAAATTTTAAACGATAAATATTTAAACTTTAAACGATGAGCCTATAAGTGATGAAATAACAAGTTGTAAATGAATCTGCAAGTTATACACGATAAACTTGTAAATGATGAACCTACAAAATCTAAACGATAAACTTGTGGATGATGAACTTACAAAATTTAAACGATAAACATGTAAGTTTTAAATTATAAACCTATAAGTTTTAAACGATAAATCTATAAGTGATGAAACAATAAGTTATCAATAACGAACTTATAAGTTTTAAAAAATTAATTTACAAATTAAAAACGATAAACTTGCAAATTGTAAAACGATGAATCCTGTAAGTGATGAAATAACAAATTGTAAACGATAAATCTGCAAATTGAAAACGATAAACCTATAAGTAATAAAATAACAAATTGTAAACGATAAATCTATAATTTTTTTAAATAATAAATTTTAAGTTAAAAATAATAAGTCTGTAGGTTATAATTGATGAACTTATTCTATATTCAATAGTTCAACAAAATCCATTTCAAAAAAAAACGCGCGTTTTGTTTCTTTTTTCGTACATATAAATGGAGATTCACAATGAAACATGGACTAAAGTCAACGATATAACAACCTCTCTTTACTTATTTAATCATTAGATTAGAGTATTCTAATTTTGATTAATTCATTGTGTAAGAATTTATGAATTGATCTAGCGAGCATGCACTGCAAGAAATTTCAAAAATATTGTTAAATTTAGGAAGAGAACAACTTCCTTTTTACAAATTTAGTGAGAGTCAAAAAAACAACATTTTTGAATAAATTTGATATCAATTTGCAATGTTTCCTCACAAATTCTTTCTAAAAGTTTTTCCATTAATAATTTTTACATGTTATACAACCACAAATGCTCTGGCTAAATAAATCCCTCCATAAATTTTGTATTTAAAAACCTATAAATCATATATACAATATGGACAATCTTGGAATCCTATTTATTAATTAAATGATTTCATTGATTATTCTTGACTTGCAACTTTGTAAGTAACAAAATCAATAATGACGTTGAATACCTGAAACATGTGTATCATTAGTCAGATTCATCAAGCAACTCTCGTTCTTCAGTCCAGAACATGTGTATCGATAATGACGTTAAATATTTTTTGAATTCGTCCACCTAGAGCATTTGGTCTATTCATCTCATATATGCAAGTCGAACCGAATGACTAACTCTCAACTCGAGTTTGCATACTCATTTTTTATTAGTGAGCATTTCACTCATACTAATTCATTTATAATATTACCACCGTACATGCAGTCTAACTATCAGTAAGGATATGAAAATACCATTAGCATTTAGTACTTCTTCTTTGTTTACTCGCGATATAACACTTACGACTATACAAGACATTTTTAGTAATTTTTGGGACTCTATGGTGCAAGATATATCAGTATTTGGTAGTCCACTACAGTTCCAAGGAATACTGAACCTGGATGAATGAGTATTAATATAAATATATTGAATGAGGAAGAAAATACGCCGAACAAGAATGACCTATGTGACCAAATCCATGTCGGATTCAGAGGCCTCCTAGGTGTGGCATATAAGGGCATTTAGGTAAAAACTAGACTAAACTCAATATGTACAATCATTTTGTGATTTAAAAAAAATTATGAGATGTAAAAAAATTTGTACTTTTTTTTAAAAGTTTCATAAGTATTATATTTTGGGAATATTAATTCTTTATATGTTACATACTAATTTCATTTTTCTATATTAAAATTACATACTAAATATTTTTCACTTTACTATTTCCATAACGTTAATATATAAAATAAGTTCATTTAATCTAATTTAATTGCATAAATATTATTATTTCTATTCAGGTAACTAATTAAATAGCAAATATAATAATTAATAATTTTAATACTGAACATATAATTGAATTGATATTATATTCATAACTTTATTAATTAAATTCAATATATTAAATACGTTAAATAATAGTTTTGTTTATTTATTAAAATATGTATCTAATTCTTGAAGAATCAAATCACTAATCATTAGCACAAATTTTTTTTTAAAAAAAATCATATTTATTACTTCTTAATTTGCCTTGAAATTGATGAATTTTTTAAGAAAATTGATGTTGGATCTCGGATTGGGGAGAGGGGCATTTGTACAGAATCTACTTCTGCTGTGAGCGGATTCTTGACAAACAGAATCTGCCACATTGTTGAGCAGATTATGCACACTTCGCAGTCGAGGAAGAGAGTGTTTTGCACAGAAACCGCTTCATCAAAGAGCGGATTCTTTGCAATCAGAATCTACCACCATCCTAGGTGGATTTGACAACATTATAAAGTGTATTTATTTTTGAGAAAAATATATATATATTATGAATATTTTCTAAAAAAATACTTCTTTTTTTATAATAAATCCCATATAATGCATATCGTATCACTATTAATGGTAAGGTAAAATAAAGAAAATAGAAATTATAATAATTGGAAAAAAAAAAGAAGAAGAAGAAGAAACTGTATTGGAACACTTGTGTGTAATGGTTGAATTTAACCATATTCAAAAATAATTCTTTGTTTTTTTTTCCTTATGTATTCCATAGATTGTATTAATAACTTCTCACATGCAGGAAGTTGTATGAAAATCAAACAGCTAATTTTTTTTTCCTAATTAGATCATTTAAATAGATATGGATTAGCCTATTATATACAGCCCATATTCCAACATAGACATTATTATTTTATTTGAGCAAGGTCAAGGTGAATGAGTTGGACTCTCAAAAATATTTTATCTAGTGATGAGAATGAGATCATCATTTTTCTTTTCCTTTTTCTTTTTCAATGGATTATTTTTGCTAAAACTTTTCTTTCTAATTGATGAAAGATGATTACTCTCAGTGACTAAGTGGGGTGTGATGTGGGCAGAAACAATTTATACAGAAAGACAGACAATTCAAAAAAAAAAAGAACCTTTTAAAGTTAAAAAAATAATTCATCCCTTTAAATTGCATATAATTAAGTCCTGTGGAATCAATAGCCCTTAGAATTTAATTTAATTTCTCTATTAAAAACAACAACACAACAGTCTTCTCCATCTATTAATTACTAATTAACAGTATTAATAATAATAATAATAATAATAATAATAATAATAATAATAATAATAATAATAATAATAATAATAAGCATGTTAGCTATATCTCTCAAAAAAATAAAAAAGAAGACGCACAAGAATCCCTCCAATCTATGACTTCATTTATTGATTATTTTATTTTGATCAAAACCATCTAATATCTACTGATTAAAGAAAAATTGAGACAACTTATTAATTTTTTTCATTTCATTTTAAGGTATATTTTATAGGATGAGATGAAATAATAAATTTTCTTTTTTTTTTTAATTAGATATCTTAAATTCGGATTCTGCATATGAAATACATTTAAAATTTGAAAAAAAATATTTTAATTCTTAATAAATTTGTCCGGCACGAATCAGATTAAAACTATTTTTTTTGGAAAATCATAACTATATATAACAAATAAAAAATTCTTTTTATGTGATAATATACTATTAATTAAAATTATACATGTAAACAGAAAAAAAATATTTTTATAAATATTATGAATCCGTTTGGTATTGTATTTAGTAAAAGCGATTTTGAAAAAAAAATTTAAATTTTGAAAGCTGTTTTTGAAAAAATGAGGTAAATATTATGTTTTTCTTAAAACATATTTAAAAAAAACAGTTTATAAAAAATTTAAAAAATTAAAAAATTAGAAGTATATTTTTTATACATTCAAACAGTTTTATATAGATATAAAAGTAATAATATTTTTAGAATTATAATGTTTATTTTTAAAATAATAAGAAAAACACAAAAATAGAATGGGAACAATCTGACAGTTGCAAACAGAGCAACAAACAGAAAAATCCTATCGCTCACTTTTAACCCAAAAAGTCGAAAATTTTATGAACTGACTCACAGAGAATGAGATTAAGATATTAGATTAGATCCAACTCCAACAAATCGATCACATGCTTCCTACACCGTCTTCTCCGACCGACTCTGTTTCTTCCTCCGATCTCGACACAGAGGTATTTGCTTTCTCTTCGCTCCAATTAAATAAGCTCTTTCTTTCTAATTTGTTCATAGGTTGTTACATATGCGCAGTCTACAGGCTCTTTCTTCCATGATAGAAGCACCACATTAGGAACTCTGATGGGCGTCACTTTCCCTGCTATTACTTTTAGAGCGCCCGCTCACTCGCGCGACCCTCAAGCCACCGTTGCCGTCGCATCTGCTCGCACCATTAATCGTAACAACAACAACAACAAGATCAAGAGAACCCCGGTGGAGCTGCGGCGGCGCAGATGGTGGAGGCTTTGCAGTGATGGTGTGGCGAAGCCGGCGTCTCTGGGTGAGTTTCTGGAGGTTGAACGCAGGTTTGGAGATGTGGCATTTTTCGGGAATGCTGCGGCGGAGCAGGCTCCCCGGAATGGGTTGTTTGCTGATGGAAGGGTTTTGCCTCCGGCAGCTGAGGTGGATGATAGGGCATCAACGGCTGGGATTTTCTGTAGTAGATTCCCGGTTTCACTGACCGGGATCTGTAGTGGTGGAGTAGGATAAAATAAAAATTTCAAAATCTCTACTGCCAAATTTTTATTGAATATAATTCTGCTGACTGATGATTGTAATTAGTTTGATTTGGATTGGGTTGAACTCAAGCTTTTATAAAAATTTATTTATATATTCTGAAATACATTGAATGCAGGAATAAATCTCAGGTTCGAAGCAGTGATATGTGAAATTCAAACTCCTGGAAATGAAACTGCTCCCTGCTAAATTATTTTCTTCAATTTGTTAAGTTTCCACTTCACCTTATTCATTTCTGTGGATGAACTTCCGTGGTTGGAATTGATATTGAAATGGTGGAAGTATTTTGTATTGAGATGTCAGCTGGAAAAAGAAAAAGAAAAAGAAAAATGAGGTGGTGATGGATTTTCTCAGCTTTAGTTGTTGACCAACTCGCTTCCTCTTTTCGTACTAGTTTAGACAATGTAATAATTATGTAACCTTTTTTTATTTTTTTTTAATTATTATTGTTAACTAATTAATTAGTGTGAGACAGTTGGTGCATTTACGAAGAATTCGAAAATAAATAATTTCAAACACTAAGATAGGTGGGGATATCTGTAATTTACAAGGGAGAAATTAGGCTTTTTTCCACGTGACTGGTTGGCATCACCAACTTTCTCATGACTTTGGGGTAACTTGGTATTGGTAATGTCATAATTTCCCAGCACAACTATATTTTTACAGTCACAACATGCCTTTTGATTAAAAGTGCGTGCATATATATTCTTTTCAATTAAAATATTATCTAAATAAAATTTTTGATGTGTATAATATAGTTTATATGAACTTAAAAATAAAATTTAAATAAGAATAATTATATATGTATGTGTTCACACGTGTGCACAAACTGATTAATTGAAATTGATAATTTCAAAAAAATTGAAAAAAAAAACAAACAGATTTTCACCATCAATTTTGTTATTTTATTTATTTCCTAAAACCTCAAACCAAGAAAAGAAGTGCAAGTGGGCATTTGTGTTGGCCTCAAAAAAGTGGAGAGAATTTAAAGATTGGTCATAGCCTATTTGCAGCTAAAGCAGTAGTTAACAAAGTAAACTATATTGCTTACTAATATCATCCCATTTTAATCTGGCAACACTAATATTTATCAATTTTATTTCATAAAATAAAAATATTTATCTTATATATTTTTACTTATTTACCATCTAGTATCTACATAAAATATATTTAATAACTATACGCCACATCACTATCTACACTTATGAAATACATAATTTATTTTAAGTGTTGTGTTTAAATGATTTTTTTTTTGTATTTCACTAATTTTGATAGAATGATACTATAATAATCTCTTATCATAGACAATTTTTTTTTTAAAAAAAAAACATAGACACAAATTTATAAGAGTATTAACAATTTTTGTATTAAACTTCCCATTAAACAATATTTACAAATAAAAAATTGCATTCAACCAATATTATATATATATATATATACAAATAATTTATTAAACACATCCATCAAATTATACTTATAATTTCTTATCCAACATTATTTATCTTATATTAATACCCGAATGAAACTGAAATCAATTCTAAATTGCTAAAATAAAACCTTGATTATAGTCAAACTTTGTACACTTTTTCACAAACGAGCCATTATTGATTGCGTAAATTTTCACTTAGACTGATTTAATTTTTTAAATAAATTAACTTAAATTTATATATATATATATATATAGTAGTTTTATTTGTAATTAAATAAATCTATAAATTTATTTTAAAATTCAGTTAAATTTTAATTGAAATTAATTTAAACAGCAGTGATTCTAATTAATGTAAATTTTCCGTAGGCCCTTTTAAATTAATTTGTCATTTAGTGTTGTAATTTTTATTTTATTTTTCAAAAAATTAAGGGAAGCACATGGGTGAGGCATGGCCAGAAGCATCTCTCACTTCAGGACGCTACCAAACCAATCATTGGACATGGATGGGAACAAAACAACTCCACCCAACTTTTTTTTTTCTTAAAAAAAAAAAGAAAATTTATTAAATTGTGTGAAAGAAAGAAAGGAACATTTCATTTAACAAAAATCTCTGTACAAATTAATATCTGAATGCCCATTCTTTTTTTTTTTTGATAAATAAATTCCCATTCATTAATAAATATAATGAAATGAAATCTATACAACTATATATATACATACAATGAAATGAGATATTAAGGAATATCGCAATATCTTATAGTCTTGCTAGCAAAATATTCCATTATTCTTGTAATTTAGTGACGTTAATTTTCTAAATTCAACACGCAGACTAACTATAAACTTTTGCAGAGAAATAAAATTAATAAGCCTTTAATGTTTAAGTAAACTTTGAATTCAGTTGGTTATATATGCATTTGCTTATTGTGTAGGCAGTCATGGTATTAATATTTATTGCGTGATAGATTATCCGGCTCAATTCGAAAGTCACCAAGCAAGCAAAAGATCATAAAGACTCACAAAAAAAAGGAAGTTTTTTTTTGTTTGTTTGAATAGTATCATGAAATTCATTCGTAATAATGAAATCAATACGGATCTAAAATTAAAAATGAAGTGATTTATCCAATAACATTTTGAGTTTGACAAACTTTTCCAATCATAATAATAATAACAATAATAAGAATTTAGCGTTAATAGAACAGAAGAAAAAATACGATTTTTGGGATTATCATTTCTAACGGATGAAGTTATTATATTCTTACAAGTCAAATTTGATAACTATCGGTAGAAAAATATTCATCTAAATATAGAATGTATGAAAGACACCAATAGAAGGGTGTTGTACCTCACAATAAATAAGGATAAAATAAATCTCATAATAAATGAGAATATACATTTTCATTATGAAAAATACAAACTAAAATTTAATAAGAGAAAAAATTAAAAAAAATACAAAAATAAATCACAGTTCTTCAATGAATAATAAAAAAATTGATATTATTGGGTATAAAATGAAGAAAAATAATGGAGAATTACTGTGGGTGCTAAAAGAAGATGAACAGCTAGCACCATCCTAGGGAGTTGACAAATAAAAAAAAGGGAAAGTTTACTAACAACATATAATTTTATATATTCTCAAGAACAATTTTGTAATTTTCTTTTTATAAAATTGTACTCAAATAAAATTATTAAATTATAAAATAAATTAAAAAAATTTAATTGAAAAAAATTAAAAATATGGAGTGTTATAATTATTATTTAGCATAAAAAAATACTAATAATATTCTTCATTATAGATACTCTTCAATATTTAATTTTTGGTTGGTTAGTGATAAAAAAAAAATTTCCCTTTTATTTCTATTTATTTTTAAATTTTTTATTTACTAACTAATTAGAAAATAAATATTGAAAAAAATAAAAAAAATTGACAGTTTCTTTAATTTTTTTTTTTTTATATCTATCAGTTTCCACCAACAACAGATAATAAAACTCACCATCATGCTTAATAGCCCAATTAATTCCAAGTTTCGCCATTTGCGGCGCCTCCGCGAACACCTGACCTCTCCGTCGAGCGCTGGAGATGTGCACCCTCTCCACATTTTATGGCACTACCAATCCTTGATCTAGACAGCGACGTTGTTACGTATTGGAACTACGTGTTCCTTGCAACTTGTATCATTGCCCTTTTCATCGATCAGCTGTTTTTCTTCCTTCCGTATGCGGATCCCGATGGTGTTTGTTTAACCATCGACAATGACCTGGCCATCTTGATCAACTATTTTTAGGTCTATCGCCGACATGTTCTTCTTGTTGCATATTCTCCTCAAGTTTCGAACAGCATATGTTGCTCCAAGTTCTCTCGGGTTTTTGGACGAGGTGAACTGGGTATGGATGCTCAACAAATCTCCACGCGCTATCTCAGGTCCGATTTCGTCATTGATTTGACAGCTGCACTTGCACTCCCTCAAATGCATGCGTATTAATTGGATCGACCTAATTAATTAATCACAAATTAAATAAAATTTTCGAATTAATCAATGCAGATTGTGATTTGGGTTGCAATTCCAGCCACCAGAAATAGCAGAGCGGATCACGCAAGAGGCACGCTCTCTCTCATACTTCTGATACAATATGTGTCAAGAATCTTTCTTATGTGCCATTTGCATCAACGAATTGTAAAAAGCGCTGGCTTTGAGCCCAAATCCGCATGGGCTGGAGCTGCCTACAATCTCCTTCTTTACATGGTTGCTAGACGTGTAATTAAACCGCATCTATCTATCTATCTATCTATCTTATAACATGCATTAATTATATACATACCCCCTTAATTTCATCTCCTTAATATTAATTAATTAATTATGTTAATTTAATTTTTTTTAAAAATGAATCATAGTGCAGACATTAGGAGCATCGCGGTATTATTTGTCGACGGACGCCAATTCGAGTGCTGGAAGATAGAGTGTTTGAAAGAGAGAACAGGGCAGGATTTATAGGCTGCGTTGAAAGGTTTCGAGATTGTAGGAGTTTGGGGAGAGCTGAGCGTCAATATTTGCGAAATGTGACGCATGTTGCTGCCCATTGCAACCCAAAAGATCCTAACATCCTTTTAAAGTACGGTATATTTTGCCGGTGCTTTTACAAATGATGTTGCTACCTCCCCTTTCATTCACAAGTACTTGTTCCGTCTTTGGTGGGGTTTGCGAAATTTGAAGTAATTTTTTTCCTTCTTCAAAAGAGAAAAAAAAAAAAAAAACAGTTTTTCCTACTGCATATTAATTATTTATTAAAAATATAAATTAATCCCATGTGGAGATTTTATAAAATTTCTATTCTTTTCTTACAATAATATCCAAGTCATATTTACATTAATACTAAAAATATTTATTTTATTCTCTATCTATATATTGGCAGCTCATATGCACAAACTTTAGAGACAAGCACACTAATTATTGGGTGAGAATGTGTTTTGCATTGTTACATGTATTCTTGGTTTTGATCTCTCCGCACAATTGATTGGCAACATGATACATTTGTTGGACAACATATTTGCATTCAATGGCGGTAAGAGTGGAAGAATGGAAAATAAGCGAAGAGACAGAGGAATGGATGAGATGAGGCATCGGCAACTGCTTCCTGATTTGCGAGAGCATGTTCGTCGATTTGTTCAATTTAAATGGCTTGCTACCCGAGGAGTTCATGAAATCTTTGCTGCGTTCACTTCCATTGAGACATTTGGGCTCAGCCCTTGTTCGTCGTGTATTAATTAATTAATTAATTAATTGTTGCTTATTATGATCTTATCCCTCCTTTTAGTTTTAAATTTAATTATATTATCTCGTTACTTACAGATTCCATTTTTCTCACAAATGGATGACCAGCTGCTGGATGCCATATGTGAAAGGCTGGTGTCATCATTGAGTACAGAGGGTACCTATATATGTCGAGAGGGTGATCCTGTGAACGAGATTCTATTTATAATTAGAGGCTAATTAGAGAGCTCCACCCCTAATGGAGGGAGATCTGGATTCTTCAACTCCATCTGTCTCAGGCCTAGTGACTTATGCGGCGAGGAATTACTCCCATGGCCATTAATGCCCAACTCGAGTCCAAGTTTGCCATCCTCCACCCGAACTGTCGAAGCACTTTCTGGAGTGGAAGCTTTTGCACTCCAAGCTGATGATCTTGTGTTTGTTGCCCAACAATTTAAGAGACTTCAAAGCAAAAAATTGCAACATGCTTTTAGGTTCTATTCTCACCAATGGAGGACATGGGCTGCTTGCTTAATCCAATCTATTTGGAGAAGATACCAAAAGAAAAGGATGGCTACAAAGCTGGCTTCCCAAGAGACCCTTGCGACTAAATTACTTCCCAATTCCAGACCAACAATTTTATTATGATCCCAATGAGGATGAGGCATCTATTATTGGATCATACAGATGACCATCATTATGAGCATGATCCTAACCAACATAACACTAACACCTTTAGTTCTAAAAACCATATTGTCCGACTTCTTGAAGCCTCAATAGTAGCTTCTGAATTTGCAATCAATACTAGACGTGGTGATCATCAGAATGTTCATCATCAGGTTGATTCTGCTTCATCCAGTAGCTTAAAGATGCCCCAGTTGTTTAAACCTGATGAGCATGATTTCTCCATTGAACCAGATGATGTTTATATACTAATTTCATTAAATTGACAGACTTACAAATAAAATAACTTAGTTACTTAGAAACGTGTATAGTATAAATTTCTAAATTAGAACTCATAATCACACAACACTAATTGTTAGAAATTCCAATTACTTTGTTTTTTTTTTTTAAAAAACATCATTTTTTTTTAAAAAAACATCAATCCCTTGTGCAGTTGTCCACTGCATCTCAAAGTTTCCCTGTTTCCCTGGCCATAAATCTTTGTTTCCCAAATTCAAATCCAACTTGTTAGTTCAACATCAATATATTTGTCTATAGACTGAAGATTTTCAGTTCAAGTATGCATATAATTCAGCATAACATAGATGCTTCAAATGACTGACTTGAATAAAATATGTTCACCTTAGCCGCTCCTCGAAGCCTAAAACACCAATTTACGAATATGGAATTTCAATGCACCACAGCAACATGTAAAAAAAAAAAAATAGAAATATCTTCTAATGTGAAAAGTAACACCTTTACACCATATTGGAAGTTAACATGAGTTACAAGATTTTATTCAGTGTTATCTGAAATGGAAAAATACTCCATCACATCAAATTTCACAAACAAAAAAGGCACTGACTGATTGTAAGAGCCTTAATATCTATAAAAAGAAAAATCAAAGTCAAATGAATTGAGCTTACAATTAAGAACAAAAAATACAAGTTGAATAAAAACTCATCCTTGCATATTTGTTGAGAGCACCAAATTAGGTTGTGAATCCTCTCAGAGTGCCCCCCTTGACTGCTAAATGATGAGCAGGAGAAGAAAAAGAATCAACCGATAAACTCATGCCATCAGATTCGGCGATTGTATAATCTGGACATTTCTTGCTCACATTGTATGGCGACGAATTCAACACCCTGATTGCGTACACAAAAGATTTAAGCTCAGTAACTTGAGTTAAAACGAGTGAAAAAACAAACAAGTTCATTAGTTGATCAAAATCAGCTCCACAAACACCAGATAGACAATCTGCTACCATATCTTCAAATCTACATGTTTCTTTCCATTTTCCACTTCCATTTTTCATTTTTTCCTAATAGATCTTCTAACAAGCTCTGCAGTGGCACTGTTCCAACCCCACACCTACATTTAAACTAAGGTCCTCCTTCCCTTGAACAAGGAGAAACCGCCATTTGAAAATTTACTTATAAGCCCAATGTTATCTAATTATGATAGTTTCAACAAACGGCGATCAACTTCCAACATGGTTCAAGTCTCATAAAAAGCATTGTTTTTCACAATTCAAAGATGCTTCAAGATCTAATAACAAAGGATTGACCACTGTGCATTTTGCTAACAATTGTTATGCATGTTCCTGCCTCTTATGAATTAATGGATTATGAGCAATAATCCCAAATTTACCATATCTTGTTATGAATTAACTGTCAAATAGACAATTTTTTCTCTAATGTGAAACAATTCTTGAGAGTGAAATGTTAATGAACTCTTCTAAGTATTTAAACCCCTATCAGTGGAGAAACAAGAATTCACCAACACTATCCACAAAAATGAAAATAGTAGGTATATTAGAAAACAAATGATGGTTTGCCGAACTGCTCAAGTGCAGCATCTCTAATTCAGCAAAAGCATGATGGCTCAGGACAGACATATATGTTCTAAGACATTATTTGCCAACCAGAAAAGTTTCCATATCTTTTCAATGTACACAAGAGATCGTGAAGGACACACATCACCAGCAACAGATCCATCATAGAAGATAGTCATCCTCAAAAACTAGTTAAGAAACAAATCCAGTACAGATGCAATTGGAACTAAATATGTTGTGCCATGTTTCAAATATGTTATGAAACCATTCCATGACTGTTTGGATGAATACAAATTACTTCCATCATATCAAAGACCAGTACATACCTTTCCTTGCGCTTCTCCAGAAACCGAACCAATGATGCTTTACGAGCCTGAGGTACAGCCACTGCAAAGACAACAATTATTTTGTTACAATGACATCACATGCATAATAGATGAAATAAATAATAATGCCAAAAAGGTGAAAATATTAAAAGTAACAGATGACTGGACTTTAAGAAATAATGCCACACCTGATGGAATCAGATTTGCAGAGCCAGGTCCTACTGAACTAACTGCCTTAGAGGGTTCTGTTTGGTTACTTGCAGATACCAAAATTCCTACTGATTTCACTGTTGCCAATTCATTAGTGCTACTAGAGGCCAGTGAAATGGGACTTGGAAGACCTGAGCACGGAGATGATATATGAGTTTTATTTCCAACATAACCATTACCAGTAGATGGCCTCAGAACTGGTGACTGCACAGGAGCTATGGAGACTGTCTTGTTATGACTTATGGAAGACCCATTTCCAGCCAACAGCATAATAGCCTGAGCCTGGATGGAGAAGTAAAAAATTAACAAAATGACCAAACCGAACCACTTAAAAATTTTAAGAAAGCACACAAATGATACCTTCTCAGGAGAAATGTCATCATAAACACACACTGAACCAGCATAGAAAATGGTCAACTGAGCAGGTGAACCAGAGGATTTAGGACCATCTCTACATATGAAAATCAATTTCGTATCAGCATATCTAGTCTTTGATTATATTTTCAAGAAAAATGCAAGTACAGAAGTATTACACAATTAGATACCTAAGATCAGTGGTGCCAACAATGGAATTTGGATTAGGATGAGCAGTTACAGGGCTTATGATAGGAACTCCACCAAGAGTTTGTGAGTTCATGGAATTACCAGCCAAAGTTTGTCCCATGGAACAAACATGGGATTGCAAAACAGAAGTGTTTGTAGAAACCATAATTGTTTGATTTTGTTGGTTTGAGACTGGGATTATCCTCACTTTTCGGGGGCGATGTAGTTGATATGCATCAAAATGTTGCACAGAATAGGTTGTCATTGTATAATGATTTGAACCTTGCTTATCAAGATTCTTATTATTCTACAATACACAAAAAATAAATTAGTTCAATTGAAAAAGAAAAAAAAAACCCACAAAAAAGCATACAGGGACCTTGCTCAAGGTTAACCATTTACATAAGTTCAACATTTCAACATACTTATCAAGTAAGAACCTCTCATGGGTGCCATATATTGTCAAGCTTCACCTTAAAGGTAAATTTCATTTTATAAGATATGGATTAGAATTTGTGGAATAGTGGAATATAGATAATGGGTGGGTGGAGGGGGCGCAATAACTAACCTGAACCACGCTAGAGTATGGCTTCTGGTTACAATCAAGATCATCAATGCCCGAACTGGGGGCTAAGCCGGAGGATGTTAGAATATCTTGACCAGACTTTCTTGGCTTTTCTTCGAGACCAGCCTTAAATGACAAAAATTGAGGAATGGCAGAAATCTTGTTTGAAAAAGACCATTGCATTGCTGAACCTCTCATTGGTACTGGAAAACCAAAGAAAAATGGAAATTAGCTGTATTAGAAATAAATCTTCAGATCTAGCATGACTAATTAGAAATAATAAATAAATGCCTAAGCAGAAGCATTCATAAGAATATTATCGAATGAACTTGAATCCTTATAATATTCCGAAAGAATATTAAATACCTTGAAACTAAGCTCCAAATCAAAAATTGAGAAGTGTTAAAAGTGCTAAAGTACAGATCATTAGATTGCACTCAGAAAACTGTTAACCCATCTACTGAGAAGAATCTTGACATGTTTTACATAATCATATAAAGACAAGTTTGAAATTTATTTATACAACTTTTGTACACAGAACCATTTAATTAAGATTAAAATATTCTCTATTGACATATGTGTACAAAAAGAAAGACAGAATCTTGCAGGAGGAAAAGACTTTTTAGTACATCCAATAGGGTACATAACAGAGACAGCTCTTTCAGCCTCTAATCTACCCCTCTACCCCAAAATCTGTCCCAGCAAAATAGAATATGGATGTAAGACCTTTTGCTCAAAATCTCAAGCTTTTATTGGAATATTTTATTAGGTATTTATATAGCTATTTTGTGATGATGCAGCCAAATCAGTTTACTAGCTGGCAAATGCATTGATAGAATACAAACAAAACATAAAGGCTTACATCTATACTAAGTTTCAACCGCAAACTGTTTAATGCTATTTTTTTTCCATGTAAAGACAACAAAGAGAACAACTAATGAGCTTAGAAACTTCAGTCTTTAAATCTTGATGTACAAGGACTTAAGTGGTCAAAACAGAAGTGTAAGGGCTCAATAGCAAAAAAATGAAAAGTACAAGAGCTTAATATTGTGTCTTACCTTTTTTTAAGATATAAGTTTCCTGTAATATGAGCATAATCTAATCACATGTACCTTTTTATATACATTTCTTTATTTAAAATTCTGTTTCTTTCATAAGATAATATAGTAATGTGTTGGTTTCCTTGGTGGGACATGTACTTTATTAGCAATATGCATCGTTGCATCTGTCAGTCACTACCATTCAAAACATCAATATTTTTTTTTCAAAAAAAAAACATCAATATTTCTTTAATAAAGGCAACTCAACATCACCCATTAATTTATTTCATGAACAGCTCATGTGCATGTGAGCAAAAACATTATCTTATATCACACAATTAAACTTAAGAAGTCTAAAATAGGAACTTAAACATCTAAACAAATCCGATTAACATCCTCTCTCTCTCTCTCCAACACTTACATATATTTGAGCAAGTGACCCACAAGTGAATATACCTATCCCAGTAACACAAAAAACATTTTTTTCCTTTTCGTTTTGTCTAATAAAAAAGACTTTAATCAATGATTAAATAATCAAATAACTAGCTTATAATAAAGAAATGTCATGAATGACATTCATCTGCTAAGAACCAACGGCCAGCAAAGTGGATTAGTAATTTTTTTTTTAAAAAATCGTGATATAATAACATAGTCTTAGGTTGAAAAGTAAATAGTAAATACTTTAGCCTATTTAAAGTAAAGTATTGCTGGCTGGCTGGCTTGCTTGCTTTAAAAAATATTGTACCTTATGCTTAAGATGCGTCTTGCTTATATATATTCTCTGTGAGGTTTCTCGTTGAAGAAACCATGCTTAGCCAACAATTGGTTGATCAGAAAATTTGGAAAAATAGAGGGAAAAAAAAGGAAAGAAAATAGAACGAAACTAATTCTACAGCTTTAAACTTGTTTCCTAGACCAAAAGCCTGAAAGCAAAATGAAATTAAAAAAAATCCCACCTGAAAAAAATAATCCTTTTATTGAATTACGGATTAAAAGCCAAATTGTCGCTGACAAAGTAAGCGTTCAAAGTGAAGTTCAATTTATCAGAAAATTAATTTTTTCCGACAAATTAATCCAAATTTCATAGCTAGTTTAGCCAAATTTTTAACAAATTAATGAGTATATAAAAAAAAAAAAAGATCTGAAACTTTATTGCTTCAAAGAAAACATCTCAAATAATATTTCATATTAGTTAAAAATTGATTAAATTAGTCTTTTCAGTAAAATTAAATTTGTAAATCAGCCTAAATTGGCAAAAGGGACTCCGGGTACAAGACAATTCAAGAGTTGTTTCTTTTCTTCTCCAGCTCTATTGGCAACCAAACAAGCTAACACACAAAAACAGAGTTCTCAGAGGGCAAGGATGGATTACCTCATATACCAAACTACCAAAGTAATTAAGAAAAAGAAAGAAAAAAAATCAAGAAGCAGAGAAACTGAAATGAAAAAGGCATACCCGAATCCTTAGAGGCATCAGTGGGGTCGTGTTGAACATTACTGGAAGCCAGACCCAGAAAATTTCTCTCCATAATATCCTTGACCCGATACCCACAAAGCTAATAAACTTGCTTCAACTGGACGACCCAGTTTCTTATTCTTTTTTCTATCTGCTAAGGCTTCTTTCAGCAAAGAAAAGGAGTTGAAGACAAGACAAGTGGTCAGTTTTTCTTTCTGCACCACGTTGGCTCGGTTGAAGTGGGAGAAAATTCATATACTGGTAAAATATTTTATTTATATAAAATCCGGCAAAATTGATTCCCAAGAATATTTAATTGTATTTTTAATTTAGTTTGTCCCAAAAAAATGTATTTTTAATTAATTTTTTGGTAAAAATAAAATATTAAATTTTTCCTTAAATAATATTAAATATTAAATATAATAATATTTTAGTATTTAAAAATTTTTTCAAGAAAAAAATTAATAAATACTTGAGATTACTATTAAATATTTCAAAATCATATTTAGAATTTTTTTAATTTTTTATAAACTGTTTTTATTAAATCTGTTTTTGAAAAAAATATTTATTTAACTGTTTTTCTTAAAAAATAATTTTTAAAACTCAAAAAGTTTAAAAATAACAACTTTTTCTTTAAATTTTGTTTTGTCAAAGGAACGAAGTCTAAATGTGGATGAGAGACACATGAAACATAGAGACATGCATAATTTTAGAAGCTTAATAAATTATACAACAAAACTCAAAAAATTTCATTCTCTTATTTCACTTGGTTTGCTGAAAAATGTTAAATTATATTTTTTGCCAAATAAATTCGGAAAGAATAAAAATTTAGTTGGAATTAATAATACAAAATGCCATCTTTATTTGTACAGACACTGTAATGGTTACCAGTATTTACATGGTATAAGATGGAAATACATTTGAATCAGACTTTGGAGTTGAATTTTATCAACTAACAAAAACAATATTTTAAAAGGATTTTATTATTAAAAAAAAACATGTTACATTTTCCCAAGATGCTATAGAATAAAATAATAATGGCAAAAAAATATGACAAATTTATAATTTTACATTAAAATTAATTTAAATAAAAAATGAAAAAAATAAGTGGTAAATTTATAATTTTAAAATGTTAGTAAATAAAAAAAATTGAGAGTTTTATTTTTAAGTGGAGAGATACATGTCTTATTTACTTGAATATTAATTAATATTTCAGTTTATTACAATTAAGTGTCTCAACTTATCATGAATGCAATATAAAAAAAAAATCATATTATTGTTATTTGAAACTAATATGACAATTTTAATTTTTTTTAATAAATAAGACTTTTATAATTCAAAATTCTTATTGAAAAATTTAATATTAAAATTGAATTAATGCCTGTAAATTAGATTCATATCATCACAATCACAATTCAAATTGGATTCTTGGAATAACGGAGGATAATAAATTAAGGGGAAGACTTGAGAATGAATGAAAATTGAGAGGAGAGAAAAATTTTAAAAAATAATGCGGAGAAAAAAATATATTATATTAATTTTAGGTAACAATTTTAGCGTATTAATAAAAATTTATTATGTGAAATAATAATTATTTAAAAATAGAATACGAAAAAATTAAAATTAAAAAAAAAGGTGAGGATTCACGAGATGATTTGCCACAAAATTATTGAAATTGTAGCACATTGTTTTTCAGAGTTGAAAGCCAGCTAATATTCCAATTTCAAACTTAATAAAATAATATAGGTGCAACATTATATAAATATATATTTTTTTAATCCCAAAGTCACATGCTCTCTCACTCGTTGATTGTTATGGTCCTATTTTATTATTAATATTATTTAAGATATATTTATTTATATTAAATTCTTATGCTTTGCTGTACTGGCAATGAAAGTGAGATAATATAGCAAATATAAGAGTGCATGTGGTTGGCATGGGGTAACAAAAACAAAATGCTTTGGTGCCTTAGAATATGATAAAATTGAGACTTTTGTTTTAGCTTAGGAATTTTATTTTAAAAATCCCATAAAATTCAATTGGGTCTAAATCATGGCAGATAGGATTTTTTTTTTTAAAAAAAAAAAACATATACACACACGTGCTACATAAAATACCCAATTCATTTCCCTTTAATTTAAATAAAATCCAAAATGACTTTTTTCATCCTATAACTTGTTTGTTTTTTTGAAAAAAAAAAACTACATAAGGAAACAAAATTAGATATTATAGTTACTTAACAAAAATTTTCCTAAATATTTAATGGGTTTTTTTGCTTTCTCCTTAATGAAATTGTGAAATGTATAAAAGATAATGGAAAGAAGATTGAGATGCTTGAAGAAAGCAAAACTTGCTGTTAGTAATTCCAAAAATGGATATAGAATTTTTATTAATTTAATTTTTTATAAATTTAATTTTAAAAAAATATTTATTTATCTGTATTTCTTTAAAAGTAATTTTTAAGATTAAAATTTTTTTAAAAAAATATATATTTTTTAAGCAACCATAAATTTGTTCTGTGTGAGATATTATTCCATAGATATATATTTCTCCATGAGCCCTACTACTGTCTAAGAGTTCCCAAAGGGCTAGCTTCTTGTAGCTAGTTAGGAGAGGTAGGCCAAGTGTTAAGCTATGAGGACTTGAATGAGCTTGATGTGACCAGGATTTTAATTATTATTAATTTAAATTATAGATATATTTTTATAAATTATTAATGTAATAATTTTTTAATATTATTTAATAATATAAATAATATATATTAATTACTGAAATATTTGTTGGTATTCTTTATCATATTTAGGTAGAATTTTTTTATATTCTTTTACTTATACATATATTTTTGACTGATTTCTTTAACATTAATAATGTATAATATGCAATAAAATTATTTTTCTCAATCACAAATGAATTAAATACAAAAATTAAAATTTTCTTATTTTTCATGATGAAATATTTATTTGCTTATAAAAAAATTATCCTATAATAATGCTTATTTAAGTATTTATTGACTTAATGTATTATATATTAAATTATATTTTTTTATTGATTTAAATAATTTTTTTAGTTATATTTTAAAACACGGATGTGACTAAGCAAGGAAGGCAAGAATTCAACTTTAAAACATGGATGTTTGAGGTCAGTCCCCTCAACCCTATATGGGACCAACAAATCTTAGGGGTGGCCAATTGGGGTCATCCCAACCCAACGATCCAATATAACTACTCAACTGCATTTATGGTTTTTAAATATTAGTATATCGGTCTGACTCGGATAAATCAACAAAGTTTAATATATAATATATTATGCTAATAAATATTTAAATAAATAATATTTTTATTTAAAAATTATAAATTATATAATATTTTTATAATAATAGCAGGATAAACACTATTAAGTTAATCAACTAGAATAACTTTTTAATTTTTTTATTAATAAATAGAATAATTTTTTGATTTTTTTATAAATAAATAGATATTTTATCATGAAAAATAAAAAATTTAAATTTTTGTATTTAGTCCATTTGTGATTGGAAAAAAAATATTTGTTACACAATACGCATTGTTAACATGAAAACAATCTGTCAAAAGTACATGCATAAGCAAAAGAATATTAAAAAAAATCTACCCAAATATGATGAACATTACTAAAAAAATATTTTGATCATTAACATATTATACACTATTTTAATTATGAAAATTATTACATAATATTTTAAAAAATATTATATCAATAATTTACAAAGACTGAAAAAAATTTATATTCATAATTTAAATTAATAATAATTGGAAAATTTTAAATTTTTAAACCATTATGTAACATTTATATTAATTTACATCATCCGTATCATTCATAACAAATAATACAGTAGTGTTACATTTCTATTTTTAATTAACATATATATATCAATCTTATATCATATCGAAACCCCAAAATAATAACCGATACAGACGATATTCAAAACCCTCTTGTGCCTATTAATTGTGTATTGTGTCAAGATATCAAAGATTGGCCATTTTTACCTATAATCAAGTTTCAGTTGTCCATAGCAGAACCAAATCTAAGTTCAGCAGGAGATCCTTTCATTTTCAACCACAAACTTGAAACTCTCAGACTCTTTTTAACCCCAACTCCACGTATTATTAGGTTCTGAAGTACATTTTCTAAAGTTAACATTTATATAATATATTAGGTCGGTCGTTATAAGAATCCTAGTTTTAAGTTGAGATCAAGCAAAAGCTCTTAAACTCTTATTACAATCAGATGTTTGGTTGCGGAGCACCCGTGGCACATTTCACTATCAAACTTGCAAGTAATATAAGGCGATAATTTATGGTTGTCAAGAAACATGAAAAAAGAACAAGTTCCATTGCATTTGTTACCTAATTTATGCAAATAAATATAATTATCATATGGCAATTGTACAGATATAAACAGATCCACAAGTATAATTGTGACTGGAAACCTCAATCCTTAAGCATGCAATTGCAAGATTTCACCAAGTTGAAGTGCAGAATTTTGTAAAGAATATGTGCAGATAACACCACCTGGAGGAAGATAGTGGATCAAGGCTGGCCAGCCGCTTTATGTGACTGCAGTGTCGATTTTAACTTTTTCCCCAATCATGCAGGCAGTGGGTCCTCCATAACTGCATTGCAAAAATTATAGGCTCTTGAGTTGCTTGAACATTTAAAAATTAATATGAGAGAGTGACAGAGATAGACCTTTTATCTTCACGGAAACTTCAGCTGAAGCAATTTCAGCATCATCTAGAACAGCATCAAGAGCAACTGGAGGTTTGGTTGGCACATCAGGAAGATCCAGGTTGTCCTCAGGTTCCTTAGATGGCACTGCAGTAGGCACATTGGGCATATTTTCGACAGAGATCTGAAAGACAAAAGTTTCTGTTTCAGAAAGACAGAATAAGAAGTACATTTCTGCTCATTAAAAGAGTCAAGAATATGCTTAATAACAACTTGAAACGTCAAATATAAGTATAAGTAAAAAAAAAGCTCTCAAAGAAAAAGTGACAGCAAGCATTAGCACAAACAGACCAAAAGATTACGAAGTCTAAACCAAATGCCCATAGCTCCTCGTGTACAATGAATAGATACATCTTTCGGGGATTGAATTTATGATAATGGGAAGAGATAAAGTCGCTAATGGTTTGAGTACTTGAACCTTAAGGCACGCTCCAAACCAAGTAAATAAGTTTTATGTTGGTTCAATTAATTATCTATCTATACTATATATAAAAGTGCAAACGTGAGAAAAACTTTTCTAGACGACAATGTCCTTAAAGATTTATTTTTTATGACTAAAAGACCATTATTTGGATTTAAGAAAATAAAAAGGGAGAAATATGAAGAAAGATTATAATAAAACCATTAATATAATACGAAAGAAATAAAAATTAAAGTAAGAAAAAAGGTTATTCTTGGTGCTAAAATAAAAAAAATATATATATAAAATAGAAGAAATAAGTTTCAAAAATTAAATGTGCATCCTGTTCAAAGGGAAAAAAAAGTCCCAAATTAAAATTAATGGCCTAACCTAATTATGACTCTACATTGTAATATCGCTCAGTTGACCATTACACAAGCCAGACTAGAACTTGATTATGCCAAATATGAACCTAAGGGAAAATAGATAATACACTTTTTCAGTGACTGCATTAATATATATGTCCATGCAGGCATCCATAATATATTTGTTGGCTCCTAATCCTAGCATAAGAAAACTTATTGTAATGGAAGGGTATAATTATGATCATGCAAATTTGGATAAGAATTTATATTTCTAAGGAAGCTAGAAGATAGGTTAAAAAAATAAAAATAAAACTGATTTTGGATCTTTGTGCTTCTTTTGGTTGGGGTTGGCACCTGCAGGGAGCAATATAACAAATGGGAAGAATGCAAGCTACTTATTTGAACAAACAAAACAAATTTGTTCAAGTGATCCCAGTTTGTTACCTTTCCAGGCCAGAAAAGAAGCAAACATCTGATACTATAATACCACACAGTTCATGGTGCAAAGGCTCCAGTCTCAACACCTCAGCTACAAAAGGCAGGCCCGATTCATGAACCACACACCAAGACACTAAGGTGTGTGTCTTAAGCCAGGCACAAAAAAGCACCTTTTATCTACGTTAATGTTTTTATAATTAATTCATAAGCAACCAATAATATCCATTCAAACAAGAAAAAGTTTACCATACTTTCATCCACCATATCAAGTCAAAAATACGAATTGATTAGATTATTATTTGACGTTGCTGGAGCTAATAGAGTTGAAGAGGAATCCTGTCATACCAGATCAATTAAAAGCAAAAATGTTATGTTCACCTCCACTTCTAGAATTTCGACAAGTCAAAAGAATTTTTTCATTTGAGGGCCAATATTCCTCTAGTACTAGGATATGTGGAAAATATTGATTTTGAAAAGGTTTAGAGAAGACAAAGAAGAAGAAGCAGGAAATGGAAGTCATCGATTTAAAAGTGATGATAATAATGATGAAGATGATTATTTTGAGTTTGATCATTAGTGAGTCTTATTACTTATGGTTGCCTTAGATTATTGTTATTAAGGATGAGTAGGAGTGTCTTTCAGAACTCTTTTGCTTCCTCACATTAATTTTAAAAAACATTGATGCTAAGTTCATGCACTATTTCATATTCTGATTATTAGTAGTTTCATATTATAGACCTAGTTATCCTACACCATTAAGATAGTTCTTTTTTTCTTCTTTCTTCTTGTTTTTACCTCAACGCACCTATGACTTGCATCTTGTGCCTACATCCCTAGACCGTTAGTGTCTTAATGCACCATGTGCCTTCAATAACTATGAATTCTAATTTACTACCATTATTTGGCATCTTCCTATTTAGAATAGCAAATATCACAAGGACTAGAAGCCCAATTACTGGCAAATTTAAAATTATAGAGTATGACATGTATAAGCTTGGAACAATATCTAAGAGAATTTACCAGAAATTCGGCTTTTTTGGAAAGCATGATGGGCCCCTAAATGTGATACCCAGGGAATTATACTCTCCAAAGAAATCTAGAAAAAGAAAAAAATAATGTTCACAATGTAATGGGGAAGAGAGACACTGAATAGCCCTTAAAACCTTAAGGTTTCTCCAACCAGTAAGCAAACCCTAATTTCCTGCATAATTCCCTGTCTTTATAGATTCTAGCTCTCAAATATTAGCACAACAAAGATGTTCCACATCAACTATCTCCTATCTGAACCATGAAAGAAGCAAGCAAAATTGTGCTTAATCCACTGCATGATTATAAAAAAAATAGGCTCCAGATCTGAGATACAAATACCAGAAAATAGGGCTGAAGAAGGATTAAATATATTGTCAAACATTTCACTATGATGTATTAAACTCAACAGAGCCTTAAATATGAAATAAATGCATTTAATAACCATCGATTACTGAACTAAAGAAAACAAAATGAAGTGAGTATAATATAGATGATTTTGTTATAAAAGATATTTGAACCTGAGTTTCCAAGTTCTCAAATTCAGCTAAGACCTCTTCTTCATCTTCTGCTGATAATTTCTCCCCCAAGATGGCATTAATTTCCTTCAAACAGAGAAGAAAACTAGGAGCAAGTAACCGAATATAAAGGGCCAAATAATATCATTAGGATAGAAGTAAATCAGAACATTGAAGAAAACAGTAGCTTGTAAAAGGTGTCGATTATAATGTATTCCAAGGCACTGATCCCACTTATCAAAAGCCTTTTTGTTCTATGCCTCAAACAACAGAAGCCGCTCAGCATCCTCTCAGTTCCAACAAATAGAAGGCGAAAACACATCATATGCAAATATAAAAAAAAGAACCAAGTCTGTCCAGTCAACAGTTAAAATAAGCTTTTTCTTACTGGTAAGAGACGTTTCTCAACCAATAATAAAAAGTAGTCCCTCAAAATAGGAAATATGTTTAACACTCCACTTTGCAGTTCCAAAATCATTTTCAGGAATCAGTTAAAATAAGCATCAAAATGAACAGAAGGCATCGTAATTATTAGAACAATCAAATTGGACACTCTTTGCCCACTCAAGCTTTTAAGATCAATTTGGCCAACATAAAATTGTCAGACAATAGCATTTAAAAGGAGAGGAAAACTAAAACAGAAAAATGGGATGGTAGTTTATTAAATATTGCAGCAATAGTATCATCTCTGTTGTCTGACAATTGAATCACTACATAATTTAATATTTGCAGTAAATGGAAAAAATCCGGAAGGTAGAAAATTGAATCACTACATAATTTCAGCTTTCAGCAGAAATTACATAATCAAATAATAGGAAAACACTTTACCATCCAAAAGATTCCAGATTGTCTCATTTCAAACTTAGAAATTGGATTTCAGACTCGATAGCGAGAATGTTCGAGTTAGTTTTAAGGTTGCCATGTTCACTTAATTCCATATCAAATCTTTAATGTAACTATCTGAATCATCACCATACTCTATCAGCACTCAGTTCCACATTTAGTCCCCTAAATATTTTATAACCCCAGTATCCAGCCACCAATTTTTTTCCAAAAACCAAGTCCTCTCTACCGCAACCATGTTTAACCCCTCCCTCCACATCAGAAGCAGAAGGAAGAAAACAGAATAGCGATAAAGACTTGCAAAGAAAAAGTTAAGGTTGATAATTTTTAACCACAACGCACAATCATATTTTTCATGCCTCACGAATTTAAACAAATAAACCTAAAAAAATTAAAATTCATATGAATAAACCACCAAATTCAAAACCCAAATAAGTAAAAAAGTAAAGAGAAAAGAAGAATAAGAAGAAGAAGAAGAACCTTTTGTTGATATTGTTCAAGCTTCCGGTGTTGGGTCTTGAGAGAGAGAATAGCTCGATCCACTTCAGTGATCTTGGGCTTCTTCACAAATATATTCCCCATCTCTTGGTATGACGTTCCATTAACTAAAATTAAAAGAGCAACAGAGGTTTCTCCGTAAAATTAATTCAGTGAGAGAGAGAAAGCGGAGGGCTTAGCCAACCTCCCACAATTCTTTGATCTGCAATTTTAGCCTGTGTTGACATTGCTGTTTAATTCTATTTCTGTGGATTTCAAAAGCGCTCAAAGCTGAAGCACCAATAGCATAAGGTTTTTTTTTTGGTAAATGGAAATTATATCTTTTGGTTAAAAACTGTTTTTAGAGTACTGTATAATGTAAAAATATAATTGTTTATTACTATTTTTATATTAAAAATTACCAATTACTATTTGACTATAGTAAAATTAATACCTGACTCTAATAAATATTAATTTCAGACTAATTTATTTATTTTTTAAATTTTTTTATGAATGGTAAAGAAAATAACTCATTAAGGGTATTTTGGACTTTAACAAAATTGAAATCTAATTCCCATATTTTGGTGAAACTATGGTTTTGGAAAAATATAAAAAATGTTGATTTCTTCAAATGAAGATTTTAAAACCATAGTTTTGGCCTCTAAACCAATTTTTGGTCCAAGACCATGGTTTTAAGATGTCAACTTCAATGACCTTTGAATTTTCATTAAGATTGGTGAATAGTGATAAATATAAAGGTCAAATCTGCAATTTGATCCTTGAAGTTATCTTTTGTTGTTATTTTAAGCATAAAAGATTTTATTTTTCATTATAACCTTTGTTGAAATTCACATAATATCATGGCAATATAGCAATTTTCTATGCCATTTGGTATTAGACTTCCTCCGTTTTCCTAGGCTTTTAAAAAAAAAACAAATCATTAAGTTAAAATCATTGATAAAAAAACAATGAAATTGGAAGGACAATTCCAAACTTAAAGGCTAACATTGTCAATTAACCGCTATTGCTGGAATTGAGTTACTTTATTCGTTTGTCTATTGAACTAAAAAATATAAATATTATCATTTTATTTATGCAAAACTTTACAATTCTCAATAATGTTATCACAGAAAAGTTAATCTTAGAGGGGATGATAGCTTTGTAGTAACTCAAACCTAGTTGTACTAGATAATGTGTAAATGGCCACATCATGGGTTTTAAAATAATTTGCATAGATTGTTAGTAGTAGTTGGAGTATAAACTTATTTTTTATTTTCCATTCATTTCTAATATGATAATGTGAAGTTAACATATCAAGTTAGTATCTTCTAAGATATAAATTATTACATTTAGGGACAAATGGTAGAATACTTGCAAAAATTATCTTATCCAAATCCATATCAAATTCGTTTAAAAATATAATAGTAATACCCTTATTTATCTCAAATTCAGTTAATATCGCTCGATTAATACCTAAAACCTGCTTAATTACCCATTTATCATTAAAAAAATTTAATAAAATAAAATTCAAACTAATTAAATAATTAAAAATTTAAAAATATACAAACAATCTACCATAAATTACTATAAAATAAAATATAAAATCTAATTCAAAATATTCAAATTAAAATAATTTACCAAATTGTTCAAAAAAATATTAAAAAAATAAAATAAAATATTGTTCATCATGATAAAAAATTATATTTTAAATTTTAAACTCCAATTAAAGTAGTAATCCATCAATCTATAAAAACATATAAAAAATAATTATTATATTATTACATTTAATAAATTAATATACATTTAATTGCATAATATATATATATATATATAATATATATATATATATATATATATAATCAGGTAACGGATACTCAATAACCTTTACCTGTATCTTACTCAAACTTGTAATTGGTTTAAATATTACTACATAAACTCGTCCCAAAATCTTAATAGGATTATCCATTAACATTTAAATGAATTTGAATAAACGTGGATATCCGCGAAACTCATATTCGTTGTTGCCTCTAATTACATTCAATACCCAACATCTATCTCGTATATGAAAATTATCTAAGAATGTTGCAATTCACCTCTCTTATGGAACTTAGTGTCCTTGTTGAGATTTATCATATTATCACTTAAGATTGCACACAAAATGACTCTTATACTAAACTACAACAGTCTCTATCTATCTGCCGTAAGCAATTTATAAATGGATAAACCACGCAGCCGAAATGGTTAACCCAATTGCTGCTAATAGTTGAAGCATATATTTATAAACATTTTTTTATTTATCATTCATTTTCGATGTGAGATTGAAAGTTAGCATCTCTCCAAGTTTAAGTTATTATATTCAATATCCAACATTTTTAGTATATTTTGTGATGTGTGATTTGCCTATGAATATTACAAGCATGATAAACCTTCAATACATTTATTTCCACTATATCATAACTATCAATTGATTCATTTGAGTATGTGCAAAAAAGAAAAAGTCTTTGTGTGTTTAGTTGAAATATTTTTTTCTAAAATATAAAAAGACAAATAAAAAAATATATTTGATATTTCAAAATGTTGCATTAAAACTCGTATTCATAATGCTCTCAAATAGAACTATGTTAGAGTTGCATTTTTATATACTTAACTCTATCTTTCTCCTTCTCTCTTTATTTAATGTTTTATTATAGTACTGCCTAAACCTATTTTGTTTATAGCTTTTTTTAGCCTTTGAATAATTAAAGAGTTGATTAAACATATCTTGATGCATTTTTATTAGCTTTTTGCCACAATTTTTTAGCTTTCTTGCAACACCACAAATATTAACTAATTTATAGAGACTTAGTCATGGCGTTTTAATAAAAAAAATAGGAATTTTATATTTTTTTTTTCTATTTTTTGCATCACATTAATTTGAGATGTGTTATTAAGGGAAGACCTTAATTATGTAATAACCATTTTTTGTTAGCTTGCCTTTGATGAATGGAGAGATACTAATAAATGTTTCTTTGTTCATTTGTGATATATGGATCCAAGCTTATGATTTGCTCATTGGCTATACGATGGAGTTAGTAGTAATATAATTAGTAAAGTTCATCGATAAGTTTCTCAATTATGATACCAATATCAATAATAATTTATCCAATGATTACATATGCATTAGAGTTTCGTTTAATGTAGAAGCCATAGGAAAATTATAAAGGTAGGGGAAATAGAGTAGTTTTGTGTCTTTTAGGTATAAGTTACTTCGGTTTCATATATGCAAAGCTGGGGTATGTAGAAAAATATTGTGATATCTTGTCCTTTAAAAAAGATATCATTATGCAAAAAGCATAAATCAATGGCTACATGTTTCACCTATATACAAGCTGCACAAAATAACAATAGATTGATCAAAATTAGTTTTAGAGCAATGTTTACCAAATTACTTGTTGTATTTTGGGGTTAGAGACATAACTACATTTAATACTTTGAATTCAAATTATCAATTATTAAATCTCATTAATTATGTAATGATCTAAATTATTTCCTCTTATAGGGATGAGAACATAAAGATAACTATAAACTAGCAAAATTGATAAATTTGAATGATGATGTTATTTTAAAAGTTGATGAAAGGATGAAAAAGCTATACATGAAACATACTTGTAATGGTAGGACTTGAATTTCAGGCTTGCTAAAAGCAATGAAAAATCATAATTAATGTTGAGATATAACTAGTTATAATTTTGTAATTAAGCCTTAAAATTAGTATTAGTTGTAATTTTGAAATTAAACCTTAGAATTAGGACTAGAATATTGTGTTTTGATTATGATTATTCTTTTTCATTTTATAAAAAAAATTATATCTAAATTCTCATTAACTTGAGAGAATAATCAATCGATGTGATTTACTTAAATTCCTTTTTTAGTTTCTATATTATTTATCTGATTCATCATGGATCAAAACTTAGTTCTTCCAAAAGACAAGCTCAATCATTTTCTATTGCAATTTGTTTTCAAACACTACTTATTCTTCCTCATTTCCTTTTTAAACCTTAAAAATCAACATCATCGATAATTCAGAATGACGTGCCATTAAAAAAATGACCAGAACCCATAATCTAGTGATGGAAAATTGAGCATATGAGTCTCATGTGCCCATTCTCTCTCTTAAATCCTCTGTCACGTGTTGGACTGTGGAAACATGTGCACTAACTATTGCATTTTTAATATTCTCCAATTATAATTTCATCTTTTGTGAGCTCCTAACCATTCTTATTCTATCCACTACATATCAAATTATGTTCTTATGTCTTTTTTTTAGATTATATTACTAGGATTTTCCAATTGACAATTTTTATCAAATTCTCTTTTGGTTCTCCATTCATTGGCTTATGAATACTTGATTTAAGTGCATCTAATCATATCTTTAGTAATAAAAATCATTTATCTTATCTCACCCCTATTTCAAATTCATCTATTGGTGCACTTGCTAATAGATCACTTACCGTAATTAAAAGAATAAGATAAGTTCAAGTACTCCCTTTCATATCTTGTTGAAAAATGTCTCATATGCTCGTGAATGTCCATAAAATCTTGTTTCAATTGGAAATTTGAACAAAAAGCCTTGATTATTTTGTTGTCTTTATGGTTAATTATATTATTAAGTAAAACTGCAGTATGAGAAAAACGATTAGAATATGACGTAAGTCACAAAACCTATATCAAATTTACAATCCTTTACCAATTGCTTTCACATCCACTTCTTCTTCATTATCATTTTAGTCATCCAGATCTCACTAAACTTTATAAATTTGTCCTTGATCTTCTTACATTGTCCTCATTGGAGTGTCAGTCATGTCAATTTGAGAAACAAACTAGAAATTCTTTTTCTAAGCATGTCAATAATAGGGTTACATCTATGTTTATTATGATTCACCCAGACATAAAGAGATCCAAATAGAATTTATACCAATTAAATTTTAGTATTTTATTTCATTTATTAATGATTATTCCTATTGCATTTGGTTATATTTGATGAAAAAAATGTTTTGAAATATTTTTTATATTTTAGAATTTTTATGTAGAAATTTGCATTAAAATTTTGCTTTTTCCTTCAAATATGGAGCCTCCAACCTAAGCTCATTCGCTTCAAGTCTATTCAAGGCGACTTTCCCTATATTAACACCATAAATACTTCTTATTTTGATATAGGTATATTATCAACTCTTGTCGATTCATATCTTATTTTTCCATCACATTCTCTAGTTATACCTACATTAGATGAAGTAACTCCTCCCACTGCCATCCACAAAAGGTATTCATTCATCTCGCAATCCACATCTTATTTATATTTTTTTCATTATCATTGATTATCACCTTCATATAATGCTTATGTTTCTACCTTATTTAACATTTTATACCCCATACTGTTAGTGAAGCTTTGAAACATCCAATATGGTGAGATACAATGATATAATATATAATTGTTTTAAATGATAATGACACTTGGAAATTAATTTCGTTGCCATATGAGAAATTTATTATTGGATGTAAATGAGTATTTATTGTGAAGGTTGGACTAGATGGGTAAATTGATCAATTGAAAATATGTATTGTAACTAATGACTATATTCAAGTTTATGGCTTTTGATTACAATGCTACTTTTTCTATAACATATAAAATTGCTTTTGTTCACTTTCTTATTTCCTTAGCAGCAATGCATCACTGAACTATTCACTAACTTGGAATTAAAAATATTTTTCTCCTTGAAGTACTTGTCATGGAAGTATATATGGAGCAACCTTCTGAATTTGTTACTCAAAAGGAGTTAAGGCTAGTTTGTTGATTGTGACATTCATTATATGACTATAATGTAACACCACATCTTATGCATTTAAGCATAACTTATCTCTATATCAAATAATCACACATAGCATGCTGGAAAAACAAAAATATCCTGTTAATAGTGATAGTAAATTTTTTTTTTATATCCTGTAATATTATTCAATAACTTTGCAAGTCTCATATCCTGTAATTTCATTCAATGACTTGCAAGTCTCATATCCTGTAATATTATTCAACGACTTGCTAAGTTAACACTGAGGTTTTCACCACAACATAATATATATCACATATATCAAAACATAAACTTTACACATAAGTATTTTCGAGTTGCTTTCATTTATACATTTTTAAACTCATTCCAAAATGACTATACATATTCAAATACGTAAATACAAAACATAGATGATATATTTTCATGCTTGTGTGGAATGCAAGGAAGAGAGAGTGATGAGGCTCGGCCAGTGACCTGTGCTCCATGTCTTTTATATGCTACTCAAAATGAGCTATCACTTTTCTTTACTTGAAAAATGATGCAAATTGATGAGTTGCGGCTCAGTGAGAATAACTATCAAATGAGTTATGAAGTACCGAACTCATAATAATAAATCACAAATCCAATGCATACCATGTATTCCATTCCATTCATCAGTATCATATAAATATCAATAAAGTTGAAACATATAATCATTACTCTTTACGTATGCAAATGCTTTGCTTATTTCATTTTGTTGTGACTAAGTTAAACAGACATTGCCCCGGGTTTCCATGTGAACATTTGTCATGTGAACATTTGCATTTGTTAGCTAGATTGATCATTTGTTTCATTTGCACATTTGTTGGGCCATAAGTTTCTTCTTTTGCTTTACAATATCAATTAATTAGTCACAATGCCTTTTTAGTCCATATGAATATGCACTTGTATTTAAGCATTCATCAACCATTACATCTTTATCATATACAACATACATATATTCCATATATACCTCATATGTCACGCATATACCTTGCATATACTATACATATACCTCAAATATACCACAAGTATACCATTTATATGTACTACAATGTCACAAATTATCCATCATTACATTATCAAGGACCAATCATGACAATCATATGAATCACATAGCAAGCAACATTCATTTGCACTAAAGAATTCATTTTATAATTAGACTCACAGTTCTCCTTTGATTCCGACCCCTAACTTATTGTCTATCCGCTCCTTGTGGGTCTCCAATATGTTGCGAGCCTAATATAAAAACATAATTGATTAACTCATGATTAGGGAGACTTAATGTGACTTAAACAAATTAATATGCATTGTTCATATCAATAGTTAAAATTTTTCTTATGAGGCAGTGTTACCTTATGGGACTTTTTAGCCTATAATTTTTTCTATACTTGACCAATTAATATGATTCTTATTTTTAATTAAAAATAACATATAATTATATAACATATTAAAATTTCAGACCAATTGGAGTATTGTACAATTTTTGGTGGAATTTCTAAATGTGTTCTATTTTCTACCTTGTTTTCTGTCTTTAGGCAGTTTCAGGATACTCATTTTGGTTCATCATAACTTATAATCTATAAGTCATATTTTAATAAAAATTTACAGACACTTATATGGATTCATATGGAACATTTTTATGTTTACAACTTTTATCAATTATGTCCCTAAGGTCTTCAAATTATAACAAACATTTTACTGGTCCATAATAGAATTGACGTCCGGACTAGTATGACTTCCAAAGGCCATAACTTAGTCTATACATAACCAATTAAGCTAAAATTAGTATCAAAATTTAGATAAGACATATACCTATAACATTTCAGTTTTGATCATTTACAGAATCTAGCTGTAATGAGCTCAAAGTAGCCAAATAAATTGCTAGCTCTTCCCAGGGCACTCAGTAAGCAGTTCAAACCATGGAATAGTCATGATTCCATTCACCATAACTCAAAATTTACAAGACCTATGAACCTAAAATTTGGTATACAGATACATAATACATATATCTACAACTTTATGTTTTGATGTACTTCAAATATTGGCTTTAACATATCCAAAACTAACAAACACAGTAACTAATTTACTTAGGGTTTACATCCGGATCAGTTTCAGTACAAAGAGGATATCTCATTATATACACCACATCTTGAAAAATATTTACATATTCATAAATATAAGACATAAAGGAACAACTTTTGTGCTTTAAGTTTTTTCAGATTCGATTTCTAAGATCATCAAAACTATAGAACAAAATACTGTATATTAATGAATCCTGAATACCAAAATCAAGCTTAACACAAAAATAAATATTTACTCACCTATAATCACTCTTGGCTAATCTTGTTGCTGCAATTTTTGGAGTGAAAGAGGTAAGAAATGGTGGCTAAAACTTGAGAGAAAATAGGTTGAAGAAATGAAGCAAGGAAGAAGAAGAGGGTGATGATGGAAATGAATATGGTGGCTGCCTAATAAGTTAAAAGACACCACCATTTGTTTCACCAGTCCATCTTTTTTTTTTTCTTTTTCTGAATTTTTATTTTTATTTTTATTATTTTATTTTATTTTATTTTATCTAATTATTCTTGTTATTATTACACAATTCAACACAATATGCAATTTAACCTTAATCTAGTCATTTTGCATACTTTAATTTGGTCACCTTATTTCATTTATTTTTAATACTTTTTATCATCATTTAGATTATAAATACACATGTATGACTCGATACAATTGCAATGTACTAGGAACGTAGCTAGTGCGTGTCATGGACTTGTTTCTACGAAAATACGTATGAAATGCACGTGTTCAATTTAATTATATGCAAGATGTGTATGTTCAAATGAAATGCATGTGGGGAAGGTTGAAGATGTTACAATAAACACTCATTATATGACTATAAGTAGTCTCTGAGTGCATGATTTGGATGATTTAGTTATGTGATTCAATAATTTTGAATGACTCTATGTCGATGACATTGTTAATGGGCATTGATCAAGATGGTATCTCTAAACTAAAGAAACATATGTGCAATAGCTTCCAAACTAAGGATCTAGGAAAATTGAAGTTTTTTTTTGTTGGAATTGAGGTGTCACAGTCAAAAGCAGACATTACTATCTCATAAAAAATATATTTTGGATTTGTTAGAAGATGCAAATATGTTAGATTGCTAACATGTGGATACTCTAATTGGTTCGACTATTAAGCTTGTTCTTAGATTTAGGGCCATTGAAACACTTTGGTAGATATTGAAGTTTAGTTGAAAGACTAAACTATCTTACAAACACATGATCAAATATTTCATTTAGTGTGGTAAAAAATACATTTACTTAATAATTTTGGATGCCATGAAACTCTTAGCAAGGATTAGCATAAACCTAGAAAATCATTATTTAAGCTTCTTCAAGGATTTCACAATCAGGCATGTGTATAATATTAATTTCTAACATTCTTTTTACTTCTATAAAAAAAAATTATTTTAACTCTTGCTTTGTTTCTTGGAGAGAAGAAGAAAATCCATGAAGAAAAAACTAATTGCTTTAATGGAGGATAAAAATTAATGAAGGAGAAGGAGGAGTGAAGGAAAATGAGGAGAGATAAATAGGGTTTAAAATGGAAGAGAAAGTGAAGCAAAACCCAATATGAATAAGAGAGGGGAGAGAAAAAATTATTGAAGGTTATCTAGTTAATGAATGTAACTCACAACTAAATTTATATATATTTATATTGTAAATTATTATTGGAAATATTATTGTACATTACGTGAAATTTACATTTTTAAGATTTAGTAATCTAAATAATTTTCATAAATGCAAATGTGATAAAAATTTAGATGTATAATTTTTCATAAATTCAAAAGTGCATTTATTTGACCATATTAAAATACGGAAAACACCATTAGGCAGGGAGTGTGAGAGTCATTTAAGCCTCTGCTTCGATCACTCCATACCGCATTTTCAGAGTTTCTCTCTTTACTATTATTATTATTTTATTATTTTTTTCCATTTGAGTCTCTTTCTCTTCTTCTTTGCTTCAACTTCAACACCGTCTCTCTCTCTTTCAGACAGCAACAAACTGCAACATCAATTCTCTACTGTCCAAAAGAAAAACCCTTTCAATGTTATCCTCTTAGCAGTCCTGCGTCTACGCTAGGGCTGCAAAAAGAAAAGAAAAGAATAGAAATAAATACACTAATCAATTCAACCCTGAACCAGGGGTTTTCATTTTTCTTTTTTAAAGGAATAAGAGGGAATACTAATGGTGTTCAAGAATAAACTCTTCTTCTCTTCAAAGAAATCTGACACTTCTAGTCCTGATGGATCCAGCAGCCCTCGATCTATCGGCTCTAATTCCCCGATCCGATCCGACAAGAAAAAACCCAAATCTACATTTAAGGAGGAAACTTCCACTTCTCATACTAGTACCTCCACCAGTTTTGCTGCTGCTGCTTGTAGGCAAACGCAAGTCAAGGATGGACTGAAGAAGAAGGACTCTGTCAAGGGAAAAGAAACTCCCGTTCAGTCGCCAAGGAAACTGGGTTTGTGTACTTCTGCCTCTAAAAAGGCTGTAGCTGCTGCCGCGGAAGTGCCCGATGCCAAGGATGCGGTGGCGGCATCTTCTGTATCTCCTATCTTGGCATCATCTTTGGGTTTGAACAAGATAAAGACGAGATCGGGGCCGTTGCCACAGGAGAGCTTTTTCAGTTTTAGAGGGGATAGGGGCTCTGGGGTGCTTGGTTCTAGTAACTTATCAAGACCTGGCGACAGTGGTGCTGATGGAGGGTCGAGTTCAAGTTCTGGGTCAGCGAAGAAGAAGGAGATAGTAGGCCAGAGAAGGCTGATGGGATTTCAGGGGAGTGGTGGCAGTGGAAATCTCCACAATTGGGATGGCATGTCTACTGGAAGTGGCCAGTCTAGAGAGATAAGTCCTAATTTGCAGGCAAAGTCACGATTGCCAAATGGGGATTCATCCGCAGAGGCAGGTAAAGTTAGCTATTTATATTCTTTGTAGGATTCTGTACTAGCTTTCTGGCTATAATTTTTTGTTAGGTGGATCTAGTTTATTTCCGGAATTGCAGTTAATTCACTTTGAAACATTTAAGACCCCTCATTATCCTCATTTTTGACCTTTGAGGCCAGAAAGGCGTTTGATTAGGAATTGTTTGTGCGCGATATTCATTCATAGGTATTTTGGTAGTGGATGGCCTAGTTAAAAGAGCTGAAAATTGTTTCCACAGCCAAACTGTTTTTGCTTGAAATGTTTGATAAAAGATGATATATGCTGATCTGTGTTATGTTTTTATGAACTTTAGAGGATAGATCACCTTGTTTCACCACCAAAGTTGTAACTTCAAGTTTGATGCTTACTGTGGGTGAATCTTGGCTATGTACCAGCTTAATTTTCTAGACATAAAATTCATGATACTCGTGTATAGCTGATGCCTTGCTAGATGCTATGGTTTTGATGAGGAAGGTTTCTATTATTCAAAACAATAAATTTGATTGTTGGGGATATTTGTCAATCCCTGGAACAGATAACCATGGTCCATGAATAAGATTATTATAGCTGTTTGTCTTAAGTAAGGTTATACTCTAATGCCCTCAAATCCTAGGAGATTGGTGATTTAAAATATAGAATGTCTTAATGAGCTGCAATTAGTGACATTTCAACATCAATAAAAGGCATTTGGTGATGAAATTTGTCTGATCATGCACCTCGCTTTTGGCTTCATCATGCAAATGTTTCTAATAAGCTGCTAGTCCTTTGTGGTCACTGCTATGATTTGACCTTTCCATGGTATCCATGGAAAATAGCATATTTTGGAAGGCTACTAACATTTCATTAGAATCTTGGAACCACCCTAAATTTCCAATCCCCATTTTTCCACTGTAGCTAAAATTATAAAATTTTTGTACCTTGAAAGCAGCTAAGAACATCATATTTGAAATGTGATCTATTATTTGTTTTGAGCTGATTCTATCTTACTGTCAAATACTTATCTAGAAGGAAGGGTGACACCTTAAACAGATGGGCTTCTGAAGATGTGTCATGGCTCATACATAGGGTTTCATTTCCATACTGAGAAGATCTGTTAGGTTATTGATTTAGATCAGCAGCATTCATAATAGCTTTGTATGACTTGACCTGGTGCATAATGTAATACAAATTTGATGTTGTATAGATTTCAGTTGTATATTTATTTATGATATTTTAGTGTGTAATCTATCCAATGATAATCAAGCCATGTTTTATCTATCCGTTTTTGGAATATCTAAAATATCAGTTTTTGTACTGTAGTCATCACAAGAATGTTAAACATAAAGATTAAAGAAATTTACGGGTACTGTGGTTGTGTTTTTATTATGCTATGCTTTAGTGGGGCTACATGCCCCCAGATGACTAATTCATTTTTCTTTTGCCTCCAGAGTTCCTTTATTCATTTTTTTTACCCTCTCTATAATTTTGTTTAGAAAAACTGTTGCTCCCCATTTATACTGCTTTTGAGAAAATAAATTCTAATGTGGAATTGTAGGAATTCAGGATTAACAATATCTCACATTAATTGAAGAATAGTTCAAATTATGGACTAAGTTTGCCTCTGTTTGTTAAAAAAAAAATTCTTTTGGAGAGTTGTTTATCAAAATTTCTTATTCCCTTGTCTTGTGAGGAGAAGGTATTTCTAGACAGAGTTAAATGAGGTGGTGGAGGAAGAGAGATGGGGCTCAAAAGTGCTGCCCTTCAACAGAGCCTTCATTCGGAATGCCTTTGAGATAGAAAGGAATCTTTTGTACAATTTTAATGGGGATTAAATTTGTTGAGTAACGAGTTATACATTTCTATGAATGTAAAATATTTTGTGTTTATTCGTGTGCAGATTAGATTGTGCTTTGTGTGTGATAACAATAGTCACTCGAGTATCATACATTGTGCTCTTATGAGGTAGCTAGGGAACTGTGGTCAACGTTCTTCACTTTATTTGAGATCCATAATGGATCACTAATAAATGCTTAAGTTGTTGGGAAGTTGGAGAGCATGGCCACTATGGAATAGCTTGGAGCCTTGGGAGGCAATTGTTCAAGTGTCATGTGAATTCTGCAACTAGAGTGGAATGGCTTAGGGGTTTGGTCATTTTGTCACGTAGATAGAACTTGAGAATTATGTATTGTCTTGATTTCCACTTTTGTACATCTTTGTAGTTTTGTTTTTTTGTTGAAATTGCTACTCTAATGCATTTCTGATATGGACAATTATTAGGTTGTCAAACATGTGAAGTGGAATTAATTTACAAGTATATTTAATGTGTTTATGGACATTTGTATTCATTTATAATGCTAATATTTTTTCATTATTGAAAACTAGGATGTGAGGGGCTACAAATACTATATTCACACATTTGTTGAACTAGTCCAATCCTCCTAGCATACTATGATCATAAAACCTACATTTGTTGGTAGATTTGGCATGTATAAACATGCAGGGAGAAGTATGTGGCAATGGATGGCACTAGATGCGAATATGGCTTCCTATGTGGAAGTATTCATGTTGTCTATGTTGATGATTAACATTTTTTTTACTCTCCTTGTGCCTCTCATGAGTTTGGATGAGGCTGCTTTTTGATATTTCTAGGATCTTGTAGTTGTGGACTTAGCATGTGATTGTAGTGTGCTTGTGAAAAACATCTTACTGTGAAAAGAAACAAAGTGCATGGATGCCATATGCATGAAAATGTACGTACTGGTAAGAAACAAAGTGCATGGATGCCATATGCATGAAAATGTACGTACTGGTAGACCATCATTTGGTGGTTTGAGTATAGAAAAAGCGGTATTTGGAGGAGTGAATGCTTGAAATTCTGTACAAATTAACTTAATATAGAAATGAACTCCACTCGTTAAATGGTTTAAGTAATCATCAAATTTTCATGTTTATTCTTATAAGATAGCTTGGATTACCTTGACAGGTCGAAATGAGTCGTCATGGGGTCATGCTGGAGGCTTAAGAAGTTCTGATATCTTTACACCAGAGGTATCAATAAAGATTTTTGTTAATGCACTTGGTAAATTAACTTCACTTCAATTTTGCTATTTTCTCTCATTCTTTTTAAATGTTTTTCTTTCTAGACTAATGATTGTGAATATCCAAAGGAGTCTGAATCTCCCCGTTTTCAAGCTATTCTCCGAGTGACTAGTGCGCCTAGAAAGAGGTTTCCTGCTGATATCAAAAGTTTCTCCCATGAATTAAATTCTAAAGGAGTGCGGCCTTTCCCATTTTGGAAGCCTCGAGGGCTAAATAACTTGGAGGTGAGTAACTTACCTGTATTCATTAGATTCATCAGATGATAAATTCTGCTTAAGAAAGTCAAATGCCTGCAGAATCATCTTGCTGTTTTATACTGGAAATCTCAGTTGTTATACAGGCAAAGTTTGATAATCATCTTGCTGTTTCTTACAGGAAATCTTGGTTGTTATACGGGCAAAGTTTGATAAGGCAAAGGAAGAAGTGAATTCTGACCTAGCTATCTTTGCTGCAGATCTTGTTGGAATACTTGAAAAGAATGCAGAAAGTCATCCTGAATGGCAAGAAACCATTGAGGATTTGTTGGTTCTGGCTCGCAGTTGTGCTATGGAATCTTCTAGTGAGTTTTGGCTTCAGTGTGAAGGTATAGTCCAAGAATTGGATGATAGGCGACAGGAACTTCCTCCAGGAATGCTGAAGCAGCTTCACACTCGAATGCTTTTCATTCTTACAAGGTGTACCAGGTTGTTGCAATTTCACAAAGAAAGTGGGCTGGCAGAAGATGAAAATGTTTTTCAGCTTCGTCAATCTAGGCTTCTGAATTCTACTGATAAACGTATATCTCCAAGTATTGGAAGGGATGGGAAAAGTTCCAGTGCTGCTAAGGCATCAAAGACAGCTTCAGCAAGGAAATCTTATAGTCAAGAGCAGCATGGCCTGGATTGGAATAGAGAACAGGCTGCACAACCAGTAGATACTTTTAATGGCTCTTCAAAAAATATGGATTCTCCTGGGGGTCGGGATCGGATGGCTTCTTGGAAGAAACTTCCATCTCCTGTAGGGAAAAGCATGAAGGAAGTAGGTCCTTCTAAGGAACACATTGATAGCAAGGTTGAACCATTGAAGACATTGAACAGTAGGAAAGGAACTTCTGATGAAGAGCTTGTTGGCACTAAGCTTTCAGATTTACGAACAGCGAAAGATTCACATGAACATTCTGTGAAGCACCAACACAAAGCTTCTTGGGGTTACTGGGGAGATCAACAGAATATTTCTGATGAGAGCTCAATAATTTGTCGCATTTGCGAGGAGGAGATTCCAACTTCACATGTTGAAGAACACTCAAGAATTTGTGCAATTGTTGATCGATGTGATCAGATGGGTCTTAATGTGAATGAACGTCTTGTCAGAATTTCTGAAACTCTTGAGAGAATGATAGAGTCCTTTGCACAGAAGGATATTCAACAGGCAGTAGGAACCCCATATGTTGCAAAAGTATCAAATTCTAGTGTCACCGAAGAGTCTGATGTTCTCTCTCCAAAGCTCAGTGATTGGTCCAGGAGAGGTTCAGAGGACATGCTTGACTGTTTTCCTGAAGCTGATAATTCTGTTTTTATGGATGACCTAAAGGGTTTGCCTTCAATGTCATGCAAAACCCGTTTTGGTCCAAAATCGGATCAAGGAATGGCCACATCATCAGCAGGTAGCATGACTCCTAGATCTCCATTGTTGACCCCTAGGACCAGTCAGATAGACTTGCTTCTGGCTGGGAAGGGTGCTTTTTCTGAGCATGAGGATCTTCCGCAGGTAATTGTATAGTTTAGTTCTTTTCTACTTCCTAAAGATAGACTATCAGAAATCCTAGCCAAAATTTTACCATCTATATCTCCTATGAGATATTATATGGTTGGAAGTTTTGGCCTTAACCTTATTTATATTTTAGATCAGCAAGAGATTCATCTTATGCTTACATGCCCATAGAAGGGGCCAAGTGGAAATTTAGCAGTTAATTTTTTTAAGAGAGTTGAAAGAATATTCTTTCAATGTCTAGGAAAGTATTTCCCACATGGTTGACGACAATCAGTGAGTGTGATTCTTTTACTGTCCCATGATTGTAGAAAGAGGCTAAAAATCCTTGCAGTGAGTTTCAGGGTTTTGAGGAAGATGGTTATTTATATTCTTAACATGGTTCTTACTCATGCTATATGATGACTTTGTGAATAAGTTTCATGTTTGCTAATGAAAGCTAAACTCTCATTCAATCATTATGCAGATGAATGAGCTTGCTGATATTGCTAGATGTGTCGCAAATACACCTTTAGATGATGACAGTACCATTCCCTATTTAATTTCTTGTCTTGAAGACTTGGGGGTTGTCATTGGCCGAAGAAAGTTTGATGCACTTACAGTAGAAACTTTTGGAACACGCATTGAAAAGCTTATTAGGTGGGCTTTATTCTTAAATAATTTTGGGAAATGTAATGCTAAAATACGTGGAGCACATTTTAGCTTTATGAAATTTATATTTAGCATTCCACTCAGTTAACATGGCATTATTTTGGAAAATTTGTCTTTTGATAAAAAGTTGCTTATTTCCAATTCATTGAGTTGTAATGAGTTTTGAGTCTTCAGGGAGAAGTATTTGCAGCTTTGTGAACTTGTAGAGGATGAAAGGGTTGATATAACCAGTACTGTAATTGATGAGGATACTCCTTTGGAAGATGATGTGGTTCGAAGTTTGAGGACAAGCCCCATACACTCTACTAAGGACCGCACCTCTATAGATGATTTCGAGATAATAAAACCAATAAGCCGTGGGGCATTTGGACGTGTTTTCTTAGCTAAAAAGAGAACAACTGGAGATCTTTTTGCTCTGAAGGTAAGTATTTTTTTATGTCTTTAGTTTTTTAATATTTTGTGCCTATACTTGCTGTTGTTTCTTTTGCTTTAATGTATATTTAACCTACTATATTTTTGGTGCTTTGATGGTGATGCTCAAGTTCATTCCCTTGCAATTCTCAAATCAATTCATGCTTGAGTTACAAAACCTATTCTTAGACTCGTAAATGTTAAACTTTATGACTTTTGGAATCGGATTATCTGTAACAGTACAATTGTGTGGACCTGCTCTAAAATAATCAAGATTACTGATGATCGTTTTCTGTGTATATACGTGTGCCAATTTTGACATCCACTCTGAAGAACTTAGAGAGAGGGCACAGTTCAAAAAGCTAATCATTTCAACATCCAAGCAGGCAGAATTGCTTGTGTTGTAGAGGCACTATATCTAATAGGTTTGTATCTAGAAATACCAGAAATAGCTGTAGCTAATTCCTTAGGGACACGTAATTCTTGAAATAAAAGGTTATGAAAAATGGTGCCTCGTTTATTACATTACTAAGTTCATATTTCTGCTTATTGCGTTGGTTCAGTTTCTATCATGAAAAGATATTAGAATATTATACATTCTGTTTGCAATTTGTTTGCAGTAAGAATGAATTCTAATGGCCATTGCATTACAAGAATTTTGACATTGCTTTGGCACATTTTAGTGCATAGAAGATTTCTGCTGAAACAACACATCAATATAATTTGCACACTGTCATTGCTCATACCAGCCTGGTTTGTGTTTTGGTGTGGGGCTGATGGGAAAATCTGCATCTGTACTTTTATATCTTGCTAAGGCTTAGACTGTTGTAATTTTAGGGCGAAGGGTAGGTAAGGTGAGAGTATGGAGTTGCTGTAGTGTAAGAATTAAGCTGCAAATTATTGAGGTTTGGGTTTGAAAAAGATTGGAATGGGAAATAGGAAGAAACGTGTTGGCAGTTAGTGTTTGTAATACTGAAGTATGAAGTAAAGTTTCAGGTTTGTTAAGCAACAAAATGGTAAAAGTTTTCTTCTGTTGGGTTGCAAGCAGTAGAACTAAGGCCCTGCGTGTTTTGTGGAAAATATTTTCCAAGCAAATATTTTTGTATTTTCAAATGGTTTAGAACATATGGAAAAACTTCTGTGGAAAAAAATTTTCTGGTTAAAAATAAAATTAAGCTATTTTAAAGGAAACTAGCTTCCTCTTTTTGAAATTATAAAGCACTTTGCACATTAAAAAACTTACAAAATGAATGGCATAGGGACTATATGGTTATAGCCATTCTTGTATCAATCATTGCTGATCATCTTCTACCATCAGTTGCCCTACAAGACCACTTCTTGTCATGGTGATATGCAAAATTTACTATTTTATATTTCCTTTGAAAATACAATTATTTAAAGATATGAAGTTCTTGTGCATGCAAAACTTTTAAAATGCCAAAATAATTTGTTCAAGTGATTTTCGGTGTTGTAACTAAATAATAGAAAATAAATCATTTTCTCCAAAAACTTTATCCTCATAGACATGTTATTTTGTTAGTTTAAAAGAGAAATTGGAGGAAAACTTAGTATCCATGCATAAAGAATGTGAAGAGTGAATAAGGTGAAAGGAAAAAGAAAAAGAAATTGTACAAAAGAAAAGAATGCCTTGAAAATGCAAATCATAGTATAGAATAATTCGGTGGCAGTCAAAAATTTGAAGCTTAGCCAATTGAATTAATGGTAATCATTCAAACAAAATATGCAAAAATCTTTGTCAAATTAATGGACAAAAATGCACATATGGCATTTAACTTTGTACTCATTTTTTATGTGGCATACATGAATACTCGTCATTGACTGTTTTATGCTCTTTGAATTGAATTATATGCTTGCACATTTCTTGTAGGTTCTTAAGAAAGCTGACATGATTCGTAAGAACGCTGTTGAGAGTATACTTGCAGAACGAGATATTTTAATTTCAGTTCGGAATCCTTTTGTGGTGAGCAGATCTACCTCCCAAAGTATTTTTTGCATGCCTTTAGATATGCTTATTCATTCTAACATGAATCTCAGGTTCGCTTCTTTTATTCATTTACTTGTCGTGAGAATTTGTATCTTGTGATGGAGTACTTGAATGGAGGAGATCTATATTCTCTGTTGAGAAATCTGGGCTGCTTAGACGAAGATGTTACTCGTGTTTACATTGCAGAAGTTGTAAGTTTCTGTCTAGCCTTTACAAATACTTATGCTGTTTCCAGAGTGGTGCAACCTCAAATTTTGATTTTTATTGTTTCTAAGGTGCTTGCTTTGGAATATCTACATTCATTGCGTGTGGTTCATCGTGATTTGAAGCCTGATAATTTGTTGATTGCACATGATGGTCATATCAAGGTAATGCTCGTTTTACTTCTTCTGCAACCTGCTTTTTGATAAATACGAGGAATTTGACAGCTAACAACCATTTATATTTGCTCTAAATATGGGTTGCAGTTATCCTTAATGGTCTATACCTACATACTTCATTGTGTTTCTTATAGCAGACCTTTGGTTGTCCAGTTATATAGCATTGGAGAATCTGTTTGAAATGGAATTTTGAGCTCATTAGATATCTGATTGTTGAGATATAACTTTGGCAATGTGATAAGAACAGGTAATTTTGCAGCAAAGAAATTTGAATTGAATTCTGAATTGAACTAAGGAAATGAATATACAAGCATTCAAGAGGCTTGCACCCTCCTTTAGTCACTAAGACCACTAAAATGATCAGAATAATTCTCACCATAACAACCTGTCCCTTTATATCTACACTACACTTCTCTTTGTAACAAACTTCCTAAACAAATTCACTAAACTACCCTTCATCACTACACAACAATCAACACAGCCTTGAAACAACCAACAACAGCCCTCACGACAACATACCAACAACCACCCACACACTAAACCTATCCTCCCCTTTTTCTTTTTCTAACATAAGTATATCTTATAGGAGGCTTATCAATACTTTCCCCCAAACTTGCACCTTGTCCTGAAGGTGAAAATATGGAAACTGAGCTAATAGCAAATCATAATCTTCCCTTGTAGCCTCAAACAAAGGCATGTTCTTCCATTGGATCAACACTTCCAGTTCTCTCGGCTGTTCTTGAGGTTTTGAGCAAACTCCTAATAATTGAGTTGCTTCAACAAGCTCCAAATTTTTCCTGAGCTGAGGAGGCAAAAATGAGAATGAGGCTACATCTCCCTTGGCTCGATGCAACTGAGACACATGAGATACCAGGTGAACAACTGAGGTAGGGGGAAGATCTAGGTGATAAGCTACCTTCCCAATCTGCTCTAGCATAGTAAAGGGCCTATAATATTGAGCTACTAGCTTCTGATAAGCTTTGTTTACCAAAGATTTTTGCTTTTAGGGTCTCAGTTTCAGAAAGAACCGATCACCAACATCAAACTCTTCTCCTTGGTGTTGAAGGTAGACACTTTTCTTCATGTGTTGCTGAGCATGTAGCTAGTGCATATGGAGGTCATCCAGAATGGCATCCTGTTCTTGAACCAATTGATGAACCGAGGAGACCACGGTAGAATTGGTGGTACTGCAGGTAGGAGATGGGGGATCTCGTCCATAAGGAGCTTTGAAAGGAGTACAACCATCCATTGGTTGTGATGTGTATGTGTATTAGAAAGAACTAATGGCAATAGTGTTAGCAGTCTTAAATGGAGAGTGACTTGGAGACCCTACCTCCTAGGCTGTAAATTTATAGTCCAAACAAACCAGCAAAACCTTGGTTGTGATGTGTTTTGTCCTTGGTGGAGCGAAACAGCTGGGGCAAGAGGGCACACATTTCGACCCAAGAAAGGAAATGCTAATGTTTATGCTCCCACTGATACCATAGTAGGGCATCTCCTTTGAAGGCGATCATTGCTGCTTCTAGCTGTTCCTCGTCGGAGTACCGTTGCAGGTCAAAGAAACGTTCAGCCTTCAAAAGCCAGTCATTTGGGTTATCTCCATCAAACACATGAAGCTCCAGCTTGTGACATTTCCTTTCCAGCCTAGGTTCGTGGTTACAAACCTAGATTGCACCACTTGTGGTTGGTTAAAATTTGGTGCAGCCTTCCCCTGTTCAGGGGTCTGAATAGAATCCTCCTCCTTCCCCTTTGCCGATGATGATGCCACCTTTGAAGATTCTTCATGCAACTTCAAGAGCTGATACAACTTGGTTGATATTCGATCCACTGTGCTCTTCAAGGTGCCCAATTCTTCTTCGACAATGTCAACTTGAGTCACTATGTTCACCTGCTCTAATATCAATTTGATAAGAGCTGGTAATTTTGCAGCAAAGAAATTTGAACTGAACTAAGGAAATGAATACGTAAGCATTCGAGAGGCTTGCACTCTCCTTTAGTCACTAGGATCACTAAAATGATCAGAATAATTCTCACCATAACAACCTGCCCCTTTATATCTACACTACACTTCCCTATATAACAAACTTCCTAAGCAAATTCACTGAACTACCCTTCATCACTACCCAGCAATCAACACAGCCCTCACAGCACCATATCAACAGCAACCCACACCCTAAAACTGTCCTCCCCTTCTTCTAGCATAAGTATATCTTATAGGAGGCCTATCACAATGTCCAGATCTTTTGGCTTGAAACCAGACAAAGAAAGATTGTTGAGGTTGTGATTGACAATGGATAGGTTATTCTGGGAAATGACACTACCACATGTGGTCCATAACCAATTAAAATTTTATCCCTGATAGTACCAGTCCCTTATATAACTAAGCTACCCACTTACTACTTGAACCCAGCCATATTTAACAGTGGCCCAACTCATATGGAATTGTTTGCTTTGACCCACCATTCTTCATGGTTTTAACTTTAAATAAGTGCCTCACTAGGTTAGGTTCTAAACTGTATTCCTATGTATGCCTGATCCCCTTATTCAACAAATTCGATGCATGATTTACCGCAGTCTCATTGTTTTGCCACTAAATGGGACCTCACTAGGTTAGGTTCTGGATCCTCCATATATATATATATATCCTTGATCCTTCAAATACACACATTTTGTGGGATATAATGCACAACAGCACTTTGACAACAGGAAACTTAATTTTAAAAATACTTAACTAGTACTTTATTTGAAATACATTTTTAATAGTTTTCAATGAATAATTTTATTCATTAAACCTATTAATCCTGTAAAATGTATTTAAAATCTTCTTAGTTAATATATTAATAGCATATTAAATAATGCTTATGCAATCAGCATAGAACATGTATCTGATGATACTGCACCTGGACCCTAACGATCAGGGGTATTTGAAACTCCTTCCCATTCAAACTTTTTCGTTTAAACCCAAATCCTATTTTTTAAGCAAAGGGGATGTGGTCAGTTTCTATGAAACACCTGCCAGCTTCAATTTCTAACTGCAATGTCTACAAGTCCAGTTGAATTGTTACTCTAAACACTAAAATTTAAGAGTGTTTAGAGTTCCTTGAGCTTAATCAATGGGGTAATTGAAGTTTAATGGAGCAGCAACTGAGTGAAACCTTCAGATGCAGAATTCTTTAGGATTGCATCTGAGTTAAAATAGGCATTATACCCAGGATATAATTGCATCACATCTAGAATTTAATTGTGTAACATGATGAAATAAGCAAATTTTTAGTGTTTTTTCTCTTGTTCATTGGTTGATATAAAACATTACGCTAATTCTAACTATAGATACTATAGGCCCAAAGTAACCTAAATCCACCAGTACCTGGCTAGTTCTTATTTTAATTAAATGATAATTGTGATCCTCTTGACTAATTATGTCTTTATTAAGAAAACATCGGAACATGAAGAATTATAATCTGTCCAATTTCAGGAAATCTAAAATTTACCAAAATATCTCTGCAACCTAAAATTATGGAACTTCTTGGACAACTAAACTACTTGAATGAAAATAGATGTAAGAAGCTATAATGGTATATGGAACTTGATAATGTTTAAAATAGACCACATATGAGATCTGGAGCATATTTATTGGTGTAGAAAATATGCCTTTGGAATTTAGCCTTTCTTTTTACCCTGCAGTCTTTTGGATTTCTGGGATGGAGAAGGAAGAACGTTTTCTTCAAAATCTAGAGTATGTCCTTTAGTTTGCTTTGGTGCCATGGTTTTGTTATTGTCTCTATGGGCTGACATTCCAGGGTTTACAATTGTTATTTAGCTTGACCGGAGTGTATTAATTTCTTACTGTTGTTTTTATGTTTATGCTTGTAGTTCTGTTTTGGATATTATAGAAGCATACATTAAATTCAATTATGTGATCTTTTATTTTCTTTCAATTTGTTTTCTTATCAAAAGAATTTGCTTTTTCTTCAGCTTTGTGTTGTCTAAATGACACGGTCATTTCCCTTGTACCTTGTTGAAATGTATGAGTAGCAAAAACCTGCATCCAGCCTGTGCCTGGAATTAAAAGTAGTTTTACTCTTTCTTTTTTTTTCTGCCTCAGATGTTGGTTTGTTCTGGACTGGTTGGTTCTTTTACTTGATTTCTTGCTTTGTCTGCCTTGTAATAGCTTTTCCTATTCTACCTTTTTTTAGGCTTTTTTTACAAACTGCACCTGATTTTTTGATTGCTGGATAGCGCCAATCTAATTGAAGCCACTGATATTTTGGTTCTTCCTTTCAGTGCCTAACTTTTACTATTATTGGTTCTACCTGTTTTGAGGCTGCCTCATAATTTGCCATTTAAACTCGTCCAGCCAATTCTAGCAATCCTCTACTTGAAGATCTCTAAATTTATAAAAACTGTTGGACAGGCAACTAAATGACTGGAGAAAAAATACATAAGAGGGGGTGTAAATGAGTCAATTTACCTGTAAGCTAATCAATCTGGATTTGCATAATGCTTGAATTTTACTTGATTTTTATCAACTCGAACTTGATATTGAATAGTTCAAGTAACAGGTTGAGTCCAGCTTGAGGTTTAAAATACTCAACTTCAGTAGCTCTCAAGCTTACTAGGGTATTTTTTTTCCTAAATATATGTTTATATTTATAATTTATGTAATTTTAAATATATATTATATTTGGTATTGAATTTAAATAATAATTTATAATATTTACTATTTATTTGAATTGTGTGACAAAAATATTAATTCAAGCATAAACTCAAGCGTTTCAAGTTTTATTTTGAGATTAATAAAATTTTTATTTAAATTTACAATAATTATCATTGATGGTTCAGTTAGGAGATAAAAAGAGATTTTCTATCATTGAAAAGCAGATACCTCCCCCAACCCCCGAATGTCGAGTCACATTCAAATATCTAATATATGTTACCTAGTTAAGTTCAAGCCATTTCAGCCTCAAACTTTTGAGTCGAGTCAACTCAAGCTTCACATTGTGTTGATTCAACTTAATTCAGTTACCGTCTCCCCCCCAAGCACTTGCAAGACTAAAGAACACAAAGTACACACATGTACCAGATAAGCTGCATATATAATATTGAGACAGTGAATCTAAATTTCTGATGTTTTTAAAAGGTTTATGCCAAGCTTCATGTTGTCTGCATCAAGTTGTTAATATGTATATAACATTTTACTTAAGATGATTAAAAAGGAAGACGGGAGAAGAGCTAACCTACTAATAAGAAAAGTTAATACACAATAGTTCAAATTATATTGTTTAGCATAGCACTCCGGAAATTTCTTGCCTTGGGATGCATTCTTTAGATGATAAGAGAAAAAAATATCAGTAGCAGTTAGAAATGAATTCATTTCACCCATTATTGAGATTTTAAGGACTTCTTTTACTTCTCTCTTGGTCATTTAGAGCACCAAGGATTAAAATCAAAAAATTGGAGAACGAACTATAGCTTTCTGGTTTATTTTATCATCTCTTTCATGCATTTGCCTGTATATGGCTGTAATACGCTGCTCCAGTGTATTTTCCAGAAGCATGATATTCTTTAGATCTAACCAAGGCTTTTTGAACAGTTGACAGACTTTGGTCTTTCCAAGGTTGGTCTTATCAACAGCACTGATGATTTATCTGGTCCGGCGGTTGGTGGGACCTCTATGCTTGTGGACGATGAACCACAACTGTCCACTTCTGAATATCAGCAGAATAGATGGAAAAAACGCTCAGCTGTAGGTACACCTGACTATTTGGCACCAGAGATACTATTGGGAACAGGACATGGTTCGTATAGCCTTTTTATAGTTTAAGGTGCTTTGATTGTCTGTATCTTACTTGTCTAAATGTCCAATAGTAGATAAACATTAGTCAAACTTTGGTCGTTAATGGAAGAATTTCACTGTTTGGAGGCTTAAGTAAGTTTTGGTTATGGGTTTAATAGGGTTTTATCGTTATTCTTGTCTGATTTTAAGTTGCTTACAAATCGATGTCTCGATTTCAAATCCATAATGATGCAAATATCCTGTCCATGCCCCAAACCTTTTTTAACTGCTGGAAAGTTGACTCTAGCATGCATTTTTCCTCAGGCACAACTGCAGATTGGTGGTCTGTGGGTGTCATTCTATTTGAGATGATTGTTGGTATTCCACCATTCAATGCAGAGCATCCCCAGGTTACCCCCTTACTTACTATGAAATAATTTCAAATTATGGTTGCCATTAATGAATTTTTCTTTGTCCTTCGTTTCTTGATGTGTTTGTGCATGTGTCCACATGCGAAGCTTTGGTGTTTCTTTGTGTGTATTGTTTTGGTAAGGTTAAGTTACTATCTATATTATCTGAAAATGGGATATATTATTTTTTTTCTTAGGATTTAGAAAATGAAAAGTATGAAGTGTTAGTTTAAATCTCTTTTGCCTACTGCATTTGATATCTTTCTTTTGCTCTGCTTTGCTCTCACCATGGTTAATATCTTGGCAACAAGGACATAATCATAGTTATCAAATTGATATTCGAATTTGTCATTTTGTGAATCGAGAATCGAATCAAATTGAATCTTAAGATTTAATTCATGTTGATAATATTAATTAGAAATAATATATATTTGTTTTTAAGAACATACTTCATATTATATATTTCATAGTTTTGAAATGTAGCAATGGCTAAACCTCAAAATCCTACTTAATTACTAATAATAATAAATTAACAATTCATATAACATATGTATCACTATCATCCATCCTTGATTAACCATCCCAAAAACTATTATGTTAAATAGAAAAAAAAGAAGTAAAAGTTTAAAATCTAAATCTATCTCCAAAATTTTTTTTCTTTGTTTTCTAATTAAATTTAAGTGGATTTTTAGGGGTTCCATCTTTTCTTTATTTTTATTTGTTTTTCTAGTTAATAAAAGTGGATTTTGGTAGGTCTTTTTTGTCTTTTGAGCTAATTAGCTCTTTTAATTATGTTGAATTATATGAATCGACAAAATCATGTTGTTTCACTGATTCTTGCTTATGGGTTCCATCTTTTTTATTGTTATTATTTTTATTTGTTTTTCTGGTTAATAAAAGTGGATTTTTGTGGGTCTTTTTTGTCTTTTGAGCTGATTAGCTCTTTTAATTATGTTGAATTATATGAATCGACCGATTCCTGCGATTAACTAACGATTTGACCATGATTCAATACTAATTTTGATTCTCACTAGAGAGTCAAATCATTTTAAATGAGAATCGTATCGACTCAGACGATTCGAATTGAGAATTGTCGAGTCTAACAACACATAATACACAAGCTGGCTTGTTGAGATAGGAGAAGTTGTACAAACAGTGGTGATTTTTGTTCCCCAGTGGTTGTAGGGTTGGTAGGAAACACAATATCAATTAGAGGACTATTTGTGCATTGAGATTGACATGCATGAATTATTTTTCTATGACTTGAAAGACTTTGTGAAGTTAAAAGACTTTTGTTAGTATCGATGGCTGCACAATAATATGATGTAGTGGCTTTTCATGTATTATGGTTTTATTGTGGTTAGAAACTGATGTCTGCTTCATTTCTTTTTAGACCATTTCTTCTAATGATTTTGAGCTGTTTGGCATTGGTTAGAACTGTAATCTGGTTCAATAATAAATAGAAGAGGACAAAAGGATCCCCAGTTTTCTTCATAGATTATATTCATGCTTAGTGCTGTAGGGAGGTGCTAACATGAGACAGAGAATTTGATGATAGAAGTAAAAAGAATCTTGTCATGTTCCAAAAATAAAGAATTTTGACAATTTTCTGTAACATGTGTTGGGAGGCTGAGTTGCAGTGTATCACCTTGCTGGTAGACATTCATACCAAAAACTGCTCTCAATTGGTTCAGGAAGGTCATCTCCTACTTCCTGACTGGCCTTGTAGGAACTTGCTATGAACTAGTACGTGGGTGACATGAGTCAAAGTTGCAATTTTTATTTGGATGCAATGAATTATTCTTCTCTCATGAAATAGCACTTATAGTAGGCATGCTGGTGTATGGCATATCTTTTGTTTTATAGTAACAAATGCCCCCCTTATAGGTTGTATGAAGGCTTTTGGGTTCGTGGAAAGGAAAATAAAAAGGTTCAGTACTGGAATGGAATGGGATGAAAGGAATATTAAGTAATATCATCTTCTTCAGGAGTTTTAAAATGAAGAGGTTAATGGATGTAGAAGTGCCAAAAATCTTTACATTAATCCCTTTAATCCCCGGTTTGGATATTAAGAAAAATGGGTGTCTGGAGGTTAGTGGGTATGAAATTTTTTATTCCCATTAACCTCCATTTCCATTGAAAGGAAATTCTCAAACAGAGTTAGGAGATTAAACAACGTTAACATTCCACTCAATCCTTTCGAATAAACTCTAATGTATGGCTAAACAAATTGGGTGAATAGCCATAAAACTAATCGGTAGGTCTCAGCTTGTTGCTTTTCTGTTGAATTCTGAAAAAGACTTGAATGTAAGGCCTCATTGACTAAGATACCACTGGAATTTTTAGTTTTTGTGTTGACTTGTATTCTCACTTCAATTATTTTTTATTTCTGTGTTCTTATTTTTTGTTTTGCTTCTAGATAATATTTGATAATATTCTCAACCGGAAGATACCATGGCCACGGGTGCCTGAAGAAATGAGTCCTGAAGCACATGATCTAATTGATAGGTAAGGGAGCTGCCTAGTATAGATGGCAATTGCCAATTGTCATTCCTCTTTTCTCCTGAAATTTGTTCTTGTTTTGATTAGCATCATTTTCTACATAAAGGACTCTAGTACCAACTGAATTTGTTGTTGAAGGCAATCCTTTTAGTATGCTTTGGCATTCAACGGGACCTGTTTAGAATGTTACATTATTTATTTGACATACTGTCTGTGCTTATCCTTGCATGCTGAAGTTTGATGCAGAAGTTAGGGGTCCCTAAATGATGCGTCAATAATGTAAAGTGAGTTGCTAATACTGTTAATCTCCAGATTATTGACGGAAGATCCTAATCAGAGACTTGGAGCTGGAGGAGCATCTGAGGTGACCTTGATTCCCATTTCTAGATTTTATTTTGATCTGTCTTTATATCATACATTTCTGCAGTTTTATTATACATTGCATTAATAGATGCAGGACTTATAATGCAGGTGAAGCAGCATGTATTCTTTAAAGACATTAACTGGGACACACTTGCAAGGCAGAAGGTGTCAACATGTTCTCTAATAATCATAAAAATTAGCTCACCTAATCTTTAAAACTTCTGTAGTATGATCAGATCATTTGAATTTGTTGCTCTGTAGGCTACATTTGTTCCCAGTTCAGAGAGTGCACTTGATACAAGTTACTTTACGAGTCGCTATTCATGGAATACTTCAGATGACCATGTATATCTCGCCAGTGAATTTGAGGATTCCAGCGATGCTGACAGCTTAAGTGGGAGCAGCAGTTGCCTAAGCAATCGCCAAGACGAAGTGGTATTTTAATCATAAAAGCTGGTCTTCAAGTTTACATTTATTCCACATATACCTGGAAAAATTTACTTGCTGCACGTAAATGATTAACAGGGAGATGAATGTGGGGGCCTTGCGGAGTTTGAGTCTGGCTCATATGTCAATTACCCATTCAGTAATTTCTCATTCAAGGTATTTTCTTTACTTGTAGGGATTAATTTCTCCATATTCATCTCTAATCGGAATTTGAGGTTCTCATGAGTATTCTTCTTTTCTTCCTCTCATCTCCTCTCCCCAGCTCATTTCTCTTTTCCTATCGGGTATCTATACAAAACAAAATTTTGAAGTTCAACATGAGTATTATATCTCATTGAATGACATTTTTCTCTTTCCTTTTCAAAGGGAAATACTTCAAGAAAGCACTTGTATTTATGGCAGTTCACCTGTTTTTGTCTTAGTCTTTTCTTTCTACCGGTAACTGATGGACATTATTGGGATTTATGGCAAAATGATAACTGTGAACTTTGGATTTATCTTATATGAATGAAGAGAAAAAGGTGTATATTTTTTGGGTACATGATTTTTTAGTTGCAGAGATAAGTCGATTGATGCTATAAACATGTGAATAAAGCCTCCAAATTCAAGGTTGTACAGCTAAATGTGGTCATGCTCTAATATAAACTTTTTGTGGATTAAAGAATTAGTTGAATAAAGAACTAATCTTTAGTTCCTAGAAATAGGCTTTCCAAATATGATGCTAGCATTTGTTCAGTGAATAAACAGGATGTTAGTATCAAATTTAATTGCTTTGGAGATGATTTTATTCGTTCAATTGGTCAACTTTATTGTAGCTTTAGCAATTTAACAATCCTTGGGAATATGTAATGGATTTGTGTTAACAATGTGTTTGCGCATTTTATAGTTTGGTATTCTTGGTGTTCTCGTTTTCTGTCTCAGATTGTTTATCAGTGCAGCTTTCTCATCTTTTTCTTTTTGCTTGTGGTTTTAGAATCTCTCCCAGCTTGCTTCAATCAACTATGATCTTCTCTCCAAGGGTTGGAAGGATGATCCGTCAACAAATTCTAATTCATGACCTCCGAATCTCCTCTATCAAGTGCCACAATTGTATTCTTTTGCATTGGATCAATTTGGGCATTTATAGGGTGTCTGATTGCCAGTGTTGTTTGTATACCCTGTACATGTAAGATTTGGTAGACCATAAAACTTGTCTGTTTGCGTGCTTGTGTTCTCCAAATGCATTTTTTGATCAATTTTAATGTATTGTAATTTGATCTGATATTTGATACTACTGCAGAAATAGAAGAAAAGTTGAAGGACTGAAAATGCTTTGGGGATGTGCTCTTTCCACATTATAGGTAATGGTTCCGCACTGAGGTTCCAATTTTCTTGTCGAGTTATTTTGTTTGAGCTGAGGATCTTGGCACCCGATAAGTTTAATACCATTGTTGGTTTACACTCTTAACCTATAGTGTACTGTTTGTGATTTTCTTCCCCCATATCAATGAGAATGCATCCCTATGTTTTCAGTTCTGTGTAACATGTCTATCAAACTTGTAAACTTCCTTTCTGATTACGAAAATTTGAGTCATAAAATCATCGTGCAAGTGTAAATGTTTGTACATGATTTAGTTAAAAAGAAAAAGCAATATACATACATTTATGTGTGTGTGTGTGTGTGTGTGTGGGGGGGGGGGGGGGGGGGCCAAGGCCCTAATTTCATCGGTGTCCATTCACCTTTTTGGTAATTTAAGTTCATTTAGTCACAAGTAAAATCTTATAAAGAATATCACCCTAACAGTTGAAACATGTGAAGAGGGTTAGGAACCCTTTCACATGCATCATCCTCATGTATTAATTGTTGTCCCTTGCTTAGGTCTGGCTTGAAAGCAATTATTTTCTAAATACCAGATTATAAGTTGAGTCATTTTTAGCGAGTAAATGATTGCAAGTTTAGTCCCCTTAAAGCGGGTAGATCAATTTTTAAAAAATTGCAATAGCATTAGAGTGGGCACAAACACCTGAAATGAGGCCTGGGTAAGGTAGTAGGAAGCTTAGAGATGATATGAAAGTGAAGTTAATGTTTGAGCCATTAAATTAATAAAATGCTGCAAAATTTAAATAGTTGATCAATTGATTAGGCATTACGTTCTCTTAATAATTTAATTCAGTGGTTGAATTTTGCAAGGCAGAAGGGTGTTAGTTTACAGTCTTTCGTACTGTTTTCCTTAATTTTTTTAAACTGCGGGATGCTTTTATTTCTTTCATGTGGAAGATTTTGTGCACTTTGATAAATTATCAACCTTTACAAATGGAGGATGACAACTTTATTTAAGGTTAAGATTTTAGGATTCATGTATAGTAAAGTAACATATTTGTATTTGCGGGTTTATATTTCTCCAATATTGAACCCCAATTCCAGATTTGAAGTTAATAATATAATTTAGGATTTTGACAAGTCAAAAGGTTTATCAGGCAGTAATGTTGTCATCAAATTAATATTCCAACAGAAGTGTGCAAAAATTTCATAAAGCATGATGAACTTTGTTGGATGAAATGGTAAAAGAGGCCGATAAATTCTGTAAAAAGCTAAACTGGTTTCTTGATCCCCTTCAATAGCTTGAGGATCCTGTACCCCACGAGGCTTGTCATTCTTTCATCAAATGAATATGGTTTCTTTAGTTCAAAAAGAAAATAAAAACCTCAGAAGTATGTAAAAAGAAAATAATCAGAGTGTGCGTCGCATGATCACATCAACATTCTCTATGCTTTATTACAGTGGTATGGAAATAAAAGCAAAATTAAGTCAAACAATTGGATCCAAGATTTTTTATTTATTTATATTTATTCAAATGATTTTACAATAGCGAGAGAGCTACCAACAGCCTAAAGCTGTGTCTAAAGGCTTAATGTCCCTACCAACCACCAACAACAAAAAGGTCTTGATTCATTTTTAATTTATTCTAAGAATTGGATTCGGGAGTTGTGCAACTTCAAATTATTTGAAATTATCATTATGGTTTTAGTTTATATGTAGTAATTTGTTTCAGAATTACAAATTTCGAGTTTTTGAGTTGAAATCTCAACCAAATCAATGGTTGAAACTAATTTGTTTCAGAAATACATACATAATATAGAATTATAGAATGAATTTACATATGCACACAAATATTGAACCTAATTGTTTTCCTTGGAAAAGGGGGACAAGGTTCAATGTTTGCCATGTAATGGGTTTATTTTCAAATTAAATCAGTTTGTATCTTAGAGTTCTTAGATTCAATCAACTTTCCAAATAATCCGATTAATCATAGATGTTTTGCCTTTTTATTTATTTATTTTATCATGTGACTTCTTAAGAAAGACAAATGAAGACAACAGAGACCAAAGAGAAACAAATGTCAAGTTGGAAAATAGAAGATCTATCCACACATTTTTTTTTCTTAATTTGATTTTTCAATATATATATATATATATATATATCTTTCAAAAGAAATTGCAGAGGCTTAGGATGCCAACAAAGCTGTAACCATCCATGCTGGACCACCACAATATCAGAACTAACTGCTTTTTACAGAGCTGACCCTCCATTTATATGCAACAGTTAGGTCCACCACCATAAAGCTCCCATCATCCTCAGACTATATGCACTTTCTTTTCTTTTTCAGATTTTAAAAACCCTAGTCTTAAATATATCTATCTATACATAATAGTGCTGGTATTTCAAATTCAATAGTACATATACTCCGTTCTCCATTGAATTTTCAATGAAATTAGAAACATGAAGAATGGATGCATACGTGAGGAAAATTAACTCAATTGTTAGTATAGAAAAAGTCAGGAAATATACAACTAAAATTTAGCAAAAAGTTGATGATGATGATGATGGTGATGGATGTGTGAAGGCAGATTTCCTAGGAGGAATAGCATTAAATTGGTTAAGGCTTTGGTAAAGAGAGAGAGTAAACTAACATAAAAGTCTTTATCTTTTTGCCAAAAAGAAGAGCTAAACAGATAAAAGATTTGGAGTCACCTGAAGAAACATTACAACCAACACTTCAACAACAACTAAGACATCTCAATGTAAACAGATGAGAAGTTTGCATCGAAACCAAAAGCAAATGTAATAATTACAACCACTATCCTCCACCCAACATGAACAAATACAACATATCCTCCCAAAGTATTAATGAAAAAAGGAACAAAAGCAGAATAAAAACTAGTACAATTTAAATGGCCAAAAAAAATTCATTAGGCCCAAAACAACCATATAACCAGGGAACATGAATAAAAACATGATAATTACGGGCACAGACAAAGCAAGATTCTTTTACAATACAAATGGTGCTGTGGCCGGCCAGCTCACCGAGATGAGTTACCATCTAACCGACTAGATCCCGCTGTGGTCCTTGATCTTCTTGTATACTAGAACGACGTAGCTCCTCAATCCGTCTTGTTACCTCAGACATTGTTGGACGATTGTCAGGATATTGAGCTGCACAATCTATTCCAAGCTGCAAAAGCTGAACCATTTCTTCCTCGACATTCTGATATGTGAGGAGCTCAAGATCAAACACCTCAGAAGTCCATTCCTCTCGAACTATGGACTGAACCCATCTGGGAAGATCAACACCTTCCTCATTCAAACGGGCATGGGTTGGGGGCTTCCCAGTCAGCAGCTCCAACACCAGTACACCAAAGCTATAAACATCAGCTTTCTGTGAAACTTTGCGAGGGTCAGTCACCTCTGGTGCTCGGTAGCCCGCAACTCGGTTAGGGGTGGAGGAAGGACCAACAAGGTGAGCAAGTCCAAAATCAGATACCCGTGCTTCATGGTTTTGAGTGAGTAGGATATTGGATGATTTGATGTTTCCGTGCGAGACATTGGGGCCTTGAGAATGCAGGTATTGAATCCCGCGAGCAGTTCCGAGGGCAATACCGGATCGAATTTCCCAGTTCAATGGAGTCCTACCAGCTCCCCTGTTCCCTGTGGTAATAAAGTTAATGAAGCAAAATATACTAACATATATTGAGGTCCAAAGCATTATATATATATATATATATATACATATGTAAGTTTCACGGAAAAAGTTAAATCACTGCTGATAGAAGTAGAACGTACTACAGATACCAATGTAAGAGCATAAGCGACTATTAAGGTTGAAGAATATCAAAATTTCATAAAAGACAATCCATATATTCATGAGAACTAAATCATAGCAAGAGCACAACTAGATAACTCCACCCCAAGGGAATAATTGTAGGTCACCCACCCATTATATTGAGTTTGGGAAAATTTCAAACAAGAAATGACATATTATATTGACTTTCTACTCATTCACACATAACTACAGTTTTCAGCAGGAAACAAATAGCCACATAATCTTATGGATGTGAGTGAGATAAATCAAACCAAGATTATAAGAAAAGTTTAAATAAAAGAAAGTAATCATCTTCCACGCAAAAGATGAACATTATAGAAAAGAAAAAGGCAAAAATAAAGAAATTAGTACTGACCATGCAAAAGGGCTGACAAGCTTCCCATGGGCATGTAATCATAAACAATAAGTTTCTCATCTCTGCTATAATAGTAAGCTCTTAAGGGGACCAAACTCTCATGATCCATGGCTCCCACACTCTCAATCTTCTCCTTGAATTCTCTCTCTGAAATAGTCACATCCTTTAACCTTTTCACAGCCACCACAGTTCCCATGTCCAACACAGCCTTATACGCAGTACCAAATGTTCCTTTCCCCAAAACCTCCGCCGATGCTCTCAACAAATCCTCTAAATCAAACACACTTGACGCCTTGCCAAAAAATACCAATTTTTTTGCCCCAGCTTCGTTTGCTTCCACTCCTCCACCTCCTGCTTTTCCATTCCCCACCATTGCTGCTGCAGCAGCGGCCGCCACTGAGTATCCATTTCCATTTCCGCTTCCATAACCACCAGCACCATTCTCCACTTCTCCAATAGATTTCTCTCCTTGAATTCCCAGCTCTTGATGCTTAATTGAAGCAATGTCAATGGATCTTGACCTCTTACTACCCTTCTTTCGACACAAAAACATCAATACTAAAACAATTAATAAGAATCCAACCACAGATCCAATCACTATTCCAGCAATGGCACCGCCAGACAACTTCCTTTTTTTACCACCGTTGCCACCTTGGCCGGTTGGCACCACAATAGAACCAGAACCATTTACTTCAGTAGGACAAACATCAAGAGGTTTCCCACATAGCGAATTACCCATAAAAGAACTAGGCTTAAACACCTGAAATCTTCCAGGTATAGAGCCATTTAACAAATTATAAGACACATTGAACTGCTCAAGCTTCTCCAACTTCAAATCAGGAATTGACCCAGATAACCTGTTGTTCTCTAGGTATAGAGTCCTCAATCTGGCGAAATTCGCAAAACCCGGGGGGATCTCACCGGTGAAGTTATTCTCACCAAGATTGAGACGCACAAGATCATGTAAAGTAAATAAGAACTGGGGGATCTCACCGGAGAACAAATTCCCCTGTAAATAGAGATTCCTGAGGTTGGTACAAGCAGCAAGATCTGAAGGAAGTTGACCAGTGAGTGCATTGAGACGGAGACTGAGAGTACGAAGTTGAGTAAGATTAGAGAAAATGCCAGTGGGTAGTTGGCCGCTAAGAGCGACACCAGGAAGGCGAAGCACAGTGACACGGTCACCTTCACAGAGAACTCCAGCCCAAGAGCAAGGGGTGGCGTGGGAAATGTTCCAGAAAAGGGTCCGACCACCAACGGAGGAGCGGAGGGAAAGAAGAGCAGCACGGTCGGCGGTGAGATCTGATATGGAAAATGGAAAAGATATTAGGAGAAAGAAGAAGAAGAGACTATGGGTAAGCATTTTGTGTGAATGTTGCAGAGAGAAGTTGAGATAATATTTTGTTTTTTTCTTAAAAGTTGAGAGATTTTGGAGGTGACGAATGAGGCATTGTGTTTTGGAGAGAGAGAGAGAGTGAGCGTTTTGGTTGTTGAAGAAAAACTCAGTGCGACAATGAGAGACAGAGAGAGAAGAGGACAGGACGATACTCCTCTAGGTGTAATAATTAATTACAATTGTAAAATGTTCCTTGCTTTATTTTTAATGTTAATTAATATGAATTTTGGCATATAATTTTAATATTTGGTAAAAATTGAAATTAAAACGTAAATTATAATTATAATAAAAAATAACAATAAAATAAATAACTTTTTAGATAAAAATTTTATATTAAAAGTTTTTTAGATATAAAATTTTGGGAATGAATGCATGCACAACATAATAATAATAATAATAATAATAATAATAATATATGAATAACACTCGCACTAAATTAAGAAAAATGAAACATTCGATAAGACTTTACATTTAATGGGAGAGTTGATTATTTTTAGCCATTAAGAATCTCAACATGCCAAGAAAACAGCAATCATTAACAAAATTGCATGTTACATTACATTTAATTAATGAGCTATTTATGTATTTTTTTTATTTTTTATTTTAAAAAAAAGAAGAAGATTTATATGTAAATCAAACATTGTTTATCTTACAAACCTTTGTCTTGTTTCTTCCTTTTGCTTCCTCAATTCCGATGGGTGTAAGTTAATTCACATATATAATTTAATGAGTGAAAGAAAATTACATGTCTTTGCATTGTAGATATTGGATTGAATCATTGGTTCTAATAGTAGATTTTTTTAAAAAAAAATATTTTAAATGCTACAATAATAATAAAATCTAAATAATTAAGCAAATGAAACTTACATGACCAATTCTGAGTTTCAAAATCGATTTAACTAATTTGTTAAAAAAAAAAAAAAGACAAAGTCGATTCAACTAAAGTAATATGTCAATTATGAGTTTTAAAAACAGTGATGTTTCAAGTGAGGTATTTGTCTATTAATTGATTAACGTTGATATCTGGTAATGGTTTCAAAACATTTTAACTTCATTTGTATGGATATTTTTATTGGACTTCTGAATTCTAATTGAAACTTACAATAATAATAATAATAAGACACCATTACTTTTTATCCATGCAGTTTGATATAGTTTTAAAATTATATTATTTACTCTCATTTATTTTATTTTATTATATTAATAGATTATTCTTAGGAAAAAAAATTAAAATTTTAATAAAATATATAGTCATCTTAAGAAAAAATTACTATTTATTTAATGAGATTTGACGTATTACATTAATATCTTTGAAGTTTTAAAATTATATTATTTGCCCCTTCTACTTTGTTTTCATCATATTATATAATCATTTTGTCAATTTTTAATGGTTTTATCGATAATGTCAGAACTAGATAATTAATAAATTTCAGAACTACCTCTTAATATACTTTTTTTTATAATATTAAAATGGAAAATAATAAAGTATCTTTCTTTTTCTCATTTATTTCTTTTAATGATCTAAGTTAAAATCAAAGCAAAAAATATAAATAAAATGTCATAATTCAATTCTTGAAATTAATTTCAAAAGAATGGATATTAATTTTATTATTTCATACAAAACATTAAATTGTAAGTTGATTTCATTCTATTCATATGCTAAATAATGTTTTACTAGAAATCATTAATTATAAGTACAAGAATACCCAATTAATTTATAAGTTTAGTCTAATTTTGATGAAAATAGAAAGAGATGAAAAAAGAAAGATATTTTACTAATTTCTACTTTATACTGTAAGTTAAGGGGTAGTTATGATATTTGTTAATTATTTAACTCTAATATTAACGATAAAACTAATAAAAATTGCGAAAAAACTATATAATTTGATGAAAATAAAATATATGGGACAAATAGTATAATTTTAAAATCTTATAAATACTAGTATGATATGTTAAATTTTATGAGGTAAATAATAATTCTCTTAAAAGAGCTATTTTTTTATTTGTTAAAAATTTAAATTTTTTTTTACTTATCATGCTATGTTATTTTTTTCAAGGATATAATATTCTGCAACTTTTAATTAAAAAAATGTACAAATAAAGTTAATTTAGGCACGGAAAAATATATATCGCAGTGTGAATTAAGAGTATCCAACATCCAATAAATTGAAAAAAAAGATAGTAAAAAATAAGTTATTTAAGTCAATAATTTAAATTTAAAATTTCTTATTGTGAGTTTTTTTTATATATTTTTTGTTGTATAAATATTGAATTTAGTAATTAAATTTATGGATAATAATTTCTAATCTACTGTATAGTTAATTTATATTTATATTTTGGATAATAGACCATAATATTTTATTTATAAATTAAATTTATCATTTAATTGCAGCTTACAATGTATTATGGATATATTAATTTTTGAATATAAATAATAAAAGCTGAAATTAGAATTAACTTTTATATTTTATTATTATTTGTTTCTGAAAAGGGAGCAATGCTTCGGACTTAGAGTTGAGTTTGGGAAAGTGTGTACGAAAAAAAAAAAGAAGAAAAGGAAACCCTATATGTTTATTTAGAGATCACAATAGCTCTGCGTTGTATTGCATCGATGCAATTGGTATTCGTGGATTTTTTTTAACATACAGTATTCGTTTAATATATTAGTTATTATACATTAAATTGTATAAATAATATTCTTTTAAGTTATTTATTATTTTTTATATTTTTAAATTAAAATATATATTATTTAATTATTATAAAAAAAATTATATTTATATTAAAATTATTGTTTAAAAATAATAAAAATATTATTTTAAATATTAAATAAATTATAATTATATTATATTCGTATGCAATCTAAACTAAATTCATTTACTAACTATATTATTTTAATATGATTATGTGTTCAAATGGTGTCAAATTTTATAACCTCCATCGGTTTATTTAAGGATATGATGAAAACCACAGTCAACAATCTAATTTTTAGATTTTTTCTCTTTTATTTTTTACACCAAAATTAGGAAAACATGCAATGAATATTTTTTTTTATTTGTCTCTTCATCATCATCTTCTTTGCTGTCCTTTTTTTTTGTTTTTTTATTGCAAAAAATGCAAAAATGGGAGTGTGCCTCAAATTCTTGATTTGTTTGGTCGGTTTTTTATTCTTTCCTTTCTAAGGCCGGGTAAATTTTACAAATTATCTTTCTAACTTATCAAAAATGCATAGTAATATCTTCAAACTTTAATTTGTAATACTGATATTTTTCAACTTTAAATCATATAATATAAATATTGTTTTTATATATTTTTATGGATTTACACTTAATGTTTTTTTATGAATGTTATCCTTACATATTTTTATGAATTTACATTTGTTTTTGATGACTATATATCACATTATCATTTACATAAATTATATTTGAAGATTAGACGTTATATTATTACTTATTTAAAATATATTTTTCAAATTGTATTTAAATAATTTGTTTGTGCTTATCAGGATTCTAAATATTGTTCAATACATTATGTGTCGCCCGCTACATAATTTTTTTAGAGTTGTGATATTATACAAAATCAATATACCATTACTAATTGAAAATAACAATGTAATACCGTTGTATTATCTGTTATAAGCGATATAAATAATATAAACTGAAATAAACGTTATATAACAGTCTAAAAAATTAAATTTTATTAATTTAAATTATAGATTCAAAATTTTTTAAAACTGTCTGAATGAATATATATTTTTCTTCTATTTTTTTAAAATTTAGAGAGATATTATATTAGTTATAACAAGTGTAATCACTTCTTATGCTTATATATATATATATATATATATATATATATATATATATATATATATATTTATAACTTCAAATTAAATTATTATTAATTTAAACTATAAAATATCTATTTGCTTATAAAAAAAACTAAAATATTATTTTATAATAAAGTTTATTGACTTAATAGTATTTATTGTGCTATTATTATGAAAGTATTATGTAATTTATTTTTTAAAATATAAATAATATTAAAAATATTTATTAACTTAATATATTATATATTAAATTTTATTTTTCATTTTTTGTTAATTTGAATGATTTTACTAGTCATTTTTAAATTTTAAAATGCCGACGGATAATACAGTTTGATTTAGATTGATCCTTATACCAATTCTGATACCGATATATTACGTTGTACTGATATTTAAAACCACAATACTTATATCAATTTTTATCTTAAAATTCATTGTATTGTGTGATTATCGTAGTATCACCTTATTAAAATTATTGAAACAGAAAAAAAAAAATCATTAAAGCAAAATATTTTTTAAAAAAATTGTGTAGACTATAATGTATGTCTAATTATCAAATGTATTTTATATAGGTAATTACGTGATGCTTAGTTTTCAAAAATAACATGTAAACTAGCTTAGTTTTATTATAAGAAGAAGATAAACTAGGCTTAGCCTTATTAAAAGAAGAATAGGAATTGACATAAAAGCTAAGAACAATATCAAAAAATGATGAATGATCAAAATGTACATGGTCCTAATGAGTTTGCCAACTGCTAACACTAGATTAGTCCTCTGGTCTTGTAACAAACAATGAGTAAGAAGTAAAAATGGCTATTAGAGGATTGGTCAACTTCCTAACAGTGACGAGATTATAATCAAAAGATGGTACATATATCACATTTGCAAGTACAATAGTTTCTGATAATATTACTTTTCTAATGAACTCAACAAATTTTATTGAGTCATCTAATAAATGCATGTGTTTGTTTAGGAGTCGGAAGTGGGTTTTCAAGTATAGATAGTGATTTGCAAATATGACTTGAGGCTCCAGTGTCACCAATCCAAATACCTGTATCTGACAAACAAGCAACTTGAAAACAAGATTAAATCTCATACTTACCTAACTGGTGTGTGTGCAAAGTTCACATGAGCCCCATAATTTGCTACTCTCCCTTTTATTGCCTTTGCTATCTCTTGTTGAATTAGTGCAGCTACAGCTGGAGTCAAGTCTTGTTCTGATTTCACCCCAGTAGATTTATTATCCATATCTAAAGGAGTTTCAGCATCATCCTCTGCCATGTTGGCCATATTTTTTTTTACTAAAGCCATTCATCTTTTGCACCTTTAATTCTTTGTACCAATTAGGAACTCCATACAATTGAAAGCTTGAGTTTCTAGCGTGTTCACTTTTGTTACAATGCCAACAATGTTTGTCACATTTATTTCTAGTATTATTGCCTCCACTAGCTTTTATTGAGTTCTTAGTACCAATCCCTTTTATCAGCATTGCATTAGTATCAGAATGCTCATAATTAACTCATGTGAACTTCTCTCTGCATCTCCATTTTTAATATAATTGAATAGACTCTGTTTACACTTCATAAAGATAGAGCTAACAATTTGTATCGTATCGTATCTCAATTCGTATTAATTTAAATGTGTCATTTCATGCAATGTAATTTTGTAACACATTTATAAATATATATATAAAAACAATTAAAGTTAATATTTTATAAGTATATGTTAATTTTTGTAATGTATTAATAATTTGGTGTGGTGTAATATATATAAACATAGGTGTACGTGTACAGAATAAAATTTATTATTATAATAAAATTTAAACATTTAATTATCTATATGATTACTATCAATATAACAATTTGTTAATTTTTATTCATATATGTTAATATAATTAATTATAATATAATATATTGTAAATTTATTCGTACACATATATTTAAAAATATTAATGTATAATCGAATAATTGAAGTATTAAATATTTTATATATTTTTAAACATATCTAATTGTATCATAAACATGTTAGATGTATTGTGAAAAGTCTGTATCATGTCCAAAATTGTTAGCTCTACAATCTTCATAAAGGTTTTGTAACAATTATTTGATGATTATACATTTCATTTAATCTCATAAAAAATTGCATAAGCTAATTTGAAATATTCATCTCTTCTATAATTCTTGCTGCACACACAAGTACAACCACAACTGCGCTGAGGCAGTGGCATTAAGCTCATCCCACAGTTTCTTCAGCTTACTAAAGTATTCCATGATGGACATGGTCTACATATTTTTGTTAGTCTATTGTTTTTTTTTGTGAGTTTTATCCTGCCTTCTTATTCCAGAAAAAAAAAAAAGGAATAATAATAAAACAAGAAGGCCTTGAAAATCTAAACAAGACACTCTTAAAGTTCTTTACAGATATTAATTTTGAAAATAACTTGATGAATACTTGAAAATTGTGAAAAATGTAATATTCAAATTAACTTGTATGACACATGCACGTGCAGAGAATGAATAAGAAATTATTCTTTTTGGTGAGTGAATTGTTCTTCTTCTAATTTTCTGCCATATATCTTTACATATATAGATGCAAATGTTACATTTTTTACATCTTAATTAAAGAGTGTAAAAATTGAAGTCATCAAATGACATTTTTTTGTATATATTTAAAAGTGCGTTTATATATTTTCTCAAATAAGAATAATAAAATATAATTAAAAGAAAGAATAAATTACAATATATTTATTTGCCATGTAATATTATTTTTGGAATGGAATCTTTATTATAATTTGTAGGTAAGACGACTTTATTTAGATTTTGGCAACAACAAACACAATAGCATTGAATAATGACAGAAATGAATTAGGTGGTTGGGTTAAGGCTTTAGCTGGAGCCTTTACATTGTCTCCCATCATATCATGTTTATCTATTTGCGCATGCACAATTTCTTTTCTTTCTATTTATATTTTATTAATATTCTCAACTTGCCCATGATTCTACATATATATATTTTATTGAATTACTTTAGTTAAATCACTATATATGTTTTATCCACTCTTATAATTTATTCTATATTTCATTGAATCCCTTTGGAAGGAAATTATTGAAGAAATAAATTGTTTTAGGTTTGCTATGCAAAGGGGAAAGGGAAAAGGGAGAGTATGGTCCAATAACCAGCTCATTGTCATTTCTTGCATCCTTTAATTTGCTTTATGTCCTACTTTGAAGGAAGGATGTTTAACAAGAAAAGAAATTTAGGAGATAGCGTATTGTGTTGAAAAAGACTCTAAAACTGATAAATGAGTGATTGAGATTTAAACTCTTATCTTTGTTCAAGCAGAGCTTTCATTGACGAAATTATATTTCATATCTCTATTACCAAACAGTATGATATTAACAATATAACTTTCATTATATATGTATATATATGTGGGGATGTTTTCTATGAGCTATTCAAAAAAGTTTTGCTCATTCCTCTCTATGGAGTTTTGGGCAAAAATAATTTCATTTTTAAGTTTTCATTTGTTAGAATTTTCTCGAAATACAAATGTTTTAAACTTCTTATGTCCATCCCAATTATTATTACTAATTTCCATTTTCTTCTTTTGGAAATGTGAAAATGAATAATTTGTGCATTTTGTAGAGGTAATGTATCCTCAGTCAAGGTAAGCACAAAAAGTCAGTGCATAGCATGAATTAATAGAATTACGAAGTGAAGGGTCAGCAGAATTTCATAAATATTCTTAAAATCAATTTATCAAATAGTAAAAATTTTTCTTTAATATATTAATGTTAGGAATACTTTTGGTTAATCAATTTTCAATAGTTAGAGGTGATAGTCAGTTGTTGGCTAGAATTTAGTTATCAACTTTTAGCTAAGACTTTTAAAAAAATTTTTTTTTTTTTACATTGTTATTTTTAAAATTTTGACAAATATCAAATTTCTTCCTTTTAACTTTTGGTAACTGGAAATATTAATAGATCTCACAATCAAATCAAATTGGACTTGTTTGAATTGAGTTATTATAAATTCAAATTAATTTCGAATTATCAATTAAAATGAATATTTTAGCATATCACTATGCTAATTTTATTTTTAAAATTTAAATTTTTAAAATTGAATTAATTTTTAATTATTATGTTTGAATTCCATCAAATTTTAGATCTTGAGCTGATTTTTCAAGTCAAATAAAAATTATCACCAACATAATTTAACTTTAACTAATCACAAAATTTATTAGTCGTGGAATTAAAATTAAATGCTAATATCTTTCAATCTAAAACATATTTTGACGAATCAGAAGGAATTTCTTTATTCAAATTAAAAGTATGCAAAAAATTTAAATAAACATATTATATTTTAATTTAAACTACTATTTAAAAAAAAGGTACAAGAGATAAAATCGAGAAAAAAATAATGCTGTTTCAGTTTAGTTGGTACATCTCTTAGTGATTGTAGATCTCGCACCCAAACTCCATGGGGAAAAATAAAAACTTAAAGAGGGTCCAACAGAAAGCTGATCAAGTTTGTACTTGAACAGTCAAACTCGCACAGTTTTAAACAGAAACAATGCTATTTACTCGTATAACCAGTCAATATACAACGCAAATTCCGTCCATGGCAAAATTTAATCTCTGCAAAATTTAACCTATGTCAAAATTTTCTCAACGCTTCTCTTTTTTGTTGTGCAAATATCGAAGGGAAGAGTTTCTCCGTCTGAATAATGTGTACTCATCAATCTTTTGCATGATGGCTAAAATACAGGTTACAATGAAAACGGCTAATAGTGAACATGTAAGAGAGAATTTAGGCTTCCTATACTTCCATAAAAATCCTGATGTGTCCATGGTACAAGATGCAAACCCTTGTCTAGATTGCCTTCTTCTGCAAGTCAACCAATAGCAAAGTCATTGCCGGCATGGATAATATATGTTCTACTGCACAAGTTTAACCTCTTCTTGCAGTTAATGGCTTCAATGAAGAACAAGCACAACATTTTAATGATCAGAATCAGAACACCAGCTCTATTCATAATTACCTGAGTCAATAGAGGTAATTGTATTTGGCGCAAAAAAAATGAAAAAAAAAGAGATTCATTTAGATACTCACATTTAAATTTACTAAGGACCCGTTTGACATTGAGTTTGACAAAATCGCTTTTGGAGAAAAAAATTTTATTTTTAAATTTTTTGAGTTTTATAACTGATTTTAAAGAGAAACAGATAAATAGATGGTTTTTCCAGAATCAAATTTAGAAAAAGCTGTTTATAAAAAATTAAAAAAATCAGTCAATTAAATCTAAAAAATTATAAATATGCTTTTTGGACAGCTAACAACAATACAAAACACCCTCTAATTGTGCTACATGTTGATGTGGCGCTAATGTGGTGGGGCGCATGAGTTATAAGAATTACAGCTACATCAAAGGCATTTAACATGTGCCTCCGTGTATAATAAGCCATCATTACCCACTCAACTCAAGAAAGGAGGCTGCTCTATAAAACTTTTAATACTTCAATATACTGTTTCACTTCAGTCCAGACCTGTCCATTATGTCCAATTTCAAAACACATGCCCAAGCACGTTTTATTGACATTCATGCATGCGACATTATTATTAGTATGCTCCCCCTTAATCTCCCTTCTCTAAAGCTCCCTACGCTATTTGATGTGAAAATAATCACTTACACAAGGTCATTAAATAGCATGATGAGAAAAGCATCGATAGAATTCAGAAAAACACGCGCACACAAACACTTTAGCAATCATCTAATCAGAAAGTGAATTATCTTAGTTTTTATTGTAACATTTCATGGATGCATTATATACATCATATGATTTCTTCTTGCGTCAGTAACCTCAATATGTTAGTATCTCATTTCATTATATGATTAAAACATTATTTTGATGTGGAAAAGGAGCATAAGTTTGTGAAATATACCCCAAGAAATCTGTGATTGACTTCCATAGAGCTCTAGTAAATTTGCTCCCAGGGCTTGAAGCATGTGTTTTTGCATGTCTGATTCTGTTTTCATCAACTTCACTTTGGAATGTCCCTGAAATGTAAGTGTTTTCAGACATAAGAAAGCACAGAATCTTACATCCAATAAAACCTCTACAATTATGGCACATTAAGAAAGATGATATAACATTCTCACTAAAAAATGAGAGAATGGACTTCTTCTTTGTTGTTAAATAAGCTTGGAAGATCAAATGTAAAAAACACACTACATTGCAACAGTTAATTTTTAACAATCATTTTTCACACTTTTCACTTTTATTGTTTGGCCACAAGGCAAGACTGCAGATATTTTAAGTAATGCTGGGTTGATATGTGAAAAAAATAAAAGACAAAAAATGAGGAGGGTTGTTATTTTAAAACAGTAGCAAACAATATATAAATAAATACAAGAAACATTTAATAGGGGAAAAAAAAGTAAAGCTTCGATGGCAATGGGAGCCTATCATTTATGACATTCATAATTCAAACCCTTAACAAATTAAAAATTACAAACACATTCTAGTAATATTTTTTGCTTCAAATTTTCACTAAATTCTCCATAAAATCAGGCAACAAATTGTTTAAGGAAAACTCCCATTGCATACAAAATTTGTGATGTTAGTCTTTGCAAGCATCAACTATTTATATATACAACATAGTTAAAACATTTTTACATAATAATAATACATTTGTTCCATCTAAACTACATGTTATACCAAAATGAACTGCAATGATAGTTAAATGACAACTCAATTTGTCAAACAAAAAACAAGTTAGAAATTACAAAATGAAAACTTTGTCATGATTTAAAGTGTAATTTCTAACTTTTAGGGCCAAGAGCTCATATTTTCTCATCTTTTTTCTTTAAATTATCTCTTTGATGAAATCTGAGTTGTCCGGTCTGCAAGCATCATATAATTTTGATGAAATACCAGAATTTCGTCTGTACTTTCTACACGTATGTTTATGTGACACAATAGCTCAAAAAGAAATACTTATTAACTTCTCCTTATTACCTTCTCTATCCTATGAATAACACATACCACCATTTTTAATACTATGGGACGCACATGAGAAAAAATAAAAGGGACGTGTCACTCAAAGGATAAAGAAGGTAATATGGAGAAAGTAATGAGCACTCCTCTAGCTCAAAAGAATTAGGTATAAGGATAAGGGCTCTGCTGCCACCATTTGCAATTGCACGTCCTCGCCACCATTCCATTGTATCTTTGCTAATTCCTCAAGTATCAGACATGTATTGGCAATCAAGACTAGGTTTCTGAACATGGAATAATAAAAATCTGGCTACCCTATCTTTTCTAGCAGCAGTATGGCTGTATGATTTAGATCATGTGTCAACATGTAAACACACTCAAAATCAATTTTCCTAGTTATTAACATCCACATGTATCTAACTTGGAACCTAAAATATATGTTATATTATAAGAAGATATTATTCCTAATTAGCCTCTGTAAATATTCCTAATTAGTAAATGTTGATTTGTTTCTTAATTAGGTTGATTTACTTCCTAAATTGTACTCCTTAGGGCTGTATATATAGTGTCATTTACCTATCAATGAAAATATATAATTCTCTCAATTTTCTGTTGTTTACATGGTATCAGAGCTAGGAGGGAAAATTATTAGCATCTGATTTTTTGGGTATTTACTTTCTGCCCTAGAGAGCAGAATTACCCCTGTGAGTGATCAGTTGTTTTTTTATCAACACCTATCCCAGGAGGAGCGCCACCTTCCGATTGGCATTTTCACAGAATCCAGTCACCGGACGATCAGCGCGTGACCTTCACGCGCGACGTAAAGTTTTGCCCAGTTTCTCACGCGCCGGCGCGTGTGGGCGCGTGCGCGGAACCCACTTTCGCCGGTTTCCTCTCCGACGGTCTCCCCGGCCAGAGGGTTGCTTCTGTCGTGTTGGTTTGCTCATCAGGGAAGTGTCTCCGTTCTGTCCTCTCTGTCCTATTGATTTTCAATGCTGCCTTTTATTATTTGTTGTTGTTTGGGTGTTGCTGATTTTATTTTAAGTGAAGTTGACTTGCTAGGTGTTGTTCGAGTGTTTCTTGAGTTTATAATGACGGGTGAACAGAAAAATATGGTTATGTCTAGTGTTATTCTCATCTTGTCTAAAATCACAGAATAAAAATTAGATGAAACTAACTATTTAGACTGGAGCAAGACTGTCCGTCTGTATCTACAGAGTATATCTATGGATAATCATTTAACTGAAGACCCTTCTATTGATGAAACACATAGTGAATGGCTAAGGGTTGATGCTCAGTTATATCTGCAAATCCGTAATTCTATTGAAAATGAGTACGTTGGTCATGTCTCTCACTGTGAGTTTGTCAAAGAACTAATGGACTATTTATCTTTTCTATTCTCTGGTAAAGGAAATATTTCACGTATCTTTGATGTTTGCAAGGCATTTTACCGGGCTGAACAACAGGACCAGTCCCTTCAGAGTTACTTCATGAACTTCAAACGTACTTATAAAGAATTAAATGCTCTGTTGCCTTTCAGTACTGATATCAGAGTTCAACAGACTCAACGTGAACAAATGACTATTATGAGTTTTCTTGCTGGTCTTAATCCTCAATTTGATGGTGCTAAATCACAGGTTCTATCTAATCCTGAGATTACCTCTCTAAAAGAGGTCTTTACTAGGGTCCTGCGTACAGATACCAGCTCTCATGTCTCATTTGTTCAACAACCTGGTGCACTTATAAGTCACAATAACGGATCAGCTAGCCGGTTTCGTTCTCAAAGTAGTAACAGAGGTGGTAGCAATAGTGAACGAAATGTTGGAGCTCACTCGTGCTCTTAATTGTTGTATCTCATTTTTTCCTGACCATTGTCTATTTCAGGATCTTTCGACGAAGCGGATTATTGGTAAAGGACGAGAATCAGGAGGTCTGTACATTTTGGATACCCAGATACCCCAGACCATTGCTTGTTCCAGTACTTTATCTCCTTTTGATTAATCGAATGTCATCTGCTGTACTTAATGGTCAGATTCCTTATAAAATATTGTTTCCTAATCAATCTGTGTTTCCTGTAGAACCTCAAATCTTTGGATGTTCTTGTTTTGTTCGTTTGCAGGTTTCCAAATTGGATCCAAAATCATTAAAATGTGTCTTCTTGGGATATTCTCGTCTTCAAAAAGGATATAGGTGTTTTCCTCCTCTCCTGAATAGGTATCTTGTGTCAGCTGATGTTACATTTCATGAACATCTTCCTTTCTTTACTATTCCATCTACACCTATTGGTTCCCAAGAGGATGATAATCTATTAGTATATCATGTTACCTATCCAGACTCCAGTGTACTTCCCATTCCGCTGCCACCACCTCCACCAAAACCACTTATTAGCCAAGTCTATTCTCACAGACTCAGTCCTCCTGTGACGACTCCGGCACCGGTCTCCTCTTCGTCATTAGATCCAATATCCAGTGACACTGATTTGCCTATTGCTCTTCGAAAAGGTAAGCGCCAGTGCACATATCCTATTTCTTCTTATGTCACATATGATCGTTTGTCTTCTACTTCTTGTTCGTTTGTGGCTTCTATTGATTCTGTAGGAATTCCAAAGTCTGTTCACCAGGCCTTATCTCATTCTGGGTGGCGTGATGCGATGCTTGAGGAAATGGGTGCTTTGACTGATAATGGTACTTGGGATCTAGTAGCTTTACCTGTTGGCAAGAAAGCAGTTGGATGCAAGTGGGTCTTTGCAGTCAAATTTAATTTTGATGGAACAGTAGCTCGTCTCAAGGTGTGGCTAAGGGCTATGCCCAGACCTATGGAGTGGACTATTCTGATACTTTTTCTCCTGTGGCTAAATTGACTTCAGTTCGTTTGTTTATTTCGTTGGCAGCTACTTATGATTGGCCACTTCACCAGCTTGATGTTAAAAATGCTTTTTTGCATGGAGACCTTGAGGAGGAAGTTTATATGGAGCAACCTCCTGGATTTGTTGCTCAGGGGGAGTCTGGAAAAGTCTGTCGTCTTCGAAAGTCATTGTATGGATTAAAACAGAGTCCTCGAGCTTGGTTTGGAAAATTCAGTCAGGTGGTAGAGAAGTTTGGGATGAGAAAAAGCAAATCTGATCATACTGTCTTTTATAAGCAGTCCACGTTTGGCATTGTTCTACTCGTTGTATATGTAGATATTGTTATCACTGGAAGTGACGTACAGGGAATCTAATCCTTAAAATCCTTCTTGCAAAGCGAATTCAATACTAAAGATTTGGGGCACCTAAAATACTTCTTGGGGATTGAGGTGTCAAGAAGTAAAAAAGGGATTTTCATGTCTCAGAGGAAATATGTTTTGGATTTGTTAAAAGAAACGGGGAAACTGGGAGTCAAACCATGCAGTACTCCAATACTTCCTAACCAATAATTCACAAAGGAATGAGATGTTTTTGATGATCCTGAACGATATAGAAGATTAGTTGGAAAGTTGAACTATCTCACAATAACCCGACCAGACATTGCTTATTCAGTAAGTACTGTAAGTCAATTTATGTCTTCTTCTGCAACACATCATTGGGCAGCCTTAGAACAAATCTTATGTTACTTAAAAGGAGCTCCTGGACAGGGAATATTGTATCAAAATCATGGTCATACTAATATAGAGTGTTTCATAGATGCGGATTGGGCTAGCTCCAAGATTGATCGAAGGTCCATTACAGGATATTGTGTTTTTGTTGGTAATAATTTGGTGTCGTGGAAAAGTAAGAAGCAAAATGTAGTATCACGGTCTAGTGCAGAATTTGAGTATAGAGCAATAGCACAAGCTTCATGTGAGGTTATATGGATTTCTCAACTCTTAAATGAGGTTGGTCTTAAAGTAACAATTCCAGCAAAGCTATGGTGTGATAATCAGGCTGCAATTCATATTGCTTCAAATCCAGTTTTCCATGAACGAACTAAACACATTGAGATAGATTGTCATTTTGTTCGTGAGAAAATTCAACAGAACTTGATTTCTACAGCTTATGTGAAGACTGGAGAGCAGTTAGGAGATATCTTTACAAAAGCTCTCAATGGAGCTCGGGTTTCTTATTTTTGCAACAAGTTGGGCATGATTGATATCTATGATCCAACTTGAGGGGGAGTGTTATATTATAAGAAGATATTATTCCTAATTAACCTCTGTAAATATTCCTTATTAGTAAATGTTGATTTGTTTCTTAATTAGGTTGATTTACTTCCTAAATTGTACTCCTTAGAGCTATATATATAGTGCCCTTTACCTATCGATGAAAATATATAATTCTCTCAATTTTCTGTTGTTTACAATATATACATAATAATCATTAAACCTTTGAATCACCAAAAAGTACCAGATGGAATCCAGGTGCAAAAGGTAAACATAACATTTAAGAGATGATGATGTGAAATGAATACAGAAAATATGAACTATCCATACTTCATAATGCATTTATAATCAATTTTAAATAAATACCAGTATCAGAGTTTTTGGAAGAAGCTTCATGCTGTTTGCTGTAAGACTTGAGTGATGCCAATTCTTTAATAAGCGTGCGTTCCTTGTCACTGCCATCATTGCATTAAGCTCACATAAAATTTTCAATTTCACAACATATGGATAACAAATAAACTGCGGCACTTAAACCACCATGAAACAAGAAAACAATTAGCATATGGATTCTGTTGATTCTAAATATGACCTATATAATATGTTGAAAACAGTTCAAAGCTCAAGAGGCGCCAGCGACAGGCCTCAGCTGGAGAAAGGCACGCTCTCCTAGCAAGACAAGGCGCTCACCTTTGAGACAGGTAAAAATTACAAACTTGGCGCAACTTGTCAATATTGTCCTCATGTCTGTTTCCATGCCATTGTCCCAAACAAAATTTAGAGCTTATCATGTTTCCATCAACATGAAATCAAATTAAACGAACAAAAGGCAAAATGAAAAGGAGAAACAATAGCTTTTTGAAGCAAACTTAAAGACAACATCAGCTCTCTCTCTCCCTCCCTCAACAACCCTACCATTTTGCTAGAACTAGTGGAGTTGAAGAACAAGCCCAACATAGTAGATCAAGTTAAAAGCAAAAACAACATAACTGCATCTACCCCAAGTGCTAGGCATAAGCTACTGGAAAAGGCAAAAGCATTTTGTCATCCAAGGCCAATATTCATAAATATTTGAGAAGAGGAAGGTACTGATTATGACAGAGAGGAAGACTTCTGAGCAATTACATCTCAAGAACTAAGGCTTAGAATAGGGTGTTTGGTTGGAACAATAGAAAATAATTAGGTTTCAAGAAACTCTTAGAATTAAAATTCTGCATTGAGGGAAAAAAATACATGTAAATTGCAAATAGAGACCATATAATTCATGCATTGTCCAACCAAATCATATGTGAGTTATAAATTTTATTTAAATTCACTAAATAAATCAAGAGTTCCATCCAAGCACTAGAAAGATCTAAAATGAGTTTTCTACTCAGCTAAAAAAGAAGACTCAAATGAACATCACATGTTATATTTTTTGGTATAACATAATGAGGCACAGACTACATTAATAATTCAGTTAAGACATGTACACCAAATTTTCTTGAAACAAAACATCTGCACATTACGAGCATGATATTAGACAATGGTAATTTATATGTTTATCTAGCACTGACTAGTTTGATAATTCGGCTCTAACATGTACAAATCTACACATTACAAACATGATTTTAGACAATGGTCATTTATAAGTACATCTTTTCAGACAAAGATAGGATATGAAAGAGCAGTCACCTATCAATCATACGTATCTGGAACAAAAGGACAAGTGATAACAAACAATATGCAGATGTAAGAGTTTTTTCAAACTGCTACAAGATGGAGTGAAAAAGCATGTTCTGCATGGAAGGCTGACATCCACACAGTAACTCTCATCCAAAACGTATTATCTAGTAACTCACAAATCTGGACAGAAATCCCATTTTGCTAAATTAAAGAAATAAGCATAGGAATAACTTGCATGAAAGAAGTTTTCCAGTTCAAATTCTTTTACGACATTTGTTCTCAATTCTTCCAGCTCTACTCCATAAAAAAATTCTAGGTCTCCAGCTAGTTAAGCACCCTTTATGGCCTTGAATGTAATATATACATTGACCGATTCTTGAAACAAGACATCATAATTCATTCCAATATAATGTCTTCAACTTAGATAATTCAAGGTATATCAAGATAAATTGACTCATCCAAGTATCATGAATACCATAAATTGGCTTATGAAATTGGCCACACTCATGTTAGGAAAAATGGTTGCAACATTCAATACCAAGAAACGGGAGAAAAGAAAAAAGCCCTCTATTCTATTTTACTATTTGTTCCATGACTTTAGGCCTATTGTTCTAAACATATACCTGTTTGGCATCACCTCAGATTAAAGAAATTGGCAAAGACTATCAACGAATATCTTGGAAAGATAGTAATTCCAAAATAAAAAAGGGAACATTTATATACATGTTATATATGTATATGAAATTAATGAATGTGGGATGATTTAAAAAATCATCAAAAAGGAAAAAAAACAAAACATTTGTTTAGGCCTCTTGCTGTTTATCATATTTCTTTGATGATTGCTCAGACTAACAAATTGGAAAAGACAATCTCAGGAAGACAAATAAAAAGTAAAAGGAAACATTTATCTTCATGTTTCATATGTTACATGAAAATAACAAATGCAGGAAGATTTAAAAAAAAAAAGCATTATGTTTAATAAAAGGATTATGAACTAAACAATAAAGCAAATTAACATGGATATACTACACTACTAAGAAAGAAATAGATAGAATATACAGACCTGATATCTTTTGGGATCAAAACATTCACAATAAAGTAATGATCACCACGAACAAAAGGTTTCTTGATGTCTGGAGCTCCCATCTGTGATATCTTTACTATCTCACCAGGCTGAATCCCAGGAGGAATCTGAAGATCCTTTAAACCATCAACAGTCTCTACCTGAGGTTATTTAGAATGTTATCTCAAACAAGTTTCTTACGAGCATCATAAGACATCGGCATTAGAGCTCTGAAATTTTATAAGAACTCACTTCTATCAATCCCATCCCACAGTTCAAATGAAAGCAGTGCGGAATATGTGAAAAAAATATTATGTACTATTAAACAGCTGAAGGCAAATTCATGAGTGAAACAAGAAACAATCAATACATGGAATACAATGAAAAGTTTAACATAGTGAAACATTAAATTAAAATCCATACAGGGAACACATGCAAAGTTTAACATAGTAAAACATAAAACTCAATAGTTTTCCTCATGATATTTCAGCAATTTCTACAAAGTCAGGTCACATAGTTTGATTCAGTCCAACAATAATTTTGATTATTCTAAGAGCTGACAGTTAATAAAAGAATAAGCAACATCTCGAGGTGATGCAGAATCATTCAAGTTAAATTAGGATATAGTATTCTAACTCTTTTATACTTTTCCAGTTTTCCTTGTTTATTTTGGAATCCTATTTAATTCTTTACAAATAGAACAGCAAGTCAGTTTATGAAGATGTATTAATATGTTTCTCAATTCAGAATTCTAATTCTACGGTTATATTTAGACTTAATCATTTTCTCTATTCCAACCACAACGACCTTATTCTGGCCCTAATTGTAGAGATCTAATTGCTAAATTCTTCCTCTACATCAAGTGGTATTAGAGTGCAATTGATCAAATATGGTTGTTAGAGGCAGAGTTTTGAGGTAGAGGCAATCAGGCCCAACAAATAGAGTAGGTTGAGATGCGGAGAATGATTGGGGACTTGATATGGGTCATACAAGCCTTGCAGTGTCAAAAACCTATGGAATCCTGGACAAAGATTCCAAAAGGCAACCACAACAACTCAACATTTAAGATCTTGAGACTTGAAGAGGAAGTCAAGGATGTGAATCATTTTCATAAAGTTTGACTCACAAATTGAGCGGCACAAGGTGGATTGAAAGAGTGATTGCTACACACTCTTGGTTTGAATGGTGGAGTGGAAGTAAAAAGTGAATTTGATGAAAAGTTAGAATCAATTTTCATGAATATGATGAGATTCAAGAAATTGATGTTTACTAGTTGAAGGTGAGGCTTTGGTGGTACAAAAGGTGACGATGAAGATGACAAAAAATGAAGCTTTATGTGATGTTGTACTGATAGGTGTTGGACATCAAAACAATTGATGCTTTGCAACGAATCATGGATTTTGTTGCTAAGACTGAAGATATCATCATCAAACTCATTTTTGGAGAGTAAAAATCATGATGATATTAATTATGATGCTTTTGTGTCACTATTGGAGAGTCAAATGATGCTAAGCAGCCACTTCAATGTTAATCAGACTGATCAAATTAATATCAATAGGATCATCTTTACCAAATCTTCCCACATATACAATGTCTTCTATAAAGCGACTAGATAGAACAACAGGTCAAGGAGTTATTAAAGAATGGTTTGGTGCATGAAAGTAAGTTTTGTTATGCTTACCCAGCTTTATTAGCTTCGAAGGACAGTTTAGGGAGAATATGTGTGGACAATCGTGCCATAAACAAGAATAAAATCTAGTATCACTTTTCCTATTCCTTAATTGGAAGATATGTTTGATTGATTAACTGGTTCCCAGTGTTTCTAAGATTGATTTGAAAAGCGGATATCACAAAATCAGAATGAGGTGTGAAGACGAATGGAAGAGAGCCCTTAAGACACTACATGGGTTATTAGAATGGTCGGTGATGTGAGTTGAGATGAGTTGATCCAGTCATATATGAGGAATAAATCAAGGTTTACTCGTTCGAGCCAAGTGTTATTTATTTATTTGACCCGAGGAGAATGATGTAGAAGCATTCAAGTTTGTGAAATTAGAGAGAGAAGAAAGAAGAGAGAAGATGAAGTCTGAAAAATCAGCTTGATTATTCCATCAAGCTTAATGGGTATATATACTAAGTATAAGATACATAATAGGAAAGAAAATCAAATACAAAATAGGAAGGAAATATTTACAGATATTTAGCCTAGAATTATGCTCATATAATAGGAAGAAATCAATGCAATATCTCAACACTCTCCCTCAAGCTGGAGCATATATATCATATGCTCCTAGTTTGTTACATATATATTCAATTTGGGGTCTTCTTAAACCTTTAGTAAGAATGTCTGTCAATTGAACATTTGAATTGACAAAGCTAATAACAATGTAACTCGATTCAATCTTCTATCTGACAAAATGACAATTTATCTCAATGTGTTTTGTCCTTTCAAGAAAGACCGAATTTGAAGCAATATGTAATGTTGCTTGATTATCAAAAATTAATCTGATTGGACTGATATCTCCACACCTTAATTCTTAAAGTAACTGTTTTAACCAAACAAGTTCACAAGTAACTAAAGTCATGACTCGATATTATGCTTCTGCACTTGATCTTGCTACAACATCTTGCTTTTTGTTTTTCTATGATATTATATTTCCCCCAATCAAAATACAATATCCTGAAGTGGATCGTCTATCTAACGGATAGTCTGCCCAATCAACATCTAAATACCCAACAATCTGTGTATGTTCTTTGACTTCATATAACAAACCATGTCCTAGAGCTCCTTTGACATATCTAAAGATACCTATCACTGCATCCCAATGACTATCACATGGAGCTTGAAGAAATTGAATGATCACATTTATGGCAAATAAAATATTTGGGCGAGTGATAGTGAGATAACTAAGTTTTTCCACTAATCTTTGATATTGTCCAGGATCTTTCAATGGCTCCCCCCGTTTTGGAATAAGTTTAACATTTGGATCCATAGGTGTTTCTACAGGTTTGAATCCAACATTCCTATCTCTTCCAAAATATCCAAGACATATTCCCTCTATGAAATAACAATGCTTGTCTTTGACTGTGCCACTTTAATGTGCAAAAATATTTCAACCTCCCCAAGTCTTTAGTTTGAAAGTGCTAAAGAGATGTTGCTTGATTTGACCGATTTTGTCATGATCACCTGTTATGGCAATATCATCTACATATACCACAAGGTAAATACATTTGTCATGAGTTGTATGATGATAAAATATTGAGTGATTTGCTTCGCTCTTATGCATTCCAAAATCTTGAATAATAATAAAAGGGTGTTTGGGATTACTATTAGGTGTCTAAAAACCGGATTTAGAATTTTTTCGATTTAATTGACTGATTTTTTTAATTTTTTATAAACTGTTTTTTTAAAATCTGCTTCTAGAAAAAACATATATTTACCTATTTCTCTCTAAAAGCAGTTTTCAAAACTCAAAAAAATTAATTTTTTTTTTCCAAAATCGTTTTCCCCAAACGCAATGCCAAACGGATCCTAAACCTTCCAAACCATGCCCTTAAGGACTGTTTCAAACCATAAAGAGATCAACAAACTAACCCAGACTTCCCTTGAGCAACAAAACCTGGCAGTTGCTCCATATAAACTTCTTTTGTCAATTCTCCATGTAAGCAGACATTTTTAATGTCCAGTTGATGAATACTCCAATGGTGCATGACAGTAAGAGAAATAAGGAGCCGAACAAAGGCAATCTTAGCAATCGGAGAGAAGGTATCCTAATAATCAAAGCCAGAAGCTTGAGTGTATCATTTGGCAACCAAACGAGCTTTCAAACGGTCTATCTTGCCATCGGGACCAACTTTTACAGTATAAACCCAACGACAACCTATCACAGATTTTCCAGATGGTAATAGAACTAGTTCCTAAGTATTATTAGCATGAAGAGCATTAATTTCTTCAACCATAGCTTGTTGCCAACCTAGATGTTCTTGTGCTTCACTAACATGTTTTGGAATAGGCACAGTGGATAATTCAGATACAAAGGCATAGTATGAAGGTGACAAACAATGATAACTCAAAAAATTATAAATGGGATGAGGATTACGGGAAGAACGAATATCATTTCGGATAACAATTAGTGGAGTGAGTTCTTCTATTTGAGACATGACTGGCCTTGGAGAAGCTGGTGGCGTAGGAGATAAATCAATTGGAGTATCTACCTAGTCTGTATCTGCAAAAGGAACATCAAAAGTATGCATAGAATGTCTTTTAGAGTAGACTTGTAATGGTTCAGGAGATGGTGTGATAGAAATGGGAACAAGAGGAACCGGAAAAGCGTCTATGCCCTTTATATCTGTGGTTGGTGAAAAGTAAGGAGAAGTCTCGAAAAAGGTTACATCTATTGATATAAAATATTTGTTAGTCAGTGGATCATAACATTTATAACCTTTATGTAGGCGAGAATATCCTAAGAAGACACACTCAATCAATTTAGGATGAAGTTTATTCCTACCAAGTATATAATTATGAACAAAGCAAGTGCATCCAAACACAAGAGTAGAGAGAGGGTAAGATGTTTGACCTAGGAATAAAACAAAATGAGGACTCTGATTATGCAAAACAGATGAAAACATTCGATTGATTAGATAGCATGCAGTTAGAACAACATCCCCCAAAAACTGAAGTGGAACATTATGATGGATGAGCATAGTTAGGGCTGTTTCAATGAAGTGTCTATTTTTTCTTTCGACCACGCCATTTTGTTGAGGGGTGTATGTACAAGAAGATTGATGAATAATTCTCTTAGAAGCCATGAATTCCTGAAAAGGAAGAGACATTCTCATGCATTGTCACTGTGTAAAATTTTAATTGAAGTGTCAAATTGATTATGAATTTCAACACAAAAATTTTGAAAAATAGCAAACTCCTCAAATCTCAATTTTATTAGAAACAACCAAGTGTAATGAGAATAATCGTCAATAAAAGTAACAAAGTATTGAAAATCCAAGTTGGTACTGACATGACTTGGACCTCATATATCAGAATGAACATCAAACATAAAAAATGCCCTATTATTCAATATATTAGAAAAAGAACTACGAGTATATTTTCCAACCTGACACGACTGACATTCAATGGAAGATAATTTTGAAACACCAGAAACCATCTTCTAAAGTTTGGAAAGACTAAGATGATCCAAGTGGTTATGAAAAAGATCAACTGAAGAAGCAGATGCAGTAGGACAAGCGAGATAATATAATCCATTTGATTCATGACCTTCGCCAATCATCTTCCCCGTACTCCGATCTTCTACAGAAACAGAATGAGAGTCAAAGATTACTCTACAGTTAAATTGTTTGGAAAGTTTACTAATGGAAATTGAATTGTAGGGACATTCTAGAGCGTATAAGACAAAAACTAAATGAATAGAAGAGAGAGGTGTACTTGCTTCTACTCATTTAATCAATGTTTGAGATCCATTAGCCAATGTGATTGTAGAGGAAAAAGATGGAGTGGAGAGTAGAGAAAATATTTTTATTACCAGAGATATGGTTAAAAGCACTAGAATCAAAGATCCAAGATTCACTGAGTGAAGATTTTGTTAGGCAAGCAAAGGAATTACCCGGTTGAGCAATAAAAACCATGAAAAAAGAGGACTATTGTGTTCAAAAATCCAATAGAAAACTAAATTAATCTCCAGCACTAGCAAAGCCGCCAATTGTTCAAATTTTCTCCAAGAGACAATGGCCCAATCATGCATGTCCTGACTAGAATCTTCATCATTTGATCCTCCGAGTGATCTTGACCTTCTCATTAGTCTTTGCAAAGGAAAATGTCAGTGCACCTTCCTAAATCTACTTATCCCATTGGTAATTTCATTTCATATGATCATTTATCTCCTTTGTCCAGCTCTTTGATTGCATCTTTAGACTCTATTATTATTCCCAAGACAATTAATAAAGCCTTGAGTCAACATGGGGGTATAGTGCAATGCTTGCAAACACACATGCTTAAGATAACAATTACACTTGGGATCTAGCGAATTTATCCAAAGGAAAGAAGGTTGTGAGATGTAAATGAGTCTTTATAGTCAAAGTCAATTCGGATGGTTCTGTGGCCAAGCTTAAAGCCAAACTTGTTGCTAAAGGATATGCTCAGACTTACGAAGTGGATTTTTTCGAGACTTTCTCTTCAGTGGCTAAACTGAATTCTATTTGCCTATTCATTTCCATAGTTTTCTCTCAAGATGGGCCCATATACCAATTAAATATCAAAAATGTTTTTCTTCATGGCTAACTCTAAGAGGAAGTATATATGAAGCAACCACCTAAGATTTTAGCTCAGGGGCAGTTATGGGAAAGTTAGCATTTTGAAGAAATTTTTATATGAGCTGAAACAGAGTCCCATGACTAGTTTAGCAAGTTTAGTGAGGTAGTTTAGCAGTTTGGGTTGAAGAAGAGCAAGTGTGATCATTTTGTTTTCTACAGACAATCTAAAGCTAGTATCATACTCTTAGTATATGTTGATGATATTGTCATTACAGGAGATAATGGTGCGCAAGGATTTCATCTCTCGACGCATTCTTAAATACCAAGTTTCATAAAAGACTTGGGGTAACTAAGATATTTTTTGGGGGTGGAGGTAACAAGAAGCAAGAAAGGGATCTTCTCGTCCTAGAGGAAATATGTGCTTGATTTACTTACTAAGACCGGGAAAATTGAAGTCAAGCCATGCAACACTTCAATTATTTTTGAAGTGCACTTTACAAGAGATGAGGGTGATCCATTTGAAGATCGAGACACATATAGGAGACTAGTCAAAAAATTGTACTACCTCACCATGACTCGACCAGATATTACATATGCAATTAGTGATGTTAGTCAATTTATGTATGCACCTACAGTTAAACATTGGGCAATCTTAGAACAAATTTTGTGTTACTTGAAGGGAGCTTCTAGTCTAGGCATTCCATACAAAAATCACGGACTCACTAACATTGAATGTTTTACAAATGCTAATTGGGCTAGTTCCAAGATTGATAGAAGTTCCACTTTAGGCTATTGTGTTTTTGTTCGTAGGAATCTTGTATCGTAAAGGAATAAGAAGTAAAATGTTGTATCCTGGTTTAGTGCAAAATCAGAATATAGAGCTATGGTGCAATCCACATATGAAATTTTATGGATACATCATCTTTTAGTTGAAATTGGATTAAAGATTTCGTTACTAGCAAAACTTTGGTGTGATAACCAAGTTGCTCTTTATATCACCTCAAATTCTACGTATCATAAAAAGAACTAAACACTTGAGGTTAACTGTCACTTTATCCATGAGAAAATCCAGGAGAATTGATTTTCATTGGTTATGTGATAACTGGAGAGCAACTAGGAGATATTTTCACAAAAGCATTAGACAGGACTCAGATTGAATATCTTTGTAACAAACTGGACATGATTAACATCTATACTCTACCTTGAGGGGAAGTATTACATAATGTAAATAGCAGTAGTTGACTTACCATTATGTTTAGCTTTAGTTAAGGCTAATTTCCAGGCTAACTAATAGTTAGTTTCATTAATTTCAATGATTATACATGTATATATATAAAAGATGGCAACTGATATGCTCCCGCAGTGCCTCGCCCCGAAGAGAGCGGATATTTTTATAATTTTTATGCCTCGCCCTGATCATAAAAATTTTTGTAATGGGGAAAGGACGGGAACAGTATATACATCCCTAGCCCCGAATATTATATTTAAATATTTTATATATTTATATATATAATAATAATTAATTATATTTTAACATAATTAATTTTTTTTAAAAATAATAAAATAAAAATATAACACTCATTTAAAGTAAAAAAAAAATTTTAACAATTATATAATTAACTAATTAATTAAAACAAAAAAATAAAAAATTAACATTAAAATAAAATAAAAAATTTTAATAAAAATCGGGGAATAGGGCAAGGTCGGGGATCCCCGTCCCCGTGTGGTGCGGGAATGGAGATGGGGATCCAAAATTTTTCCTCAACGGGAAACGGGGCAGAATATTAGGGTTGGAGACGGGGATGGGGAACTCTATCTCGTTGTTATTCCTAATATATATTTGTAACTTGTATTGAAAATATATCAGAAAATCTTCTTCCCACTTCTTTGTTCTGTTTCAGGTATTAAAGCACCATATCATAAAGATAAAAAGATGTTCCCACTGGCCACTATTGGAAAACATAATGAAGGTTGGCACTCGACACATCAGAAACAGGAAATTAATTGTACCTAACATGAAAATTGACAGAAATTTTCTAATGTATGGAGTCTTGTGTAACACTAGGAAAAGTAATTACCTTTAATACAGTCCCAAGTATTGCTTGAGTATAATCGACATTAACTTTAGAGTAAAGATTGAGGCCATCCCTCCAAATTCCATGCTTTCCGTTGATATGGAGGGTCACAAACAGACAGCCTGATATGCCCCTGTCAAAAGAAGAGAAGAAATAAAATAGTTTTCCAAGTATTTTCCATTTGATTCAAGTTTGCCTTGCTCCTTAATAATATAAAGGCACGAAAGATCTGCGAAGAGTCTGATGCCTTAAGATAAATAAAATATGTATAAATATATTATAAACTTTACATATTAAGCTCTATGTGTGTTCGCGTGTGAGATAGAGAGAGAGACAAAGAGCATAAGAAGAAGAAAGAAGCACAACACAATTTATAGCAAATTTAAGTACCAAAAAGCAATAAAAAAGATTTGCTTTTCCTTCAACAAGAAAATTTCTGTATGGATCGGATCCTCAACCATTACATATCCGTTCATGATATGATGTACAGATTTAAAGCAATTAAATTATTTAGGAAAAACAAAGGAAATTCGTACATTTTATAACCACCACTGATCTACATATATTAACTTTATGATCAAATGGGCAACAAAACTCAATGACTCAGCATAAAATTCAAATGTAATCACCGAAGCCAGCAATTCACATATGTTATGTATTTTGTAAGTAAGACACGTATTGAAGAACCTAGAGTTTTGCAAGAGAACAAATTGAGAGTAAAAAGAAACCCATAGTAAGAGCATAGGAATGATCAACCTGAACTCACTTTGTGGTATAAAAGGCTCATGCATATATGTAGAGTCCAAAGAGAAGCAAGAATATTTCAGCTATTTTACAAGTCACAATAGCATCTAAAGTCATCGAGGATACTAGACAATAGGCTAGCCAGCCATGAAGAACCAGGTTGCTGGTTTTTCTTGGACAGCAAGCTTATGTAACAGAAACCACATTTATGCAAATAAGGCTTACAGATGTAGGAAGAAATGTAGCAAGGGGTGCTTTTATATGAACAAAAAGCGAAATTGAAACCTATAAAAAAAGTTGACAAAAGTTGACACAATCAGACAACCAAGAAGTGTAGAATACGCAAATGCATATAACAGATTACCTTCAATCATATGGACAGCCAGGAGAAAACTAGAAGCAAGGACTAGAACATTAGCAAGATGATAAAAGGAAAAGAATGATGAATATGAGGGAGCACTGACATGCCATATAAAATCACATATCTCTAGCTAGACAAACAAAAAATCCCAACATTTGAGCATAATTCCAGTTAGTTAATTCTTTTGATTCTATCAATCCATTCCTGAAATAATCAAATTGGTAACAATCCTGTTCAGATTGACAAAAAATATTTTATTCTTCTAATTAGAAAAATATTAATATTAAGGAAATATCTATTGCTGAATCAAATAAATCATCAATGTCATCGTCATCATCTGCCTCCCTCTCTTCTCTCTTCTCTCTTCTCTCTTCTCTCATTGGTAGGCACATCTGTTGTTGGACGGATGCCTCCATTATCAACCATAAATAGTTGACTCAAGACATGTTCCCATCATAGGGCTGCACTTCTTCTAGAGCTCTGGTGACTATAGCAAAGAGAGGCAGCTCTCCACTTCTTCCTTTTAACTCCTCCCTGTGCTGCCAAGATGCCAGCCATGGCTATGTCATTGATTCTTCAAGTGCGTTGACAATATGTCTATGGAGTTCGGTGTTTGAAACTGCACATAATAAAGGGAACTCCCATGGATTTACAGTACTCCAACTTCAATTCCCCTTATCAAATCAGAACATTCAACCAAAACTCAAAAGTTGTTAGGTACTCATTCATTCTCCAGTGCTTATTGACAACTCAATCAATAGTGGATTTCATTGTCTGAGAATTTTTGGCATCAGCTACTTCTAAGATGGATGCCCATAGCTTTAAGACTTTACTGCTTGAGATAAATACAAGAACAATCCTAGAGACATAATTAATTTTAAATATTTTTAGCATTATATTGAAAAGCATAATGTTGGAAGATTTCTGTAATTATGTATTATATTTAATAATGTGATATTTTAGGTAGTTGAGAGATTTGTGAGAACTGTACAGATATTTAGAAATCAGTGTTTATTTTTTCCTTAATTAGGGATACTTGTTACCTAATTTGTATCCTAGAAAGAGCTATAAAGTCTGATGTACAGAAGCATAATAAAATAATCCATTCTTCACATATTTCTGTCTCTACTTTATGGTATCAGAGCAGAAAAGACCTAGGGTTTTATTTCTGCGTTTCTGTCCCTAAAATGTTTGAAGTCATGTCCAGTTCTTAGTCTTCTCAGCCTGAGCCTCAGATTGCCCGGAATCTGCCTGAAAATCACCCTATTCAGATTACCACAAACCAACTAAATGGTGATAATTTTCTCCAGTGGTCACAATTGATTCGCATGTATCTCGGAGAGGGAAAATTGGCTATGTCACAGAAGAGACGAAGAAATCTGATGTGAATGATCCAGCCTACGCGGTTTGGGATGCTGAAAACTCCATGGTAATGACATGGTTAGTTAATTCCATGGCTGACCAGATAGGGGCAAATTATCTCTGCTATTCTACAGCCAAGGAACTATGGGGCAACGTCTCACAGATGTACTGGTGTACGAATTAACTCTACAACTTGGAGACATTCACCAAGGTGAGGACTCTGTGATTAAGTATTTTAATTCTCTTGAGAGAATTTGGTAAGACCTGGACTTATTTAACAATTATGAGTGGAAATCACCTGATGACTGCAATTCTTACAAGAAGATGGTGAACGTTGGCTAGGTCTTCGAGTTTCTTGCAGGTTTAATCGTTGAATACAATGAGGTTCGTGGCTGGGTTATTCTCTGCCATCAATTAGTGAGGCATTTGCAGAAGTACATAGAGAAGAAAGTCAGAGACATGTGATGCTTGGAAAGAAGGCTGCAGGTACAACCGGACCTGTTGAAGGGTCAGCCCTGATCATTTCCGAAGCCCAAGTTAGCCGAAAGTCATCCCAAAATCAGCGGATTGGAGAAAAAAACAGCCAGCGCTGTGATAACTGTGGGAAACCTATTCATCACTTGATACTCCTGTTGGGCGAATGGCACAAACAGGTAGCAATTCTTTGGCACTATCAACTCTAGAAAAATCCAGTCCTTGGATTATAGATTCAGGGGCATCCGATCATGTGACAAGTTGTTCTAATTTATTTAGTTCCTATTATCCTTGTTCTGGTATTGAAAAAGTGAGAATAGCTGATAGTTTTTCATCTATTGCAGGCAAAGGAAACATTAAAATATTAGAAAAATTACTCTAAAATCTGTTTTACATATTCCAAAACTTGTCTGCAATCTTCTTTCTGTCAGCAGATTGTCTAAAGATACTAACTGCTCCATTCTTTTTCTTCCTTCCACTTGTGTTTTTCAGGACCAGAACTCAGGGAAGACGATTGGAACTGCTAGAGAGATAAATGGACTCTATTACTTTGAGGAAACCACTATTGGTAATAAAAAAGTTCATGGTTTAAGTAGTACTAGTTCAAACTGTCTATGATCAAGTAATATTATGGCATAAGAGATTAGGGCATTCTAGTTTCCCATATCTCAAACATTTGTTTCCTAAATGGTTTAAAGGAATTGATTGTTCAAAACTTCACTGCAAGGCTTGTCATTTGGCTAAAGATCATCGTGCTTCATTTCCAATAAAACCTTATTTTGCTTCAAAACCATTTTATTTGTTACATAGATGTTTGAGGCCCATCTAAGGTTAACACACTTTTTGGCAAAAAATGGTTTGTGACTTTTATTGATGACCACATCTCGAAAAACTACATATCTTCCTTTAAAAATATTTGGATGTATCTGTTATGTGTATATACCAAATGTTTTTCAATCAAAATTGGATCCAAAAGCTAAAAAATGTGTTTCTAGGTTATGCATCTAATAAAAAATGGTATAAATGCTTAAATCCAGTTACAAAGAAATTTTTTGAGAGTATATACACTTTGTTGAGGACCAACCTTTCTTTCAAAATAAATTCTCTTCAGAGGAAGAACTTAAGTAAGGAAGAAAATTTTTGGTAAACTTTGCCTATTTTAGAAGAATTACCTTTGATTGATTCCAATAAACAAGTTTCAGAAACAATTGTTGAAAGAATGGAACCTAGCACTTCTAATCTAAATTTGCTAGTATTAAGTTATCAGAGAGGGGGAGAAGTACTCCAAACGGATTACAATTCTCATCCTGAACTTTAGTTTTATACCAGGAAGAGGTTTCACAAAAGTACTATTGCTACAGTTGTTCCTCCAGCAGAAGTCCAATTTGATTTGCCAAGTGAAGGTCCTAAAACTTAGAGTAATCCTTCTTCTACTCCTATTCCATCTTTGTCTAATGATTTGCCTAATTTGTCCTTTCAAGATCTTGATCTTTCAATTGCACTAAGAAAAGGTATTCGAGCTTGCACAAAACATCCCATTGCAAAATATTTGTAATATGAAAAATTATCTCATACTCATAGAACATTTGTATCTATGATTTCTAATCTATATGTGCCAAGAATTGTTCAGGAAGCATTAGATGATCCAAAATGGAGGTTAGCTATGATGGAAGAGATGAATGCTCTTAGAAAAAATAATACATGGAGTATTACTAATCTACCCAATGACAAGAAGACAAACGGTTGCAAATGGGTATTTTCAGTAAAGTGCAAAGCTGGTGGAAGTGTAGAGAGATACAAAGCAAAATTCGTAGTAAAAAGATTTATTCAAACTCATGGTATAGACTACCAAGAGACTTTTGCTCATGTCGATAAAATTAATTCTATTAGAATTCTTATTTCTCTTGCAGCCAATTTTAACTGGCCACTTCAACAGTTTGATGTGAAAAATGACTTCTTGAATGAAGGCCTAAAGGAAGAAGTGTATATGGACCTACCACCCGGATTTGAAAAAAGTCTTGGAAGAGGCAAAGTTTGCAGGTTAAAAAAGCCCCTATATGGGCTAAAACAATCACTAAGAGCTTGGTTTAAATGATTAGGGGATGCAGTAAGGAGGCACGACTACTTACAAAGTCAAGATGATCATACATTATTCTTTAAGCACTCCACCGAAGGTAAGATAGCTATTTTGATAGTGCATGTGGATGATATTATCATGACTGGAGATGATTTGTTTGAGATCAACAAGTTAAAGAATAAGCTTGAGGCTGAATTTGACATTAAAGACCTGGGAAAGCTTAAGTATTTTCTCAAGATGGAATTCGCAAGGTCCAAAGAGGGATTTTTTATCAATCAACACAAATATATTCTTAATTTAGTCAAGGAGATAGGGCTGACAAGTTGTAAAGCTGCAGAAACTCCAATGGACCTAAATGTGAAGCTAAAAGAAGCAACAACAAATGAGGTAGTTGATCGAGAACGCTATTAAAGATTAGTTGGAAGATTGATCTATTTGTCTCACGCAAAACCTGACATAACCTTTGCAGTAAGTGTAGTAAGTCAATTTATGCATTCACTTGGACCTACTCACTTTGAGGCTATATTCAAGATTTTGAGATATCTAAAAGAAACTCCGGGGAAAGGACTCTTGTTCAAAAATAGGGGTCATCTCCAAGTCGAAGCCTACACAGATGCAAACTAGGCAAGCGATATAAGTGAGAGAAAATCTAACTTAGGTTACTACACCTTGGTAGGAGGGAATCTGGTCACCTGGATGAGCAAAAAACAAAGTGTCGTAGCAAGGAGTAGTGCAGAGGCAAAATTCCACTCTGTTGCACATGGCTTTTGTGAAATATTGTGGATTAAAAACTCCTAGGAGAGTTGAAGGTCTCTACACCTACACCGATAACAAGGCAACTATTTCCATAGCCCACAATCTAGTTCTACACGATAGAACAAAGCATGTAGAAGTGTACAAACATTTCATCAAGGAGAAAATAGACAGCGGCATTATATGCATGTCCTACATACCCACCACAAGCCAAGTAGCAGACATTCTCACTAAAAGGATTCCTAGGGGACAATAAGAGAACTTAGTTAGCAAGCTTGCCATGAGTGATATATTCATGTCAGCTTGAGGGGGAGTGTTGGAAGATTTCCGTAATTATGTATTATATTTAATTATGTGATATTTTAGGTAGTTGAGAGATCTGTACAAATATTTAGAAATCAATGTTTATTTTTTCCTTAATTAGGGACATTTGTTACCAAATTTGCATCATAGAAAGAGCTAGAAAGTCTGATGTACAAAAGCATAATAAAACAATCCATTCTTCACATATTTTTGTCTCTACATAATCCTCTTCGTTTTATTTACCATTCTCCAAGAATATTGCACATTTCTATCATTTCTTTCTCAATGATTTGTTGAAAAGAAGAGAGATAAAAAGATGTAAAAGAGGAAGGGAGATAAAGAGCAATTGTGTTAAAGTACGAAATAACATAATTGTATTTGGTTAGAAATAAAAATAGTATATTCTCAATCAATTTAATTAGTAAATTTAAAAGAATTGCCCATACCTAAAAATGTTCAAGGGATAAGAGTTTTTCTCTTGTTTGGGAGTCTAATGATAGTGGGGGAAAAGAAAGATAAAAGTTATCCCTCCTAAATTAACCATCATCTTTACCTTCCCTATCCCTCTAAAACTCTCACATAGAATGTACAAGTCAAATGAAAATCGATAAGTTATATTCCCATCAATCTAACAGATGAAGGCCAAGCCATTGAGGCCTAAGTCAACTAGTAGCCCACCATAAATAGAATTACGAAAGTTTACTGATATTTATCAGCAGAGTAGGCCATTTCAGATTTAGGTTGCCTATGGGTTAAGCCATTTTAACAGACCTAAACATTCAAGTTTAGGGTTGAACCACAAACATTTATTTTTTCCTTTTAGAATTCAAGATATAAAAAAGATTTTACAAAGAATTGAATTTCTAAGAACTCGGTATCTTTTTTTTTCTATTTAAGAATCATAGGTGAATTGATAGCAAACCAAAAGATAAATTAGAAAAATGCATTTATTCACAAAATGTAATAATATGTATAAACAAAACAAACAAACTTTTTAGTAGTATTTTATCATGTTGAAATATTATTTTACATGCATATTTGTTATTTCCTTGCATTTACATATAAATTTACATTTAAACCAAATCTATTTTATTTGAAATAATTCATAAGCCATAAACAAATATAAAAAATGTTGTACAACAGAAAAAAAGTGAATAACTACAAACCAATGATAAGTATGTATAAAAATATATTACATATAAATATTAGATAAGTAAGCATTAGATATAACAAAACAATGACAAAATAAAAATTGAAATTCTTTAGTCTACTGGGAACTAAATATACAATCAACTACAGAAACATGTAACTTTATTTTACTAGGAGTTTACAGGCTACACAGCGAAAATCATGCATAAATTCTAAGGTTTATGACTATATAAGCTGAAAAATCTTTTACTTGTACCAACTTTTGATGCTGTAAACTCATTGCCCACCTAAGGCAGTTCTAAGCTAGGCACATACAGTGCACACTTAAAGAGAAATTGGACCACAATTTAATTGCAATTAAAGCAAGTGATGTAGGTAAACAAGCAAGAAAGATAGGTGTAGAGGTAAAGTTTGTGAGAATGGCATGGTAGAATTTGTGCAAAGACAGATATGATTGGCTAGGGAGAGGTAGAAGTAAAAGTCAAAAGTAGGCAATGGAAGGTTTTAGCTGATGATCAACATATTCAGCTTAGATTCTTTTTGGTTTGCCACAATCTACACAGATGAAAAAAAATAATTAAATAGAAAATAAATACATTTAAAAAAAATTGAAGTGGTCATTTAAGATTGAATGTTAGGATATATTGGTTCTTTAACTCTAAAATTTTTCAAGTCAGTGACAACTTATAATTAAGAAAAATGAATGCATAAGAAGCCTCTTGTCTAACTAGTTAAAACTAATAATGTTGGATTGTCTTATTGAGGAACCTGCCAAATAACAGATACAGAAAATCTGTATGAACTTACATAGATTGATAATTTTATTGTCGCACATTAGAAAAGAGCAGGCTAACATGACTCATTTAACTGTTCTGATTGTAGAATCTTCATCCTATATCAGTTGGAAAATAACCAAAAGTAGCAATCCTCCATGAGTAGACAGCCCGCTCCTATCCAGATAGAGTTTTGGAAGTTGAAAGTTTTAAGGAAAAAAAAATTATGACACGAATTTAGTAATATTGAGTTTCAATAACTCAATAAAATATTGAACTTTTGCATGATAGAACCTAAAATAAAGATAGAATCATAATATCAGGAAAATAAAAGTTGAAACTGAGCCAATTTAATTTGCATAACCTACTCTTTTATTTGGGTTGTCAATTCTCAGCTTTTACTTAGGAAACACCAACAGCTAAGTGTACAGAGCTTCCAGATGAATAAGCATTTTGGATCAGGCATTGAGTCTGAAGTGCCTTTCATCAGACTCTGCCTCATGTTACAAATTGAGCAGTGCTTCACAGTAAATCAACCACATAATAACTCACCAAGTCATCTCCACGAAATTCACAGTCATGAGTGTTATTAGATAACCAAAATATAATCACCTTCCTCTTACCCTGTCTCTTATTTTTTCTTGGCTCATCTTTATAGAAGCAAACAAGGCACCAAGTAGTAACTAATAAATCAACAGATGTGCATTCAAGCATCACATCAAAAAAACTGAGGCATAAGCCTCATCCAAACACCAAGCCACATACCTCTTTTTGTCAAAATTTCCCTCTCCCTGAATTTGCATCACAGCTCCATCATTGATGCCAGGAGGAATTACCACTTTCATACTTCGCTTTGAACTTACTTTGCCATTGCCACCACACTTTCGGCAATGATCAGTAACTATCTTGCCATTCCCACTGCATTTTGAGCAGGTAGATACCTAAAAGCCATACAGAACCCATAACGCATTTGTTAAAACATGCAGGTATCATATTGTTATTCTTATTAGTATCATTTATACAGCATTATCAAAGATTTGAAAAGAATTGGGAAAGAAAGGACCGGAGGAGTAGTTTGAATGACAAATGATTACTATATCCTTCTGTAGCTTAAAATTTACAATTTTACTGAAAAATTGATTGTAATAAAGAAGGTATTTATTTGATGAAGAACCAGAGCATTTGTACATCTAATTAACATATTTGACCAATAGAACTTGCTTCAAAACAGGTAGATAACAATTTGCCTACTTGAGGGAAGTACTAAGAGCTAGAGATGAAATTTGCCTACTTGAGGGAAGTACTAAGAGCTAGAGATGCAAATTAAAAAGTGGGATAACAAATTTGCCAACTTGAGGGAAGTACTAAGAGCTAGAGATGAAATTTGATCTCCTTGTACTTACTGAATGTGAAACCCTAGAGCTAGAGCTAGAGATTGGAAAGTGCATCTGATGTAAATACCTACAACAAACTATATTGCCTGTAAGTTGAAACTTGCTTCAAAACAGGTAGATAACAATTTGACAATTGTTATTTCATGCCAGTATAAACAATATCAAAAACAATTATTTTCTGAAGCTTTTTTAAAGCAAGCCCTATCACTAATTTGTCATCATAATGCTAAATTTAGAACATCCAGGATCCATGTATTCTGCTTTCACTGTGAATAATAGAAGAAATTTCACAAATTTGGCTTCAGTTTAAATCACTGTAAATAAATAAATATTCGAACATTTTACATTTTATCTCAAGATCAGATAAACAAGATTATCATCCCTTGAGATAATTTTGCAGTTGAGAAATGAAAGATCTAACTTTGATTCAGCTACTATGCCACCCAATGCTTTCATCATGTAGTCCATACAATTCTCCTAGGATTTGCAAGGGGAAATGAGAATGAAGCAGCACTCTCAATGAACCATCAACCATATAAACACCAATAGAATCAATTTGATGAAATGATATCATGGCTCCAAACTGCCAAAAAAGCTTCCTTGCAAGTGCAACTGGAAGGCTGTGTGATCTTAACCTTTCCAAAGCTTCCAAATGGAGGACACTTAATGCATTGGGGCATCCTTAACAAAGTCAAAAATATGTGTGCACAGACAGATTATAACCATTGAACTTCCCATCATAAGCTCCTAATTATTGGCACTTGGGGAACAAAATCAGTATCAAGTTTAATGTAAACATTAAGTATCTATGAACAAGTCAATTTACCTGTGACATAATTCCAAATGGTGTTCTTTGGGTTTTCATCACTCCACCACGACCTCCACATTCAGCACAGGGTTTTATGAAACTATTAGATTTAGCACCAGTTCCACCACAGTTATCACATGTCTCAAAGCAAGAAACTTCAATTTCCCGCTGTGCTCCAAAAATTGATTCTTCAAAGCTCAAATTAAGATCATACCTACAATAAAATGAAAACAAATATAAATTTCTCTCTTCTCTCTACACATAAATCTATTGTATCAATAATTCACTTCAAATACCCACAATTTTGGTGCTTATTCAGTAACCAAAGTGATTGCCTACACATACTCTATCTCCCAAATCTTCCAAAGAAAGCTCAGTCTCACTCTTATCATGTTTACTACATACACAGTGATGCATTCACACTCACTCGTATTATCTTATCTCTCAAGCCCACATAATGCAACTCCCAAGGACATGTTTTTCCTGTAAACTTTTCATTTATTTTTTAGTTTATTGTTGTAAGGTTCCATGAAACCAAGTTCATAACATAACACAGTTAAGCAAGCACCACAAAAAAAGGCAAAAACAACTTCAATTGTGTAAAGAGGCAACCAGGCTCAAATACTCAGCAGGGATAACTATCTTGGGCTGCCTAAAATAAGTTAGCTTTCAGTCAGACACTAATATCTTAAAGCTAACAATATCAATAACACATCTTCATTAAATATTTCAACCCAGCCAGGTAGACTTTCCATGGACTGTCCTACAAAATTTTATGGGAATGATAAGAACATTAGGTGTTGAACCAAAAAATAGAGAGCATGTGCAGAATACAGATGATTTCCTTTTCGTTTTGTGAGCTTATATCAGTGTAAAAAACAACTAGACACTTCTGTAATATATTAAAACAAGTAATAAAAAATACAGGATCATTACCGAACGTCAAGATCCTGGTTTCTCATATCTCTAAAATTGAAGTTAATGCCTCCCGCTTCACCTCTCCCTCCAAAGAACCCATCCGAATCACCAAAAAATGCATTATATATCTCAAAAGGATCCATCTGAAAATGATGAAATTCGTTAATACGCAAGTAGTCAAGTCATGTATCAACAATGAATTGAATGGAAATTCACCAGCCCCAAATCTGTATTACTTCTCCACAATACAAAAGTCAAAAAGGATATAGAAGTCACCAGAGATAACCAATTAAACATTACAAAATTCAGAAGTTGCAAAAGGGCATTAAGTTGAGTAAGATCATACCCCCTGTGAATCAGTGCCTGACCCATCATATTCTCCTTGTAAACCTGCCTCACCAAAGCGATCATATAAAGATCGTTTTTCGTCATCTGATAGGACCTACATGAATGCTTCATCAACACATGAGAGGAAATGGAATAAGAAGTAAAGGAATAGACTGTAATCCTAGACAACTTATAAATACCAATATGTTAGTCCCTTTATCTGTTGACATGGTGCAGAGGAATTGTTTATATGCATCATACAAGAACCCACAGTCGACAAGAATTTGTTAGAACAGAGTAGTATGAAATTTGCATTCAACTAGCAGGCAACAAAAGAATGAGCAGATGCAATACAATCACTTGATTCTCATATAATCTGATTATGCAATTCTATCACAACAATAAGCCACACCATGCAGAGAGAGTAGATGGTTATGATTTATCACATAAGACATGAATGAAGAATGCTAAATTACCTTTAAAAGATAAAAAGAAAAGCTTGAAGATAATACCAATCAAGCATCATAAATTCATACTCAAATAAACCAAACTAAACCTTAATCCCATTACAAGTGAATCAAAGTGATAGTTCTTAACTAAAGAATCAAGTAAAGCAGCATTTTGGAAAAAGGGAGTTACCTCATATGCAGCACTTATCTCTTTAAACTTCTCTTCTGCCCCAGGGACCTTGTTCAGATCTGGATGGTACTGTTCCAAAACAGGGAGATATCTAGAATCAACAAATCTAGAAATGCATTTTATTGCAGAGAGTATACAGAAGTTGTTCGCATCTGGATGATTGCATTTTATTGCAACCATTCATCACGCAGTTCAACCTTGCCAAATGATTCACACAGAACGGACCTTAAGAAGAAGACCAAATTTCAGTTTGGCTCGTAAAAGAATATTGTCCAACAAACTAGAAAGAATAAATTTCTAGTGTATCATAAGGGCTATTGCCATATATCTAGAAATCGGGCAAGAAGAAAGAGAAGACTTGGAGAAATAAATAGGTAGAAGTTAGCAAATTTGTCTCAAAAACAATTCATGGAACTGCTTATTTCGTCCACCAATAACTAGGACTTATACAGACACATGCAATTCTTCCTCAAACTTTTCCAATTGAAAAAAAATTGAAAACTAACACTTGAAAAGTGGTGCTAAGTTGAAATTGTATTTTCTGTATTTTTAGTTTTAAATTTTAAGGTTTCGTGGAATGCCTTGGTGAAGATTTTATTGCAGATAGGTAAGGCGATAATGTCATTCCATCAATCTCTACATTAATTATATTACATTATATCAACATATAAATACCTTTAACAAATCAATATATGGTCGAAGAAACTTCAAAGCTTCATATTTTTTAATGAAAATAAAATCTCAAATTGCATTCAGTGTTATATTCCTTTAGCGGAGGGATCATCAAACCAAGGAAGGGGGGAGATGAGCAACAACATGCTACCAACATTCCTTCTCAGTCCCTCGTATTTGCATTTCTCAGCAGTGAAACAATAAAAAAAATACCAGAACGAAAGAGCAAAAAAAAAAAAAAAGAGAGCAAGGAACCTTGCGGGCAAGCTTCCTGTAGGAGGTCTTGATTTCCTGCAATGTGGCATTCCTAGGAACATTTAAAGTGGAATAGTAATCAGTGGGAGTTGCCCTGATGATCCAGTTGCAGCGACGACGGTTCTCAGTGGAGAAACGCGGATTTGGGTTCAAGAAATGAGAGTTTGTGTGGAAGAAAATTGAAGCAGTAGTTTTGAAGCGCAGGGAGAAATTAAGATTGCATAATCCGAAACCAGTGGCAGAGAGGTTGGATATGGGTTTTAGATTGGCATAGCAGGGAATTAGGGCTACAGGCATTGTTTTGAGATAATTAATCGGGAAATTGGTGATTGATATAACTAATAAAAAGGGTTTTGAGCTTCTTTGTTGAACATCATAGCTCATTTCAGCCCCCCGCACGAGTCACAATTCAATAAAATAACAGATACGAAATAGATTTTAACAAATTACCGTCATACTTAAGATATAGTTTTGTGTGAAATACGGTGTAATAAATTTTTACAAGAATTTAGCATATTTATTTATTATATACTAGTATATTTAAGATTGAATTTTCTTGATTGTTATTTTAAAATATAATTTTTTCAAATAATAGAGAAATTAGTTTTTTAAAAATTTATTTTTAAATATTAAAATTAAAATCTCAGAATTTATTTATAATTTATTCAAAAAATTAGATAATAGCAACAATGAAAGTCATTTTTCTCATAAGTAATGTCAAATGGGATCTAATACGTGTTATGTGCACCATGCTATAGCTAAAAACTTTTCGATTAGACCAGTTACTTGAACATGCTTCTACTCCAATAAATAACACAAACTGTCTCGAATTCAAATATCCCAGATCGAATCATATGGATCTGATCTGACCATTCAGATCGCTAGGTTTATAACATATTTTAAAATTTAAATTCATAATGAAATTATTATTTTTAAAATTGTAAAAAATATATATATTTAAAATTTATTAGAAATCTATAATGTGTAATAGGTGTAAAATAATGTAAAAATCATGTTTTATCAATATTATACCATATTAGCTCCGTATTATCCCAAAAAAAAATTTATTAATGATATAAATTGATAGATATTGAAGTGTTAATAAAAGAAAGAAGACAGGGAAAAAAAATTAGAAAAGAGTTAGAAGTATAAAAACTGTCTTACTATATTTTGGGAGGAGGAAAAATAGGAGAGAGAAAAATAAAAAGTTAAAATAAGGGAAAATTACTATTTATTGATGAGATTTGACATATTATGTTAATAAGTCATTCCGTTAATTTTTTTGTTGGAAAAAAATATTAAACTTTTAATAAATGACAAAATACATCTTTTAAGAAAAAATTATTATTTATTCTCTGAAATTTGACAAATTACATTAATACATCACTGGATTTTAAAATTATACTATTTAACCATTTCATTTGATTTTCGTCAAACTATATAATTATTTTATCAATTTTAATGAATTTATCATTAATGTTAAAGTTAGATAATTAACAAGTGTCATAACTACTTTTTAATCTAATTTCTTTATACTATTAAAGTGAAAATAGTAAAGTATTTTTCTTTTTTTCACTTTTTTTATATTCTCTCTTTTTATGATCTAAGTTAGAATCAAAGCAAAAAATATGAATTTAAAATGTAAAATGTCATAATTCAATTCTTGAAATTAATAAAAAAATATTAAAATTGTAAGTACGAGATATTCATTTAATTATTTAATACAAAATATCAAAATTGTAAGTTGATTTCATTATATTCATGCTAAATAATATTTTTACTAGAAATTATTAATTATTAGTATAAAAATATATAATTAATTTCTAAGTTTACTCTAATTTTTAGAAAAATAGAAAAAAATGAAAAAAAAAGTATTTTTCTATTCCCTACTTTAATAGTATAAAAAAGTAGTTTAATAGATAGTTTTGACATTTGTTAATTATCTAACTCTGACATTAACAATAAAACCATTAAAAATTCACGAAATGATTATATAGTCTAACGGAAATAAAATATAGAAGACATATAGTATGATTTTAAAACTTTAGGAGGTACTATAGTATAATATGTCGGAGTAAATAGTAATTTTCGTTTAAAATGGTTATTTTATCATTTATTAATAAATTAATTTTTTTATAATGAAATAATTTATTAGTATAATATGATAAAATAGATGGGGCAATTCTCCCTTAAAATAAGAAAAGGAAAAAAAAAAGATGAAAAATAATTTTTATTTTTCACCCTCAAGTGTTTGGATAGAAGGAATATATGAAAAAAGAGAAAATAATAGTGTAAAATAATGAATGATTCTCATTTTTACTTTGTTAGAAAAAAAATAAAAAGGGAAAGTAAATTAAATTTTTATTTTTCACTACTCATTTTCTCTACAAACCAGAGATAAAACATGGGAAATTGTAGTGTAACTAATGAAAATTACTTTTTCACCCTTATCACTACAGTGATGTATTTATTATTTTATAAAATGATGATCAAAATAATAAATGTGTAATATTACAACTTTTTTCCTTTCACTATAAACTATCCAAACAGTGAAATATAGTCTTATTTTCCTTTATCTTTCTTGTTATTTTACTTCAATCTAAAATATGAGTAGGAAAAGTAAGAAAGAAAAATAAATTTTATTTTTTCTCTTTATTTTCTTTCATAGAATTATTTTTAAACATGTAAATTCTTCTTATGTTATGATATAAAGATATTTTTTCCATGATAATGATAGTACAGATATAGGTTCGCAAGAAATGATAATACAATTATACAAATTTACTAAAGTTTCCTTCTTACTAATCTATAATGTATACGTTATGTACTGAAGTGAAAACTAGAAGAAGAGTCAACCTCAACCTCAACCTCAACTAGGGCTAATAGTACAATTTGTACAACTGTGAATTGCATTGTATTGCAGCCATACAAGCAAAGTAGTACATTTGTCAAAGTGTAGTACATTTGGGAACAGGTACCCGAGAGTTGATTGCGTGGTTATATATAGAGAACATTGCAAATTGAACCTTATTAACCTATTTTATTATCCAAATTGAAATGTGTGTGTGTGTGTGAGAGAGAGAGAGTCATATTTGTGGAGTTTGATAGTGGAGGATTCCTACAGGAGCGACCTGAAATCACATGTAAGCACTCTCAGATATTTCATTTTTGTGTGTTTTTATGTGTTCTCAGGTCGCCCCTGCCGGGCTTTCTTCCACTGCACCATCTCATCTCATCATCAATCAATCACTAATGCCAAGTCGGTATTTTTATATATTTTTTCATACATATTTTATATGATGAAACTAATACATATATATATATAGAAAAGATCTGGACATTGACAACTAACCTTGATTTTTTCCAAAGTATCAAAAATGCAGATGCTCAAACAAATTCCATATAATTTCACTGCAACCCGTGAACCATGTGAATATGCATCACAAGCAAATTTATTTTATTGGACCTACACTCCAAACACATAATGCGTGGATGCCAGTTTAATCTTTACCGACTTTTTAAGAGGAAAACAAAAAATGCAATGAATGATTTGTACCAATAAATTAAAGCAGTGACTAAACCAAAAATTATTGCACCAGATTTAATAGCTAGTTCTTCTTCATTGACTTTCTTTCAAACGCCATTTATCATCAGACAGCCGCCCTCCATATCTGCCTGCAACGAAAAATCTCCCATATCTGATTCACTATTCTCTACTGTTTCCCTCATCGTCTTAACACCTGATCTATCTAATAATGAAACATCATAACTGCCCCCCTCTTGTTACTGAGGTTATCATAATGAATATCAAAGATAGGCACTTCTGTATCTTCCCACATTTGTGTTCTTTCTGATGAATCTATAGATTTCTTATTGACATCATTTTGGTCAAGAATAGGAAGACAACCAGAAGAGCCAAGTTCACGAGGCAACGTACCAATTGGACATGGGTTCCATGATTTTACCACACTCCATCTTCCTACAGTTCCTAAATCACCATCTGTTGCCTTCACACTTCTGCGCTTTGCTAGGCGAGTTTGACCACCTCTAGCTTCTTTGCAGCTTGATGGATAGCCTCATCCTGCTGGACACTGCTGACATTTTAATTTGATAAACTAAGCAAACTTAGTCTGGTGAGTTTCTCTATCAAAGGGCTATTGCCTATAAGCTGAGCTAGAAGCAATGCTGATTCCATAAACTGCTTGTGGACAAATGATATCACGAGACATTTTTTAAGCAACTCCAATAGAATTGGGTTCAATTTGTTTATTTCTGAAGCAGAGACTTCACTTTTGGCTTTGGCATCTCCGTCATATAAGGGCTTCAGTAACTTGAGTTGTCTGACTAGCCATGCGACCAAAGAAGAAAGTTGTTCAATTTTGTTGGCTTCTGTACTAGACTCCATTGATGAGAAATATGTTCCTAAACATAATGTTCACAGAAGTCAAAAAGAATACAACAAAATCAGTCATTTAAAAAAGTTCTTTTGTGAAGCTAAAGACAGTATTAGCAGCTACATGTTATTTGAGATCAAATACCCATTTCATATTTCGTAGCTTCTTGAGTCCCAATTCTATTTAGAATGGCCTTAAGAAGCATTAGAATTAATTCTGGCTCCTTTTTGATAATTTTGTAACACAAGATTCCAATCATCCAGTGAAGGGTGCAAGTCTTGGCCACCTCAGGAATCTTTAGGAAACTCCACCACAGTTGAGGAATCCAGAGCCTCAATCAAGAAGTTCAACAATACAGATAATACTAGAGTAGGAAGAATATAACCGAACGAGAATTTTCAAGGTCTTCATTAAGTGCTTCTTTGAACCTGAAAATAAATGTACATCAGCAAATCTGTTGCATATTATATACCTGCAGGCCCCAATGTCATTGTCATCTTTTTAGACATCAACAATGACCAATGCCGCACGCCTCCAAATTACAGAATGTTAATATTTAAAATACTGAAGCATTTAAAACGAGTGCAAAAGCCTTATGTTGAGGACAGATTATTCTCGAAAGATTCAATTGAAATTTTAAACTCTACAAGGACATCTTAAAATAGAACACCAAATATGAACAGAAAACAAGGATACAAATGCCAATTTCTAACGATGATATGTTTACGCACTTCCTTTGAAGACATAATATGAAACCAAGTAGGCTGGATTGAAGATGTGAAATGCAATATTACTAGCTTAGTTCTAGTCTTTTTTAGCCGCACAGAACATCTTAACAAACAGATGTGCTTCCATTAAAACAAAACATGATTACAAAAACAGGCATATCATTTCAGACGATAGAAATAGTTGTTAAACTAGTTAAGGAGAAGACAAAACATAATGCCCAACCCCGTCTTGGATTTTATTTAAAATAATGCACTTTCATAGAGTTCTCATGGTGTCATGATTTAATTTTCATTCATGCACCTACCAATCTGGGGGAAAAACTATTAATATGACTATAATTTCAAGTCCATATCTTTTCATTTCAACCCTTTACAAACCTTAAGAGTAATTCAAGGACACAAATATACAGCCACTTCCACATGATTTACAGTCTAAATGTACATTATGAGGCCTAATGCAATATGTAATGCTTTTCCCTGATTTTTAATAATATATGACATCAGACTAACTTGCATGGTCAGACCAGAGGATTAGCATCTCATTTAAATAATATAACTTCTTCCCATCAACTCAAGTGAATAAATCAAATGATATTTAGTCCTAAAGCTAGTTAGCATCAACATTAACAAACATGCCTGGCATCTGCTTGTAATTTACACAGTTGTATATTCATTTATGTATACTGATGTCAATATAACAGTTTTTTCGGGAGTATCAAAGTGCAAATAGATATTTCCAAGGCTTAGTTATCATACTTGTAACTAATTTTAACAAATAAAAAGGAAAACGTTTGGATTTTCACAGAACTTTCTAGCAGAAGAATATCCTTTTCTCTGCACCAATAGGTGCAAAGCTTAAGTGTCCTGGTGTGCAATTTACTTAATCTTCACCGCCGTAAGCATTTTTGTTTCCATTTTTCCTTTTCCATTGCCAACCTCTTTATGTAGATTCCACAATTTGACAAGGCAATTGAATTTGTCAATATTATTTCTTCTAATTAACTAAAACTTAACTATACATCTATTAAGATTTGAGGACAGAAACTATAATCATGAATACAAGTTGGACTGTGCATCTAGTGCTTGTAGAGTGAAAGGAAAGAATAAATCATAGCGACCTTTGGCATCTATAAACATCCATATAAAAGAATTTGAGCACATCGTCTTACCCCCAGATTTGGATAAGTACACAGGCCATAAGTGAGAAAAACTTATGGCCGCAAAACTGTTCTCAATGTTTGCCACCTACAAAGGTGATGTTTAATAAAATTGCAAGATCCTAGAGTGGTAACACTTTTGTAAGTTTTGAAACTCGTAGAACAAGACACTCCACCAAATTAAAGCATATCAACCACACGTGCCCAATATCCCTGTGGGGATGTAGAGGAAGATCAAGGTTCACATTAAGACCTACCACTCTGTCATGCTAGTGATATTCAATAAGATGCTACAAAATACATGTTTTTCAGAATTTATTAGAAAATTTGGGGAATAGCACATTATATCAGAATTGAGTATAAGATGTGACTATTCAATAACTTAATCCCCTTAAACATGAAACATAAAGGATACAAAGTAATAAAAATAAAAAGGCTTCAAAATGTGTAGATAGTGATAAGAAAATCATAAGTTATAAATTAAAATTGTTCAGTAGTGATGACAGCCTAAGAGCATTTTGCTTATTAAATTGCAGATAACAAAGAGGATTAACCAAAAGCTCGAAAACCGCATCAGCATCTGCACCAACAGTAATTTTACAGCACCCCTTCTCTACTTAAATGGCTTAATTCTATTTTCAGTTAGGCAAGCACAAATTTAACTTTATAATAGAAAAAAAAAATAAAAAATCAGAGTAAAAAAAAAAACTTCTACACAAAACCAAAAAACTTTTACACAACAATCAGACTTGTATGAAAAAATGATTTTTGAGAGTATTTTTTCCTGTTGTTTGATAGCAACACTAAAAAAACATATATTTTCTGGCACTTGAAATTTGGAAGAAAACCTTCTTATAAAAAATCATTAAATAATTGGAGGTACTATGACTTCATACTTTTATACTTCTTTTGAATACAAAAGAAATTTCCAAGAAAATAAAAAAATAATAATACTAACAATAATTGTAAACTGTAGTCACAGTGATTGGAGAGTGGTGACAGCTAAAGATTGCTTAATGGTTCACAAGGTATATTGAAAACATGACCTGCTGGAAAATTAAAAGATTGCCTAACTGGAAATGAAAAAATAAACAAGTTAAAAGTGGCAACTCTACATATTTCATTTCTATGTAGAGAGCTCAAACCAAAAATGTCTCTTATGTCTTTAATAAAAATTAAAAAATAAATAAATAAAAATAAAGATGCCTTCAAGGAGCCAGATTGTCTTTAGAAAATTAGAGAACACCATTTCAAGAGGTATGCCCGACCTTTCCTAGAAAAAAGTTCAAGATAAATGTAATAGGACCAATATTTGGCAGGAAATTTTATCCAACTGCCCAGTGGTAGCCCAAAACGAAACAATTACCATAAAACCAATCGTGGATGGGAAGGTTTACCCAACTGACCACAAAAATCTTAGAAAGACATACCTTCACTGCTGAATCACGAACTAGGGTCAGTGCAGGCAGATCATGGTGAGAACTGAGAACACTCTACAATTACAGCAACATGAAGAAACAAGTATATGAGCCCTCAATTTATTCATAACAAAATATATCAAGAATATACATTACAAATATTAAATTTGTGAGCAACTAAAGAACTTGATCAGAGCTATTTCTCTCTGTGTGAATATATGCAATACTAGAAGAATTCAAGACATGTTTGGATGTAGTGATCACATTTGTAATTGTTATTACCTTACAATTCTAAAATTAATACTAGGTACAAAGAGTGTGACAGCAGAAATTACAATTCCACTACTCAAAAAAGCGCCCATAAAAATAAAATATAAAAAGCATAGCAAGAAACTTTCTATTCCTACGACTTATGGCTGGAATGGATTATCAGATTCTTACCATGACGAATGTCAATCAGCATACATGGAATGCCAATTGCACCAGCAGCTTCAGCAATCAAACCTTCAATTTTTTTTTTTCCATGCCTTCTCAACAACACAATTCACAAGCCTTCAACAGAGAAAGCAACACAAGGCCACCAAATTTTTTCGCAGAAAGTAACAAATAAACTAGCCAATATATTTAGATAAAACTCATATATAACTCTGCACAAATTTGACGACCATCAAGAATCATATATAAAAATTTACAGTTTTATCTTCCATAGACTTTTACAAGAATTTGCAATGCATCCATGTAATTAGAATATAAAAAATTAAAACTCAAAAACAATGCCATCATCATTTCCTGGAGATGCATTTAGCAAAAGGAAGAACAAGAACAAGAACAAAAGATAAGTCAGAATTGTGAGCTCAAGATAGCCATGCAATACAGCATTACCAATATTTGATCTGAATGTAAAGCATCAATGGATGGATTCTTTCTGCAATGGAAAAAAAAAAGGAATATTATTTGCGACATAATATTAAAAAATCCCAAAGAATAGAACAGAAATGAGGGAAAATGATTTCTCAGTTTATTTATTTAATTATTTATTTCTGCTCATATTTGAATTGTCAAAGCAAGGGAAATAAAAAAGACGTAATTTTGTCAAACTAGAAACAAACAAATTACCTATAAAAGGGATCATTTTGTTGAATTTCAACTATTGAAGCTGTAACCTCAATTACAACCGGTAGGCATCCTCTGCTTCACCAAGTTGAAATCTAAAATCCGAAAAGAAAAACAAATAACTATTAAGCAACTTATAAAATAGGAAATACTAAGGTTTTCAGTGGTGCATTAATTTGATAATTGGATGAAGCAAAACTAATAGGATCCTGTAGAAATAAAAAAAATTTCACACTTCATGCAAAAGCTAAGATAGTGAAACAATACTCGATTAGAGGTAAACAAAATCTAATGAATGTATCAAAGAACCTATTTATACTGATAATAAGAAAAATAAAGGATTTTGCAGGATGAACCAGAGAGAGAATGGAACTTACTCTTTTAATGGCAAAGACTATCTTGGCTGGAGAATAAGAGAACAGTGAATCTCTAACCCAATCCCACTTGTCCCAATTCAACCACAGCACCAATTTGTACCCACAGACTGAAGATGAAGATAACATCTCCTGGTCATCAGCATCAACCACCATGTTTCTCTTTTTGAATCCTAAACACGGATGCATTGAATAAGCACAATATACCAGCTTTACAGCCTTGGTTGGATAGGGCAAATGCCCCTTCTCTTATTATTTGGAACTTGGAATCCGTTTTCTTATTATCTGTTTCATCATTTTTCAGGTTTATAGCAGATTATTCAGGACATCCTGAGGTTGACCCAACTTTTAAACGCCTCTCTAATAATCAGATCATACTTTTATCGACTAAATCAAGTTGGATTAATTTTGAACAATCGGGATAACTTTTATCGACTAAATCAAGTTGGATTAATTTTGAACAATCGGGATAGATCATTTTCAAATAATAAAATCGAAACACCTTTGAGTTATTTATTGGGTATTTTCAATTTTTTAATTATTAATATATTATAGTTTTTAATATTTTATATAATTTAATAATTTATAAAGTATTAAAATTAAAAACTGCAAAAATAACCTAAAATCTGTTCTAACTAGATATTCAAAAAGATATATTTCCACCATGGCCTAATTTGTTACCAAGTGCCAAATAGCACCATTTAAATTTAAAAAGCTAAATAAACCAAGCCAAACAGATGCAACAAAATTTGTACAGATTGACCACTAGGCTGGACAAAACATCAGGCACTAAAAAAGCCAAGCCAAACAGATGCACAACTATTTCTTGGTGTCTTCTTCTCCCATAGATTATTTCATCTACCAGTAGAAGCCAGATGATTCCCTTATTCACATTTCAGTTTCATTGCTTTATGTGAATAGGATTTTAACAAGAGCTTAGAGCTTTAAAAATATTACACAGAAATCTTTAATAACATAAACTAAGAGAAGACATGTGGCATAGTTGTATATCAAAGTTTTGATCGATGAACAACCCAATTAGAAGCAGGTATGAACCTTAAAATCCCTCACAACACAGAGAACCCCGAATAAGAATACCAAGCAAAATTATTAATTAATAAACGAGCTCTGCTTCAGGTTTATTTAAAAGTTAAACAACACTAACCCATTCTTAATCTTAATATTAAACATAGAAAAATTAATAATTTCAGTTTTATGTTTCCATAGATTGTAGGAAAAAAGAAAGAACAGGCAACATAACTCTTATTTCAGATTAAAAAAACCAAATGCTTGAGTTAAATTAGGTCAACCATTTAGGATGAAAACAAGAACATGAAAATATCATTTACTTCGGTTGGAAATTGAAATTCCAAGGCATCAAAATTGTCAGCCTATACCTTTCCTGGGTATGATAGAATAAAAAGGAAAACTTGAACTAAGAAATGACTTTCTTAAAATATAAAGGGCAAAATTAGAAATTTAAAAAAGCACTGCTATATAGAACAAACCACAAAAAGAAGGGTGTCATAGTCTCACCGAGTAGTCCACCAACGTAACCACGATGGGCGTCGAGATAAAGGTCCCTCTGGGCCGCTGGCGATGGCCGGCGGAGGCTGCGGCTGGAAGCATTGTTGCTGAGTGAATGAGGCTGGCAAGAAGACGGCAGACGCCTGGTATGCTAGCGACGGCAGACGCTGGCTGCTCCTGGCTCCGCCTAGCAGGAGGAGAAGAACAGAGCAAGGAGAGATACAGAGCTAGGTTTTTCTGTATTTCAAATTTTCAAATTTGCAATAGTTTACGTTTACAATTTTATAGTTTTGTTTAAACTACATCGTTTTCGGACATGGGAACTGCACCCTTTTTGGACTTTGGAATATGTCAAGTTCAAAATCACCCCTTTTTTGCCTTTTTCTATTTCCATTGTTTCACTTTCACTTAATAACATAAATGATACCAAAATTTATTACTATATTATAAATTAATACTAAATATTTTAATTGTTTTAAATTAACACTAAAAATTTTAAAAATATAATAATTTGATATTTAAATTCAATTCGGATAAAAAAGATGACGTGATAGTCAAAAAATTCAATTTCTAATGAAATGACATGTTGATTGGTTGTTAAATCATTTTTTTTTTTACCAAAAATTAACTTTAAGTGCCAAATTATAATATTTTCAAAACTTTTAATAACAATTTGGAATGATATAAAGTGACAAAATGTTGGTAGCATTTATATTATTAATCCTTCTCATTTTCTTAAATTTGCTCGGTACTTAATGCAAATGGTTTCTTTTTTGAACAAATAATGCAAAACCTATTTTGGCTCTATATATATATCAACCCCACAAAAAAACTCAAGTTGTGCACCTAACAAAGTGTAAAAATGCATCCTTATAACTAATATATTTGAGCACTTTTTTAACACTTAGCATGCGAGTGAATATTTATTTTTTGACATATTCTTTACTTACATGTGTCTCATCTCTTACTTTCTTTTTCATTTTTTTTTACCATTTCACAAAAAGTGAGAACAAAATGAGAGAAAAAAAGTTATTTTGCATATAAATAAATCTGACCATTTGTGACCAATTTGAATTTCTTTGACAATCAAACAACCATTTGTGGCTTGATTGAGATGATATTTAGTGAAACACATTTGGGATAGATTGTTCTTTGATTTGAATGGTAAAGATTATATTTGAACAACTAGAAGTCGTCTATTTTGCATGAACAATAGTTGTCTTCATCGTCATCCTCCTCCTCAAATTTTATTATTTTTAAATTAAAAAATAATAGTTCTTTCTATATGAATTTTTCATTTTTTTTTGTTATAATTTTCATGGCTTCCTTTTCTTCCATTACTTTTTCTAAACTTTTCCTTCAAAATCAAATACCCATCTCTTTTCTCCACTTTATGTTCAAACCTCTCACCAACAACTTTCACCTCTGCCGATTGAGCCACGACAGTACTAGAAGCAACGATTTTTTATTTGGGTTGCAAGGATAGCATAGTGAAAGAAGACAAATGGAAGAAAGAGAAGAATGCTAGAAAATAATAATAAAAAAATGGTGGTGGTGAGAGAAGACAGATGTCTAGTTTGACCTAGCTGACTGTCATATCACATGCGTGCATTTCACGCTGAAGTCCTATTTTTTATTGTTATATGTAAATATGTCACTTATACCTAGTTCAATAGTGCATTTATACACTTTGTAAGTTCAAGTGTGCAACTGTCTTTTCTTGCCAAGTTTGGGGGCTTATACATGTATTAAGTTTATTTTTTTCTCACCTCAATGCTTGTTAATTATGTTAGAGATGTTGATACCATTAAATAAAAATAGAATACCCAAACTTGAATTAGAATACTATTTAGAACATAAAACAAATATATTAAAAAAATGACAAACTCATAATTGAAGATATTAAATAGCCCAAAAAGAGTAAATAACCCAAAAAATAAATACTTAAATAAAAAAATAAACATCACTTATTAAATATGAATAAAAGGGAAAGAGCTCAAATATTAGAGTATTAGTTTATTCTTCTTTTTCTTCATTGTGGACATTAAGGGATATTAAACCAAACAAATGATAAGTGAGAAAGAGTGAACATTACAAGTATTAACTTCTATTTTCACATATAAATTTTCTCTCTTCAGATTACACTTCATATAATACATATTTATAGCCATCAAATTACCTTTCAATTCCCTAAAAACATTAAATATCATTCTATAAAATACCAAAGTCAAATTTAAGTTTTTCATAATCTACCCCAAATTTATATATGTATAAATTCTCAAAAATATTCATCAAATTCTAATAATGCTATCTATTAATGACATTTTCTTTATTAGAATTTTATAGAATCTTTGGTTATGGATTGTTATATAGGCCTCATCATATTTTGGCATTGGGAGTGTTTCTCAACCTTCATAGGGAAAGGATTAATGGCTACATGTATTCCGAGAATTGTATGCCTAGTCAGTTATAGATTCTAACTTCAAAACTTGAAAATCCAATTGAAAAATCTAACAATTTTTTTCATACCTAGGTCAAAGAAAACTGTAGCTAACAACCATGATTTATGTTCAAGTATGTCATTTTTTATTTATCTCTTTGATTCATTTTTATTGTAGAATATATTTTTTACATATGCTCCGTTTTCTCTTTTGTTTTCATGATCTCTACTTTTTTCAATTCCCTAATTTTAATTATTGATTTGATTATATTAGCATAAGTGGCGCATCTCTATATTTTGATTTTGATAATCAAATTGAGAAGTCACGAATGTATAAATTTTTATTTTGTAGGAGTAAGTTTAATTTGTCAAATACAGAGTGAAAAATAAAGAATTGTGGCAGACCAGTAATTTGTGACTACGAAATTGAAGTATTGTCTGTCATGGTAAAACCACGACTGCACCAGAGATTTAGCGACCATCATTCTCTCTATATTGAAGGTTTCAAAATTTCATAGAAGTTCGCAAGCAAGACAACGACTACAAAAGTAGTCGCGAAAGAGGAACCTCTACTGCAAGGCAAAAATTGCTATCTCAAAATTTGTATTGTCTACACACCAAGAAAAAAGTCAATCCAAGCATACCACATGTCCAAAGATTTGGAACTTAACATGAAATTGTGATTATATCTTGGAGAAAAGTGTTTGGGATTGCAGCAGCTTAAGAAACCCAAAATAGACAGAAGAGTTCATGATGAAAAGTACGACTGTGAAAATGTCAGTGACAACGATTTTGTAAACATGATTTTTATAGGAGTCGATCGTTGGAGCCTGAAGCTAATCAGACACAACCATGTGTACTAACTGTTTAAGAACAGAGGAAATTACAACCACGAAAGAGGAAATGTTTTTCTCGATTTTAGGTCTGATAGCAAAAAAATAAAAAGTTATAGAAAACTAGTTATTAGATATAGAAACGTTGAGCAGCGACTCTTTGAAGGATTTTGGCTATAAATACCCCCTCCAAAGACCTTAAATTGTAACAAGAATATACCTTTATGTCCAAGTTTTGCTAGTTCAATTCTCCATCTTTTCTTGTAATATTTTTGTTTTGAATTTGAGTGACACAATAATTTTAATTATTTAGCCATAAAACACTTGAGATTTAAGTTGAGTGTAAGCCTAGGATAAAACACTAGGAAATGTTAGGAGTTAACCTCAAGAAAAACTTTTGTAAAAGTTTTTAAGTGAGCCATTGAGAAAAACTTAAAGTTATATGAGTTAAAGTGTGAGTCCTAGTAAAATACTTGAGGTTTGGAGTTAGCCCCCAACAAAAATTATAAGATAAGTTTTAGGTGAGCTTGAAAATCTCATTGTAATCTAACTGAAAATTAATGGAAAATTCTAATTACGATTGGCAGTGAATGTAGAGAACGGTTTGCCCGAACCACAATAAAAATTCTCTTGTGTTTTTTCTTTATCCTACACTCTATCTCTTTATTGTTTTATTTGTCCATTACAAAATATTTTAAAGAAAAGCTTTTAGCCTCAAAATTTTCTTAAATACCAATTCATTCCCTTTTTGGTGCATATCTTCCCCAACATATTCCTACGTATTAATCCTAAGGTCCATTACTTTGATATATTAATCACTGTCGGTTATCATATTTTCCTTTAAAAAGAATAATTTGTAAAGTTAGGTTTGATAACTTTAATCCCAATTTTTATTACCAATTCTGATTCTAGCAAAAAGCCATAAATAAAAAAAAGATTCATCAACGTTGCTATAAATATGGTTGGTTCATCCTAATCAATATATTTATTTTTAGTCTATTTTGGTTTGAATTATGTTCTCATTTTTTTGAAAAATAAATTGGTTGTTAATGTCTTTAGAGTTATTATCAAATTCTGGTTAAACCTTGTTGTCAACTCATAATCTAATTTTATGCTTTTGATGTAATTTTGAAAGCATAATGACTCTGAACATCATCTCATGTGGGAAAGAATTAACTCTTATTGAACTTGGTCTTGTAGATATTGAAATATATTACGATGAATTTTCATATATTTTTTTTTCTAGGTACATGTTGGTGAGAGTACTCTTGATGGACAAAAAATCATAAATTGGTATTTTAAAATTCCTATATTTCTTTTTGATATGTTTATATAATAAGAATTAAAATTATATTTTTATATTCAGTCAAATTTTATAGGGAGTATTTTTAGAAATATAAAATATTTTATTTAAAAAACATAGTAATAATTTTAAATACCAATAAATTTGAAATATTGTAAATTCTTATACAGGTATTAGAATCACATTCTCAAATATTTTAGCTACCAAACTCAAATTTAGAATGAGAATTTCATTTTTATTTTAAAATGAGGTATACCAAATGTGTCCTTCTTACATTTAATGTATTGTAAGTTTGTTTTTGATATTATTAAAATATCAATATACATACATATATATATATATATATATATATATATATATATATATATATATATATATATATATATATATATATATATATATATATATATATATATATTTCCACCTTTACTAGCTAAAACTATTGGAAAATTATAGTTAATTGGTCATTTTGAGGGTGAAATTCAGGTGGATCATACAACTTGATTTTGAAAGTATGAACCGAATTCATGTTCTTTGATACAATGACTATGAATTTTATTGTTCATATACTCAAAATGGTGAATAAGTGAATAAAAAATTAAAACTTAAAATAAGCTATTTGCTAAGGAAAATAATTAAACAAACTGAATGATTTCTCTTTCTTTTGGCTTTAAACCAATGGGGATTGTAATTTACTTTAGTCATTAGGTTCTATGTGAAATTTTTTATTCATTAAACCCTTACATGCGTAATAACTTATAAGCAGGTAAGACAACTCAAGGCATATCTAATATTATGTTTCATATAGATAATCAATTGGATTAATATGTTAATATTACATATAAGAGAACAACTTATTTAAGTAATAAAAGATTCCTTAATTAATGTGCATGGTTCTTTTATTTTAGATTTAATCTAGGGGCAGTTCTAATTCAGTAATGTGCCACTTTTTGTTTATTGCACATATCATTCAAAATTACAATGCAAGTTGCAGTCTACAACAAAATGAAAAACAATCGCTATAAACTCTCATGAAAAAATGAAACAAAAAAATGAAAGGAAAATTAGTTTTTTTAATTATTTAGGCTATTTATATGGCTTGCAAAATTTATAGAGAAACAAAAAATCTAGAAGAAATGTCAATTACAATGCATATGGTCGGTGTCATACCTTTCAAGATAAGTAGGTGGTGGCTTGCTTTGCAATAGGGTCATCTATTTTTATAGTGTCTATGGTTCAATTGCCATTAAAAAAAATACCAAAGACAAGTGAACCAAGGAATATGAGATAATGTAAATTCATATGTATTCAAATCCATAAGAATATAAATGGAACTCAAGGTTAAGAAAGATGACCCCAATACAAATTCATCAAGATAAACTTGAAATGGAATAACTTTCAGATGCATGAAGTCATTTTCCTAAAGCAATCTAAATATTACAATCTCAAAATAAATGTATTTAAGACCCAAAATTCTGTAGTTTACTTTAAGTTTTCATAGATTTATACGTATTGGCTTTGGTTCGGGGCATGGATTTGAGCTTTCTATACCTGTGCACGAGAGAGAGAGTCTTCCAATTTATTTACTTTAACAATAAAATGATAAGTATTTCTATATAAACTATTTTCCTAACTTCTCATTTTTTCTATATGAGATAACCCACTTTTATTTTCTTTCTCCTTAGTAAGGAGTTTACTTTAAGATTCATTTTTTTATTCATGCATACATTATTTTGATCATATGAATATCATAATTTATAGTCCTTATGTTAAAAAATATATTCAGATTATCTTTTCAAAATTAAGTTATGAGACTAACTCGAATATCACTTTTAAAATAATCATTTAATCACAATTTTCCAATAGATATGATATACAACGAGTTGTTATTCGCACCTATAATATCAGTGTGTTTGCATATCTTATTTCCTATTTGAGCATGTTACCCAAAATAATAACCAAGAAATGAGGTTGAATTGGTTAGTAATTACAAATTTTAGTTGAGATAATTTTACCAAAGAATGATTTGTGAGAGAGAGCAACTTAGTACAAAAGATTTATAGAGGTTTTGGTATTAACAAATCCTACTCATCTCTTCAATTTCAATTAAGTATTTCACTAACACTCAAAGTGTTACAAATTGAGTTTTTCCTAATTCACTATCAACTATGATATTTTTCTTTCTTGACTAATATCTAACCCAAAAAAAATCATTGTGTTTTAATAGCTAACATAGTAACCAAATCTTTGTATTTTGATGGCTCACACAAAAATTCTTACAATTATTTTACTTACAATCCAACTCAGTCAAACTCACTTTTGAGTAATTGATTACAAGAATGAAACACTCACAAACCAGAAAGCTCAACAATTATGAGCAATTATGGTTCTTACATGATAAAAGATAAGATTGGTGAAATCAATTAAATGGACAAGGCTATACAAGATTAGAAGATTGAATGCACATTTTCTCTTTTTTTTTTTTGTCCCTTTAGAAGTCATAGATATGTTGTATTTATACTTTCTCTAACAAAAATAGTCATTTGGGATGCATTTAATTCAAAAATACCCATTTTACAACTTGCTCATTCGTGTTTGACAACTTTATCTTTCCAGATTCACGTGTGTGACTGTTCTTCGTAACCGTGACTGAAGTGGTGAAACTGACCATGAACAGTTCTATCTAGAAATGAGAAGTCTTTCATGGGCATGACACATTTTTTCACGAGTGTGACTTAGTCAAGGTTCATAGATGGTCTAATGCTTCACTGTCATTAACATTTAAATGAACAAACTTGGCATTAACTGATTCATGGGCGTTACTATATAAGTCACAAATGTGAATTGTTATTTTCACGGTTGCGGCGATTTTTCATCACGGACGTGATATTGTTCACTAGCATGAATATCTGATTCACGGTCATGAATCTTTACTGATTTTTATTCTTTTGAACTTTAAACAATTTCAATCAACTTGCTTCATGGTCTTACAAATATGTAACCTATCTAACTTATAACATAAAATGTGGTTAAATTCCTTATTGCCCAATTATTTATGATCATCAAAATGATGGAAATACCTCTTAAGGTTTAACAATCTCTCCCTTTCTGATGGTGACAAATAATTTTACAATATGTGGCATAAGAATAAGTAAAATTTTCCCCCTAAAAAGATACTTAATAAATATGAATTATAAAGAGCACAAGGATACCACATTTCAAACCATAAGCATATAAGAAATGAAGTTTCAAAAGAAATTCAAATAAGCATTGATCATAACATTTATGCCAAGTATATGAAATGTACATGTCAAGTATATTTTATGTTAAATGTCATTTATGTTAAGCATATGTAAAATATATGTCAAGTATATGTTGTTAACCATATTGCATTTTTCTCCCCCTTTGTCACAATCAAAAATAGATAATCAAGAGAAAAAAAAGACAATATAAAGCAAATCTCATATTTCATTACATAGTAAAAAAAAAATACATATATGAGTTTAAGTAAAAACAAGATTTCCTATCTAATGATCCTAACGATCCTAAAGCAAGACTCTAAAGCATGAAACTAAAGCTAAAGAAAAGATAAATCATTGTTTAAAGCTAGATACTTGCTTGCAAAGACAAGTTATCTCCTCATCGAGGCTATCAACTTTCGACTCCACAAATCCTTGAGATTCTCTAACTTCTAATCAATGGATTGCTGGAAAGAATTCATGCTTACTTGAAGCATGTTGAAGAGATGAGAGATAAGTGTTATAAGTTGCAAAACCATATCCGATTGAGATGAAGATGTTTCATCAACAGAACTAGTATTTCTGTTGTAACTTTAGGAAGCTTGACTCTAGCTCTTTTTCTCTGTTGTGGCCCTTGAAAACCAGTTTCAGATGCTTTCTAATCCTCAGGTTCCCATGCAATCTCACCTGTAAAGGTGATAAAGCTATAGTAAGTTATATCCTAAAAGATGATTCTCACAGCAGCTCCCATTTTGATAAAAGATTCGATGTCTAGTAGATCTCTGTGGGATGTTGAGATAATGGTGAAGTTATGATTATTAAGATCCATCAACCTAAGTTGAATTGCCAGATGCGTAATATAGCCACCTACAAGAATGTCACCTTATGTCTTCAAGGCTATCGACTAAATATGGGATACGAACCATCTTGACAAGGAAATTGGTTCATTTTTTCAATCCATCTCAAATAGAAGCAATTCTAACTTCCTGACTATCCCGTTGCTATCTCTTCAGGCAAAGATTGAGCATGTCATGAACTGGTGAATGTAGCAAAGAATTGGATTTTTCAAGTGAGTGCTTTTAGTCTTTTTGACATCACAGCTGTAATCACTACTAAAGTTGTGTCAATATAAAGAGGGATTAAAATCATTTGCCTAACTTTTGTTTATCAAGCCTTCATGCGGTAGCTTAAAGATATCTGTAAATTCTGAGTTGGAAGAAAACCTTACCAATGGGGGATACTTGTAAGGTACTCAGAAACTCTAGGGTTGGCTCTTTGAAAGTGGACTTGTAGATGTCTACGAATTCTAACAATCCACATTATCGAAGCCAGATTCATGTGTTCATATTTGTGATAATTTTATGTGTGGTTTTGATGTTTAAATTGTGTTTTTCCATGTGGTTTTTTATTTGATTTGGTACTTAGGTGTTGTTTTGGTGTTTATAGGTCATAAACAGTTAAACAAATGAAAAAAGATGATTTGGAAGCAATAAAGGTATGTTTGAACTTGATTGAAGGTTGTTTGGGTGATTGAGGGTGATTGGAGATGTTTCAAATGAAGTTCATCGCGTGCAAGTGAAGATCTTCGTGAACAAGTGAAGAAGAGAAGCATTTTGTCGCATGCGTAAGGATTCCTCACAAGCACGTGATGCTGGAGAACAAGCTTGTTGTTGCTCATGTAATGATATCCTCGCATGCGCAACAACCCCTATTTTAGCAAAACGCAAAATGGCATTCGAAACCCAAAAATTCAAGTTTGAATGGGTCTTTTCACTATTTTTAAATATGAATTAATATATGTTAGGAAGTTAAATCAATTATGACTATAATTTAGTATTTATTCCAACTTTTAGGAGGATTTAAAGAATACATCCTCTTTGCAACTTTTAAATTAGAGAATTCATTCTCTGCATGTTCAAAAGAGCTATTGGCATGTATATTTTAATTTTAGTAGAGTTAGTTCTTTAATTGTGAAGCTATTTGGAATTCTTGAAGATTTTGATTTAAGTTTGGAGCCTTGGAGAATTGGGGATCAATCTTTCAAAGAGATTCAAGCTATCAAATTTCGTGGGAGCTTATAGTGTTATTTTCTTTTTTTTTTTGTTGTAATATGTTTAAGTTTGATATTGTTATGAACATGATTATTGTTTTAGCAATGTTAAGGCTATTCAATTTTGTATGGACCTTTTTATATTTTTATGAATGAATGAATTTTCTTTTCTTTCCACTTGTATTTTATTTGATTTCAAGTTAAATGATTGATTGATCACCAATTATTTAGTTTAGAAATATTAAGGTTTGATTATTAGACAAATCATCTGTAATTTGACATAAAAATTGGATTTGACACTAATTAATTCACTGGATTGTTTAATTAGTGAATATAGGTGATCTTCTAAGAATTATTATTTATTGTACATTATTATTTTAAAAGGGAAATACATAATTGGAGAAGCGAAACTAAACACCTATCTCATATAATTGGTTATATTAATCGGGTTAGGTTGCAAGTTTATTATTTTCAATTTTTTAGTTTAATGTAGTTAGTTCCATAATTACTCTTATAATTAGTTTAGAGTATTTAGGTTTAATTTGTATTTTAATTTTGGGATTAATTAGATTAGTTAGTAGTTTAAACTAAATAAGTTTTTATGAGCTCGACCTCGAGAGTGAACTTGTTATATTACAGTGGTTTGTACACTTGTGAATTATAATTTATCTTCATCACAGACTCTCATATCTGATTCAAGGCTAAAAGCCTTTATGTAACCCCAATCAAACGTTCGGATGGATAAAATAGGTCACTTCTTAAGAGAAGCATACTTCTAATAGAAGTGTTGGGTAGAACATTAAAAAGATAGTATGTATAAAGCTTTGGGATTGTGCTCTTTCTTTTCCCTTTGGAGGAACCAACTCCAAAGGCCATAGTTGTGATCGAAATCCTTGAAGAAGATCAAAAGGAATGAAAGTGAAACCTAAGGTTTGAATTCCACAAGAAACACTTAAGGAATCTTGAAGAAAAATGGATGAAAGGGATGTTTGTGGTGTTTAGAGGATGAATTCGATGATGAATTGTCGTGAAACGATGTTTGAGGGGTTGGATTTGGAAAAAAAAGTGAAGTAGGATGCGACTGTTGTGATTTTGAAAAGAGGATTAAGAGAAACAACAACATTTCAAGCTTTATATTGTTTGAAGCATGTTAAGTTCATGATCGTGACATAAAATAGTCACGGGCATGAAAAAGGATATTCAAGTGATCAAACCGTGACCTCTTGGTGTGAGCCAAAATATGAATGCTTCTTCCAATTTTGGCTACTATTTTCACGATCGTGAATATTTACTCAAGGACGTGAAGACCTAAAACATGGTAAAAAAATAAAAATAAAACATGATTCAAACAAAAAGGACGTGATACATGATTCTTTCCTAAGCAAATTAATCATGTTTTTTCATAAAAAATAATCATTAATCACACAATTTGAACATACAAATCATAAAGTATATGAAAATATTGCTCAAGGTTCACAATTAAACATTAAAGGTATACAAGGCATGTGATTCACATTAAGATTATTCAAGTGAGCAAAATGAAAGCAATTCGTGTTAAAAATAATTTTAAGACAATGTGCTCCCATCAAGCATGCCAAGCTTATAAAACAAAACTTTTCATCATTAAGAGGTTTGGTAAAAATATCAGTCAATTGATTGTTTGTGTCAATAAATTCTAACACAAAATCATCATTTTGGATATGATCTCTTATAAAATGATGTCTAATGTCTATGTGTTTGCTCATAGAATGCTGAATGAGATTTTTAGAAAGATTTATAGCACTTGTATTGTCATATTTGATGGGAATTTGATCAATCTCTTGACCATAAGCCTTGAGTTATTATCTCATCCAAAGGACTTGAGTGCAACAATAATCCACTGCTACATATTTTGCTTCAGCAATGGACAAGAAAATCAAAACTTATTTCTTACTAAACCAAGAAACTAAACATTCACCAATGAAGTGACAAGTTATGGTTGTGCTTTTTCTATCTAGAAGACTACCGACATAATCAACATCTAAAAAATTAATGATATGAAATGAAGTGTTTATAGGATATCATAAGACCAAATGCAATATGCCATGTATATATTTTAAATTTCTTTTCACAACATGCAAATGAGATTCTTTAGGGCGTGATTGAAATCTACATAAGTATACACTATACATAATATCAGGTCCAGAAGCGGTAAGGTATAAAAGAGATCTTATCATACCTCTATAAAGTTTTTTATCTATAGACTTACCCTTCTCATCTTTGTCCAATTTGGTTGATGTGCTCATTGGAGTTTTGATACTCTTACATCCTTCCATTCCAAATTTATTTAAAAGCTCTCTGGTCTACTTGGATTGGTTGATAAAGATGTCATCATTGCTTTGCTTGATTTGAAGACTAAGAAAGAATTTGAGCTATCCTATCATGCTAATTGAAAATTATTTAGTCATACATCTAGCAAATTATTGACAAAATAATTCATTAGTAGATTCAAAAATAATATCATCAATACAAATTTGAACAAGTAATATGTCATGCTTATGTTTTTTAATGAAAAAAATTAGTGTTTACATGTCATTTTGAAAAATTATTTTACAAAAGAAATGTACTAAGTCTTTCATACCAAGCTTTTGGAGTTTATTTTAAACCATATAATGACTTAGAGGGTTTAAATACATGATTTGACAATGTATGACTTTTAAAATTGAGAGGTTGTTTAACATAAACTTTTTTCTCTATAAAACCATTTAAAACGACACTTTTGACATCCATTTGAAAAGTTTAAAGTTCATGTGGCATGCAAAAGCTCAAAGAATTCTAATTGCTTATAATCTAGCAACTGGAGCATATCTATTATCATAATCTATGTCTTCCTCTTGATTGTACCTTTTGGTATCCAATCTAATTTTATTTCTAGTTATATGACTTTGCTCATCTAACTTGTTCCTAAAAATCCATTTACTACCAATGATTGGATAATCCTTAAGTCTTGTAACTAAGATCCAAACTTTATTTTTCTCAAATTGGTTGAGTTCCTTTTGTATAACAATTATCCAACTCTCATCACTAAAAGTCTTATCAATATTTCTTAGCTTAATTTAAGAGACAAAAGTAAGAATAAAATAAAAAATATAAGATTAGATTTAGTACTTGCACCCTTTATGGGATCACTAATGATTTGCTCCATGAGGTGGTTTCTTATAAATTTCCATTCCTTTTGAAGTTCTTAGGTGCCTTAAACTTAAGCTTGAGATAGTAGATTATCTTGATGCTCATCTTATTGTTGCTCTTCTTGATCATCATTATCATCTCTCTTTTAGGTCTCACCATCCTCTTCATGATCAATACCAAACTTATCTATTGTACCTATAATATCATCAAGAGCACTACATTTCACAAGATTAAGTTTACTAGATTCATAAAAAATAATATGCATAGATTTTTCTACAACTAATGATCTTTTATTAAAAACTTTATAAGCAGTTGTGGAGTATCCTAAAAAGACACTTTTATCGGATTTAGAAGCAAAATTTCCAAGGTTATCTTTAGTATTTACTATAAAACACTTGCATCCAAATACTCTAAAATATGAGATAAAAGATTTTCTTCTATTCCATAGCTCAAAAGAGGTTTTATTTAAGATTGACCTTTTGAAAACTCAGTTAGAAATATAACATTCGATATTAGTGGCTTCGGACTGAAAGTAGATTTGTAAACCATACTCATTGAATATTGTTCTATTTTTTCTTTCAACAACCATATTTTGTTGAGATGTTCTAAGAATTGAAAAATTATGAGAAATACCATATTCTAAATGAAAATTTTCAAGATTCTCGTTTTCAAATTATTTTTCATGATCACTTCTTATTTTAGAAATAAAATACCATTTTGAATTTTGAATTTTTTTGGTAAATTTTTTAAACGATTCAAAAGCATCACTCATTTGAGCTAAGAAAATTACCTAACTAAATCTAGAGTAATCATCAATAATGAAAAAAGTATAATGTTTACCTTCTAAACTAGCAACTCTAGTAGGTCTAAAAAGATCTAGATTCAAAAGTTGTAAAGGGCTAGAGGTACTTACTACATTCTTAAACTTGAATGATATTTTGTGTTGTTTTCCTCTTTGACATGGTTCACATGTCTTATCCTTTGCAAATATGACTTTTGATATTCCATCCACTAGCTCTCATTTGCTAAAGCTTTGAATTAAGTCAATCTTGCATGACCAAACCTTTTATATCATAGCTAAGATTCATCATTAATTGTCATAAGATACTTAGAGGAAAGGTTAGATAGCTTGTGTAAATCTACTATGTAAATATTGCTATCTCTATATCCTTTGAACATCTCTTGATCATTGGAATGGTCATAAGATATTCATTAAAGGTAAAAGTGACTTAGTTTTCCTTATCACATAATTGACTTATACTTAATAAATTATGTTTTAAACCATTAACAAGTAAAATATTTTCAATTAAAGAAGCATTATTTTAACAAATTGAGTCAATGTCAATTACCTTACTATTGACATTGTTTCCAAATGTTACCTTACCACCATCGATTCTTTTGATTTGAGTGAAAAGACTTTTATTTCAAGTCATGTGCCTTAAGCATACACTATCTACTAGCTAAACATTTTTCTTTGATGTGACTTGAGGTACAACTACAAAATAACAATTTAGGTTTAGTTTTTTAGGCACCCAAATGAATTTGGATCACTAGGGGTTAGCACTAGAAGATTCTCAATAAACCTTACTTATAAAACAATGTTTGTTTATATGTCCAAGCTTCATACAATAGTGTCATTGTTTAGATCTAAATATATTTTGCCACTTTGCATTAGGTTTAGGCTTTGCTACTTTTCTAGGTGGAGTATGTGAACAATGACATAAACATTCATGTGTTGTGGGTGTTTTCCTAGGTGCATTTTTCTTATACAAGAAAACATAATTGACCTTTTGAGGTTTTCCGCTTATGCCATATTGATTACTCTTCCTTTAAGTAGAGGATTTTGTGTGTGCTTTACCATGAGCCATTGGGGCTACAACCTCAATAATAGAGTTTTGTGGTGTGCTAGACTTAACAAATATAATTCTAGGTGAGGTAGATGATGATACTCTATTGAAACCTAAACTATGTCTCACTAAGGGAGGTCTTTGAGATACAATTAAGGTATCCAAATTCCCATTTTCTTTGTGAAATTTTGAGATAGAGTTTCTAAGTTGTTCAACCTAATTTTTTAAAATGTTGTTTTCTTTTATTAGAGAATTGGTTGAAGGTGTTGATGAAAACTCATCCAATTACTTTTTAAGTAATCATTTAAGGTTTTTAGCTCTTCAACTACCTTTTGAAAATTATTAAAATCATTTTTAAGTTTAGAGTTATTTTCCCGATAAAGATCAAGTTTCATTTTATACTTTTCTATCTCTACATTTAGTACTTCAACTATATCATCATCATTATCCATTAAATCATACAAATCATTATAAGGTTGGAATGTAGAGCATACCTCGGCATTGGAGTAATCTTTAATAGCCATGAAGCACAAGTTAGTCAACTCATCCTCTTCTTATTCAATGAGAGTTGATGTTTTATCATCATAAGTGGATTTATGGCCTTTTTCTTTATCTTCTTTGTTGGGTCTCTTCTTGTACTTCTTGACCATAGGACACTCCGATCTAATGTGTTCCTTTTTTCTACACTCATAGCACTTGACTTCCTCTTTGCCTTTGTTAGAAAAGGAGTTTCTAAGAGAAAATCTTGAGGCTCTTTACTTGTAGTTCTTTAGTGAGCCATACTTGTGGGTTATCCACCTCTTGATTCTCCTTAAAAACAATGCTATTTGATCATCTCCTTCATCAACCAAATCTACATCACTAAAGAGTTCTTCATTTATACGCATTGAAGTTGAAGCTTTAAGTCTAAAGGCTTTTTCTTCTCATTTTCTCCTTCAAGCACTTTTTCCCTTACTAAAGTCATCTCATGAGTGAGAAGTTTAACAATTAACACATCAGTGGAAATTATGCTCAAGTCTTTATTAACTTCTTTTATACCTGTAACTCTTGAGTCATAATCTTTCATTAGAAGACTCTTCAAAATATTGTTGTTTATGTTTTCCAAATTATAATGTTTTTCAAACTTCCTCATACCATTAACAACGGCAAGAAAATGACTGTCATTTTGGTTATGGATTCATTTGGCTTCATTTTAAAGAGCTCATATTCAGTGACAAAAAGTTGAACTTTTTTAGACTTCACTTGCTTGGTGCCTTTATGGTAATTCTCCAAAGTTTTCAAAATGGAATAAGCGGTAAGACAATGTTCAATCCTACCATACTCTTCAAGCGATAAAGAGCTTATTAGAATTGTCACAATTTTCTTATTTTTATCATTTGCTCTCCTTTAAGTTTCAGTCCAATCATCTCTTCTTCTTCTTCGGAGTTTGTTCTTGTCGAAGGTGCTTATTCTTTTTGAACGGACTCCCAAACATCTGTTATTTCACTATCAAGATAAACTTTCACCGTGAATTTCCAATTTACATAATTAGCTCTATCAAAAAAGAGCTTGAGTCTATGACATCATTCGTTGGCCATCTTTGATCTTTGCTAGCACTTGTTGGGCTTGAATGTTAGACTTAACTTTGATACCAATTGTTGTCCAAAATAATAACCAATAAGCAGGGTTGAATTGGTTGGTAATTAAAAATTTTGCATGAGACAATTTTACTAAAAAATGATTTGTGAGAGAGAAAGAGAAATTTGGCATACAAGATTTATAAAAGTTCGGGTATTCACAAACCATACTCATCTCTCCAATCTTAATTGGGTATTTTATTAACATTCAAAGTGTTACAAATGAAGTTTTTCCTAGTTCACTCTCAATTATGGTATTTTACTCTCTTGGCTAACACCTAACCCAGAAAAATTCTTATGATTTATTGGCTAACACAACAACTAAATCCTTGTATTTTGATGTCTCACACAAAAAATTTTACAATTGTTTCACTCATAACTCAATTCACTCATACTCAATTTTGAGAAATTAATTACAAAAATGAAATACTAACCAACTAAAAAACTCAACAATTCTGAGCAATTATGGTTTTTACAAGATAAAAGATAAAATTGGTGAAACCAATCAAATGCACAAGACTATACAATATTAAAACATTGAATACACGTCTTCTTTTGTTTTTCTTCCCTTTGGAAATCATAAATATGTTGTATTTATAATTTTTCTAACAAATATAATCGTTTGGAATGTATTTAATATAAAAATACTCGCTTAATAACTTTTCTGTTTGAGCTTGACAAATTTATATTTGCATATTCATGTGTATGAGTTAATGTTCATGGGTGTGACTGTTTTTCATAGTTGTGACTGAAGTGGTGAAACTGGTTGTTAACGATTGTGTCTAGAAATGAGAAGTCTTTTACGGGCGTGACATATTTCTTCACGAGTGTGACTTTGTCAAGCTTCACGAGTGGTCCAATGCTACACTGCCGTAAATATTTAAACGAACAGACTTCGCACTAACTGATGCATGGGCGTTACTCCATGAATCACATACATAAGTTGTTGTTTTCATTATTGTGGCAATACTTCATTAAGGGCGTGACATTATTTACTGACATGAATATTTGCTTCACGAGCATGAATCTTTATTAATTTTTATTCTTTTGTTATGGTTTTAAGAATATATAATTTGTCTAACAAACTTAGAATATAAAATGTAGTTAAATTTCTTATTATCCAATTATTTATGATTATCAAAATGACATAAATATTCATCAAGATTCAACATATTAGTTTTGTTGTTTCTTCTATGGATATTGAAATCTTGTAGAGCAACTTACTAGACTAATTTATATATGTATATTTTTTAAGTGTAATTTCACATATTTGTTAGATATCAGTGTTTTAAGTATTAGTTTGTTATTTTTTGTAGTTAATATCTTTTGTCTCTACTACATACATGGGAATAAATAACTGTATAGTAATTATCTTAAAGGCGGTCCTTTATTGAAGCAAATAATTGCTTTAGTTAACTATTACCAAAGTTCAATTGTTGAAAACTTTTAAACACCTAAGTTTTTGTTACATAGATACATTTGTTTTGAGATTGCAATATATATATATATATAGTAAAAAAAGGTGGGCAAGCCCACAAACAAACAAACTCTACCTCAAGTAAGAAATAGCTACCAATGTTATTAGATCCAACCCCATCATTGAACTAAAAAAAACAGAGGATTAAGGATTAGAGGTTCATCCAGGATTAAACTAATCAAAGTAAAATTCTTTTAAAATATAATATTTAACATGTTTCATGCATAAAAAATATGAAAAATACTTACATTAAACATGTTTCATGCACAATATTATGTTCAAAATGTTAAATATTCAAATTCAAATTAATACACAAATGTATTTAAAAATATTTTCAAGTATAATATATATGAAAAAAATAATATTCAACATACATTCATTTCTCAAGTAAAATATTTTTGATAGAAATAAAATAAATTTAAAAATAATTTCTATGATAATTTTGTCACAATTTATACTAATAATAAAAGCACAAAATAATTAAGTTCAACTTTATCAATTATATATATTTCCAAAATAATGTGAATATTTTTATGAATGATTAAAATTAATGCATAACCATATTCATAATTTTAATTAATATATAATTATAACCAAAATTATTTTTAAATTATTATATTCACTAATGAAAATATGAATAATTCAATTCAATTGTATATAATTCTTAAATAATGTGAATAATTAAAATTAATTTTTTTAAAAATATATTTTTATTAATATTTTATTACCATTGCTTATATATAATTCATTTCTCAATTAAAATAATTTTTTTATACAAAGAAAAATAATTTATAAATTTTTTTAACAAATTATATTAATAATAAAATACTTATAATCAAATTATATTCGTTTGAATAAGATAAATAATAATTTATATATATGGATATATATTTAGGCAAACTCGACTATACTCATCTCCCAAAAGGTCACAAATTCGAAATATAGCACGTCACTTGTCAATCACTTCTCAATATTTTTTTTCGATTTACGAATTAAAACGTCTGATTTACCGATTCATTTAGAACCATGGATCAGATATAATTCAACCAGTTGAACCAGTCAGACTGGACCGAATTTAAGCTCCACAGGAGGAGAAACAAGAGGGTGAAAGCCAGACTCAAAACCAGAATTTTGGGTTTTAAACACTTATTTTGAGATTGTAATATTTTAGATTGCTTTAGGAAAATGATTTCATGCATCTGAAAGTTATTCCATTTCAAAATTATTTTGATGAATTTGTATTGGGGTTATGTTTCTTAATTAACCGAGTTCCATTTATATAATTATAGTTTTGAATACATATGAATTTACATTACCTCATATTCCTTAGTTCACTTGTCTTTGATATTTTTTTAATGGCAGTTCAACCATAGACGCTACAGAAAATAGATGACTCTTTTGCAAAGCAAGCCAGCACCTGCTTATCTTGAAAGGTATGATACCGGCCATATGCACTGGAATTGACATTTCTTCTATTTTGTTTGTTTCTCTATAAATATCCCGAGCCATATAAATAGCCTAAACGAAGAAAAAAAAATTCTGATTTTTCCTTCTTTTTTTTTCCCTTTTTCATGAGTAATTTATGGTGATTATTTTTTCATTTTGTTGTAGAATGCAACTTGAATCGTAATATTGAATGAATGATATGTGCAATAAACAGAAAGCAGAACATTACAGAATTAGAACTACTCCTAAAGTAAATCCAAAACAAAAGAACCATGCATATAAATTAAGGAATCTTTTATTACTTAAATAAGTTGTTCTCCTCTGTGTAATATTAGCATATTAATCCAGCTGATTATTTGCATGAAACATAATGTTAGATATGTCTTGAGTTGTTTTACCTACTTATAAGTTATTATGCATGTAAGGGTTTGATGAATAACAAAATTTCACATAGAACCTAATGACTAAAGTAAGTTACAATCCCCATCAGTTCATAGCCAAAAAGAAAGAAAAGTCATAATATAGCCTAATTTAAAAATTATGATCTTGGCTTTGACAACAAATATGTCTGTTTTCTTTTGAAGAACCGCATCACTTGATCTATCACAGTAAGAATTGTGCGTCATAGCAAGCACAAGGTTTTTTTAATCATGCTTGCTTTGCCTTAGGTGCATAGGTAAAAAATCTTTAAACAATCATTTTGAGCATCATTTGAAGTAGACATGATTCTCAAAGTTGATTTACATTAATGACTGAATAAATAGCCTTGAGGATAAATGTAAAATATATGCATGTGTTAAACTTGGGAAGAAACATTTTACACTTTAAATGAATATGTCCGGCGATAATCTAGATTATTGGATAGTTAAAACCCAAAAAAAATTGATTTGCCTCGAATTATGGACTGATTTAAGGGAATGAATATCTACTGACCTTTTAGGTGTTTCAGAGGTGCAAAATATCATTTATTTAGCTCTATCATATTTTAGTGTCTGTTATATTTGCTTATTGCCTATTTTTTTGCTATTCCAATTAAATTCCAATTTCTTAAGTCCTAACCCTAATTTCAAGTTAACCCATCTTTTAGCAACTTCAATTTTGTACAAGTAGAATGGATTTCAACCAAAAACTTCAAAGCTTCCATTGGAGCTCCAAAATTAACAGTTCACTTATTTTCTTTCCTTCCTTGGCAGGCTTACCTTCTTCTTATGATTGCCTTCTTAATGCAATATTGATATTTATCTTAAGCCTTCTCCTTAATTCAAGGTACCAGGTATGGATATATAAATTATGTTTTAATACACGATATGTATTTACATATATATACTTATATGCACTTACATATAAGATAAATTTACGTATTTATATACTATATACTTTACTCGTATATTATATTTCATACTTATATGCATTATAGTTATACACTTATTAAAACAAACTAATATTAATACCCAAACTATCATACTTATACTTTTAACTTTTTTTTTAAAAAAAAACCAACTAATTATATACTCTATACCTATGTATTATGTACTTTAAATATTTACACTTATTAGAATATAATTTATATAACTTATAGCCATTGTAAATATATATATATATATATATATATATTAATTATCATAATTATATACACAACACAAATATTTTTTTTTAGAAAATAGACACATAAACATATGTATATATAAGTATTCAAATAAATATTATAATGATATGTATTGTAATAGCTTATTGTAAGTTGGACCATATCTTTATTTCAATTGGTGATTTATTTTTTGTGCATACAACTTTAATTGTAGTCTGTAATTTGTTTGGTTAGATTTTTTTCTATTCTACTAATTTTTTAGTTGCACAACTTTTTTTTTTTAATTTTTAAACTTAATAATTTTTTTTAAATAAACAAGTGCATATATTTTGGAAACAAGTCAATCAAAAATTTCCTTCAAAATTGATTTATCCGAAGACCAAGTTAATTTGTATTGTATATCAAAAATTTCAACCATTTAAATTGAAATAGCGTTTTAGATTGAATTTTTTTGAACAAGTTTGGATTGAGTTAATATATATATATATTCGTAAAACGGTATTGGAAAATATTTAATAAAGTTGTTTTTCTTTTTCTGAAATAAGAAAGTGGAAAGCTTCATTAACAAACAGCAACATCAGTAGCCAAAGTCATAGTAAAATCTCTCATTAATTTTTGACCAGATAAAAAAATTAATATTTAAAAAATCTAAAAAATATATAAGAAGAATAATTGAAACTTGAAAGATAAAAATTCATTTTTTTGCCTAAAAGTTATCTACAAAGTTACCGTTAATTTTGGGTCTTAAATGTCGTTGTTAATTTTTAGGTAGATTAATGTGTGAATAGCCTGAGTAGATATTATGGATTAATAATATAAATGATATCAAATTTTATCATTACGTTATAAATTGGTACTAAATATTTTAATTGTTACAAATTGTTATCAATTTTTTCTAAAAGGTTGCAATGTGATTTTTAAATACAATTTCTAGTATCAATATAAAGATGTAACAACTAAAAAATATGTTAAGTGCAATATTAACCGTATTTTCTGACTTAAATGTCAATTTTTTAATCGGAAATTAGGTTTAATTACTTATTACAATATTTTTAAAAGAATTGAAACAAATTTGCAGCAGATAAAATGTTTGATGCTCATTTGCAAAATGGTGTAGAATAGTACGAAGATGGGGTATAAGTAGAAGCGAAATTTCTGAGCGGTTAGTGATATAGGGTATGTTTGACATTGCTGTTTAATTCTGCTTCTATTGATTTCAAAAGTGCTGAAAGCAAAAGTGCTGATATTAGAAATATTTTTTCTATTTGGTAAATCAATTTGTAAACTGCTGCGAGATAAAAAAAAACAGTATTATGTGTTTGGTTAAAAACTGCTGTTGAAATTGCTTTTAAGTAAAAATGACCATAATAGACATATATAAAAATATAATTGTTTGTTAATATTTGTATATTAAAAATTACTATTTGGTCATAGTAAAATTAATATTAAGTCTAACAAATATTAATTTTATACCAATTTATTTTTCTTTTAAAAAAATATTATGAATAGTTAATAGAATAAAAAAATTGCATTCTACTACAATATTAGAATAATTATCCATACATTCTACAATAATATTAGATTTAATAGTATTTAAACTATTTTCTTACAATTAATTCCTAAGCGATAACAAACTACATGCAATTTTATTGCGAATGTCATCCATTTGACATGGTTCATTATCTCTAAGATTTTCAGTTGAAACATTATCAACATCTGGTATAGTGTCAGAAGACATATAATCAGGACTACTATCATACACTTGAAATACTTTATCTCCTCTTGATGTCTTTCTAATATAATTATGTAAGGTCATAAAAGCAACTACAATTTTGACTTGTATTTTGAAAGGATATGCTGACACGTTACTTAAAATATGTTATCTATTTTTCCAGACCCCAAAAGTCCTCTCAATTACTCCCCGCAAAGAAGAATGTGCACAATTAAAAATTTCTTCTCGTCCCGATGGTTGTTGTCCATGGTGAAATTCAGGTAAATGATATCTAACTCCTTTATAAGATTTTAGATAAACATTTACATTTGGATATCCTGCACCAACTAAATAATATTTTCCTACAATAAATGGATAACAATAATTAATTAAAAAATTTTATTTTTAAAAAAGATTAATATATTTCAGAAAGTAATATGATTTAAAATGTATCTTCAAGTGGCTTTGGAAATTTAATATGTGGATCATTGATTGCTCCGAAAAAAATTCTTGTGTCATGAGCTGTTTCTTCCCAGCCTGCCCAAACAAAAGTAAATTGCATATCGAAACTACAAGCAGCCATAATATTTTGTGTTGGGATTCCTTTTCTACCAATATATGGAATTTGTAAATCATGAGAAATACATGCACGAACGTGTGTACCATCAATAACACCGATGTAGTCTTATGTGCAAAAAATGTAAATATTTTGTTAAGTGAAAATTACAATAAATTTAACTAAAAATTAAAATATATGTTATATTACCTTAAAGTGAGACATATATCTTGAATCATTTAATATTTCTGGAGGAATATGTTTGAAATCAGAATTTATAGGTTTGATTAAATCCATTGATAATAAGCATACAACGTGTAACACTTCTTTAAAAATTCGACTAACTATTTCACCAAAATGTTAAAATTTTTCTTGAGCATTCCTATTTGATGCATTAACAGCAAGAATATATAAAAAAAATTCTAAGTTTCTCTATCACAGACGTTCTTCTTGATGATATTAACTCATATTTATTTTCTAAATCTAAACTAAGTTGTATCATTATTTCTTTATCCATTCTAAACATATTAATACAACGATCTTTGTGACCATGTAATAACTTCATCAACCATTTGTGTCCTGTTTGATATGAAACCATGCAAGGTTTTTTGTAGATATATTTATAATAGTACTCAGTTATTGCACCAGCTGTTGCTACCACTAATTGATCAATAATATGCTCATTATAAGTATTGAATATGCCATCTTCATCATCATTTCCACCACCATCATAATGGTTTGTTGTTTGCACATAATTGTCCATATCTAAAACAACATAAAAGAAAAAAAAATTTCAAAATCATTAACACTTAAAAATACAAACCAAATACATATTCATACAAACCAAGCTATTAGTTCTTAAAAATACAAACAATAATATTCATTCATACAAACCAAGCTACCAATCCTTTAAAAAAAACACAATAATATTCATTCATACAAACATTAATATTTTACATGCTAATCTTCGTTTTATGATATTTCAACCAAGCTAATTTTGCCTCTGGCTTACTAATCGAAGCAAATGTCTCTCTCTTTATCTTGTTTTCTAACAATTCAGTAGCAAACAACCAAAGTTCATTGCCATAAATCAAATGATTGAAGACCAAATATATCTATATAGCATAAATCAAATGTCAATTGCCATGAATTTCTAGATATTCGCAGAGAAAATATTTGTGCACAAATAGAAATAAATCAACATTAGTCATTTGTCTATTAAAAATCTCTGTTATAGCTCAAATAACCAAAGAATTATAGACATTGGTTTCAACATTTTTGAGTTCTGATTTACTATTTTAGTTAATTGGTTAATATTTTATAATCAATCTGACCAAATTATTATTTTTATAAGAGCTTTGTGGAGGAATCTAATATAAAATACACTGCCATGTTAATTTTTCCAAAAACTAATTAATTAAACAAATAAAGCTAGAAGCTTGACTGTTATTTATGGTATCTTTTACTATATTTAATTAATTATGAGACTTCGAAGTCAACACTATTTTGGTATAAACATATAATTATGGGTAAAAATATTAATATCTGAGTGAAATATCAAACTTAATTAATAATTTTTAACTTAATTAGCTAATTAAGGACATTATATACTGTGGAATTTTAAGGACATTATATACTATTAATTCATGGAAAACACAAACTAATTGTATATTTTCAGTTGGACAGCAAAATCATTGTTCTGTTGTGATTCAATTGGCTTTACCAGCAACAAATATCATACAAATTAATTAGTAGCATAATTGGGCTGTTTGATTAGCATGTAAAAAAATTCAGATTACACATAATTTAATCCTCTTGTCATAATTAAGCTCCTACAAAAGTTCACATCTATGAAAGAAGTGTACGTACTTTGTAGAGAGCACACAACAATAGTATTTTACACATATAGGAAAATTTTAATACATTTTCAGCGTTTGCAATTACAACTAATTACTATATATAATTAACTTCACAGTCTTACAACATACATAAACTGGAATATATAAACGATATTAATTTTCCCTAATTAAGTGTGAAAATTATGGTTTATCGAGATAACATGCACTTAATTTACTTATAAATCCACTCTATATCATCATCTATCTTTAAAATCTGAATCTGTAGATTGATTTAAACAATAAATACTTCACCTTTTTCACCATGTACATGGAACTTAAATCTTTTAGGAATAAGCATAAATTTCACCAATAAAATATTAATTTTCCAATACAAAGGAAAAGGCCAGAGAAACACTCTCAAATGTTAAATATTAGCCTATGGTAGCATGAATAACACCAAACAGAGTGTAATATGCAGGTAAAAAAGGATCTTACAAACTAGCAACAAAATATATTCCAGATCACCACAAAGAGGTGTTCAATTCTTCCAACAATGTAATGATCTAAAGTCTAAACTATTTCTATAAAATTTAAGAAGCATGCATAACCCAACCATCCATAATCTAACCAGATTTTTGGATTGATCAATTGACAAAAATTAACATGTTCTTATTCATAACAAATGTCATTCTGTTAGTTCATTTTTTAAGTATTTAGTGACTCAGAGCATCACAAAATTAGATAAAATAATGATAAAAGAGAGGGAGAAAAAGTCATATCCAAAGCATAAAAAAATCAGAACAAACTCTCATATCCAAAGCATAAAAAAATCATAACAAGCAAATATTTGATTTCGCAAAAACCCTTTCTAAAATCACAGAAGAAACGCAAAAAAGAAAATAAAAGAGAGGGAGAAAGAGTGGAAAATGTTCTAACTAGAGCAAAGTAAGATGAATGACCATTGATTTTGATTGAAAATCGGCTGAAATCGTAATTTCTCTACAAAGTTATTTGAACTTTGACAGAGATATGCTGCTACTTAGGGTTTGCAAGAAAGAAAAAAATGATTGTATTTATCTGATGATATAATGGTAAATAGATTATTTTATTAAGGACATTTTAGATTTAAAATATTAAAATTCTGCTTTCCGTATTTTGCTCTAAACTCTGGTTTTAAAAAAGCATCAAAATAGCTGTTTTTTCAAACCATGGTTTAGACCCTATCAAATTTGCTTTTAGTTATTAATCAAATACAACTAAATTCTGCTTTTTGCCCAAAACCTGTTTTTTATGCTTCTAACCACGATCCCAAACGGGTTCAAAGTGATTAAGGCATTGCTGTTCCGGGACAGTCCCCCAAACAGTACTTGCCATTGATTGCATATATATATATAAAGAAAAAAAATGCCTATTGGGTATCGATAAAGGTAATGTGGAAAGAAATTGCAAGAGATACATATGATGTTTCATGGAAGTTCACTTTGCCTTTCCCTTTCCCTTTCCAATCCATGATGTTGATGTCTCTGTCTGCACATGATAATCAACATCTCCATTATTTTGGCTGGGGTAGTTAGGGAGACAATGACCTTTGTTTATTTTAAAAAAGCAAAATTTGAATTATTAACCACCCCACTTCCAGTACCAATAAATTAACCCAATATTATTAACCAATTTTTTTAAAAAATTTCTAAGATTTACTTCCATGGCTACAAACCAAAACACTAATAGTAATAATAATAACTTTGTCTCTGTTTCAGGCTATCATAATTACATACTCCAATGACATTCATTATATATAATCTACTAAACTTGAGGCTGATAAATTGTATAAATATAAAAATTGTATAAAATGCACCAATATGGGCAGCACAGAAGGAAAACAGGTTTGTTGGAATGAATCTAAAAATTACAACTAATTCCTCTACTCTGCTCCCGGTTATTACTTGATAAAGCAAAAGATTGAATATTCCCCTAATGCAATTGCAAACCTTATCGCATAATTTTTCAGTAGGAGTTAGAGAAAGAATCAACCAAAATTTGCTGCGTTTAAAGAATGAATGAATATAATTTATACATGAAAAACAAAAGAAATACACTGTATAACTCTCGTTCAGGGAATCAACCAAAATCAAAAACTGTGTTATATGTACGGCTTGCCTAGCTAGTTTGTTATTGTTGTTGAGAATGCATTTGCCTACTCACTAAAGCATCTAAAGCTTCTCTCATCCACAATTGATGGCACACTTGTCTTGCTTCCTCTACATTGACCTGAAATAAGTTCCCAAAAACACCGATAAATTAAGTCTTCTTCTTTAGATCAAAATGAATTGATAAACCAATGTGAAAATATACATACCCATCTGCGTTTTCGGCTACTTTTTTCAGGCCAAATATCTAATTGTTTCTGAACTAGCAGAGGAAACATGTAGGCCTCGTGCATTATACTACCCCTTTTGCTCATATATATCCATTTCCCCAATTTAGACTGGAAAAAACAAAACAAAAATATGTGAGATAAATGATTCAAAAACAATATTAATTTTGTTGAATATGAAGTTGAATGGAGATGCTGCTAACCTCAATTTTGCCTATTACTCCAGCTTCCTCTAATGTCTCTCGCATTGCTGCCTCTTCCATTAATTCATTATTCTCCCATCCTCCCTGCAAATCACGTCCTCAACCATGTTAATTAAGGAATGATTACATAGAGCATTTTAATTTTACAGTGTTCCGGTCAAGGGTTTTCAACTCCTAAACTACTACGACTAATAATACATAATTATTATATGATTTAAAGAGAAGTACCTTTGGGAATAACATTCCTTCACCCCTCATTGCACTTATGACAAGAACTTGTAATTCTTTAGTGGAGGATCCTGGATTAGTATTCTTGTATCTGTATGGAATACACCTGCAAAATTCAAAACTATAAATTCGGGTTTCAAATCTTCAAAATCCTTCAACACAGAAAATCATGTAACTTTGCTTTATATCCAAACCAAAAAGCAAATTCCCAAGAATCAATGCATAAAGGCCATAAACTATATATAACATGGAGATTTATCTTGAAAATAAATAAAAAACTTTCTATGGAAAATCCCCCCTCCCCACCCCCCAAAAAAAAAAGAAGAAAAAAAGACTGACCCCACGACTTGACGAAAGCCCCTATGATCATAACGCTGTAGATCACGGCCAGTGCGAGAGAGCGAAGAAACCAATTTCTCAAGATGAGAAGGAAGCAATTTAGAAGAGAATTTTTCAAGGATGGGAAGGATAAAGGAAAGCAAAGTTGCAAAATTTCTGACGAAGAAAGACAATCCTCCCATGATAATGATTGTCAAGTTTAGCTTTTGGAGATGAATTTGGGTAATGCAATTCCGAAATTCCAAACTAAAAGTAACAAACCAACTTATCTTGACTAAAATTAAAATCAAACGAATGTAATTTTGGAGATAATAAGAAGAAAAATAAGAGGATTAAAAGAGAAGATGGATTGGATTGTCCTTTGGAGTTTTTTTTGGTGCCTATTAATAGAGACTGCAGAGAGATGGAGAGAGAGAGAGGAAAGCCTGCACTGTCTTCCTCTCTTCCACACACGGAGTAAGAAGACAGGAAGCACGTGCAAATTGACACACACGTGCATGTCTTATTATTTCTTCTTTTTCATTTATTTTAAATCCTTAATTTTTGTTAACCCCATTCTCTCTAGTCATGTCCTCTAACTCCTATCCTCTTAGGCTTTAACTCAGTCACTACACTGGATGGGTTTCTAGTTGACTCAATCAAACCTCCTCAACTTTGCTATTTTTTTTTTCTTTTTCTTTTAGATAACCGGTATCCAAATCACGAGATTCTGACTAATCCAATTTAAGCAGGATTAGACACACACACACACACACACACACATATATATATATATATATATATAATTTTTTCAATACATATTTTCTCTTTCGAAATCTTACTTAACGAAAATAAGCATCGGGCTACTTGTCGCTAATTTTGTTTTTCATTTAATTGTGAGATGCTAATTTTACAATTAAAATACATTAGATAAGACTTTTTTCTTTTTTCTTTTTCCTTTTTGGAAAAATGATTAGATATGACTAATATATTTAAAGGTTGATGAAAGAGCCGATTTTATGTTATTAGAATATTTCCAACTAAATTTTTGGGTTGGATATAAATTATTTGTTTTAAATTTTAATACATAATCTTGTTATTTATTAATAAAATGAAAAAAATATACATGGATAATTTTTTTTTTCAAAATCTATAAGGACAAATCAAAACAGAAAATGGCTACATTTTTTTTGGGGTCATTGTTTTAATAAAACATAACAATTTTTAATATCATAATTTAAAGTTGGTATAAAAAAATACAAGTAGATATGATGAAAAAATTTAATAAAATTGAAAAATAATAATAATGACTAGCATTATTCCAAGCAAAGCAAATGGAAGGGGGGGAGATAGATATTGAATTTGAGAGCCGGAGATCCGCGTATAATGTATAATTTGAAGGAGGATAGAAGTGAGAAACACGGACATCAAAGACTTTTCCGGACACGACATTACATTTGATGTGACATATAGTTATAAAATAAAACATAAGAAAAGTTCAAATGACAAGCGAGATGCGAGTGCGTTACGCGTCAACAGGCTAGCAAACAACTAATAATTATCTGCTCAAACAAATAGTAAAACCACTCGGTTATTGTCTTATGCTCCACAGGCCTATAAAACAAAAACTATCGGCACACGTTTTCAACTTCTTCAAACTTACGAAGTGGTGTCGTTTTTTTGCTCATCTAACCTCATAGGATAGTACGAGTTCCATTGACGCATTCAGTAATGGACGAGTATATCCCATTTTGAATTTGGAATCTTATCATTTTATAAATAGATGAATATTTATATTAAATAAAAAAAAGGAAGAAGAAATTGACGTTTTCATTTTTTTTCTCATTTGTTTTCATTTGTTTTTGTATTTTTCGACCTTTCCAAAGGCCAAGGACTTATCTTTAATACAGCATCTCCAACGGCAGCAACTTGATATTGTAAAATCTTTTATTTTCTTCACAATATATATATATATATATATATATAATGAATTATAAAATATTATTTAAAAAAATCGAAAATTATATAACAAATTTTAAAATTATTATCTATTGATATTTATAAATAAATAGATATAAGATTAAAAGGATAAATAAGTATATTTACATATTAATCATATATATAAACAATAATCATCTGTGAATTATATTTGTAATTAACAGAGCATTCAAGATAAGTATCTAATGCCAAAGGAGATGGAATTTCTAAATAAATAGGAGTGCTGTGCAATCAAAGTAAGATCCTATATTTGGAATTCCATAAATGTCTCATTAAGGTTCTCCAAACTCTATTTTATCAAATTTCTTAGATTAGATAATTTAAATATCAGACTGTACATCCCGACACTTTAAACTCTATTTCATATGTTTTATGTTGCAAGGATTGCTTATCAAAAAATATATCACTTAACTAGCATTATCAGTAAGATCCAAAACATGCTTTTATATAGAAATAAAGTTTTTTTTTTTGGTGATAAAAGGGGATTTTGTGGATTGCACATTTAGTAAATTTTAGTTTTGACAATTTTTAATCCTACGTGCCTATTGACCCAAATTAAAAATCAAAATCAAAATGGATACTCATTCTATGGAATTTCATGCCTTTCTCTTTGCATTTTCTTCTCTCTCCCCTCTCTCTATATCTTTATCTTTTAAGATAATCTGCGAATTCTCCAAAGTGGAATTCCATGTAGGTGCATAATAGGCTGAACCATCTTTGTGGGCATATTGAATTCGCCTCTCCATCTAATCTTGGAAATGCTTAATGCTCTTCTCTATAAGTTGGGTGAGTAAATCTTGAAAATTTTCTATTAGGTTTAGTTTTTGGAGTAACTTTAATTTTCATCCATTCAAGCAAAATATTTTTCTTGAATGGTGTGTCAGATCAAGAAATGTCCATAGGATAAAGCTTTCTTGAATGGTGTGTCAGATCAAGAAATGTCCATAGGATAAAGCATCGCATAGCCTAACCATTAAACGTTTTTATTTTCTAAACCCTTCATTTTTTTTTCTTTTTTTGAAAAAAGAAAGAAAGAAGAAAACTCGTAATTCCATAGAAAGAGAAGGAAAGAGAGTGCCACAATGTCTAGCTTATTGTTCCCATCATCATCGTCCTCTCAATCATCTTCATTATCACCTTTCTCATTTGGATCCTCCACTTTCCCGTTTGGATCTACGATCATTCTAGATTCTCTTTTGGATCCTCCCCTCCAATGCAAACCTTAGTTTCTCATCTTCTTTCTCTTCCCTTTCTCATTTTCCCTTAATACTTCATCAAACTCTAACACTAGCTTAACCCCTTATTTCGATTTCAGATTCTCTTCCTCCTCTCCCTCCGCTTCTTCTGCCCTTGTCTTGTCCTTCTCTTTTGGTTCAGCTGCTGCTCCTGCCACTAGTTTCGCTCTATCATCGGCAGCTGCCAGTATTGACTCATCCTTTTTAGGGGAACTACTTCTTCACCCTTATTTGGAACAACTTCATCTGCGACTAGTTTTGCTTTGCCCCTGTTTAGCGTTGCTAGTTCTCCTTCGCCTCTGTTTGGCGTAACTTCATCTGTCGGATCAAGAAATGTCCATAACAAATAGGGCCAAGTACAGTGGTTATGAAATCAGGGAGAGAAAAAATAAAAAGCTTTCTCACCGAGAAGCTGATAAGCATTCCCGATTTAATTTGTTTAATTCAATTGAAATTTTTGCTAATTCTCCCTTTATTGTTTGTCTACATCGTTGCTCATGATCAACCAAAGCCAAAATCCTCCCAAACACCAAAAAAAGTCCTAAGCCCCATGAATTGTTTGGAAATCCATTTGAAAATCCTAATGATTTCCTGAAAAGGTTACCTGATGATTTCGTGAGAAAGATGCAGAGAGAGGGAGAGAGAAGAAATGCAGAGAGAGGGAGGAAAGAGAAAGACATAAAATCCGTAGAATGAGATTCATTTTGATTTTTTCTATATATATTTCAATCAACAGCCACATATGATAAGAAATTGTCAGCAGAGTGGTTTTATTTAATATCGTTAAAGCCAAAAACTAAAGTTTACTAATACTGCAAAGTAGAAGAACATTTTTTTCACCAAAAAAACCTCATACTAAATAAACCTCACTAAATAAATATTGCAAAATCGTGAAACTACATAACAGTTTTTTTGCATTTCCCCTATATAATGGTTCATCTAAATCATTTTACATAGTGATTGACGTCAATGATTAACTATGATAAACTCTATAGATGCAAACAATTTTTCATCAAGGAAAATGTTTTGTTTTAGAACTAAGAGTTGACTTCAATACGGATGATAATTATATCTATATATGTGGTGTCCTGTCTCGAATCTATTCGGGATGATTTTTTTAATTATTTTTATATTTCGGCTCTGATTCTGAATTTTCGTGCAGTGAGACTCTATAGGGATGACATGTATATACTTTGTCTCGAATTTGCCCCAAAATATTATATATATATATATATATATGTAATTTTATTTATAATAATAATAAATAACAACTATATATATATATATATATATATATATTAGAAAGCTTCGATACCATTTATTTATTATTAATAATAATAATAAATAATACCATTTCTAAGAAATGAAAACCTGACATTGATGATAGCCATGGATTAAAATACCAAATATATTAGAAAATAAGCAGCAAACACATGAAATAGATTAAACCCACTTATTAGAATACCATTTTTAGATAACTTTGATACCAATTAGTAAAAACAGAAAACCAAGAGAAAACCGAATAAAGCAACCCAGAAAATAGATAACATATAACCAAAATCAAATACCACTTGTTAGGTTCGCTTGGAGGAGAAAGAACACATATGAATCAGAATCTTGGTTTCTATCTCTTCTTCTTGGTGGAGATAAAATAAAGATCAATTAGATAAAATATTACAGGAGAAAGAAAAAAAGAGAATATCTTTAACATTCATTCCATATATCATCCACCTTACAAATTACATATTCCATGTATGGTATATAAGTTGACAGAGATTTAAATCCCCTTTAATCAACCAATTAATTCGCTGCGCGCAAGTTGTTGTGATTGGAGGTAAATGGTCTTCCAATCTAGTCTCACCATCTTCATATCCGTTAGAAAAATTAGTAAAACTCTGCTTTTTGTATTTTGGCATAAATGCGCGTACAAGTAAGGTCTAGCATGTGAAAGGGATGCTAAGATTTTCATGGAAGTTCACGGTGGCCTATATATGATTTCCTTTGATTCAACTGAGCATTGCTTTCTTGCTTTCTTCATTAAAATGGCATAACTAAATACCCTTGTTGTTCACCCTCTTGTAAAGTGGCGTAATCAGAATTTTAAGTCAATGAAGTCAAAAATAAAAGAAAACAAATTTAATTAAGCAAAAAAAAAAATGAAATATCTAAAGAGCTTCATTATGGGTTTTGCCTTTTGAATACTCAAAATTTTCTTTTAATGTACCACATCAAGAGTTTGATTTGATTATTTTTCCTATGACATTGTTCGCTTTGGATGCTCTTTGGGCCACCAATATGCAAGGTTTCATATCATAAAGGGAATTTTATAATAATAATAATAACAACCACAACGACAAAAACGCTTAAAGCCCCCAAACAAAATAAAACGCATACCAACTCTTTAGTAAAGACTCAATAAAAAAAAGTAAATGACAATACAAGGACCCAATATAAGACTATCATTAAGTATCATTTACTTTTTGCTCGTGGCCGTTGGGATATTCAGTGCACCTAATGCTTTTAGGAGTAATTTGGTTTTGAGTTCCCCCACTCGCATAGAAAGACATTTATTTCCTCTCCTAATTGATTGTATTGTTCATAAAAAAAAAAAGTATCAATTTTATCACTTGGATCCAATGTGTTAAATTGAAGTTTAGAGACTGACAAAGAATACAGTAATAAATTCGAATAATAATAATTGTAGGACTAAAAGATTGCTCTTTTCTTTTGTTTTTTTTATATTAGAAAAATCAATTATAAAATTCCAAAAGAAATTTCGCTGAAACCATGCTTATCATAAACCCAGTCCAACATCAGCTATCCAACCCTGCAGTCTTCACACAAATGACAAACCACTTGACCAAGTCTTTCCTACAAAGGATACTCCTCTCACAATGAAACAAATTTAAATAAACTCCCATATATCGGAGTTTCTCTTTTCAATTTCAAATGTTAAGTTGGAGCATACAGTAAATTTAAAGAATAATCAGAATCGGATCATTTTATGTCAAGTTCTGTCTAGAGAATAATGAACAGAAAACCCTTATTGTGAAGAAATTATTATTCACACACAAAAAAAAAGGACCAAAAGATCCCCATGACAAGGGTAATCATTTAATGAAATTACTAAGCAAATTAGCAAAACTGATAATTGGAAGAAACTAGAAGTTTCTCCCTTACACAATTTATCTTTACAGCTATTCCACATATATTTTGGATAAAACATATCTAGCCTTATTACCACATATTGAAAAGAATATTAGAACCATAAAACCTTAATTTAGGTGACCAACCACCACTTCTACCGCCAGTATCCCATAGCTACCACTGGGATCCTTACTTTATGCCCTCGACTGCCTTTCAAAAAGATTTCTCCAAAACTATATGTTCCGGTTACTGATCGGACTGTGAGAGAGACAGAGAATTTCCGTGATGCACCATGCTTCAGAGTCATAGCTGAAGGGTTGACTTCAATTGCAATGGCCGGTTGCATTCTGGCCGTGATCACATAGGTTTCTTCCTCTGCAACATTTGTGGCAGTGCGAGTAACTACTTGAGTTTTCACTAGATGGGAAACGGTGATTGATGGAGTGTTAAAATTTGATGGGTGACCCATGGTGTAGTTGCAAAGAGAGTTTGTGTAGTTTTTAATCTCATGAACATCAATGCCAGGTGTCGTACACAAGAACCCCAGGTAATCCTCATAACCTACCAACAAAAACCACAAGTTATTTTGGAAATCATTCTGTTATGCTGCGAATAAGTTGACTTTATTTACAGTAAAAACCATCAAACATATGTGATGAAGCCGTATGTTTGACAGTCCTGGATCCATATGTTTTAAGTTATAACCTGAGTATTTTGATTCCCTCCGTTTCAACTTCATCACATATGTTTGACAGTCCTTTAGCTTGCAACAGTCAATGGATAAAAATAAAGAATGTAACTTATTTACCCAAATAGACACATCAATGCTAAGAAGCAAAAATCACCTGCATCAAATATGAGTCCTGGATCCAGAGCTGCCCTTGGATTCACATGACCACTTCCATAATCAAATGGAGTAGCTGTTACCAACTTCATGGCTTCAGTATCAGAGTACTGTTGTGCTTGAAGAGGTCTTCCTGCTCTGTCAAGCTTTGTAGATGTAGTCATTAAGGCTGATTTGATGGCAGCAGGACTCCAATGAGGGTGCTTCTGTTTCACAAGAGCAGCAATCCCTGCTATATGTGGTGCAGCCATGCTAGTCCCAGATATCATGGCAAATCCTTCTCCTGCTTCAAAAAAAAAAAAAAAAAAAATTGTATCACGCATATATGATTTGAATAATTATAATTTATTTTGCATTATTTCCATTTTTTTCCTGTTCTTCATCTTTTCTTGTATGCCTGCTCTTCTGAGTTCTTGCAAGAAAAGTATTTTGAATAATTCAAAATATTCAGGTTATAACTTAAAACCTAGCTGACCTTGCAATTTTCAAGCCATTTCTGGGTTGCAAGTTCAGCTCAAGTTTTGATCCTATTTCCAGAGGACTTAATGACCAAGTCTTCAAACCTCACAATGCCCTCCCAAAGTGCGTAAAGTTCCTTCAACTGTCCCACTTGTAGACTGACCAACTTTTACGGTAATCTGGATGTTAAAGCACTAAAATGGAGCACATAATGAGTTGGATAATTTACTTACCAACATAATTTGGTTCATCTGTTCCATTTGGAGACCAAGCAGCCCAAATAAGAGAACCAGGAGCCAAGATATCTGGTTTAAGAAGATCAGCGTCTTGGAAGCTGAAATCTTTTATGTTGGGCCCTCGAGCAGAGAATAATGCCACCTGTGGAGCTGATTTATGGAGAATAGGCATCAAGCCATTGCCAATGCTTCCTGTAGCATTAAAGCATTTCACTCGTCCAGTCCAATCTCTTGGAGTAGAAATGTTGTAATAGTCAATAAGATCCTGGAACAGCAGAGACATGAAGCACCAAAAATGCACGATTATAAGAATTAATCAAAAGGCGACATCAAATGCAATATGTGGGTTGTGATATCAAATACAAATTTTATCTATAATCAAAACCATGACGGGATAGAACAATCATCATTAGCTATAATTACATGGCACATCAAAAGAGCACACCAGAATTCAAAATTTTTATGGTATTAACAAAAGAACTCAGTAGTTCCTTAGATCCAGAACACATTATAACACTAGGATGTAAGTTTCAAAGATCCAAACTGCTACAAAAATAACATGACAAACAGCTCTCAGCTTTAGAAGATAACAAGAAACGTGGATTTTACCATTGATTTGGTGACATCTGTAATGAGAATCCCAGGAATACCAGAAGGAACAGGATCAAACTTTGTTCCTGGAGAAACACTTTCCACAGCAAGGACAAATCCAACTGCACCAAGACTCTTGGCTGTTTCTGAAACCTTTTTAATCGATGCAGTACCAACAACAAAATTGAAGGAATAACCACAGAGAAGTATATTCCCCTTAACCAAGTTTTTGTTCAACACTTCTGGTCTTTGGCAGTCTGAAGAACTGTATTTCATCACTGAAGAATCTAGTAAGACATCATTTGCAGCAACCAATGTATATGTTTGATTTGGATGTGTTGAGGCTGCAGTTATCAGTTAAGCATCAGCTTTAGAAAGCCAGAGATCAATCTAAGACACCAAGTGCCACGTAATAAGCAGGTACCCAATTAGTAAATGCAATAAGTTGAGAGAGAATTTAGCTTAGAGATAACATGAACATATTTAATTCACTACAATTCAATGACATTGCTCATCACATGAGTGCCACATGATTTTATTTATTTATTACTTCAAGTCTTAGGAGAAAGACACATTAGTCGGGATAGAAAGATTTGAAAGAACTCTACTCTACGCTTGTTGAAGGTGAAGTTTATAAATAAAATAATTCCTTCTGTCGGGTATATCCCCGATTAATGCAGCTTCAGATGCTTCAATTGTCAATTCTAGCATTGAGCGAAAGGTTACACCTATGTCTATGGGGGTTCCATATTGCAGGTAGCTCATCACATGAGTGCCACATGAATACAAGTCCCAATCACAGTTGTGGCGCATTATAATCTGTCTATCAAGCTAAAACTTCAGCAGAATGCCTAAATCTTAGTTCAGTGAGAAAGGGGTGCTGTAACCAAAAAGTGTTGGGAATACAAAGAGCTATAGAAGCAAACTACAGTTCAGAAAATCAGGAATTCAAAGCACCTGAATCTGATAGACGAATGGTTACCTCATGTAGTCACCATGTTCCTGCATATTAGAAACATCTCTTCCCAAATGCTATATTAGAAGAAGCAAATATACAGGTATGTAAAACTTACGTGACAAACCAATTCCAGCCAAGATTTTTCCATTTCCCAGAGTCAAATGGTTCTTATATCTTCGATCATCAATTGCAGCTGCTACAGATGTTATCCAGGGACTGTAAGAAACCAAGGTTTTAGGGAAAGGCCCTCCATTGCCACCTGCCTGTGCAACAAATACACCCACTTTCACTGCTGCAAGAAGGGTAGCATCAAACGGGTTTAAAAATGTTGTCTTGGTGGTTGCCGGTGGACTGTTTGGACCCACTGAGAGACTGAGTATATCCACTCCATCATGAACAGCCTGTTCAAAAAGCAAATTGAAATAAAAAAAAAATGCCTTGCAACTTGAAGCCATCACATCAACATCAATACAAAACATCACACAGAATTTACTGCCAAAATAATAATTGTGGAAAAATATGAAAGGCCCATGAAATGCTGAGAATTCTTAAGGTGTTGGTTAGGTTATATTGTAACGAAGACAGCAACAATCATGACTGATAATCCAGCGCAAAAATTGAGATGTAACAAAAAAAAGATCTGCAACAGATTAAGTAATACTGCTACTATTCTCCAATTATGTACTGTGCTGTTAAGGAATAACAGTACACCTGATCAATAGCAGCTACTACATCAGCAACAAAGCCTCCAAAAAGCCTGTACAGTGCCTTATACACGGCAATCCTGAACAGAGATGAAGTTGCTTGTTATATAATTTTCATTTTGGAAATGAGGCGTGGAAGTTATTTTACTCACCTAGAACGAGGAGCCATCCCACTTGCTTTCCCAAATTCATGGCCATGCATTCTCACAGGAATACCATTATTTCCAGCTGCAATGGCAGCTGTATGGCTGGTATATATGACAAAAACAAGAGACACATTATCAGATTTAATATACATCTCCACAGCTCCGATTAACGAATGCTGAGAGAAAAAAGTGGCATCACATTATCAAATGATAATATGGGTGGTATGTTTTTTCAATTGAAGGCACATGCTGGCACACACAATTTTATGATTACAGCATTGCTAGGGGACCAAAATATATATATATATATATATATATATATATATATATATATATATATATATATATATATATATATATATATATTTCAATGGTTCAGTGAAAACTGCTAGCATTTTGCCTTTTACCACATACAGGCATGTATTGACATAAATTTCATATTTAACTTCACTTAATCAGTACACTGAAAGCTAATGGCTAAGTTTCTTAAATTGAAATTCAATCTCTATTCTAAATATGCGGAATAGAGGAATATTAAAGTTTATAATTTTTGAAAACAAAGAATTTCCCATCAAGTCATGCAACAACCAAAATAGACTACAACAATCGAAGTCAAAATTGGAAATGGCAGCACGGGTTCTGCATTGAAATTATTCAAGTAGAATGGATGTGACATAACCTTCCATGTCCATCACCATCCAGTGGGGAAGCAAAATCAATAGAAGGATTGAACGCCCCGGCTGCTATAGCAGCTTGAGCAAAATGCTGGGCACCAATAATCTTTCCATTGCAGAAGTTTTTTCTAGTGTCAGGATCAACCTCACATTTTCCTCTGTATTTTGGAAGAGGCCCATAGGGTTCTGTGTTGTGTGTTGAAAAACTTGGATGGTGTGGATAAATTCCAGAGTCAACAAATCCAATCACGATATCCTCTCCAGCTTTGTCAAAGCCACCTCCTGTTGGCCAAACTCCAGTTGGAAGGCCCAAAAACTGTGGAGTGTGTGTTGTGAGTCTCCTCACCTTCCAGTCTCTTTCCACAGATTTCACACCAGGGGCACGCCTTAGGGTTTCTGCCTACTAATTTAGGGAACAAGGTAAGGGAATAAGGAAGCTAAAGGAGAACAAAGTATCAACTAATTAAGATCACTATGAAGAAGAGACATAATAAAAGAATATCTAAGGTTTCACCTGATGAGGGGATATGTGAACTGCAAAACCATTTATAAGATGTCTATAGCTGTAGAGCTTTTTGTAGGTTCCATGGTCAAACAGCTCACCAAGAAGCATATCATGCTTCTTCTGAAGATGCTCCGCATAGGATGTAACCAACTCACTGCAAGAAGGTCCAAAGAACAAGGAAAAGGTGAGAAGACATAGCTTTAAGTGATTCATTACTCCTTCATTCAAACACACAAACAAACCAGAATGCGGAAACAGAAAAATAAGAAACATGGGCCATCAATTCCATTAAAAAGGAGGGGGGCTATAATTGGTGAAATAAGAAACATGGGCCATCAATTGCATTAAAAATGACTAGTAAAAATGCTCTCTCCATTGTGAAGTTGGTGTCACTGTACCCTCCTTTCAAGAACATAGAACTAGCTGCAAATAACATGTTAAAATGTTGACATACACAGCACATATGAACATGCATATTGATTTGGATAATGTAAGATATGAAATGACTCTCTATCAAAAAGAGGCTTTCAACTCAGATAAGTATAAACTGCCAAGCAAGATTTACCTCAAAATCCCCAAGGTAATACATAGCACTCATGGAACCAAATACTCATTATGCAGACTTCAAAATGCCATTTATACTTCTTCTTTTTTTCCCCAAAAAAATTTCATTTATCCTTGATTCTGATTTCCAATAGGGATGCTTGTTAATATTACCTTACTTATGTGAAGAGGTGTCATGGGCCACTCGGAGTTCAACTCACTTGAGAACTTTTGAAACAAGCAATCTGATTTAGACTTATAAAGTAATTGCCAAAATTAAACCGAAAAACATATAGATGACTAAAACACTTGATTACAATAAAGAACATTATCATATGCTCAGAGTAAGCAATTGCCAGGGTTGAAAATTACTTATGACAACCAGAAATGCACCAAAGCTTTCGTACCACAAAGTTAACACCCATGAACAACCACACGAAATAAATCAAACATTTACATAGCCTAAAAGCATATTCTATGGATCGGAAGAATTGCATAGTCAACACAGAGCACCTCTCAAGTCATGATCCCAAAAAAGAAGGAAAAAAAAAAGTTTCAGAGTTCCATGCATAATGAAGTAGTCGAGGCATCAAAATCTGGCAGGCATGAGCAGAGCCATTGCCATGCTACCCCAAAAACAGGAAGCTGTTACAAATCTGTGTGCTAAGTAAAACCCCAAACTTCAAAAGAAGCGGTTATAGTACCTATTGGCGTCAATCTTGTCATCAGTATCTACAGCAGTGGCTTCAAACCCAGGGACACCTCCTCTGTAACTTATGACAGGCTCCCCCTCCATTGTCACAAGATAAATCTCGGCTTTCCCACTGGCCACGAGGACCAGCACCACCAGAAGTGAGCTCAAAATTTTTATCAGCTTCATTATCAGTTATCAAGTGCCAACTTCTGTAGCCTACGAGATCTGCTGAATAAAAAAAACAAAACAAAATCACAAACACTCAGCTTTCTACAGAAAAATCATACAATAAATATTAATGTCAATATTTATTAATAACTTTTAATTATATTGAAAAAAGAAAAAAAAACTTTTGAAGAAAATCATTTCCCAAAGAGATCAGATAACGAATACCACAGTAGCTTCAACATTCAAGGAGTGAAGTGAGCTATAGATTTGGCTTCTTGTACAAACATCGAAATCATAATTTATTTATTGAAAAAAAAAGAATAAAGAAAAAGAGAAGAGAAGAAATCGAAACAAAAAGTTCCCGCATCTATGAACAATCCAACCAAGCAAGCAAAGAATAAAAATGAAATCCGAATTTCTGCCGTTCCAAAAAAAAAAAGTAGTAGTTTCGACTTACCAAAAGAAATGGAAGAGAGAAAAGGAATCAGAAAGAAGAGGATTGGGAATAGTAGTCAATGCATTAAGAAACAAGCTACTAAAGAGCAAGCAAGCAAGCAAAGTAAATGCCGTTTTGGATTACGGGATAATGAGAAACGGCATTTGGATTATAGACAGCATAAACGGCCTTTATCTCTCTCGCTCTTTCTTTCTGTGTGGGTACGGTATGGAGATCAAGTGAGGCTCATTTCATTTGATGCTGATTTAAGATGCAAAAAGAGCAAAAGGAGGGTAAAGTGATGTTTTACTGTTTTAGTAAAGGGAGAGTGAAGAGAGGTAGTTAAAGAGGCATTTGGGATTGTGGAAAAAAAAAAAACAGATTTAATTTTTTTTATAAATTATTTATGTTCTATAAAAAATATTTATTTATCTCTTACTTTCTAAAAATAATTTTTAAAATTAAAAATAGTTATTTTTGAAAAGTATTTTTTACAAACCAATGTTAAATAGAACTTTATAGATTTATGTTTTTTTTTTAAATTAAAATAATATAATCAAAATACATGAAATTTTCAAATTCATGAATAGGTTCAGACAAGATACCGAAGATTATGGAAGAGCATAAATATTTTTATTAAAATATTTAACATCATTATGCTGACTAGAATTCTCACATTTATTTTTTGCGGATGATATAGTGTAATTTGCAGAAGCATTAGTGGCTCAAATGAGCATCAGCAAAATCATTTTGGACAACTTTTGTCTTTGGAAAGGATAGAAAGTCAGTTTTGCCAAATCACGAATCATGTTTTCTAAAAATGTGGATTCCACTCTAGCTAGTCAAATTACAGCAGTGGCTGATATCCCTTGCGCTTCAGACCTGAGTTTTAATCTTGGAGTCCCAACTTTGTATGGTAGAGTTTCTCGGCAAACTTATCACTTTGTGCTGGATAGGATGAAGAGTAAATTGGCGGGACGGAAGGCTAAGTCTCTATCTCTTGCGGGCCATATTACTTTAATCAAACATGTGTTTAATGTCATTCCTTTTTACTCAATGCAAACGGCTAAATTTCCTATGGGCCTTTGCGATGAGATAGGTAAGGTTTCCCGCGACTTTTATATGGGGCCATGAAACAGATTTCTTCTCGGTTCACTTGATTAATTGGGAAATGGTGGGTCGACCGAGAGATTGTGGTGGTCTGGGAATACGGCCATTTAGGTCCCTTAATCAATCCGCTCTCTCTAAAATTTGTAGGAGATTGCTCAATTCAGAATTCTCTCTGGGTTAAGATCTTACGGGCGAAATATGGTGGTGATCACGGTGGGGTGGGTATTTTTCATAATGTTCATGGGGCTTTTAATTCATGGAATGGGATGATTGGCTCAGTCCATATTATTCAAAGAGGACTTCACATTGCTGTGGAAAATGGGAGTTCTACCAGATTTTGGATGGATGTTTAGGTAGGTGGGTGTGCGTTAATTACTGTGGCAACAACACCCGTATTAAATAGGGATAAAGATAAGAGTGTTGCGAGCTATTGGGGTGCGAATGGTTGGAAAATTTCAGAGTTCCAGTCCTCTCTTCCTTTAAATGTTATGCAGCAAATTATGGCTATAATGCTCCGTAATGATGATGGAGCAAGGGACCGCTACAGCTGGCGATTTTCTTCCTCTGGTGCTTTTATAGTCAAGTCAGCTTATTGTCACGGGGCCATTACTCTCTCCCCAAAAGACCGATCTGGTGGGGTGTGCAGCGCCACCGCTTATAGCCAGGACTCATTCCCTTCACCTATCCGATGTGGGATTTAAGTCTGTGACATTTTCTCCCACCCAATCCTGTGACGCCCTCGTCACAGTGGGCCCCCCTGCCTGCCCCAAACCCGGGGTGCTTGGCGAGACATCGGAGTCGGATCTGGGTCGGCTCTGATACCACTTGTCACGGGGCCATTACTCTCTCCCCAAAAGACCGATCTGGTGGGGTGTGCAGCGCCACCGCTTATAGCCAGGACTCATTCCCTTCACCTATCCGATGTGGGATTTAAGTCTGTGACATTATTCTCTTATTCGTCAAGATATGCACGATGTTAAGGATGAAGCTTGGGGTATTATCTGGAGATTAAAGGTTCCTCAAGAGAGTTTGTATTTTTCTATGGCTTGTTTTCCATGGTAAGATTATGACAAATATGGAGAGGCAAAAAAGAGGCTTCACTGGTTATGATACTTGTCCAGTTTGTGGCATTACTACGGAATCTTTACTCCATTTATTTCAAGACTGTGATCGGGTTTCTGGATCAAAATTCTTGGACCTACAGTGTTTCAACACAGCAAAAGTTACAGCTACCATGATTGGTTTCATCTTAACTTAAAAGGGGCTTTAAATGATGGTGATCTAGAAGGATGGGGTAGAAGATTTGCTTTAACTCTTTGGTTGGTTTGGAAATGGCGGGTTGATTATGTCTTTCAATACAAGGAGATTGAAGAGTCTCGAAGAATGGCCTTGTTACGAAATATTTGGAAAGATGTTAATGGGGCTTTCAGCAGTGATCGTTTGTATTACAATATGCAGGGACCAAAAAGAGTTATAGATATCAGCTGGATTTCTCAACCTAATGGGTAGTGGCTCGAGTCGTGGAAACCCAGGCCATGCGGGTGGGGGAGGTTTGATCCGAGATGCTTGGGGAGTCTGGCATGGTGGTTTCACACGTAAAATCGGGATATGTTCTTTGATTATTGCAGAATATTGGGCCTACTACTTTGGGTTACGATTAGCGTGGGAAACAGGGTGTCGGCTTCTCATCTTGGAGCTGAATTCACAAGCGGTTATTACCTTGCTTGAAGGGGATATGCATTGGTACCTTGGTGTTGCGAACTTAGTGTTTCAATGTCGCTAGCTTTTGTGCCAAAACTGGTCAATCCAGATTAAACACATTTATAGAAAAGGAAATAGAATGTGCCTGACAAATTATGCCTATTAGTTTCCGATCGGTTATTACTCTCTTCATCAACCTCCTGGGGATTTGATTCGCATCATGAATGAGGATGTCATGAGCGGAGCTTTTTCTCGTGCTCTATGGTGACTAGAATTGCTACCAAACTTCATTTCTCACTTACAGAGATGTTAACCACCCCTCAAAATTGCCTTCTTTTCCACACTTTTATTCTTTTACTCGTAATTTACCATATTTATTCTATATGTTTCACATCATATGTTAATTTTGAATTTTTATTATTTTATATAATTATTTTAGAAATTAAGATAATATTTAATCTATATAATTTTTTAACTTTATCCTTATTTATTAAAATTACTTACTTTTTTTTTTTACAATTTTAAGAAAAATTAAAAAGTATTAATTTGATCCTTTTTCATTGGTTTAGCCACCGTGAGTCACAAGAAAAATTTCTACCATGAAATCTGCATTGGAAAATATAAATAATTGTCATTCTAATAATAAAAAAATAGAATATAATTATATGGCTAGCATTTTCTTTCTACAAAATTTTAGGAATTATTTAGAATTTATCATTTTATAATTTGGTGAGAGTTTATTGAGAAACAATAATTAATTATATGGAATAATTACCAAAAATCCCAATGTTTGATCTGTTTTTAATTTAATTTTCAATATTTTTCATACTAATTGGGTTTATAACTAAATTTTCAATCATACATCTCTATAGTTTTACCATTCAAATTAACAGTTTTCATATTTGAATTTTTTCTTCACAAATTCGTTTTATTTATGAATTAGAGAATATTTTTTATTTTTAAAGTTAATTTTTCTAATTTGATATTTTATTTGATTTGAGAATTTGTTGTGTTAATATATTTTTTCAATTTATTATTATAAATTTATAATTTATAAATTAGGATCTTTAATTATAATAAATTAATTAATATTTTTTAATTTAAGATAATAGTTATGAAAACTTAAAAACATGAATTGATTTAATGCGTTTGTACTAATAAAATTATTACCAATTCGATAAAATTATAAAAACAATCAATCTTTAATCAAAATTTTAAATTATAATAAATTATTATTTATAATAACAATAAATTCATTAATTATAGTTTACAATTTATAAATCAATGATAACAAATTAAAAATTATGTGAAATGAAAAAAACCAATAAAATATTAAATTAATCAAATCAAATTAATTCCTTGAAACACTAGGGATGACACGGGGGATATGATTAATCAAGCTAGAGTTGGCCAACTAATTATGAAACCAAAACGAAACAGACTCCCCGTTACCTACTACCCAACTAGAATTTTCATGATCAAACTTCTAGACATTAAACATGCAAGCCAAATACATAGATGAGTCATACACTTTCAGCACAGGAGGGAACAAATTAGAGTTTCCTCGAATAATCTTCTCCCACAACACGTCTGGCTTAGAAATTAATCTCTACACCAATTTGTCAAAATAAGCTCTATTAAGTACTTTTAAGAATTTTAACACCCAAAACTCCATAATCTTTCGCCTGCAAACATTATTCTAGCTAACTAAATGAATGAGTTTATCTGCCCCAGTAGACCACCAATTAAATAAACCTCTTACACATCGAATCAATGTATTGCTAGTAGACTTGGGGATAATAATCGTCTGCATAGCAAAAAGAATAAAAGTCTTAGCCTTCAAGGCACTACTAAGTTTCTTCTTCACATTTTCTTCCAAATAATTAAAATATTTTCTGCCCATATGACCATGAAGCACTAACACCCCAAGATAATGGCCAAACTCTTCGACATGCTTAAAACTCGAAGCATTAGATAATTAAATTGCTAATCATTTGGCGGCCAACATTTTTTGGAAACACAAAAAGAAGTCTTGGCCTTATTAATTTTCTATCCTGAGTAGGCATAAAAGTCATCCAAAACCACAGGCATCACAACAATTTGATCCACTGAAGCCTTTGTAAAAATATAAGGTCAACTGCAAAAACAAATGAGTTAACAAACATCCTTTTTTACTCAAACGAATGGTCCTCCAGATTCCGTCATCCACTGCCTTTTTAATCTCCTGGGACAACTGCTCCATCCAAAGGATAAAAAAATAACGAGAAAGTGGATCACCTTGTTTGATCCCTCTGGAAGGCTTAAAACTATTAGACAGATTTCCATTTCAATTAATGCTCATTGTACTAGCCAACCAACATCTAAACAGCATCCGAACTAAATCCATAGGAAAAACGGCCTCCATGAGAGTATCATAGATAAAGTCCCACCAAAGCCTGTTGAAAGCCTTTTGAAAATCTATCTTGATCATATCCCAACCTTTCTTCTCCTGTTTCATGCGCATTGAATGGGTCATTTCTTGAATAATCACAACATTATCAACAATTTGTCTATTAGAGATGAAGCTTGCCTGATTTGAATCAATTAACAAATTCAAACTAGGCTTAATGCGATTTATGATCACCTTCATAAGAATCTTGTAAATAACTGACAGCCATTTAATGGGCTGCATATCCGTCAGAGAAGAAGGGTTATCCTTATTTGGAACGAGAGTTACAATAGCTTTACAACTACAAGAAAAATACAGTTTTTGCAACAGAAATATCCGTTGCTATATTCAAGAATTCCGTTGCTAATCACAGTTAGCGACAGATTTGTAATGAATTAAATCAGTCTAAAAAATGCTAATTTGTTAGCGACGGACAATGTCACTGAAATATGATCGCAGAAAATGATATGACAACAAATCAACGATGGAATTAGTGACTGATTTATTTCTCTCGCTAATTAGCTACGACAATGAATTCATTGCCAATTAGATACAGAAATGAGTCAATCGCTAATTAGTGACGGATAATCCGTCGCTAAATATTGTAGTGGGTATCTCTCCTCAATACATGATAAAAGTAGCAACAAATTTTTAGTCTTCACTAATTATGACGAGCATTTGGTGATAAATATCATTCAGTTGTTGATCTTTTTTATATATAATATTTTTATTATATTTTATTTTTATAATTTTAAAATTCAATTAAATAAAATGCCAATATTTTTTTCAATATGATTCATAAAATAAATATTAAATTTGTTAGAAGCTATTATGTTAAAATTAACATTTCAAAACTTGATAATTATTCAAAAATCATCAAATACTACAATATTATTAATATATAGTCCTATATGCTATCATAATGATGTGGATCTCTCTGTGGAGTTGAAGCTAAAATGTGGCCAAAATGAGTCATTTCTACTATCAGCTCTTGCATCTCTATATGCATCTCGTTCTGAATTTTGTATTGAATCTCGTCCTAAATCTTGTGTTAAAACTGATCTCGAAGCTTGAGTAAAATTTTTTTGCACATATGTTCTCACATTTGCTGCTTTTGTGACTCTAACATAGTCTGAACATCATGCTGGATATCTTTCATAATAATAGCACACAACTGATCTATACTAATATCCCGTGATATAGCAATAGAGTGAAAGGATGAGGTACTAGTATAGAAATGTGATGTCTCGGTGCCCATCTTAAAAGCGCCATTTTTTCTAGTCATCAACAGTCTCTAAAAATAATTACCTCAAATCTGACTCACATGGCTTGTTGGATCCCTCCACTGGCTGAGAAACAGTCTCTTTAAAGGTCTGTACTCCATCTTACAATATAAATTTCCATAAGAAAAAATACAAATTACAAGAGTTGCGATGGAAAGGGAGATGAGCGGCAAAGTAGCGGTGGTGTGGTGGGGTGATAACACCAGCCGGTATGAGGCAAGATGTGGGCAGTGTAGGTGAAAGTGAGCAGAAGAGAGAAAGAGGGATCATCGCAGGTTTAATTTCAACAAAATGAGATGATGAGATGAATTTTTGAAGGGTTAAGAAATAGATGAACATAATGATGAAACGACACCGTTTCAATGGGACAAAATGACGTCATTTTCACTCGCTTTAGCGACGGATGTATGTCGTCGCTAGCGTTAGCTATAGAAAATGTCGTTGATAGAGTTAATGATGGACAATACTATCATTAACGTTAGCGATGACACATATTTTGTCGCTAAATTTTAGTATAAATTAACAGTAAATTTAGCGACGTAATCTTTTTTGTCGCTATTATTAGCGACGACATGGTTAGTAGCAAAAATATGGGACGACAGTTGGCATTAGCGACGAATTGTGATATCACTACTATTTGCGACAACAAATTTTTGTCACTAAATGGTTTCTTATATACTAATACAATTAGAAATGAATATTTTCATTGCTAAATTTCATATTAGCATCAAAAATTATCCGTCACTAATGTTCTCTCACAAATTCATCTCCATACCGTCTCAAATGTTGGCACCATATCTTACCGCTACAATTAGCTACGAATTTTAGCTATGGTTCTATCCATAGCAATTTTCATCACTAATTTGTCACTAATTCTACCACTATATTTTTTAAAAAAAAATTATCGCTTTTACTAGCTGATTCGTCATTTTTTGTAGCTATTTGCTTCAAATGTTATATATCGTTATTCTGCTATTTTCTTGTAATGTACAAAACTCATTGTTTATTACCTTACCATCCAGGTAATCTTGAACAAAACCAATAAGGAAGGTTTTAACAATATCCTAACGAGATTGATAAAAGGCCACTCATAAACCATCATGATCTGGTGTTTTGAACGTTTTCTAGCAAACAAAGCCTCTTTCACTTTCACTTCAAGAACCGACTTCATCAAATTACTAACAAACTCAGACGATAAAGAAGGAAATTTACCTCTGATTTGATAAAGAGGAGCATAAACCAATTCCTCTTTATAAAGATTACTAAAAAAATTGATTGTATGGTCTTAAAGCATAGTCGTATCCGAGCACCAGGAGCCATCGAAAAGTTGTAACCAATCAATCTGAAATCTCTTTTTTCATTTTAAATTTTCCATGTATATATGAGGTATTCAGATCTCGCCAAATCCAATTTTCCATAGACTTTTACTTCTAATACATTTTCCCTTAGTGAAGGATAACATCATAATCCCTCATAAAATCCCTTTTAAATTAAACAAGATAATCTGAATGTCTAAGCTCAATAGATTTCCCAACTCCATACAATTGAGTTATAACCCTAATCTTCATATTAGAAAATCTCCTTTTGTTGTTCCTTTTGCATTTTTGCTACCTTTATGTGATGTTTCACCAACCTCTTTCATAGTAGCATTATTCTGAACTTTTTTCTCTATTGCAATATTATCATCCGAAAGTTCATATAGGTGTTGAAATGTGGCAATCCCACATCGGAAAAATGATATTTTTCTATAATAGCATTAGCCTATAAAAGGTCTTCATCCCTCTTTTAACAATTCATCCCAAACACCAATCCATATACTTTTAAGATTGGTTGTATTTTTTCTCTCTTGTAATATTTCACTTTGTAATATTTCTTTGAAGTAGTGGAGTATTATTTTAGTAGTGCCCGAGGATGTAAGTATAATTGGCTAAATCTCATTAAATTCTGGTGTTCTCTTTATTGTCTATTTAATAGCTATTGTCGGGTTATTTACTTTGTGATATATTGTGCTTTAAATTATCTGAGAAAAATTCTGTCACAAGGACTCTAAGAGTCTAAGGAAGTTGGTTTTTAAGGGAGACCATTTGTGACTCCACCAACTATCTGGAAATTTTTCTTTGTCTTAATTTTTGGCACAATTATTCACTTTGGTGGAAACTAACCCGATTTCCACAACAATTGGCATCAAAGCCAAGTTTACTGAGTTATATGCTATGTGGTTGCGGCGTAAGCTGATCTTCCACATCAGAAAGGTTTCTTTGGATTCTTGGGTATTCTGCATTTGAAAGCTATTAAATAGTCTTAAAGAAGAAATGGCAAGAGACGGACAAAAATTCACGATGGACACAACAACTTCTACTTCATTAATTTTGGGGAGAACTGTTATGGCAAATACGAGAATTGCAATGAAGATTTTTGATGGTACAGGTCATTTCGGCACGTGGTAAGGTGAAGTTCTAGATGCCTTATTTCAGCAAGATTTAGACATTGCCATTGAGGGAGAAAAGCCAGAATATGCAGATGAGAAGGAATGGAGGACAATCAATCGTTTGACATATGGTATCATTCGATCGTGCCTGTCCAGAGAGCAGAAGTATGCCTTTTGTAAAAAAACTTCTGCAAGTAAATTGTGGAGGCACTAGAGGAAAAATTCTTGAAAAATAGCAGTCAAAATAAGCTTCATATGAAGAAAAGATTGTTCAGATTCACATATGTTCCCGGTACCATGATGAATGATCACATTACCAATTTCAATAAACTTGTAGCATATATGATAAACTTGGATGTGACGTTTGAATATGAAGATTTGACCTAATGTTGTTGGGATCCATTCCTAAGGAGTTTGAGTTTCTAGAAACTACTCTACTCCATGGGAAAGTTGAGGTGCCTCTTAGTGAAGTATGTGCTGCACTATAAAACTATGAATTGAGGAGAAAAGATAAGAAGGATAGTACCAGTAGAGTAGCATAAACTTTGATAGTAAGAGGCCGTTCGAAAAATAAGAACATGGAAAAGAAAGACAGATCAAAGTTCAGAGTGGGCAAAGATGAATGTGCTTTTTGTTGAGAAAATGGGCACTAGAAGAAAGGTTGTCCTAAGTTGAGAAGTAAAGAAGTAAATTGGTAAAGGCAAGGCTGTTGCAGATTCAAATGTAGCTGAATGTGATGATTCAGATTTTTCATTAGCATTGATGTCATCCATAAGCAGTTTGACTGCTTGGATCCTAGATTCAGGCTGTAGCCACTATATGTGTCTCAATCGGGAATGGTTTATCGATTTTAAAGAAATTGAAGGTAGAGTTGTCTATACAACAAACGATAGACCTTGAAAAACAACTGGAATTGGTTCAATCCAGTTGAGGAATTGTGATGGATCAATCAAAACTCTGACAGACGTATGATATGTGCCCAGTCTGACGAAAAATCTCATTTCTATGAGAATCCTTGGAAGAAAGGGTTTCACTATAATCATTAAAAATGAAGTAATGAAGGTTATATCTAGAGCATTTATGGTGATGAAAGGAGTTCAAATGAGCAACAACTTGTATTACTATGAAGGCAATACAGTCGTTGGAACAACAGCAGCAGTTTCTAGTGATGACCAAGAGCTAGAAACAACCAGATTGTGGCATATGCGCTTGGGGCATGCATGTGAAAAATTATTGAAACTTCTGGCGGATCACGGATTATTGCAAGGAGTTCGAACCTGCAGATTAGACTTTTGTGAGCATTGCATCAAAGGGAATCAGACAAGAGTGAAGTTTGCCACTGCAATCCATGATAACAAGGGTATTCTGGATTATGTTCACTCAGATGTATGAGGTCCTTCCAAAACTGCTTCAATGGAAGGTAAATACTACTATGTTACCTTTGTTGATGATTGTTCAAGAATAGTATGGGTGCATACAATGAAGACAAAGGATGAAGTGTTGGGAGATTTTCTCATATGGAAGAAGATGGTAGAAACTCAGACGGGCAGAAAGATCAAGTATCTTCGAACAGATAATGGCGGAGAGTACACAAGTGATCCCTTCATGAAAGTTTGCAGAAATGAAGGAATTGTTTGACATTTCACTGTCAGAAATACACCACAACAGAATGGGGTGGCTGAATGCATGAACCAAACTCTATTAGAGAAAGTTCGGTGTATGTTGTCTAATACTAGATTAGGCAGACAGTTTTGGGCTGAAGCTGTAACATACGCATGTCATCTCATTAATCGTTTGCCATCAACTGCTATCAATGGAAAAACACCTTTGGAGGTGTGGTATGGAAAACATGCTACAGATTATAATTCCTTACATGTGTTTATTTCTACTGCATACTATCATATTAAGGAATCGAAGTTAGATCCAAGGGTAAAGAAAGCTATCTTTATGGGGATATCCTCTGGTATCAAAGGATATCGACCATGGTGCCCAAAGACAAAGAAAATAATATTTAATAGAGATGTTACCTTTGATGAGTCTACCGTGTTAAAGGTAACAAAGGAGCAGACAGATGGTTCTCCATAGCAGGTGGAGGAAACTCCCAAACAGGTGGAGTTTGATAGAAGAAGAATTGTTGATCCAATAATTGTAAAGTCTGATAAAATTACTCCTACGGCAGAAGAGGAGATAATGGTAGAAAATGGATCAGATGAGGAAGTAAAGGTTTCAGCACAAGAACCTCCTCAGTAACTTGAGCCAATTGCACTACGAAAGCCGAAAAGGAATATTAAGAAACATGCTCGACTTGAAGATATGACTAATTACATTTCTTTAATAGATGATGAGATTCCTTCCATTTATTGTGAAGCTATTCAAAGCTCAGAAGAAGAAAAGTGGAGAAAAGCTATGAAAGAAGAGATGCAGTCCCTTGAAAAGAATCAGACATGAAAGCTAGCAAGTCTGCCAAAGGGAAAGAAAGCGATTTGATGTAAATGGGTTTATGCAAAGAAAGAAGGATTTCCTGATAAGAATGATATCCGCTACAAGGTAAGATTGGTAGCTAAAGGCTATGCTTAGAAGGAGATAATTGATTATAATGATGTGTTTTCTCCAGTTGTAAAATATTCCTCCATTAGAATACTGTTAGCCTTGGTAGCATAATTGGATCTGGAATTAGTTCAGCTAGATGTAAAAACTGCATTTTTACATAGAGACTTAGAAGAAGAAATCTACATGACTTAGTCAGAAGGATTTAAAGTTGCTGGAAAAGAAAATTTGGTGTGCAAGTTGAGCAAATCGTTGTACGGTTCGAAGCAATCTCCAAGACAATGGTACAAACGATTTGACAAGTTTATGATAAGGCAGAAACACATAAGAAGCAAATATGATCATTGTGTATATTTGCAAGCTACGGGATGGTTCCTTTATCTATCTTATCCTTTATGTTGATGATATGTTGATAGCTTCAAAAGATGAAGGAGAGATTCAGAAGTTAAAAGCTCAACTAAATCAGGAATTTGAAATGAAGGATTTAGGGGAAGCTAAGAAGATTCTCGGTATGGAGATATGCAGAGACAGAAAATTGGGGAGACTTTGTTTGACTCAGAAACAATATCTGAGAAAAGTACTAAAGCGTTTTGGGATAAATGAGAAGACAAAACCAGTTAGTACTCCACTTGCTCCTCATTTTAAGCTCAGTGCATCTTTATCTCTGAAAAGTGATGAAGAACAAGAATATATGTCAAAGGTTCCATATGCAAATGTTGTTGGTAGCTTGATGTATGCAATGGTGTGTATGAGGCCTGACATTTCACAAGCAGTTGGAGTTGTGAGCAGGTACATGCATGATCCTGGTAAAGGACATTGGCAAGCTGTGAAATGGATTCTACGGTATATTCAGAATACTGTAGATGTTGGTACAATGTTTGAGCGGGATGAAAAAAATTGTCAGTATATAGTTGGATATTGTGATTCCGACTATGCAGGTGATTTAGACAAACGTCGATCTACTACCGATTATGTGTTCACACTTACAAAGACACCGGTTAGTTGGAAGTCCACCTTCCGTCAACAGTTGCTTTGTCTACAACAGAGGCAGAGTACATGGCAGTTTCAGAAGCTGTTAAGGAGGCAATTTGGCTTCAGGGGTTGTTGAATGATTTGGGAATTGGTCAAAAGCATGTCAAAGTGCATTGTGACAGTCAAAGTGCTATTTGTTTAGTAAAGAATCAAATTTATCATACAAGGACGAAGCACATCGATGTTCGATATCATTTTGTACAGGAAATTCTTGAAAATGGTGGGATACTACTTCAGAAGATTCCAACTGCTGAAAATCCCGCATATATGGCAACAAAAGTTGTGACAGGTATCAAGTTCTAACATTGTTTGGACTTGATAAATGTTATTAGAATTTGAAATTGGGCGTTTCAAAGCGCATTTGGAGACATTACTAAAATTTGTAAAGAGAATGTTTGTTTGGAATTGTGAGATCGCCAAGGTGGAGATTTGTTGAAATGTGGCAATCCCACATCGGAAAAATGATATTTTTTCACAATAGCATTAGCCTATAAAAGGTTTTCATCCGGCTCTTAGCAATTTCTCCCAAACACCAATCCATTTACTTATAAGATTAGCTGTATTTTTTCTCTCTCTCTTGTAATTTTTCATTTTGTAATATTTCTTTGAAATAGTAGAATATTATTTTAGTAGTGTCCGAGGACGTAGGCATAATTGGCTGAACCTCGTTAAATTCTGGTGTTCTCTTTATTATCTATTTAATAGCTATTGTCGGGTCATTTACTTTGTAATATATTGTGCTTTAAATTATCTGAGAAAATTCTGTCACCAAGACTCTAAGAGTCTAAGGAAGTTGGTTTTTAAGGGAAACTATTTGTGACTCCACTAACTATCTGAGAATTTTTCTTTGTCTTAATTTTTGGCACAATTATTCATTTTGGTGGAAACTAACCCGATTTCCATAACAATATGGGATTATCTACCCAGTCAATATCATAATCCTCATTCTTTAATATAGCAAAACATGACTGATAAATGCCATCTTTGAACACATTCTAACCCTTTTAGGCAGGCGTTTTCTCATCCGTTTTAATTTGATATTTTTTGTTGTTAACACTAGTTCCTCCTATTCTTGTGTTTGTACCATCATCTAGGGTCTAAAAACCTAGTATGTTGTAAGGCCATCTTCATCATATGCCTCTTTCTTTGTATAAAGTAAAATACCTTCCCCCAGTTGATCCTCCTCATACTCTTTAGTAGAATTATCCCCCACACAAGTTTTATCATTGTGAACCACCAATCCGCATTTAAAGCATATCTGTGGAAGGCCCTCATACTTGATTTGAAAAATTTTACCTCTAAATTCAAGAGTTTTAAAGGTCTTTTGATATCAAGCTCCACGACAATCTTGGCTAAATGACCCCTTTCTGAATTTGAGGTACTATAATCCACCTTAACTAACCTCCCTAATTTGTTACCAATAGCCTGAAGAACTTTCTTATGATACAAATGGATTGGTAAACTTGGGAGCTGAATCCATGGCACCACTTTCGTAATTCGATCTGATTTCATTGAAAATTCCAAGTGCCAAGGATGTACAATAAGGTACCTGCCTATAGCCAACCATGGCCCATCAAGTAAAGCATGATTGTAGTCCTCTTCAAGATCAAATTGCATTAGGAAAAAATTTCTCTCAAGATCAATAACTTTATACTCACCAGAAGGCTTCCACAACAGGTTAATCTTCTCATTCAGTCTCTCATAACTAATATCCCACCCTAACAGATCACTACTATTTTACTCCATGGTTTTGCAATATGGTTCTCAAAGGATTCAGAGAGATTGAGAACAAAAGACCACTCCTTATCAATGAAAGAAATAATATTATCCTTGTCCATCTCATCTCAACTATTTTGGGCGAATTCAATATCTTCTGCCAAAGTTTTAGTCTTCGTCTCATCCTCAATAGAATTCTCCATTATTCCAAGTTTGGGGCTTTTTGATAACTCATCAACGTATGAGCAACCTTTTTTAGTGAATCCTCTAGATTATCTACCCTGTTCACCTTATGATGAAAAGAGCTATATATGCTTTTTTCCAAGCCTTATCATCCGTCAGGGAGGGAGGAGGAAGTTTTCGAAGGTCCTCCTCTTTACCAAGATGGGCGGCTGGAGTTTCTTCACGAGAGCACATAATGTTTACTTATCATAATGGTTTTTTTTTTTAATTTAATAAATTATTACTTGGTAGGGAGTAGATAGGTGATGGAATCCATTAAAACATAAATGAGAAAAAAGAAATTAGAATAAACAATAATACATGCGATCCCCACATAAAACCCCTTTCGGTCCTAATTCTGTATTTTTGGATGATCGGATATGAGACTTTTGGAGCTTTATTAGAATTACAATTACAATTAGATAGAGCATTGAAAGCGCACGATTCACGCATCCCTAGGGATTTTATGTGTCTTGCAAACGCATCCCTAGCTATTGGTTTAGTAAATGGATCTACTACCATTTTGTTTGTAGAAATGTGTTTCAGAGTCACTTCATTTTCCGCAATCATGTCTCTAATATAGTGATATCTAATCTGGATATGTTTGGTCTTTCCATGATATTTTGTATCCTTAGCATAAGCTAATGCAGCCATACTATCACAATAGATTGTCACAGGCTCAGAAGCTGACTTGACAATCTCTAAGTGCCGCAAAAATCTTTTTAACCAAATTGCCTCTTGTATAGCTGAGGAACATGCTACATACTCAGCTTCCATCGTTGATAAAGCTATACAAGATTGCTTCTTGCTACTCCATGAGATTGCACAATCATTAAGCAAGAACGCATATCTAGATGTCTATTTGCGCTGATCTATATCACCTCCCCAATCAGCATCAATATAACCAATTAAGCATAAATCCTTCCCTTGATAACATAGAACATAGTCTGAAGTTCCTGTTAGATATCTCAATATTCTTTTGACTGCCATCCAGTGTTTTATACCTGGATTAGATTGAAATCTGCTTACTAGCCCAACGGCATAGCAAATGTCTGGACGTGTGCACATCATTGCATACATCAGCCTACCGACAACATTAGAGTAGGGTACTCTAGACATTCGTTCTTTTTCATCCGATGTTTTAGGACACATATCTAGACTAAGGCTCAGATTTCTTTCGACAGGGGTATCTATGGGCTTACATTCATGCATATAGTAATGCTCTAACATTTTCTTTATATAAGTCTCCTGAGACAAACCCAGAAGTCTTTTAGAGCGATCCCTTAGGATCTTAACACCAAGTACATAACTAGCCTCACCCATATCTTTCATTTCGAAGTTCGATGATAACCATTTCTTGGTAGTATCAATCAACTTCTTATCATTTCCAGCTATTAAAATGTCATCAACATACAATGACATAATTATAAAACCATTGTTAGAACGTTTAACATATACGCAATGGTCTTCCTCCATCAACGTAAAACCATCCTTTAATATGGCTTGATGAAATTTGAGGTTCCATTGTCTTGATGCTTGCTTAAGACCGTAAATGGATCTTTTGAGCTTGCAAACTTTGCGCTCTTGTCCTTTGAGTTCAAAACCCTCAGGTTGATCCATATAGATCTCTTTATCTAGTTCTCCATTGAGAAAAACAGTTTTAACGTCCATTTGATATAATTCTAAGTCCATTCGTGCTACTATAACCAAAATGAGGCAAATTGATACAAACTTGACTACAGGTGAGAATGTATCTTCATAGTCAATTCCCTCTTTTTGTGTGTAACCCTTAGCTACTAATCGAGCTTTAAATCTTTCTATTGTCCCATCCGCCTTACGTTTTATTTTGAGAATCCATTTGTTCCCAATAGTTTTACGATCAGGCGGTTTCTCAACCAAATCCCAGACTTGATTGTATATCATCGAATCCATTTCCTCTTTCATAGCTTTAATCCATTCTTTTGCTTTAGGACTAGAAAGAGCTTGTTGTATTGTTTTAGGCTCTTCTTCATCTGGAGCAATCATAAAAGCTTCCCCCTCAATCTCAAATCGACGACGGGGAATCTTGTCACGATTACTACGTCGAGGTTGAGATTGTTCATGGTCTTGCTCCATTGGAACAAAATCTGACATTCTTTCACTCCCACTTGGTTTAGGAAGAGCAATAAATTCTTGCTCTGTGAGTGCTAAATCAATTATTTTTGCACTCCCACTAGTCTCAAGATCTTCCATTTCATAAAATTGGAAATCCTTATTTATCTCACCTCTTTCAGGAAAGTCCTCTTCTAAGAAAATGACATCTCGTGACTCAACTTCTGTTATTCTTCCATTTGTGTCTTCCCCCAAGAATACATATCCTTTAGAGAATTCTGAATATCTTATAAAGATACATTTCTTCCCCATCGGACTAAGCTTTCCATATTCATGGGAAGTATTGTAGATATAAGTTGTGCAACCCCATGGGCGCATATGGCTTAATTCAGGCTTTTTGCTTTTCCACAATTCATATGGGGTGGAATGAACAGATTTTGAAGGTACACGATTTAGAATGTAGGCAGCAGTCATTAATGCATCTCCCCAAAAGGAAATTGTTAAATTAGCTTGCGCCATCATTGACCTAACCATGTCCAATAGGGTTCTATTTCTTCTTTCTGCTACGTCATTTTGTTGCGGACTAGAAGGAATAGTTAGCTGCCTAGCTATACCCTTATCATCACAATAACTTTTGAATAAATCAGATAGATATTCATGCCCTCGATCGGTCCTTAATGATTTTATATTCAAATTTAATTGATTCTCAACCAATTTACTATAACGTATGAAGCAATCTAATGCTTCAGATTTATGGGAGATCAAATAAATGTGACCGTATCTAGTAAAATCATCTATGAAAGTGATGAAATAGTGAGCACCATGTCTTGCTCTAACATTCATTGGGCCACAGATGTCAGAATGTATAAGCTGTAAAGGAAATGTGGCTCTTTTGGCTTTGCCAAATGGTAATCTTGTTGCTTTTTCAGCTAGGCAATGCTTACAAATAGGCAAATCTATTTTCTTAACAGATCCTAAAAGACCAGCTTTTGCTAATCTTTTTAAACGATCTTGCCCAATGTGTCCTAATCTAGCATGACATTTAGTATCATTAATTAATGAAACATTATTGGAATTTCCAATAAGAAATATAGATTGCTTAACATCTATAAAAATAGTGTCTAACACTATAAAACCATTCAACATATGTCCAGAACCATAAAAAACTTTGTCCAAAAATATTTTAACACAACCATCTTCAAAAATAATTTTGAAGCCAAGTCCAAGCAAAACAATAATAGAAACTAAATTTCGTCGAACATCAGGAGCATAAAGTACATCATGGAGATAAAGCGTGCGACCTCCCCGCAGCACTAGCCTGCAGGAACCGATCCCAAGCACGTCAGCCGAAACATTATTCCCCATATAGATTTTTCTACTCCCCTTTGGAATTCGACGAAATTCCACAAAGGCAGATTGGTCCCTTGCTATATGGTCTGTTGCTGCTGAATCTACAGTCCAATAAGGAACAGTTTCAGCTAACATTAAGCAACTACTTACATATAAATTTGAAGGACTAATTTGGTCATACAATACCTTTGGCTCAGTGCAATCACGAGCAAAGTGACCATGCTTCCCACAATTGAAGCAATTCATGTTCTTGCCTTTCTTTCCGCTGCATTTCCCACGCTTGCGCTTATTTCCACTAAATTTTGTCTTATTTTCTCCCTTTCCTTTCCATTTGCCCTTACCTTTCCATTTCTTTTTCCCAGAGCTAGAAGCCCCTTTGCCTCTAGACTCAGTCATATAAGCCTCTCCTTCAGGCTTATCAGCAATAAGACGATCCTCCTCTAGCTCAACATGTCGGGCAACATCATCAAAAGTTTTTATATTATCATTATGGGTAAGGTTGACACGCATGTGTTCCCAAGCTTTTGGAAGAGAGCAAATCACAACTTGAACTTGTTGCTCGTCAGTCATCTCATGGCCAGCACCTTTCAGTTCACTTGTCATGTTAGACATGACAGTAAGGTGTTGTCTCATTGTTTGATTAGAATTTTTCTTATATGCATCAAACTTTAGAGTTAACTGACGCAGTCTTGTTGTTGAGGTTCCACCAAACTGAACCTTAACAGCATCCCAAACTGCTTGGGTTGAGCGATGCTTTTCAAAGCGTAGCATCAAGTCATTTCTCATGCTGCTCAGCATCAATATGCGAGCAACTCTATCCTTGCGCTAATAGGCTTGATATGCTTCCATATCTCGCCTATGTTGAGCAGTATTTCCATGCTCAGGCTCAGCCATTGGTTGTGTTATTGTTTCTAGCATATGTTGCTCTTCTAGGAGATACTGAATTTTACGATGCCAAATGTCATAGTTTTTATCATTCAGTTTATCTCCTTGATTCAAGTTAGCAGTAATGCTTTTTGTTGCAGTCATTTCAACTATTTAGAAACAATGATTATAATTAGAATTAACACAATTCATTATTATTTTTATCAATTTCAAGTTACAATGCTTTAAATTAATCAATAATAACCTAACATAAATAGTAGAAACAAAAAAACTGTATATACAGTTCAATCAATTCCTACTAACAAAGTCCAGTTATCATTGTTTAATTTAAACATGCGCCAATTAATTCTATATTAGATGAGATTCATCAATCTACCAATCTAATATTCCCACAATACATTCATCATATAATACAATTTAACAATAATAATATATATGTATTAAAATAAGATAAACATCAATTACATGTTCAAAAACAAACAAAACAAAAAATTATATATATATATAACATATTGTCACACATAAAAATAAATATTTTTCTAATATTGAGTTTAATTCATTCATCATCTGGTTGAACTTTTGGTTCCCTCTCAGCAAATTCTCTTTTTTCCAGTGTACCAGATACCTTTTTCATCCATGGAAAACTATTCATCGATTTACTAGATCGCCTAATACTATCTTGTATACGGCGCTCCAGTTTCCGATTCAAATCTCTTTCAAGATTTTCATAAGTTAAGTCGCTTAATCTTTCTTTAAACGCCTTCCTTTCCTCTTCCCATGAATCAGGTAAGGAATCAAGAACTATTGACATCTGTTGTTCCACAGCTAAGTCATAGTCTTGATTAAACATCATATAGAAAGTCCAAATTTTATGGTACATCTCATCAATATGTTTTTCAAGAGAATGTTCCGGATCTTTCTTATATGCACATAATCGCTCCAAAACGCGAATCATCATATTCTTCACTACATATTTGAATAAATTAAACCAACATTAGACTCAATTAAATATCATATATGTTATGTGACAAAAACAAAAAAAATTTACATGTAATTATGTTCTTATTTGCATATTTTTCTCCAAATTTCTCATCAAAACAGTCACAAAAAATTTTGAAAAAAAATCAATTAAATTGAAAATTAAATTTTGAGAATTATAAAAAAACTTTTGACCAAAAATATTCGTTCACGCGCCCCCACGCGCCGAACGAATCTGTCCCACACGTTCACACGCGCGCACTCGACTACACGCGCTAACACGCACGCGCTGCCACCTGTCCATCCACGTTAGCATTTGTCGACCAACCAGTGGAAGCCACGTGGCTGAACTGCCACATGTCACGGACACGTGGCATGACACGTGTCATAACCGTCAGAAAACTGTTGCCACGTGTCATGCACACGTGGCAAAACTGTTAGAAACCGTTTACCACGTGTCATGATACGTGGCAAAAACCATCAGGAACCGCACGTGGCAAACTGTTTTCCTAACCGCTAGTGCGTCACGCGTCGTCTTCCGGGGTTGATTTTGCACCGGTTTTTGAAAATTTGCACATTTTTTACGGTTTTAAAAACACTGAGACCATTTTCATTTCGTTTCAACACCATTTTGGCCGTGTTTGAACAACACATACATGATCTGAGAGTGAGAATCGTTTTAATGACAGTTTTTTCAAATAAAATATTATCAGAAACTTTGAAAAATCATAAAAATTCAACCACTCATCAGAAAATTATGCAAAAATACTCGTTCGAAAGCTTGTGATGAGAGCTTTCCAATGATACCAAATTTGAACTATAAAACTGAAGAATCAATTTTCTAAAAATTGAAGAAATTTCGAATTTGCATAGTAAATTTCTTAAAAATCATCACAATTATGATTTTAAGCACAAAAACGCACAAATGGGGCTCTGATACCAATGAAGGAAACTACTAGAGCAGCGGATACTTACTTGTTGAGCGTGAATCGTGCGCTTTCAATGCTTTGGGCGGAGACAAATTACTAGAACTTGACTCAATTCCACAGTACGAACGCTTTCATTATCTTGTTGTTAAACGGAGATGAAAAAATTCCTTTCTAAGAATTTTCGTATTTCAGAGAAAACTTATGATGAAAAGTTATCTATTTTTCTTATATCTTTTCGTTATTATCTTTCTTAAAAGTTATATCTTTTCATAACTTTATATATAAGAATATATGGGTCTGGGCTGGGTCAAACCCACATGGGCGGCCCAATACCATAAAGCCCAACACTTCAAAAACTTCAACATTCAGTCCGTAGCACCACCACCAGGAACGAGTTTCAGATTCTTGAACATGTCTTCGGTCACAGACATGGCATCCTGAGATGCAAAAATAACTTGAATAATTCAATGGTCCACTCAATAGTAAAAAATTGCATACCTGCAGATTCATTCAAAAGATCCTCATTGGCACCTCTCAGGAGAACTGTACAAGCCTTTGGATCTTTGCAATCGACAATGAATGAAAATAACTCATCCCCAGTTTTCTTAACCTCAAATAGCGCAGCACCAATTCGAACATCAGACTGCTGCAATTCATCTGGTCTGTTCACAATAACAGCTCCACATGCCTTGGAGATTCTATTATTGTCTGTCTGCCTCAGCCTCCTAATTGCACTCACACCAACCTTCCTCAGATAATGGCAAGCCAAACACTTACGTCCCTTCTAAGTAATAACTAGATCTGGTTTAAATTTTAATTATCTGCATGCATATGTTTTGGATATATTCCTCTTCCGTTCTCAATACCCAATCTTCTTCTTTGACCAACACAACATTTGTTTGGTTGTCACCTTTCTTGTATTCAAGGGGACAATAAAGAAGAATAACAGGTGGGTTAACAATCTTCTGCCTCATTTTGCCAGGGTCAACCTCATCTTTGTTAAACATAACTCCCTTAAACACTTTAGAATCTTCCAACTGGCAACCAGTTACCTTCTCAACCTAAATGTACTTCTTGATATCTTCCCCTAGCAGTCCTTGGCCAAGATCAACTCCAACTGTGGCAGTGGCATCAATAGCAATATCCTGATGGTTAACCTAACCCGATATAAAGCATACAACATTTACCACAAAATATCAATTGAGACAAAAAAACGATGCTTGAAAATGATGAATTTCCAACACTCCCTATTTCAGATAACATAAAGCATAAAGACAAGATGTGATAGTGATGCAAAATGAGAAGAAAAACTACTACAATGCACACCACATCATTATATAGTTGCTCTAGGTTACTAGGAATGCCACTTCAATGTTTGTGCACCTATATCCTTGATTCGGAACATGTTTGAAAGAGCTTGGATAATTTACAAAATTATACCGGCCATACAACTGTTGGGGCATAATTTCTTTTTCCCAGGTCTAATAATGAAGATTAAAGAGTTGCATTTCAAAACTACTCTCAATTAAGGCATAATACCATAAAAAGATAAGATTTTCATGTTTCATTAGTGTTCATGAAGTATGCAATAGTAGGGGTGTAAATGAGTCAAGCTACTCGTGAGATACTCGAGATCGACTCGAAAAATACTCGAATTCGACTTGGAGTTAATCGAGTCGAGCTCGAGTAGTTAGTCGAGTCGAGTTCGAGTATCATAATACTCAGCTCGTAAGACTCCCGAGCTTAATCAAGCTCATTTAAATTACATTTATACCCTTATATTAATCGAGCTTAATCGATCTTAATCGAGCTTAATCGAGTATATTATTTATTAATTTTGTATTTATTCGAGTTTTATCGAGTCGAGTTCGAGTAGTTCGAAATTTTGTCTAGTCGAATTTCGAACATTAAAAAAAAAACTCGATCGAGCTCGAGCTTCGAGTATTTTAATCGAGTTGAGCTCGAGCCTGACACTATGTCGACTCGACTCGACTCGATTACACCCCTATGCAATAGTGGCTTGCGTCTTTATAAAAAGTCAAAGAAATAAAATAACCCTTGTAATGAAAGAAATTTTTACAGCAACTAGGTCCCCAAATTTGATTGGGGAACTTCGTGCCTATGCAGCTCTTAATCAAACCCAACATTGTTGCACCTGTCATCCACATGGCCATATTGTCACTAGCACGATCAAAAAGACAAACATCTCCAGATCTTATGAGCATTTATCCCTAGCAAAATGCAAGTTTTCATTCAAGTAAACTGTCCAAACTAGTTTTAATAATTTAAGCACATAAAGGATCTTAACACTAGGGATTTAGTACTGAAGGCAAATGTACAAACATCTAAAAGCAAAAAATAGAAATCTTTGTTTCAAAAGTAAGTAATGAACAAAATAACTTCATTTCAAGTCTGATACACTTGGATCAACTAAATTGAATTCAGATATGAGAAATACAAATACAGAAATTCAGCAAAAGAATAACAACAAAGCAAAAATTAGCATTTGAGCAACTTACAATCATTTTGACATCAATGGATATAGCAATTTTGTCAAGCACGGCTATAGCATCATCCAGAGCCTTTTTGTACGCTGCAACTCAAAGCAAAGAATTTCTTAACAAAATAGAAAAGTTATGATCCCAAAACAGAAACAAATAACCAAAAGGCACAAACAGCATTACCTTGGGAAATAACTGTAGGATGATAATTGTCAATGAAGGCTTCTGCAACATGGAGCATTTAGAAGCAATTGAACAAATGATGTTTAAACTATTGAAATTTTCCTAAAGCAGTTAACAAGTACAATTATAAGTGATAGGCAACCACATGGCATAGGCTGCTGCGGAGTGCAAACCAACCATGGTGCTAATTTTGTGCTATTATCATTTGTTAATTAACTACAAGCTAATCTCAACATATAAGAACAATTCATTGACACATATAAGAAAAAAGTTTAATCTCAAACCGTACCCAGAACAATGACAGATGTTGTTCCATCTCCCACTTCTTCATCTTATGTGCGGCTCAGTCCAATCATTGACTGTTACAGGAAAACATGTTAGATCAATAGAAACGAGGCAGAAATAAAATATTAAAGTGGAAAGTGAATGACAAGCATTTGGCTGAAATCACACATTTAATTTGTAAAAAATCAAACGCAAGAGGATTAATCAACAAAAAAATGTGTACTTATTACTTCAGTTGACTATTGCAATCATAACCAAAATTGATCTTGAATCTAGATATTTACCATTTTCTTCTGGATGTGCAAGATCTAGTTCATGCAGGATAGCATTCCCATGAATAGTAACAACAATTCCTGCCAGCAACCTGCAAAACAATAACATTACTAGCTTCATATGAAAATGTTCATAAAATATCTTCACACTCATCATTAAGCATTCAAAAGCTTAACATCTTTTAATTATTAATGCACCATGTTAACCCCTAATAATAAAAGTTAACAACTCGAACAAGCTAATTTCCAGGACACTAAACAATTAAACATCCTTTCCTCATTTAAAATAAAGTGACGAGCAATGCATTGTTAGTTACTTTATACTATCTGCATGCAGTCACAATTTTTCTTTTTTCACTCTAAATTTCTTTAGTAGTTTATTCTTCAAGAGAGTAATTGAGACAAGTACATGAGTTACAAGTTCTATTATGTGGAACAAATCCTTACACAAAAAATGAAGTAAAAGAGATTATCACGTATTCTGAAATTAATGAAGTTGGTAGTACACACACATAAAAATATCGACTATGAGAAGAAAGCCACCTCCATCAGCATCAAGCAGCATCTTCAGCATGGATCGTGGATCCCAAGGTTGAGCCGATAATATCAGCCACAGCCTGTCAAGTATGAGACACAGAATGCAGAATAAGATGATTGAACAACGAAGTCAAAGTGCTTAAATTCCGAAAGGAAGAAGTGGTTGAAGAAGTGAGTGAGTTTAACTCTTGGAAGAAATTACTTTCAAAGACAGGAAATTTCAGTTTATCCTATTTCCAAAATTATGAATCATGTTGGATAGGAAATATTTGAAACAAGCATCACTTTAATATGAATAAATTTAGAAAATGAAAGTAGTAAACACGGAACATGCAACTCTACTATGGAACCAAAAGATACTCATTTGTTATGAGAAATGATAGTAATACTTTATTTACTTTCAACAATTTCTTGGAAACTTACTATATAATTTACTTTATTTTCAACAATTGGACACTTATAAATTGATCCATTGTCCATATCATCAAGTTTAATTTGTTAAAATTTACTACTTTATTTAACAAATTAAACTTGATGAGGTGGATTAATTAGTGTCGGAAAGAAAATAAAAAGCATTTCTCATATCTATAAATTTGACCAAGATAAAACAGATAGAAAATAACAAGAGTTGTATAGTACACAAATTTCCTTTTACGGACCTGAAATGGTAAAACATGATGGGTTATAGTTTTACTTTAGAAGCCTGAATGTTGGCATGGTGAACTTTGGCTCCAGATTCTCGTTTCAAAGAATCCTCTCCTCATTTTATAAAGTAGTAAAACCCATTACTTAGGCTAACAAGAACAAATGACTGAAAATAACAGACAAAAATTGTTGGATCATAAACTTGATCCATTATTGGAGCCCAAACCCAAATCCAACCAAATTGGAGTCAAAGTCCATAATAAAGGTCCAAAATTATAAGCCATCTACCTAGAATTTTCTAGAGTGTAGTAATTATGCATGTGAATCATTTGGTAACTTAAAATATTATTAGAAGGATGGAGAAGGATGGAGAAGAATGAGGTGTATGGTTATTATAATTTTGGATTATTTTATTTGTGTGGTGTAGAATTGTTCTTAAGTAGTATAAATACCCCTCCCCATTTTAGTTTTAGATATCAAAAAAAATTAAAAGCTTCTAAGTGAGTGAGGAAGCAAAATTTTATAAGAGAGAGTTGTAGTTTCTTGTTTGTTGAGTGAGAGTGTTTTTGTAATATTAGTTTGAGTTTCAATAAAAGTTGTTTGTGTGAGTATTTTATTTCCAACAAAGTGGTATCAGAGCTAGTTGGAAAATATACACTATTGCATATCAAATCGGAGGTCTCGACAAGAGGAATTCGACACCGTCAGAATTGCCTCGATCGCAGTTCAAACGCGCCGCCGGAATAGTGCTATCAGAAAACTGAGTTAACTCATAAAGTTGAGCTGAGTTGACCGAGCTATCCCTTTCAAAGTTTTTCGACGTTCCGGATTCATCCGCGCAATCAGATTTTGCAAATTCTTATTATATTGAGAGATATGGCAAATGGTATGACACCATTCCAAGTCCCGACACTCAACAACAACAACTACGACAATTGGAGTATCAAAATGAAGGCACTTCTTGGATCACAAGACGTGTGGGATATCATAGAGAAAGGCTACAACGAGCCTGCGGATGATACTGTTTTTGCTACTCTTACACCAGATCAAAAGGCTACTTTGAAGGATTCAAGAAAGAGAGACAAGAAGGCTCTCTACCTCATCTATCAAGCTTTAGATGATGATGGATTTGAAAAGATTTCAAGTGCAAGCTCTGCTAAGGAAGCGTGGGAGAAGCTGCAAACCTCTTACAAAGGATCCGAGCAAGTGAAGAAGGTCCGTCTCCAAACATTAAGAGGTGAATTTGAATCCTTACATATGAAAGTATCTGAGTCTATTTCAGATTATTTCTCAAGAGTAGTAGTTGTTTCTAATCAACTAAAAAGAAATGGTGAAAAGTTAGAAGATGTGAGGATAATAGAGAAGATACTTCGTTCGTTGGATCCCAAATTTGAGCACATCGTCGTGACGATTGAAGAAACTAAAGACTTGGAAGAAATGACAATCGAGAAACTCCAAGGATCATTGCAAGCATACGAAGAGAAGCATAAGAAGAAGCAAGGATTTACTGAGCAACTCTTCAAGCTGCAACTCAAGGATATGCATGAAAGTCAAGGCAATGATAGAAACCAACGTGGCCGAGGTAGAGGTAGAGGCCATGGACGAGGTGTAAGTCGCGGTCGTGGACGAGGTTGGAATTACCACAACAACAATTCCAACAACAACTATGAGAAAGGAGAAAGCTCTACACGAGGCCGTGGGAGAATTAATCCGAACTCAAGGTATGACAAATCTCAAGTTCGATGCTATAATTGTCAGAAGTTTGGGCATTATGCTTCAGAATGTAGAGCTCCCAACAACAAAATTGAGGAGAAGGCCAACTACGTGGAGGAGAAGACAGATGATAAAGAAACTCTTCTTTTAGCACGAAAGGAAACTGATGGTGGCCAAGCAAATTCCTGGTATCTTGACAGTGGTGCAAGCAATCATATGTGTGGAAGGAAAGACATGTTCGTGGAGCTAGACGAGTCAGTAAACGGAAATGTTTCATTTGGAGATGATTCCACAATAGCAGTGAAAGGGAGAGGTAACATCCTTATCCGTTTAAAGGATGGGAGACATCAGTTTATTTCCAATGTCTACTATGTGCCCAATATGAAAAGTAACATCTTGAGTTTAGGACAACTATTAGAGAAAGGTTATGATATTCATATGAAAGATTATAATCTTTCTATAAAAGATGATAAAAATAACTTCATTACTAAAGTGCCGATGTCAAAGAATAGAATGTTCTTGATCAACATACAAAACGATGTTGCAAAGTGCCTGAAAGCTTGCTACAAAGATGTATCATGGCTTTGGCATCTTCGATTTGGGCATCTAAATTTTGGAGGTTTGGAGCTGCTATCTAAGAAGGAGATGGTAAAGGGACTACCTCGCATTAACCATCCTGACCAGCTTTGTGAAGGGTGTCTAGTTGGGAAGCAATTCAGGAAAAGTTTTCCAAAGGAGTCAGAGTCAAGAGCCAAGAAGCCACTCGAGCTCATCCATACTGATGTGTGTGGTCCAATCAAGCCAAGCTCTCTCGGTAACAGTAGCTATTTTCTTCTTTTCATTGATGATTTTTCAAGAAAAACCTGGGTCTATTTCTTGAAACAGAAGTCAGAAGTTTTTGAAGTTTTCAAGAAGTTCAAAGCTGCAGTGGAGAGAGAAAGCGGTAGAAAAATCAAAGCCATGAGATCCGACCGAGGTGGAGAATTTACTTCCAGGGAGTTTCAAGAGTTCTGTGAAGCAAATGGAATTCGGCGACCAATGACAGTTCCTAGATCCCCCCAGCAAAATGGCGTGGCAGAAAGAAAGAACAGAACAATCCTCGACATGACACGAAGCATGCTCAAAAGTAAGAAATTACCCAAGGAATTTTGGGCAGAAGCAGTGGCGTGTGCAGTTTACTTGTTAAACCGATCTCCAACAAGAAACGTATGGGGAAAGACACCACAAGAGGCATGGAGTGGAAGAAAGCCTGGCATTTCCCACCTGAGAATCTTTGGAAGTATAGCCCATGTTCATGTACCAGATGAGAGAAGAACGAAGCTTGATGATAAAAGCGAGAGTTTTATCTTCATTGGCTATGATACTAATTCGAAGGGCTACAAGCTATACAATCCAGACAATAAGAAAATTGTGATTAGTCGAGATGTGGTATTCAATGAAGAAGGAGAATGGGATTTTAGCTCTCATACAGATGACTTCAATTTCTTTCCTCAATTTGAAGAAGATGAGCTAACACCAATAGAACAACATGGAGAAGCCCAACAAGAGACAACAACTCCACCCACTTCACCAACCACTCAAGGAGACTCATCACCTTCGTCATCATCAAGTGAAAGAGTTGTGTCACGCACACGAAGTCTTAGAGATCTCTATGAGGTAACCGAACAACAAGATAACCTTACATTATTTTGTCTGTTTGCTGATTGTGAACCAGTGAGCTTTCAAGAAGCAGTACAAGAGAAGAAGTGGAGAGATGCGATGGACGAAGAAATCAAGGCCATCGAAAAGAATGACACGTGGGAACTCACTTCCCTTCCCAAGGGACATAAGGTGATAGGTGTCAAATGGGTGTACAAAACAAAGCAAAACGCTAAAAGAGAGATTGAAAGGCACAAGGCGAGGCTAATTGCTAAAGGATATAGTCAAAAGGCTGGAATTGACTATGATGAGGTATTTGCTCCTGTTGCTCGATTGGAAACTATTAGACTAATCATTTCTTTGGCAGCTCAAAACAAGTGGAAGATACATCAAATGGATGTAAAGTCTGCCTTCCTAAATGGAGTTCTTGAAGAGGAAGTCTACATTCAACAACCATCAGGCTATGAAGTCAAAGGCCACGAAGACAAAGTGTTAAAGTTGAAGAAGGCTCTTTACGGGCTAAAACAAGCACCAAGGGCTTGGAATAGCCGAATCGACAAGTACTTCCAAGAGAATGGCTTCAACAAATGTCCTTACGAGCACGCTCTATATATCAAGATCAAAGATGGAGATATTTTGATTGTGTGCCTCTACGTGGACGATTTGATATTCACCGGAAACAACCCAAGCATGTTCAATGAATTCAAGGAAGTGATGATAAAAGAATTCGAGATGACAGACATGGGGCTTATGGCGTACTACCTCGGTATTGAAGTTAAGCAACAAAATGATGGAATCTTCATTTCACAAGAAAGCTATGCAAAAGAGATCCTGAAAAAGTTCAAGATGGAGAACTGTAAGCCGATAAGCACACCAACGGAATATGGAATCAAGATGTCCAAACATGAAGAAGGCGAAAGTGTAGATCCAACATTCTTCAAAAGTTTGATGGGAAGTCTACGCTATTTAACTTGCACGAGGCCTGATATTCTTCATGCAGTTGGATTGGTTAGTCGCTACATGGAATCTCCAACAACCACCCATTTTAAAGCTGCAAAGAGAATTCTTCGCTATCTGAAGGGTACAATTGATTTTGGCTTGTTCTATTCAGTTTCTAATAATTATAATCTTGTTGGATATAGCGATAGTGATTGGGGTGGAGACATAGATGATCGAAGGAGTACTACTGGATTCGTATTTTTCATGGGAGATACTGCTTTCACATGGATGTCAAAGAAACAACCGATTGTCACATTATCCACTTGTGAAGCGGAATATGTTGCTGCTACCTCATGCGTTTGTCATGCAATTTGGCTTAGAAATCTACTGAAGGAGATAGGTTTAATACAAGAAGAGCCGACCAAGGTTTGTGTCGACAACAAGTCAGCCATTGCCTTAGCAAAAAATCCAGTATTCCATAATCGAAGCAAACACATTGATATTCGCTACCACTATATAAGAGAGTGTGTTGCAAGAAAGGATGTGCAAGTTGAATATGTGAAGTCACAAGATCAAGTTGCCGATATTTTTACCAAGCCACTGACAAGTGAAGACTTCATAAGATTAAGAAATTTACTAGGGGTCACAAGATCAAGTTTAAGGGGGGGTGTTGGATCATAAATTTGATCCATTATTGGAGCCCAAACCCAAATCCAACCAAATTGGAGTCAAAGTCCATAATAAAGGTCCAAAATTATAAGCCATCTACCTAGAATTTTCTAGAGTGTAGTAATTATGCATGTGAATCATTTGGTAACTTAAAATATTATTAGAAGGATGGAGAAGGATGGAGAAGAATGAGGTGTATGGTTATTATAATTTTGGATTATTTTATTTGTGTGGTGTAGAATTGTTCTTAAGTAGTATAAATACCCCTCCCCATTTTAGTTTTAGATATCAAAAAAAATTAAAAGCTTCTAAGTGAGTGAGGAAGCAAAATTTTATAAGAGAGAGTTGTAGTTTCTTGTTTGTTGAGTGAGAGTGTTTTTGTAATATTAGTTTGAGTTTCAATAAAAGTTGTTTGTGTGAGTATTTTATTTCCAACAAAAATAAGGAAAGGAAAATCTGTATAAATGAACTCAAGCTAAAATCTTTAGGAAATTAAATTAAAAAAAATTCTTGTTCACTCCAAGTGAAGAGAGCACATCAAAATTGATGTTGGTTCGAACTAAAAAGAAAGTCCAACAAGAGAGAGAGAGAGAGGGAAATTACTGAGAAAAAGGACGTGCGTTTCTCAGACAAGGGCTTAAGGTTTTGATGGAGAGTGAGATAAATTTTATAAACCATGAGAAACCACCGAATTGGTGGATTTGTAACAGTGGAAAACCACAATAAAACCATACCATCATGTTGCATGTCTTCCCAAACAGCATAAAACACAATTCTACATACCCTACGATGGCAAACCGCAAACCGAATGATACGTAACCCTGAATCATCATCTCACACCAAAATATCACAACTAAAGTGCTCTCATTCAGCATGCTTGAAACCAAACAAGAATCATTTGAAATGAAAGTTGGACTTCAATGGAAGAATTCGAGCAAACAAGAGATATTTTATGTTGAGAAGGTAGAAAATCTTAGAGCTCACAATTTTATGTAAGAAATAACGACGTAAGTTTAAATATATATATATATAATATTTAATTATATATTAATTTAATATTTTAAATATATGAATAAATTTATATATATAATATATTCTATTATAATTAATTATGTAAATGAGAATTATTAAATTAGTGATATAATTTGTATTAGTAATAATTGTTAGGCTTTATGATAATAGGCTGCCCATGTGGGCTTGACCCAGCCCAGACGCATATCTTTTTATATATAAAGTTATGAAAAGATATAACTTATAACGAAATGATATAAGGAAAAAGAGATAACTTTTCATCATTAGTTTTCTCTGAAATTCGGAAAGAAATTTCTTCATCTCTGTTTCATCACAAGAGAATCAAGGGCATTCGTACTGTAGAACCGAGTCAAGTTCTAGTAATTTATTTCCACCTGAAGCATTGAAAGTGCACGATTCACGCTCAACAAGTAAGTATCTGCTGCTCATATATTTTTACATTGGTATCAGAGCCATTTTGTGCGGTTTTGTGCTTAAAATTATAATTTTGATGATTTTGGAGAAATTAACTATGCAAATTCGAATTTTCTTCAATTTTCGTTAAATAATTCTTCAATTTCATTATTCGAATTTGGTATCGTTGGAATGCTCCTGTCACAAGCTTTCTAATGAGTATTTTTGCATAATTTTCTGATATGTGGATGAATATTTATGATTTTTCTAAGTTTCTATATATATTTTTTTTGAAATTAATCATTAAAACGATTCTCACTCTCATATTGGGTATGTGTTGTCCAAACAGGGCCAAAATGATGTTAAAACGGAATAAAAATGGTCCTAATAGTTTTAAAACTGTCAAAATTGTGCAAATTTTCAAAAATCGGTGCAAAAATAACCCCAGAAGGCGGTGCGTGTATTGCACGCGCCGCCTCGGCTCGTGACGCGCTGGCGGTTGAAGAAAACAGTTTCTGACGGTTTTTGCCACGTGTCCATGACACGTGGCACGCTTGCTCACGTGGCATCATCCTATTAGTCCACGTGTGCTGACGTGGCCTGGGGCGCGTGTGGCGCATGACGACACGTGCAGGGCGCGTGGCGGCACGTGCAGGGCGCGTGGCAGCACGTGCAGGGCGCGTGGCGGCACGTGCAGGGCGCGTGGCGGCACGTGCAGGGCGCGTGGCAACACTTGCAGGGTGCGTGGCGGTGCGTGTGGCACGTGGACAAACTTCCTTCGGCGCGTGGCGGCTCGTGAACGAATAATTTTGGTCAATTTTTTTTAATTCTTAAAAAACATTAATTTCCAATTTAATGGATTTTTTTTTCAAATTTTTTATGACTGTTTTGATGAGAAATTTGAAAGAAAATTATGCAAATAAGAACATGTAATTGATGTTTATCTTATTTTTAATGCATATATATATATATATTATTGTTGTTATATTATATTATATAATGAATGCATTGTGGGAATATTAGATTGGAAGATTAATGAATCTCATCTAATATAGAATTAATTGGCACATGTTTAAATTAAACAATGATAACTGGACTTTGTTAGTAGGAGTTGATTGAACTGTATATACAGTTTTTTTGTTTCTACTACTTGTGTTAGGTTATTATTGATTAATTTAAAGCATTGTGACTTGAAATTGATAAAGATCAATAAAGAATTATGCTAATCCTAATTATAATCATTGTCTCTAAATAGTTGAAATGACTGCTACAAAAAGTATTATTGTTGACTTGAATCAAGGAGATAAGCTGAATGATAAAAACTATGACATTTGGCATCGTAAAATTCAGTATCTCCTAGAAGAGCAACATATGCTAGAAACAATAATACAACCAATGACTGAGCCTGAGCATGGAAACACTGCTCAACATAAGCGAGATATGGAAGCATATCAAGCCTATAAGCGCAAGGACAGAGTTGTTCGCATATTGATGCTGAGCAACATGAGAAATGACTTAATGCTACGCTTTGAAAAGCACCGCTCAGCCCAAGCAGTTTAGGATGCTGTTAAGGTTTAATTTGGTGGAACCTCAACAACAAGACTGTGTCAGTTAACTCTAAAGTTTGATGCCTATAAGAAAAATTCTAATCATACAATGAGGCAACACCTTACTGTCATGTCTAACATGATAAGTGAATTGAAAGGTGTTGGCCATGAGATGACTGATGAGCAATAAGTTCAAGCTGTGATTCGCTCTCTGCCAAAAGCCTGAGAACACATACGTGTCAACCTTACCCATAATGATAATATAAAATCTTTTGATGATGTTGCCTGACATGTTGAGCTAGAGGAGGATCGCCTTCTCGCTGATAAGTCGGAAGGAGAGGCTTATATGACTGAGTCTAGAGGGAAAAAGGCTTCTAGCTCTGGGCAAAAGAAATGGAAAGGTAAGGGCAAATGGCAAGGCAATGGAGAGAATAAGACAAAATTTAGTGGAAATAAGCGCAAGCATGGGAAATGCAGCGGAAAGAAAGGCAAGAATATGAATTGCTTCAACTGTGGGAAGCATGGTCACTTTGCTCGTGATTGCACTAAGCCAAAAGTATTGTATGACCAAATTAGTTCCTCAGATTTATATGTTAGTAGTTGTTTGATGTTAGCTGAAACTATTCCTTATTGGACTGTAGATTCAACAACAACAAACCACATAGCAAGGGACCGATCTGCCTTTGTGGAATTTCGTCAAATTCCAAAGGGAAGTTAAAAAATCTATATGGGGAATAATGTTTCGGCTGACGTACTTGGGATCGGTTTCTACAGGCTAGTGTTGCAGGGAGGTCGCATGTTTTATCTCCATGATGTGCTTTATGCTCCTGATATTCGACGAAATTTAGTTTCTATTATTGTTTTGCTTGGACTTGGCTTCAAAATTATTTTTGAAGATGGTTGTGTTAAGATACTTTTCGACAAAGTTTTTTTATGGTTCTGGATATATGTTGAATGGTTTTATAGTGCTAGACACTATTTTTATAGATGTTAAGCAATCTATATTTCTTGTTGAAAATTCCAATAATGTTTCATTAATTGATGATACTAAATGGCATGCTAGATTAGGACACATTGGGCAAGATCGTTTAAAAAGATTAGCAAAAGCTGGTCTTTTAGGATTTGTTAAGAAAATAGATTTGCCTATTTGTGAGCATTGTCTAGATGGAAAAGCAACAAGATTGTCATTTGGCAAAGCCAAAAGAGCCACATTTCCTTTACAACTTATACATTCTGACATCTGTGGCCCAATGAATATTAGAGTAAGACATAGTGCTAGTTATTTCATCACTTCATAGATGATTTCACCAGATACGGTCACATTTATTTGATATCCCATAAATCTGAAGCATTAGATTGCTTCATGCGATATAGTAAATTGGTTGAGAATCAATTGAATTTGAATATAAAATCATTACGGACCGATCAAGGGCGTGAATATCTATCTGATTTATTCAAAAGTTATTGTGATGATAAGGGTATAGCTAGGCAACTAACTATTCCTTCTACTCCACAACAAAATGGCGTAGCAGAAAGAAGAAATAAAACCCTATTAGACATGGTTAGGTCAATGATGGTGCAAGCTAGTTTACCAATTTCCTTTTGGGGAGATGCATTAATGACTGCTGCCTACATTCAAAATCGTGTACCATCAAAATCTATTCATTCCACCCCATATGAATTGTGGAAAAGCAAAAAGCCTGAATTAAGGCATATGCGCCCATGGGGTTGCACAACTTATATCTACAATACTTCCCATGAATATGGAAAGCTTAGTCCGAGGGGGAAGAAATGTATCTTTATAAGATATTCAGAATTCTCTAAAGGATATGTATTCTTGGGGGAAGACACAAATGGAAGAATAACAGAAGTTGAGTCACGAGATGTCATTTTCTTAGAAGAGGACTTTCCTGAAAGAGGTGAGATAAATAAGGATTTCCAATTTTATGAAATGGAAGATCTTGAGACTAGTGGGAGTGCAAAAATAATTAATTTAGCACTCACAGAGCAAGAATTTATTGCTCTTCCTAAACCAAGTGGGAGTGAAAGAATGTCAGATTTTGTTCCAATGGAGCAAGACCATGAACAATCTCAACCTCGACGTAGTAATCGTGACAAGATTCCCCTTCGTCGATTTGAGATTGAGGGGGAAGCTTTTATGATTGCTCCAGATGAAGAAGAGCCTAAAACAATACAACAAGCTCTTTCTGGTCCTAAAGCAAAAGAATGGATTAAAGCTATGAAAGAGGGAATGGATTCGATGATATACAATCAAGTCTGGGATTTGGTTGAGAAACCGCCTGATCGTAAAACTATTGGGAACAAATGGATTCTCAAAATAAAACGTAAGGCGGATGGGACAATAGAAAGATTTAAAGCTCGATTAGTAGCTAAGGGTTACACAAAAAAAGAGGGAATTGACTATGAAGATACATTCTCACCTGTAGTCAGGTTTGCATCAATTCGCCTCATTCTGGTTATAGTAGCACGAATGGACTTAGAATTATATCAAATGGACGTTAAAACTGTTTTTCTCAATGGAGAACTAGATGAAGAGATCTATATGGATCAACCTGAGGGTTTTGAACTCAAATGACAAGAGCGCAAAGTTTGCAAGCTCAAAAGATCCATTTACGGTCTTAAGCAAGCATCAAGACAATGGAACCTCAAATTTCATCAAGCCATATTAAAGGATGGTTTTACGGTGATGGAGGAAGACCATTGCGTATATGTTAAACGTTCTAACAATGGTTTTATAATTATGTCCTTGTATGTCGATGACATTTTAATACCTGGAAATGATAAGAAGTTGATTGAAACTACCAAGAAATGGTTATCATCGAACTTCGAAATGAAAGATATGGGTGAGACTAGTTATGTACTTGGTGTTAAGGTCCTGAGAGATCGCTCTAAAAGACTTCTGGGTTTATCTCAGGAGACTTATATAAAGAAAATATTAGATCGTTACTATATGCATGAATATAAGCCTGTGGATACCCCTGTCGAAAGGAATTTGAGCCCTAGTCTAGATATGTGTCCCAAGACATCGGATGAAAAAGAACGAATGTCTAAAGTACCATACTCCAACGTTGTCGGTAGTCTGATGTATGCAATGATGTGCACACGTCCAGACATTTGCTATGCTGTTGGGCTAGTAAGCAAATTTCAATCTAATCCAGGTCTGAAACACTGGATGACAGTCAAGAGAATATTGAGATATCTAAAAGAAACTTTAGACTATGTTTTATGTTATCAAGGGAAGGATTTGCACTTAATTGGTTATACTGATGCTGATTGGGGAGGTGACATAGATCAGCGCAAATCAACCTCTGGATATGCATTCTTGCTTAATGATTGTGCAATTTCATGGAGTAGCAAGAAGCAATCTTGTATAGCTTTATCGACGATGGAAACTGAATATGTAGCATGTTCCTTAGCTATACAAGAGGCAATTTGGTTGAAAAGATTTTTGCAGCACATAGAAATTGTCAAGTCAGCATCTGAACCTGTGACAATCTATTGTGATAGTATGACTGCATTAGCTTATGCTAAGGATCCAAAATATCATGGAAAGACCAAACATATCCAGATTAGATATCACTATGTTAGAGACATGATTGCGGAAAATGAAGTGATTCTGAAACACATTTCTACAAACAAAATGGTAGTAGATCCATTTACTAAACCAATAGCTAGAGATGCGTTTGCAAGGCATGTAAAATCTTTAGGCTTATGTAGAATGTAATCAATATAAGTTATGTCAGATCACTTGGTTTTTGCAAATGATATATCATTTTAATTGATTAATGATTATTCAATTATATGAATATATTGTAAATACCAGTTAGCACAATTCGAATATGTATGTCGATAGACTTAGATTGACTCACTCACATGTGTAATCGCCTCTGGCGCTATGGAGCGAGCAGAGATGAGACCATAAATGCAGAGACATTAAGTGAATGACTAAGATGCAGTGAGAGCGGTCTTAGTTTTTATTCATTTTTATAATGTCGTTTTGATTAGGATCAAGATGAGATTCTTTGTATATATAAAAATCGACATGAATGACTTTCCCACCATTCATGTGTCTATATAGAGGAAGCTGAGTGTGAAATTTGTTATTTAACATTGTTGAATGTATAAATAAAAATTTCAAGTTTGGCGCATTAGGAGCGACAAGACTAATACTCATATGATGTTTATTTATTTTGAACTGAGAGCAAGACATACACTATTTTATTTTTGACAAGAAAAGAGTAGCTCCACCATAGCATGCAATTCATACTGCATGTGCTATACGACCTATTAGGAAGCGAAATAATGGATCCCTGCTTCTTCGCTATGTAAGTCATAGAAATCCTAGAAATGAATTTCAAACAACTTTTACCCTTTGTGACTTTTGATTGTATCATGATGTGATGAATTAATGTTGGCTATCTTATGATGTATCCTATAGTTATGGAATGATTCGACTTAACGGAACACTTCTAGAAAAACAAGTTAATTCAAAGCTGATTGATATAATGGCAAAAGAAAGAGTACTTTGCTTAGGCACCCACATCTTGTGTTCACCGGCCGAAGTTGTTACGCTTGATGAAGCGAGAAGTAACTTAGAATACAAGTGATTGTAAGAATGATTTGAGTATAGATTCATGAGAGATTGAATGATACTCGAATTAAGTGTATTGAGAAAGATATAACGGGTAATTAAGCACATTATCGAAAATAATTACAACTTTGTGTTGATGTCTCCTATATGGCCTATAATTAGGTTTGTATTGGAGCTCCCACAATTGGTGTGCTTCAGGTCGCACGGTCCGTTCGCTTGTATGAAAAGATTATTTGTTTAAGTTTGAAATATGAGATGATATTTAGATTGAGTCAAGCCCACTTTGGGCGAGTGGAAGATGTTAGGCTTTATGGTAATGACTCGCCCATGTGGGCTAGATCCAGCCTAGACCCATATTTTATTATATATAAAGTTATGAAAAGATATAACTTATAACGAAATGATATAAGGAAAAAAAAGATAACTTTTCATCGTTAGTTTTTTCTGAAATTTAGAAATGAATTTTTTCATCTCCGTTTCATCACAAGAGAATCAAGGGCGTTCGTACTGTAGAACCGAGTCAAGTTCTGGTAATTTGTCTCCGCCTGAAGCATTGAAAGCGCACGATTCACACTCAACAAGTAAGTAGCTGCTGCCCGTGTATTTCTACAATAATTAAATATTTAAATTTTATTATAATTTGTACATAGATAGTTATTTGTATTATATATGTGTATGTTTATAAATGTAAAGATCCGGTTATCGTTGAGTTTAGAAATTTAAAATTTGAAAACCTTTTTAGAAAAAAATAAGTAAATAATTGATTTTTTCAAAGTAAATTTAAAAGAATAATTTATAAAAAATTAAAAAATCAATTAATTAAATTTAAAAAATCCTAAATTTACTTTTTATAAACCCAACAATCCCAAACCATTCCTAAAATTTCTTGAATTGAAGATGGGCAAAACTTGGAAACCGGCCTCAAAAGCGTTACTTACCTAAAAAGTAATTGATCAGTGAGCCAATAAGACCTCCTGTCAACATATATTCTAACCCATTCCCTTATCTTTGAAAGAATTTTTGGCAAGATTATCAAATCGGGTCCCCAGAAATGCAGTAGATTAAGAATTTAAGATTCAATTATAATTGAATCAGTTTATATAAAATTTTAAAAAAATATAATATTTAATATATTTCATACACAATAAAATTTAAGAATAATTTATACAAAATATGTTTTATTCATAATAATATATTAAAAAAATAAATGTCCTCAATTACAATAAAATATTAATATATATTATGTTATTATCCACTCAAATTAAAAAAATATACTAAAAAATTATCTTTTTGACTGCCTTGACAAAAAGTGAAAAAGATTGTTATTCAATATATAATATTCTAATTTAAACTATGAGCATTCTCGTATCTAATTTTATAATTGCATGAAATAATTTCATTAAAGGTGTGAAGTTAAAATAGTTTTCATACAAATTTTAATTTAATGGAAGTTCTCAATTATAAAATTATTCATTTAATTTTATAATTAATAATAAAATTTGTGAAAACCTTTGTATAAAAATATATCAGCCGCACTAAATATCATTTATTCATAACATTTTATCCAACTCTGTTCATGAATAGAAGCAAAGAAGCTTTTCCAAAGAAAGAAAGAGTTCAGACAATGAAATAGCAAAACGTGTGATGAAAACTAAAGGAAGCAGAAGCCACGTCTATGATGATTCATGTTTGCGATCTACGTGTCAAATGAACATAACACTCATCTCTCTCCATTTAATTTCCTATTTCCCCAATATTTGTTTCTACAAATTTAAAAATTAAAAGGGATAATGAATAGGCTTTAAGCAGGTCCTCTCGATCTTAAACCCCTTCACTCTCGATCTTAACCCCCTTCACCATTATTATTATTATTATAAAAAAAGAAAAAAAAAATTCAGCTTTCCCTCTCAATTCGTATCACTGCCGGCTACTAAAGGATATTTGAAATTATTAGTAGAGTATTCAAAAAATAAATTTAGATTTTTTTTAATTTAATTAATTGATTTTTTTAATTTTTTATAAATTATTTTTTTTTAAATTTATTTTTGAAAAAAATATTTATTTATCTGTTTTTCTCTAAAAATAATTTTCAAAACTTAAATTTTTTTTTTCCAAAAGTATTTTTGTCAAATGGAGTCTAAAGACGAAAAGCAACTAGAAGCACAACAAGCGATATTACTTGGAGCCATTGTGATAAAAACTGGTCTGGTCCAGCTACTTCGATTGGAAACTAGTTTTCAAGTAGGAAGATTTTAGGAATATTTAGAATGACTGTCTAAAAAATATGTTTAAACTTTTTTTGATTTAATTGATTAATTTTTTAAATTTTTTTATAAACTGATTTCACAAACATATTTTTGAGAAAAAATATTTATTTACCTGTTTTTAAAAAAAAATATCTATTTACCTGTTTTTCTCCAAAAATAGTTTTCAAAACTCAAAAAAATTAAAAATAAATTTTTTGTTCTCTAAAAGCGTTTTTTCCAAATGCAGTATTAAACGAATCCTTAGAATATAGAACCCGGAGAGAAATTTGACCGAAAGAAACTGGTGACTTGACTGGATTAACCCTGAACCGAAGTGGCACGACGAGGTGAGTGGAGGCGTGAGGATCAGTGATAGAGCTATGTAGCTCTGGAAGAATGTAAAGATATAAAATAGTTTAAGTTATTCGTGAGCTGCTCAAATTCGATTTGTAAAATATTAGAATTTGACTCAAAATTAATTGAGTTGAGCTTGAATTCGAGTAATTTATCAAATTGAGTTTAAATATCACAATATCTTATTTGTAAGACTTGCAAACTCAATCGAATAATTATTTTTTATTATTTTTATATTATCAGTATTTAAATATATTTAAAATTAATCGAATTGAGTTAATTCGAGTTGATTTCAAGAGTGCACTATTTATTAAATTTTTTTGTTGATTCGACCTCAAATATCTAGAATATTTTTCGAGTTGAATTTTAAACAATTAAAAAATAGTTCAATCAAATTCAAATCGAATTTAAAATTTAAATTTTTTAATCAAATTAATTTTGAATTTAATATTATATTAACTCGGTTACACCCGGGAGAGAAGAGAGGGAGCAACATAGTTAAGGCAAAAGTAGATAATGGTATATTGCAGTAGCAGAGAGGTAGCACCAAAACGGAAAACGACGCCATTCTGTATGTTTTAGAAACCACTTTGACTCGGAAAAAACCGGCCAATCCGGTCCGAATCGATTGGTTTGTGGTTAATCCGATAGGTTTACTGGTTTTTTTTCTAGGGCTATTCACTCTCGGGTTGGAAGTTGTAAACTGCCGAGCTTCGTGACCGGTCTCCAATTAAACCGGTTGAACCGGACAGACCGATTCTGATAACTATGATTTTTGGTTCGCGAATCTGCTCGAAAATAAAGCGACAGTACGGTGAAATTCGTTATTTACACAGGATTGGAAAAAGTTCTGCAAAGTTTCGAAGTGGTTCCTGAGAAAGAAAGCTTCGAATATAATCCTATGGATGCCGCTAAGATAGCAGAGCTTAAGCACTTTGTTGATCAGTGCAAGTCTAACCCTTCTATTCTCCACCAACCCTCTCTTTCCTTCTTCAAAACCTATCTCGACAGGTACTTATTCCTATTATCTTCTCTTAATTTGTGCTCTTTTCTCATACATACTGCTTGTTTTTTTTAATCAGTAATTCATCTTTTTCGGACTGCGCAGCCTGGGTGCTCGAATTCCACCTCAAAGTAAATCGGTGAGGAATCATTTTCCTTGGTTACTTGTTGTACTTCTTTAGTGATTTGGGTTTCTTTAGATCGATTGTCCTTCTTCATTTTCAGCAGCTTTGGGGGTTATACATACAATGAAAAACCAATCTTTTAATGAGGAATTGGACGCTTTTGGGTTTGTATTCACCCTGAAAAAGCAAACATTTTAGAGAGATTGAATCTTGTGTTAGTTTCAGGAACTTATCTTGTGATCTGTGTCTGATAAATGCTATGGTTGTTATTTGATGTGCCAATTCCGTGCAGTTATATTGTTGTTATGGTTGAAAATTTGGTTTTCAAAACTTGTTCATGATGTTGGTGTAAGTCTTCTATTTATTTGTTTAACAGAAATGCTCATCATTTTTGTTGTTTTGAAAAAAATATTATCTCCATCTCTTTCTTATCAAGAATTGTTTTTTTCTTTTCCACTACTAGCATCACTAGTAGATAAATGAATTTCGTATAAAAGACTGCTGATGCTCATAGTTAATATTTTCTGAATGATGGAGCATTATAAACTTATGGAGTATGATCGAAAGATTTTCTGATGTTTTCTATAAACATGATATCAACATAAAAGAGACACAAAATGAAAATTCTTTTTAACGGTGGAGCTTTATCTGTGGAAATGGTTGAGATGCTGCACAACCTTGTCAGCTCAATGAAGCTCTACTTTTTATCGAGTCATGTTTGTACATTCTAGATAATGTGTCTATACTACGTCCATATATTACCATTTCAGCCACTTTAATAAGCTATGTAGCCAATCCATTTGTGACTATCATGATTTAATTGTTCACAGAAAATTCTTTTTCCTTTCTCTTTATCCTTCGTAAGCTCTGTGGCTTTTGTTTTAATGCCCCTCTTTGAGAACCTAAGTGGCATATGCAAACCATTTTGTTTCCTTTTTTTTTTCTTTTGAAATTTCCACTTGTGGTTTAGGAATTATGAGTGTCTAAATTACATGTAATGTCAGCATCTCCCCTTTTATATGTGAAGAATTCAAATTCTTTTTCAAAATTAGTTGAAATTTTTGGTATTTTTAATACCTTTTTTTTTAGGCTGAAAATTTTTTTTAGTGTCAAGCCTTGAAAAGCCTTTTAATTTGGCAGTTAGTATGTGCAGTATTGATAATAAGATTTTCATTGCAGGAGAAAGGTGATATTGACATGTCCAGCTCAACTGAATACTTTGATGACAAAGAAAAAAGCGAAGAGGGTGAAGGCATAATTGAGTCTGACTTTGAGTTGGATGATAGTGATATTGTGGAACATGACAATGATCCACCACAAAAGGTGAAAACAGTTGATAAAATCCTACTAATTGCATTTGTTGTTTGAAAGGTCTTAAGTATAGCCAAATCTTGGTTAAGTGAATTGTTTTTTCTCTATTGCAGATGGGAAACCCTGCAGTTGAAGTTACAGAAGAAAAGAGGGATGCTGCTCAAACAGAAAAATTAAAAGCTATGGATGCAATCTCAGGAGGCATGTGATTTATCTTCTGCCATTAGCCTTTTGATTTGAGGTTCGTGCTAGACTTTTTTTTGGTCATATTATATTTTTTTACCAGCATTATTTTCTATTTCCAGGTAAGCTGGATGAAGCCCTAGGTCATCTAACAGAAGCTATCACGTTGAATCCCATTTCAGCCATATTATATGCGGCTAGAGGTAAGTTGCTTTTGTTTATTTAAAATGTTCTCTTGATGTCAATGATTTTTTCTATTTTTATTAAATGTCTGGCCAAAGCTTATTATTTTCCATTCTCTTGATGTCTTAATTTCCTTATTTTCAGCTAGTGTCTATGTTAAACTAAAGAAACCAAATGCTGCAATACGTGATGCTAATGCTGCTTTAGAGGTTGGTCTGGACAGCTACCCACCTTTACATCTTAGCTTGTATGATTGCAAAGGAAGTTTCAGATTCACTAGCTTTGATGCATGAGTCTTCATTTTATGATAGAATAAGCTAATTGCTTATGTTCTAGATTAACCCAGACTCTGCCAAAGGATATAAAATACGAGGAATGGCAAGGGCCTTGTTGGGGCAATGGGAAGAAGCCACAATTGATCTTCATATAGCTTCAAAATTGGATTATGATGAGGAGATTGGTTTGGTGCTGAAAAAGGTAATTATCTTTTTTCAATAGGTAGAATAAAAGCAATTACCTTTCCTCCTTCAGTATACATTTCAATCAACAGGTTGAAGCTAATGCGCACAAAATACGAGACCATCGTAAAAAATACGAGCGCTTGAGGAAGGAAAGGGATTTGAAAAAGGCTGAACATGAAAAACAACAGCAAGCTGAGGCCCAAGTAAGCAGTTTTTTGGTTATTATTTCAAGTTAGTATTATAGTACTAATTGTAGTTTTAATGGATTATTTGAGTTTTTTTTGGCTTCTACCCCTGGAATTTTTTTTTACTTGGGATGATAATTTAGGAGTTCTAGAGACTGTATTATTTTCTTACAAATTTTTGGAGTATTTGTTTTAGAAGTTTTTAGCACTTATAGGTAGAGGAAATTTGGATCTTGATGCATCCTCACGTATTTGTTGCATTTCAAAATTAGGAAAGTGTATTTATCATATAATAGCGGTATCAATATATTAGTTTGTGTAGTTTACACCCCCTTATTTGTTGATAATGTTGCATGTAATGGACACATATCAGTATGTTTGTTCTGAAAAATACTAGCATCTTTTCTTAATGCAAGTAACTGACTTGAAGACCAACTGCCAAAGCAAAAATGTGCAGACACCCCTTGTAATTGCAATTTTTGGTTACGGATACACATTCTTACTGCAGTTCACTCAGCATTTCCAGAAAGGTCACCAAATCTTCTTCACGCATTTAGAGAAAAATAAATAAGTTAATGGAGTTTTATACTTGATCAGGTTCAAAGCTGCTAATCATGGCTTAGAAACTAGCACTGTCAATTCCACTAGAATATCTGTTCAAATGCATCAATTTACCGATTATCTGAACAGGTGCAGTCCACTCACCAGGTAGCTTTCAAAAAAATTAGAAAGAGAAATGTAGTTTCCAGAAAACAGATTATATCAAATTTCTAGCACATAATCAAATAAAAATGCCCCAAAATCCTGAATTACAGTGTACTAAATTGAACAGAAAAGGTGAGAGATAGACAACATATGCATTCAAGGATCTACAGTGAAATTAGAGAAAGGAACAGGGCAGGAACTGAGCTTGAGACTAGATAATAAATTAAGTTTCACAAGAAAGCATCCTATTTGCCATTTTGGCGCTCCTACTCTCAATTCTACACTGACATGCCTAGCTTTTTAAAATATGTTATATTTGGCTGAGAAACCGGATTGATACACTGATTAAACCTTGTTGACTCAATTGGAAAACACTAGAACTTATTCACCTTCTTGTAACTGCACATGTAATTTTCCTGGATCTACCGACTTAACTTCTCTAAATTATGTTATTAATTGCTGCTAAAAGAACACTGATAGAGAAATAGCAAAACTCAACCCAAAACAGAGCACAAATTAGAGAACTAGGTAAAAGAAATTCTGCTCTCTTTACTGTATTAATGCAAAATATATATTCTGTAGCTTTGAACAAGAGAAATAAACAAAGAACAACCAATAAAGAAAATGCAAATCTGTGAATAACTCACAGCCCAGGGACAAAGTCCCCTTCTCCAAGCAACTCAGAGACCCTCTTAACAGAATTCTCACAAAAGATTGCCTTTCTACTGCTGCCTCCCTCCTTTTTATATCAAACTTCCAGCCTTTAATTATGATCAGACCTCACTTTCTTCTCCACTTGTCCCTTTCATCATTCTAGAATACTCACGCCAAAAGGTGCACGGGTAAGCTGATTTTCCACCCCAATACCGTTTTCCCCTTTTCTATCAAACACCTTACACATTGTGGCTACTACTAGCAGTGATGCTCTTTCTATCAGTTTCTTTCCTCATCTACTATGTATAATATGAGAAATGCTGTGAAGGGGAAGTAATGAAACAGATTGGAAGAGTGGTTCTGGTAATGAGTCTAGCCCAATTTGAGGATTATAATACTGGACTAAATTATCACACAAGCTTGATTTAGTATTTAGTTTTCTACTATAGTTTCAACTATTATTTTATTTTACATATTGTATTTAAATAATAATTTTAAAGATTTACCATGTTACCATAATAGATATAATGAAAATGTTAATTTAAATTCTAGCTCAAGCTTAATTGAGCTTCTTCAGATTCTACTTGATGTCAATAAAATTTCTATTTGAATTTTTAATAATAATCAAGTCGAGTCAAGCTGAGCTCAAGTATCATGCAAATCTTATCATGTCAAGTTTGACTACAGAAATATAATGTTTTTAACTTTGTTTTTTGAGTTGAATTGAACTTGAGTTCTACATTGAATTGACTTGGGTTAGCCCAATATACCATGGTTACTTTCGCTTTGTGCTTGGAGGGGCATAGTATTTATCTCGTATAATAGTCCTTAACTGAAGCAAGTAAGCATCATGAAGTTTCTGTAAAGCTGGTAGGAAAATATATATTCAATAAAGATCTTTCAGGGAGAAATGATGATTCCAAAGAATTCTCGTGAGAGAAATCCTAAAAGAAATCTAGGTGAGGAGCTCTTCTAAACAGTATTTCTGAGTTGGCAGTAATTGAATCTTTTTTTCCTCTTCTAAGGTTGTGATGAAATCTCAAGAAATTAATAACTGAATGAAAAAGTGGAATATTTATGATAAAAGAAAAAGTAGATGTAGAATTAAAGTGAGACTAAAAATTCAAATTGAAAATGCATGATGCTAAAAATTAATTTTATGAATGCATAAAATATATTACTGCATAAAATACATTGCTGAATAGTAATAGTCTGAAATTTCAATTGGTGAAACTGGAAATTCAATAGATAAATTGTTATTGAACACTTAACTAAGATTAGTCCATGGGAAATTCGTGCTTATTTGGAAAAGACATGAAAAAGTACAAGTGTTTGTGGAGTGGTCTAGAGTCTAGACTAAGGTCCTATTTGGTATTACATTTGGGAAAACGCTTTTAAAAAAAAATATATTTTTAATATTTTGAATTTTGAAAACTGTTTTTAGAGAAAAACAGATAAATAGATATTTTTTTTTTCCAAAAATATATTTGAAAAAAGCAGTTCATAAATATCAGACAATTAAATTAGAAAAATTTTAAACCTGTTTTTTTGATACCCAATAGTATACCAAACACCCCCTAAGACCTAAAGAGAGATTTTCTCTTTTGGGAGGGAAGCTCCTTATTAAAAAAATTTGGGAGCCTTTCAACCAATATTCTTCAAATTGAGGAAATTGCATAGATTGTTCTCAAACTTATCACTTTATGCACGCTGTTGCCCTTAAATTTCAAAATTAAACAAAAGAGTTCACCTAGTGCAGTTCACATAACATTATCATCCCTCAACCATTGGCCTTTTAGTACATTTAGTATGCTAGTCCGTCACACCATGTTCACCTATTTTGATGACACATCAATTGCCACCTCTATCTCTCCTTTGCAATTTCTCTCCTTTCTCTTTTGCATTGTGCAAGAGTTGAACCCTCACTAGCGGTGACTTTACAAAATTCACTGTCAATTGCCACTTTTCTCCCTCTCTTCTGCAATTTCTCTCCTCTCTTTTGCATTGCACAGAGGTGGAATCCTTGCTAGTGGTGACTTCACAATATTCACTGAAATCCTATTAATTAGCTGTTTGAGTTCCTTTCCACCTCTTTCCTTGTCACCAAAACTCCTAAAAAGTTCAAGAAGATAGACAAAAAACCCAAATCCCCATGCACTAAACCTATGAAGCGCTTCTCAACTCAAAATTCCCATTTCAAATCCCATGTCGAGCATGATTCTTACTTCAGACTCCTTACCAAATCTTAGCAATTTCTCTCACAACAAACTCGAGCATGTTCCACACCTTGACGATGCTAGTAAGCTCTATGTGGAGCTTTTCTTTCCTCAAGGTCGTGAATCACTTGCTTCCTCTAGTGCCGCCCTCTCATTTTCCAAACTTATCGACACATTGACAGATACTTGTTTTCATAGATTTCATGGAGGAATTGCTCAAGGAAGAAAAATTATTAATGGATTCAATGGAGAAGAAATCAAGTAAGGTGCTGAAATTGTTGATGATGTTGAAGGAGAATCTGATTCCCTTGAGTAAGATTCATCATCGTTGATTACTATTTGGAATTCCTAAGGATTTAGAAAATAGAGTAGCTAATTGTCTTGGTTATTTTAGAATTGTGGTCGAAAATAATGAGAAGAGAGTTTTGGAATTAGTGAATTGGGACCTATTTGGCAGTCAATGAATTGGATAAATTTCATTGTCAATGAGGATAAGATTAAAAGGCTTTCAAGTTTCCTATGAAGCACACAAAGGATTTGAATTTGGACGAGGATGTTATAAGGAAGTTGAATTTTTTTATTTTAAATACATTTCCTTGTAGTGATGGGGAGAGATTGGACCTTTGAACTTAGTATGCTTGACTGTGGAGAAAAGGGTATCAATACCATCATATTAGGGAGTTCAAGGAGGAAGGTTTAACATGTCTACTGTTTCAAATGAAAAGTTGGGGTTTCGGAGGAGAAAAGTGCTTCCTTGTTAGGAGGTATATTGATGGATCAGCCGGCAACGAGATAAAATCTTCTCGAAGTTTGGGAAATTGCAGAAGAGAGAGGAAAGAGAGAGAGAGAGAGAGAGAGGGCAAAGAGAGGAGAGAGGGGAGATAGAGAAAGATAAGAGGGAGCTGATATGTTTTTAAAATAAGCCAACTTAGAGCGACACATCAGCATACTTATGGTGAGGTGAACAGAAAAAATGGATGGAAAGATAATACTGTTATTTAAACAAAACTTGGAGGATTTTTCACTTACAAATTGCAGTTGCTTAAGTAATTCATTCAAAAACAATCTCTATAATTTAGCCCTTCTTTTCTTGTAGAATGAACTCTCTATCTATTTGTCGTTGTTTTGCTTTGATTTTTTTCTCCCTCTGGTCATATTATCAATTTCATGTGAATATAAGGTGTTCTTCTTCTGCTTCTTCCCCTTTTATTTTGAGATTCCTGGTGAGCTATATTCTTCTGGTGAAAAATGTTTTTGCTTCAATATTCTTGAATCTTAGATTAAAGCAATACTGTGACATAAAAAGGGGTTTAACTTTTCATCATGCTAACTGTGATGCCTAAAAAATATATCAAGTTGTTACATGGGCGATTGGATAAATTAGTATGAATATAGGTACAAATTTTGTGGGCTTATCTCATGCATGATCATGGTCACTCAAAGTTTCAATCAATTGGTTTTTGCTACTGTTACTTTTGGTTCTTCCACTACACATTTAGCCCGCTTCTGCATTTGTAATGGTGTTATCAGTATCATAATCTTCAACTTCTTTTTCAGAGTTAATAAATTATACTTTATTTGAATAGAGTATCATATGCTGAAGTATACCTGTGATTTTATTCAGGATCAAGAAGCTTTGTCTGCTTTAAAAGAAGGTACGACCTTCACCTTCCTTTTCTTGTTTTTTTACATTTGTATGGTTCCAGATTCACATACGGCTCTCACTATGCTCACACACAAGAAAGCTTTTGCCACTCCCAAGATATTTTATCTTGGATGAATGAAACTAAATTACATTCTTGAAATGAGGTGCTTGAGGCTTTATGACATTCACCATTATCTATACCTACAAGATTGCTGGGTTTATGATTGTTTCTTAAAAAGTGGTTATTCACTGTCCGATATATATTTGTTTACAAATGCACTCCATGCAGATTTTATTTGATAAAAGAACTCACATTTTTTCATTGCCTTTGATTGCATTTGTGAAAAATTGAAGTGCAAATAATCACAGCCTCTTAAAATTCTTTAGTTGTTGGGTAGTGGATAATTACTTTGTTATACATACTTTCTGAATGGAATTTAATACTGAATTATGGTTATCGTTTTCTGTTGATTTGATTGTTTAGGGTGGTTAATGTTTTGAATTGGGGAAGAGGTGTGGTGATAGGTGGTGATGAATCTTATTTCTGATAGTAGCAGTGATAAGCTTAGGTAAATAATATAAAGGGAAAACTATAGAAAGAACCCTAACATATAGGGATACTTTCAATTTAAACCCTAATATGTTCTTACTTTCAATTCCAATTCCAATTCCAATCCCAATATTTTGTTTTACTTTCAATTCGCATCATCTCCGTCCAATTGCCATCCGATTAAAATGCTAAGCTGGTATGCTGGTAAGATGCTCGTCCATTAACTGTGTCACCCACTGCTTCTTTCTTCATATGACAATTTGAAAGAATGCTCAATTTAATTTTATAGTATGCCAGCTCAGCCTTTTACAAAAAAAAAGTCAGGGTGGGACAATGGCCCATCATGGCTTAATCCTAATCAACGTGTTAGCTCATTATTTTGTCCTTCATTGGATGATGTATGGATGGAAAGAATGTTAAAGAATGTGAATTGAAAGTAAAATAAACCGTAGGTGTCGAATTGATAGTGAAAAAAACATTAGGATTTCAATTGAAAGTACCTCCCCATATGTTAAGGTTTTTTTTTTTTTGATAATTTTCCCTAATATAAAACAATAAAATTCTACTGCTTACAAATATTATCTATCATAGGTATTATATAATGTAAAGTTATGCTTTTAAATTTAAATTTTAAAAACTGATATTTAAAATTAAAAAGTAAATTTTTATCATGAAACACCCAAGTGATGAATTGCAGTTTACGACATATATGTGACTAAATGATAATTAGTCTTATTAACCAATTAAATGGAGAACTATCTAACAATATTCATTAAATTTTGTCTATTTTTTTTTTGTCTTGAAAAAGTTCTATTTGTGTGTGTATAGATTATAAAGATTAAATCAATTAAAATTATGACATCAATAATTATTAAGCATATTAGAATTATTACACTAATTATTTTTATGATAAAATTTATTAGAACTATTAGTAAACTATATGAAATAGGATATAGACTAAAAATATATATATTAATAGAACTGAAACACTAATTGTAGAAAATAGATATTTTTATTTGCTTTCAGGGAGGGGTGATTCAGGGGTCACTGTGGCAGAAAAGGAGAAAAGAGGAAAAAAATGAAAAATTGACATACCTCTTTTTCTAAGTTTCTTTGAGGCTTTTCCTGTGCTAGCATTAGTTTCCACTCATATAGTCTACACATCCAATTTATGTTTGGTTGATTTTCTTGCCCAAATACACATTGTATTTCTCCATGTAAAAGTGCTCGATGTGGATATTTCGGGGTATGTTTGGGTATAGTGCTTAACATTTGAGACACTAATTTTCCGATTTTGCCCTTTTTTGGTAAATTTGTGTGATGTGAGGAAATTTTAAGGGTAAAATTTCATCTTTTTTCCCTTTATTTTTTAGGCAGGGCAAAAGATAGAAAGAAATTTTTTGAAATTTTTCTAAGTATAATGTTTCTTTAGTAATTTTATTATTGTAAAGACCTTATTTATTTTATAATAAATAACACTGTTATTGATGAGTTAATTATCTTATATTTATTTTTTGTTCTATAATTCTAATTACATCTTATTATTTATTAACACAAAAGATAATTGTTATAGTAATATATTTACAATTTTTTATATAATAATATTATACACAATATTAATATATTTATTTGTTATATATACATAATCTATCTGTATTCTAAATTCTAATATGGATGTAAATAATTTGTTACTGTTATGTATTTTTCATCACATTCCTTTGGACTCCTTGCTAAACATTTTGCTTAGTTGTTGCCTAATCTTTTAATCCAATTCTTTACTCCTTCAACTATTGCCTTCTCTAAAACTACTGATTTTTCAATTCCATCCTTTTGTAACCCCTTTTCAAATGCAACGTAAGGTGAGGGGCCTAGATAAGAACTTTTGGAAGACATTTACTTGGGGTTAATAACATAAATGATACTAAATTTTATCACTATGTCGCAAATTGATACCAATTGTTTTGAAAAAATTGCAATTTGGTACCTAAGTCTAATTTCCGGTACCAATATGATGACGTGACAGTTGAAAAATATACCATGGGGCATGTTGACTGTATTTTCCGGCTACCATGTCATTTTTTTGGACCAAAAATTGGACTTGGATATCACGTTGGAATATTTTCAAAAGAATTGGTACCAATTTGCAACAATTAAAAAGTTGGATACCAATTTGCAATATAGTTATAAAGTTTGATACCATTTATGTTATTAACCCCACTTGTCAATGTCAATTTAATGGAAACAGAAATAGAAAACATGGAACTTATAAATGGCCTTTGGCGTGTTTCATTGGCATTCTTATTAGAAAAATTTAAGTTGTTTTGTTATTGTTCTGACCATTATAACAGAAGCATAGCTTAGAGAGCAATTAGAATATTTCCTCTAACCAAATAACCTGATACGGAGTTAATAATTTGTTATTTTATTTGACTGTCATGTTATCATTCTTTATGATCATTTTTTTACAATGATCCATATGTTTGTATCTTATGATATTTTTAATATCAACAGGACAAGTAATAACCATACACTCTTCTAGTGAACTGGAAACCAAATTGAGTGTGGCTTCAAGAACATCTCGCCTTGCAATCTTGTACTTTACAGCGACATGGTGTGGGCCTTGCCGTTTCATTTCTCCTCTTTTCACAAACTTGGCTGCAAAGTACCCCAAAACCGTGTTCTTGAAAGTTGATATAGATGAGGCAAGGGATGCAGCTGCTAGGTGGAATATCAGCAGCGTTCCTACCTTTTTCTTTATAAAGAACGGTAAGGAGATTGACAAGGTAGTTGGAGCTGATAAAAGTGGTCTCGAAAAGAAGATTGCACAATATGCAGGCTAGTCCTGAGTTGATCTTCTGTGAGGAACTTTCATCTGGTAATTTCTCCCGACTTCTGTACTCAACAATAATGTAGATAAGGGAAACTTGCAATGGGATTTTACTGTTTCAAAATGATAAAGAATGCTCAGCATAAGCCATGGAATCCTTCGGGAAGTACAATCTACATGTTATATTGACTCTTGGTTTTTTATGGCGGGACCATGAATTGTCAGCTTAGCGCTTTGTGTCTAAGCAATAGCAAACTTTTTGCTGCATCACAGAATAATATGGGCATTTTGGTATGGAACTTCAGATCAATTTATTTGGCATAATTATGTTCGGTCCAATGAGTCTGGAAATAGTGTGAATATTTTGGTTCATGGCTATGGATTTGATAAACTCACACATAGTTTGAGTCATTGCAGTCAAAATAAGCAGTGTCTGGTATGTTTTTTTTTTTTTAAGGCTGGCTTTGGAATCAAAGGTTGTGATTTGTGCTGAGATGTGTTGAGATTTTTGCTTTTAGGTAAAAGGAATGGCGGTCTTCATTCTAAGGAAAAGAATGATGGCTTAATAGATTTCTTGTTTTAGTAGGTTGTGTTAGGTGAACAACTCAAATTCATTGTTTTGTAATTTGCTGCTATATAACCAACCTTGGTATAAGAGTGTGTGAACTGTAAGAGGAGAAAAAATATGAAATTTTCATGTAAAAAATGAAGAAAAGTGGAAAATATGTGTTTTGTAAGAGTTTACTGGTCCTATTGTGAAAGGATTTTTTAGCAATACAAGAGTTGAAGAAATTGTTCTTCCAGTCAGTTTATATTGAAAATCAAATTATAAAAATCTTCAGTACAGTTGCTAATAACAACTTACAAAACACGTTCCACTCCATAAATCCTTGTAATCAGTGGTGAAAAAGTGTGTTTATTTGAATCATGAATTAAATTATCAGCAGGTGGACCTACTAATTTTATTGTATGTCAATCAAATATAATAAATGTCGCAGTTCCAGTCAAAATTTCAATGGCAACATTGCACTTGTACCTTACAAAAAGGATAAATAATATTTTCAAAATTGAGACTAAGATAAGAATAGTCTATTTAGAGAGGGAAAATGTAATATACCAATATCCAGGTGGTTCTTTAAGGATGCTAATGCAACAAATAATAGTTTGGCAAGTGAATTTTATATCATGTACGTAATGTATAAAAAAATTGATAAAAATTGATTTTTAATATCTAGGTTTAGGTTTATTTTATTGTATTATTATGATTGTATTAAATAGTTACCTTATCAATGTGAACATTAAGAGACATTAATTTAGAAATAGTTTTTATGTCTATATATTTTTTGTAACTCAATGTCTTGAACATGTTGCTTTTCCACTTACAATGGAACAAAAAATTTCAATTGAATCCAAAAGCCTAGTATTATAAATAGTTAGAAATTGAAAAAAATTAAATATTGAATCAAATTTAATCATACCTTTGCCTTAATGTAATAATTTTTGGTATCGCAAGGTTGACAAATATTTTTGTACTAACTAAACTATTGACGGTCAAAGAATCTATAAATAGTGATAAAATAATTAATCCAATAGTTGACGACAAATATAAATTAAAATTAATGATGAATTTAATTTTTTTTATAAATAATAATGAAAAATAATTAAATAATATAATAAAATTAAATATGAATAAAAAAATAATTATGATGAAGATCATTGAATTTAATTAGGTAGCAGAATATTTTTCATGCAATCATTGTGATGAACGCAATAATTACGACACCATTTGTCTCTTTAGCAAAAATTTTAGCACCTAAAAAATCTTTTGCAATTTTTCCCCATAAAAGTAATATCCAATTTTTTGAACTATATTAAGATCCAATTAAATGTGTAAAATGTAATTGTATTAAAATATAACTTATACGTCTATAGAAAATATTATATTTGAACCATTCACTTTTAATTTGGATGCGTTTTTTGCTTCTAGTTCTATCCAACACACTTGTTTCTTCCATCTCTCCAATGAGAACGAGTTGACCAATGACATCTCTAAAAGATAATTGATAATTTAAGGTTTACTAAATTTTATTTGGGAAAAAAAATTCACAATATGGATAAATGATTACCTAGCAAATATGATTTATCATCTGCTATACTTTTTACATATTCAAATTAATGAAATCAAATATATCAAATGGAATACATAAATCATCTTCATCTAATGCCTTGATAAATGTATTTTTCAGTACCTTAATATGAAACAGGTGAATACTAATTTTATAATTTGCTTGTGCAAATATGACAATAAATCTGGAAATATAAAAGATATTTCCTTCTATTAACAAGGTTTGAAATATTCTGCATATTGTTTTAAAATAGTATCTTGGATTGCATCACCCTGATAGTCAAAATGCAAAATTTATAAGTAATAAAACAAGTAAATGAGAATTGCATGTAATAGATATAAAAGAATAAAATATCAAATATATCAATTGAGAATAATACTTTTTCATCAAACATAAGAAACTTGAGACGGAAAAGTTTATTAGAGTTGCAAATGTTCATAAAATTCCAAACTTGTGTAACGTAAACTTTAATACGAACATTTTTATTGTGTTCGTTGATCTCAGATATTGGTATGTAATTCATTTTTATTGCTATGTTAATGAATTATAAATTATTAATAACAAATAAATGAATATAATGTGTAATTAGTAATAACATTATAACATAATAGTTTGCATATAACAAAAACAATCATTAAAAAGTAATAATAAAGAATTATACAATACATTGTAAACTATTCAAAAAGTAGGTAAATATTTTAAAAAAATATTTTCAGTATATTCACAATCATTATGTTTATCAAGATAAAAATCGTCATTTATAATTACAAGTAACCCTTGTGTAATGTAACTCATAAAAGTGCAACATATAATTGACTATAGAAAAACACGTGATCATGTAAGTAAATATCAATTTGTTTTAGTTTTTGACCTTAACTCTTATTAATAGTCATGCAACAACAAACTCTTATTGTATATTTTATTTTTTTAAGGTAAAATGTCATTTACTTTCATTTATTGAAAGAATGATTTGAGAAATATATACTTTCTCATTACAATGCAAACCTGTAAATATTTGAATTTCAATAATTTTTGTTCCTAAGTCAGTTATTAATAATCGTGTACCATTATATAAACCTATACTTGGATTGATGTTACGGAGTAATATAACTGATTTTTTTTAATTTCAACTCGTGTTGGAAAAATCCATTAAAATTTAAAAAATTCAACAGGATAGAGAATTTCTAATTCATATATATTGCTAGATATTTTGCATATAGAGTCGAAACTAGAATATATTTTTTTCTCATCTGGCAGTAATTCAATCATTTTTTCATTCATCACATCAATAATTTTTATTAGTAAGTGTTATAGCTCGTTCTTTTACATAAAAAAGGTCAATATATTTACTTAATAATGAATAATATGTTTCATTGATAATTTGATCTATGAGATTAATATTGTAATACCATCTGATATAATTAAAACTAAACCCAATTATACCAAAATATGTTATAATGCACATGAATTAAAACGTCAAAAATTTTAAACTTTAATGCACCATAGCCATGATGACTTAATAAAATAAAAACATTTTTAAAATATAAAATCGAGCTAAATAAAGCAGAAGTTTTATACAAAACATACAGGTATATACAAGCCCAAAATTATACAAATTAAGTAGTTATAAAACTATATGTCTCTGAAAATACAACATGTAAAGTTATAACTACCTAACCCATAGCAAAACAACTAAAAATAAGATACAACAGTATATCACCCACTTCGAATGAATATTCTCGACTCTGATTACTGGACGTCCTCCTCTGTCGATCATCTCCTACTGTAACGACTTACCTCAAAGTCCGCACATACACGATATATATATATATATATATATATATATATATATATATATATATATATATATATATATATATATATATATATATATATATATATATATATAATGCATAACACTACATGACAACTCAGACAATCTGTCAGTGTCATACACGTATTTTTCACACATAATAATTTATTTATTTATTTTATCTTTGTTCACTTACTCATAATTAGACTAAAATTGAAATGGATAACTTAGTCCACCGAGACACTCTGGTCCGCTAATCTCTACCTGTAAAATATAAATAACTCACCGAGATGCTCTAATCCGCTAACTTTTGGGCCTTCAATATATATAACCCACCAACGCATTCTGATCCGCAAATCTCTGGGCCTTCAAATATATAACTCACCGATGCGCTCTGGTTCGCTAACCTCCGGGCCTTCAAAATATATATAACAACCTAAGTCACTCGGTACCAAACTCTACCCTCAATGACATGCCATCTATTGGGCCTACAATGTTATCATACACATATTCATATTATTCATTACCATATATAATTCTAATGATTTTCTCAATCATATATTTTCATACTACGCAAATATCATGCATCTGAGACCTATCGCCTCCTAACGAATCAAAACAAACATATCTACATTTCATAAAAAATAGTTTCACGCCCATGAATAACCTTTCACGACCGTAAAACACCACTTCACAAGTAGTTCCCCATGTGACTCAAACTATAATTTAACCCGTGAATCAGCACATATTTACGGCCGTGATCACCCCTTCACCGGCGTAAATCCAAACGGGTCTGTTTCAGTAATAAAAATGCACCTCATAATATTCATGCCCGTAAATTTGAAATTTTTTTTAGAAAATAGAAAATCACAAATCATGCCAATACCACATACAATACTCACTACAGTTGACCAATGTTAACTACCCTATCAACATTCCAACATACATTCAAGTTATTTAACATGACTATATCATCTCTCATCATCCATGATAATAAAAAATATTTCTCAAATATGTCAAATTAACCATATTCCTACTAATTTCCATCATGCATATCAACCCCATATTTTGCCATTTAACTACACATTGGTCATCTAAAACATGTTTTTAAAGTAAGGAACATAGAAAATACAAAGTTATAGCCTTAAGTATTGTTATGTACAAACTTTACACCTAGAATGAAAATTGACTAAAGTTTGATCTCTTCAAGCTTGTCTTCTCCATTGGGATGGACTTCCAGTATCAAAAATAAAAAGTCCTCATAGCTTATGGAACTCAAACCAAATCTAGAAAAGAAAAAATCAGGCTTTTTCCCAGAACTCTTAACCTTCATCTTTTTACTCTTCTTTCTCACTTTTTTCTTATGAAACCTTGATCTTCCAAACTTTTCCAATGGAAGAAGATGGAGTCTGAAGGAAGAAGATGATGAAATGGGGTGTTTGGTTGGTTACTAGGGAATGGAGAACGAATTTAAAAGGAATGACAGAGATGAAAATGTGACTGTCTTACCAACTCTGTCTATCCAGGCTTCGTGGCCATGACTCTTCACAGCCGTGAAGAATCTCATCATGGTTGTGCACTAAAACCTGATATTTACGATCGTGATACCCATTGTCATAAAATCATTAATATTATAATAGTTAATTTAATATTCTAATAATTAATAAATTTAATAAATAATTAATAAATAAAATAAATAAATAATTAATATTAATAAAAAAATTAATAATAATAAAATATAATATAATAAATAATAAAATAGAATAATAAAAAATAAAAAAAATTTAAAATTAATAATTAATAAAAATTAATAATTAACCACTCTCATTTCAATCACTCTCAATATCTCAAAACTCCACTTAATCTCTCATTTTCCATTAACCAATAACATAACTTATAAACTCTAATCTTTCATTTTTCATTAACCAATAACATAACTTATAAACTCCACTTAATCTCTCATTTTCTATTAACCAATAACATAACATACAAATGTAATTTTTAATGAGTATGTTATCTGGAATTTGAATCCAATTAGTTTCATCATCAATTTCTTTTATTTGCTTAACTGGTACTCTTATGTTGCTGACTAATAAGATTCATTCTACAAATGTAGATAGTTCGGTCACATAATCTATATTGCTTGAAAGTGTAGATAAACGCATGTTATTTTTGAGTTTATAAACCTTAAAAAATCTCCACAAATGTGATTTAGTTAGCGATGCATTCATAATATCCTCTTTATTGTCATTAACAACAATAAGTAAAATTTGTCTAAAATTACCTCATAGCAATATTGTTTTACCTCCAAAAGGCTTATTAATGCTTTTATTTCCATCATGTAAAATATATTTAAGTGATCTATCTAATACTTCAAAACAATATTGGTGGCTCATTAGGGCTTTCCAAATAATTAAAGAGATTTGTTCAATTAACTTGGCTAATTGAGTACTTTTTTTTAATTTCACGTGTTGAATATTCAGTTAAATTGATTGATATTTTAAATCTAAAATGTGTTGTTCTACCACTGGATAATAAAAGTGTTGATATGCCAGATGAAGCTACAACTAAAACAAAATTTCTATTTGATCTAAAACGGAATATTATTACTTCATATAAATAGGTTTTACCAATTCCTCCATGACCATATACAAAAAATAAATCTCATGTATTATTTGTTACAGTAGAAATGACATTATTGTAAATTATTTGTTGTTCATTATTTAGAGTTTTAATAATACGATTGTGCTCTTTTTTGCAAGCAAACAACATCATAACTCAATTCTTCAATTAGTAATCTATTAGTATTCTCATCAATGTTTGATCTATCAAGTAAATGTAGATTATAATAAGTTAATGGGTATGAATTGTGGTTAATTTTTTTTTTCATATTCAGGTAGGGTACAGTTTTTAAGGTAACTTTTTGGGATGTTATTAGGTAAGTATTTATAAAAGTTTTAAAAAAGATTGTTTGGATTACTGACTTCATAAAATAGTATTAGAATTATAAATAAATATCGGAGTTGAAAAGATTATGTATATAAAATTGCTTCTTCGGTTGCATTAATCCAATTTTTATCATTGTCAAGTAATCTACACATACTACATGCAAGTTGAAAATTAGTATGGATAACACCATTGATTGTGCTAATTTTTTCAAAATTTCTAGGGCCTCTAATAATATTTAATAACAATCTTAAATAGTATAATTCACTTGAGTTTGGATGAATATAAGTTATTCTTCCTATATAGTGTCCTTGTTTATGTTTGGTCCATATTTTATTTTTACTTTACCAAATCCATTTTGTAGGAAATTCATTATATGTAAGTGAGCGAGCATCCTCATATTGACTATTAGTTAACATTCATTCAGTAAACATGGTTCGACTAAAATGAGAATTGTTAGCAATATATCCAAGATCTTGAGAAAGTTTAAATAAAATTGGATTCATATATTGTAAATGCATGACTAATTTTTTGACAGTTAGCTCTCTATAATGTATTGAAAGACAGTTAAGAAATATTTTTCTTTTATCAATTATTTGAGATTTGCAAGTGTCAAAAGTTTTTCCATGACGATCATAATTCTCAATGACTGCACGGATCCTATCTCATCCATTAATAATATATTTAAAGAGATATTTGACCATAGTTTATCTACAACAATATTCAACACAAATACGGTCTTCATATTTACATATCAAGTTTTTATTGTAAGTGACAACAAATCGATTATCAATTTTTTTTATTTTTTAATATATAATCGCCATTATTATGACGTCTATAGATTGCAAAACCACTTTCATAAATAATAGTTTCTACTTGATATATTTTTAAGAAAATATTTATCGCATTTTTACTTTTAATGCATAGGGATGATGGGTTTAAAGAACTCCATAAACCATGTACCATGAATTTTGAAACAATTTGATATATTTCAGTTTACTTTTATTGGATGACAACTCAGTAGATATCATTATATCTATATCTGATGGTTTAATATATTTATCATCTTTATGTAATTAAACTAAACAATGAATATGAGGTAGCCCACGTTTTTTAAATTCTACTGTATATAGTAAAGTTATAACCATGCCAAAGTATTTGTGTTTTTTAATATCATCAATTATATGACTTATATTAACTTTAAATACATGACTAATGATATTAGATATATCTTTAGGCTTTTAACCAGGTATATAATTATGCATACATTATATTTCAGGCCATAATGGATTACAGGTAAATGTTATAAATAAATCTAGATGTCCGTAAAATTTGCAAATCGTTATAGTATCATGATAATATTCTAATATATATTGGAGACCACCAATATAAGATGAAGATAATAATGTCAAGATTTTTTATACATTATTTGGATTTGAATCACCTTGTTTGTATGCCCATGTAAAATTTTGAATGTAGTTCTTTTTTATTACATCTAATAAAATCTAATCTCTTTTTCAACTCATGAAAATATATTTACAACATATTGTTGAAATAATTTACCTCTTCATAGTAGTGTGATGCCTTCAAAACGACATTGCTATAATCTAAAACTATAATATTCTCATATTGTAACATATTTGGGAGAGATTTTTTGTCATTTATTAATGTTTTTGTATTTAATGTCTATTCTATATCCATCTTCACTATAAGGGAATAACATCAGATATTGAAGTGCCATCATGTTAGGGTGTAAACTGTTAATTTATTTTAAATTTTTAGATTTATATTGTACAATAATATCTCTATTTTTATTATATAATCTAAAGTTTCCAACTATTAAACCATCTATCTCAGAGCTAAAGGGGGAGCGATGTTGGAGATTGTCTTCCCTTCTCTTTCCAATGATTCTTAATTCCACTGGCAGCAAATTTGCAGTTTTCAACATATCTATAACCATTCTAAATGATTTTGTTAATTCATTAAATATATCAAATATTTTAATTAAGTCATTAATAATTGTTTCATTAATAGACAAATTTGCGTCTTCATTAAGAAATGAGTTGATTCTATTGTGAACTGCATTTTCTGTCGTAAATATATAATTATATAAATTTAGACTTTTTATTTTCAATTGGCGAGAGGGAACTAATAACATGATGATTTTGTTCACATATTCTGAATACAAAAGGACCTAATTTTTTATTAATTTCATTATCAATTTTACCTCCAGTTGAAGAAAAGGAAAATATAGAGTTATAAATTCATATATTTTCTCCAAATTTGAAAACAATAAGGGCACTATTGTTACTCAATAATATATCCAAAAATTTAAGAGTTTGTTTTAATAATGACAATTTTATTTTCCCTTGTTTACAATATAGAGAATAAACAGACTTATCCCATTTAGAAAGTCTTTTTGGATATTCATCAAGCCAATATAGTGCGCTGTAATATGGGCACTCATTATTGGGAATATCTAAATCAGATTTGTATAGATATGTTCCTATCAAAAAGAAAATTGGTTGAAAGATGCATGTTAGAATGGATAAAAAAAAGTAGAATAAAAAGAGTGAAGTTATTTATAGATAAAGCGTGGGAAACATATACTTTGGTTTTGTGGATATCTTTGAGATTCTAATTGCATATGAAAAGTATCTTCCAATGACATATATAAATAAGGTACAAAAATGAAACTTTTTATAGGAAAATTAGAAATATCAATTGTAAAGTAGTTAGCAAGTACCATTGGAAGATTGAATATTGAGATAAGTTATATCAGTTTATTTTCTTCTGAATGCTTATTTGACACATCATGAACGTTGTGTGTAGAATTGAAAGCCGATGCAACATATCTGCTCCGTTTCATAATCCTAATGTAGCATAAAATAAAGTTTTAAATCGAAATATGTAATCTTTGAAATATGGGAAAGTTCATTTATATATAGACAACATATTATATAGCATAAGTTTGATTAAATAAAGATAGAATAAATTTTTTTGTTGAAAATGTAAATGTAATGGCAAAACAATATTATAACATACATACTAAGTGGATCAAAAGCATTTAAAGAATAATATAGTATGACGATTAATAAAGTTTGAGAATAAAAGATATCAAAATAAATTAATGATATAGGTAGGAAAATAAATGATTTTTTTTAACATTTTTTATTGAACTATAAATTCAATAAATAGATTGAATAAAGTTAGGACTAACATGTTAATATTTTAATAAGACATACCTATTTAAAAAGGTCCGATGTACGATTGTGTAATTAGAATGATAAATGTATAGTGAACACAATAAAATTTGCATCAAACTGTGAGACATAAAATACATTACAATTACAGTACATAGTAAAAAAATCCAATATACATATGCAAATAATAAAAATCATTTTAAAATGTACGAATAGTTTTCTTATTTAAAGTTTAATTTTCACAAAAGTAATTGTCACATCATATTATATTTTATTTGGAGAGTACCCATATTAAGGCTATAAATAGTTAGCATAAGGTTTGGCGAAGTGAAAAAAAAAAAAAGAAATAGAAAGCATCTAAATTCTGGAAGAAATTAATAGGAAAAAAAAAATCTTGAAAACGGGTAGTAAACAATTAAATAAAAAATGTATATTAAACATATCCAAAATAGGAAAGATCAATTTAAAATTAACGAATACTATTCTTATTCGGAGTTGAGTTCACACAAAGTAATGGTTACACCATATTACATTTTACTTAGAGAGTACGCATATTATGATTATAATAGTTAGCACATGAGGTTTGGCGAAGTAAAAAAGAAAAAGTTGCAAATAGAAAATATATAATGTTTGGAAGTAATTAATAGAAAAAAAAATCTTAAAAATGGAGCATATGGAAAAAAAAATCCAATAAGAAGTCAAAGTTTATAGAAATTCAGTATCCACAAATAAGTTAATATATTTTAAATCGATTTTAAATAGTACATATATATTTTTTATGATACTCGTACCAAATGTTTATGTCAATATTCTTTAGATTGATTTTTAATTTTTTTCATTATTAAGTATATATAAATATTTAATTTATGTTTACATATCTTAATTTTATTATTTTTTTCATTCATCACAAAAAAAAAACACGTATTACAAATAAGGTATCAAATTAAATTGCAATAAACAAAATAGACATAAATATATGAATAACTTTGATTATTATAATTGATTTTAGTATTTATTTTTCATATATTTTTTTGGTTACGAATTCACTTCTCATATATTTATTTATTAAAATAATATTGTCATTATTATTTTATTAACATTTTTATTGATTACTTTAGATTTATATTTTAATAAAATGATGTAGTTAACTCGAAATATATTTTATCGTTTTAGTTAGGTTAATAAGTAATGGTGTTATAATTTTATAATTTCATAACAAAATATTTGAAATTTTATTTTTTAATTTTTTTTTGTAAATTAAACACAATATTTATAATCATTGTTATTCTTATAATTTTAATTATTAGAAAAATGAAATTGTTATTTTTATATATCATGTCATTTTTTATGAATACTTAAACTAAATACTTGCATTTATATATAAAACACATTAGTATTTTTAAAATTTTATTACTTTATATAGTTAATGAAAAATATGAAAAGTAACATGTGTGATTTATAATTTACTTATCTTAAATATTATTTTGTTTTTTAAAAAATTAACTTTGAAAACGCCATTTACCTTATTTTCCTATAAAAAGCTTTGCATTTATCAAATTGACAATTTTAAAATTTGATTTAGAGTAGCCATTCTATATTTTGATCAAGTTATTTATATTAACTTTATTACTTTTTTTTTGAAAAAGACAATTTCATAAATATTATTGACCTCTTTTTGCCGTATAAAATACTTTCAACTTATCAACTTGACCATATTCACCTCTTTTTTCATATAAAATGCTTTGAAATTAACAAACTAACCATTTTAGATTTTGATTAAGTTGTTGTATATTATGCAGAGAGAATTGTGATGGAGATGAAAGAATAAACAAAGGGAGAGGAAAAAAAACTATATATTTTTATGTTATGTTTAATTTTGTTGAGAGTATTTTTAAAAATATAAAATATTTTATTTCAAAAAATACAGAAAAAAATAGAAATTTGAGATATTAAAATTTTTTATACAAGAATCATAATTTTATTATCAAATATTTTAACTACTAATCTCAAATTTGGAATAAAATCTCATTCTTATTCTAAATTTAGAATACCAAACATGCCCTTAATATATTTACAGAACAAAAGAGAAGAAGTTTTGAGAGAAATATGTTGTAATCGTGAAGGAGGAGAAATTTTTTTTATTTTCTATGAATATAAATACTCTGTTTTTCCTTCATGTTCTCTGTTTTTATGTTGTTTTTGCTACAACTTCTACTTTTTCATGTTTAATCTTTCATTTTAATGCTTTTTATTTTTATTTTAATCCTTCTGTTGTGCCACTCCTCTCCAAATTTCTAACAATGGGTATCAGAGCATAAATGACTATTGATAGTCTATGCATTTTCTTAAAGCTTTTCTGTCAAAAATTTGATAATGAAAGAAGTGTCTTCTATGAAAGTAACTTTTTGTTTTTTGAGCTGCAGATTTGACAATCTCTCATGATCTTTTAAAAATTTTTCCAAGAAAAATAAATCATGCCTATGTTTTTTTGCTCACTTTGGAGGTTGTCTTTTAATGTTTTGTTCTCTTTTTAAAGCTATTTGGAAATCCTCCTTCAATGAATGGACTTGAAAAAACTTATTGAATGGACCTAAGCAAATCATAAAATTGATTATCTTTGAAAAACCTTATTTGAATGGAACTAAGTATGTCACAAACCTACTCACATGAATGCCAATGACCCATGCAAGTCTTTAAACTGCTCATTTTTTAAAAAAAATATTTGTTTAAATAGATCTGGACATGTCATAAAACTGCTTTCAAATGAAAAAATTTCAAGGATCTATTAGTCCTTAAATGTTCATGCGTATTTAAATTGTATTAAAAAAAATTTCAAGGAGGAATTTTAAGATCAAGAAAGTGTTGATGATTTTAAATGAAGAATAAAACAATCTGAAGGTGCCTTGCTGCATTTTTAAAAACAAAAAAAAAAGAATGAAAGAAATTTCTTTGAAGTTGATGGCCATATCTTAATGCAACACGTGATGATAATCAACATCATTTTATGCTGCCATGTTTCTCTCCACAAATTGAAAGAAATGGTTCTCTAAAGCTGCTTGAAGATATGTTGATCAAAAGCTTCAAGTTCAGCAAAAATTTCATCGAGGGAGAATGTTGAAACTATTTTAAAATGGTGATATTTTTGCAGCCTCAAATATTAGAATAACAGATCAGCCTTTTCTCGAGCTCTCTGATTTTTTCTACACTCTCTAGATTTTTATCTTTGTTATTTGTGCAAAGCTTCCCTAGAAGCTAGATAGCTCTATAAATATCAAGACTACTATTATACTTGCAGTAGAAAAGAGGAGGTTTTGAGAGAAATATCTGTAATCGTGAAGAAAAAGAGAAAAAAGCTTTGTTTTCGATGAATGTAAATGGTCTGTTTTTACTTCATGTTCTCTGTTTTTATGTTGTTTTTGCTGCAACTTCTACTTCTTCATGTTTAATCTTTAATTTTAATGCTTTTTATTTTTGTTTGAATGCTTTTGCTGTGCCACTCCTCTCCAAATCCCCAACAGCTTCAAACATGAATGCATTCCATTATTTTCCAACATTAATATGAAAGAGGATTCTAAACATTGATTGCATATTGCTATAATTATGGAATTTGTTCATTAGTCATGATACTATCGAAAAACTTAAAAGAGACAAATGAACTTGGTTTTGGTGCGGAAGCAAAAACGAAAAAGAAAAAGAAAAGCAGCTGGATGCATCTTCATTTCCTCTCGTTCTTAGAATAAAATCTGAGAACCACATAGAAGAAGAGGCGGTAAACAACTCCCCAGGCCAGCAAGATGGCAACATCATACCAAAGATTATCCATTTTAATATCCATTGAGGATAGAATATCTTCTCCTATCAGTTGGCATGTGCCACTGCTATACTGATCATGCAGTTTGCTATATTTGATCTCTCCTAAAGGACCTGGTGAAAGATCTGCAGAATTCCCATTATAACAACGTGTTCCTTTAAATTCGTTTGTTAGCATTGCCTCAAATGGGTATTTGATCGCAGATACATAATGGAGCCACCTCCAGTAAACTGGTATTTTAGTCCTCTTCAGGAAGAACCCACAAGTCAAGAAGAAGAGAGCCGTTGTGGCGATCACTACTGCATAACCTGTGATATAACTGGGAACAAGTGCACTCACAAGCATCACATAAGCATTAGTAGTTATTAGAGAAGCATAAAGGATTATCCAAAAGTTCAATAGGCTACTTCTCAGATGCAGCAGGAATCTTGTTATGGCTGCAAATGTAAATCCTTGGATGGCAAAAAATGGGAGGTAGACCAAAAGAGATGAAACAACATAAGAGGAAGCTCGGTATGCATTGTGTGAAGTCTCCCTGATGAAGATAAATCTTTCTTGGATAAAAGTAGGAACAGCATCATTTGAGGAAAAGAATACCAGGCAAACTGCGAATATGTAGAAATTCAGAAGCCTGTTGATGGTTTTGAATGTTGAGTCGCCTAGGTTCTTAAAAAGTGATGAAAGGATTAATGCCATAACAGTTAACACTATTTCTCGAGAGAGAAAAAGCTCGGGAGTTCGAACAACATTGAGTACTGTTCGCCATGAGAGGACAGCAACCTCGCGGAGAAATGGGTTAGCAAATTTAGGACCATGTGCTGGTTTATCAAGCATTTCTTCTTCTTCCACCATATCGAAATCTTCATATGAATCAACTGATGGGCTAAAGACTAGTGGAGTTTTTGTGCGAATAGGTACCGGTTGAGGAATTGGATATTGGGTTGAAACTTGACTTCTTGCTCCAGAAGTTGACGTTTTTGACGGTGTTCTTGCAGGAGTCCATGATGGTGCACGCCGAGGAGTACCTTTGACACCATGGTAAATCCAAACTGAAAAGTCTTTGTAGAATTGAGAAGCCAACCGCGGTTGATATACACCACTTTGCATATGCATTGGAGTTAGCATAGTTCTACGTTCCAGGGAATTATCAAAGTTGTCATCGTCTTCATCATCATCCTCATCAATATAACTAGATTGTGCAGAGCCTGCATGAGCAGGTGTTCCGGTGATTGAGAATGCATGGCTCCAAAGGCTGATGGCATTCTTGGATCCAGGAGTATTGGTGTATGGAGTTCGTGGAGTTTTCGGGGTCTTTGGTGTCTTAGGGAAGGGTGTCCTGGCTACTTGATCCGGTTTGATTCCATCTCTTTGGTAGAGAACAAGGGGATCAAGTCCAATTGTGGACTCTTCATACTCTTTTATCACATCAAGAAGATACTCCAGGCTGTTCTCCCCATCAGGAACTGGCCTTCCAAATCCAGTGAGATGCGCAGCAAGTGTGGAGGGGCTTCCCGAATATATTAGTCGACCCCTGCATGTATACAGAGATGTTGAAATCTTGGTGGTCTGTGAACGAAAATATTAAAACTGGATTAAACATGATCTAGATAGCTAGGTTACCTTGCAAGAACAATGATGCGGTCCAATAGCATTTGAATCCTGAAAGAAGGCTGGTGGATAGTCATTAAGACAATACTACCTCCTCGAGCAATGTCTTTCACCTTTTCCACCACACTGTAAGCACTTGTAGAATCAAGACCTGAGGTTGGTTCATCAAGGAACAGCAGAGATGGTTTATGGATAATATCAATTCCTATCGACACTCTCCGCCGCTCTCCGCCTGACACTCCTCTCCTTCCTTCATCACCTATATATGTATGTGTTGCGCTCTGCACGCCACCACCACCACCATAAATTTACTAATTAATGCCTTTCTGATTTACATATACATTACAATACAATTCAATTCGATTAAGCTCGAGAATAAGAATGAATGTGTACTGATACCGTTAAGCCCAGTTGGTCAAGTAGCTCATAGACTCTCTGTTTTTTCTCAGCCCTGGAAATGGAAGGAGGAAGTCTAACCTCGGCAGCAAACATGAAGGTCTCAAAAACGGTTAACATGGGGAAAAGCTGATCATCTTGCATCACATAGGACGATATCATCTTCATGTAGCTTGTAGTTACCTGCACAATTAATACATATACAATATATTCATATATATCATCATGATAGAAACTGACTTGATTATATTTCTTTCTTAATTATTTTTAATTAAATGTGGTTCTAACCGGTTTCCCATCTATCCGAACAGATCCTTCAAGACTTCCCTGCGCTATCCGACCAGCTAACGCATCAAGAAATGTTGATTTTCCGGCACCACTAGGACCCATGATGGCCATAATTTCACCTTTCATGGCCTGCCCAGATATATCGTTAAGAAGATAAGCATCTTTAGTGATCCAAACACCGTCCTTTTTCTGCTTCTTCTTCACACTATAACATACATTTTTGAACTCAAGACCATGACCAGGAATCATCTTTCTGGGTTCAACTGCCGCTGTATTTTTCTTGGTTAACACTGTTTTATGATTTGTATCCATGTCTAGCAGAGTCTCTAGACTCCTATTGTTCTTTTTACGTGCTACCTTTTCTGCCATGTTGAAAAAAGTTTTTTTTTTTTTTGGCTTAGCCAGAGATGGGTTCTTTACGAAATGAAGTTGAGTTTTTGTACGGGGTTAAAAGGTGAAAAAAACAAGAAGTGAACGTGTAGACAAAGTATTTGATGGTTAAACTCAATGGAAGGGAGTTTGGACGATATTTGTGAAGTTAGAAAAAGACAGGCGAGTCTTTCTCATTCTTTTATTGTTTTTCTCGTTCATTTGCTTTGATATTACCGGATTGATTGGACAGACTATTCTGCTACCCCTTTTCTGATTTTTTGATGCCAATAATAATATCATTGGTTAGTTAATATAGTTTTTATATTATGTAAATTGAGGTTTGATTGGCAATTGCATTTACATCTGTCCATGGATGTGGATATCTGTTCGATCTGATTCATCTGTTCGCATTTTTTTAGCTTGGATAAGTATTTTTATGTATAGACTCAGCCGAACCCTTCCAAATATATATATATATATATATATATATATATATATATATATATATTAAAATTAAATAGCGATATAATTATTAAAAACAATGAAAAATATAATATTAAATGTTTATTAAAATAATAGGTTTAATACATAAAAATTAAAATCCTCCCAATTTGTACAAAAAAGCCACATGCACGTATGAACTTGAATGTGTAATATTTAAACATCCCATCTTAAATAAAGCGTAATACATAATATCTATAAATTAATATAATTATATTGTATAAATAAAATAATTAAATATATATTATTATATAATTAGATTAGTTTAGGAACAATGAATACATACACTCACACGTGGCAGACACTTACAGAAAATAAAAAGAGTGTGTGAATGCCTATTTTGTCCGGAAAAAGTCATGTTGATGTGTACACTTAATTCATGTCTCTCTCTTTATTTGTATCTCATTCTTCTTCTCCTCCTTCTCTATTCTGCTTGTTCTTATTTTTCTTATTTTGAGCCTCCATTATTTTTATATTTTAGCTGGTAACGACTGATGAAGAGGGGAGCATTAACAATCTAATTGTGCCTCCACGATGGCAGTATTGTTGATTTTAATATTAAAAAGGAAATTTTCAATTTTTTTTCTAATAAAAAAAAAAGCAAGCGGAAGTTACTTAAAGATTTTTTTTTAATAAAATAGTAAATAGGTACACCTAGGATAGCATAAAAAGATATTCTAAAACAAGATATGCGTAAGCATATCAGGAGAAAAGCCGTTACAAAATCGGAGATACAGCGGAATCCTTCTAACTAACTAAATTTGTTTCTGTTATTAGAATTCTTCCACTACAAAAACTCTCTCATCTTGAAAACCAAATTATTAGAGAAGAAGAAGAAGAAGAAGAAGAAGAGGAAAAGGGAAATTTTATCATATCATTTTCTTTTTCAGTCTTCTCTTATCAAAAGCTATCAAAAAGAAAAAAAGAAAGACATACATCAATCATGAAGAATTCTATTTCAAACTTGATTTCGACAGTTTTGTTATCAATATTATTGACATCATGTACTTCACAAGATGCAGATGAATTATCAAAACAGTATGGGGGATTGTTAGCACAAGGAATTAATGGTCTTCTTGAAAATGCCAAAAATGAGAGCAGTGCTTTGCAGGAGGTAGGTGCGCAGACGCAATGCATGAAAAAGCTAATGCCATGCGAACAATATTTGCATTCGCCGACGACGGCGCCGTCAACTTGTTGCCTGCCGTTGAAAGAGATGGTGGCTAGCGAAATTCAATGCCTTTGTGGTGTAATTCATAATGATCCTGTTTTAAAATCTTTCAACATTACTGCTGATGATGCTGTTAATCTTGCCAAGGCTTGTGGTGCAGATCCTGATCTCTCCCTTTGCTCAAATTGTAAGTTTTTAACTTTTAATATATATATATATATATATTATCCATTTTATCCTACAAGTACAACAACAATGATATAATTAATTAATTATATATGGTCACCAAAATTAATTTTATTGAATAAGTTTTGAACACTATTAATGATCAATTTTTCATTTTCTTCTTCCATGCATGTATTTCCTAGCTAGGCTGCTTTATTCAACTTTTCTTTTTTCTTTTACTGATTTCTCTTGAGCATGTATATATTTTGTTTTCTATTATTATTTGGAAAATAACATGGATGTTAAGGTTTTTCATTGACCTTTTTAGGATACAAAAAATTATATAAAAACTAGCATATTATTTTGCCAAATAAAATTTATTTTAAGAGTTTTATGCAAAATAAGTTATAGTTTCGTTGCAGTAGTAACTTAAAAATTAAAAAGTGAAAAAGATAAAGATAAAAAATTCTGATAGGCGTTCATATGTTTGTTATTTATATAATGTTGATGGTTAATAGAAGTGATTAAAGATACTTGTTTGAATGGGTGCAGCAACTTCACCAAGTCCACCTCTTGCTCCAGTTCTTCCTCTTCTCACACCTTCAGCTAGCAGTAAGTTCCTCAATTTAATAGCTGATTTCAACCTTCATAATTTTACTCTTCTCTGCTATCAGACTACTGATAGACTCCTACATAATTAAAACAATTATTAATTTGTATATATAATTCATGTTAAAGCAGTCAATTTCTATTTTTGCTAGACTTTATATGATATATATCATGCAAGGGTACGTCCTAAATTTGAAAAGCGAACAAGACATTTGTTTTTCTCTTTTTGGTTGTTGCAAATTGGCATTGCATCTAGTGGAAGCATATTAGAGGCTAAGCTTAAAGAGAATTTATTTTGAATGTCTCTATTTCTTTTTCCTTTTTTCTAAATCATTTTATTATTATTATTATTATTATAACAACCTGAAGTTTTTATTTTTGATTTTTTTGTTAGTTCGTTTTTATTAGATCCATATGCGCATTAAAATGAGATTCTTTTGGTTTAAAGATGATGGTAAAAGTTATGGCTATATTGTCTTCAATGGGTAATTCTAGTTGTGTAAATTTGAAAATTCAATATAAATTTAGAATGATAATTTTTATATTATATGTTATCGATCTAATAAATTAGAATAAATAATAAGAAAAAGTTTCAAATTTAAAATTCAAATTTCCTTGCGAACTAACCTAGTCACTTAGAAATGTAACATTTTTTTAAGCAAAGAAATTGTACAATCGAGATTATATATATATAAAACATAAATTAATAACGGGGTCATGGTTAAATTATAATATCATTTTCTCATTTGTTAAATAACTAAATGTTTTTTTTCTTTTCTTTTTCCTTTTTGGGCTTTCAGGTCCTTCTCCTAACGCATCTCCAGCAGATGAGAGAAGTGCAGGGCTTAGAATGTCTCATATGGAGAAATCAACTTCCTTTGCTTTCTTTTTAACTTTTACTTTCATTTTTCAGCTTAATTAATAGATTATCTAAGAGTTGAGTGGATCAGACTAGAATATCATTATATTATATTATATTACATTATTACTATTATTACATGTAATTTTTTATATTCCATTGTTGGATTCTAAATGCACCGTCATATTTCAAGGCATTTTTCTTAGGTCTTTGATACATCAATATAATTTTTCTGTTTCAGGTTATTGAGGATCGAATGTCGTGCGAAATTAACTGAAATAATTTTAGCAATTTACTTATATGTTAATATTGTTATTGATAATTGTAAAACAAATCAAGTAATTTTTTTTTATTGATATTCAAAAATCAACTTGTCCTTTATTAATAAAGAATAAACGAGTTGACAATTTGTATCGTATTATATATAAATATGTCGTATCACTATACATATCGATATAAATGTGTTGTTTCATGTTATATAATTATATAACATTTTTATAAATATATCCATACACGTATATAACTACAAACAATTAAAGTTAATATTTAATAAGTATATATTAAATTTTATAATGTATTAATAATCTGATATATATATATATATATATATATATATATATATATATATATATATATATATATATATATATATATATATATATATATGCGGGTATAGTAAAATTTATTAGTGTAATAAAATTTACGCATCTATTATCCATGAGATTATTACAAATATAAATTATATTGCCTAATTTGCTAATCTTTATTTCATATATTAATATAATTAATTCTAATATAATATATTATAAATTTATTTATATATAAACTTATATATATTTAAAATTATTAATATATAATTGAATAGTATTTAATCGAATCATAATACGTTATATGTGTTAGTATTGTGTTGTGTTCAAAATTATCAGCTCTATTTTTTTTATTCCATTTCACATTTGAAAGTTGACAGCTTTGAAGAGATTTCAGGGATTTATACCAGCTTATCTATTTGTTAATGGAGAGATTTCAAGGATTTATTCGGAGTTTAAACTTTCTCTTGGGGAAATTTGTTTCCTCTCGCCTAATTATCGATTTCTAAAACTTTTATTGAATTTTGGGCCCAATATCTTAGGACTTTGGTCGACCATTATTGTTGGAAAATAATGTCAATTTTCCTATACTCAAATTTATAAGAAAGCGAAAAAAATGCGGAATAATAAGACACAAGTTGATAACGGAGTTCGACCAATTATGCCTACGTCTCCGGACTGCTGCAAATTTTTTACTGAAGGAAGAAAAATTTACAAAGTGTTTACAAACTCACAATCTCTCACTAAAGCTTCTCTCTCACTTTTGGATGAAATGTCTTACAAATGAATTTTTAAGGCTATATATAGGCTTACACCTCCTCAATGGACGATCGAGATTAATTCTCATATACTTTGATGAATTGTTGAGATCATTTCTCACCTACCATCTTACCAGCCAAATAAATGGTCAAGATTAATCCCCACCCACCAAATGGATGGTCAAGATTAATATTCACCTACCATCTTACCAACCAAATAAATGGTCAAGATTAATCCCCATCCACTAAATGGATGGTCAAGATTAATCTTCAACTACCATCTTACCTACTAAATATTTTGTTAATAAAAGATGCACCGTCCATCTTTATTGTCATTTATTTCTGATGCATGTGTAGTTTGACCAACAATCTTCCACTTGAAGACTAATTTCAATCTGTCTTCACACCTCGATTAATGTAGTAAAACAAAAGTTCAAAATTGGAATTGGATATGAGACGATTTTGTATTTTTTTCATTCATTCCCATCCAAACATATCTGCTGGATTCCTGCTTCCTTGGATCTTCTCTAGTACTAACACATCATCTTCCAATAAAGATCTGATGAAGTGGTAACGAAGTCCAATATGCTTGGTTCTGGAATGAAATGCTGAATTTTTTGCCAAGTGTATCGCACTCTGACTATCACTATGCAAAATATTCTTCTCCTGTTTGAATCCCAACTCAGTTAACAAACCTTGAAGCCATATAATCTCTTTACTAGCTTCAGTCACTGCTACATACTCAGCTTTTGTAGTGGATAAAGTGACAATCTTCTGTATTTGTGACATCCAACTAACAGCCGTAGTTCCAACAATGAATATATAACCGGTGGTGCTTCTTCTGTGATCGATTTTTCCTCTAAAATCTGCATTTACATAGCCTTGTACTTTTAAGTCTCCTTTACTAAAGTACAAACACTTCTCCATGGTATCTCATAGATACCTCAAAATTCACTTGACTGCTTCCCAATGAGCTTTTCCTATATTTGACATAAATCTGCTAACAACTCCCACTGCATGACCAATATCTGGTCTAGTACAGACCATTGCATACATCAAACTCCCAATAGCTAAGACATAAGGAAACTTAGCCATGAATTCTCTCTTTTCCTCCGTTTGAGGGGATTGATTCTTGGATAGGCGAAAGTGACTGGACAATGGTGTGCTAACTGGCTTGGCATTGTTCATGTTGAATCTCTGTAAAATACGGTTGATGTACTCTGCTTGAGATAACTGCAAGAACCCTCTCTGCTTATCTTTTGTGATTTGCATTCCAAGAATCTTATTTGTTGGACCCAAGTCTTTCATGTCAAACTCTTTTGACAATTGCTACTTCAACCTTATGATATCATCCATATTTGAACCTGCTACTAATATATCATCGACATAAAGTAGCAAAATGATATAACTGGATTTATATCTCTTGAAGTAGCAACAGTGGTCGGCATTGTACTTATGGAAATCTTCCTTGTGCATAAAGCTGTCAAACTTTTTGTACCACTGTTTTGGGGCTTGTTTTAGGCCATACAAACTCTTCTTAAGTTTGCACACCATGTTCTCCTTCCCTTTTCTGAGAAACCTTATGGCTGATGCATGTATATTTCTTCATCTAAGTCTCCATGAAGAAATGTAGTTTTCACGTCTAATTGTTCAAGATGGAGATCTTCAATAGCCACAATACTCAATACTGTTTTAATAGTATTGAGCTTCACAATAGGAGCAAAAATGTCGGTGTAGTCAACTTTTTCCTTATGTTGGAATCCTTTGACAACTAGTCGGGCTTTATATCTCTTGCAACCATCATGCTTTTCTTTTACCCGATACACCCATTTGTTATGAAGTGCCTTATTCCCTATGGGTAACTCAACTAGTTCCCATGTCTGGTTGGAGATCAGAGATTTCATTTCATCTTTCATGGCAAACTCTCACTTACGAGCATATCTAGTCTGACAAGCTTTATCATAGCATTCCCACTTACTTTGTCTGTTTGTAATAAAGTAGATGTGATAGTAACTTTAATAAGTATGTGTTACTATTCACTTTACTTTAAGTCATGTTTTAAAGTACTATTTAGGAATATTTGTTTATGTAAGCAGTGATGTCATATTCCACTACCTAAGTATTATAAATAGCTCTTCCATCAGTTGGAAGAGGCAGGATGTAATTACCGGAGTTTGCAATAAAGAAAAATGTTTGCTTAAACTCTCTCTCCTCTAAGCTACTAGTCAGCTAATAGTAGCCAGTATACACAGTCTCTTCAATCGTTCAAGTTAGCCATTAGTCAATGAAAGTTATTATGAGGTTTCAGAAGTTGAGAAAACATAATAGGATAGTTCTACCAGTGGCCAAAGAGTGTGCCTTCAGGATAGTTATACCATGTTTCTTGATTCCTGACTTCTCGGGTGAGTTTCATTCTTATGGTGAGTTAGTTTAATTCTTATTTGGTATATAGGCTGGAATACCAGACTCTGCACTCTATTGGGGAAAAGGACGGTAACCATCCCGTTGTGAGACTGGTTTAACAATGCCACGTACCAGTAAGGATTAGGTTGGCTCGTCCATTCCCCCCAGTGGTATCAGAGCTATAGAGACTATATTGGTTTACTATTAGTTTGGCAAGCAGTGAAGAGGAACTTTTTATTATCATGACAAACCTTACTAAGCTAAGTCGTTCATCTTATTCTTCTTCTTTATCTCTTCAACCTTCTTCTTCTACTTCTAAATCTCTTTCTCATCTTTATGAACTTTCTTTCCTTCCTGAAGATCAAAAGGTTCAGGAAACCAATCTTCCATTTCTTAATCCCTATAATACCTTTCAGAAGCATAAATCTACTTTCACTACTTCCATAAAATCCCTGATCAGACAAAAGCCTTCCTCTGTAAAGGAATATGTACAGTCTTCCTCCTTTGACCAGTGTCCTATTCAAGGAACTGGAGAATAACAGTTTATCACCTTGGAAATCCCTCATGAGTTTCCTGCTTAGTGGAAACATCGTGGGTATTCTCATATCGATTTTGGAGCAATCAGGCTTGCTCTCACCTACCATGGCAGAAAATGTTTACCAGTAGTGGCTCGTATAGCACTCATAGACACCAGATTCTTGAAGTATCAACATGTTGTTATTAGAACTATTCAGACTACTCTGAATGCTGGCACTGTGCTGTGTACTTTCTAGCCCAACTTTAATATGAGGTTACAAGATCCTCATATGTTTTCAACGTTAAAGGTACAAGTACAAATTACTGGAGTCAAGAACGTAGCAACCACAGATATTGCTACTTTGCACTACCAGATGATATACAGGGTTTAGAACCATGCAATGGATCTCTGTATCCCAGCATCCTCTGATGCTTTGAGCATTACAGTTAATTCTACCCAAGTTCCAAAGGTAGTCCAGATATCTAAGCAGTTGAATAAGGAAGATCTTCTTCAGATCTTTTCTCACTCTTGGCTTACGAACTATGAACTTCTTCATCAGAAGAACCAGCCAGTAAGTTCTACAAAGCCTTTATTTATTAAGCATCGGGATGACACAATTGAAACACAATTCTTCTCTCTAGAGGAGAATGAAACTCAATCTAGAGCACCAGTGGAATTTTCCACCAAGTTTATGGTTAATCCTTTTTACCCAAGGAAAAATATCCCTATTCATGCTTTCTCCAATTCAACTCAGCCAATCTATAAATCTCACAATGGAAATCACAATTATTTTGATATTTGTGATTGTGATGACTGCTATGCGGATCGAATAGTAGATGAAGCTGAAGATTGGAACAATAGAAAGCAAAGGAAGCAGAAAAAGAAAAACAAGTGTTCTGAAGAACAATTCAGAGACAGATATGATGAGGATGATCCTTTTGTTGGATTACTAGGAGAACCATCAGGTAAGTATGATTATGTGGTCTCCTACTTTCCTCCTTCTCACTACAAAAATCCATTACCTCCATCACCTCTATCATGGGATTTACCACCTGATCCCATACCTCCAAAACCACCAAAACCTAAACCACTTCCATGTTATAAACTGGTTTCTAAACCAGAACTTCCTGCACCTGCACCACAGCCAATCCCAATGATTGCAATGTATCAACCTCCTTCTTCCCCATCATCCTATGAGGCTGAATTTCCTTCCTTACAAGATCATATAGATCCTGTCTCACAGGTCAGATCAACACCATATGTAAAATGTACAACGGTGACACCTGAAGGAACAACAAAGCCTATTACAATGGGTGAAGCAGTTCTTAACTGGCAAACACAGAATGCACAAGCTCAAAATACAGTCCTTCACAAGATAGAAACTAAAGTTGATAGAATTGTCAACAAGGTTTCTGTTCTGGATCAAACACAAACATCGCAGTATGAGGCACTGTATGGACTTTTGAGAAAGCTTGAACAACAACAAGCAAATTTGAACAAAGAACTTATGGCAATGATCTCTGCATGAATGTATGATGCGAGTTTCAATGCCAAAGCAGTTAAGCTGCAAAAACTTGAAAAGGAGATTGAATCCTTGAAGTAAGATCTCAGGCAAGATTATCTCAAATCTACCTTATCTTCAGATCCTTTGGGTCTGTTCACATCTCTGTATCCACCCACTTCTCACCAACCAATGTATACGCCACCTCTTGTTCATACACCTTCTCAATCAGAAATTGAAAAGTTTGGCCTGGCTTCAAAATTGTTTCACAGACAATTGATGCAAGATCTCAATCTTGGCCCAAAGCCTACTCCGAAGCCCAAGCCCACGACAAGGCCCAGTACTGTTCTCATTTAGCCCAGTACTATTCCTGTCCAAAAGCCTTTGATTATTAAAGAGCCTACTCTTCCTGTTACAACAGAGCCTATTCCTGTTGAAACTTCTCAGAAACAGAAAGAAGTAGCCCATTCTCATATGGCTCAGGAATCCAATCCTAATGTTATTACTTCCTTTCTGGAGCAACAAGCATTACATGCTTTGTCTCAAGTAGAAAGCCCAGAAGTTCCATGTATCACATCTGGAAGTTCAGAATCTGAAGAGAAACTATCAGATGGTGATCCAGATCCAAAATACATGCCTCCTATTCAATTTATGACAGATCCAGCTTCTTCACAACAGAGCGGTACAACCCGCCAACAACTTGAATATACAACTAAAGAACCTGAGGAAGAGATGGATACAAATATTCCATCTGGAACCAATCCACAAGTTCCACCAATGCCTTCCAATGGTTTCTGGTTCACGTTTGATGATATTCCTCCACACAAATGAAGAGATAGAATCCAAGAATTCTATGCTTAGATAGAATTACAACAGAGACGTCCAAATGCCGGATTTCCAGCTATAATTTTGGAGTTTACATCCAGATTCACAGGCACTTTGCGTGACTGGTTTGTCAGGTTACCACAAGCTGCAATGCTAAGGTTCTATCATGCTCAGACAATAGCTGAGATTTTAACAACTCTTCATTAAGAGTTTGTTGGCAGCACAACTGAATATGATGATATGGCAAGGGATGAATACTTCAAGATGAAATACTGTTCCTTACAATGAAAAGATCTTAATAAGCACTATCAGAGAATGACCAGAAGATTTTATCTTCTTGGAGGAGCAAATGATGCTAATTTAAAACAAGCATTCTTGATGTCTTTTCCAGATAGTATTTCGAATCACATTCAGTTTCAGTTAAGAGAAAAGAATGTTGATCTCAACTCTTTTACACTTGGAGAAATCTACCAGAGAATTCTACTTGCAGTAGATAAGATATGTGCACAATAGAAAATGGTCAAGGAGCTTATGACATTTGACCAATACTCTTCATGGAGAAAAGCGTGCAAAAGATCAGACCTTCAGATCAAGTGCAAAGATAAGAAGTGCACTTGCACTCCCAAGAAATCCAAAAAGTTTCATAAGTGGCGACCTCCTGATTCTTTCAAATCAAGGAGACACAGGAGAAAGAAATATAAATTCTTTAAACGTCGCAAAGGCAGATTCAAGAAAGGTGATCGATGCTACGTATATGGCAAGAAAGGACATTTTGCTAAGAATTGTCCTAACAAACCAAAGAAAACAGCTAAGATAATTCAGAAGATCCATCAAGTTACACAAGTGGATCTAGATGATGCGGATGTAGAATCTTTATTCTCACTAGATGATGAAGCTGATTCAAGAGTGTTGTTTACAGTAGAATTTACTGATTCAGAATCAAAAGAAAATGATGATGAGTATCTTGAGGAAATTCCCTCTCAGTACTCTATCTTTCCAGATCACTTCATACCCCCTGTCTTAACCATTGAACCGTTCCCACTTCAACCATATTCACCACTCTCAACAAATTTGACCTTATCCACTTTACCCTCAGTTTGTTCTAATCAGACTATACACCAAATTCCTTTAATTCCCATTACCATCTTTCCTCATAAATATGCAAAGCCTGTTAAGCTTATTGCACTCATTGATACTGGAGCACATAGGTCAATGATGAATCCATCCATTCTTCCAAAACGGTATTGGACACATTATGATCAACATTTTCAAGCAGCTGATGGAAAGATATTCACCACTTCTCTCAGAAACAGAAACCCAATTAAGATACAAGTCTTCCCAGAGCTTACAGTATGGACTCATGTCCTAGGATCAAATCTCCCTAACAAGGATTTGGTTCTCGAATTTGATTTGTATTTTAAGCTAAATAAGCTATCCATTTTACCCACTGGATTTAAATTCAAAAACCAGATTATCCCATTTACCACTATACTTTCTCTTTTCACCCTACAACCTTCTCAAGCCTACCTAACTCTATCTTCTGATCTGGTAAAAGAGTTACAAGAGTTTTGTTGTGCTTTGTCTCATACAGAGTTTGCTCAGAAACACCCATCTCTTTTATGGACTCGTCCAGAGTTTTTTATAACTCTCCCATTCAAAAATTCAGAAGACATCAATCCCACTAAAGCCTCTCATCCTGGTATGTCACCAGAAGACATGAAGCTTGCAGTAGCTGAATGTTCTCAATTATTGGAGCAAGGATTGATTCAGTTGACTAAGTCAAATTGGGCATGCCAAGCATTTTATGTTAATAATAGATCATAACAAGTTAGAGGAAAGAAAAGGCTAGTTATTGACTACAAGCCTTTAGACGATTTTCTCAAAGATGACAAGTATCCTCTTCCGATGATAGATTCCATGTTTCCATTCATGACCTCTGCAAAAATCTTTTCAAAGTTTGATCTCAAGGCAGGTTTTTGGCAACTTGGCATAATACCTGAAGACAGGTATAAAACAGCTTTCTGCATACCGAACCATCACTATGAATGGACGGTCATGCCATTTGGATTGAAAGTAGCCCCCTTACTATTTCAAAAGGCAATGATAAGGATTTATGAGCCTTTGATTCACACGGCTTTAATCTACATTGATGACATACTGTTGTTCAGCCTAGACATTCAAACCCACAATGAAACAGTCAAGAAGTTTATTGAGCTCATAAGGGCCCATGGAGTTATGCTAAGCCCATCAAAGATGCAGTTGGCCCAGACAACAATAGATTTCCTTGGAATGCAATTTTCCAATGGAACCTATAGGCCTCAGCCGCACCTGGCCCAAGAACTTTTGAAATTTTCGGATGAAAATCTCACGATAAAGCAGATTCAACAGTTTCTGGGAATAGCCAATTACATCAGACAATTCATTGTTCACTACAGTAAGTTGGTAAAGCCTCTTTATTAACTGTTGAAGAAAGAAGCACCACCTTAGTCGGACATACACATTAAAGCAGTCCAAAAGATCAAATCAGTGATTTAGACACTACCCTACCTGCAGATTCCCTCTACAGGGAAAAGATTGCTTCAGACTGATGCGTCTGATGAGCATTGGGGAGCAGTGTTGTTTGAGATTATTAGAGATAAAAAAGAAGTCTGTGGATATGCCAATGGTCATTTCAAAGAAAGTGAGTTGCACTACTATTCTACGTTCAAAGAAATCTTAGCAGTAAAGTATGGAATCAAAAAGTTTGAATTTTATCTGATAGGCCATCACTTTACAGTTGTCATGGACTGTTCGTCCTTTCGAAAGATGCTAGATTTCAGACAGAAAACTATTCCACACCCACAGCTGTTATGTTGGAAAGAATGGTTCAGCAGATACAGTTTTAAAGTTCAGCATATAAAAGGGGATAAGAACTTGATCCTTGATTTCTTATCCAGACCACCTTTATCTATTGACCTCATATCCTCTTCTTCAGAGATTTCATTGATTTATATGGCTTCACCTAGCTCAAGCTCACCTTTCAGCACTCCAACTCCACCTCCATATGATTTTCTTGGAGACACTCCACCTGGATGTTCAAGAACTGATCTTAAGAAGATAAGAATCTTTGCACAGAACATGCTGTTCACATACATGATTCTGTTTCAAGACAAGATTGGAAGTCCAAGAAGAATTGTTTATTGTCCTACTGAATATCCCTAGGTAATGATTTACCAACTTACTCCAGCATACATGTTTCCAGAACAACTATGGTATTTATGGTGTCAATCGACACTAGATTATCATGCAGTACAAATTAAACTGATCAGAATGCTCACATTCATTGACAACAAGGAGAACCTTCAGACACCACAGATCAAGTTTCTCACTTGGCTTCAACCTCTCTCCTACTGGAAGCAGCACTTTGCAGAACTCATTCTTCAAAACTCAAGTCCAAATCATGTCCCAGATTATATTACAGGTATTTTCATTTTTCACAGGTCTTACACCACAGTTGTAGGAACTTCCAAAATCATCACTCTCACTAGATGCAGAATATGGCAAGTTCATTGCATTGAAAACCTAGCAAATCAAGAAGACATTAAGTCATCTCTTCTTAGAGAATTAAGGATTGATAATAATTTTCACCATCTTCCACCAATCATCTTTACAACAATTGGACCAGACCCATGTAATAGAATAAAAATGTTTCCATGGCCCCCAGTGATAAAGCCCAAGTTCAAAGAGGAAGATGAAGAATATGTTTTTGATCCAGATTCTCAAGATGATCCTTTTTACAGGCCTAATGAAGATGACATTTCCATCACAGTTCCAAGGTCACAAGCAAGTTCCAGCTCTAGGCCCAATCCAGCACCTGAAAGGTCTATGTTTCACATAGATGAAGATGTAGACTTTACTCAAGCCCAATATTGGAATAATCAAGCAAGATGTTGGGATCCTCCACCAGAGCCTATCCAGCCCAGAAGATATCCAAACAGCAGGCCCATTCCACCAGGAGAAGATAGTATAAATGATTGGACCATGGGGAGTCCAGAGCAGTCTCTAGAAGACCAGAACATGTCACCATCACATGAACCCATCAGGAAATAAAGTAGATGTGATAGTAACTTACTTTGTCTGTTTGTAATAAAGTAGATGTGATAGTAACTTTAATAAGTATGTGTTACTATTCACTTTACTTTAAGTCATGTTTATTTTTACTTTATGTCATTGTAAAATAGTGCTTGCATTATTAAAGTACTACTTAGGAATCTTTGTTTATGTAAGCAGTGATGTCATATGTCACTGCCTAAGTATTATAAATAGCTCTTCCATCAGTTGGAAGAGGCATGATGTAATTACCCGAGTTTGCAATAAAGAAAAATGTTTGCTTAAACTCTCTCTCCTCTAAGCTGTTAGTCAGCTAATAGTAGCCAGTATACACAGTCTCTTCGATCGTCCAAGTTAGCCATTAGTCAATGAAAGTTATTTTGAGGTTTCAGAAGTTGAGAAAGTATAACAGGACAGTCCTATCAGTGACCAAAGAGTGTGCCTTCAGGATAGTCATACCATTTTTCTTGATTCCTGACTTCTCTGGTGAGTTTCATTCTTATGGTGAGTTAGTTTAATTCTTATTTGGTATATAGGTTGGAATACCAGAATCTGCACTCTAGTGGGGCAAAGGACGGTAACCATCCCGTTGTGAGACTGGTTTAACAATGCTACATACCAGTAAGGATTAGGCTGACTCGTCCATTCCCCCATAGTGCTCAGTCAACAAGAGATAGTTCATATATTTCCTGTTAGGCATATGAGGCCGAGAAGACCTTCTTAATACAGGAGATGGAGTAGAAGGCTGTGGTGTGTCGGATTGATGCGCACTGCTTGGTCCAACAAGTTCCTCTGGCTGAGGACTTGCTACAATGGGTTCTGTCACGGAACTAACTGGGACATCATTTGCATATGCAAATACTGACTCATTCTATTCTGAGTTGCTGGTGACTGTTTTATGCATGTCCTTGTACATCACCCTTTCGTCAAAAATGACATCTATGCTACGGATGACCTTTTTGTTTTCATCATCCCAAATATGGTAGCCAAACTCATATTCACTATAGCCAATGAGAGTGCATTTTTTGGATTTAGGATCAAGCTTATTCCTTCATTGATCACTGATATGCACATATGCTACACATCCAAAAACTTTTAGATGTGACTTTTGGCTCCATACCTCCTCTGGTATTCTGTGCTCCAATAGAACCGATGGTCCTCGATTGATTAAGTAAGTAGCTGTATTGACTGCTTCTGCCCAGAACTGCTTCGGTAGTCCTGATTGTATACGAATACTTTTGGCTCTTTCTGTCAACGTTCGGTTCATACGTTCAGCTATACCATTGTGTTGAGGTGTGCCTAGCACGGTTCTCTCCATTCTGATACGATGCTCATAGCAAAACTTCTTGAATCTGGTGTCTTCATATTCACCACTATTGTCAGTTTTGAGCTTTTTAATCTTCAGACCTGTTTCATTTTCAACCATTGCTTTCCATCTTTTGAAAGCCTCAAACACTTCAGACTTATGTTTTAGAAAGTAAACCCATACCTTCCGAGAGTGATCATCAATGAAAGTCACAAAGTAGTGTTTCCCACTAATGGATGAGACGGTAATTGGTCCCTAAACATCAGAGTAAACGAGCTCTAGCCTTTCTTTCTTTGGGGTTCTTCCACTTGTCTGAAAGTTGACCCTTTTCTGGCTTTCCAAGTATGCAATCTTCGCACGTGTCTATCTCCACTGACTGTAGACATGAAAGTTTCCCCTTCGAATGCATAATCTCCATTCCCTTTTCACTCATATGACCCAGTCTCTGGTTCCATATATTGGAATTTTCATTGCTAGCTGCAACTATGATTGAACAACGTGCTTCTGCTGTCATGTAAAGAGTGCCACTCTTTTTACCTTGAGCAACCGTCATTGCGCCCTTTGAAATCTTCCAATCATCACCATTGAAGATCGTAGTGTAGCCTTCGCTAGTCAGCTGCCCTATTGAGATTAAGTTCTTTCTCAGATCGGGAATATGTCTGACATCCTTCAGCTCCCAAACAGACCCGTTCAACTTAATCTTCACTACACCTTTACCAATAATAGCACAAGGTTGATCATCACCAAGATATACCTTTCCAAGGTTTTCAGGGACATACCACTCGAATAATTCTTTCTGTGAAGTAGCATGGAACAATGCTCCAGAGTCTAACACCCAAGACTCTTCTTTGCTTTCCAAAGAGTATATCAATGTGTAATTGCCTCAAGAGGTAGAAGTAACATTTGCCTCTACCTTTGCTTTATGGTTCTTCGGTGCACTCTTGCACTGATTTTTATAGTGCCCAGTCTTTCCACAATTCCAACATTCGACGACTTTCGAACTATGAGAATTACTGGGATTCCTGGATTTGGACCTCCCGTCCTTTGATTTAGCTCGGTAGTTTGACTTGCCTCGTCCATTGCCTCTGGATGAATTTCTTCCTCTTGACTCTGTATGCAAAACTGAAAAAGTTGATGATTCACCCGACTCTCTCTGTCGGATCTCTTCACTGAGAACCAAATCACGAATATCATTAAATTTTAACTTAGTACTTCCCGATGAGCTACTCACAGCCTTGACAGTAGCATTCCAGCTTTCTGGTAGAGAAGACAAAAGTATTAATGCTCATACTTCTTTATCAAATTCAATTCCAACTAAACTCAATTGGATTGTGACTGTATTGAGTTCATTGAGATGTTGAGCTACCAATGCGCCTTCTGTCATTCGCAAGTTGAACAAGCGCCTCATGAGGTGCACTTTGTTTGAGACTGAAGGCTTCTCATACATACTAGAGAGAGCCATCATAAGATATGTCATGGTCTTTTCCTTTGCTATGTTGAAATTAACATTGCTGGATAATGTCAATCAGATAACTCTGAGAGCTTGTCTAACGAGAAAACTCTAGTCTTCTTCCTTCATAGCCTCTGGGTTTTTCCCTGAGAGAGGTTGATACAGATTTATTTGATACAAATAATTTTCTATTTGCATTTTCCAAAAGCCAAATTCTGTTCCATCGAACTTCTCAATTTTCACCTTTTCTTCTTCTGCGGCCATCGCTTCCACTCGAATCTGACTTCTTTTGGATCGTTTCTAATAATTCTTGTGAACCACCGTGTATTAGAACACCTCCGTGGATAATTTGGTAACACTAACCAAATTTCACTATTTATGTAAATAGTAATCGCCCCAGAAAAAGACAAAAAAATGCAACCAACGCTCTGATACTAGTTGTTGGGAAATAACGCCAATTTCGCTATAATCAGATTTATAAGAAAGTGAAGAAAATGCGGAATAATAAGACCCAAGTTGATAATGGAGTTCGGCCAATTATGCCTACGTCTCCGGGCTGTTGCAAATATTTTACTGAAGGAAGAGAAATTTACAAAGTGTTTACAAACATTCATAACTCACAACCTCTCACTAAAGCTTCTCTCTCACTTTTGGATGAAATGCCTTACAAATGAATTCCTAAGGCTATATATAGGCTTACACCTCTTCAATGGACGACCAAGATTAATTCTCACCTATTTTGATGAATGGTTGAGATCATTTCTCACATACCATTTTACCAACCAAATAAATGGTCAAGATTAATCCTCACCCACTAAATGGATGGTTAAGATTAATATTCACCTACCATCTTACCAACCAAATAAATGGTCAAGATTAATCCCCACCCATCAAATAGATGGTCAAGATTAATCTTCAACTACCATCTTACCTACCAAATTGTCATATCCACTAATTTAGACCTAAGTCACGCGAGTTGTTAAATCGACTCGTCGATTTGACCAAAGTCTAAAATTGGATTTTTATTGAAAAATAATTAAAATAATGACAATTAAGTATGGAAAATACCTAATAAAATTTTCAAAATATTTTAAGGTGTTAAATTTCAGTAAAAGGATTAAATTGCAAATTTTGAAAAAGTTAGGGATCAATTTGCAATTTACCAAATATTTGAGGATTAATTGGGATAATCATAAATCAAATGCATAAATTGGGATATAAAATGCATATGGAGGCCAGCCACACCAAGTGGCACACTTTAAGAAGTCAATTGACATACATGAATTAGAAATTAATGAAAAATTTCTAGAAAATGCTTAGGTGTCTCCATTAATTAAGTAATTTTGTCACTTTGTTCTTAAGTGCTTATCCTTTCTTAATTATCACTCTTGATCTAGAATTTTCCCATCATTAAGTGTCTCCCACGTTTTTTGAAGCACCACACCCCAAATGACATACAACAATTAGCCAAGTGAGGTGCATGAATTAAACATTAATGAGAGCTTCTAGATGAAACTTAGGTGCCCCCCATCATAATGACTTTTGTCATTTTGTTCTTGATTGTTTATTCCTCTTCCTTATCCATTTTTCATTGAGAAAAATTTAGTTCTCCACACCAGCCACATTTTTTTCTTGGACAGTCATAACCAAACCTTATTCTAAGAAGAGAAAGTGAGAAAAAGAGAGAGAAAGGCGTGAGAAATTCCATTTTTATGCCTAAGGAAGCTTAGAAAAGTAAGGAAAAAGAGAAAAAATAGGGTTTATGAAGTTTTGATAATCAGATTTTAAATTTTAGGAACTCAAGTTAACAAGGAACTAGATCAAGGGAGCAAAGGAAAGGAGAAAAAGAAGTAAAGAGAAAGAAAAGAGAAAAAGAGAGGTTTGTGCATAACCTAAGGCAATAGCCTATTTTAATTTTTTTTAATTACATAAATTAATTATTTGGAATGTTTTATGATTCTGAATTAATATTATTTGTGATGAAAAATCTTAGAGATGCATGTTTGCTAGACTTAGGATTTAATTTGGTAAAAATTGAATGTGATTATCTTGTATGTTCCTTGCTGGAAATTGATGAGCAGTGTTCACTTAAACTGTTATAACTTCATTTATAGAATTCATTTTTGCATGTTGTTTATTGGATTTGAAAGCTAAGACATAGGGATACAACTTTCATTAAAACCATAAAACCTGAATATGTCTGTAATTGTCTATAAAAATTCATAAAGGTCGGACTTAGAATCTGTCCAGAAAATCATGGGCAGAATTATTAGTGACCAGTTAGTGTTAATATTATCATATCTTTTGATAAAAAAAACTCAGAATTAAATGATTAAAGTTGCATATTAAAGTTAAGATCCATACCTAAAATTGTTATGCAGATCATGTAACTAAATACAGAACGAAATAGGACCAAAATTAAAGTCCAAGACAGAGAATAGAATCTGCCAGTGACAGGGCAACATGTGAGTTGAGGAATAAAATTAGTAAAATGATGAGAACTCTGTTATATTATGAAAATATTATTTTAATTGAGTGATTATGTGATTATTTTGAGATATTACATGCATGAAAAGTATGAAATTAATTGTTATGAATTTTAATGAAATTTTATAAGACCTAGAACACCTAACTAGAACAAACTTAGGATAGTTTGACATGCCAAATAGGGGGGAGTATGATAAAAATGAAAACCATTAATGGTATGATTATCTACACCGGGTTTGACATTGTTATCTACGTCGGGTTTGACAATATTATCTATGCCGGGTTTGACAATATTATCTACGCCTGGTTTGGTATTGTTATTTATGTCGGGTATGACATTATTATCTACGCCGAGTTTGACACGGTTATCTACGCCATGTTTGGAACTTATATGCGCACATCATATTGCCCGGGTGACACTCCTAAATGCCTGGATTGAAACTCCGTTATCCTAGTCAGTGGTTCATAGGTATCCTGGGCAGAAATGAAAATATAAATAAAGAAGAATGGAACATAAAAGAATTATTGAAAATAAAACTGAAATTATGAATTGTGACATGGATAATAAAAATAGAATTATGAATTGTGGCATGGATAAAAAGAAGATTTAGTGTTATACAATAAGATGGTAATAAAATAATTAAGTATGAGATAAAATAATATAATTTGATATCTATACATGCTAGAATATCATGATATGTATATTTCCATGAGAATATAATTAAGCATGAGTTAATATATGATAATGCGTGATTGCATAAAATAGTTTATTGCCTTATCTATATGCACCACTAAGTCAAGAGCTTAGCGTGAGAGTTTTCTCATGCAGATTTGGTAAAGAATAAATAGAAGATAGTAAACAAAGTCAGCGGTGACCTAATCCAGTAAAGCAACTTGTTGCACACCTTGTGGGTTACACAACTTTTGTATATTATCTTGTAAATTTTATTTTGTAGTATTTGTAAAATAAACAATATGTTTTGTAAAGAACATATTATGATATAAAAATGTAATTTATCTTTTATGTTATGATTTCTTTTTATATTGCAAAGTAAATAAATAGTAAATAAAGAATACAAAAAAACAAGTGCTTTTCATTTATACAAAATCTTAAAATGATATTTTAACTGATGAAGTTAGCGTAGCACATCCTCATTTGGCACAAACTGCTGGGGTGAGGGGGTGTTATACAAATATTTTGTCAATAAAAGATATACCGTCCATCTTTATTGTCATTTATTTCTGATGCATGTGTAGTTTGACCAACAATTATCTGGCTTGCTAAATTATTTGTGGGGTTTTAAATTTGAGGTAATGTTTAACTTAAAAATAACAAAAGAAGAATATCATTATTCGTACATTTCCCTTAGCGATCTGATTTTTCTTGGTGGTGTCTCCATTGAAGATTCACATGTTGAACTTGAAGTTGTACTCGATGTAGTCGCTGGGCTGTGTTCGATTGGAGTATAAGTTGGTGAATTAACTGAAGTTGAGTTTATTTCCTCCATTAATGGAATTTGAAACTGATCTTTGTTCCTGCCACTGCCCTTACTCCAATTCCAGCCTGCACTCTCACCAAACCCTACATTTCTACTCACAATTATCATGTCAATCATTGGATCATGATATTTATATGCTTTGGATTCAATACATTTTTCATCTCATTTTTGGCTACTTTGTGATTTTACTGATTTTTCATTTAATTAATTTGATCATTTTCTATGCTTCATACTAAAACTAATAATTTTAAGCAAGACACAATATAAATTTAAATACATATGAATTTGAGCTGAATATGTGTATAATTGTATCACAAGTCAAGTTTAAACTTATGTTTATCATTTAAATAAGTTATACGTATCGTGTTATGTAATGCCCGTCAATTTAGGCTTAAATAATTAACATATTTAATGATCGTAATTAAAATTATTTGAGACTAAATTTGAAAATAAAATATAATAAAAATATTTATAAGTGAATTTTTATTAAGTTATGTATGTTAAATAAAATAAACAGAAAAGTTGGGTAAGTTAATAATAATAAGATAAAAACCAAGGATTTAAGTGGATATTTGGCAAAAACAAGTGGGGACCTAATAGGGTATTTACCATGAGTATAAAAATGTTATTTTCTTCTTCTTCTTCCAAATTTCAGAACCCTAACCTCCCTCTCACTCTTCCATACACAAATTCTCTCTTCTTTCACTCATTTTCTTCTTCCTCTCCTTCCTCTTCCTCTCTCAAAAAACATAAAATAACTATAATAGCTTAAGGTTTGAAGAGGTTAACACTTCATTGTGTTAAGGTTTAGACTTCATTGTATCAAGGTTTAGACTTCATTGTGTCAAGGTTTGTACATATGAGCATATTTATTCCTTTGTGCATTTGATTTTCATTACAATGATGTTTGATATTGAAGGAAGAGTGAACAAATAACTTGTTGTGTTTGCTGGTTTTGTTAAAAATTCGTTTGGAACAGTATTGATTTATTTGACCATATCTCTTGTTTTGGAACTTGGATTGGCATGAAATTAGTTGGAAATGAAACTAGACACATAGACCTAAAATGTTTGTGAAGATTGTAAATACGATATCTGACTCTAAATTGGTCTAAAAGTTTTTACAAAATCTCGGATTTGAAAGTACCCAGAAAATTCTGGATAGTTATTTTCTGAACATGCTATGGTATTTTTCTTATATCTTTTGTTTTGGAACCTGGATCAGGATAAAATTAGTTGTAAATGCAACTAGACATATAGAGCTAAAACTTTTGTGAAGATGGTAAATACTATATCTGACTCTAAATTGGTCTAAAATGTTTTACAAAATCTCGAATTTGAAAGTACCCAGAAAATTCTAGGTAGTTATTTTCTGAACATACTATGGTATTTTGCTTATATCGTTTGTTCTGGAATCTGGATTGGGATGAAATTAGTTGAGAATAAAACTAGACACATAGACCTAAAACTTTTGTGAAGATGGTAAATACTATATCTGACTCTAAGTTGGTCTAAATATTTGTACAAAATCTCGGATTTGAAAGTACCCATAAAATTCTGGATAGTTATTTTCTGAACATGCTATGGTATTTGGCTTATATCTTTTGTTCTGGAACCTGGATCTGGATGAAGTTAGTTGAAAATGCAACTAGACACATAGACCTAAAACTTTTGTGAAGATGGTAAATACTATATCTGACTCTAAGTTGGTCTAACTATTTGTACAAAATATCGGATTTGAAAGTACCCAGAAAATTCTGGGTAGTTATTTTCTGAACATGCTATGGTATTTTGCTTATATCTTTTTTTTCTGGAACTTAGATTGAAATGAAACTAGTTGTAAATTAAATTAGACACATATATAAAAAAACTGTATGAAGAGTATAAATGCTAGTTACGATTTATTTTGTATCTAAAATTTGATACAATATCTAGGACCTAAGAATATTCTGAAAAATACTGGACATATTTTTATTGAACACTATGCAGTTATTTGGACATAACTTTAGCTAGAAAATTCAGAGTTATATGATTCGTTTTGTATATGAAAGATAAGACATTAATCTAAAACTTTATAGAATATCATAAGGTCAAATTCGAATCAAAAATAGGTGAAATGTGCAATCCAAAATCAGGGCAGGAATCTGTCCAGAAATAAATATTTAGTAATTTGGTATTTTAAATAATGGGTGACATATATATATATATATATATATATATATATATATATATGTTTTAATTTTAAATAATATGATAATATTTATATTTAAAATTATTATTGTGTATTGACTAAATTTATATGTATAGGGCATGTAAACCGAAAATTTTTATAAATACGGAAATTTTGATGATTTATATAAACAATAAGATGATAACATCAATTAAGCTCAATTTTCTATTTTAGGACTAGAAATAGGATAGATGACATGCCATTGAAGGGTTTACGGTACCGTAGAAATTATGATGATATGAAAAATTTCATTATATGGACAAGGTGGCTTAAGCTCGGGTGGGAGCGCCTTTGATCCTAAATGCATGCAATTATTTATTTTACTCAATCAAGATGGCTTAAGCTCGGGTGAGAGCGCTCTTGACTTGAGAAGTTCGGTTGAGCAATTATATAGACAGATACAGATAGTGAGTATGGTGGCTTAAGCTTGGGTGAGAGCGCTCCCGTTTCACAACCCGTATCCAAATAGTCCGAATTTAGAATTTTGGGGCTATAAAATATAAAATATTTAAAAAAAAGAAATATGGAAAAAAAATAGTTATCAGGTAAATGAAACAAGGAAATAAAATTCATAAATGAGGTATGAATATGAATTTACCTTTGTAATTATGATATGTATATGTGTTGAACCAGTAAACCAGGTATGTAATATTCCATATTGATATATGATAAATTGATTTCTTATTTTTATATTGCTATAAAAAGAATTATGATATATGAATTATTATTTATGATTATTTATATGCAAAATTGGTAAATATGAACATGAAATTTTTATGATATATCATAAGTGTATGTATGAATATTTATGCATATATGTACCACTAAACATTACGTTGTTTAGCGTGTGGGTGTTTTCCCATACGCAGGTTCGGAGCCTATAGAGAGAAGTTGACAGGAAAAGAAACAAACTCATACAGAGTCAAATAAAGTAAATCCACATCAGAGGGTTGGTGTTTTACATGACATGCATTTTGTTCCTGTCCACATGTCATGGGTGATGAGTATAATTGTGATTTTCAAAAGTTTACATGTCTTTTTATATTGTGAATATGAAATTTTATTTGGATTATATGTATTTTGTAAGCATGGGGATAATGAAAGCCCAAACATATGTTTAAAAAATGTGGTAACGATTTGTTAATTCTGCATATAAAATAGATTCATTAATTGAATGACATATTGCTATCATGAAAAAAAATATATATTAGTTAACATATGAAAATATAATAACTAAAATGGAAAAACTTTAATTCAAACAAATTTTAAAATAATAGGCAGATGACATTCTTCTATATAGTTGAGATTATTCCTAATTATATAAGAGAGTGTTACATGTTATATAACTTATACACGTTTAGATATATTTAGTTAATTATATTTAATCGTGTCATGTCAACACATATTATAATCGTATCTTGTATGTATTTTAAAATTTTATATAATTAATTAATTATGTCGTATTTATATTAAACATGATCATATTGTATACGTTTAATGATACGTCACGAACAATAAAAATGACAACGGAACAGATTTAGGATGAATTTCACAATTTTTGTCTCCAACCTTGTAAATTCTATCCGTTCTTGATCATACCTCATTCTCCAATGGAAAAAAAAATTATCTATCCACATCTGTACACCATAAGGGGATGGAGATCCCTGATACTAACCCGATTTTTAATTTTATTAAATTTTTTTACTTTATTTAATATTAAAAATATTTTTTATTTTTAAATTTATGTTATATATATATATATATATATATATATATATATATATATATATATATATATATATATATATATATATATATATATATATATATATATATATATATATATATATAGCAGCCCCATTTGGAGCAAGATATAAAAATGATAATAAAAACAACCCCAATCGGAGCATATTCAGACTAGAGTTATACAAATTTTTGTTGGCGAGAGATTTAATAACTATACTATAGTTGTAGCCGTTTTCTGTCCAATATGAATTAGTAGTCCTTTCCTTTTCAATAGATTACTCGCCTTTCCACCACTGTTCTATACGGTGCCGTCAATAAATTTCTTTTTTTTTTTCTGACAAAATTAATTGAATTTCTTTGAAAGAAATTCACTGCCTCAGTTTGTGCAAAGTACTTTTATGCTAGCAGCGCTTTGCTTCTCAACCGTTACTTCGAATTTACTAAAATTCTAAAATATTTTTATAATTTGGAATTCAAAAAATATACTCAGCTTACTCTACTGAAGTTGGCTCTGAAAAGAAGAAAGTAATAGTTGCTGCCTAATGGCTCTATGTTCATAGGACCACATAAGCAAGACTGACTCAATAATTTGTGTGGCTCTATACAAGAGTTAATTAGATGTCTTTTAATATTATGAATAAAATTTTTAAAGTTATTCAAAATTTATTTTTTTATTTTTTGGGATGCAAAATCACTAATTAAAATTTCATATTCAAGTTTAAAAAGCAATTCTTTTATAAAATAAAAAAGAAAAAAAAACATTAAGTAGATGAGTAACACAAAATTAAAAAAAAAGTGTAAAAAGCAAAAATAAAAAAAATTATTTTCTCTGTGCAAGTTGAGAGAATGTTTAGTTTATTATAAAAACTATTCAAAGAGAAAAAAAGATGCAAAAAATGACAAAAATTTATATAAGAAAATGTTTTGTTTATTATAAAAACTAAATGCTAGCTGTTTGTAAGTCAATCTCTTAGTTAGTCATTTAACTAATAAAAGTAAATTTACTCACAAAATTAAGTCAATTTTTAATATAGTTGTTTAAGCTAATTACTTCAAATTTAGTATCACACATTCAAAATCTAATAAAATAGTAGACTTATTTCTTTTATATAATTAATAATAAATTTGAGGGCTCAAAATACTTATATAACTAAAGGAAAAAAATTAGGGACCCCTCAAAATTTGGGGACCTTAATAGCCTATGCCTTAAGCGTGCTCTGCACATAGGTCTAAATGAACCACTGTAAGACTTGCTTTGGCTCTTCATGCCTTCCGCATTGGAATTGAATTCCTAGCCTACTTGAGAAGTTATTGCAGAATTTTGTTGCAATAGATTTTGAGTCATACCTGCAGCAGGCCCATTTTCTATTTTTGCTCTAATCTTTGTACAAGTTACAATTTATTCAAGAGCAGTTGTTGCTGTTAGATTAGTATTAGCATAGATGTGCTTTTATTAGCTGTCGTTAGCAGTTACGTCTTTTGTTAGTTAGCTGATAAATAGGGGGTTAGTTAGAAGTAGATGATGCGTATAGTTTTCATTGAGGAAGTTAGTATTCTAGTATAAAAAGGGGCTTAGTAACTAACTGCACAATTTATTATTTTTATTGAAGTAATGAAGAGCTTTTTTGCATTCTTCAATTCAATTTCTAAATTTCTTGCTTATTGATCAAGCTGTGATTGTTAATTTAAAAGATTATAGATTAGCTTTATGACTTGTACATGGTATTAGAGCCTCGATGATGCTCCTATTCATTTCTTGCCGTTCGTGATTTGATTCTTAATGATTTGAAGGATTATTTGACTTTAGATTGTTCATTCTACTGAATCATGGAGCATATTACTGTTCTTGCACAACTTGGATCGTTTGGAGATGTCTTGGAATACAAACATCTTAAATGGCAAATTTTTCTGTCGTGGAGCCGTTCTATGAAATTAGCATGTGATAACCCGTATTTTCCAATCATGATGATAATGATACAACAACTACTACTACTACTATTATTATTATTATTATTATTATTATTATTTAATTCCTATTATTATTATTATTATTATTATTATTTAATTCCTACTATTCCTGTTACCAAACAACATAAAACTTTACTATTTATAAAACCAAACGAAGTATAATTTTTATCATGACAATCCCTTTTTCATCTATTAGAATCATGTGTCTTTAATTTTTAAAGTCATAAAACTATTCATTAATATCAACTAACATTAATTGAGGGTTTAATTTCAATTTTCTCCAAATTGTTTCCAACTTCAAAATTTTAGGTTAGTTCTTACCAAATAACCTTAATCTACCAATTCCAATTGCATCAATAATTACTATAAGTCTCAAATGGAAGGGAAAAACTTGAAAATAAGAAGATGAAACTCAATCTTAATGGAGTTCTAGGGCTAGTTGAAATTTCCTCAATTTCTCCATCTTTTTATCTTCTTTCTTCTTCATTTCTTGTTTTTTTTACACGAATTCTTTAATTTCTTGATTTTCCTCTTTCAAAACTTAATTTTCTCTCTTTTTTTTAAGCTTAAAATGAATAAAAATAGAGTTTTGGGGATTTAGAGGGGGTGACAATAACGAAGAAGATGTTGGCGGTGGTTGTTCTTTATTTGGTGGAGAATCAAGATTTTTATCTTTTTTTTTTTACTTTTATATTAATGGAGTATTTGATGGTTCCATGACTAAATTAATATATTTTTCTATTGGTCCAAATAATAAATTTTGATTAATTTTTAATTATGACAAATCCCTCTTTTAATCCTCAAAATTTCCCTTTCTTATAATTTTACAACAACAATTGAAGAAGGTGTATAAATTAAAGTAAGCAAAGTGATTAGATTAAGATTAGTAAACAATTACATTGTTAATTTAGTTAAATCGGGTCAAATGATTGAGTTGTATTATTGTGTGAATTAATGGAATTATAAATATATGTAAATAATAATAATAATATAGACAAAATAAAATGAAAATGACACAAAAGAGAAATAGAAGAGAAGAGAAAAGAGAAATGAGAAGAGAAAAGAGAAGAGAAGAAGAGAAAAGAGAAGAGAAGAAGAGAAAATGACAAAATGACAAAAAACAAGTTGGCTTTATCTTCATCTTTCTTCCCCATTTCTGCCTCCTCACTTCAGCCCCGTTTTCTTCTTCATCTTTCTCCATTCCAGAACTCAATTCTTCCTTTTTTCACCTAGTATTTGCACCAAATTGATCCCTTGCAAGTTCGTTCTTGGTTAGTAATCAATTCTTATTGCTATAGGGTTGATTTGAGTTGCTTAGGTTCAATATTAGGCATTGAATTGTACCCCGATTCTGATATTAATAGAAATTGATTCTGGAAATGTGTAAAACACAAAAGTTGTTCCTTTATATCTTATATTTATGGATATGTAAACATTTTTGTAAGATGTTATGTATAGGGAGAGATATGCTCTTCGTACTGAAACTGGTCAGGGTGTAAACCCTAACCAAGTTAGCTACTGTGTGGTTTGATTTTGAATATGTTAAAGCCCTTATTTGAAGTCTCTAAAAATATAAAAGTTGTAGATATATGTGTTTTTTATCTGTCTACCAAATTTCAGGTTCATAGACCTTGTAAATTGTGAGTTATGGTGAATGGAACCATGACTGTTCCATGGTTTGAACTGCATACTGAGTGCCCTGGGAAGATACAGTAACTTGTTTGGCTAGTTTGAGCTTGTTAGAACTCGATTCTGTAAATTATCAAAACATAATAGTTATAGGTATATTTCTTAACTAAATTTTGGTACTAATTTCAGCTTCATTGGTTATGTATAGACTAAGTTATGGCCTTTGGAAGCCATACTGGTCCGGAAGTCAATTCTATTATGGACCAGTAAAATGTTTGGTATAATTAGAAGACTTTAGAGACATAACTGGTAAAAGTTGTAAACATGAAACATGTTCCCTATGAGCTCATATAAGTGTCTGTAAAGTTTAATTAAAATAGGACTTATATATTATAAGTTATGATGAACCCAAATGAGTACCCTGAAACTTCCTAAAGGCAGAAAACAAGGCAGAAAACAGAACACTCTTAGAAATTCCACCAAATATTGTACAATGATCCAATTGGTCTGATATTTGCATATGTTCTATAATTATATGCTATTTTTAATTAGGAACAAGAATCAGATTAATTAGTCAATTATAAAAAAAGTTATAGGCTAAACAGTCCCATAAGGTCACACTACCTCATAGGAAAAATCTTAACTATTGACATGAACAATGCATATTAATTTGTTTAAGCCATATTAAGTCTCCCTAATCATGAGTTAATCAATTATGTTTTCATATTAGGCTCACAATATATTGGAGACCCACAATGAGCAGATAGACAATAAGTTAGGGGTCGGAATCAAAGGAGAACGGTGAGTTTAATTATCGATTGAATTATTTAGTGCAAATGAATGTTGCTTGCTATGTGATTCATGTAATTGTCATGATTGGTCCTTGATAATATAATGATGGATAATTTGTGACATTGTGGTACACATAAATGGTATACTTGCGGTATATTTGAGGTATATGTTTGACAAATGTGATATATATACATGGTATATATATAGTATATGCAAAGTATATGTTTGACATATAAGGTATATATGGAATATATGTATGTTGTATATGATAAAGATGCAATGGTTGATGAATGCTTAAATACAAGTGCATATGCATATGGGCTAAAAAGGCGTTGTGACTAGTTAATCGATATTGTAAAGCAAAAGAAGAGGCCTATGACCCAACAAATGTGCAAATGAAACAAATGATCAAGCTAGCTAGCAAATGCAAATGCAAATATTCATATGGAAAATATTCACATGGAAACCCGGGGCAATGTCTATTTAACTTGGTCACAACAAAATGAAATAAGCAAAGCATTTGCATACATAAAGAGTAATGATTATATGTTTCAACTTTATTGATACTTATATGATACTGATGAATGAAATGGAATAAATGGTATATATTGGAATTGTGATTTATTACTATGAGTTGTTTGGTACTTTAGAGCTCATTGGATGGTTATTCTCACTGAGCCGCAACTCATCAATTTGCATCATTTTTCAGGTAAAGAAAAGTGATAGCTCATTTTGAGTAACGTATAAAAGACATGCAGCACAGGTCACTGGCCGAGCCTCATCACTCTCTCTCCTTGCATTCCACCCAAGCGTAAAAATATGTCATATGTGTTTTGTATTTACGTGCTTAAATATGTATAGTCATTTTGGAATGAGTCTAAAAATGTATAAATGAAATCAACTCGAAAATACTTAGGTGTAAAGTTTATGTTTTGATATATGTGATATATTATATTGTGGTGAAAACTTCAGTGTTAACTTTGCAAAGTCAGTGAATAATATTACAGGATATGAGACTTGCAAGTCATTGAATGAAATTATAGGATATGAGACTTGCAAAGTCATTGAATTATATTTACAGGATGTTGCCCAGATATTAGACCAAGAAGGGGGGTTGAATTGGAGTTTCAAAAATTAAACTTTAAGGTGCGGAAATAAAATTGTTAATTTTAGAAGGGATAGAGAAAATCAGACACAAAGATTTATAGAGGTTCGGGTATTAACAAACCCTACTCCTCTCCCCAATTGCAATTGGGAGTTTCACTAACACACTAAGTGTTACAATGGAGTTTTATAAGCTCACTCCCAACTATGGTGTTTCTCACAATGGCTCACACCTAACCCAGAAATCTCTTGTGTTTTAATGGCTCACATAATAACCAATTCCTTACAAGTGTTCTACTCTTAACCCAAAACTACCCAATTCTCACTTGAGTAAAGATTACAGAGAGAACCACTTATAAATTTTTATTGCTCAAATATGAGGAGCAAAAAGATTTTTACAGAGAATGAATTTGTTCTCAAAGTATAAAAGTACAAGATAGCTTGTAATTTGAAGTATATGCTAATCTTTTGTTTTTCTTATCATTCTCTTATCATCCTCTTGCATCTTAATGTATAAATGACTTCCATTTATACTCTCATGGCTGAATATAGCCGTTGGGGTGCATTAAATAAGAAACTAGCCGTTATACCAACCAAAAAATTGCGCTTGACATTTTTTTTCTTTCATTGTTCACGGGCGTGACTATGCTTGTCACGGGGGTGACAGTTCTTCCCAAGCCGTGACTGAAGTGGTGACCTTGGTCGTGAAGCTCTCTGGTATGTTTTGACATATGGAGTCACGGGCGTGACACTCTTCCCAGCCGTGAACCAAGTGGTGACTCTGGTCGTGAACCTCTCTGGTTGAAATTGAAAGAATCATTCACGGGGGTGACACCATCATTCATGGGGGTGACTGAAATGCTTACTTCACGATTTGTTCTTCCTTCATGTCCGTGAACTTTAAATGTTGGTTTTGGTAACGGCTAGCTTTGTTCACGGGAGTGACTCCTAAAGTCACGGCAGTGAACATACTACTTCTTGCTTTTTGTTTCTGAAGGATTATTCTTCCAATTCTCCATTCTTGCTATTTTAATTCATGTCCTGTATAATATACTTACAAAAACAAGTATGTTAAATACAATATTGCTATATTATTTATTATCATCAAAATGACGGAAATACCCCTCAAGGTTAACAATCTCCCCCTTTTTGATGGTAACAAATAATCTAGCAATATGTGATTTTGAGAAGTCTCCCCCTCAAAATATACTTAGGATAAAAATTATAATGTGCAAGAATAGTGAATAAAGATGTAGCATCAAGTAAGATTTTAAGTATATGCAAGTTATATGAGAAGTATATCCAATACATACCATAATTCCTTTTTAAGACAGAAAGTATATGTAAGGTATATCATGACATGTTTTTATTTGTAACTTGCTCTTAAGGTGTATGCAAAGTATACTTTAGGGTATATTTAAAGTATATAGAAGCTCAGTTTTTCAATTATCTACTTTGCATCTGAAAAGTTGAATCAAGATTTTTTAAATCAATTCAAAGTTTGTTTCACTTTTTGATTCACTATTCTTATTATTGCTAGTTTCTAGTTTGATCCTACTTTCCCTTATCATATAAATTCTTTCATATATTGCTAGTTTTCTCCCCCTTTTGTCATCAATCAAAAAGAATATGTAGATTGAAGTAAACAAAAGCAAATATATATTATATGAAGGAAAGGATACAGAAACATAATAAGTAAAGAAAAATGATCAAACATAACGAGTTTAGGCTACACTCTAGCCTATATCCTAGCTAGACTTCCTATCACGAAGCCTAGCTGCTTCAGCCTCAAGACTGTCGATCCGAGACTCCATGAAGTCCTTGAGGTTTTCCAACCTCTCATCCATGGAAGTCTGCAGCTGCTCGAAACGTGGTGCCAAGAGGTCGACCACCTGCTGCACTAAAGACGGTGTGGAGGCTGAGGACTGTCCAATGTCCTGAGCGATGGCTGGAGTGGCTTCCTCAATTCTAGCCCTCTTTTTCTGCTGGACTCCCTGGAGGCCAGCTTTAAAATCCTCTATGTCATGATCTTCCCAGATAATTTCTCCAGCAGTATCAGTGAAGCGATAAAAGATATCGTTTTGGTAAACGATTCTCACTGCTGCTCCCATCTTTATGAAAGACTCTATATCCAGCCTATCTCGTGGGTGTGTAGGAATGATGTTGAAGTGATGGTTATCCAGCTTCAAGTAATTAAGCTTCACTGCCATATGAGTGACATAAGCTCCAATCAGGATATCTCCTGTAGGCTTGGTGGCGATGGAGAGAAAATGGTTTGCAAACCATCTGGAAAGCGCCACTATGATTCCCCTGCGAGCCATCTCGAAGAGGAAGAGTTCTGACTTCCTAATAGTTCCATTGCTCTCTCCCCGAGCAAAAATGCTATAGGTTAGAAACCTATGCAAATACCTGTGCACTGGGGTCCTGAGATGTGTGCTCTTAGTTTTCTTGACATCCCAGCTGCAATCCGTGCCAAAATGTGTCCATGCTGTAGGGGCAGAGAATTCTACCTCAGTCTCATTCAGAACGCCATCTGATGGTAGGTTGAACAATTCTGCAAATGCGATGGCGCTGAGGGTGTTTGCATTGTTGCAGAGTTGGAATTTCACCACTCCAGTTGGTGAAACCTGCAAGGTGCTGAGGAATTCCAGCGTTGGCTCCCGTAGAGTTGGCAGATGAATGTCAACAAAGTCTTTTAGATGACAGACTTGAAGTTGCTCTGTCATAGCCATCTCGAGTCCTAGATTACGGACTGTCTGCCATTCGAAGGACCTTGAAGATAAAATTGGTCTCTTCTTCAAAGTTGCATACCGAGGATGGCAACTTTCGGGTATGATGTTCATGAGGTAATCTGAATACCTCTTCGGTGTATGGGACTTCTTTCTCTTCCCTTTTGATGAAGCAGACTCCATTTTGTTTGAAGAATTTTAATTTGAAGAAGATTTTTGACAGAAGAAAAATATGATGAAATACCCTAGGAATGTCTGTTTTCTGCTGAAGATTCAAACTTTTGATGGAATTTATAGTGAAATATAAAGGATTTGGGGTCGGAATCTTCAATGTCTCAATGAATGAGAGTAAATGAGAGCGGTTTTGGGAGATGGAGAGTTGAAATGAAGTTTGTAACCGGCTGTTTTCTTATATATTCGATACATTCACGGGCGTGACTTCAAGTTCCACGGGCGTGAATAGTCATGTTACGGTTTGCTGAAGCAGAATTCCACCCGTGAATGAAAGCGTGAATGCTTTCACGGGCGTGAATGATCATAGGTCACGGGGGTGAATATTATGTCACGGGCGTGAAGTGTTGAATTTCACTACTTATACCCGTGAAGCAAGCCGTGACACAAGACGTGAAAGCGTATGTGAGTTTTGGGTGTAATTATTCATGGGCATGAAAATCTATCACGGGCGTGAAACTTCTTTGCCACGGTCATGACTCAAACCGTGAAACTATGTTTCACCACTTGAAGCCGTGACTCATGCCGTGACGCAAAGCGTGAAAGCTTCTGTGAGTTTTTAAGGCGTAATGGTTCACGGGAGTGAAAAATCGTCACGAGCGTGAATATTCTTATTCACGGGCGTGACTCAAGCCGTGAAACAATGTTTCACTACTTGAAGCGGTGAAGCATGTCGTGAACCGAAGTCGTGAACAAGACTGCCTCTTTGAGCCACTTAAGTCACGGGCGTGAGTATAAGTCACGGGCGTGAATCCCCTATAATTTTCATTAATTTGAAATTCAGTTCTGCAACAAGACTAAATCATTTCAACAAAGATTTTGCTTCATAAAACATGAATTTTCATCAAAATATTTATCTTCTAACTTGTGATATGTTTTAAGATCAACAATTAAAATTTCATTTTCTTGTAATCACAAGGTTAATCCATCAATCATGCCTAGTTCTCTTATAATGAAATTAAATCTTTCCTCATTTAGAGACTTAGTGAAAATATATGCTAATTGCTTTTCTGTGCATACAAATTCTAATTCAACATCTCCATATTGAACATGATCTCTAATAAAGTGATGTCTAATGTTAATATGTTTACTTCTAGAGTGTTGAATAGGATTCTTTGAAAGATTTATAGCATTGGTGTTGTCACATTTTATAGGTATATGGTTCATTTCATGACCATAGTCCTTAAGTTGCTGTTTCATCCAAAGAATTTGTGTACAACAACATCCAGCTGTTACCTTTCACAAGATCAAGTCTAATAGATTCATTAAAAACAACATGCATGGATTCTTCCATAGTTAATGATCTCTTATTAAATACTCTATATGCTTTGCTGGTTGTAGAGTATCCTAGAAAGATACCATCATCAGACTTAGAGGCAAATTTTCCAAGATTGTCCTTGGTGTTCAATATAAAACACTTGCATCCAAATACTCTAAAGTATGATACCAAGGGCTTTCTTCCATTCCATAGCTCAAATGAGGTTTTGTTTAAAAAAGGTCTTTTGAAAACTCGATTGTTGAGGTGCAGTCTCCATTTGATTTGAAGAAATCAGTTTGTGATGGATTGGAAAACTTTTTACAGAAAATCTTTATGGAAACCCTAAAAATGTATGATTTTTGATGAAGATTCAAACTTTTGGTGGTATTTATAGGAAAAGTTTAAGACTTGGGGGCCGAAATCTTCAATGTTTCAATGAATGCGTGTAAATGAGAGCGGTTTTAAGAGTTAGAGAGTTGAAATGAGAAATATAACCGGTTGTTCTTTTATATACTCGATACATTCACAGGCATGAAGTGTGTTTTCACGGGCGTGAATGGTCGTGTTCACGGTTTGCTGAAGGAGTGTTCCACCCGTGAATGAAGGCGTGAATAAGTTCACGGACGTGACCTTTGAATATCACGGGCATGAATGATGAACGGTCATAGGGGTGAACAAATAGTCACAGGCATGAAATGTTGAATTTCACTACTTATGCCCATGAAGCAAGCCGTAACTCAAGGCGTGAAAGCCTCTGTGAGTTTTGGGGTGTTAAGGTTCATGGGAGTGAAAATTCGTCACATGCGTGAAAGTCTCTTTTCACGGGAGTGAATGAAGCCGTGAAAATAAGCTTCACCACTTGAAGCCGTGAACCATGTCGTGAACCAAGTCATGAACGACACTGCCTCTTTTGGCCATTTAAGTCACGGGCGTGAACATATGTCATGGTCGTGACTCCCCTAAAATTTTTATCAAATAAAATTAAGTCCTAAAAACAAGACTAAATCATTTCAACAAAGATTCGATCCCTTAAAACATAAATTTTCATCAAATTTTTTATCTTATATCTTGTGATATGAATTAAAATCATCAATTAAAATTTCATAATTTAGCAATCACAAGGTTAATCCATCAATCATACCAAGTTCTCTTCTAATGAAATTAAATCTTTCCTCATTTAGAGACTTAGTTAAAATATCTGCTAATTGCTTTTCTGTGCTTATAAATTCTAATGCAACATCTCCATATTGAACATGATCTCTAATAAAGTGGTGTCTAATGTAAATATGCTTACTTCTTGAATGTTGAATAAGATTATTTGAAAGATTTATAGCACTCGTATTGTCACATCTAATAGGTATATGGTTCATCTCATGACCATAGTCCTTTAGTTGTTGTTTCATCCAAAGAATTTGAGTACAACAACATCCAGCTGCTACATATTCTGCTTCAGCAGTTGAGAGAGCAACTGAAACTTGTTTTTGCTAAACCAAGAAACTAAGCATTCTCTAATAAAGTGACAAGTACCTGAAATACTTTTTCTATCTAAAAGATTACCAGCATAGTCTGCATCTGAATATCCTATAATATAAAAGGATGAATTCTTAGGATACCATAAACCTAGATGCAAAAATCCATGTAAATTTCTTAAGATCCTTTTTACTACATTTAAATGAGATTCTTTAGGACATGATTGAAATCGTGCACACAAGCAAACACTATACATTATGTCAGGTCTAGAAGCAGTAAGATATAAAAGTGATCCGATCATACCTCTATAAAGCTTTTCATTAATGCTCTTACCCTTTTCATCCTTATCCAATTTTGTTGATGTGCTCATAGGAGTCTTAGCATTCTTGCATCCTTCCATACCAAATTTCTTAATTAAATCTTTGGCATATTTGGATTGGTTAATGAATATGCCATGCTTTGCTTTATTTGTAGACTAAGGAAATACTTAAGCTCTCCCATCATGCTCATTTCAAATTCCCTAGTCATACACTTAGCAAATTCTTGACAAAGCAACTCATTAGTAGAACCAAATATTATATTATCAACATAAATTTGATTAATTAGTATATCATGCTTATGATTTTTGATGAATAATGTAGTGTCAACATTTCCCTTTGTAAAGCTATTTTCTAATAGAAAAGAACTTAGTCTTTCATACCAAGCTCTTGGGGCTTGTTTTAAACCATACAAAGCTTTTGAAAGTTTAAAAACATGATTTGGCAAATCATAGCTTTCAAAACCTGGTGGTTGTTCTACATACACTTTTTCATCTATAAAACCATTTAGAAATGCACTTTTCACATCCATTTGGAAAAGTTTGAAATTCATGTGACATGCATATGCTAAGAATATTCTTAGGGCTTCTAATCTGGCTACAGGTGCATATGTTTCATCATAATCTATACATTCTTCCTTATTATATCCTTTTGCAACTAATCTAGACTTATTCCTAGTTATTAAACCTTTTCATCTAGTTTGTTTCTAAATACTCATTTACTGCCTATGAGTTGATGATCCTTGGGTCTAGGTACTAGGGTCCATACCTTACTTCTCTCAAATTGGTTGAGATCATCTTGCATGACAATTACCCAACTTTCATCATTAAGTGCCTCATCAATATTTTTAGGCTCAATTTGTGAAATAAAAGCAATGTCAGTGATTAGATGTTTGAAATGAGATCTAGTACTTACTCCTCTTGATAGATCATCAATGATTTGCTCTTTTGGATGATTTTTCGTCATTCTCCATTCTTTTGGAAGTTCTTGTTCATTTTCTTCTTGATTTTGAGGTAGAGAATCATTTTGATGTAAATCTTCTTAATCATTTTCTTCTTTCTTATTTCCAAAATCAAGTCTTTCCATATTACCTACAACATCATCAAGAACACTACCTTTCACAAGATCAAGTCTACTAGATTCATTAAAAACAATATGTATAGATTCTTCAACCGTTAGTGATCTTTTATTAAATACTCTATATTTGCTGGTTGTAGAGTATCCTAAAAAGATACCTTCATCGGATTTAGAGGCAAATTTTCCAAGATTGTCCTTGGTGTTCAATATAAAACACTTGCATCCAAATACTCTTAAGTATGATATCAAGGGCTTTCTTCCATTCCATAGCTCAAATGAGGTTTTGTTTAAAAGAGATCTTTTGAAAACTCGATTTGAAATATAACAAGCAGTGTTTATGGCTTCTGTCCAAAAATAAGTTGGTAATTCATATTCATTGAGCATTGTTCTAGCCATTTCAATTAAAGTTCAATTTTTCCTTTCAACTACCCCATTTTGTTGAGGTGTCTTAGGAGATGAGAAATTATTTGAAATGCCATGTTCAAGATAAAAGCTTTCAAAGTTTTTATTTTCAAATTCTTTCCCATGATCACTTCTTATTTTTGAAATACAGTACCCTTTTTCATTTTGAACTCTTTTAGTAAAGTTTTTGAAATTTTCAAAAGCATCACTCTTTTGAGCTAAGAAAATTACCCACATAAATCTAGAGTAATCATCTACGATGACAAATGCATAATGTTTTCCTCCTAAGCTAGCAATTCTAGTAGGTCCAAATAAGTCTAAATGCAGGAGTTGAAGAGGTTTTGAAGTACTTACTATGTTTTTGGCTTTGAAGGATGACTTGTGTTGTTTTCCTCTTTGACAAGGTTCACATATCTTGCCTTTTTCATATTTAACTCTTGGCAGTCCTTTTACTAGTTCTCCTGTGCTGAGACTTTGTATTAAATCCATGTTAGCATGACCAAATCTTCTATGCCACAGCTAAGATTCATCACTAGTAGTTACAAGACACTTAGAGGAATGGTTAGATAGTTCATGTAAGTTTATTATGTATGTATTTATATCTCTATTTCCTTTAAATATCTCTTGACCATCGATAGAGATCACAAGACATTCATTTGAAGTAAAGATTACTTTGTTTCCTTTATCATATAATTGACTTACACTTAACAAGTTATGTTTCAAACCATCAACAAGTAAGACATCTTTAATAAAAGTAGTACCGTGAACACCAATAGAACCAATGCCAATTACCTTACCCTTTGCATTGTTTCCAAAGGTAACTTTACCTCCATCAATACTTTTGATTTCATTGAAAAGTTCTTTGTCTCCTGTCATATGCCTTGAGCATCCCTCCATCAATATTAAGCCAAGAAGAGGGGTTGAATTGAAGTTTAAAAAAAATTAAACTTTAAGGTGCGGAAATAAATAATTAATTTTAGGAGGGATAGAGAAAATTTGACACAAAGATTTATAGAGGTTCGGGTGTTAACAAACCCTACTCCTATCCTCAATCGCAATTGGGAGTTTCACAAACACACTAAGTGTTACAATGGAGTTTTACAAGCTCGCTCATACCTAACCTAAAAATTTCTTGTGTTTTAATGGCTCACACAATAACCAATTCCTTGTATTTTACAGGCTCACACAAAAAACCTTCACTTTGTGTTTTTACAGGCTCACACAAACAACCTTCAATTTGTGTTTTTACAGGCTCACATAATAACCTTTTGATTTGTGTTTTGAGGATCACACAACTAACCCTTACAAGTGTTCTACTCTTAACCCAGAAATACCCAAAGCTCACTTGAGTAATGATTACAGAGAGAAACACTTACAAATCTTAATTGCTCAATAAATGAAAAGCAAAAAGATTTTTACAGAGAATAGATTTTGTTCTCAATGTATTGAATGTACAAATAACTTGTAATAAGAATTAAATTCAAAGTATATGCTATCCTCTTGTTATCCTCTTGTACTTAATGCATAAATGACTTCCATTTATACTCCCATGGCTGAATATAGCCGTTGGGTGCATTAAATAAGAAACTAGCCGTTATACCAACCAAATAATCGCGCCTGATATTTTTCTCTTTCATCATTCACGGGCGTGACTATGTTTGTCACGGGCGTGACATTTCTTCCCAAGCCGTGACTGAAGTGATGATCTTGGTCGTGAAGCTCTCTAGAATGTTTTGACACATGAAGTCACGGGCGTGACATACATATTCACGGGTGTGACAAACTTCCCAGCCATGATTCAAGTGGTGACTTTGGTCGTGAAACTCTCTGGATGAAAATGCATGAACATTCACGGGCGTGACATTTTGATTCACGGCTGTGACTGAAATATCTACTTCACGGTTTGTTCTTCCTTCATGGCCATAAACTTCAAATGTTGGTTTTGGGAATGGTTAGCTCTTTCACGGGCATGACACATAGAATCACGACAGTGAACATGCTACTTCCTGAATTTTGTTTTTTAAGGATTATTCTTTCAATCTTCATTCTTGCTATTTTAATTCATGTCCTGTTTAATAGACTTAGAAAACAAGTATGTTAAATACAATATTGCTATTTTATTTGTTATCATCAAAATGACAGAAATACTCCTCAAGGTTTAACATATTGAAAATTAATTATTGCTTGCACTTAACTCAATATATTGCTAGTTTCTCCCCCTTTTGTCATCAACAAAAAGAATATCAATAAAGATAAATCCAATGGAAAACAAAGCAAATATATTAATTTTGAAAGAGAAGTAAAAACAAAAGTAAATAAAATTCAAAAAGAAAATTAAAATTTCCTACAAACAAATAAGCAAGACACAAACATAGCAAGGTTAACATAAAGCCTAACATATATCCGGACATCCTATCTCTAAGTCGAGCAACTTCTGCCTCTAGGCTGTCCATCCGATACTTCATGAAGTCCTTAAGGTTCTCCAACCTCTCGTCCATAGAAGCCTGCAGCTGCTCAAATCGTGGTGCTAGGAGGTCAACCACCTGTTGAGCCAAATTCGGTGTGGGGGCAGAGGATTGTCCGATGTCCTGCTCAACCTCAAGAGATGCCATTTCAACTCTAGCCCTTTTCTTCTGCTGGATACCTTGGAGGCCAGCTTTGAAGTCCTCTGAGTCATTATCTTCCCAAATGATCTCGCCAGCAGTGTCGATGAAGGGGTAGTATATGTTGTTCTCAAAGACAATTCGAACAGCTGCTCCCATCTTGATGAAAGACTCGATATCCAGTCGGTCTCGAGGATGCCCTGGGATGAGGTTGTAATGATGTTCATCCAGCTTCAGATATCCAAGCTTCAATGCAATGTGGGTCACATACCCACCAATAAGTATGTCTCCGGAGGGCTTGGTGGCAATGGACAGAAGATGGTTCGCAAACCATCGAGATAATGCCACTGTAAGGCCTCTTCAGGCCATCTCTAGGATAAAAAGCTCAAACTTTCAAATAGTGTCATTGCTATCTCCTTGAGCAAATATGTTATAGGTCAGAAGCCTATGCAGATACTTGTACACTGAGGACCGAAGATGAGTGCTCTTCGTCTTTTTCACATCCTAGCTGTAATCCAACCCGAAGTGAGTCTATGCCTGAGTAGCATAAAACTCAACTTCACTGACGTTCAGGATACCATCCAAGGGTAGGTTGAATAAATCTCCGAAATCTGTGGCAGAGAGGGTGTTTAGATTCCTGCATAATTGAAACTTTACTATGCCAGTGAGAGACACTTACAGAGTGCTCAAGAATTCCAAGGTGGGTTGATGAATGTCAACAAATTCCTTTAAGTGACATGCTTGGAGTTGCTCTGTCATAGCTGTCTTGAGCCTGAGAGTACGTACTGTCTGCCACTCAAATGACCTTGAGGAAATGAGAGGGTTTTTCTTAAGCACAGAGTACCTAGGATGGTAATACTCTGAAATTATGTTCATTAGGTAATCTGAATACCTTCTGGGAGTATGAGATTTCTTCCTAGTACCCTTTGATGAACCGGTTTCCATCTAAATTGAAAGAATGAACTTTTGAAGAGAAGAAAAGATTTGACAGAAATTTGAGAGGAAACCCTAAGGAAAGATGATTTGTGATGATGGAAGAAGTTTTTGATGGTATTTATAGAAGAAATTTGTGACTAGGGGGCTAGAATCTTCAATGTAACATTCAATGTATGTAAATGAGAGCAGTTGCAAGAAGTTGTAGAGTTGAAATGTGAAAAATAACCGATAGAAATGTTATATAGCCGACTTGTTCACGAGCGTGAAACACGTAGTCATAAGCGTGAAGTGTCGTGTTCACAGTTTGCTGAAAGGGTGCTCTACCCGTGAATAAAGGCATGAAATTATTCACGGTCATGACATTTGAAGGTCACGGGCGTGAATGATGAACTATCACGGTGGTGGAAAATGCGTCACGTGTGTGAACAAGGCTTTTCACGGGGGTGAATGAAGTCGTGAACACATACTTTAAGTCGTGAACCATGTTGTGAATCAAGTTGTGAAAGCTACTGGTTCTTTTGTCTATTTAGTTCATGGGCGTGAGCATATGCCACGGGCGTGAACTACCTAAAATTCTCATTAAATAAAATTAAGTCATAAAACAATACTAAAGCATTTCTATGAAGATTTTATCCCTTATAAGATAAATTTCCATCAAATTAACTACCTTATATCTAGTAAGATGAGACAAAAACAGGATTATCAATTAAGGTTTGACAATTTAGTAATCGCAAAGTTAATCCATCAATCATACCAAGTTCTCTTCTTATGAAATTAAATCTTTCCTCATTTAGAGACTTAGTGAAGATATCTGCCAATTGATTTTCTGTGCTTATAAATTCCAATGGAACATCTCTATATTGAACATGATCTCTAATAAAGTTGTGTCTAATGTCAATATGCTGAATTATAGAATGTTGAATGAGATTCTTTGATAAATTTATAGCACTTGTATTGTGACATCTAATAGATATATGGTTCATACTATGACCATAATCCTTAAGTTGTTGTCTTATCCAAATGATTTGTGTACAACAACATCCTGCTGCTACATACTCCGCTTCAGTGGTAGAAAGAGCAACTGAAACTTATTTCTTGCTAAACCAAGAAACTAAGCACTCTCTAATAAAATGAAAAGTACTTGAAGTACTTTTTTTTATCTAAAAGACTACTAGCATAATCTGCATCTGAATATCCTACAATGTAAAAGGATGATTTCTAGGATACCACAAACCTAGATGCAATGAGCCATGTAAATATCTTATAATTCTTTTTACTGCATTTAAATGAGACTCTTTTGGACATGATTGAAATTGTGCACATAAGCATACACTATACATTATGTCGGATATAGAAGCAGTAAGATATAAAAGTGATCCGATTATACCTCTATAGAGCTTTTCATTAATGCTTTTACCCTTTTCATCATTGTCCAATTTTGTTGATGTGCTCATTGGAGTCTTGGCATTCTTGCATCATTCCATTCCAAATTTCTTAAGTAATTCTTTGGCATATTTGGATTGGTTAATGAATATGCACTCATTACCTTATTTTATTTGTAGACCAAAGAAATATTTAAGCTCACCCATCATGCTCATTTCGAATTCTCTAGTCATACACTTAGCAAATTTTTGACAAAGCAATTCATTAGTAGACCCAAATATGATATCATCAACATAAATTTGAACAATTAGAATATCATGCTTATGTTTTTTAATGAATAATGTAGTGTCAACATTCCCCTTTGTAATGTTATTTTCTAAAAGAAAATAACTTAGTCTTTCATACCAAGCTCTTGGGGCTTGTTTCAAACCATATAAAGCTTTTGAAAGTTTAAATACATAATTAGGCAAATCATAGCTTTCAAAACCTGGTGGTTGTTCTACATAAACTTCTTTTTCTATATAACCATTTAAAAAGACACTTTTCACATCCATTTGAAAGAGTTTAAATTCATGTGGCATGCATATGCTAATTATGGCTTCTAATCTAGATACAGGAGCATAAGTCTCATCATAATCTATACCTTCTTCCTGATTATACCCTTTTGCAACTAATCTAGCCTTATTCCTAGTTATTGAACTTTGTTCATCTGGTTTATTTCTAAACACCCATTTGCTACCTATAATTTGATGGTCCTTAGGTCTAGGTACTAAGGTCCATACCTTACTTCTCTCAAATTGGTTGAATTCCTCTTGCATTGCAATCACCCAACTTTCATCATTAAGAGCCTCATCAACATTTTTAGGCTCAATTTGAGAAATAAAAGCAAGGTCAGTGGCTAAATGTTTGAAATGAGATCTAGTACTTACTCCCCTTGAAGGATCACCAATGATTTGCTCTTTGGGGTGATCTTTTGTCAATTTTCATTCCTTTGGGAGCTCTTGCCTGTTTTTCTCTTCAGCTTGAGGTAGAGAATCATCTTGATCATTTTTTTCTTCTTTTCCATTTTCAAGATTAAGTGTTTCTATGGTTCCTATAACATCATCAAGAACACTACCTTTCACAAGATCAAGTCTACTAGATTCATTAAAAATAACATGCATAGATTCTTCAACAGTTAATGACCTTTTATTAAATACTCTATATGCTTTGTTAGTTGTAAAGTATCCTAAAAAGATACCTTCATCAGATTTAGAAACAAAATTTCCAAGGTTGTCCTTAGTATTCAATATGAAGCACTTGCATCCACATACTCTAAAGTATGATATCAAAGATTTTCTTCCATTCCATAGCTCAAATGAGGTTTTGTTTAAAAGAGATCTTTTGAAAACTCGATTTGAAATATAACAAGCAGTATTTATGGCTTCTGCCCAAAAGTAAGTTGGTAAACCATACTCATTGAGCATTGTTCTAGCCATTTCAATTAAGGTTCGATTTTTCCTTTCAACTACCCCATTTTGTTGAGGTGTCCTAGGAGATGAAAAATTCTGCGAAATGCCATGTTCAAGACAAAAACTTTCAAAGTTTTCATTTTCAAATTCTTTGCCATGGTCACTTCTTATTTTTGAAATACAATATCCTTTTTCATTTTGAACTCTTTTAGCAAAGTTTTTGAAATTTTCAAAAGCATCACTCTTTTGAGCTAAGAAAATTACCCAAGTAAATCTAGAGTAATCATCTACGATGACAAAGGCATAATGTTTACCTCCTAAGCTTGCAATTCTAGTAGGTCCAAATAAATCTAAATGCAGGAGTTGTAGAGGTTTTGAGGTACTTACTATGTTTTTGGATTTGAAGGATGACTTGTGTTGCTTCCCTCTTTGGCAAGGTTCACATGTCTTGTCTTTTTCAAATTTAACTTTTGGTAGTCCCTTTACTAGTTCTCTTGTGCTGAGGCTTTGAATTAAGTCCATGTTCGCATGACCAAGACTTCTATGCCATAACCATGATTCATCACTAGTAGGCACAAGACACTTAAAGGAATGATTAGATATTTCGTGTAAGTTTATTATGTATGTGTTGACATCCCTATTTCCTTTAAATATCTCTTGACCATCAATAGAGGTTACAAGACATTCATTGGAAGTAAAGGTTACTTTGTTTCCTTTATCACATAATTGACTAACACTCAACAAATTATGTTTCAAGCCATCAACAAGTAAAACATCTTTAATACAAGTAGTACCATTAATACCTATAGAGCCAATGTCAATTACCTTACCCTTAGCATTGTTTCCAAGGGTAACTTTACCTCCATCAATACTTTTGATTTCATTAAAGAGTTCTTTGTCTCATGTCATTTGCCTTGAGTATCCACTGTCTACTAGCCAAGCATTTTTGTTTATTGTGGACTTGAGGCATACCTATAGAATCACAATTCAAGTATGATTTTTAGGTACCCAAATGAGCTTGGGTCCTTGGGAGTTAGTACATGAAGGTTCCCAATGAGCCTTCCTTATCCACCAATGTTTATTATGTGACCCATTTTCATACAATAATTACACTGTTTAGGTCTAACATTTCTTTTTTGGTCTTACAATATTTTTGAATGTCATATTTCTATTAGATTGATTTGAAAACAATGACATGCACAATTATGATTAATTAGTGCTTTCCTAGATACATGTTTCTTATACATAAAGGCATGATTATTCTTTTTTATGTATAGAAGGTTTAGTGTACTTATTCCTTGGTGCTGTTCCAGCTAGTGTGGAGATGTGAGGTTCACTAGACTTAACAAAAATGGTTTTGTGAGAAGATGATGATGTGTCATTAAATTCTAGACTATGTTTAATTAAAGGTGGTATTTGAGACACAATGAGAGTATCTAAACTCTCTTTTCCTTTGTGAAATTTTGAAATGGAATTTCTAAGTTCATCAACTTCATTTTTTAAAGTATTATTTTTTTTAAGCAAGGATTTTGTTGAGGGTCTTAATGAGTATTCATCTAATGACTTTTGAAGAGATTCATTAGATGATTTAAGCTTAGAATTCTCTTTTTTCTAAAGCATCAATTTTGATTTTCAAATTAGAAATGTTATTCTTATAAGTACTGAATTTACTCTTATATTTCTCTAATTCTAAATTTAATTCTTCTATAAGGCTTTGCTCATCATCATCATCATCATCACTATCACTATCATTATCATTATCATTATCATTATTACTACTATCATTGTTGAAAGAGTATGAGTGTAGTGATCTTACCTTATCCGAGATGTGATCCTTAAGCCATGAAGCATATGTTGTTTCACTTTCATTATCATCTCTTTCACTTGAAGAGCTTTCATCATCCCATGTGGCTTTGTGACCTTTCTCCCCACTGTCTCTTTGGTATTTGTTCTTATGCTTATTGAGCCTTGGACATTCTGGTTTAATATGCCATTTCTTTCTACATTAATAACACTTTACCTCTTTTTTACTTCTTTGTGCATCATTAGAAATCAGTTTGAGATTTATTTGCCTGAATTTTCTGGAGTTGCTCATTTTCTTCTCAATGATTCTTTTCAGCCTTTTTGAGAGCATAACAATGTCCTCATTTTCATCATCACTCATTTCTTCATCATCTTCACTTTCTTCTTGTGATTTTGAAGTAGAGGCTTTTAGTGCAAGAGACTTTCTTTTTTCTGGCTCAGCTTCAAGCTCTCTATCTCTTTTCACTGTCATTTCATGTGTCAGAAGTTTGCCAATAAGCACATCAGTATTCATGATGCTCATGTCTTCATTTGCTTCTTCTATACTGACAACTCTTGAACCGTAATCTATAAGAGGAAGACTTCTCAGAATTTTATTATTTACATCTTCCAAGCTCAGATGCTTCCCAAGTTTCCTCATTCCATTTATGATAGCTAGAAGACGGTTGGTCATGTCAGTGATTGACTCATTGGATTTCATCTTGAAAAGCTCATATTCTAAAGTAAAAGGTTGAATCTTCTTGGATTTAACTTGCTTAGTTCCTTCATGATAGTTTTCTAATATTTTCCACATGCTGTAGGCTGTTGGGCAGTGTTGTATTCTTCCACATTCTTTAATGGATAATGAGCTTGAGAGAATTGTCATTGCCTTCTTATTTTTGAAATTTGCTCTTCTTTGAGGCTCTGTCCAATCATCTTTTGACATGATTTCTTCTTCACCATCAACTCCTCTTCTAGTTGGTGGTGTCCATTCTTTTTGAATACTATCCCAGACTTCAATTCCTTCATTATCTAGATATGTCTCCATCCAAAATTTCCAATGAGCATAATTTGCTCCATCGAAGTAAGGCTTGAGACTTTGGAATCCTTCACTGGCCATATCTAGATCTTTACTAGTGCTTTTTAGGCTTCTATGCTAGACAAAGTTCTGATACCAATTGTTGCCCAGATATTGAACCAAGAAGGGGGGTTGAATTGGAGATTAAAAATTTAACTTTTAAGTGCGAAAATAAAAATTAAGTTTAGTAGGGATAGAGAAATTTGACACTAGGATTTGTATAGAGGTTCGGGTGTTAACAAACCCTATTCCTCTCCCCAATCGCAATTGGGAGTTTCACTAACACACTAAGTGTTACAATGAAGTTTTACAAGCTCACTCTCAACTACGGTGTTTCTAACAATGACTCACACCTAACCAAGAAATCCCTTGTGTTTTGATGGCTCACACAATAACTAATTCCTTGTATTTTACAGGCTCACATAAACAACCTTTACCTTGTGTTTTATAGGCTCACACAAATAACATTTCTTTATATTTTAAAGGCTCACACAACTAACCCTTATAAGTGTTCTACTCTTAACCCAGAAATACCCAAAACTCACTTGAGTAAATGATTACAGAGAAAAATACTTACAAATCTATATTGTTCAATAAATGATGAGCAAAAAGATTTACACAGAGAATGAATATCAAATGCACAAAATAGCTTACAATAAGATTTTGATTCAAAATATTTGCTATTCTCTTGTTCTTTTGTTCTCCTTGTTGTCTCTCTTTTTCTGGATGCATAAATGACTTGCATTTATACTTTCATAGCAAATTATAGTCGTTAGAGTGCATTTATTATGAAACTAGCCATTTCACCAACCCTAATAATCGCGCCTGACATGTTTCTCTTTCATCATTTACAGTCGTGACTATTGTGTCACAGTCGTGACTGTTCTTCCAAGCCATGACTTGAGTGGTGACCTTGGCCGTGAAACATTCTCGAAGGTTTTGAAATGTTTATTCACGAGTGTGACATTTTATCTTCACGGGCGTGACAACCTTCCAAGTCGTGGTCCAAGTGGTGACTTTGGTCCTGAAGCTCTCTGAAAGAATTTGTCATGTCTTTTCACGAGCGTGACATTTCTTCACGGGCATGACTGAAATGTTCATTCATGGTTGCTATCTTCCTTCATGGCTGTGAACTTTAAATGTTGGTTTGTTGGCGCTAGGCTTCATCACGGGCGTGAACATGAGGTTACGGGCATGAACATGCTACTTCTTCAATTTTTATCTTTTTAAGATTAATCTTCCATTCTCCATTCTTGCTATCATATTCCATACCCTGTTCAATAAACTTAGAAAACAAGTATGTTAAATACATTATTGCTATTTTATTTGTTAGAATCAAAATGATAAAAATACCCTTCAAGGTTCAACAATCATGTATCATACTTTGTAATAGATCATTCACGCACATATTATATGGCTCATATCATGTAACGCCCATTAAGTAGGGCCTAGTTAATAAGATAATTTAGTTGTTTAATGGATAAGAGTTAAGAAAAGATGAGAAAAGTGAAAAGTTATGTGTTCACAAAAGTGACTTTAATATCGCATTCATGAATGATATTTTGGGATGATTCATGCATGTGAACATCGTTAAATATAAAATCCCAGCAATTCGTTCTTTTTTCTCTCTCATGCTTTAAATCAAAAGAGAACCCTAGAACTTCTTGAAGTTCTTTCACACTAGAGACCAATGCCTTTGTTTTTTTAATTCTTGGACCTAAAACACCTTAATCAACATTAAAGATCAAAGTTTAACAAGTTCTAGTGAGAGAGAATCGAAAGAAAGTTATGTTCTTAAAGAGATTGAACCAAAGAAAAAGAGAGGGGTCTGAAATCTTCCATCTCAGTTGTGTTTCTTTTAATCTTGGTAAGGAATCACATTTCTCTTTTTTCTTTACAAGTTTTTATAGCCTTTTTTCCATGTTAAACCCATTTATGGTAAAGATCCATTTCCAAATGGGTTAGGTTATTAATTAATCTTGAGTTTTAAAGTTTAAATATCCTTCTTTAAGTTGATAAAAAGTTTAAGTATGTGTTAGTAAAAGTTTATATGAGATTAAGATTATACAGATGTTGAAAGTTAGGATTTTATCTTATATAGATTTTAAAGGTTAAGTATATGATTATAAAAGTTGATATAAATGTGTTATATATGATAGGAGTTGGAAGAGGAGGTTGTGAAACCCACTAAGAGGACAAACAAACTTGAAAGAAGCTTAATGTTTTCCATTAGAGGTATGTACATATATGCATTTAAATTCCAATTTGTGGAATGTTGTGGGTTAAATGCTTGAAATGCTAAATGGTGATTGTGATAAGTTCTAATGATGTAATTAATGTCATGAAAATATGTTTAATTAGTGAAATATGTATAAAAAACTAAGTTAGACATGAGTTGAATTGGAATTGAAAGCTTGAGAGAAAGGTTTGTGATTAATATGCTAAGGTTATTTTTATGAGCTGTGTTGTTGAAAGAAATGGTTTAAATGAGGCTATAGATGTTGTTGAATCATAATTACATGGTATAGTATTTAATGAGTTTAGAAAGGTAAGTTGAGATGATTATATACTTTTTATGTGTTTAAATGATGTTATAACATGATAAATGTACAAATTGATAAAAATGTTGATAAGAAAAGGTTGTCATAAGGCAATTATTAGAGCCTTGCTTGTGAATTATTTTAAATGCCTTGTTTTATATTGTCACTATTGAAAAACCTAGATTCACACTTGTGAATCTTCATATCATGAACATAGTTATGCCCGTGATTAATTTTTCATGCCTATGGGGAAATGTGCATTTATGGATAGAAGATTTTGTGATCAGTCTCACTGTTTGGTTTATGGATAGGGTTATCCATGAATGAACCTTAACGACTGTAAAAGTATAGTTCACACCCCTGAAGCCTGCTAAACATGAAATATGTTGATCTCTTCTATGATAGAATGTAAAGGTTATGCAAATGCTTTCATAGTGATATGTTTAAAGTATGTTTCGATGAATGCTAGCACATGAATGTTCCATGATGAGTTTTCACAATATCAAAACATATATGTTATAATATATAAATGCTATAATGAAGTATAACAAAGACTATCTAAATAAGTAAAGCCTATACTTGATATAGGATTAGAAGTAGGATATGTGGCATGCCATTAAGGAGGTTTCTGGTATCATAGTTATATGTTACAATTATTTTTAAGGGCAATCTGGTTTAAACTCTGAGAGTGTCATTGATCCTACATTGCATGCAAAATAGGATCAATTTTACTATGTCAATGAGGCTTAAACTTTTGTAGCACTCTTGACTTGATAAGCCTAGACAAACACACATGATTATAAATATAACTTAAGCTCAAAGAGCATCTCAGTTCACAAATCCGTATCTAAATAGTCTATGTTGAGAGATGTTGGGTGATCATATTAAAATAATTAAAAAACACAGTACAATGAAAAAAGGTTTAAAAGCACAAGTATACAAAGATGCACAATTAATACGTTATACACTATAATTATAGTTCAATATGCTTAATGAGTTTTCAATTCCACATGGCAAAGTATATTACATGATATTATGAATTTACTACCATGCAATGATGTTTTAATATGATGCCATGAATATGTATGACATGATATATAATATTTGATTGCATTTTGAAATTTTATGCATATATGTACTACTAAGCTTTCAATAGCTTAGCATGCATGTATTTTTCTTACGTAAGTCGGAGCCTAGTAGATAAAAGTAGAAGTTGATCCAGAGAAGCCAACCCATTATTAGAGACAACAGATTAGACCTGACAATGGTCGGTGATATTATTTATATCATATTTTGTATTTTGTATATGACATAGGTTTTGGATTGTTTACTTGTATACATATCTGTATTTTAAAGAATTATATAATCTTTTACTTAAGGCATATATTTTTATAAATATCAAACCGATTGAGCTCAAATATGATAGTTTATATATGATGATGGACCTTTGGATCAATGTTTTCTTTATATGTATGTATAGTACATAATATGGTTAACATGATTTATATTGCAAATGAATTTATATGACAGAAGGGTTTTCAAGGTAAAATAAAAAGTTTTAAATTTTTATAAATTTTCTACAATAGGTACATGTGACACTCGCTCATTTAGTTGGATTAATCCTGATTTGATGAGAGGACACTATATATTATCTATATCCATATCGTGTCTTAATATCATGAGTTATAGCATTATGATTTCAAATCACACTATCGTCATCACATTCATATCTCATAATCATACATACTTATGGTATACATTTTATATGTATAACATGCTTTATGTCACTATAGTTCTCATCATGTCATTACATCATGTACTAAAATCTCATAGTTTCATATACATTCATGCATATAACATAATTTATGGATAGATCATTTAACATGACATTACATTACTTATACCTTCATAGACATCCAATTCACAACCATGAATATTCATGGGTGTGAATGAGTGTTTACAGTTGTGAACACTCCTTTCATTGGCGTGAATGTATGGTTCACTAATTGCAAATTGTGAACATGGTTGTGAACACTCCTTCAATGGCTTGTCTATCTCCATGACATTATGTAGATGAACTTGTTCAAACCAATTCCTTTTTCGTGTGACAAAATCTGTAATGCATATTCCTGAGAATCTAATTTTTCATGAGCACATCAAATATTTAGACATTGACTATCACATAGTGCGCAACAAGTTTAAGGAATGCTCTATCAGTTTGCATTATATCAACTCTCACTTGCAATTGATAGACATCCTTAGCAGATCCCTTTTTGCTCCTTAATTTTCCATTTTGGTTTGCAAGTTGGACTTGATTGTTTCTCATCAGCCTCCAGCTTGAGAGGGGATGTGCAAGTTATAATTTATTCAAGTAGGAGTGGCTGCTGTTAGCTTAGAGTTAGCTTAGTTACTGTGTGAGGTTATGGATATGCTTCTATTAGCTGTCGTTAGCAGTTATTTTCTTCTGTTAGTTAGCTGATAAGTAGGGGTTTAGTTAGAAGTATATGATGTGTACAGTTTTCATTGGTTGAGGTAATTAGTATTCTAGTATAAAAGGAGGCTAGTAACTAACTGTATAGTGTATTATTTTTGTTGAAGTAATTAAGAGCTTTTTTGCATTCTTCAATTCAATTTATTTGTTTCTTGCTTATTGATCAAGCTGTGATTGTTAATTTGTAAGATTACAGGTTAGTTTTATGACTTGTTCAATCTTCAATAAAAGAATTAAAGGCTAAAATCATTATTAAACCTTTACGTTTTTGCATTTTTCAATGTGAGCCCGTTAGATTTCATTTTAGTTCAGATTTAGTTCAAACCCTTTTTGTTTTGTTTTATAAATTCAGTTTTTGTTTAGTTCAGATTACATCCTTTTGTTAACAAATTAAAAGTGCGTGCAATACACTACATTAGAACCCTAATTTATGTCATTATAATAATAATCAAATTTATTTAAAAAAAAAGAAATCAAAATAAAAAATATGATCCATTTTTAAATCAGTAATATGGGAAAAAGAAAAGAAAGAATTATAAAATGGTATCGTAAAATTAAAATTGGTTTTATTGGAGATAATAGAGCAATACAAGAAATAAACTGGGGAGGATTTGGAAACAGTGTGCATTCAAAGAGGACAATTTTATTTTTTTTTACTCTTTTTGATCTTTTCTATATTGAAGCTACAATTATTGAAAATTGACAATTACGGTTCCGGTTCCGACCAGAGATATTAAGGAGGTAACCAGAGGTTCGAGATTGTAAATGGAAAAAGTTGTGGAACCAGTAATCAGATTTATGCAATTAGGTGCACGATCTGTCGCCGATTCCTCTACGAGTTACCAGGACATGTCGAAGCTCGTCTACGCCCTAGGGTTTTACCGATCCTTAGATGAAGAGAAAAAAGAGAATTGCTAAGTTAAAGGTTTACACTATAAAAGGTAATTAAGGTCAAAGTCTTCTTTAAAGAAAGGGCTACGATGAATCAAGAACGAGTGCTCTGATTATCTTGAAAATAAGAAGAAAAAATGGGAGGGAAATAAACGTACTTTTGGCGCGTTCTTCCGCTTATTCTCTGATTAATTTTATTTAAAATTTTGTAGTTTTTTATTAATATACGTCATGGCGTTGGCATTAAATAGTATAAATAAATCAATTATGTCAAAAAGGCGCAATTTGAATTAAAATAAAAATGGAAGGAGCTTGATTGCATCAAATGAAACTTGAAGGGCTCAGATTGAAAAATACGAAGACGCAAGGGGTTTAATAATGGTTTAAGCCTGTTAAAACCCATTCTCCTGTCTGGGCATAAACCCTTTCCGGGAGGCTTTAAGAATCAACTTTCTATGAAAATTAAATGACATATTCAAGATGGCTGCTTCAGCTTTTATTCACAGATCACTAACGAGGATTCATCCAGGTGGTACAAGTGGTTTCCTTCAAAAGCATTGGGCTTCTTCTTCTTCGTTGTTTTGTAGCCCAGCCGCTGCCATCTCTTCTCCAGTATCTGAAACTCCTTCCACTCCATTCCCTCAATCTCAAGGTCTATTCTTTATTTGTATCTCTGTTTCTTTGTGTTCACATATGTGTCTTCTTTTATATTTAATTGATCATGAGTCTGCCTTTTTGAGCAAAAATTGGACAATTATTTGAATTTGCTATGATATTCCTCAATAATTTTCTTTTAACATAGGAGGTGAACTTCCAGATAAAGAGGGAGTATCAAGATGGGAAAATTGGTTGCTATTTCTACCTGGAGCTATAACTTTTGGCCTTGGAACTTGGCAGATCTTCAGAAGGCAGGACAAGGTAACTGTTTCTGCCTTCTTATTACCATTACCCCAATTGGGTTTTTCAATCAGTAATGGTCGTATTATGTATTTAGACATTATGAGCACTGATATTGTTTACTTTTTTTTTTTTTTGGGTTTGGCTTGGTGGAATTGAGTTGCATTCTTTTTTCTCTACTGGATTATTGTTTGCTTTTCAGTATTCCACTCACGGTAAAAAAATGCATGGGGAAACATATTTTATCATTTTTTTATGGAGTAACCATCTTTTGGTGAATGCATTGTTGCCTGTGCTAGATGTTTTGGGATGAAGCTTATCATCTGTGTACTACAAAACTTTATTAGTGAGTGATTCGCGAAGACTATTTTCTTAATGCAAATGTTTCTTGTAATTGCTTTGCTTGAACCAGGGAATTCTAGTTTGGATGATGTCTAGTTACTTGCTGGCTAACCCAAAGTTCCCAAACCTACTTCAATATCATATCTTATCTTAGAGTGGGATTGCACACTTTCTTCTATACAGGGTTTTGGAACAAGGAGTAAGGTAGAGACTAGTGGTTGCCAGAAACAAATTGGAATTAAAACCAATATGGCAATGAACATTGATGGCCAAGAGATGTCAATGCTTTAGTATTATTTTTCTGTGATCTGAACATGAAAATTGTTTTTATTTTTTTTTTAATTTTTTAATTTTAAAATTCAAAGTGTTCCTAAATTAAGTCGTTGGATAATACAGAGGTTGAGGTTATTGGGGGTAAAAAAAATGCATCTACAACTAGAAAAATGCTATCAATCACTTAAACTTTTGAGTAGCAGATCAGCTATTCTCTGTTCTCCTTTCAGTTTAATTGAGATATTTATTCACACTCCAAAAATTCACAGGTCACACTATTTTGTTTGAGATAAATATTCTACAAGAAAGTGGATGTTTTCCCTCGTACTTTATTTCCTTCCTGAACTCTATCATCTACCACTGGATGCTATATTCAAGACTGTCCCACTTGTAACCACATGCAAACAGCTTTTATTCTATCCTTTTAGAGTCAAAGCTGTATCCCCAATCTGCATCCATGCAATGCAGCGTTTCTATTTTTTTTTTTCTGTTTTTAACCAGAAGTACCAGTGGCTGGTTACAGATTTCATATACTTGCTGACATGGTTTACCAATAAGCTTTGATTTATTAGCACTAGAGTCATCTCCATTGTTGTTAAGTTGCAAGTCGCAATCCCAGTTGGAGCCCTGCAGACCAAAAAACGAAAAGGTTTTGACACCTTCAAGATATATTTCCATTGCAGATCAAAATGCTGGAGTATAGAGAGAAGAGATTGGCAATGGAACCTATGAAATTTAATGAAATATCCCCATCAAGTGAAGAGTTGGATACTCTGGAGTTCAGAAGAGTGGAATGCAAAGGTTTTTTTGATGAGAATAGGTCAATATATGTGGGTCCACGTTCCAGAAGCATATCTGGAGTGACTGAAAATGGCTACTATGTCATTACACCCCTAATGCCAATCCCAAACAACCTTGAAAGGTAAGCACATTGTTTCTGTGGTTGTAGTGTACCTTTGATAGTGACAGTAATTTAAGCAACCTGTATGACTAGTTATGTTTCTTGTTCTTAGATCGTTTTTTATTTTTAGTTGTTATTGCATCTTCCTACTTTTGGGATTTCTTTTTTGATTTCATGCTTTAATCATAGGTAATATTATCTCATTCTGTTCTAGTGTTTCTCTTCAAGAGCTACTGATACTATTAATTAGAAATATCCATATACATTGATATTTGGACCTATTGTTGAGTTTTTGTGGCTAGCAAGGTTAAATTTATGGATGGATCTTCCAAATTATGTGGAACATATGGTTTATGATAATGAAAAATAAGCATAGCACATTATTAATTCATGACCGATGTTTTCCCTTTTTGACTTTTTGTTCATATAATATTGAATTATTTAGTATATTACATATAACAATTACCCTTTTTTTTTTGTAACATATAAAGGCTGCAATGGACATGAAAGATCATGAAACACTGGGAAAAATGATATAAAGATGTCTAGTGTTTATTTATTATTTTCAATTTGCTACTTTGATCCTTATGGCTTTTTGTTCAATATTGTAATAGATAGAGTATTTGGAGAATTTGATAATCTCATTGATAGTAATAAGTCATATATATATACAATCCTTTGAATTATAAAATAGGAAACAAATATACAAAATAGAAAACAAATTCTACCTATGCTTAATTACATAAATCACTTTAATTAGGGAATATATAGTTGTACAATATCTTCCAACACTTCCCCTCAAGTTGGAGCATAGATATAGAGGATGCCTAACTTGTTACAAATGAAGATACTTGAGCTTCATTTAGAGCTTTTGTGAATATTTTTCTAAGTTTTCCTGTCTTGACATACTTTGTAGAAATTAAATTCTGTTATACTTTATCACGAACGAAATGACAATTAATCTTTATATGTGTAGTCCGTTTATAAAAGATTGGATTAGAAGCGATATGGATTGCAGCTTGATTATCACACAATAACGTTGTTAGTGTTGAGACTTTGAAACTAACCTTTTTTAAGAGATGAGAGATCCACATTATTTCACACGTGGATTGGGCCATGACTCTATACTTTGATTCAGCACTAAATCGAGATACAACTCTGCTTCTTGCTTTTCCACGAAATCAGATTGCCTCCCACATATACACAGTAATTAGTACTAGATCTTCGATCAATTTTATAACTTGACTAATCTGCATTAGAAAAACATTCAATTTGAGTGAGACTTTAGTTTTTATACACCAAGCCTCATCCAGGGGCCCATTTCAAATAACACAAAATTTGTTCTAGAGTTGTCTAGTGATAAACTGTTGGAGCAGAAATGAACTGACTTACAATACTAACCTCATAAGCTATATCCGGACTAGTCACTATGAGATGATTAAGTTTGCTAACCAACCTTCTATATCTCTTCGACTCTTCAAATAGGTCTCCATCATTTGTAAGTTGAAGATTAGGAGTCATTGGAGTTCTACATTACTTAGCTCCCAGTTTTCTTGTTTCAATTAGTAAATCCATAACATATTTCATGAGACAAAACAATGTCTTGCTTCTTGAGATTTTAATTATCAGAAAATACTTTAACATTCCCAAATCATTCATATTAAAGAAATTCTTTTAGAGATAAAATCCCTTGCGCATCGCTTCCATTGATGATAATGTCATCCACATGCACAACTAGAAGTATAATCCTAGATGAAAATTGTCTATAAAAGACAGTATGATTAGATTTGCTCTTAAACATCCCAAATGTCTCCACAACTTGAGTAAACTTTTCAAACCAAGGAGGACTTTGTTTCAAACTATATAGAAATTTCCAAAGTCGACATACTTTCCCAGATCAACCTGTATGACTAGTTATGTTTTTCTCTTGTTGATCATTTTAATACTTTTTTTGATTTCATGCTTTAATCATAGGTAATATGATCTCATTCTGTGCTATTCAAGAGCTACTGATACTATTTATTAGAAATATGCATATACATTGATATTTGGGCATATTGTTGAGTTTCTGTGGCTCGCATGGTTAAATTTACAGATGGATCTGTCCATATTATGGGGAACATGTAATTGTGGTTTAAGACCATGAAAAAAAAGCACAGAACATTATTGAGTCATATAGCTGATGTTTTCCCTTTTTGACTTTTTGTTAATATATAATTGAATTATTTAGTATATTATTTCCACAATTACCTTTTTTTGACATATGAAGGCTGCAATGGACATGAAAGATCATGAAACATTGGGAAAAATCACACAGAAATGTCTAGTGTTTATTATTTTGAATCTGCTACTCTTATCCTTCTGGCTTTTTGTTCAATGTCACTTTGAATCAGTCATGTCTCTTCAGATCGTGGCGTTCCCTAACATATTCATATTTCTTTATTTTTTTTGCCCTCGTCTTAACATAGAACAGTAATCATGGACAAAACTATTGCTAACATTATATTTGAACTGATTACTATATTGAACAACAAAAATTCAGATGACTAGTGGATGAATTTTGTAAGTTTTCTAGTAACAAATAGTGACCAAGATGGTTCTGACAATCGTGATTTGATTTATGAATAGGATTATTGATATACTTCTCTTGCAGCTAACAAATGTTAGTCTTGTTTCAGTGTGCGGTCGCCAATTCTGGTGAATAGAGGATGGGTCCCTCGTATGTGGAAAGAAAGATCATTAGAAATTTCACAAAATGGTGAACAGCCTTCAGATCTAACATCTTCATCTGCCCAAGAGGCTGAACGAAGATCATGGTGGAGGTTTTGGTCCAAGAAACATAAAGTTATTGAGGTGTTCTTTGTATTGCATTAGTTTTGTTTATTGCAGGAACATTAACTTAGATACTGAGATGTTTAATTCTTACAATTTACAGGATCAGAGCCCATCTGTCTCTGCTGTAGAAGTTATTGGAGTTATTCGAGGGAGTGAAAAACCTAGCATCTTTGTCCCAGACAATGATCCAAGTTCTTGCCAGTGGTTCTATGTTGATGTCCCCAGAATTGCCAGCACTTGTGAACTTCCTGAGAATACCATCTATGTGGAAGACATTACTGAAAATGTCAGTCCAGCATGCCCATACCCCCTCCCAAAGGATGTCAGTACCTTGATGCATAGTTCAGTCATGCCACAAGATCATTTAAATTATACATTTACATGGTATGATAATTCTGTCTCTTGATATCTATCCATATTTACACATTAGCACTCAGCCACTCACTGAGTTGAACAATTATTGAAGGCATTCTTTGAGTTTCACAATTGTTGAGGGCAGCATACTTGTACTTTTTTCTTAAGGTTATTCTTTGCTTTAAAAGTTCATTCTAAAAGATTTCATACTTTACATAAAATAAACCCAAGGTGTCAGGTTGGTCGACAAATTCCAGGGGCATCTTAACATGAACCTGATAATGAATCCCTTCTCATCAAGTTGTAAATTTTTTAATTTTCAAGAATAGTGCAATTTGGCTTGCCATTGGCAAAGACAAAGAACGAGATTTATAACAAAGATTCACGACTTTCTGTTACACTGGTTCACGTTTGCCTATTATATAAGAAAAGATTCACTTGTTTCTGTGTTCTACTATAATTTCTTCTGATGTTGGTTGTATTTTGAACAGGTATTCTCTATCTGCTGCTGTTACATTCATGGCTTTCAAGAGACTCAGGCCTCAAAGAAGCTGGAGATAGCGAGTCCATAGGATAAGATGTGTACAATTATTGATCAGAAGCCAATCTAAATTTCATGCAAGAATTTCAGTGAAGGAGCATTCAATTTAATGAAATTTCTTGTCAGGTATATTGAACTGGGTTATATTTTCTCGGGTTGCTGACTCATTATCAGAGAAGCAAACTTTTGGTGAAAAGCTGCTTTCAGCTTTTCGGTTTTCATTTTGGGGTCTCTGCAGGCATGAATAATGTATATTTTAATTCGACTCAGGATTATGAACCCAGTGTAGCAAAAAATGTGACACTCCTATCTAATTGAGCTTCGATACATTATGTATTGGTGTTGATACAAGTTTTACCTGTCCAAGATCATATTGGAGCATGTCTCATTCTATGTCCAAGCAGAAATCGTTTCTAGCAACGGATAAAGCTTTTTTTTTTTAATCATCTCTTTATGCTTTATTGCTTAGATCTAGAAACGATATATTTTTGCATACGTGGGTAGAGAAACGGGATCAAGAGACCGAAAAGGATGGAGGTTAGAGTTATGCCCTTGACTATACAGACTTAACTATACAGACTTAACTATACCTGGTCATGAATCTGTTAAACCATTTAGTCCGTTCAGCTAGTCTCGAAAATAAGCTTGATTTTTTTGTCATCGGTTTAGATTTATTGGTAAGTAGAGTAGTTGTGAGGAGAAAAAAAGCTCGTGAAGAGAGAACAATTCTTGAAGCATTTTCAGGAAAAAAAAAGGGTTTTGTTCAAGTAGCGTGCTAACACAAGAGGACTCTTGGAGAACAGAAAGCACAGGAAGATGCAGTTATCAAATTAGTCATAAGATACCATTTCATTTGCTTTTCGGCAAATCGAAGTCCCATCACAATAAACTCCCCATAATTTTGGTTTAATTCATAAAATCGTCAAAATTCTAAATTCTCTTGCATTTCCCACGCAAAAGCAAAAAGAGAGAAAAAGAAACAGATCTTACCCTACATTTCTTTTGTGTGCGTACTGTACAATTTGTACAAGAGGAAAACTCAAATTACAGAAATAATACAAATTAAAGAATCACAAGAAAACTATGGAATTGTCACACTAAAGATACAAGAAACATAAAAATGAATTAAATACAAATGTAAGCCCTACTAAAAGAATGAAAAGAATATGAAGCAGATGAAAAGGCTCATGCATATTTTATGAGCAAAGGAGAAACAGTTATCCCTGCATGAATTGCCTTCAATAATGCCACAAAATTGAATTGACTCTCTTTAGAGAACCACTTGAGCTTCCATATCAGAGAGCATGGAGCTGTATTTTCCCTTTCAATTGTTGCAACCTCGTTCCTTGCCTTGGAAGAGGGGCAGATCTTTGTCGCACCACCTTCAAGAACTAAGGTTACATGCTGGCTCTCTCCACTCTCAATGACCTGCAAATCGAGTTCTGTGCTCAAATGGACTTCTTTTTCTAACGTTCAAAGGATTCCAGTGAGGAATCAACGGACCAAAAACTGTGTCCGCAAAAGGAAAACAAAAGGAGCATTCTAGTGGCTGGCGAAGTGACTATATGCATTTTATGGACGAAGTAAAATCATTCTCTAAAGCACGATGTTTGTTGTTAACAGTTCTTTGGGAAAGCATAGGCAAACAACATTTGTTTCCACTTTTGTTTTTCAGAAAATGGAATTGTTCTACTATTTAAAAGGCGAGTCAAACCTCACCACTGAATGGGCTCAGTAAAAAAAATGGAAACGGCATCTTGCATAGCTGTCCTCCCAATAAAAAGAGCTAATTATACGATATTATAAAACAATTTTGACACAAAAAAAAAATTATAATGCTAAGACAAGTTCTTTCATGAAGTGGCCGAATCCAATTAACCAATCACACAAGAATTAAAGAGAAGAGGCCTTCAGAGGGAGACATTTACCTGGTTTATTCCGTAATTATCATTTCAATACAGCAGGAAAAAGCGGAAAAGTAGTAAGTAATTGTAGAAAAAGATAGCAGGCAAAAGGAACCACCCCATAATTATTAAACTTACAATATGCATTTGACATGGCATCAACGAGCCCAAGCTAGTTAGCTCTATTAGTTTTAGTAAAAGCAGTGTACAATGAAATGTAAATGAAACACAAAAGAGGTTAAATGAAAACTTACCAGCTTGGACACATCACTGATGGAGCAACATGAATCAAGGGAGAAATATGGGGAGGAAGACACATCCACTGAACGAATGCTGAACTGCTTGAGATCTTCAATACAAAGAAGCAAATGCTCTCCAATTACAAACAGAGATCTTGAAAGCCATGATCCCTCTGTTCAATCCAGGAGAATTTTGAGCCAAGCCATAAAGAAAAAAAATAACTAATGAACTTTCCAAAGAAATAGCCAGGCTTGCTGGTTTTTATGCAAGAAATATAAGGTGGGATTCGATTTCCACTCAACACAAGAAGCCACAATTACATACACTGGGATGGCATCTCAGATATAGTGCATAAGGGTCATATTCTTTCACTCTCTATTTAGTGAGCAGTTGTTATGCCAACCATAAATTTTTTGAAATACACTAGGAAAAAGAATGGTTCAACTCAAAACTATTAACATGAAATTCAACATTTGTCCAGTTTGAACAAGTCAGCAAATGATCAAAATCATCTGCCCTTGTACAATGTTCATATTGCTCACTGTTTGCAATGACTCATTATATTCACAGCACAATTTTATATCAAGCTTAACTTAGTTTACTCAATTTTGGGCCGAGGAAAATTATGATTCAAGCAAATCAAGAAAACACAAGATTGAAATGAGGTTCATTGAAACTAAGTGCATACTTTAATTACTTATTATTTCGGATTTTCATTGAAGAATGCATGGAATTTTCTAAGCATCTAAGAAATTCACCATCATATGTTTGCTGAGGGCATTATAGATTGAAAGAAAAGAAAAAAGAAGTTGTACTGAACAAGGCTTCCCTTCCTATGCAAAAGTAGGTGGCTATTTCACAGACCTGTAATCTCCAAGGTTGAAACTGCACCATGCATATTTTAAAATATGGGTTCTAGTTTTTCTTTTCCATAGAAAAAGTATAAATTTATGGCATGATTCAGTAGGTCTGAAAAATTTTTATGCATTCAACAAAATTAATGGATCTTTCAAAGTTAATGATTTTGTGAAACTAGACAAGAGTCTATAAATAATATGACTACATATTCTCTTATTATTTAAGTACAAGGCATTTAATGTTTTAAGAACTTTCCTTAGAGAGAGAGAGAGAGAGAGAGGACCCATCAATAAGAAATTTTTTGATAGTAATAGGATGGAGAGTTCATAGGCCTTTGGAGAATACACAAAAAATTATATGGCCAGACAGGTTTTAATTAATGACAGGGAAAGTTGATCTCTACTCAAATATTGAGGAGCTTGATCTTCTTAATCCTAGAGTACTTTCTTAGTTCAATTCAACATCTTAAGGAGCTTTTTGTTAGATTAGCTTTTGTATTCTGTCTTCACTGAAATATTTCTAAAAATGTACATGTTCCTTCGTCCATTTTATGCAAATGGGACAAATTTTTAAAATTAACAGTTGTAGTCCCATAGTTTCAAGGGGACAATAGACTAAGGGAAAAAAAGTTAACAATTAATGAAATTTGTTTAACTTGCAACTTGTTCCAAAGGTGCACGCACACATACATACTCATTAAAATACATCATTAACTTCATAAACGGAACCGCCTTGAGAAGAATAAATTAGAACTGGGAGAATCAGAATTGCACCTTTCTATAAGAAAATAAAGGGAAAAATAAAAGTGAAAAGTCATGAGAAACAATAAGAGAATAAAGGAAATGAAAAGTAATATAAGAAAGGTTGTGATTGTTGATTTGTCCTCCTATATATATGTTACTTTTTTATGAAGCATTGCTTCTTTTGGATTTTAAGTTCTGAAAATGTTGGACAGCGTGATAGAAAACAATGGAGGGAAAAATAACAGGGTCTCCACATGTCAAAATAAAAAATTGGAAGAAAGAATAATTTATTTCCACGTGTTGAAAATGAAAAAAAAATATTATGTCACAAAATTACGCTGCCACTTGTCAAAATCTTGTATATATATATATATATATATATATATAAACCAACAAATAAAAATTTTACATATAAAAATATGATGCCATCAACAGCAAGTCATATGATGCAATTTCACTGGCCACAGATGCCTTAAAACAAGACTATTCTTATTCTTCTAATTTGCATCTCCTTAGGAAAGAAACATTTGAACTTCTGTATTTGACAGCTAATAATTTTATCACCATGATATCTATTTTCACACAAATAAGAAATGCATCATTAGGCAATATGAAGCATGAAAATTTCCATTTTTTTAAAAGCATGCTGTTCCAGTAAGGATTGAGCAGTTAAGAACCTTCTAAACAAAGTTAAATACCTAACTTTACTCTTTGATAGCAAATATCAAAATCCAGGTTTGAGATAAATTAAATTCCAAAATGCATACATGTTTAGTACGTTACACAAATTTCATAAGCCTACAACATGCTCAGGCACCTTTTATTAAGTTTTAAGACAAACTGAATGAATGCATATTAATGAGAAACACACCTTCATGTTTGTTACAATAGAGCACCATCGCATATTGGAGTATGCTAATTTTTGAACCTCCACATATTTGTCTGTCAAACAACTCAACCTGAACCTGCTCCAAACTGCCACATAAATTCCCAAAATCCCAATCTATCACATGTCATGAATATAGAACACATGTTGAATTGTAAGCAAAATCAACCATAGCTTCATTCAGATACTGTTAGTTATGACTGCAAAGAAGTTCAGAGTTTATATTTGATGGAATAAGATAGATCACCTTCTTAATATGCATTTATCATTTGTTGCACAAGGACCAAAAACTTGTAGTATGTAAAGTAATTGGCTTGATTTCTCTATGCTCCTTGTTAGAAACAGATAGGTTGCTCCCCGCTCAATGTACACCCTAACCATCAGTAGCAGTAGAAAAAGTTTTAGGAAAATTATCATACAACAATTGCTAACAGTACCAGAAATCACTTACCTCACAATCTGAAGTCCAATACCAACCAACACTTCTTTAACATATTCGATTCTGTGCCACCCCAGTAAGCTTAAAATATTTCCTGCAGTACATCATAAAAGTTAACTTCCTCACTTGTTTCTTCTGTCCAACTCCTTAGATTTAGATAGTTGCAAACCTTTTTGTCTATTTATGTGTATAATTATGTTCATTAAGTAGATTATCTTGAAGAAGGCAAAGATTGTCTTAGAATAAACTAAAAAAGACTATTTCAGAATTAGTAGATAATCACATTTTCACATAATTAGCAGTCAGAAAGCAAGAAGAAGAATGAGAAGTAGGTCGCCTTAAATGGACCTAGCTAACCTGACCCATCAAACGCTATGCCAATTAATAGCACATACAACTTGTTTGCACTGCTCAGTATCAAAGCAATTTCTCTGCAAGCATTAAAAATAGGAACTAAGAAAAACATAAATGCAGACAACTAATAAGTATGACAAACTTAAATAGAAATCGTTTGGATAGCTTGAAGAAATAAACCAATTGCACCAAAAATAGCCATTCACTGAACAGGAAAAAAAATAGACAGTTGAAAGCTGCAAGCAACTGTTGAGATCATTGTCATAATATAGAAAGAGTTTAAAAGACACCATGAATATTAGGTAAGTTTAGATACATACGCAGAGCTGATATGTGATTCTAACTTACAATTCAACACCCAGTAATTGGGAAAACTTGATTCTCAATGAATTTGAAATAAGGCTTTAATCTTTTGGCTCTTCTTTTTTTAAAAAAATTTCCTACTACATCCATTTCCCATGATCACAGAATGTTTACCTTTCTCTGTACAGGGATTCTGGCTCGAGTACACAATCACAACGCATATAATGCTTACATGTCTCATCAATTCTGGAATCTGCTACATTTGTATTAAAATACTTCTCAATAAAATCATCTGAAAATTTACCAACATTTGCTATTGCTGGAGCTCCACCTGAATTTTTTTGCAGCTGTTTCTTATCAATGATGTCATGTAAATTGACCCTCTCGACAATTTGCTTCCTTTGCTCAGCTGTTTCACAAGTATCTATATCAACACTTGGTCTTCCTGATGTACCTGTCTTGTCAACCCCATTATCTGATAGTGAAATAACTCTCCTTTTTGGTTTCCTTCTAGTTTTTGTCTTCTGGTCAACAGAATAAGCGATTTCTTCCGCACAAGAAACAACAGGAAAATCATAGTTGTTTAAATTTAAATTATTCATTTTAATGGAGGTTTGTTCAGCATCTGAATCAAGCAAAAATCTTTGGTTTTCAGTGGCATGATGAATTCCATGTTCTGGGTCATAATTCTTATTATTTAAGAGATTTGAAGATGAGTGCTCTCCAACAATCAAATTCAAGTATCCTTCATTCTGTGATTGATCATCAGGTGTTAACTGGTCATATTCATGTAAATCATCCTCATTAGAGCTGGAGTCGCTATTTGATGAAGCCACTGAAAAGGACTGTGCAGAGAGCTGCAAAAATTCTTCCACCAAATTGAGTCGACGATGCAAGATGTCCTCTTGATAATGAGGAGGGGACACAGGGTAAGCAGAGGAGGAATATGACTCTGTTGTATCATCTAAGGCTGTCAATGGTGATAAGGTTCCATTTTCAATGATTTGATGGTCTTCTAGGAAGGATACTCCTTCTGAATAGTTTATATTTTGTCTTTCAATACCCAATGGTGAGATACCTATAACAGAAGCATCAAATTCAAGGAGTTCTGCACCAGTTTCATCTCCTGAGGCATGATGAGAATTCAATTTGTATCTTGAACTTGTCCCATGATGCTTCTGGTTTGTCTTGTTTTTCAGATGATTTTCCTTTGTATGATGTAACATAGCCCTACTGTATGTACCCCCATCGCTAAAGTTTTCACATTCATGATCCATCCACTCCTTAAATTCCCGCAGCCACAAAATAGAATCCTCTTTCTTCATCACTTCAACTCTGTTAATCAAATCAACTATTTCAGCTTCGTCATCAGATATGATGTTTTCCTCTTTGCTATTAATATCATTATCACATGATGGTGACTCCTGGTCAGAAGAAAAATATGTGCTCTCTTCTTCACTTTCAATTGCAGCAAGACGGGATACCTTTCTCTGCAAGGAGATGTCAATAATCATAAAGAAATTGAATAGCACAAAAATACACAATTTTTTCCATTAAAAATACTTCCATTATAGTTCTCAGTGTGCTATATTTACTGAGAGTTCGAGGCATATGGATGTTGTAAGAATTAATTTACCCAGTCACACAGGCTATGCCATTAAAAATAAAAATAATGAACAAAAGTAACTTCCCTAAAGTATGAACTCCAATTAAAAAACCTACCCTTTTCTTTATGATACTCCCCTCTCCTTCAGCATCATCTTTTGCGGGAGAATAGAACCCATAACTGCAAGGTCGCTTCTGCCTGCTAGCAATTATGATTTGCCTCTTCCAGAACTCTCTTCTGCTGATTTCTTTGTCATCCAACTTCAACTACTCAGTCATGAAACAGGAAATAGTAGAGAAATTTTCAAGCTTCATAGGTCAGTAGAATTGCAAAAAAATATATAACAAATTTAAAAAAAAGGAATGAATGTATTATCTGGATACTATACTGGGGTCAACAATAATAGCTACATTCACATTAGACTCTTGGAAGGTCGGAAAAAAAAAAGAGGCCACAATTTACTTGATCTGGATGAGCAAAATAGCTGAACACTTGTGCCCGAAACCATCTGGCACAGCAGAATGGATTTCCCTCCAACCACAAATTTTGGAGAGATGGGAGTCTTGCAAGGAACTCCAGCTCTGAAAAATTGGAAATAATATTGTAGCAAACATCAAGCCCCTCTAAGGACTTTAAATTCGCAAGCCCATGTAATGTAGTAAGAGCATTGTTCCTCAAAACAAGCTTAACAATATGACAGGAGACCTGCAAAGTCAAACAACATTGGTATATGGGTCCAAAAATAATCCTCAATTGAAACCTAATAGCCAAATAAAAAATTCAAATTCACACCAATTAGCAACAATAATTAAAGACAAACAAAAGGAAGAGGACTAGGAGGAGGAGGAGATGGAAGAAGAAGCCAACCCCTATTCCATTAAACTCCAATAGCAATACTAGTGAGTCCATCAAGAATTTCTAAGCCCCTTAATTCACCAGTCATTAACTATCATGACAGTTTATGCTGCAGGATCATATCCAACAACACATCACCATGTGTCTAACCAAATTATGGGGCTTTAATATAACTTATAAGCATGCCAAGTGAAGTCCTAACAACAATCCTTGTAAGTTTAGCGAGAAAAAAAGAAACAAGATAGACATCCATGTCAAAACCACCTTCAACCCAGAAACCAAGCCCCTAGGCTGTATTACTTTCATTTCATGCATATTTATCATGTTCTTTTGCTGTAGAATTTCAATTTATTGCACTTATAAAACTAAGAACCAACACAAATTGTGTTTGTCACGCGGGATTGAGGTGCCTCCTAAAGAATAAGCTCCTAACATAATCATTAAGCAAATATTTATTCAAAAAGCATCAATCTTTTTCTCTTATGAATCATATAGATTGAAATTATCATGCAAAACGAGAACCTTGTCATTGTCTATCATACAAATGAAACACAAAAATGCAGAATTTATGGCACAAAGTCCATTTTTTTCTACTAGATGTAATACTCACTGAAAACAGCTAGAATTTTCACTTAAAATTCTTGTTTATAAAGTTTAGTAGAAAAATCATAATAGATGCAACATCATTAAATCACACAATAATTTGCCAACTAGTTATAATGGTAAATTAGCTTGATTTCAGGATTAGTCCATAATATAAAAAAATCATAATAAAAATAATGGCCATCTTAGAAGAAAAGTAAAAGAGCTTTTCACCCCTTATTTTGTTCATGTTATATCAAATCAGCCAAGTGGACCAACAGAGTTCAAGGGGGCTATAACAAAGCTGATAACTACTTAGCAAATTGAGTTAACATTAGAACTGCTACTTCCTATTGTGGCAGAAATCAACACAGTTTACTAGTAAAGAGGCCGAATCCTAAGATGGAGATTAGAAATTTAATATGCAAACCCTACAATGAAGCATTTAATAGCAAAAAATATATCAACGACAAATAAGATACCAACAAACACAGCTGCAACCATAAAACAAATTATAAAATACAAACAAAGAATGCAGTTTGCATCAACAAAATAAGTCAGAGGTTTCAAAGCAAACAAATCATACAGGTAATCAACTAGTTTAAACATGGCTTAGTGATTCCTACCTCACTAAAGGGTGCAATTGTTCGCAAATTATTGAACCCAAGATCCAGGTGCTTCAATTTGGTACATTTCTGCAGATTATCCATCTTTGCAAACTTATTTCTACTTAAATCCAGAGTTTCAACAGCAGGGAGAAGTTGCAAAGATTCATCCATCAAAATCAAATTGTTACATGCGCATGATACAAATGACAATCGATTCCATTGCGGGGAGTGCTTTATCTCAGCAATCCTACTGGCAAACACATGACGTAAAGCATCCTAAATTTTTAAAAACACATAACAGAAAAAGGAAAGGAATATGTCAGACATTATTTTGTTAACAATTACATATTAAAAAAATTCATATTTAAAAAAAATATATATAGAATCGCCAATGAAAGAATAATCGAAACAGGTTTGAAAAAGACAGCAATGACCACCATAGAAAAATAATTTGATCTCGATTATACAACATTTCATCAATAATGATAGTGACAATTGTGGCCTCTAATTGCTATTCAAACAACTACTACTATTGATGAGTGCCAAAGCCCAACATTATCAAGTAGTAGATTCTGACAAAAGAAAAAAAACACACGCAAATATTATTCATTTTTTCTTTACATGGGTTTTGCTTTAATAAAACCCCAGTTCTCATTACAGAAAAAAAGAAAAATGATTTGTTAGGTTCTTTTTTTTTTCCTCCCCAATTATTAGCATCTATTTTGGATTTATTCCAATCATCGCATTAGAATAAGAAAAAGCAAATAATCCAACATTTCATTATCTTGCATTTGGAGGAAGAGGAAGTAATTGCAAGACAAAAATATATTAGGACCAAAAAAAGAACTCACAGTAGAATTATGACAAGTGATCTTCTCCAAAGTATGTCTCAATTCCAGTAAACCTTTAGCAGCAGAAGTAGACAAATCACACCCTCGAAGCTCCAATACCTTTAATCTTCCAAAAGGTAACAAAGAAAGCGGAGTAGGATCACGAGCAGGCGGAGGCAAAACAGAAACAACCTTGAGCGAAGTTAACAATCTAAGAATTCGGCGGAGCTGTTCCAGTGCGCGGTGGTCCCCAAGGTCAGAAACGTAGGCCCGAAGATAATCAACAGGGGCACCAGAAAGAAGATTCTCAAGCTCATGAAGCGCCTCGAGTCTAGATTGAACATAGTGAAGGCCAGCAGGGTTAAGCTTTAGAATTAAGGAGCCATCAATTAAAAGGCCGGCTTGGTCTTCGACGAATTTGACTAGCTTCTCTAGGTATCGATCTCCCGTTACAATCGCCATAGATGAAAGCGATCTTAAAACAAAAGAAAAAGAAAGGGGCTTCAGAGAGAGAAAGGAGGTTTGGGTGGGATAGGGGAGAAGAAAGAAACGGCCATGGCAGTGTATTCAAGGAAGAGAGAGAAAGAAGGGAGGAGGGAGGGACATTTTTGTTAGATTTAGAAGTGTGTGAATCATTGATTTCGGGTGCAATGATTGGGTTAGAGTTTGGTAATCTGATTATTTGAAAAACTTTTCTTTGAATGGTTTTTTAATTTAATTATATATGGAATTATTAATTAATTAATTAATTATATAAAAAGGGAACATTAGTGATTTTGACAATATGACATTTGGCCAACATGCATTACCCAAAGACACTGGGACCCAATTACACGTTTTCAGGCGGTGGCGTGGCAACACTTCCTTCCCTAACATGTATGCATGCCCGCGGTTAGTTTTACTTTCAATTCGTAAACGGCATATTGAAGTTCAATAAAACGATGGTTTGATTGATAAAAAATTTAACTAAATGTTTGATAAGTTAATTTTTTAATTTTGTTGGTTTAAGAGGAATCAAATTTGAATCTAGCTAGGATGAATATATAACATGTCTCATTAATTTTTAAAAATTAAAGTTTAAAATTGATAATTATTAAATCAAATAAACACTTAGATTTCAATTACATTTTAGTATGTTTGCTAAAAAAAAAGAACCAAACTTTGATTCCATTTTAAAAGACGATTTAATTTTGGAAAAATTTATATTAAAAATTTTGAAAAAATAAATTTTTTAATTGATTAAAATCTGAATTAAATTAAATAGAAAAGACAACTTGCTTGAGAATAAATGACATTCTATTTATTGTTAAAAAAAAATACAATTATAGCACATAACAATTTATATGCTCCATTTGAAAATTAAGCAAATAGATAATTCAAAAATTGAAATTTTCTTACCTATACTATTAATGTCAAACTCGAAAATTATTTTTAGATAAATATCAAGTTCAAAAGTATTACAGCATGACAAGATTACCCCTTCTTATGTTAGATGATAGCTCATTTTCAACCTTACATGATGAAAAGATTAATAAATTATTGGTCTACTATGCAAAACACAAAACTAAACATATAATTTCACAATTATTTTCTAACATATATCAATGGTTTAGGGTTTGCAATTCTACTTATAATAACAAAATAAGTGAATGTTACTAAATTATTTATTATAAAATTTAAAATTTATTTACTGTAATTATTTAATATAAATTTACTAGTAATTTTCGGAACATAATATTAAATATGGTCTCCTAATGTGTATTTATTTATTTATTATTATTATTTTATTTAAATCAGTTGAATAATAATGTTATGTATCATTTTAAATAAAATTCATCAATTGCAAAACATTACATAACTTACAAGATTATATACAAAAATATACTAAGTAATATTTTATTTATAAAACCCAAAATATAAGTATTACATAATATGAGGATATATATATATATATATCAAAAAAAAAAAAGCTTTTGATGCTGCTATCCACTGTCTGATCTTTTTTTTTTTGACAGCTACTACAATACTTGCGCTTGGAAAAAAACCACAAATACTAAGCTACTAATTTAGTTGTGTTTTATATGATAAAAACTTAATATGCATTTCATAAATTCTCACACATTTATGCATTTCATGCCAAATAAAAATAAATATTACATACTCACCAATAATAAAATGAGCAACAAATGCATTTTTTTTGTGATTTCCTCTCACATAAATTTCTTTTACATATATTAATTATGGTAATTGCTAATATCCTCATATTTATTTTCAACATTATGGTTGCTATTATTTTATTCACCAATATTGTTATTATTAGTAATATCACCATATTCTACTCATTTTTTATTTAATTTGTAATTAATTGTAATTAATAAATTTTATCACACATTGTTCTATTTTAGTTACTAAAATTTATGCCCCTAACTAGAACTACTAGATAAGATACGGGGTATTATCTGTCGACAATTCTAATTCAGTGCATAGTGCTTATGTGAATCAACTCGGGACAACGTGATACTTATGTAAATCAACTCGACACATCTAATGTCTATGTATATAATCAATTAGACATATTTAGTGCCAACGATAAACAACTTGACATTTTAATGCCTTGCATTAAAGATATTTATCTTTCTTGCCTTTATTGGCAGACCAAGTTTTCTATTATTCTAGTTCTAAACTAAGTATTTTAGGCTTTAATTATTTTATCTCAATTTATTTAAGTAACTTCTTGAAATTCTATTATTATTTTTATATATATATATATATATTGTACATCTTTCCATTATTATCATAACATATATTATCCAATTATTAGTACATAATTTTATTTTCTCATTAATTTTATGAGTTTAATGATTCATTTAACTATATAATTACTCATGTAAATATCCATTCATATTATGTCATAAGACCCTATTTAATTTACATATTCAATTTCTAGATTTTGAATAGTCATGTTTCTAGCAGATTTTATGTCATATTTTGGATCTCAATTTTAGCCTTGTTTCAAATAGAATTTTATTAAATGGATTTCTGAGAAATCTAGATTTTAGTTTTAATATGCAATTTGAATCACCTAATTCTGATCTCTGTAGAAAAAGTTATAGCTATTTAAATATTGACTGTTTGGTATTAATTTTTGTTTAGAATTTCAAGGCAGGTTTCAGGTCTAACATTCATATCCAATTTACACATAGCTTTCATGTTCTTCATCAAAGTTTTATCTTGGATATCAAGATTAAAACCCATTAAAAATCACATAAAATTGAGTTCTAGAACTTATATTTTTTTTTTATGCAAACTGCCCCATGGTAAATTATAACAACATGAATATCTAACATAACCATTCATTCAATCATCCAATCAATTCAAAAATAAAGTAATTAACTCATCATATTAATTTTTTACCATACAAGGACATATCTCATTAAACTCTTCTCCCTTTACTAGGATTTTTCCTTTCCTTTTCCTTTCTCAAGCTTGCTTCGACCGTTGTCTTTAGTTTGCCTTAAAATATTAAAACATTCCTCATTTAATTTCTCATTTGTAACAGCTAACACCTTATAATTCTATATACTACATTTATATTTATATATTAAGTTATCACATATGGAAAAAGAATAAAATAAAATTTATATTTACAGCGAGATTAATTTTTTTTAACTCATTTTCTATTATCATCAACAATTCCATAATCAATGCGGATGCTTTAATCATAGCCTATAATATCACATATATTAATAATTTAATGGCTGGGTCTCATCCAGAGCACTGGCCTTACCCAGAGTCCACAGGACTGAGCCCACCGATCTCACTGAGACCAACGGGCTGTCGGGATCCATGACCCAATACCTCCAACCCATATCCTCTTACAGGTAGGTTGTTGAAGGCAAGGATCGAACTATTGACCTCCCTTTAGCCTCAGTAAGAGACTACCAATTGTACAATAAAATTTGTAACACCCCTTATCCTTTCGTACACATACATGTATACCATACGGATAAGAGGTGCTACAGAAAATAAAACTCTTCAAAAATACTTCTTTAATTTTAAACATATTTAATAAAAAAAATTTAAAATATATACTAAAATATTATACATACACACCTTTCTATTTTATTTATATACATGCTGTAATAAAATTTAAAAACTTGCATATATACATGTCAAAATATTATAAAAGACTAACCCGCTCTGGGTGACTACCACTGCTACTGCTGTGCTCCATTTTGTGGGTCCCTAGTCAGTGTCCCTTATCTAAAAGTTCAGACGCTGTCTACTATTTTTGTAATATACGCGAGAGAAAATAAGTTTTCGCACTGAGTATATAACTCAGTGGTGCAAAAATTCTTATAATAAAAGTTATTAAAATAAAACATGCTCTTAAAATATAATCAATTCAAATTTTGAATCTCTTTTTTATAAATAAATATAATAGTTTTTTCATATATCTACATATTATGACATTATAGACTTGCTTCTAGGGAATCAAAGGGGTATCATATTACATCTCAATTTAGGATCCACAAAAATGCACAAGATCCAATGTAATATGACTCAGTCCACAGAAATGCGCAAGACTGAAAAATGTATCAGGTGATCCACAGAAAATGCACAGGATCACAATATTTCATTGGTACATAGAAATGCACATGACTAAAATTTCTACCCTATTAGCATGCCAACAATACCCTAGCTCACGTCTAGGCTAATATGTGGACATAATTTCTCAAATTCATAATTCAATTCATTTTTACATTTCAAAGAAGAATTATAATTTCCGCAAAAATACTTTACTGTTATTTTCTTAATCATTTTCCATAAAATTGATAAATATTATTTTCATGTCAAAATAAATATCATCATAAAGTATATCGAACTTTTAAATTTTTTTAAAATATAAATAAAATATTTCAAACTCAATAATTGTAAAAACTCCAATTTTTCACATAAAATATATAATATATTTTATGTAATATTATAAATTATTTGAATCTAATAATTTCTTTATTACTTCATACTTTTCTTTAATTACTTACTTATATATATATGACTAATATTATAAGGACAATTGCACTAATCTCTTTATGCTCTACCGGTATCGACCTACTCTTTTTCTTTATCTCGGGCTGACGTCTGGTCCGACATCGCGTCTAGAGATAAAAAATTTTCGATTAGCTATTGAACCCCTTACGACATAAAATCTAGCAAAATTTAAATTTTCTCCTAATTTATCGGTCTCACGTATATCAAAATTCTATATTTAAAATTCTCCTCATTATGTATGTTTAACGCATAGATCACAATTTTGGTCATCAACATGCTTTTCCGTGCGACCAAAAATTTCATATATTATTTTCCTTAATAATATTTTATTTTCTTTATCTTTCCTCCAAAACTATTTTTCTCAATTTATTTTCCTTTATTCTTCTAAGGTCCTTTTACAATTCAAAAATTCTCATTAATTCAATAAATACTCTAAAAATTTCAAATAAATTCATATCATCACTTTAACTCATTTTCTTTCATTTTCCATCATCAATTTCACCAAAATAGTATTCCACAAGTCCCAATAGATTTTTTTTCATAATTAGGCTAAAAATCTAAAAACTCCCCAAAATTCCTATTAATTATTTTCTTCTTCCAAGTACTCTAATTAACTCCATAATTAATAATCATCGATTATTAATTTAATTACCTAATATATTAATATTCTAACTTAACTAATAATCACCTCCATTTAATAATATAAAATTCAATTATTCCCCAAATAATCTTCAATAAACTCAAATAATTATGCAATTCAACTAAATTAATTAATCATTTTAATAATAAAAATATACTTAAACTTCACAAATAAATTCATATCTCACTATCTATAAATAACTAGGAGGTGTGGTTTATACCAGATGACTCGGTTTAACGAGCCGAAGATTCTGTCCAAAATACCCGATTAGTGATCGCCGGACTCCGGTCACCGGAAAATTTTCAATGGCAGCAGATATACGATCGGCTGGTACCAAAAGAAAGCTTGAGGTGTGTGGAGTCCAAATATATAAGTTTTATGGCTTGGTAGTGGCTGAAAACGTGTAGATCAACAAAAGTTCGCATGACTCTAGCGAGGAATTCCGACTCCGATCAGCCCCTAAACCGTGGTTCCCGGAGCTCAAATTACATTTCTATTAATTTTGACTTAAAAATTTTCCAACCAATCAAAAATTTTCTTCATAATTAATTATCCTATAATATTGACCTTTTATGTAACAGTTGGGTCTCATCCACAGTATTGGCCTTACCCAGAGTCCACAGGACTGAGCCCACCCGTCGTCTCACTGAGACCACCGGGCTGCCGAGCTCTATGGCCCAACACCTCCAACCCATCACCTCTTACAGGTAGGTTGTTGAAGGGAATGATTGAACCATTGACCTGCTTTTAGCCTCAGTAAGAGACTACCAATTGTACCTTGGTAGTCTCTTACTGAGGCTAAAGGGAGGTTAAGAGATCGACCATTGTCTTCGACAACCTACCTGTAAGAGGTGATGGGTTGGAGGTATTGGGCCATGGACCCCGGTAGCCCGTTGGTCTCAGTGAGACGGCAGGTGGGCTCAGTCCTGTAGACTCTGGGTAAGGCCAGTGCTGTGGATGAGACCCAGCCATTACAAATAACTTAAACATTACGTTTAAAAATTAGTAAATTTACAAGTTAGTTTCGTTTATATATCCTAGTACATATTCATTGTAATTATACATATGCAAGTATTCAACCCCCAAATATAAATGAAATGCTTTTATGCTTGTGTGGAATGCAAGGAGAGAGAGTGACGAGGCTCGACCGATGACCTTTAATCCATAACTTTTATATGCACCTCAATATGAACTGCTACTCTTATCTACCTAAAAAATGACACAATTTGGTGAGTTGCGACTCAGTGAGAATAACCATCAAATGAGCTCTAAAGTACCAAATATTTCATAATAGCAAATAACAAGTATACTTAATATACGCTTTATATTCCATTTCATTCATGAATAACATATAAATGTAAATAAAATCAATTATTCAATAATTTCTCTTTATTTATACTTATGCTTATTCATTTTATTTTGTTGTGACCAGGTGAAACAGACATTGCCCCAGCTTTCCATGTGAACATTTGCATTTGCTAGCTAGCTTGATCATTTGTTTCAATTGCTCATTTGTCGGGCCATATACCTATTTTTTTGTCTTGCAATGTTGATTAACTAGTCACAACACATTTTAAGTCATTATGCATATGGATTTGTAACTAAACATTCATCATCCATTATGTCCTTATTACATATACCCCTTATATACCACATATACTATGTATATACCTCACATATACTATACATATACTATATATATATTGTACATGCCAAATATATACCTCAAATATACCATACATATACCACTTTATATATACCATATATGCCACAAGTATTCATAATCTCATCATCAAGATCAAATCAGGGCAATCATATGAATCACATAATCATAAATCGCTTCACATATTACATAGTAAGCAATGTTTATGTGTACTAAAGATATCACTTGATAATTAAACTCATATTTTTCTTTTGATTCCGACTCTTAACTTATTGTATAAACCCCTCATTGTAGTCTCCAATTTGTTGTGAGCTTAATATGAAAATATAATTTGATTAACTCATGACTAGCTAAACTTAACATGCCTTAAATAAATTAATATGCCTAGTTCATATCATTAGTTAGTATTTTTTTCTTATGATATAGTGTGACCTTATGAGAATGATTAGTTCATAACTTTTTATATACTTGACCAATTATCTGATTCTTGATTCTAATTAAATTTAACATATAATTACAAAATAAAATTGTACAATTTATGGTAGAATTTCTAATTATGTTATGTTTTCTGACATGTTTTTCCCGTAGGCAGTTTTAGGATACTATTTTGATAATTCATATCTTATAATATGTAAGTTGAAAATTTACAAAAACTTAAATAGGTAAATGTAGAACATTTTTCATATTTACAACTCTTGTCAATTCTATCTCCAAGGTCCTCAAATTATAAGAAATATTTTACTGGTCCTAGAACATAGTTAGCTTTCAGACCAGTATGACTTGTGTTATGTATAAATCACTCTATACATAACATTTTAAGGTAAAATTTTTACCAAAATATATCTAACACATAATTATATAACTTTTATGTTTTGACAAATTACATATTTTGTCTATAAAAAGTTCAAAATAATTAAACAATATTCTGGACCCTTACATGGCATTAAGCAATTATGAAACAATCATGGTTCTCTTCATCATAACTTAAATCCACACGATATTTGAACCTAAAATTTGGTGTACAGCTAGATAACACATGTATCTAAAAATGTCATGTTTTTATGTTTCATCAAAGTATATCTTTAAGATAGTCAAAATTGACAAAAATAGTAGGGGTAGTTTGCTAAAAATCAAAGCAGAACCAATTTTAGTAAAATAACGATTTATTTTCAAATAAATAAAATCTTGTAAATTTTTTTCAAATGCACATATATGGGACATAGATCTACGAGTTTAATGTTTTAAAAGTTTTCAAAATCTATCTCGATGATCATCAAAATTGTGCTATAATTTTCTATCATTTAGAAACTCTAAACTACCCTAATCAATATTAAAAACAATTAAAGATAATCACTTACCAATACTTAGTTTTGACATGGCTAAAATTTCTGCAATATTTGGAGTGAAATTAAGAAGAAAAGATATTAATTTGGTGGTGGAAAAAAAAGAGAACTAAAGTAAGTAGAGATTAGATGCAAAGTGTGATAAAGAAGACAAGTCCACATTGTCTTTGATTTTTATTTTTTTGTCCTTCCTTCTTTTTATTTTCTTTTTCTTTTTCTTTTTCTTTTTCTTTATTATTATTATTATTATTATTATTATTATTATTATTATTATTATTATTATTATTGTTATTGTTATTATTATTATTATTATTATTATTATTATTATTATTATTATTATTATTATTATTAATTATTACATAATTATATATATGTAGTCCTACTAGTCAATACTAAAAATACAACGTAATCTTCTACTTCAATATAATTAATATATTATATCAAATTTTATTAATTCAATCTTTAGATCGGTTGATAAAATTTTACGTACAAGAGATAGTTCGGTTGCATGGAGTGCCACTGTCTATATTTCTGATCGAGATCCTAGGTTTATATCCCACTTTTGGAAGAGTCTTCAGGGATCATTAGGTACTCATCTCCGCTTTACTACATCTTTCCATCCACAGACTGATGGTCAATTGGAACGAGTAATCCAATTGCTAGAAGATATGCTTTGAAGCTGTGTGATTGACTTAACAGGAAGTTGGGATAG